>CM066572.1:27039166-28480000 GCA_033816785.1 Picus viridis
TTCTGTCAGAATGATTTGATTTGTAAAACCCTCATAGGGGAGTGTTATAGTTGGTTTTAAAAACCAAATTCTTTTGACAGAATCAGGCTGGGGATAGCTACATGTGTAGATATACCAGCAAATCTGGGGAGGGTGGTAAACTTCAGGGATTCAGAAGGGAGAAGAGAGTGGCTGATGGTGAAACACCTGCATTAGCTCCATGCTTCCCTATCTATTGACAGCCCTATCAATATCTGACCATACCCAGGCTATTCTGATTTTCATACATTTTGCTCATTTGTGCAAAATGCTTGTCGCTGATGACAGACCTGCAACATAGAAGCACAACGCTCTCATGGCATTACATTGTCTATAACTGCATTCTTATCTCTTCAACTGATTTTCCTTATTCCCTCCTCCTCATTCCATTGTTGATTTCTTTTTGTTTTTTCCCCCATACTGTTCCGTTTCTTATCTTCAAAATATTCTGTCTTCATTTGTGCCTGTCCTTAAGCCCCTTTCCCAAAGCAGTTTCTTCTCAAGTCTTATTTAATATCCTTGTCCTTCAGCCTTGTTTCAGTTAAGCTGTGAACTCTTTAGGTTGATGAATGTGACCAAAGTGTGTGAAAGCTTGTTTGCATGCTGGACTGACAAATTATAATGACAGCAGTAGTTTACAGACTTCTGAAGTTCAAGCACAGGACAACATGTAATGATGCAGAAAGTAGTCAGAATCAAAAGAATGTTTTTAGAAGTTCTAAGGAAGAAAGCCTGAAGCACTGAGCAATTTAGATAAAGCAGAACAGCCAACACTCACGTGGAAAGGTCAAGGAGAAAAGACAGGTCAGTCTTCAGACTGAAGATAAGTTTCACACCAAGAGTGCTGGATGATTCAGGCAGAAAAGTGTCTGCAGTTCAGGAAACTCCTTAAAATGTTATAATCGCCCTGGAGCTCACAGTCTTAATGAGTGAGAACTGCTGTGTCTATGGAAATGAGTGAGCTCTGTGACTGAAAACTGCTTTTAGGAAATGGATATCTGCCTCATCAGGAGCTGGTGACAACTTTTCTTGTAACCAAAGGTTCAATCCATCTCTTAGCAGAGTAATTTCTGGTGCTGTTTCTGGTGCTGTTTGAGGAGGAGCAAAGTGCTGCAGAATGTACTGTGGGTTGTTTACTTCAATACGCAATGCATGACAGACCCATCAAGTAACCTTGAAGAAAAACACTGAGCAAGTGAAAGGTGTAGATATGTATGAGAGAGAGGGAAGGAGAAAAGGACAGTGAAAAGTAGAAGATGCTAAATGAAACACATTTGAAGTACAACACCTGTATGCATGCTGTATGGGAAGTAGCTGGAGCATTAAATATTTATTGATATTATCTTTTAAAAGAGAAGAAAAAAAAACCTATAAGGAACATATAATAATAATAATAATAATAATAATATTTAAAACAAAATACTGTTCTGAACTTGCATACAACTTCAGTGATTCTTAAATCTGTATATACAGAGTCTCATTTTATCATTCTATCTGCTCCTTCTCAGATCAAAACTTGAACCCGCTTTCTTCCATCCTCCACCCTGCTTATGTACTGATACACAGACACATCAGGTGGCTTCCTAGGTGTAGAACTGCAGATTTAGAGGTGGTATTGATTCAAGCCCCACCACTGCATATGGAGTGATACCTCTTCTCTTTCATGGGGCGGTACTGAAAACCTGTCTCTTTCAGGCTTGATCATCTCTCACTCCTCTAACCTTGTTTTCAAGTTTCCAACTGACTCTGGAACAGGATTTAAACTCTGGTGGCAAAGAATGAGCATTGACCTGGAAAATCAAGATGCATTAGATATTTCAGTGTAGGGGAAGGAGGGCTGTTCAGCCTGGACAGATGGAAAGAGTGGCCAAGAGCTAAGTGACAAAACCAAAACGCTGAAGGATTTTAGTAAACAAAAAGAAGTTTTACAGAGGACTGCACAGAGATTATAAAAGAAAGAACATGACAGTTAAACCAATGTAAGTGGCATCTCTTCAAGGCTAACAATGCAAATTGACTGGAAATACATTTATCAGTGGCATAGATAGTAGTTATTATATTCAGACCTCAGGCTAATTAAGAATGGAATAGTAATCCTACAAAAACAGACTGTTATCACTAAAAGCTGTAAATACATTTCTTTTTTGTGCGTGTGGGTTTGGGGGGGTTGATATAATTAATGCATGATATTTGAGAATATCACAGTTAATAATATTGCATCTTCTGATATGAAGTTTTCTTTATTGCTTTCCCTGCTTCCAGCCCATGAGGAGATTGCACACAAACTGTTTGGCAGGTTTGCTAGTGATGGAGGATTTGATTACAGGGAATCCGCATTCCTAAACAGCAGGGGAAGAGAGCTTTCCACTGAGGAGAGGGAAGGAGACTTAGATGGTATCTCCTCACAATCACCAAATGAGGAACATGCTGCAGCAGTGTGACAATGGAAAATAATATTCTTTCTAGAGGGATTTAACCAAGGAAGACATTGCTTACCATGAAGGCTGTCATGAAAATAACTGAAGGAGCATGAACATTAGAAGCAGAATATAATACAGGTTCGGTGAAAGAGGAAAACAGCATCATAGATCCAAGTAGAAATAATTGTGAAAATGGGTGTGCATATTTAAACCCTAATATACCTGAGAGATCATGGCTTATAGCTTCAAAAAGCTATAGAAAGGTTGTAGATGTCCAGCTATCATTAAGACACAGGAGTCCAGCCTCAGTACCTTCTAAGTAGTGTTATTAAAATGAGAGACACTCACTTTGCAGCCCTGACATTGCTGAAGTACTTGCAGATCTTCTGCTCCTGTCCAACAGGCATTATCATCTCTAACAGGGCAATTTACCACTATGCGATTTAGCCTGTTGGGATCCACAAACACATTTTTTGAGTAGTGCTAAAGTATTTCATGCTTCATTCAGTCAAACAGGCTACTAAATACACAACCAGGTCCAAAAACACCCGTGAAAAATCTGATTCCACTAAGCTCCCTCCTGCTGTGCCTTTCCCAGGAGCATACCACCTGTTTGGGGCTTGTAATTCCATCACTGTACACCCATCCAGGCTTGGACCACAATGTTTCCAGTCTTGTAAAAGCAGACACTCTCAGCCAACTCTCCACACTTATCTTCACCAGCCCTGCTAACAGAATCAGCCTGCATTCATCTCTAGTCATCTTTGTTTGAAATATCAGCCTATACAGGAGACTGAGATGTTAGATATTAGTTGTTTCTGTTGAAGCATGTAACAGCAATTAGTTACAACTGTTTAAAGCATTTTTAAGATTCCACCCTGAGCCTTCTCAGGACTAAGTATTCCCAGATCTCTCCATTTCTCCTCAGATGTTCCATGCCCTTAATTGTCTTCATGGTTCTTTGTTGGACTTGCTCCTCTATGTTCACCTCTCTCTTTTACTGGGGAGCCCAAAGCTGGATGCAACGGCACTCCAGCTGTGTCTCACCAATGCCAAGCAGAAGAGAAGAATCAACCCCTTTAATTTGCATGCAACACTCTTCCTAATGTTGCCATGGATGCTGCTTGTGTTTTTTGCTATGAATGTGTATCACTGTCTCACATTCAACTTGTTCACCATGAACTTCAGGTCATGTTCTGCAAGGCTGTTTTCAGCTGAGCTCCAGCCCATGCTGGTATATAGGGGTTTTCCACCTCAGGTGCAGGACTTAGCATTTCTCTTATTTGGACTTCCTGAGATTCCTATTGCCCCTTTTCTCCAGCTTGTTGTATATGTAATCTGAAAGGTAGCACAACCCTGAATGATAGCCACTCCTCCCAGTCTGTATTACCAGCACGCTTGATGAGAGTGGACTCTCTCCAATCATCCAGATCATTAATAAAGATATTAAACACTGTACTGGCACCTTGGCTACAGCACTACCAACTGTCTTCCAGTTACTAGTGGTAAGTGGTAACTTCCAGTAGCTGGACTTTGTACTAGTGGTCACAATGAGTTCAGTCCAGTTTTCACTCAGTTTTACTATCTGTTGCCTACCTTACAGTTCCTCTGTGAGGATTTTATGGAACACTGCAACAAAACCCTTCTAAAGTTGAAACAAATAGCAGGTGTTCCTCCATCATTCATTAAGCCAGTCATCTCATCACTGGTTCATTAAACATAATTTCCTCTTCATAAATCTATGCTGACTCCTCCCAATCACCTTCTTGTCTTTCATATGTTTGGAAATTGTTTTCAGGATTATTCATTCTATGACTTTCAATGGGATTGAGGTGAGGGTGACCATTATATAGTTCTCCAGAACCTTGCTTTCACATTCATGAAAATAGAAGTGACATTTGTTTTCTTCTGATCCTCAGGAAATTCCCCAGATTGCCATGAACTTTCAAAGTTTCCTGAGAGTGGCCTTTGCACTGACATCAGGCAAGTCCTTTGGCCTCATGCATCTTAATAGCAGTTCTTTGTTTTTTTCCTGAGGTCAAATAGAGCATCTGCCCTTCTCAGCATCTTGATCACCTGTGTTGTGTTGTCATCAGTGTAATCCAGAATTCTCCTGGGTCACTTGGTCCTTGTGTGTTGTCTCTCCAGAGACACCACTAGTAACCAGAGCCAGCAAATACAAGGCTTCTTCAAGTTAACTGAAGACCTCAACTTCATTTTCTTGATCAGACAGCTCAAAGAATCATCACCTATGTTGATCTGTCTGATAATCCTGACCCATAAACTCAACTGGTTCACCATCCATTCCCAGGCAGAGCTCAAAACATTTGGAATACAATTAAAATGCTCATTACTTGCTTCTTTCCAGATCTTTTTCTTTTTATCTATCTATCTGTCTGTCTGTTACACTGTATTGAGAGTATGGAAAGAGATAGAATGAGTTGTTTCTTTTATAGAAAAAAAAACACAAAACCAACACTTATGCAAAAATAAATTCACACTGGGAGTTTACCTCCTAGAGTGTCTGACTGTTTATAGCATTGTAGAACAGAAGGATAACTCACACAGATTTACTCCATTTTAGCTGCATGTGCACCTACAGCTATGATAATTTCCAACTGTGCTTTAAAAACTCTACCAAACTTTTTTCTCCTTCACAAAGTTTAGAGGGAAAAATGTGAAGTCTGGGTGAAATCTAACAGATTAAAGCTCCAGATAGATCTGCATTACTCTAAGCGTGAAAGACATCTTTGATTAATGGTTTCCTGTATCTCAGCTAGCATTACCAATCTTGAGTAAATATACCACTAGGACATAAATGTGTGGGATGAATGTGTATAGAACAGGCTGAGTATTCAGGAAACACTGCAGAATTTCCATGGGCCATGGAGCAGAAATGTAATGATCTTCTCCCTTTCGTGAGGCGCACTTTGTAAATGAAGTTGGCACAGAAATACGTGCGGTACTTCAAAATAATTTACCTCTTACTGCAGGGCCCTTAATGCATTGACAGCACTGCTGTTTCTGGTAATGGCTTAAAAAGTGTCCTTTTCTTTTTAAAGTCTTCTTATGCTGCTGTGTTGGGGGGTTTTTTTGGCATACAATTTTTTAGTTATTCGGTAAACCGATACGGTCTCACAGCACAGTCCTTAGAGTCTCACAAAGGATATGCACAATGGCACAACTCAAGGCACAGCAAAGTGCTTATACAAAGATTGTTTAACCTAAATTACTTCACTGCTCATATTTCTTTATCTGCTTTACACTTGGGGTATTATAGCTCTTGCTTTCAACCACATCTTGAATTGGAATTAGACTGGAAAGTCTGAGACCAAGCTACTTCGTATTTATATTAAACCATTGAACTGTAATTGTTGAAACAATCAGCCATAAAATTTAAATCGTAAAACAGAAACCAGAACTGGATGTGCAGGAATCAAAATGCAGGGCAAGAGATGATTGGAAGAGACTTCAGAAAGTGAAGTAACAGATGATATAGGCCCTAAAGAATATTCACAAGGAAAATAGCATCGCATTGTGCATATGATACAGGAATTGTCATTTGTAGGTGCCCCTTCACACAGAGAGTGTGAAAAATACAGTTTTCAGGTACACCGAGTAAATAAACATTCACCTACAGAGTCTGGATGCAAACAACATGAAACACAGTCCGGAAGTTCTAAAGAGGAGTCTCTGATCAAGGCTATTTCTGTCTATGGATATTCAATTCTAAACATATGTTAGCTTCATCTGGATATGCAGAATTAAAATCAATTTTTGATTGACTAGGCCAAGCACCCATAATTTAACACACATCCCACATCAGCACGTTCCTAGTACTCGGTAGTTTGGATTTCACACTGCATTGTAAAATCTTCGTGGACACTTCCCATGTTACATGTTATCACTAGGGAGTTCAGAGCACGAGGCACAGTTCCAGCCCTAAATTTCTGAGAGTTTCAGGTTTCTGCAAGAATTCTTCAGGTTCACGTTTATGATGGTGATGAAGGCCATCTCTTATGTTATTCAGTGGGGTTTTTTCTCTCAGAATTGTTGACTGGAAAATGTAAAGATGTCCCATCAGAGACGTAGGCATATCTGACTCATTAAGGTTTCACTCACTCTACCATATATATATATGTATGTATGTATATTTCAGAGTTACAGTTATAAAATGCCACCTTGCAATCGTCCTTTCATTAACCGCTTTCCATATTGGGTGATCTCCTCTTGCAGAGGTGATCTGCACAGATTGTTGTCTTGAGTGTCCTAAATGAAACTTTCCTTTCAGAATAAAGCTTGATCCCTTGAAAAGTGAGCCACCAGTTAAATTATATTCAAACTAAAATTGTGATTTGAGACAGCCAGGTAACTGTCTTTGCTGAGAGGACACAGAAAGATCTTCAGCAGTCTCTATTTTTGTATTAATCCAGTCCAGTTTGGTTTGCTATCCCCTATCTCTCATAGAGAGAGTGATTGCCCATTGGAATGGGCTGCCCAGGGAGGTAGTGGAGTTGCCATCACTGGAGGTGTTTAGGAGGAGACTTGATGGGGTGCTTGGTGCCATGGGTTAGTTGATTAGATAGTATTGGGTGATAGGTTGGACACAATGATCTAAAAAGTCTTCTCCAACCTGGTCTATTCTATTCTATTCTATTCTATTCTATTCTATTCTATTCTATTCTATTCTATTCTATTCTATTCTATTCTATTCTAATTCCTATTCCCATTCCTATTCCCATTCCTATTCATTTCTATTCCATTCCATTCCATTCCATTCCATTCCATTCCATTCCATTCCATTCCATTCCATTCCATTCCATTCTATTCTATTCTAATGTTCTGGTTGTAATTACATTCTGAAACTTTTTTCAGTCTGTATTGTAACAAACACACACTTTAGACTTGCCACAAATCAATAGACAGCAGACACATCCTTTGGACTACTCGGAATGGGTGTATTTTCCTTTTTCCTTCTATTTTTGTACATCCACTCACATATTATCTAGTTATTTTAAAATTTTTAGAAAAATGAATTAATTATTTGGGAATATACATCACACAGAGATTTGAATTTCATTTTCCACTATTTCTAGTTGTCAGTTTTTATATCCATTCATCATGAGGATGGAATTAGAAAAAAACAAGTCTAAATTTACTATGAAAACAGTGTCAAATATAAAAGCATAACCACCAGAATAGCAGAAAATTCTGTATTGCTGTTCAAAAATTGTTACCACAACAATGTTTCTATTTCCATTCTAAAATTCCATTCTAAAACAAATATAATGAAGCATCAGATATTCATCTTTCTTGGTGGCTCTGAGTAATTTCCTGTGTACTGTGATTTGTTTTTCAGTATCATGCTTAAAATACCTGACAAGAGTTGTTTTTTCTCATGTGTATTCCAACACACCTCCTTTAAATTTTACAGAGTTTTAACTCTAAAATCTTTGTTTTGATGTGATCCCCAGTATACTTTGTCCTTGAGTTTGGCAAGTATTCATTTTTTTCCAGCTGCCCAAGCTTTGGCAAAATAATTCACAGATTCATAGAATCATTTAGGTTGGAAAAGACCTTTAAGATCGTCAAGTCCCACTGTCAACCCAACACTGCCAAGTCCACCACTACACTTTAGGTGTCTGCATCATAGATAGCAATCCACACTCAGTATGAAGTCTAGTCCACTCTAGTTTCTCTTATAAATGTGCACACCCTGTCACATTTCCATTTGGACTGCTGTTGGCAAAGTGACCTTGGTCAGTTGTGTAACACAGCAATGTGGCACTGCATCATCTTACTGAACTTAGTGTGGTCTGAAATACGTTGGCTCCTTTCCTCCATCTCAAGCCATTAAACTTTCTTTTCCTCCTCTTTATTTCTGTGTCTGATCAGAATAAGTATGGGGGGAGATGGAATGAATGTAAGTAATGAGCTGGAACTGTTGTTTCTTTGATCTAGGCTATTCTAGCAAATTCTATCAGTTCTCATGATTAACCTTCACAAACTCTGGTGTCGCATGGTCATTCAGAGTCAGTTTCACCATTGAATACAGGTGCAATAAATGTTAAAGGAACTATAATACAATACAATACACCAGGTTGGAAGAGACCTTCAAGATCATCGCGTCCAACCCATCAACCAATCCAACCCACCCAACAACTAGACCATACAGCCAAGCACCCCATCAAGTCTTCTCCTGAACACCTCCAATGAAGGTGACTCCACCACCTCTGAACAACCTTGCTATGTTTATAAGCCAAAAGAGATGGAGAGAAAGATTCTGTTTATTGCAGCTTTCTAAGAAACAAGGGAATGTTGAACTGTGTTGCCTCATGTCCTTTACTGTAGTCTTTAATGTTTATAATGAATAGGTAGTCATTGGTTGGGAATTAGTTGGGAAAATAATTCAGTGTGAATATACTACAGGAATGCAGTGGATAACTTTTCAGGCTCTCAGGAGAGGAAGCATCTCTTTGGCTTGCAAGCACAGAAGCTCTTCCCTAATTATGCAAAGCTGATTCTCCTAAATGTGCTGATTCAGAGTACTTCTGTTGAGGCAATCAAATGACTCAAAAATTAAACCTAATGTAAACCGTTCCACGATTCCACGATCCTAGGATAATTAAATCTGCATGCACACAGGTATTTTTATAGAAGTAGGTAGGGTTACTTCAGTATCACTGACAAATACTGTGACCACTTTTTACTATTATTTTAAGAGAGAAATACTCTGTTAAAATATGCTGAATATAGCAGGTAATGAGTTCTCACTGAAAAATGAAGCATGGACTTTGAGACGCATAGTTCTAAGCACTCTGTAAAAACTGGAGAGCCATTAGAAGTGTTAATAAATTGTTTCAATAAACAGTAGACTGGAAACAAAAGAATGAACAACACCATTTTTTCTAGTGTATGTAGATGTCAAAATTTTTTTACTTACAACATTTTAACAATAAAATATTAACAGATTAGGCAAACCATGCTGAATTGGTGAATAGAATACTAATAACGACTTAATTCCTAACTGCTATCCTATCTGTATTTTAATATAGGATAGCTATTAATTTTGTGGATGTGTGTGTTGTCTAAATTCCCTGAGCTGACATCTCTGCTCTAGAAATCAAGGATGCCAAGTCCATATTATATCTTTCAAAAGGTGCGGCAACCCATCACTGCAGCAGGCAGCTTGCCATAAATATTAGCAAGAGCTAGAGTGAAATTCCAGTAAATGAAGATTAAAGGAAACCACTTTGAAATTGGCTGAGCTGACCAAAGTAAGGAATTCATGTACCTCCTGATGTTGTAAATCAACTTACGCTGTACAGACTCTGGCTATTTAATTAACAGCTTCATATTCCACTAGCAAAAGGAGGGTCACAAGGACAAGATAAAGAACACGCAGTGATTTCACCAAGGTCTGCATTACCTCTAAGGCCAAAATACTGGGGGTTTAATGAATATTACTCCTGAGTTATAATCAGAGATATTTTTTTATGTGTTTTTTTTAGTCCCTCCCTTCTTTGTTATTCATTTTGTTTCCTCTACCTCTTTAATGGTATGCTTATGTCCACATCTCTTATTCCTTCCAGGTCTCAGTGCTATGGTAGGCGAATATCTCAGCAGCTCTTCAGTTTGATGTACAAAGCTCAAACGAGCACAAAGCGTAATGAGGCCTGACGGTATTCAAAAGCAGAGTTCTTAAGCTGTAGTTAAATGAATATTTGCAAATGCAATGCATAAATGTAAGTGTGTAGTCCTGAAAGCCTTATGTACAAACAGAGACCTTTTTGCACACTCACAAAGGTGGTTGAAACCTGTATGGAAACATCAGGGACAATTCTCAACCCCCAAAACAGCTTGCAGTTCTTCATTCTTCCTAGAAAAGAGTATTTCTAATGAAAAGCTCAGGATGTGCACAATTTCAGTGTCCTGTGCTTTCACTAAGTCTTGTACGTAGGCACACTTTGCAGATGTATGACTTTGAGAGTTTGAACAGTCAGTGTTGAAGCTTACCTAAAGAACAGGCTGAGAAGAAAAGCGAAAACAGGGATTATACATAGGAAAGAGTACAGCATGGTAATTCATACATGGCAGTTTGGGGAAGTAGGGTTTTATATAGAGATCTGAATGCCTCCAAGCAATTGGAAGAACTGACTTTGCACAAACCTTGTAGTAATTAAGATATAAAAGGAAGTACATATTCTTCCAGATATTTTCTGAGAAAAAAAAAGTACCCAAAAACCTCACAACAAACACCCTGTCCCCTGCCAGGAAATTAAGTAGATCAATCTCTCTCTCAGTTTAAAACGAAAGGTTACTTTATTGCTATTACTGTTTTAATAGGATCCTAATCTGAACTGAGAAACCAGATATTAATTTAAAAAATTATAAGTAGTAGTGGAAATGGGAAATGGCTGCATGCTTGATAGCAGCTGGGTTTCCAGGAAATCCATTCTTGCTATTGCTTTGGCATGCTGTGATTGTTGACTGCCACATGCAGATGTACAGAATGATGTGGAAAATGGAATTTTCTTTAATTCTTTGTCCTGAATTTTTATATAAAATGAAAGGACACTGGACCCCTTAACGATTTCATGAGAGTTTGTTTTGGGGGTTTTGTTGCTCGTGGGTGTTGGGGGTTTTGCATACTTAAAATGGATGAAAAGATTATGCAAATAGATTTTAAATCATGACTTGCTACTAATAAGCCATCAGAAGCAGACTATCAGGCACCCATAATTTAGGATACTGGACAAATCAATGCATATGCTTAAACCAAACCGAATTTATAAGTGATCCTACAAAATAAGATTTCTGCTTCTGTCATTTTCATGGGTATTATTATTATTATTATTATTATTACTATTAAGTACTTTCTTTCAGCATTCCAGAAAATGAGCTTCCTAGCAGGACTGTTAGCAAAATGTTAATTTCAAACACATTTGAAGGAATATTCACAGAAGTCTAATTTTATCTCACAAATCTGAACATTCAGTTCCCTGAATCATGTGGTTATCCAGTTAGCTGACAGAAAGGAGAACCAAATGATCCATGCAGACTGATGCCATGAAATCGAGTAATAAAAAGGCAGCCGTGGCAGGCAGATCAGACTGAAGCCAGTATCTCTGGTGTGATCTGTCCCACAGATCTGTCTTTGTCTTTCACAGCCTTCCCTTTCTGAAAGGGAGAAGGAGTAGCATTTTTGTTAAAGCATTCTTTATTTAATGAGTTATACATTTTCAGTAAAGATGCTTGTCGAAATAGTTGCCTAAGCAGAAGATTCCAGATCATTAAGTATTTAGAAAAGTTGTGTTGTGCCATAGCTGTGCATATGCTTCACATTAAACCAAATTAGTGATACCAGATTAGCTAGAATAGAATAGAATAGAATAGAATAGAATAGAATAGAATAGAATAGAATAGAATAGAATAGAATAGAATAGAATAGAATAGAATTAACCAGGTTGGAAGAAAACTTTGAGATCATGGAGTCCAACCTATCATCCAGCACTATCTAATCAACCAAACCATGGCACCAAGGACCCCATCAAGTCTCTTCCTAAACACCTCCAGTGATGGTGACTCCACCAACGCCCTGGGCAGCCCATTCCAAGGGCAAATAACTCTTTCTGTGAAGAACTTCTTCCCAACATCCAGCCTAAACCTTCCCTGGTGCAGCTTGAGACTGTGTCCTCTTGTTCTGGTGTTGGTTGTCTAAACTCTCTTCATCTTATGTGAAAATAATCAGTGAATGTCAGCTCACATGTTTATACTGCTGCAGTACTACTGCAGTAATAGTGACTGCAGTTACTGTAGGATCTTCAGTCAGTAAAAAATGAGAAGACAGCTTGAAAGAGAATAGTTCTGATAGCCTTTAACAAGGCTTAATCACAAATATGTAAAAAATATAGAACTTGCAGCTTAGGCAAACAACAGAAATCAGTTTGACTACAATTTGCATAAGTTATTGATTAAAAAAAAAAAAAAAGAAGAAAAAAAAAGAAAATATAAAAAACCATGGTCATAGAATCACAGAATCAATAAGGTTGGAAAATACCTCAGAGATCATCAAATCCACCTTGTTACCTAACACCTCATGACTAACTAAACCATGGCTTCAAGTGCTACGTCCAATCCTTTTTTGAACACCTCCAGGAATGGTGACTGCACCACCTCCCTGGGCAGCACATCCCAATGGCCAGTTACTCTTTCTGTGAAGAACTTTCTCCTCACCTCGAGCCTAAACCTCCCCTGGTGCAGCTTGAGACTGTGTCCTCGTGTTCTGGTGCTGGTTGCCTGGGAGAAGAGACCAACCCCCACCTGTCTGCAGCCTCCTTTCAGGTAGCTGTAGTGAGCAACAAGGTCTCCCCTGAGCCTTCTTTTCTCCAGGCTAAAGAACCCAAACTCCCTCAGCCTCTCCTCATAAGGCTGTGCTCAAGACTGCTCCCCAGCCTCATTGCCCTTCTCTGGACACTTTCAAGTATATCAATGTCCTTGGCATACAGTTTGGGAATGGAAGGGCTTGCAAAGTTTGACAGGAGCAGCAATGCAGTTACATCTTAGAAACACACACCATGCTGTTTTGATGTTACTTCAGCAGCTACTACCTTTTTCATCTGATGCAATTTCTTCTTTCACTTCTGGGTTTCAGAGAATGAGCTAATCAATTCCAGACATTAGTGTAAGGTTAGAGTTCTCTAAGTGAAAAATGAATTTGTGTCTGGTTATTACAAAGCCTAAGATGAAACTGAGATTTCTAATACCTGGTATTAACAAATTCACAGTCACTGTTGATTTGCAAAAGGTGAGAGAGATTAATGCTAGATTTGCACAGAAATTTGATGGCACAAATATTTTCACAGGGACTTCTAGAGGTCATCTGGTTCAAACCTCCTGCTCAAGCAGGACCACCTACACCCAGTTTGCCCAGGACTGTGTCCAGATGGCTTTTGAATGTCTCCAAGGGTGGAGACTACACAACTTCCCCAGGCAGCCTGTGCCAGTGCACAGTCACCCTTACAGTGAAAAAGTGGTTCCTGGTTCAGAGGGACACTCCCATGTTTCTTCTTATGCCCATTGTCGCTGACTGTCCATAAGAGAAATTACTTTTGAGGGAACATGATATATCTCAGGCAGATCCTGTCAAAAAAACCCCAGAAGATTCTTCACTACATTAGATGCCTTATGTTTTGCAGAAAGATTACCACAGAAAAATGACACTGACCTCTACTGTCAATGTGCTAACCTCCACTTTGTTTAAAATACTATTCTCTTTAGTCATGCACATTAATATTATTCTGTCTCTGGGATATTGAAAGAATAAGAAAGCAAAGCTATTTTTTTTTCTGAAAACACATGTTAAATAATCCAACAGTAACAACCTTTCCTCTGGCCCTTAAATATAATTATCAACAAACACAGAAATCCTTTTTTGTACAAAGACAGGAGGAGTGCTTGTTTCAAAACATGCATCACTGTGATAACCCCTCTGACAACCACCAAGCTTAGAAAACAAGGTCTGTTGCACATCTTACCTACTAATTGCAGAGTAGATAACATTTCAGGCCTTAATTTCCAAAAGAGGTCACAGTAGTCAGCTCCTCTGCTTTATGCTTCTTCCTCAGGGGTCTGCTTTCAGGCAGAGGTCAGCTTCATTTAGAATGTAGGTAATGAAATGGTTTTATTTCAGAAAGATATTCATCCATTTCTCCACCCTTGGTATTCTGTAAGAGAAAGGGGAATGATTGGGGAAAAATTAGTTGTTGGGTTTTTTTAAACAAAGAACCTTGATTTCAAAAAGATTTGACTTCAACAAAAGAAGAATAAAATGTTGATTATTGAACTGGCAGGCAGATAAGCTAGGGCAAAAGTGATGGGATAAATCAATGCAAACAGAATCTGTCTTTCTATATTCCCACCACTGATTCTGGCAAATGCCAAAAGCTGTAAACAGCTTGTCTAATGTCACTGGTCATTGCTTGATTCTTTGAAATAACATTCCTCAAACTGCATTATCTTATTCTAAGATTCAATCAGCAGGTGGAATTGAATTCGCAGCACCTTTTTTGCTGTGAATGTGCCTGAGGATCTGGAGTTTAAACTTGTTTATTATACATGACTACAATGGAGCTGGACACCGGACTTCTCCGTTACGAGGTTTGGTGCATCTTACCCAAACTATCTTGTGGATTAATTCAGTCTAAACACATCAGCTCCGCTGGCAGAAAAGGGTATCCTGATTTTTAGTCCAGAGGAGGCAAATTCAGGGAGTCATGCTTGCGAAACTCTGTGAAATCACTCTGATCGATGTGTTGTAAACAAAATAAGGCACAGCACCTAATCAGCTGCTGTTGTGCTGCTGTTTTCTCCTGCCTCCCAGCATCGGTGGCTTACACTCCATGCTGAGTTACAAACAATTGGGTACTGGTGGTATTATTTCCAAATGCTATCTGCCTGCCATAACAGCATTGTCTTCCTGTAAATGACTTCTGTGCATTCTTAGAAAAATTAGCAATGACTTTCATTTATCAATGCAACTTGAAGTGTTCAGAGAGTTCCTAATTGGATTTAATCTTTTTCTTTTTTCTTTTGCTTTTCCTTTTTGTTTTTCCTTTTAATGTGCCTCAAGTTCAAGATGACAGAAATTGCACATCATTGGCAAATTAACAACTTTATAATTGGGCACACTGTCTGCCTCATTTTTGCAAATTGTGTACAGCAGAGAATACAATGACTTCCCTAAATCCCAAACCTCTTCTTCAACTCCAGTTACACATAAATCATCTTACAGTTGTTGCTTCCTTGCTGTATGAGACTGTTTCTCATTTATTCCTTCACAATGCCATGGATCATGCCTGATATCATACTTCTTAGTTGTAAAGGTGTTATTGCTCTTCCTTCAGAACAATTGCAATTAGAATTGTTTATGAGGCTGACCTGCTGCTTTTTACAGTCTCTTTTTCTTCGGTTTAGCTTTTTTATTGAATAAGCATTCCTACTAATGCTATTTCATAGAATCAATAAGGTTGGAAGAGACCTCAAAGATCATCAAGTCCAACCTGTCACCCAACACCTCATGACCACTAAACCATGGCACCAAGTGCCACGTCCAATCCCCCCTTGAACACCTCCAGCGATGCTGACTCCACCACCTCCCTGGGCAGCCCATTCCAATGGCTAACAACTCTCTCTGTGAAGAACTTTCTCCTCACCTCCAGCCTAAACTTCCCCTGGCACAGCTTGAGACTGTGTCCTCTTGTTCTGGTGCTGGTTGTCTGGGAGAAGAGACCAAGAGACCAACCCCCTCGTGGCTGCAACCACCCTTCAGGTAGTTGTAGACAGCAATAACGTCTCCCCTGAGCCTCCTCTTCTCCAGGCTAAACAACCCCAGCTCCCTCAGCCTCTCCTCATAGGGCTTGTGCTCAAGGCCTCTCCCCAGCCTCGTTGCCCTTCTCTAGACACATTCAAGTGTCTCAATGTCCTTGAACTGAGGGGCCCAGAACTGGACACATGCATAAAATACAGTAGCATGAATATAATAGCATGAAATAATCTATACTGTTGTTGTTTTCAATCACTATATATGATTATATATAATGTATCTGAAATATTTTAGATTATGTAATATATATGATATATTTTATATTATCCATTATCTGTGTCTAGTGTATAAATTATTATATTGTGTGTGTATTTATATTTTTTAAAATTATCCTTCATAAGGCTTGAGGACAATATAAAATGATAGGAATTGCTGGCTATGAGGTTTAGGACTGCCTGAGAAATATTCCTTAGCTCCACTGGTTACCTCAACTTAAAGCTGATGGGAGGCACTGGAGGAATCTTAAAATGCTTTCTGTGACTGAGAGCCACCATCCTGCACAGGATGACTAAGTCACATTTCTTGCACTTTGAAACCAAGGAGCTAGTCTGAAAATGCTGAGGCTTTATTGGCTTATTGCTCATCTTTTGGGAGCATCTCTCTTACTGTTATTTCAAAGAGTGGCAAGTACCAGAGGCAGCAGAAAGGCAAAAGTACCAGGACCAAATACAGAGAAGTATCCTAAACTGCTCTGCATTGAAAGTTTTTTGTACTTTGTGTTTGTAGAGCCTAAATGTAAACTACTGTAACTAACACACACCACTGTATAAAGGTGTAAATTGACGAAGGGTAGAAGTGGACAATCCGAAGCTGAGTACAAAGCTGTTTTCAAACTACTTACAATGTTCTTTCTTACCGCAGCTGCAGTATTGCTACTTTGTCGGTCCCTAGGAAGAGCTCAGCTGTGAACTTGTGAACAGTAAGCAGTCCAAACACAACAAACACTGAAAGAGCAATGTCATTGTGAGGCTCAGCTCTGCTTCTGGGGTCAGGGGGGAGAGTAAAAAAGAAAAGTAAACGGCTCTTCTATACAGATTGAGTGAACAGCGGTTTGAGTTAGGGATGATATTAATGGAATATCCATTCTATGTACAAAGCAAATATATGCAAAACTAAGGATGAACATGAACATGTTAAAAATATCTTTGTATCTTTAGTTCTTATCTCAAGGAAATCTGTATGTGTAGTAGTTCTTTCACAAGTACTACAGCACGTACCAACAAAGGATCCTGGGCAGTTTTCTGTGCACTGTGTCAGGTGTACACTGACAGATTGCATGTGACGTTGCTTTAAATGAGAAATGTGTCTGGCTGCAGTATAAAGGATTTGAGACTGTTTGTCAGTTTCAGTCTGCATAATTCTATGAATTGTGTGACTTCAGACAGCATATGGAAAGGTGACAAATAATGTGATAAAGCTAGATCTTATCATTTCCAAGTCATCAGTTATCGCACTCATCACTGACTGACAGTGAGAAAGTGGACCTCTGAAACTGCATTTTCAATTCTGCTTTGCAGCTTGAAGTATTAGATTGGCTGGGCTGGAGTTGAGCACTACGTATCAAAGAATCAGGGGTTAAAGACTGTGACACTACCAGAGAGACACAAGGAGCTGAAATGTACCAGGCTGCTGGGACAACACCTTTTAGCCAATAAAATCGTCTTTCAAATATAATTCTCTGTCAGTGTTAATTATTGTGCTGGGGTCTAGATTAACAGAATCCTGGAAAGCAGCTTTTGTCACCTATAACTCTGTCTTCTTACATTTTATGCAAATCCTCACTCTCATGCACAGAGGGATGCTGTCAGGTTGTGGGTTTAGCTTTGTAAAAAGACATGCATTTACCACGGGTGAGGTCACTAACAAGTGACCTTTCTGAACATTTCTAAACACTTTCAATTAAAATACTTCTGGTCTAGGATTTAAATATATTCCCCTTGTGTTTGGAGCTTAACTCTTGCAGTGTTGTGCCACTGTGGGTGGAGAGCCTTATGCCAGCCTCCTGCAGATAACCCAGGAGTGATACCAACCCATCTGTCTTATTTGTCCTTGATGAGAGAAATAGAATATAAACAAATCACCATTAATAGTGAGAGTTATTTTGGCTTCAAAAGCCCCTTTATTTATAACAATTGCAGCTGTTGCATCGACAAGAAAAGATACATATTGCAATAAATGTTCTTTTTACCTTGTCATTGTCATTACAGATGGTGTTACAGCAGTTGCATGGCAATGCTCAAGCTCAATAATACTTTGGCAGCAAGAAAATATGGAATCACTGCTTAAAGTACTGTGAGTTCCTTCTTTTTTCTTTTGCAAGAAACAGTCCTGCAAGTGACAGATACATAGCATGGGGAGCAGGCATGAACTATACTTGGTGTGAGATTCATGACTCTCCTCAGTTCTTGCTCTGATCTGATCTGATCTGATCTTGTTGCCTTTGTCAGTTCTTGCTGTGGTGAGCAGAGGACAAACTTCAGAATATAGGCAGATCACAGGTAGTGAATTCCTCCTGTTCATTCAAGAAGGTTGAGAGGTTGTAAAAATTGAAAAGG
Organism: Picus viridis; assembly: GCA_033816785.1. Taxonomy (NCBI): domain Eukaryota; kingdom Metazoa; phylum Chordata; class Aves; order Piciformes; family Picidae; genus Picus; species Picus viridis. The sequence goes on from CM066572.1 coordinate 27,057,544, forward strand.
AGCTAATAAAACTAAAAAAAAATACAGAGTTGTTCACCAGACCAGAGGCAGATCAGGACTAAAACATGATTGTTCAGCCACATACATACTGAGTTTATCAGGACTAGCAGATATGTATTATCCATTGTTTGGACAGCCACACTCACTTGGTTTAAAATGTTTAATCAGCCTTTCCTCAAAAGTTGCATTAAAACCTTCACCAGAACAAGTCCTTGGGTATGTCCTATTTCTACCAGGGAAGGACAGACCATAGGAAAGTAAAGGCAGTTTCTATAGGCTCGTGTAGTTTGACAGGCTTCCTGAAAATCTTCCATGGAGTAATTGTTGCAAATAAGTGGCTCGGGTTCTGAGTGGGGAGCAGATCCATTGTGCGTCACTCACGTTATCTATTATCTCATTGGTATTATTGTTATTACTGTTGTCTCTGCTCTCTTTGTACTGTTCTATCAAACTCTGCTTATCTCAGCCCATGGGGATTTTACTGTTTTCTTATGATTCGCCCTCCCATCCCACCAGGACTGGGAGGAAGGAATGAGCAAATGGTCGTGTGGTGTTTAGTTGCTGGCCAAGCCTAAACCACAACAGAGTGACTTGTGTAAGTAGCTGCTAAAAGGACTAATTAACTGAACTATTTGAAAATCTAACAACAAATGATTCTTTTCTAACATTCCAGTCATTCACTACAATGATATTCAGGAATAAGAAGCTTTTGAATTCTGTCTCCTTAGGTAGCAAGAGCCAAAGTGAGCCATTATGAGCTTTGTTCCTGTTAAACTGCCTGATTAGGGATGTCCAGAAATAGAAATGTCATCTGGATTTAAAACAAACAAACAAAAATATTCCATTTTTTATATGTTATTTTATCTACCATTTCATTTTTCCAAAACCAGGGAATAGAATCTTTGCAGTACCTCCAAAAAAGATCACAGATGTCTGCTAAATATGACGGGAATTAACTACTAACCATCTATTTTAGAAGCCAGCAATGTCTGTGGGATGAAATAATTTCGGTTCAACTATCAAGTCTGCCTTGAATTTCCTTTTCATTCAAGCAAAGCCCTCAATTATAAAATTGTAGAATAATTTAGATAGGAAGGGCTCTCTCTAAGTCACTAATCCAAACCCTCTGTTTAAAGCAAGGTTGACTTCAGCTGGATGAGATGATTTATGTTGAATCTCATGATGCTGGCCTCAGCCCATCTATCCAGCCTGTCCAGATCTCTCTGCAGATCTTCCCTGGCCTCCAGCACACTGACACACCCACCCAACCTGCTGATTGCATTCCATCCCCTCATCCAAACCACTGATAAAGATGTTAAACAGAACTGGTCCCAGTACTGAGCCTTTGGGCACAACACTTGAAACTGGTGAGCTCACAGTCATGCTTCTGCTCCCATCCTGAATTATCCTGTGTTCCTATGAACAGTGGTGTCCCTTGAGCTGCTGACTGCACTCCTGTTGATGCAGCCCAGTAGGCAATTAGGCTTGGCCAGCCCAAGGGCACATGTCTGACTCAAGCCTATGTTACTCTTGGTAAGCTGAGATAACAAGAAGTGCAATAAGCCCCTGTCTCCTTTGGGGTACATTTATTACATTTGAGTAGAGACAGAGATTCACTTAAATCTATGAACAGACACAAGGTTGGCTAAGGGTTGAAAATGTACAAATGTCTGGGCAGTGCAAGTTAAATATGACATATGCAACAATGAGGTTAGTTATGTCTCATTAAAAAAGCAGTTTCAATTTCATTTTCCTGTCAGTATCTGTTATACTGAAGATGATTCCACAGTGTATGACTGACAGTTTATTTGCCTGCAACAACATTGCCTTCACTTCCCTTCCACCCTCTTTATCCTAAATTAAAAGCAAATCACAATATATATGTATTTTTTGCAAGTTTCTGACCTTTATGTGACCCTATATTTACTTGCCAAACACATGCTAAGGCAGAGTGAAATTGCTTTTATTTCTGATATAGAACTACACGCTCTGTGGCCAAATATTTTGCTAAGAAATAATACCTGCCCCATTTTTCATTTTTACAAAAAGAACAAAGAATCTGTTCATTTTCCAGAAATGAAAAATGGACCAAGCATTATTCACAACATCTGTCAAAACTGTGGCCAGGCAAGCACTTGTAGCAGCTTTGGAGCAATGATAGCACTGGCTGTATTTTCATAGCTCCTCTGTGAATGCATGTAGGAATTTCTAAATACATTGATGGCTTTTTGCATGTAAGTCATAAACAACAGGAGAAAAACATGGTGCAATTAATAATGTAATGCTGCAGTCACACAGTATTACAAAGCTACTGAAAGATTCAATCAGTGATTAGTCATCTAAATGGTTCATTTTCCTTGGGGGGTGTCTAATGAACAATTAATATTGATTCATGAAACTATTCATTTTTTTGGTAAGAATACAAGTTGTAATGAACAAAACTGTTACCTGTATGTCACCAGACTGTTCCTAGCCTGGAGAAGAGGAGACTCAGGGGTGACCTTACTGCTCTCTACAACTACCTGAAGGGAGGTTGTAGACAGGCAGAGGTTGGTCTCTTCTCCCAGGCAGCCAGTACCAGAACTAGAGGACACAGTCTCAGACTGCGCCAGGGGAGGTTTAGGCTGGAGGTTAGGAAGAAGTTCTATACAGAGAGAGTGATTGCCCATTGGAATGGGCTGCCCGTGGAGGTGGTGGAGTCACCTTCATTGGAGGTGTTCAGGAGGAGACTTGATGGAGTGCTTGGTGCCATGGATTGGTTGATGGGTTGGACGCAATGGTCTTGAAGGTCTCTTTCAACCTGGTGTATTGTATTGTATTGTATTGTATTATTGTATTGTAAACCTGGTGTTGCCTCTTTATACACATAGGAGGCTTGGTCTCACCTTTCCAAGGCTCAGCTCTAAACTTGTAACAATGCTCTTGCTTTCAGTAGTGCATGCCTCCAAAGATGCTAGGGCCTGACAAAAAAACAAGGACAGGAGTATGTAAATAAAGAGAACTGGGAAAGGTAAACAGTAAGAGAAGAGATTAAAAGGAGCTTCGTGCTTCTGTGTGCAATTCAAGTTGGAATACAAGGGCTTCAGCAGCAGGAGCAAAGCATAATACATCAGGGGTTTCTATTTTTCTTTTAACTGCAGTCTAGTACTTCTCTTCATCTTCTGCCCAGCGCAACAGCAGCCTTCATCAGTGTTCAGAGACAGCTGTGCCTCTGTCAGGTTTCTGTTCTTGAAACAAGGTCAACAAAAGGCAGGATAAAACGTTAAGCTCCTTATTTAGTTTTTCTGATCAAATATGAGGCTAAAATTCTCCTGGTACCCACAAATTTCCTCAGAACCTTGCTGGGCAGAGGGGCAGAAGGTCTTAGAAACAGAATTAGTCAGAAGAGTTGATAAGGGAAAAAAATAGCTGCACTGAGATCAGAGGAAAGTATATTAAGTACACAAGTTTTATGATAATTTTTCTTACTCAATAATTTATATTATTTCCAAACATCCAAAATTTGGTGGCTATTTGTCCTTAATAAGACAGCTTTATTGTAATGCTTAATAGGAAGCTTTGCTATAGTAAGTCCTGTCTTCAGACTTTGTCAGCCTGAAGTCTTTGACATAAACACAGAAAATGTCCTTGGTATTTTAAACACAAAGAAAATTAATAACCCAGAGGAGGCTTTCTAACCTAATCCAAGACGTATGGAGTGGTGACAGTCAAGAATTAGTCTACTAACTCTGAACAGACCATGGATATAAAACATTTTAAAAGAATCTTAATTATTGTAGAACAAAAGATAAGCAGCCTGACCCTTTTTATCATGTTAATTCGTGACCTTCATCCTTGAGAGCTTTAGCATTTCCTAAAACTCCTCCAACAGTAACTGTACTGAGCATCACCACAGCAACAAGTTGAAGGTCAAAGACAGCAGGAGAACTGACGTTCAGAAGTACATTTAGTGACACAATGAACTGGCTGTCATAAAGAAAACCAGGGAAGCAAACAGAAAAATGCAGGAAGTCCTGAGCTGTCTATTTGAATGAAAAAAATAATAACTAAATAAATAAAATCTGTACAACTTCACTGAGCAATCTCTGTTAAAATAAGTAAAAAAGTAGGTACATTATTGTTACTGTTGTTGTTATCATTGTTTTGTTGTTGTTGCTGTTGTTGTTGTTATTATACCAAATATTATTCTAACTTTAAAAAAGTTAGTCCAAGTTTATGGTGGTAGGATTTCACACCTCCTGGAAGGAGGCAAGAGTCCTCTCCTTATTCTTGCTGGTACCTCAGGCAGAAATTGCAACAACTGAAGTTTAAAAGGATGCACAAAACCACCTTCACATAGTGAGTCTGTCCTGAGTACATACAGGACCAAACAGAGAAGATAGTCTAGATACAAACAAGCAGATAGCAGTGTTGTAAAGATAAAAAGAAATCTGCAAGATGGCATACAGAGAAGTACGTAGGGGCATAAAGACCATCTGCACTACACCGCCAGGAAATAAATCCGTTTGAACAAGAACAGCAGCAGCACAAAGCGAGGCAGTGAACCTGACAAATGCCTGCTGCGTATCCACTCCCAGCCGGAGAGGCAGAAACACTCTAGGCTATGATACTATCTGAAAACCATGCAGATGTGGTCCCTATAGATTAGAGAACATACCATCTTTGCCTCACAGAAGGATTTACTGACCACTGCCTTTGTCTTAAGGCTTTGTCTCCCTATATACACATTTAGCAGTCTTGGACATTGGCCACGAAAATTACTACAAAAGGCTTAAGGACTTTTAAACCCCTGACTGTCATTGACTGGAAAGTTTATAACCTCTCTTCAGCCTTCTTGGTGGAAGCACAACAAAATACTGCCTTGCTGCACAGCTGATATTTTCAGATGTGGGGATCCTTGATTTCTACAAACAGAAGAACATGCCTCAAATCCTTAGAAAATCTCTCGTGAAACATTTTACAGTCTGCAGTGTTAGTAAATGTTGTTCTTAATGTTGTTCTTCTTCAAATGTTGTTCTTCTTTGAGGAAGAGTTATCAGCTTGGAGCCTTACTACAGGCTCTTTGCCTGCAGCCTGACTCGCAGCACAAAACTACTTTATGCCACGCATCACCTAGTGTATTTGGTGAATTAAAGTCACAGCACCAACAAATTAGTGTTGGGGGAAAGAAACACAATAGTGATACTATGCTATGATCAAGATAAAGAACTGGGCTCAGGCATGTAAGCATCATCTTAAAAACTGGGAGTGAGGAGGGAAAAAGATAAGAAAGGAATGTATTGAAGCAGGTTGAACAGTTCAATACCACGTAGAGTGTTGAGGGCTGATTTATCCCTTCCGCATCACCAGAGAGTAAATAACAACTGCGGGTTCTGAGCAAACTGATCAAGTAAGTAATTGCCATTTCCTGGAAGTGGATTGAGCCTGGTACCCCTGAAGGAGTTGCATGAGCAATAACTAAAATAACAGTAACAGCACTGCATGGTAAAATCCAGTTTTTAGTCAATTCCATCCCGCTTTGGTCTGCTGTAAGCCCTTTTGAAAGCTGCCCGTAATGAAACACAAGAGACCTACATAAACTCAGATTGAAGTCATGTGAAGGAGTTAAGAAGAAAGCTCACTTCAGTCTAGCAAAGGCAAGGTATTCACTCATTCTGATTTGCACTCAGTAGGTGTTCCTATGTCAGGCAAGTTTCAGCAACAATGCCAGGCTGATTTGTCTTTGCAATCAGATTTGTCTAGTTTCTTCCAGCCTGCCCAGGACATCTGTTATCCTGCATCTGTATTTTGCCAACACAGAAGCTCCTGCATTTTTATGGAGCAAAGAAAATGTACAGATAGTGTTATTTTGCAGTTGCAAGTCACAGTTTTCTAATAAAAGCACTTAATGCAAAGCCCAATCACAGCAGAGTGCATTTCCTATGAGCAGACCTAGGAGGCAGTTTCAAAATTTGGATGCAAGATTCTCCACAGTGATGAGTGTTTGTTATTCAGTTGCTCCTTGCATAACAGAAGGCCACTTGTAAAATCCACTTCCAGCTTGGATTTCACTTTTTATATAGTTTTAAAAACTTTGTTTTCATCATTTTAGATGGACCTGCATGTGGGTCTGAAACATTGCTAAAAGGAAGGCTACTGACTCTCAGAATGACTCAGATCCGTCTGAAACCTGAAACTACCTGACCAAGAATGAAATATCTAATGTCCTAGATATTTTGTGACAGAATTGCACAATCTTTGCATATGCTGACACTTCCTTACTTCATGGAGGTTCATTTGTTATTAAAAAAAAAAATATATATATAATATTGTGTTAGCTCTTGAGCATCATGTCTAGCAGGTGACTCCCACACTAATGCCTACAACAGAAGACAACATTTGTAAAAGAAGCATTTAAGGCCTTGGCTGCTTTCTAAGATTAAAGTAATCTGATTGCTGTCATTGATATTTTTTCCTTGAATTTGAGATAGCTTCAGCCTTTTAGTGTAGTCTAGCAAAACTGTATACCTTCAAGAACTCAGTACTGCAAGCAAATCATAGAATCATAGAATCATAGAATCAACAAGGTTGGAAAAGACCTCAAAGATCATCAAGTCCAACCTGTCACCCAAGACCTCATGACTACTAAACCATGGCACCAAGTGTCATGTCCAACCCCCCCTTGAACACCTTCAGGAACAGTGACTCCACCACCTCCCTGGGCAGCCCATTCCAATGGCTAACAACTCTCTCTGTGAAGAACTTTCTCCTCACCTCCAGCCTAAATATCCAAAAAGAACTTCAATCACTTCAATTTAAGCTGTAATAAAAAAAAAATAAATTAAAAAGTCTTTTTTCAGTCTACTTCTGTTGTACTCAGAAATTATTCTGAGTTCTTTTTGCAGAGCTGTCCATATTTTTCCCTACGGGCTTCAAGTCTGCAAAATTCACAGTTTTTGGAGGAAATGTCAGATGTAAAGGTTTTCCTTAAGGAAATTCATTGCCTTCATACTGCCACAGACCCTTTCTGGCATAAAGATACGCTGGCAAAGTCTTCCTTTCCTGCTTAGAATTGCACTTCCCTCAAAGAGAATTTCAATGACAAGGGAAGGCAGCTCCAGAATTCCTCCTATCTAATGAATATCCAAAGTTTAGATAAAAGAGTTGTCCTGGTTCCAGAGATTCCCTACATATGAAAAATAACCCAGAAAGAGAAGGAAAACCCCAGGCACAGTGCTTCAAATTAATGTCATGCTGTGTTGTTCTAAATAGGTATACAGATAAGTAGCACAAGCAAACCGAAAGCACCATGAAATAAAATTGTATCTGCCATAGCCTTTGCATAAAGCTGGAATGAAACTAATGGTAAAATACTTTTAAGGTAAGCTTGGGACTCCAAAAAGATATTTGGACCTCAAATGTATACAAAGTTCCTGCCTAAATGGTAGGTGCAAGATTCAGTTACATCCCTTATAATAAAATGCTGTCAGGCTTTTCATTTTATGGTAGCACCACCAGTGCTACCAACAGAACAAGTGATAACAACATCTTTTCAGCATTATTCTTTCTTTTCTGAAGCATATGACCTGCTCTGACCCACATTCTTTTAGTTCAAGGGCTTTTAGTTTTCCTTTACACATTTTCAGGTTGACGCACACCTCAGATTTGGGTGCATAATCGCTAAGGACTGGAAAGCCAGAAATGCTGAAGACTTCAGCTCGTGGTGTGACTGCACATAACAGACAAACCCAAGGTTCCCCAGCCTAGCTGGTGTCAGACCACATAGTAGGTACAGTTTTGGAAAACAGCCTCTCAGCATAAACCAACAAGCCCATTGATCACTTTCCCACAGGGCTGGCATGGTTGAAATAGAAAAGACATAAACCAAGTATCTATAACAAGGTTGATGTACTACTTAATTTATCCTACCGCAGGAAATCATTAACCTGCATTTTGTTTAGACTGCTGTTAACAGTATCATTTGCAACAGCCATATGCTTGGGGAGCAGAGAAATTTGTTTCTGTTCCCAGAAAGTGTACAGAGGATTGTATTAGTCACAAAGGACTTAGAAGATATAATATTAAACATGGCTCTCTATATTTTGAATAACCAATCATTGCTTTTTCTCATTTACAAATTTCACAAAGCAGTTGAAGGCACAAGTTCTGATTTTACGTGTTTCCCTTCTCCTCACAAATGCCAGTAACTCCATCCCTTTCCTTAGAATAGCTCCAGATCATCATCTAGATATTAAAAGAGAGAGAGAATCTGGTACACATCTTTTAACTATATTTGTCCTAGGAACTTTATCAAAAGTGTGGTCAGATGTTTGATATTGATATTCCTGCTAAGCACTAACATCTGATACAGTGTGATGCTAATGAACAACCTGAAAGCGTGGATTACAACAAAGTACACACTCGTTCAATAATGAATCAAACTGATTGTAGAAAGCCTTGCCATCGGGTCTCCCTTTTTAGAGTTGAACTTCACACTAGTACTGCAGTAGGCATTACTGCTGCTAATTTAGAAAACTGTGGTGCCTCTTCTTGTGTATTTCTTCTCAGCTAAACAGTCAGGTGAAAAATAGCTCTTGCTCATTTTCCTAACATTGTGAAAAAAATGTTTGTGAAGCGTTTTTTTTTACCTTCTTGGAAAGACTTACTGACACATTTTTGAAGTTAGTGCAGTGAACCTTTACTAACTCCTCACACTTCAGTTTACTAGCCTTCATTCAGATCAGTAAAACTTGGTATATGCAAAAATCAATATATGCATTGCTTTGGTGTCATCTTCTGCAGGTACATACTTTTCATATAAACTTGAGAATTGTTCCCAGAAAAAGAGGGGGAAAATACAGAGGAGGAAGTAAAAGAAACAATGGTTTTCAGGTAAGACTGAAGCACAAGAAATGTGGTCACAGCTATGCTGCTGTAAGAAGGAAATTTGGTTTGGATTTGGGATGCTCAGGGTATTGTAGTTCAGAAGACACAGCTATGTGGGACTTTTCCCCTCTCACGTTCTAGGAATCAAAACTTCCAAAGAGTTTATTGGAATCCTCTGAGCTGAGAAAAGGTCCTCTGTAGGTTATAAACTTCCACTCCAAAAGACACTCTGCCCTTAGGACTACAGGATAACTGATGGTGTTGACTTTTATCTCATCTTGGCTGCAACCCAGTGTTAACCCCTGAAATGTCAGTTCTGGTTGACTTTTCACTCATGGTGCTGTACTCACAAGGAGTCTTGATCATGACACTGAAAGAATTGCCTGCTCTGTATTTTTGTGGCAGTTTTTCCGCTTCACTTACAAGGGATGACATGGAGAAAAATTGCAGGAAAACACATTTCTGCTTCCTAGCAGGCAGCACAAGCAATTCCACTTTGAGTGATGGAGATGGGAATCTGGCAGTGGAAGGGGAAGAGAACTGGGGGGCACAGGTTTTGTGTAATAGATTCAGATGGGACAAGGACTGAGAGTTGGAAGAGTTAGGTTGATAGTCAAATGACCACTGAGCACAGTATTATTGCTCCTTAGAGGAGATGACAGTTTTAAAAGGGTAGCAAATGTATCTGCTCACTTACTAGAAGAGGTGGAACATAGAAAGATCAAAACTGTTTTGCTTTATATTTATAGTACCCTGGGCAGATAATGTTTAGATTTGAGGGAAAAAAATGGTCTCCCTGCTCGGACTTCACCAATTACAGTATATGACATTGGCTTTTCTCTTCTTAAATGGCAAAGTACAGTTTGAAATGTGCACTGCTCGGGATGACTATATAGCAGCATAACAATTATCTGAACAGACAAACAAAAAAATTGGCATAGATTAGGTAAACTGGAATGTCAAAGGGCCCAAAAAGAATGGGATCCAGCTGAGTATACTATGGAACCAATTTGTGTTCAACTTCCTCGACAGGCATGACAAACCTGATTCATCCAAAATTCATCAGAATTGACCCACATATGCTGACTATGCAACACATCTGCTTCTCCCAGGGCCATTGGATTCAATGCACATACCCATTCAGTCATATAGATTTCCCAGGCAAAAATATGTAATTTTGTACATAAGTGAATTACGTAATTAATCCATCAGAGGGAAGTAACTACATTTGCTAAAGATTCTGAAGACCTTCATATGAAAGCTGCAGTGGAAAATTTGGGGAATGGAGTTCCTGCCTCCCACAGCCCTTAATTCCCTAAGATTGGCAAGGTAAATCCCACAAGATCTTCTTATTTCGTTGTCTTCGTCTTCTTAATAAGAGGTGGCTAAGAAGGGAAAGAAACTTGTGTATTCCAAAATAAAAAAGAATCATTTCATTAGTGCTTGAGAGTATCACTAATGACAGTTAATCTCTGATGGCAATAGCAAATATTGCGGTGCATGCTGAAATACATATATTAAATATATGCATGTGGTGTTAAGAAGACTTCTCTGAAAAACTTGCATTTTCCAATTAAGAAGAAAATTTAATTTCATGCACAAAGTCTATGTGTGCCTCTTTTTTCTCTTCTGGCTTTGACATCATCCTGCAGCTCTAGTTATTACTGTGTAATTGTCTTGAAATGTAGTTATTGTTAGGAATCGTTGCAGATGTTCCCCTTGTAATTCAAGCTAAATGAATATAGAATTAAATTACCATTGCAAAGCTTTACCAGTGCAAGTTGCAGTAAAAATGGTGAATTATTCTCTCTCTTTAGAAGAAAGTACCAAAAAAGAGAAACAAGTAATTGGAACTTAAGTAAGCAGTATTTCTTACTCGGGAATCTAGAAAGGTTCAAAATGCAATGTTACAGTTAGTGCTGAATAGTTTAGTATGTTGTCCCCATTCAAGAGATGTAACAGTGAAGTGCTGCTGCTCTGTGACTCTGATTAAGGACAAGTCCATAAAAATGCAGTAGCAGCTGCCTTAGCTTTTGTTTGAACCTAGAATACTGCTATGGACTAGAGGAGTTTGTGGCTATTTTCTATTATGTTCCATGGCTTCTAGGGTTTGCCTTTTCTGGGCAAGTTTAAAATGAGCTAAAGACCCTGATAATTGTGAGTACTTCCTCAGCCATCAAAGAACAAGGAGGCAACATTGACTTTGAAGAGAGACCTGCAAATCAAACCAGCCACACAAATGAATAGATGTGTAGTAATATGCAAGTTATGTCTAATGATATGGCAGACGTCAGCGTTTTGTGGTACATTTCAAAGCTGGTGTTCCCTCAGAACCAACCTTGAGTGATATGTGCATTAAACAACTATTCAAAGGCCAACACAGAAAGGAAACGAGCAATTTATAACCTTAAAGGCGGCATGGATGCAAATCTAGAGGTTCAGTAGAGAAGCTGCATCCATCAACAGCTTTCAGACAAATGTATGTGGATAAAGTGAACATTAATGACAAAACTCAGCTTAGGGCAGCTGCATGGACTAAGCAGCCAATGAATGTCTCTACCTTATTAGCAGTTTTATTTCTCTTCACAGTACAGGGGTGACTAAGGACCATTCCACTTTTAATTTTCTGAAAATTAAGTGTCATTAATATTTTAGGCAACTTTGGACCCTGAGTGGGTCCAAGTAGCCCGTGTGCATGAAGCTCAGTGAACGCCCCAGATGAAAAATGTGACGGTACAAGTATCTGAATGAACTTTGAGTTATTTCAAACAAGTTATTGTTCAATATGATGTCGAAGCAAACCACCTCTTACCTCTTCAGTGTAGTTCATTAAACGGACAATAGGTTTTAGTATTTGTGTTTTCCATCTCACGTGTTTCCCATTCTCTGTGTTTCCAGGCTGCAACAGTAGGTACTGCTTTCTTGTTTTCATAGGTGGCTATGAGAAGCTTCAAAAGTGTTTGTGTTTTCCTAAACACAACTTTTGATGAATGTCTGTGTTGCTGTATAATTTATTTGCAAATGTGTTTATTGTTTATTGTCTGTTATCCTTTCATTTTCCCATTTCTTTTTATAAGCATCATCCTCTTTGCCATTAAAATCTGCAAGATAAGTGGCAACCTCTGGCTTCCTTCTTCTCTTCTACTTCCATGATGCAGCCAAATTTTATTATGTCTTTCTCTGAAACATTAAAGTCTTCAGTCTCTTGTGCAGGTAATGGGCTACACAATCAGTATGGCCTTACATCTTGATTACACTAGCCTTCAAATATAATTTCTCATATTTTGTTGTTGTTTTTTTTCCCCTAAACATAAGGGAAAACTTTTTCACTGTGAGGGTGACAGAACACTTGAGCAGACTGCCTAGAGAGGTTGTGGGGGTCTCCTTCTACAAAGATACTCAAAACCCACCTGGATGTGTTCCTCTGTGACCTGCTCTAGGTGATCCTGCTCTGGCAGGTGAGTTGGACTCGGTGATGCTTCAAGGTTGCTCCCAACCTCTCACATTCTGTGGTCTGTGAAAGTGATCTTTTCTATGCATAAATCTGATCTTATCTTCCTAACACACATCCTGGAGTTTCAAACATTAGTCTTTTTCTAATCACTCTTCAATGTTCTATGTCACTTCCTGATCAACCCACCAATTAAAAATAGAGAATCATAGAATTGTTTCAGTTGGAAAAGACCTCTAAGATCATCAACTCCAAATGACATTACTTTTAGGAAGTCCTCAAGAAATTGTCTGAGGTGAGACAAACTAATGATGAGTAAGACTTCAGCTCAAGGGTATTAAATGCATAGCAGTATATAAAAGCACTTTTGGTACCCAGTGTTTACTTTAAGGCATGCAATTGGGTGTCTGCCAGAATCAGAGACCAGATAAAAGTAATCTTAACTTCTCTTTGTCTAATACATCAGATTAGCATTGCTAGACTGCCAAGAGCATTGTTTGTGCTAAACAACACTAAAACAGACTGGTACAAATTTTTACTGTGATGTTTTGCACTTAGAATTTCTATCATCTGTCAATAGATTGCTCTCAAAGCACTTTACAGACATTAACTAATTAGGCCTAATGACACTTCTCTGGAAGTAGTGAAGTGTAATTAATTCCCTTGTGCGAAAAGGGAATTTAAGGCACAGAAAGATCAAATGATTTTTCCAAGGTCATGAAGGATGTTACAGAAGATGTGGGAAGAGAAGCCAAATAGCCCAATTCTCCAAGACTGTGCTTTAGGCACGGAAACAGAGCTATCAGCTGTGGGAGGAGGACAACTCTTCCTTTCTTTCTTGTTACAGAAGTACAGGAAATTAATTGCTGCACAGACACGCTTTGATTAATTTCACACTAATGGCCTGCAAAGGGTGGCTGTAATAGTCCATTAGGAAGGAAGTTATCTGCCTCCTCTAAGTTCTGTGTGTAAACAACAGTGAAGAAACTGTGTCTTTCCAACCTATCACTCAGCTGTGGACAAAGTATTGCTCATGTTATCCTTTTTTATACATATATATAGTGTCATTGACTTTTTATTGTAGAGTTGTGGGTTTAATCCTGTGCATTTGTATTCCTCACAGTTGAATCTTACAGTGACAAGAAAAGGGCCACAGAATTTCAATTTATGTGTAAGAGGCTATCTCAATAACTTTCACAGATATGCACAAAAGCTTAGCCTTTGCTGTAAAATTTGTGGTTGGTTTTTGTCTGATTGGGTTTGTTTGTTTGCGGTTTTTTTGTTTGGTTTGGTTCGGTCTTCTTCCTGACTTCAGCTTTAAAGTAGGAGTCAGCATTGGTTAACAGGAAGAAGGGACAGATAGCTCCCCTCTACAGGTAATGCATTATTGGAGGGGGGTGGGCTGGTGGAATTAAATAAAGGAAGAATACGAACTTAATATTCTGTTTTAGATGCAAGCTTCTCCTTCTGCAACTGAAGTATATTGCAACTAAAACAAGTATATATGGCCAGACTTTCAAAGGTGATTAGGTATCTAATTGAGTGTTTGCTGGTCTCATACAAGTGCTGGACTCACACACTTGAGTCCCTCTGGATGGAGGACAAAGACAGAGAATGGACAGTCCTACAAAGGTATGTCCTTTGATTTCACACAAGCTCTCTTTACATAGCACTTTTTAAGCTGTCTTTGTGTCTTGAGATTTTGGTTGGCTGTTTTAACACATTCTTAGTAAGAATGATGTAAAGAAACAAAACAAGACAAAAAAATAGCAGCTGAGCAGGAAATCCTCTGTCTGGCTCCCTGTCCATGTAGCTGCTCAAATAGAAGGTTAGGAAAATGGGAACTGGGGAGCTTTGGTAGTTGAAATCGATTGGCTGTAAGTCTTTTTTTTTTCTTTTTTTTTTTTCATACTTTTTAGTGCATTTACAATGTTAACTGCCTGGCTGGATCAAATTTTCTTGCAGTTCATGCTAAAAGGTAACCAGTATTATCACTGGAATCTAAAGCTGAACTTACTAAGAGAGAGTCTGCAGGAATCGTTGTGCTAAAATGGGTAAACAAAACAGCCCCTTTTCCACTCTCTTGACTGGAATTTGGACCCACTTTGCATTGATCAATCACTGATCAAAATGTATAGCAGTGAACAAAAAGAGCAACGTCCAGGACATGCCTAAGTAAGATAGAAAAATTAAATCAATGCACTGAAGAAATATGAATCAATTTCTTTCTAATTTTTTAGAAGATAGCCTTTTTGGTTTTCTTTTTTTTTTTTTTTTGCATTCACTATGATGGATTTTGCAGCTGGACCAGGCAACAAACAGTATATGAACCAAAAGGCAGCTTACAAAAAGGGTCCCCATCTAGACAGAAAATTCTTTTCTTTTTCTGTAAAATAAGAATTTATTTTGTGAGTTTATAAACTGCAGCTCTTAAACTCTTCATTGAGAAATCGACTATAACCTAACTGCAGGTATTTTGAAGACTACAAAGAAGTGCTTCACTTTAAATGGATGCCACTGACTTTCTCTCACACTGACTTCTGACAATTGTTTTCTACTGATACTGTAACTATTAGCAGTGTGACAGCACTTGAAACTTGAGATCAAGGCATATTACATTTGCTGCTGCTGCTGTAAAGCTTTGCTGTCCTCAATTTGAACCTAGGTGAGTGAAAATGACTATTTCAGAAAACTAGAGATAAAATCTGCTGGATTCCAGATATCCAGCAAGGCTATTACAGCCTGATATTTTAGTATCTAATTCCAAGGGCATCCAGCAACAGGCAGGACTCAGAATGACTCCCAGCTGGCAGTGCTTCTAAAACAAACCAGACGTTGTCTTAACTTGGTTCCAAGTTTACAGATGTAATTGTGTACTCATGGCCATGTGGCTTCTTAAAACAGAGAATTTAAATAACGAGCCTTTAGCATGTACCTTAAGGTTATGATGCTGATTCTTTTCTCCTTGCACAAGAACTGTCAAATCCTGATCCAAATAATGATGTGTTTGCCTGTGTTTTCACACAGTCCAGGTGTCACAATACATCAATGATTCCTTTGTCTAGTCATATTATGTTTTTAATTTCTCCAAGGTCCAGTACATCCCACGTTCACTTTTTTCCTCAGCTTGGACCTTGATCCTGTAACTGGTCCCTTCCCCAAGGCTGAGTGCACCACTGAGCGTCCCCTCCCTTCTATTCCTTTACTCCAAGACTCCCTACATGATCAGAACTCTCCTAATTGAGTCCAGCAGCCTTATTTCCCTGGTCATTACTGAAGCTGTAACCTTCAGCATTAGAAAACTTGGTGTGTTACTTGTGCACATACGACAGAACCCTTGCCAGTCCCACCTGACGTAAAGCAGGACAGCCTGGCTATTTAAAAACCAAGAGGAGGAAAAGTACTTCGCTGATCATTCAGAAGGTCCTGGGGGGACTCTAAGGAGGTAAGGGGGAAATTCCTTTCAGCTGTTCCCAGAGGGTAGTCATCCTGCTGCTCTACACACTGTGTATCAGAAAGAAACCTCTTGCACACAGAATAGGAAATTACAGCCTCCAGTCCAGTGGTCAGAACCATCTGCCAGATTTCTGCTCTCAGACTTCTCAGTGGAAGACTAAAATTCTTCATCTCTGGAAGACTGGTTTTTTACTCATTATACTTGTATTAGTCCACCACATATTCCAGACTGTGTGAACAGTTTGTATAAAATCCACAGGGAACAATCTGTATCAGCTCAGAAATGCACAACGTGAAGGCAAAAGCTTAAAATGGAGACAGCTTGCCAGCAGTCTCTTCTCTTCTGCTCACTAATAATAGGATAGCATTGTAGTACTCATAGCATAAACTCTTGCAATGACATTACTGGGATTGCTGTAGAGGCATAATATATCCTCAGGTATATTTATTATAATGCTGAAATTTCTGATACCCATAAATTTGTCTGTCAAACTTTTCATGATGAACCTATTTTTCTCCCAGCACACGAGAGGAAACTGGTAATTTACTGATTTATGTTTGTGTTCCCACATCTCAGAAACAGATTAAAATTCACTCTAATGCTGTAGGATTTGAATTAATGTTTGAGCCTTTAATTTACCTTTCCCGTGAGTACAATAGGAATATTTATCTGTGATGCATTTAACATCCATCTTTCAAAGATGCTGCTATAAAAATATACAGCAATTTGTGGGGTGGGGGGAAGAGGGAAATAAAGTAACAATGTAAGAGCCTCCAAACTGTATTTCAATTAGAGGACTATGCCAAAACACATAATATCATGTCACTAGCAGAGCTGTACTAAAAAAATAGATTTAAATAATAAAATAAAGTAAAATAAAATAACATAAAATAAACTAAAATAATGTAAAAAAAGTAAAATAAAAATAAAGTAAAATCAAATAAAGTAAAATAAAATGAAATAAAATAAAATAAAATAAAATAAAATAAAATAAAATAAAATAAAATAAAATAAAATAAAATAAAATAAAATAAAATAAAATAAAATAAAATAAAATAAAATAAAATAAAATATAAAATACCAGATTAACAGCAAAACCAGATAAAATAAATTACTTCATTGGCCCATTTTGCTGTGCATGAGTTGGATGGCATCCAGAAAGCATGCTTGCTAAATGGCTGAACAGTACCAAAAAATCTCCTTTGTTTGGTAAAGAACTATGTTTTAATCCATTTTCTAGAAGACCAGAGGCCATGCCAAAATGGTGATGGATGATTTGTTAAAATGTATTTATTTTTTCTAAAATGAAGTTCAATTTAAACATTTTCCATAACTGATACCTCTCTGTGGCGGTGGGATGCAACTCATCTGACTTTGACTTCTTCAAACTGAGTCTGATTCAGTATCAGTTCTGGTACCACCAGTCTGTCATTTACCTGCCTTGTTCTGGATAAGTACCTTGGGGCGAGCTGAGCTCCCACCGAGACCCATAAAGAGAGAACCTGGCCAACGAGTTTAGAGCAGTCTATACCCACTCTTAAAATGGATAGAATAAATGGAAATTAATTGTATCTAGAGGCCTGTATGGAAATACTGACAGGAGCTTTGTCAAAAACTTCCAGGGGAACCTGATCATCTCAGTGTGCTACGAACAAATCCATGGACTTGTGGGAAAGAAGACTAATCCAAACTTGAGATATGTTTTCCATTATGTGGCAAAATTCCTCTAGTCCTCTAAGTGACAGCTGCTGCCAGGAGTGATTTTTCAGCTTTCAAATTATATCTGGCAACAGATTTCAGCTAATTATTTAGTGGAGATTTAAAGGTAGCTTTTAATTCCATAATGGACTCACTACAAGACTTCTTTTGCTATGAAAAGTGCTGAATATAGACCACATGCCACTGTTCCCGAGAGATGAGTGTAGGGAAGACTATAGGTGTCATAAAGCATCTTAGTTTTACCCAAAGTAATAACTAGCCAAATGCAATTCATCTGCAATAAGATTATTTTCAGAAAGGCCAATAAATTTAGAGGGAAGAACTTTCCTTTGGAAGGAAAGCACACACCCAGATATACCCATATGCATACATACAGTTATACATACTGCTTGGAAAGTATGTATTAAGCTACACAGTCAAAACATTGTATACTTTTCTGGATGGGCAGTTGGACATGCTGGACAAGATGTCCTCAAGTAGTTGAGATTCATTAACACTTTTAACCTAGCACATGTAGAAAAAACATCCAGAGATATTATAATCTCTTCTGCCCAGGCACTGGGCAGCCCAATCTAGCTGGGGATGTTCCTGCTGACTGCAGGGAGGTCAGAATAGATGACCTTCAGAGGTCCCTTCTGGCCTGGACCATTCTATGATTCTTCAACAGCTGTGCCTCAAGATCAGTCCCTAACCTTTGTCTTCTGCTCCCCATCAGGTCCATAGTCCAATTGCTTTCTCAGTTACCCACTTCTTCTGTGTTCTCATTCTTATGCCTACACCAGCTTTACCTAGCTCTTAGAGTTACTTTTCTTCAAGGACTGATAACTTGTTCCCAGGTTTGGCCATAGATGGTGTTGGGTGATAGGTTGGACGTGATGATCTCGAAGGTCTTTTCCAACCTGGTTAATTCTATTCTACTCTACTCTGTTCTATTCTATTCTATTCTATTCTATTCTATTCTATTCTATTCTATTCTATTCTATTCTATTCTATTCATATTTCCATTTCCTTGTGTTGCTTTTTGAAGGCTATGCTCCACAGAAGAGTAGAGAACAGCCAGTTCCAGGCTCTGTTTCACACAAGCAGGTCTTGCAAGCTCAGCCTGATGGCATGTCTAACTAGTCACAGTCACAGCACCCTGCTAAGATGGTGGTTCTGAGCAGCAATGGCTACTATCACTCGACCACAGGGCAGTAAGTGCACTTCTCTTAGTCCTTTAAAGTCTCTACAACACAACCTACATCAAGAAAAGAGGAGAAAGAAAACATACATCTAAAGAGAGCTACTTGGCCATCACTCTACTGCATTTTTCTAGTCCTTGCTCCTCTGGGAATGTTTCTTTACGAGGAGAGACTGAGGGAGCTGGGTCTCTTTAGCTTGGAGAAGAGGAGACTTAGGGGGACCTCCTTAAGGTTTATAAATATGTGAAGGGTGAGCGCCAAGAGGATGGAGCCAGGCTCTGCTCGGCAATGCCCAATGACAGGACAAGGGGCAGTGGGTGGAAGCTGAGGCATAGGAAGTTCCATGGAAACAGGAGGAAGAATTATTTCACTGTGAGGGTGACAGAACACTGGAATAGGCTGCCCAGGGGAGTCGTGGAGTCTCTCTCTCTGGAGGTATTCAAGACGCACCAGGATGAGTTCCTATGTGATCTGGTATAGGTGATCCTGCTCTGGTGGGGGGGCTGGACTAGATGATCTCTTGAGGTCCCTTCCAGTCCCTAACATTCTGTGATTCTGTGATATTTGGGCTGTGCACTCTAGAGAGAAGGTCTATATTATTGCCACCTCAGACTGATTGATACCTATTTGCCCTTCTTCATGTCACGAAGAATGTGGGGCTTCCTGAGCCTCTTGCTGTCACTGTTAGCTTTCATAGAGCCTGTCCTGGGATCATCCACTCTGCTATCCCAGTGAGACATTTCCTCCAACAGGCCTGTAAGGAGTCAGTGCTGTTTTGGAAACCTGGAAGTTTCTGTAATATAGCTCAGCATTTTAATTACAGCTGTCTGAGGCAGTTTCCAAGCCAGGGCCACACCTTCTCACTCCGTAAGGGGTGGAGAAAGTTTTCAGAGTGGAAGTCATGAACCTCTCCCTTTCACTATCAGGGTCTGAGCGATGCCCAGTAGTGTCTGTGACTCACTCTAATATCATAAATCAGTGGGCTGTCATGACATTTTCAGATGCCTGCTGTCAGTAACAGAGGATAAATCTGTATCCTGCCTGCAAGCCAGGAAAATAATTCAGGAAATGAATGCTGCATTTGTGGAGAGGAGAAAATGTTGTAGAGTCAGAATTTTCCTTTCCATCAAATCTTTAATGAACATTTATGCAGCAGCAATTAGCACACACATCCAAGCTATTCACACTTTTTTCTTTTTTAATCTTTTCAGTGCAGGTGCACCAAAATCAGTCTCATTCCTCTTTCCAGCTCTGGGCCTGTTACAGAGAACATGCAATTCCCTTAGGCAGCTACTGAGAACCAAGGACACACGCCTCATGTTAAGGTGCTCATTAAAAAGGAATAAATGGATTTTATCACAGTTGGGAGCTTCCTTTAGAGAAACCTTATTATCATAGTAGTATCATAGTATCAGTCAGGGTTGGAAGGGACCACAAGGATCATCTAGTTCCAACCCCCCTGCCATGGGCAGGGACACATCACACTAAATCAAGCTGGCCAGAGCCTCATCCAGCCTGGGCTTAAACACCTCCAAGGACGGGGCCACAACCACCTCCCTGGACAACCCATCCCAGGGATTCACCACTCTCATGGTGAAGAGCCTCTTCCTCACATCCAGCCTGAATCTCCACCTCCAGCTTCATTCCATTCCCCCTAGTCCTATCACTACCTGAGATCCTGAGAACTCCCTCCCCAGCCTTCCTGTAGGCCCCCTTCAGATACTGGAAGGCCACAATTGGGTCACCTTGGAGCCTTCTCTTCTCCAGACTGAAGAGCCCCAACTCCTTCAGTCTGTCCTCATAGGAGAGGTGCTCCAGCCCTCTGATCATCCTCGTGGCCCTTCTCTGGACACCTTCCAGCACGTCCACATCCCTCCTGTAATAGGGGGCTCCAGAACTGGAGGCAGTACTCCAGGTGGGGTCTCACCAGAGCTGAGTAGAGGGGGAGAATCACCTCCCTTGACCTGCTGGCCACACTTCTCTTGATGCAGCTTTCTAGGCTGCAAGTGCACATTGAGAGCACATGTTGAGCTTCTCGTCCACCAGCACCCCCAAGTCTCTCTCCTCAGGGCTGCTCTCCAGCCAGTCCCTGCCCAGCCTGTATTTGTGCCTGGGATTGCCTCGACCCAGATGCAGGACCCTGCACTTGGTCTTGTTGAAGCTCATGAGGTTGGCTTGTGCCCAACTCTCCAGCCTGTCCAGGTCCCTCTGGGTGGCATCCCTTCCCTCTGGCGTGTCTGCTGCACCACACAGCTTGGTGTCATCAGCAAACTTGCTGAGGGTGCACTCAATGCCGCTGTCTATAATGACACTCTATGTACCTAAACTTGAAACCAAAAACCACGTATAGACAGGCATAGACTGGAAAATTCCTTGAGCAGAACTTGCATGTAATCATTGGACTACCTTCCAAAGTACACATTTAGGACTCCTGGGCACACCAGAGTGCAAGAAGTGTACCAGTTTTTCTTAACTATCTGATGGAAATGCATATCAGAACACACACCAAAAATTACTTCAGTTCCTTCTTTTGCATAATGTAGTCATTTGGAAATAGTTTCTTTCTTTCATTTTTAATTTTGTAGAGGGGGTTATGAAGTATAATTTGGAACACTAAATTAATCTAGAATTTATAACTGTATCTAAATTTACATAGAATCATAGAATCAGCAAGGTTGGGAAAGACCTCAAGGATCATCAAGTCCAACCTCTCACCCAAGACCTCATGCCTACTAGACCACAGCACCAAGTGCCACATCCAATCCCCTCTTGAAAACCTCCAGGGCTGGTGACTCCACCACCTCCCTGGGAAGCCCATTCCAATGGCTAACAACTCTCTCTGTGAAGAACTTTCTCCTCACCTCCAGCCTAAACTTCCCCTGGTGCAGCTTGAGACTGTGTCCTCTGATTCTGGTGCTGGTTGCCTGGGAGAAGAGACCAACCCCTGAGACCATCTCCCACTATGTGTGGAGAAGCTGGATCTATAATTTAAAACATTTAAAACCATAAAGCCCTCACAATAATGGACAGGATCTGGTACAAGCAAAGTCCTCCTGCAAATACACAAGCAAAGTCTATGGATTTTCCATATATTCTCTCTGTCAAGAACTCTGCTGCAATTCAAGGCTCAGTAACAAGACATATAATATGGACTTTATACTCCCATCAGAATTAGTAGGATGAAATGTTCCTTGACCCACAGGTTCTATTCAGTGGTCTCCCTTGTCTGGAGCTTGGGAAACAGAATGCTACCACAATTACTGACATCAGTGGGAGTTTTGACCCTAACATCACTGTTAAATATTCTGGGTTTACTACCACTGAGTCATTTCATGGCCTAACCTAGGTCATCAGGTCTGCAAACATTTAAGCCACGTGTGTGCTTGGAAGCTAGTTGTATCTGTGGCACATATAGCAAATACAGGGGTCAGCAAATGCAGTGTTTGTGTAGAGAGATGACTCGTATACCTGGAAGGCTTATATGTGGGTTTGAACTTTGTATTTAATCTTTTAAGTCTTCTGTGTGGCTATTACCATTAATAATCATTATTAACATCAGTAGGGGGTCTCTCCAGCAACATGGCACTAAATTTTCTGCTTCTGACAGAGCAGAGACAAGCATTTAGTACAGTTACTGTTTCAGGGAACTACACTGCCACTTCTGAGCAGGGTTTTGCTTTGTTTGGTCCTGCTTTGCTTCTTATCTTTACCCCCTGCTGCATCTGCTGCATCTCTTCGCTTGTTTTTCTTTCCTCTTTCCTTCTTTTTAGTTTAATTAAGTGAATTGAAGAGAGCAAACAAAGCCTCAGACACTTGTAGATTCCCAGCTACCACAATACTGAGCATTCCACGTCCATGGAAATTGCTTTTTGCATCTTTAATTTGCAGGCTGTGTGTAGCAGCAGTGTAAGCAGGGTCTGTCCTACAGGATTAGGCTGATGAAACATGTGATGCAATAACAGTGGAACAACAAAACACCAGCTAGAGTGAGGAGATTATTTGGGAATAGCTACATACCATGTAGCAAGGAACACTATTCTGGTCCCCTCTGAGTTGGCAGAAGGATCCTGACAGGCTTGAGAAGTGGGCCAGTGCCCACTTGAGGTTCAACAAGTCGAAGTGCAAGGTCCTGCAGCTGTGTCAGGCCAGTCCCAGGCATAAATACAGGCTGGGTACAGAGTGGGATGAGAATAGCTCTGAAGAAGGAGGCTTGGAGGTGTTAACTGATGAGAAGCTCAGTATGAACCGGCAGTGAGTCCATGCAGCCCAGAAGGCAAATAGTATCCTGGGCTGCATCAGGAGGAAAGTGGCCAGCAGGTCAAGAGAGGTGATTCTGCCCCTTTACTCTGCTCTTCTGAGACCCCACCTCAAATATTGTGTCCATTTCTGGTGTTCCCATCATAACAAGGACACAGAGCTGTTGGAGCGAGTCCAGGGGAGAGTCACAAAGATGATCCAGAGGCAGGAGCACCTCTGCTATGAGGACAGGCTAAGAGAGTTGGGGTTGTTCAGCCTAGAGAGAGAAGACTCCAGGGGGACCATATAGCTACCTTCCAATACCTGAAGGGATCCTACAGGAAGGCTGAAGAGAGACTTTTCATGAGGGTGTATAGCAATAGGACAAGAGAGAATGGTTGGAAGCTGAGGAAGAGTAGGTTTAGACTGGATCTTATGAAGAAGTTCTTCAGTATAAGAGTGGCAATGCTCTGAAATAGGCTGCCCAGGGATGTTGCGAATGCCTTCTCCCTGGGGGTGTTCAAGGCCAGGTTGGATGAGACCTTGAGCAGCCAAGTCCAGTTGGGAGGTGTCCCTGCCCATGTCAGGGAAGTTGGAGGAGATGATCTCTGAGATCCCTTCCAATCTAAGCCTTTCCATGATTCTATGAAGTACTGCTTGGTGGGCGGGGGGAAATGTTTGTATAAATGCGATGCCTGAATTTTCAATGCACTGGGAAAATCATTAAGATAAATAACAGGAGCCAAGCACGCCCAGTTAGCAATTCGCTACTTTTAGAACCATCATCACAAAAATCCAAACCAGTCTTTTACTATTAAGTAACAGAGTAGACATCCCTGGCTAACATAGGATCATTGTAATGGTGACTAAATGTAGGAAATTAGTAACATTTTCCATAGATGGATCAGAAAATGCACCAAAAGAAAAAAAATTCAGTCATTAGGTATATGAAGGAGTGTTAGTATTGCAGTGGTTAGAGGAAACAAGAAGGTGGAGGGCTGTTCAACAGGCCAAGGGTCAACAAAGTCATATATCTGTGCTGACAAGGAATATTTGAATCCACACCTGGGCAAGCAGACAACCCAGTAAGATGCAAACTCAAAAATCTTGACCGAAGAGTTTGGCAACCTGTAAGAGAACAAAACATGATAAGTGATCTTGGACTTGATGATCTCAAAGGTCTTTTCCAACCTGGTTAATTCTATTCTATTCTATTCTATTCTATTCTATTCTATTCTATTCTATTCTATTCTATCTAGATGTAACATGTGAGATGGTGTTACTGACATTTCTGTAAACTCTTACTGGGGACTATGAACCTATTTGCTGGTATCTCAGGTCTGACTCTGAGACCATTATTGTCTTTTTAAACTGCTGTGCTGCTTTCAGCACCCATTGAAAAAGCATAAACAGCCTTGTTTTTCACTTATATCCTTTGACATTGTCTTCTCATCCTCAGTTATGAAAACTTTGAGATGTTACATTTTGGAAAGCAAGATATTTTAATAATTTCTCCTCAGAACTCCTACTGACAATCTCTTCCTCACATGTATTAACACATTATTTTGAGATCAGTCAGTTCTGCATCTGCTGGGTTTCTAAGACAATATACAGAGCAGCCGATCATTAAATCCCAGGAGTCATATCTGTATTTAGAAGCTGATACTACCAGTGCAGAGATCCTATCGTGAGACCTTTATTTCTTCCAAGATTGATTATGGAAATTTTTATCACATGGATTTCCTAAAGCTGCCTGGCTCAGTTTATAGTCCCTGATGTTTCCACTCTTCTTGTCCTTAATGCTGCAACATGTTCCTACCTTCCTAGGGATTTCTGGTTTATGAAGAGGATGCTCTGGTGATATGTGAAAACCATATTTTCTTTCCAAGGTTTCCTTGTTATTTTCCAATCTTTCACTGTTTTCCACATCCTCTCTGGCTTCTTGTCCTCAGATACCATTCTGCCTTGTGGCACTACCTTTCTTTTTTCACTCAAGCGTGGAAAATTCTTTGTGATGCCACCAGGTTCTTAACACCACACTATTAGCACTTCAGCCCCAAAGACTCCCCTGAATACTTCAGCCTTAATGCTGATACTTGTGAAGGTCTAGCAAATACTGCTCAGAGACTCCAAAGCTAGCCTGAAATGTGACCTGGTGCCTTTAATAAGTCTACATTACAAAGGAGTCCTGTCCAACAGAAGTAGATTTGTTTGACAGAACAGCTGTATTGAGGATCCTTTCTGGGAGAACTGAGAGACCTGCCTTCAAGGCAATGGGATGACTCACTTGGAAATGGCTGAATTATTTTCAGCTAGCAACAGTTTTGGTCACTAACAATCATTCACAGCAAACTCTTGTCCCTGGAAACTCTTCAAAACAGTGTTCTAAAGAAATCTTCCTGATTATCCTTGTTGCCAGGTGTGTTCTCTGAGAGACTTCCACCTCTGCAGACCTTGTCATGTTTTTCTTGGCTTTTACTAGGTGAGAAAGTGTCAGCAGAATGTATTTTTCTTTCTTTGGAAGGTGCCAAACAGGGTTTTAAGCTGGTGGTGAAAGAGCCCCTGGCCACCAAGTTTTGCAGCACCCACAGTCAGGGATCCACAGGATATCCTTGTGGACCAAAATACTCAAGTGTTCCAGCTTCCCCCTGTGGAGAGGAGACAGGGCTTCAGACTGCTTTCTGTGAATCTGTTGCTGGTGGTTGTGTCCAAGCTGTTGCTTTATGTGTTTAGTTTTTAACAGCAAACAACATAAATGCTGTAATTCTGCAAAGCTCTGAACTGGCTTCCTTATAAACTGCAAACTGGGAGAACACTTCCCAAGCATCCAGAAGCAGGAAGCCCACCTCCCTGTATGGAATCACTTCTGCTAAAAAGAACTTGCACATAGGAAGTGCAGTGTAGAAGTGACATGCCTGGATAGCGCTGCTTTATTCTTCCATTTGCACCTAGTTTCAGCCCTGCCTTGCCTATCACCCACTCTTCTCCAGGTCTACACTGGTCTAAGGTCTCAGAGCATAAACATCTGCTCCTCTGCACTCTAATATGCGAATCAGATCATATTTACTTCAGCATTTTCTAGCACTGGATAATTTCTGCTTTAGCTCAATTGAGACTAGCACTTATCAGATTAATTTCTGAATTACAGACATAACCAGTGTAATTATACCAGAAATTAATTTGGCCTACTATATTTAAATATTTATGTGAGCATAGTCTCCATTTCCCCCATGTAAATATATCCATCTCTCACTCAGATATACAAGGTCTGAGGCTAAAAACAGCCTGATTGTCACTGTACTGGAGTACAGTATTAAATGCACTTAGGCCACCACAGAGAGGAAATCAGCCAGCATAGGGGGTTCCTTTTCCAAATTAGATTTCTTGGAATACAGAAAATGGAAAAACACAGGAAAATCCATTATTTCAAACATCTGCTTGCATTAGAAATCCTCCACCAAAATCACAGGATGTGTCATAATTAAATGGCTTGAAAATAATTTCTTGAGAGCAGAAATGTTATGTTCAGCCATGCATAGCAGCACATAGGAGTTTTCTCCTCAGAAAGCTTCTTTGCATTATGTTACTATACTCCCAAGAAAACAGAATCCACAAGTGCCAGGTCCTGCACTTGGGTTACAAGAACCCCATGCAGCGCTACAGACTTGGGGCAGAATGGGTGGGAAGCTGCCTGGTGGAAAAGGACCCTGAGGGTGCTGATTCACAGCTGGCTGAAGGTAAGCCAGCATGTGCATGGGTCAACAAGAAGGCCAACAGCCTCCTGACCTGTATCAGCAACAGTGTGGCCAGCTGGACCAGGAGAGTGATTATCCCAACAAGCCCTCTGAGGAAAGGCTGAAGGAACTGGGGTTGCTTAGCCTGGAGAAGAGGAGGCTCAGGGGTGACCTCATTGCTCTCTACAACTACCTGAAGGGTGGTTGTAGTCAGGAAGGGGTTGGCCTCTTTTCTCTAGCAACCAGCACCAGAACAAGGGGACACAGTCTCAAGCTGCGCCAGGGGAAGTTTAGGCTCAAGGTGAGGAGACAGTTCTTCACCGAGAAAGTGATTTGCCATTGGAATGGGCTGCCCAGGGAGGTGGTGGAGCCGCCGTCCCTGGAGGTGTTCAAGAGGGGATTGGATGTGGCACTTGGTGCCATGGTCTAGTCATGGGGTCTGTGGTGACAGGTTGGACTCGATGATCTTCGAGGTCTCTTCCAACCTTAGTGATACTGTGAGACTGTGATCCCTCTTGTACTCAGCACTGGTGAGGTTCCAACTTGAATATTGGGTTCAGTTTTGAGCCCCTCACAAGGAAGACATGGAGGTGCTGAAGCATGCTGAAATGGCAAAGAAGCTGGTATGGGTCTAGAAGTCTTGTGAGGGGTGACTGAGGGAACGGAGATAGTTTAGCCTGGCGAAAAGGAGGCTGAGGGCAGATCTCACTCTCTGCAACCACCTGAAAAGAGGGTGTAGTGGGGTGGATGTCAGCCTCTTCTCACAAGTAACAGGCAATAGGACAAGAAGAAATGGCGTCAAGTTGCACCAGAGGAGGTTTAGGTTGGATAATAGAAAGAATTTCTTCATGGAAAGGCTTGTGAGGCACTGGAATAAGTTGTGTGAGGTACTGGTGCAGGTACCATTCCTGGTGTTGTTTAAAAGCCAAGCAGATGTGGTGCTGGCAGACATAGTTCAGTGTTGACTTGGCAGTGCCGAGTTAACAGCAGTACCTGATGTTCTTAAGGGTCTTTTCCAACCAAAATTATTCTGTGTTTCTGTGAATCCAAAATAGAATCAAAACCTTTGAGCACCTAAAGGCTTTGTTTATGGAGACAAGGGTAACTTATCCCTAAATTCCCAGGTTATGACCCCTGAAGGGATTTTTATTTCCTGCAAGAATGCTTAAGTCACATGTCAATATAATGCTTGCAGGTCACCTGAGTAATGGGACAAAGAAAAGGTGGAGTCATAGAGCCTGCTAATGCCCAGACACTCCTGAGCACATATTTCTTCTACATGGAGAGCAAGACCTTGACTTCTGTTTTGTACTCTCACTGAACATACCAGGGATGGCTGCAAAAAAGGTATGATATGAATGGTATGATTCCTGATATGAATCTAGATGTAGTGATGAGTTGGAATCCAGGCATGCATGTGTTGTAGGTAGTGCATGAGACTTTGAACATCTGACACTTAACAAAGAGATGGTACCAGAGTGCCCTGAAGGGGGGGGGGAAGGCATTTTAAAAAAAGACATTTCTATAAATCCCTGTGAAAATCAATATTGTTTGCAAGACCTAGGCCTAAAACTGAGAGGTGAAGGAATCAGGAGTAGCCAGGCAAAACACCCTTTAAAACAATAGCTACTTGAAGATGTATTTTACAGTTTTTCTGGATGGAGAAGAGCTAAACTTTTGGGCAGAACAAATCTACTTAAAAGAAAAATGTGAGTAAAAGAGGATATCATATCACACCACAACTGTGCAAAGTAAAAATACTTCAAATAGGCATTGAAATTTCCTTCTGTTTCAATGAGATATTAATCATAGCAGGAAAAGGGAATCTATTTGTCTGTCATCCTTAGAGAAAAGTGTTTAAATGTATTAAAGTTCAATAGACAACCGTACATGACATCAACACTCTTCAGCAGGACACCTTCAGATCTTTCAGTCCTGCATAAACAGACATCAGCTTTTGAAATGTGCACACCAAAGAAACGTGATGGTTGTGAATATGGAAAACTATTCGTCCAAAATCAAGTTAGGTAATGGTGCAAAAAATTGCTCTATAAATCAATCAGCCCACTGTACTTGTTTCATTAAGGGATAATGCAACTCTGATATCATTTCACTAAAGTTGGCTAAGCTCCTTATACTTGATTTCTATCCAATTTTATTATTTTTTTTTTTAGCAGAACTCAGCATTTTAGAAACAAAGGGAAGGAAAAAAATCCAGTGCAGATGTACATTTTCATGCTGTTTAATGCAGAACAGCAAGGTTGCAGTACATTAGTCATCATGGCAAGCAGCCTATGTGGAATATTAACTAAACTTTGAAGAAAAGCTGTATTTGTTCTAAATGCCTCTATCAGTGTTTGCAGAACATTTCAATAATCCAAAGTAAGTGTGAGAGTTATCATTGCTGGAAAACCTCTCCCCATAGGTAAATTCATCCTACTCTAACTGACAGTAATTTGTAGCCATATGATCAGACCCGAAGTCAATTCTTGCCTCGTGTTGCCATCCTGATTTGTACAAACTTATTGGAAAGCCGTGCCTGGAATGAGAAAAACAGCCACTGATATTTCCTTGTTCATGGCAACACCTCATTCCTGATTCACCTCCTGCACATTCTTTGCTATGTCCTGCTAAGAACCAACAACTCTTACAGAAGGCGCTAAGCTCCCTCTGTTACTGTTTAGCTCAATGGGGTGACAGGAGATTTTGACCAAATGTGTGATCATGTCACATTCAAGATCACTTAGCTTTTGAGTGATATGAGATCATGTGGCTCCTTATAATCAGCTTGTATCAAGTTTAAAAGGGTGCATATAACATTTCATGCATACAACCCTTGGTCATCTGATATATTAAAAGCAAACACCCTCAAAAATATCAGCTCACCCCTAATCCTCTGCTTTGATGATGGAAAGCATAATCCATCAAACTATTATCCTAGAGGTTGTTTTCTGAAGGGTAAGCCACAATAGCCATTCTCAAGTGCTCAAAAATTGTACTGATACATAATGGATAATTTCATTTTCAGCTCTTGCAAATATGAAAAATCAGGCAAACAAGCAATTGGCCTGATTATGCTTTTCATGCTGTACAAGCTAACAGTTATAAAGCAATTTTTGGCACTGGTGCTGTGTTATTTTGCAAGTTAAAGTAGTAAGTTAGGTAAACGCATGTCTTTAAACACTGTTTTCTTGGTGCAACTGTATTTTCACTCTACTGCTCTTCTGTGTCTTTATCTTTAATCCATTTCTACCACACAGTTTAGTATATTTTTACCTCATTCACTCTCTTACATTTAATCACTTGCATTCTGACTTACCTTCTCCTTCATGCTGTGATTCATTTCTCCCTCTCTCTACATCATAATGGGCTTTTTCTTCATTGCTCTCTCAGTCTGCACATAGCTGCTTCACTGTCTTGACATGTTCCTATTTCAACCCACCAATAATTAGGGTCCACTTCTTTCTGAGGAAAGGTAAACCTCACCTCAGAAGGGAGTTCTCCAAGTAGCAAATAGATTACACAATGGTTAGCAAGGTCCGCCCTATTCATCAGAGACTCTGAACTGACTAGCAATGAATTCCTTCCCATGCTCTCCACCACGATACAGAGAAATCTGGCTACCTCTATTAATCAGAGGCCTATCTCTTACAGAAGAGGACCAATGCTATATGTGCTCCATGTATTCACTCGTGTGCCAAACACTCACATCCAGACTCCACACTGCCTGGTTCACATGGCCCTCTCAGATTTACAATGTATCCCATAAATCCATATAGCTTTTTGAAGTATGTGGCCCCAATCCTCAGACTTCAAAGCTTATTCCAGTCTGAATAAACACATACAGCCTAAATCAATCTCCTTGCACTCTGCAGTTTTACTGTAATAGAATAGGTTTGATTTTTTTTTTTATTTTTATTTTTATTTTTTTTTCTTTCCCCACCCCCTTAGTGGGAGGCTTAGAGGCAGGTGTTTTACTGACAGGAAGAATGAAGAGGCATTCCAGTTTTTCATCCCCTCTACACCATGTTAGTCAGCATCAGAGTTCAGCTAGCAGAATCCTACCTGCTAATGCAACTACCAGAAGCGCAATGACATGTGCTTCAGGTTAGCTGGACTGGAGAAGGTTGGTGTGCAGATGTAGCCATGGCTTACAGATAAATATGTCAAGTGTGAAGCAGTAGTTGTTGTACAAGAAGGCAGCTGGAGGGGAAGAGCTCACAACATAATGTGGACAATGGAAGTGAAAAAAGGAAAGAAAGAGTGAAGCTATAAACATGTTGAGTTACAATGAAATAACTTTTTTTCCCCCAGGCCATATTCAAACAGAAAATTTGCATATTTTTGAGTGGGAGGTACACTGTGCCTTTCTCATCCTAAGAAAAGTGGTATGTCTATAATCTAATCAGCCATTTGGATACTTAGGATGCTGCTCTGTGTTTAGGCAGAAGCAGCTGGAGTGAAGATTAGATTGGTTCAAACCAGAACAGAGACAGCCTGTAATTATTCCAGTCCTTTGAGCCCAGGGCAGCTGCAGGATAGCTAGGCAGCCATCAACAGGCAGATAAGTGATTTTTATTTTTGTTTCCATTATCAAGATCAGATTGATTTCTGATTGACAAGGATCCAAACCCTCTGTATCAACCTAGACATGTCTGAAAGAGATAGCAATTAGCTTGATGAAAAAAAAAAAAGGTACCTAGACAAATAGTTAAATATTCTAACTTCAGTCAGGCAATTTTAGTCCAGGCTGAAGATATTAGCACCCAGAGAGTATTCATAGCATGGGTGACTGCTTGATAAGGGAAGACCAAACCATAGGGACCTTTAAAGGTCACCTAGTCCTCCATATTCCCTGGAATTAGTAGGGACACCTTCAATCTCATGAGGTCCACATGGGCCCACTTCTTGAGCCTGTGCAGGTCCCTGTGGATAGCATCTTGTCCCTCAGCTGAGTCAAATGCATCACTCATATTGGTGCAATTTGCAAACCTGCTGAGGGTGCATATCTTTCCAGGGCAACCTTTGAATCAAGGAGGCAAAGGGCTGATCTTGCAGACTAACAACAGATATATGGGTCTGAAATAGTCCATGAAGAGAATAAATAGTTTAAAGTCTTATACCTAAAAAGAAGGTTTAACAACCTACTAGGATCAAGAGAGATTGACTTTACAGAAACAGTTTCAGACTGGGAATGTAAAAAGTAATTGAAAGGGTCTTAATTTCCTTTTACAGCTCAACAGCCGGAATCCATACAGACAAAATGGATACAGAGCACAATGGTCAGAGGAAGAGGTGCTGAGTGTGTAAATTAAGTCAGTGTGGAAACCTTTTCTTACTACATATTTTTTTTTTTAAGTGAATGGAAAGGACAAAGAACAGGATAAATGTGTTTTACAAATGCTAGAAACATATGTAACAAGATTGTTGTATTAGAAACATATGTTGGGGGAAAATTATGATTACATAGGAACGACAGAGACTTGGTTAAATCAAGCTATCATCTGGGAGATAAAATTACCAACATGTAAAGTTTGCAGATGGGTGAGGTAAAACAAAAGTAATGAGGGAGGGAGCAATTTGTGTGTAGGGAGAACACTGAATAAACAGAAATAAATGACACTGAGATTTTGGCTGACACAACAGGGACTGTTTGAAGCAAACTGAAGAATGAGATATGGAAAAAGTTAGTCTTTGGATCTTGCCAGAGACCTTCAGAAGAGAATGAGAAAGTATATCAGAAAATGTTTTTACAGATGAAGGAAATCTGTATCAAACTTAGTGTAATCATCGTGTTAGCAGTTCAATTGCCTAGGCATTTCCTAGGAAAATATTAGTGGGGAAAATTAGGAAGGAAGCCTGATTATGAAAGCAATACAGGATTTCTTCCTGTGCAGGAAAAGGGTAATGTGGATATAGTGACTAGAAATAAAGCAGATATGATGAAGACAGTCAAAGCTAGGGAGAATAGCACAATAATTAGTACAATATCCAGGCTGAAATGCCATTAAGACTGTAAAAATGTAAGTATCAATTGCATTTTAGTAAAATCAGACTGAAAAAATTAAATGTAGCCTGAAAGAATTCATCTCTGCCAAAGGAAATTCAGAAACACACCTGACATGTATTTAAGAAGGATATATTCAAAATGTGAATAATATATCAGGAATGAAGATAGAGCCAACGCTACAGTTGTGTCAGGGAGGTATGATGCAGTATGTATCCCATTCACAGAACAAGTAAAGAAGAATTTTATTTCCAGTAATGCAAGTTTCCAACATCTTAACTGACCAAAGAGATTGTGCACATCTATTGTTACCCCTGTTGAAAGAAAAACAGGAGAAGGGACTGGAGTTGAAGATGAGAGACTGGGTATGAAGAGGGAAAAGATAAATGTCTAAATATAGTCTGCCATATCACCCTGCATCTGGGAGATGAGGTTCACAAATGAGCTTGTGTGCCATGCACAAAACCTAGCAGTGATCCACCACTGAACATTACAGGTGAGCACTCGTGTCAGGTATGAGGATCCTGGGTTCAAAATCATATTTTGTCTAGTAGAGGTGGACTCAATTCTCTAAGGAAACTACTTTCTCATGAGCAACCAGGTAGCCCAGAGCAGAGAGCTCTTTTCATTCTGAAGATATCATAATCCTGTCAGTGATACAGCATATACTGTTTATTGAGCACTGGCTGTTAGAAGCATGGTAGGTCTGAGGAGTCCCAGGACAACATTTCAGTGCACGGAATTACTTCAACCAGAGACGCTGAGGCACTCCTAAATTTCCTATTGACAGGCAGCTAGTGCCCTATGTTCTTCTCAGGAGACAAGAAAATTAATTCAAGCTGTTATTCCAAATGTGAAGTTATGCCTCTCGCACCTGGGTCATGCTCCTTAGCCTCCCAGCAAAACCTTCCTTCTTCGCCTTTGCCACTGGCTTCAAATGGTTACTGCTGAACCTTCTCCTTTGCTCATAGCTCTGCTTTTATTTAAACTAACAAATGCATTGCATATTCTACAGGAACTAGGTTGTTGGTCTGTTTTAAAATGATCTGTGGTATATTAATTTAATATGTAGAAAACTCTTGTGTTTCACATTACCCCAGATTACTTCTTTGCTCTCAGAATTACCACAAAACAATAAAATGGCAAGAAATTAATTCCACCCTCCTGACTGTCATCACTTCTATGCAAGGAAACTACTTTTATTCCCATTTTTATTCAATGTTTGGGGCCAACACAATAGTGCTGATCAGCTCAGCCAAAATCACTTTGCATTCCTGTCTAGACACAGGACTAGATTCTGTCTAAGGCAACCATTCCTAGAGTCACAAGGGATCCAGAGAAGACTTCCTGGAGTTACCTAATAGAGGAGGGGACATATACTCTGATGATTTCCCATGTGCAAGGAGTACACTTTTCCCTCAGAAATATAAGCAGAACTAAAAAAATCTGTCAGCTGTATGAAAAGCAACAGCTTGCCTCTCAGGAAATTCAAGTACACAAGATGCACATGCAAAGATTAAAAGCTAGCTTGAAACTTTGCTAACAAGCATTCTTAGTCATAACTACAGGAATCAAGGCCATATATCTCACAATTCTTCATTGTGTGTTAATTTACCCCTCTTAACTTTCTTGTCTGGCTCATTTGTTAGCTGCTCTCCAGTTTTGCAGAGCTGGCCACTTGGCACCTGCACTAGTTGTACAATTGACCCTTATACAGACTTTTAACCAAAAAAAAATTAATGTGACTTGTATTGATCTATTAAGTCAATTTCCATTTGGTTTCATCCCCATCTCTACTTTGGATCAGTAAATTTTGTGTGTTCATTTAATTCCCATCTCAGCACTTTTCAGTGGAAATCAGTTAGAATTTTTGGCTTCCTAAACAGCTTCCAAAGGTCTCAGGCTGATCATCAGGTTGAGTACTAAGTACTACACAAATTCTACACAGCTACTACTTAATACTGTGGGAAAATGAGTATGCAATTGCTTCCTTCTAATGAAAAAAATATCTTGGGGAAACACTAAAAAGAGAGAAAAGAGGGACATAAGAAGCACAGGGCACAGTATGACTACCTGGGTTGATATACTTGTGTGGTGTGAAATGTGAGCATGTGTACTGTTTGTGCATCTCTTTTCACATGGCAAAAGGTTCAGACTTTCTCCTACTGCAACAGTGCTAAGAAATAAGAGTATCAGTAGTGTTGTTATTCTCATATGATTAATGCTGAGGCTCTACAGATTAAAGCACACTTTTAACATTTTGTATGTTCCTTGACATTCATGGGTCAGTGTTAGAAGGTTGGTCTCACAGCTGTTTTCCTCCAGCTTTCTGATAATCCCACACATCTCTCTTTCATTCCTAGCAGCCTCACACTCATGTGCGACAGATTCCTAGTAGCAACCACTGCTCCCTGCTGTATAATTATCAACACAGGAAAGGTCTGAGAAATGTTTTACGTGGGTACTACTGAAATGTGTAATGACTGTAAAGAAAATCTGGATAGAATTAGTTAAGCTCATACCTGTGCAGGGAAAATGATCAGCCCCTCTTTCAAACACCTCTTAGCACGGAGCCAAAGCATCAACAAAGAAAATAAAGATTTAGAACAACCACACCACCCCAAAAGACAACCAAACAAAACTTTCAGGTCTATTCTTGAGAATCTGAGTAACTCATTATATCTACTCGTATTACTAATGGAGTGGAGTGGAGTGGAGTGGAGTGGAGTGGAGTGGAGTGGCGTGGCGTGGAGTGGAGTGGAGTGGAGTGGAGTGGAGTAGAATAGAATAGAATAGAATAGAATAGAATAGAATAGAATAGAATAGAATAGAATAGAATAGAATAGAATAGAATAGAATTAACCAGGTTGGAAGATAACTTCAATATCATCGAGTCCAACCTATCACCCAACACCATCTAATCAACTAAACCATGGCACCAAGTGCCTCATTCAGGCTCTTCCTAAACACTTCTAGTGATGGTGACTCCACCCCCTTCCTGGGCAGCACATTCCAATGGCCAATCTTTCTCTCTGTGAAGAATTTCTTCCTAACATCCAGCCTAAACCTCCCCTGGCACAGCTTGAGACTGTGTCCTCTTGTTCTGGTGCTGGTTGCCTGGGAGAAGAGACCAACCTCCACCTGTCTACAACCTCCTTTCAGGTAGTTGTAGAGAGCAATAAAGTCTCCCCTGAGCTTCCTCTTCTCCAGGCTAAGGGCAGTGTTGTCATTCTCTCACTTTCTTCCAGAAGGGAAAATGGCAAAAAGATTGTGGAAAATAATCTCTATTAAATTAATTTAAAAAAAAAAAAAAAAAAAAAAAAAATTGAGTCAGGGGTAGTTGGTTGGTCTTCTGCCTAAAAACCATGAAATACAGTCTTCTTTAAAATTCTGTTCCTTACCCCCAAACAAGGCACTCCCCAAGCTCTGAACAGCAGCACGTTTGGCAGCGTCTGAGTCACAGCACCACACTGCGGCCTGCCTGAGTAGACCTGCTGTCCTACATGGACCCTACTAAAGCTAACAAGACTCCAAACAGTCTGCAACAAAGTTCATGAGGACATCAGAACCTTAATTATTCCCAACCGTTGCCATATATTTATATTCTGAAGTCAAACTGAACTTTTAAGTGCGGAAATTAAGCATTTGGGATTGTAGTTCTACATATGATGCTTGGAGAAATTACAACAACATCCAAAGTACCACATCTTTAGCCTGCATTTTGATTTAGACTCATTAGATAATGCTTAATGAAGCATTTTACATCCTATTAAAGCTTCACAGCACATACTACCTCCTACTAAAAAATGCTTAGAGTCAGTACTTAAGTGTGGCTTAAACTCAGATACTTTTATGAAATATAAACATACTGTATCATTTTCCTGCATGCTACCATTAAAGTAACATATTAGACAGAGCTCTGAGCCTTTGGTGCTGTGTTCACAGCAATAACTGCTTGTGGTAAAACACACTAGCCTGAGATCAGGTAGCATTTGTGTACTGTTATATTAATGCTACATGAATTTTTATATATGACTGAAATAAATACACTGAAATGCAATATTTCTTTAATATAATGCACCTGGAAGCAATTTCTATTAATAAATGATGGTAGTGTGTTGACCCAGGCTGGATGCCAAGTGCCCACCAAAGCTGCTCTATCACTCACTTTTTCAGCTGGAGAGAAAAGTCACAAAAGGCTCATGGCTCGAGATAAGGACAAGAGATCACTCAGCAGTTACCATCATAGGCAAAACAGACTCAACTTGGGGAAAATATAATTTATTGCCAATCATGTCAGAGTGGGGTAATGAGAAATAAATCTAAGTCTTCAAAAAACACCTTGCCCCCACCCCTCCTTTCTTCCCAGGCTCAACTGCACTCCGCAGATCTCCATCTCTGCCCCCAACAAGGGGTTTTAAGGGACAGGGAATGAGAGTTGAGGTCAGTTCATCCCATATTGTTTCTGCTGCTCCTTCCTCCTCAGGAGGAGGACTCCTCACACTCTTGCCCTGCTCTGACGTGGGGTCCCTCCCATAGGAACCAGACCTCCATGAACTTCTCCAACGTGAGTCCTTCCCGTGGGCTACAGTTCATTAACTACTCAAGTGTGGATCCTTTCCATGGTGTGTAGTCCTCCAGGAACCCCACACTCCATGGGGTCATAAGTCCTGCCAGGAAACGTGCTCCAGCATGGATTCATCTCTCTCTATGGGTCTACAGGTCCTGGCAGAAGTTTGCTCCAGGCAGGCTTACCATGGGGGTCACAACCTGTGAGGTCTTCCACAGCCTGCAGGTGGATATCTGCTCCACCTGAAACTTTCCAAACACTTCAGCTAAAGGCAGATCACTAACCCAGCAAGTTTTGGTCTAAATTATTAAAACTGTAAGCAGCTACAACAATCTTGAAGTACAGTGGTAATTACAGATGTTGTGACATATATGTGTCTATTCTGCTGGGGGTTAGTACAATTATAGCAAAAAATGGCAGAAATCCCTACCTTAACCATCACAAAGATCTGTAGATAAAATTCTCAAGCCATATAGATAGAACCTCCTGCCTGTATTCAAAATTAATATCAATGGTTCCAATTAGATCAAGTAGTTTCATGTCTATTTTAGGCATCACAAAACACATACTCTGTCACTTCTTTTGCTAAAGCAGCCAGTGCTGCTTAACAGTCTCATTTTTATCCAAATCAAAAGATATTCTTTAACTTTTAATTTATCCCCAGCCAAGTAGAACATTCCCCAAACTTGTCTCTCAAGGAGGTAGCTTTCAATTTGCACTTTTGACTTGAGGGCTTAAAGTGCAATTCAGCTGGAGACAAAGAGCTGGCAGATGATTGTGTACAATGTAAGACCTATATTGAAGTGATAAGCTGTGATATTCTTTTCTTTATAGAAATGAAGCCCAGCTTCATCAAGGACTTGAACCAGAGCAGTGCACAGAAGCCCTCAAAGATGAACCTGTTCATATATAATAAGAATTTATGAGATTAAACCTAGAAAAGTAGAGCTCAGAAAGATTATTTTGTAAGTTAAATGACACTAAAACACTGGAATAAATAGAATGCAGAAGATTCTTAGACGGATATGGGAGCGAGCATCCCCTGTGCCCTCAAGAGATTAACATGTAGGTGACAGCAGTGTAAGCACCCTTTTAAAATCACAATCAAGCTGTTGATTCATCCAGTCTCATGTCTTCTCTCCAGCAAAGCTGTTACCTACTGCAGCAGAGGAAAGCAAAATCTTCCAGAGTGTTTAATGATGATCCTAATGAGGTTTCATCTGTAATAGCTGGCAGCGGAATAGAAAAGTCTCAAATCAAAGGAAGTGCTGTTACAGAACTCTTAATGAAGGCAGAAGGAGGGTGGTTTTGTGCTTAATTTCTCTGTCAAAAATGTTGTATGCTTCAGAATATTTGTATGACTCTTTGACCATCCAGATTGCAGAAGTCATTTGTCTGTATCTGCCCCTTGTTCCTTTCCATTTCCTCTACAGTGACATTGCCATCAAAATTAAGTGAAAATGCACTGAAGCACACACATGCAAAGCTCAGTAATCAAGGCTTCAGGCTGATGGAAGTGATCCAGCTGGCTGCATCTCATTACATGTTCAGAGAACACGAGTATTTAGGGTTTGCATGGCAAGGTTTTGGTAATGGAGTGGCTATAGGAGTGGTTTCTGTGAGAAGCTGCTGGAAGTTTCACCTACGTCTAATAGAACTAATACCAGCTGCTTCCAAGATGGATTAGCCACTGGCCAGGTACATTTAGGTCATTTTTTTGTGTTATGCTATTTTTTAAAGCTTCTATGTCACATTGCTTTTCATTGTCTTCACCAGCACTTCTCTCTTTTGTCCAATAACCCTCTCATCCTTTACCCTGTATTTCTGAAAAGGGATGAATCATCAGTATATCACTTTTCACACCATTACTACTGCTTTTTTTCATATCCTGGCAGATTATATCTGCCAGTGTCTTGGAGTATTTGCAATCCCAGATTTTGGAGGCAATCTTGAACTACCTCTTTACATAATAACATCACAGAAGAATTATCAAAATGTGGCTCAGTGTTGCAGGAAGAATTTACTGTGGCTCTCAAACAAGGTCATTCATATTTTTGTCAGGAACTACAATTTTCCATTTTCTCTCTCCTTTCACTGACTGCACATTAGAAGCTTTATTAGAAAACACATAATCCTTAGAGAAGCAAGTTTCAGTTGCTGCAAATGGTCTGTCTGCTCATTTGCTTCAGCCCATTTATGCACAACAGCTGCCTTGTACAAAAATATAAAATCCCTTATGGACAGAGGAAAGCATATGTCACATGTAGACTTCTAGTCTCTCTCTCTGTAGTAATAAGATAGAAAACATACAGGAGGCCTTGTATGTCTTCCACAACATAATTCCTTTATATTAGTTTTGTTGGTCATGCTTTTCACAGTCTCAAAAATGCCTGTAGATGCTCAGAGATTAAACCAAATTTATCCCAAAGTAATGGAAATTAAAACCTGGTAAACCCAGAAATTTCCCAGGAGAATAGTGAGGATCTGCTGGTTTTCCCTACCCCTTTCATGTGCCCACCCAGGCACTGGCACAGCTAAGAATTAGCTATGCTCATAGAATGAGATGCGGAGAGTCAACAGACTGGCTTCCCCAGCTACAAATTGTTAAGTCAGAAAATAAAACTCATCATTTTCCCAGAATATCCAACAAGAGATGTTCTCTGCATTTAAGTGGCAGATATACTTACATCTACCAGTGCATTACATGGCTCATCAACTGTGTGCCTCCCCAGGGAAACGTGATCTAGCTGAAGATGTCTCTGCTCACTGCTGGGGAGTTGGAGAAGATGACCTTTAAAGGTCCCTTCCAACCCAAATTATTCTATGAGACCAAGCAATCCAAAGCCAGTCTTTGTCTAAGTAAATTAGATCTATTCAGTTGTTTTATCTGTCTCTCCACAGTTTGGATACTGACCTGAAGGTAAATTGTGCTTCTGACCTATGAAAGGCTTGTTAAGTAAAACCTTCACTTCTGTTAGCCCAGATGTTGTGGAGCGCTGATAAATATTCAAGCAGGGAGTCTGGGAGAAAGTTACTCATCTGGATCAGTATCCCAGAAGGTCTTGGAATGAAAATACAACTTTACTATTCAATCACAGGTCCACAAAAAAAAAAAAAAAAAAAAAAAAAAAAAAAAAAAAAAAAGGATTAGTAAACATCTAATATATCAGGAGGGCTGGTAAATCAACTAATACATTTGTGACAGTTTCAATATTATATGATGACATTTTTTGAGACAAGATACAGTGGCGGCTTAATTGGGATAAATTGTTCAACACAGCTGGAAACAGAAGGTCAAGGAGAAATGTATTTCCTGAATGAACTATTGGGATTAGAAGGAGAAATAAGGAGGAACAGAAGCTGCCTGTAAAGAGAAGGATTTATAACCATTATTTTGCTTTATTCCTGGGAAACAGTCTGCATTTGTTTAATTAAAGTGTAGACACTGTGACTCTTTTGTCTAAGTAAGTGCTCTGCTAAACATGCACTGATCTATAAAACTATTGTAATTATAATTAAGTTTCACATTTATTCAGAAAGCTATCTTAACTTTAACTTAGACTTAGTTTTTTGAATAAGCCAACTGGTTAAATTAATACAGCCAACACCTTTTGAGAAGTCAGTGGAAACAATCATTTCATGCTTATGACGCCTTCAGGAGTTGGTCTGCTGGAGGGTAGAGAGGTTTTGCAGAGGGACCTCAACAGGCTGGACAGATGGGCAGAATCCAACAGCATGAGACTGAACACATCCAAGTGCCGGGTTCTGTACATTGGCCACAGCAACCCCATGCAGTGCTACAGGCTGGGGTCAGGGTGGCTGAGAGCAGCCAGGCAGAGAGGGTCCTGGGGATAGTGGTTCACAGCAACTGAACAGGAGCCAGCAGTGTGCCCAGGGGGCCAAGAAGACCAATGGCATCCTGGCCTGCTTCAGGAACAGTGTGACAAGCAGGAGCAGGGAAGTCATTGTGCCCCTGTACGTTGCACTGGTTGGGCCACACCTCGAGTCCTGTGTCCAGTTCTGGGCCCCTCAGTTTAGGAAGGATGTTGACTTGCTGGAACGTGTCCAGAGAAGGGCAACGAAGTTGGTGAGGGGTTTGGAACACAAGCCCTGTGAGGAGAGGCTGAGGGAGCTGGGGTTGCTTAGCCTGGAGAAGAGGAGACTGAGGGGTGACCTTCTTGCTCTCTACAACTCCCTGAAGGGAGGTTGTAGCCAGGCAGAGGTTGGTCTCTTCTCCCAGGCAGCCAGTACCAGAACAAGAGGACACAGTCTCAGGCTGCGCCAGGAGGTTTAGGCTGGATGTTAGGAAGAAATTCTATACAGAGAGAGTGATTGCCCATTGCAATGGGCTGCCTGTGGAGGTGGTGGAGTCACCTTCATTGGAGGTGTTCAGGAGGAGACTTGATGGGGTGCTTGAGGCCATGGTTTAGTTGTTTAGGTGGGTTGGATTGGTTGATAGGTTGGACATGATGATCTTGAAGGTCTCTTCCAACCCGGTCTATTCTTATTCTATTCTATTCTTATTCTTATGAATAGAATAGAATAGAATAGAATAGAATAGAATAGAATAGAATAGAATAGAATAGAATAGAATAGAATAGAATAGAATAGAATAGAATAGAATTAAACAGGTTGGAAAAGACCTTCGAGATCATCGTGTCCAACCTATCAGCCAACACCACCTAATCGACTAAACCATGGCATCAAGTGTCTCATCCAGGCTCTTCTCAAACACCTCCAGTGATGGTGACTCCACCACCTCCCTGGGCAGCACATCCCAATGGCCAATCTCTCTTTCTGGGAAGAACTTCTTCCTAACATCCAGCCTAAACCTCCCCTGGCACAGCTTGAGACTATTCTATTCTATTCTATTCTATTCTATTCTATTCTATTCTATTCTATTCTATCCTTCTATTCTATTCTATTCTATTCTATTCTATTCTATTCTATTCTATTTCATGCAGCTTTGAGACACAGTTTCTGCTTTATGACAGCTTAAGGATGACACAACCCCAGAACTTCTTTATCACATTAGCAAAATCATATATATTAGTTCGAATTACAGAATCATGGAATAATTTGGGCTAGAAAGGACTTCCAAACATCATTTAGACCAACCTCTTATTCATATTTTAATCCACTAACTCTTCAAATAATCTGTTTTATTTTTTCAAGAAGACTGTGTGTCCTGGAATTTTTCAGAGAGAACAGGCGCAAACTGAAACACAAGAGGCTCCCTCTGAACGTCAGGAAGCTGTGAGGATGACTGACCGCTGGCACAAGTTCCCAGGGAGCTTGTGGAGTCTTCATCTTTGGCGATATTCAAGAGCCATCTGGATATGTCCCTGGGCAACTGGCTTTAGATGGCCTTGCTTGGGCATTACTTTTGGACCATAAGACCTCCAGAGGTCCTTTCCAGCCTCAGCCATCCTGTGATTCTTTGAACCTGTGATTCTGGATGCCAGAAGACTAGAAAGCAGATTTGCAGAAAAGGAAAGATCCTAGTAACCTTGATGTAACCCATGCTCCTAGCAGAAGATTGGCACAGACGAACTCCATAGAGAAAAAATCAAACAGCTTTCTAGCTTTGCTTCTTGCAGCTTTAGCATGTTGAAGTGGCTGTGGATGGAAGGGGATCTGGTAAGTGTTGGGGCCAGTACAAAATAAGGAGCAGGACTGTGCATCTAGGAGTAAGGTGGGGAAGAAGAGAGGAGAAACAGAAGATGGTCCTTTCTGCAGGGCTTTTGTTGCTGGTATCTGACTTTGTAATGTGGTCTGAGGAAATTAATTGTGGTGGCTGTGCAAGTTGTCGCTGGTGCACATTCTGTTTCTGTTTCTCAAGTGAAGCAGATCTTTGTATAGTGGAGTTATGTGGATCTACCACCATACTCTGCAGAGAAAGTTGTCAGTTGTAGTTTAGCCTTAAAAGAGAATAAAAAATACAGACCAGCTCTTCTTCCTTGTTTTATTTCCCTTTGTCTTTTATTTGCTTTTATTCTACCTGATTTACTTGATTCGTTCACAGTGTGAAGTCTGAAAAGTTCCATGAAGTTGCCAAACCGACCCAATCTCTCTGTTGAATGAGAAGTCTCAATGACTATTCATATTTATTTCCCTTCCTCACTCAGCCCTCTTTGCCTTCAGGTACTCTCTGGTTTAATTCAGGTGCTTTCTGTTTTATTATTTCCAGTGTATTAATCATAGTAGTGCCTAGGTGACAGTGTTACATGGGAATTAGTCATCTCCTGTTCTATGGTTCACCAGTAATTTGAGATGTCTGACTCAGACTGATTTAAGAAAGTATCTAATTATCCTAGGAAAAATTTTTTACAACATATGAATGGATTTTTCAGTTCATTAAAACTCTGCTGTGATTTCTTTAGATACAATTCATCCAATAAATAATTGCAATCTATATTTA
Source organism: Picus viridis (assembly GCA_033816785.1). Lineage (NCBI taxonomy): Eukaryota > Metazoa > Chordata > Aves > Piciformes > Picidae > Picus > Picus viridis. The sequence continues at coordinate 27,101,185 of CM066572.1, forward strand.
AATAATTCAAATCTTTATAGTTGATGGAACTTTCTCCTCCTGCTGGAAATTGCCAAATAGACCCCAGACACTCTCGCAGAAGCCTAGTCTAGTTTATTGAGGTTCATCTTTTCAGGCTGCCTTCAGAGACAATGGAGAGGTAGGCATCCAATGGCAAGGCAGATTAGGAGGCTTCCTTAGGTGGTCTGATCACCCACTACATTAGAAGGGCTTTGAACTGGATGTCTATTGAAGAATTAAAAAAAGAAGAGAAAACATTTTTGTTGCAAGAGCTCTGAACCTGGGAGCACTGTCACCTTCCAATAAAATTTCTCCCTGAACCTTGTCTGCTTGAGTCTGGATTTAGAGGTGTTTATAAGATTCTTCTCAGGCTATCAGCTAGTGATAGGACTAGGGGGAATGGAATGAAGCTGGAGGTGGGGAGATTCAGGCTGAGCATGAGGAGGAAGTTCTTCACCATGAGAGTGGTCAAGCCCTGGAATGGGTTGTCCAGAGAGGTGGTTGGGGCCCCGTCCCTGGAGGTGTTTAAGACAAGGTTGGATGAGGCTCTGGCCAGGCTGATCTAGTGTGGGGTGTCCCTGCCCATGGCAGGGGCATTGGAACTAGATGATTCTTGTGGTCCCTTCCAACCCTGACTGATACTAAGATACTATGACTGAAACACAATATGCTGAGCAATTGCACTCTGATTATCAAGATTCGTTAAGCTGTTCCAAATCAGGAGCCCCAAAACTGAAATATCCAAAGTCATCAGGCATCGTAAAAATTGAGGTCATCTTTGTCCCTGTCTTCTCCCATTGCCAGGTAGAGTTCTCTTTGATCTATAGCCCTTTTACTTTTTTTTGCCCAGCTAAGAGAGATTACTTTGTGAGAGAAGAGCCAGATCTGATTTACCTGTCACTTAGAATCAGTGGCCTCAGGGCCATGAAGTGCACAAAGCTCCTTTGAATTAACCGTCACAAAGGCATTTTTAAGTGGATAAACCTATGTTTGTTACCTTAATGTTTTCCCCAAAAGTTCCATTAAGCTTTCTGTTGGACCTAAGGTGTTTATAAACTAGCCTAAAGAGCAGAGAAACATCCCATGTCTTTTAACGTTGTTATTGGCTTAATCTTGATTTGAAGAAATTCATCTGGCATTGGGATTTACTCCACTAAAGCCAAGATCAGCCTCTGGGTACCTGTAAATAGTACCTCATGGCCAGGTTCAAAATCATTCTGCTCACACTTGAAGTCTGCTGGCACAACCTTATAAACTGCTTGGTAGTAGCAAGCAGATTAACACATGGTTAATGCTGAGGCACTGTTTCAGTTCAGGACTCATTTGCCACCACTCAACATACATTTAGACATGCTGTATCCCTGTATTAAATCTCTTTTGACTTACAGGCCTAAAGCAAGATTTAGGCTGAGTTTAAGAACCTAATACAGCAATCTTGTCCACCCACTAAGGCACTAAAGAGTTCTGAGAGTCTCCATGTTTTCCATCCTTAGATTAAATATTTCCTACTTTTTCCTCAGAACACAGAATCAATGACTTGGTCCTTTGGTCTTGCTGAGGCTTCTCTGACATCCAGAAACTCAACAGCCAAGATGCCCAGGGCTATGTCCATACTGTGGCCACAAAGCAAGCCAGGGCCAAATCAAAGCTTTGGATAAGGTACATCCATGAACCCAAATTCTCCCCTTTCCTTCCCAGAATGAGATGCTGATGTCTAAACTGCCTCTTGGGCACTGTTCCTGATGAATGCTATTCCACTGGCAAGGGTGAAAACTGCCAAGGAGCACATTAATAATTAAACATCCCACCTGACTGCAAGACAGTGCCTCTTATTAAGTGCTATTGAAACAGCCTTGGATGCTACTGCAAGGGAAGAGATAGGTGTTTAAGTGCTAATTTGTCCTTGTACATTTTATTCAAGGTAACCATTTAATGTTTAGTTCCTGAGGAATAAAGCAGAGTGCACTTTCAAACCTGCCTGGCTGTATGAGTCACCTAATTCACTTGTCGTCACTGAATGTCCTGATTTTTTGCTGTGCTAACTCCGCAACTCTATCTGAATCATTTTTTCATATAGTTACCCAGGATAGCCAAGGTTCCTTTACTAATTTCCTTTATGGTCAGCATGCTTGAAAATCATCTGGGATAGATTGGGTTGGGTTTTTTCAGAAACTAAACAGCATACCAGAAACTAAATTCAGGTACATCGACTTGAATGTTTTGGACACCTCTGTCTGTCTTGAGAAGTACTTGATCACAGCATTTTTACCTCATTCTGCTGAAGTAGGAAACTGACAAGCAATCCTCTTTTTTTCACAGGCCAGTGCCATGAAGTTCACTCTTTAGTTAGAAGTATTGAGATAATTATGACCATGTTTAATGTTTATTAGCTTAATCTGAGATTTATATTACATTGTACTTTAAACATTGTTCTGTTGTGTTTAACCACCAGTTAGATAACTAAGAGCAAAATCTCATTGAGTAGAAAGACACTGGAAGTTTTTCCAAGCAGGTAAGACTGGGATAATTCAAAATAATAAAAGAAGTCTTTGTCCTTTTATTCTGATTTCAAATCTTGTCATCGCTGTACTGTAGCTGTGACTACAAAAGCTTGCCTGGAGAAAGGGAAAGTATTACTCAAAGCATCAGGAAAAACAGAATATTCTAAATTTTGCAGGTAGGTGAATACATTCTTTCCTCTTGTAGTTTCAGTTCAGAACGATACTTTCTCCCTTAGCCTGTTGTGTGGATCTTTGCGTTGTAAGTCTACAGTCCACCTCAAAAGTGGCTACATTTTAACGATGGATGAAAGGAGCCATTACACAGTTCAGTGTGCTAAAGTGCTCAGAGATCCTTTGGGAGAAGGTATTATATGTATGTACCAGAGGTATTATTTCAAGGCAGCAACTCTGCCAAATGTTAAACTGAGACTGAAGCCTTACAGCTGAGTTGTTAACCCCTAGAAATGTGAGTTTAAACTGCAAATGTTGACCTAATCTTCCTCTGGGGGAGCAAATGGTAATAATGAAAAATTATGAAGCTTTCGCCGCCTCTCCAAAAACAAAACAAACATTTTAAGCTTCATTTTATATTCTTTTTCTCCAGTTAATTTAGAGAAGCTTATTGGCAACAAAAAAATTATTCCTGTGCTTAGTAAGAAGTATTTCAACTTCCTGACTCCCATTCAGCAAGAAAATCATGAGGGCAGGTTGCTTTCATATTTGGTTTGTAAATAGAAGAGGATTCTACTCTCAGCCTTCTCAGTGCTTCCATCAGAAAATGCAGAAGGTAAATGTGCCTGACACCCCATGGGTCTCCATGGATAAAATCTCAGGATAAAGCAAGCTTAGAGAAAAAAAGATTGGAGGTGAAAGATGACAGGAAAATTATCATTGCAGATTTTCTATCTTTGGTTGCTACCTTTAGAAGAGGAGAAAAGAAAGTACTCTGTATTTATGTCGAAGGCCATCACAGAGAGAAAAAGGAAACATGTCCTCCTTTCAGCAGGCAGGGAGGAAGGGTCTGTCTGTCCTGCTCCAGTTAGAACAAATCTTCACAAACACTTGGAGATGGACGTCAGAAAGGAGCCTCAAGTGGTGGGCTTGTATTTATTCATCAAAAGTGCTTTTCACTGCATGTAATGAATGTTTCATTTCTTCTTCTCTAAATATAGCCAGATTTTACTTACAAATGTAATGTGAGAGTCTGATTGAACATCCTGGTAAGAGGGCCTTAACTACTGATTACTCAAATACAGAAAGCTGTGCAAGGAAAAAAGATCACTCAAATTATAGTATTTGTCATGCTCCTACAGGCTCCTCTGAGCTCTCCCTGCTACCAGAAATTGAATAGGTTGATAAATAAAAACGTGACAATTTTTATGTGTTCAAATCGGTAGCAAGCAAAGTGGAAGCAAAATAATGCAAAACAATCATTACTGCACCATCTACATGGTCAGCAGTCCTATCAGGCTCATGAAAGGAGACAGAAGTTTTGTCTCTTCCATCGTGTATTCCTCTTTAGATTCAGACTGTGAAACTCTTCACCTGGTCTTGTGCAAATAAATTGGGACACCTTCCCACTGTGTCTCCAGCTAACTGGTAATGCAGTCAAGCTTTCTTTTTTCCAAAAGCCACACAAAGAGCTGGACAAGGGTGAAAAACAACAGCTACAGCCATAAACAGACACAAGAGGTGGAAGAAAAGAAGAGCAATCCCACACACTCCATTCCTGCCAATGGCTTTTCCACTTGCACCACCTACAGCACCCCTTTCTGCAGTCAGTCCCTTTGCATGTCCCACTGCAGATAGGGAAACTGGGACAAGACTTCACCTTCTAGCTGTGGAGAGTGATGAAATACAGCTCGCGGAGGGCTTCAGAGTGAGGAGAAGAACCCCAAACAGAGATCTAGAATACATCATCCCTCACAGAGTATTTGCTGACATATTTTTGCTGTTAGGGTGGAGAGGTTTGAGCTAGCCCAGTTGCCCATGAGTAAACCAGGGTTAATTTATCAAGTATGCCATTGCCTGGTTAAGGAGAACATGTCCCTTTGTCCGTTTCTACCAGCATGCGATAAGTTCAGCCTCAAAGGTTGATTGGCATTTTATGTCACCAGTCCTCAGGTATGGATGTCTCCAAGATGCCCATACCCACGTGTGGAATTTGTGGAAGCAAATCATGGTCTGCAAAATTCTTGTGCCTCAAGAAGCTCAAGTGCACAAGACCAGGCATAGCTGGTCCCTGGAACAATGTCCCTGTAGCAGTGCTTTCAGCTCTGATTCAAAGGTAAGGGTGTGTACTGAGTGGCTGGCGAGAAGTTTTGATGGCCACTAGTGAACTGCTGACCACAAAAATTTGGGATCCATTAATCTAAAGTGATTTGCTCACTTCAGACTGCTGTCTCCTGGAACCTGTCAACCTAAAATCATAATTCTTGGAGCTATTTTCACTCTGTCCTGCTCCCAACAAGACCAAATAGGCTTCCTGTGTTTTCCTGGCCTCTGTGTAGCACCACTGGCCTCCACGCTGGCCAATATAAACTAAAAAAAAACCCAACTGACCCATGTATTTTCCATGGCTAAGCTGAATACAACAGTAAAAAATAGTAAGGATTTTAAAGTAAACTTAATTTTTACACTTACTTCAGTTATATTGATCTGAGTTACTGCTGTCTGGGAACATAAACAATAACTTAAATCACTTAAATAGTCGTAACAATAAAACCAAATTATCTGAGGTGATGTATTTTCATATTTGGCAACCCAATCTGCCCTCAACCATTTCTCCACCACGGAAAGTCAGCTACCCTGCCAATATCTCTATATCACCATCTCTGCTAAGTCAGGAGACCAGAGATAGATTTTTCCATACATAATCCAGTTATGAACCTGCTTTATTGGAATAAGATACTTTGAGTCCCAGCGGTTAGCAAGATGGAGAACCTTAAAGTATTCTGAGACAGATTATTACCTATATTGATCTTCAGGTTAGTAAGGTTTTGGTTAAAAACATATCTGTGCTGGAGCAAAGTTTAAAAAGATCTTCTAAAAGGAGAGACAGTGATTTATTTTTTCAGTGATATTTTTTTATTGTTGTTTACTTTATTGTTGAGGGGGTTTTTTATTTGTGCCAGAGGAAAAGATTTAGTGCATTTGAACATGACAGCTCATTGCAGCTACTCAGAAACTGGCGTGTCAGGGTCAAACATGGCAGTAAAATAGTGAGCATTGTTAAGCAGACCTAATTTGGACAAAGCAAATATATCTCCCTGGTTTTTAGAGAGTTATAGCAGGAAATTACCATGATGTTATAAAGTCAAGCACATCAGATCCACAGTGTTTGGAATGTGCCAGAAATTGTAAAATCCTTCCCAGGAGCTGTTGCAGCTTGCTAAGGATCTGCAATGAGGAAGATTTCTCCTGATCTCTGCTACTCAATTCTTCTGGCCATGTCCCACCGTAGAACTCATTAAGAAAACTCAGAAATGCTATGAACTACCTTTACAAAGAAAATAACATCTTTACTAACTCTGTTCCCATTGCAAAGCACTTCTTTGCCCTGAAAGAGTACCATGCTCCTGTTGGCTGCATACAGAAAATGGAAATGGGGGGGGGAACTGCTTGCAGAAACATTCTCAGAAAAGACATATGTTGTACAGATCCCTAAAAATACTTGCAATTATCCAAAGATTTAATCAACAATTTCCTGCTACGAACATATGTGCCTCGGGTTTCCTCATACCCTAAGCATGTCTGGCTACTTTACTTGGACTCTTAGTAGCTGTTAAGCTCAAGAGCTCAAGAAGAAGTCAAACCAGAAAGTTAAAAGTGTTCCTAGTGTTGTAAATAAGTTGGAGGGAATGAAGATTTATTACCTTTTCTCTCTTGCTTTATATGACCAGAGATTTTGGTCCTATGGTCTAATGTGTTCTGTAATCACACTGTTAGAGTTGTCTGACTCCTTAGTCCTGTTGCTGGAGACCTATAATACGGCATCAAAGTGATCAGTGATAAAATGGGCAGTAAATTGTAAACATCAACCTTTTGTGCTGGTTTTACTCTTTGATAAGAGCTGAGATAGTGGATTTGAAATAAAATGTTTGTCCTTCTGCAGTTCAGCATTTTCAGCTTGTAGAAGTCGAATACGTTCAGGTCATACAGCTTGCTCCCCAAAGTGAGATATTTACTAATTTAGAAGGTGCTATCAAAAATAGCAAGAAATAGGAAATGAAAGAGATAGCAAAACAGTGAGGCCTTTCCTGGCACAATAATCTCTAAGGTTTTGACCCAGCAAAATATCCTCTCTGCTTAATCTTGAACAAGCTGGCAAAAGTTCCAAATAAGATACCAGCAAGAGCAGCAGACTTCTGAGACAGAAGAGATTGCATTAACCTATTACTTTGTAATTTACTGAAAGGTTTACTTTATTTGAAATGATTCTTCCTTAAAAGCCATAGTGATTTTTGCCTACTAACTAGGGAAGGAGACAGAGTGTATGAGTGTGCATCAGTATCCTGACAACAGTTTTCTCTGACAGACTGGAATTAGACTGCAGGCATGACATGGTTCAGGATTCTCCATGTATTTCCCTTTGGTATAAGATTCACCTACTAGTTACCATGGATGCAAATAAATACATTCAACCATAGAGGAAAAAATTACTGTTCTACTACATAAGCAGTCAGAACAGCTGGTTTCTGCAGGGCATTTTGAGATGCCCAGGGAGGGGGAAAAAAAGACACTATCAACAACAACAACAATAAAAACACAATGTATTTTTAAAAAATATTAATAATATCTTTTAGTGAGAATGTTAGAAATGCTCATTCCTCTGTGCTCTTCCCAGACACAATATTCTAATAAGGAATGCAGTAAGTTTGCAGATGACACCAAGCTGGGGGCAGGCATGGATCTGTTAGAGGGTGGGAGAGCTCTGCAGAGGGACCTTGACAGGCTGGACAGATGGGCAGAGTCCAAGGGCATGAGATTTAACACAACTAAGTGCCAGGTTCTACACATTGGCCACAACAACCCCAGGCAGTGCTACAGGCTGGGGTCAGTGAAGAACTTCTTCCTGACATGTAATCTAAACCTACCCTCCTCCAGTTAAAGCCCTTGCAAAAATCCCTCTCCAACATTTCTGCAATAAGGTCTGCCCAGAGCCTTCTCCTCTCCAGGCTGAACGACCAAAAGTCTCTCACTCCGTCTTCATAAAGGAGGTGCTCCAGCCTCCTGAACGTCTTCATGGCCCTTCTCTGGATCCTCTGCAACATGACACAAAACAGCTGTGTGTTACACTGGAATGTTTGCTCTGGACCCTCTTGCTTATGGTATAATCTGTTTATAGGTTCCAAACAGGGACAAAGATCACCATTTTGTTAAAAAATGGTAAGAGCTTTTGTCTGATATGTCACCTCTGGCTGTAGTGTCTTGGATGCAAATGTCTTTTGGGCATATAAAAGGAGTGCACTGGCTACACACCCATCAGAGTCATCTGAACATCATGAAGAACACTAGATCTGAAACACTTCTTTTTTTCCCTAGAGAAATTGTCTTACATCAAAACTGTGTTAACAGATATTCTGACTGTAGCTAACAGAAAATAATACTGAGGATACCATGGAAGTACAAACAAACAAAAACACGTGAAAAATCCAACAAACCAAACCAACCAACCAACCAACCAACCAACCAAAGAGAAACCCTGAAAAATTCTACATAATTAGAGAGATTGTCTAAATCCACATAGTTCCCCCCTCCAAACTAAGGTCTGGTCTTTATCTTAACATTCTTCTGATGCTGAAGCATTTCCATTTTGTTTTACTTTAGAACTGTGGGATTAGCTGCCTGTAAATGAACCCATTAGATGCTAATATCTTGATTACAAGTTCTTAAGCTCCTATATGCATACAGATTCATCAGAGTTTCTGCAAAATGAATGAAATCCTGGAGCTGCTCAATCATGACAATATCCATGTTCTAAAGCAAAAACCAGAGATCTGCAGGAATTGCTATGGGAATTTATTAGCAACATGCAATATGCATACATATACCTCGACAAACCTTTAGCTCTACTGTGCTACAGATCATAGAATTATGGAAAGTTATGGGTTGGAAGGGACCTCATCAGGACCAATCCCCCTGCCAAAGCAGGATCACCTAGGGCAGGTCACACAGGAACACATCCAGGCTGGCTTTGAAAGTCTCTGGAGAAGGAGACTCCACAACCTTTCTGAGCAGCCTGTTCCAGTGCTCCATCACTGTCGCAGTGAAGAAGTTTCACCTCATGCTGAGGCACAACTTCTTGTGTTCCAGCTTATATCCATTATTCTTTGTCCTATTACCAGGTGCCACTGAAAAGAGTCTGTCCCCTTCCTCTTGACACCCACCCCTCAGATATTTATAGACATGGAGAAGATCCCCTATCAGCCTTCTCTTCTCCAGACTAAACAGCTCCGGTTCTCTCAGTCTTTATTCCTAGGACAACTGTACAAGTCCCTTAATTATTCTGATAGCTCTTTGTTGGACTCTCTCCAGTAGATCTGTCTTTCTTCAACTGGGGAGCCCAAAACTGAATACAGTATTCCAGGTGTGGTCTCACCAGGGCAGAGTAGAGGAGTGGAGAACCTCCCTAGACCTGCTGGACACAATTTTCTTAATGCACCCCAGGATACTATTGGCTTTCTTGGTCAAAAGGCCACATTGATGTCCCATGGAGAACCTGCTGTGCACTAGGACTCCAAAGTCTTTCTCCATGGAGCTGCTTTCTAGCAGGATGACTCCTAGTCTGTACTGGTACCTGGTGATATTTCTCCACTGGTGCAGGACTCTACACTTGTCCTTGTTGAACTTCATGAGGTTCACCTTCACCCATCTCTCCAGCCTGTTCCAATCTCATTGGATGGCAGCACAACCTTCAGGTGTTTCTGCCACTCCTTCCATTTTTGTATCATCAGCAAACTTGATGAGGGTATGCTCTATCCACTCATCAACATCGTTAATGAAGATACTTGTCAAAACTGGACCCAGTGCTGATCTCTGAGGAACACCACTGGCCACAGGCCTCCTATTTGACTCTCTGCCACTGATCACAACCCTCTGAACTCTGTTTTTGAGCTTAGGCTGGAAGGGAACTTAGAGATCCACCTCCAGCCTCCCTGGGCAACCTATTCTAGCATCCCACCACTCCTGTACTGAAGAACTTCTTCCTAAGATCCAGTCTAAACCTACTCTCCTTCAATAGTTGATTGTTGTCCCTTCTGCTCATCATTCTCCATATTTTGTGTCCATCCTCCTCTTGACTTGGCCCACAAATCACTGAAGGAGTTAGCTACACTATGTCATCTAGAAGACAGGTGATCTCTGCAGCTATCTGACCTATCACACTCATTCTCTCTGTTCCCAACACTTCAAGGTTGTGGTGGAGCATCAAAGACCTGCTGCTACATACTTGGTGTTGTCTTCTACATTGTTCTTCATTAAAAAAGACAGTTCTAATCAGATTATGGAAAACATCCAGGATCAACATCTTGCATCAGCAATGTTTGGGTAATGCATCTTTGTTTTATTTAAGGCATGTCTAGAGACAGAATACATAATCAGCTGTTGTGCTGAGGCATTTATCATTGCAACACTGAAAGGGATGACTTCAGAAAAATGTGTAGTAGCCATGAAGATAAGTAACACAGCAGGGCATAGTATCATGTGTAAAATATTCCCGGCACTCTAGGTCTCATTTCATTATTAGATTTTTTTAAATGAACCATTTTCTTGGTTACTTTCCAGAGCTAGCAGTCACAGAGGCTAATTTCAAATTGCTTGAGGCCTTGGAAACAAAGATGTATTTGTGCAAACACTGGCTTAAATGCCAATAAAAAATGTGAGCAGGACCAGCCCAGCCTTGTAAGTGAATGATACACGAGAGGGTTTCACTCCTCACAGACCCTCATCTCCCCCAGATTTTCCTGTCATGCTCCAGAATGTACAGGCTGGCTTTCAAAACTGCAGAAATACTAGACATGAAGGAAAGATAGCTACCCAGGCAGGCAGTCAGATAGCTTTTTGCAGTTCCTTTTGATCAGCATGTGAAGTCCTTCCTATCTCCACTGAGATCTCTCCTGGAGTATATCCAGGAAGAACATGGGACAAAAGCGGGAAGCCCACAACAGATCAGCAGGAGGGCTTGGGTGGTTCAGGTGTTAAAAGCTGCACTAATCTGAGTTACTCGGGCTAAAGAAAAGGAGCCTGGAGGTAGAGCATGGCAGTTACTAGTATACAAATCACTAAAAAAAACCTGCACTTAGAGAAAGAATAAAATATTCTTAATGTTCACAGAAGAATCTTAAAGGCAATGAGGAAGATTCAGGTAAGATAAGAGGAACACTTTTGTCATATAAAGGTAATAAAGCACCACAAGAAGTTACTGGAAGCGCTGTGAAGTCTGCACCGTGGAAGTCGCATGTGAATGTTTATCTGGAGACAACACACGTTCAACTCTGCTTTGGATCTGGGAGACAGATTGTACAACCTTCTAAAACCCCATCAGATCAAGGGTTTTGTGAGGTGTTGAAAAATTCCACATAATAAATATACACCTACATGTTAGTGATAAAGCAGCACTAATGTAAAATTATTCACAATTATTCAGCAATGCATCCTAGCCCAGAACTGTTTGTTGGTTTGGTTTGGTTTGGCTTGGTTTGGCTTTTGTAGGTTATGATACCAGTTAGCAATAGCATGGTAATATTTTTTTTATCCTCATTAGAGACAAATGAATTGTTTTATTGTTAATTCATTATGTAGATGTTAGACCCTGTGGAATAGAGTTCAAGCCCCTGTTCTGCAATAGAATCTGTTGCCTCAGCTAATCACTTGCTCTCTCTGAACCCTAGTTTTTCACCTGTAAAAAGAAGACAGCATCTCTTCCAGGCTTTAATTAGTTTCTATAAGAATATGTGGAATGAAGAATGGAAACCAGCTGCTTCCAGAGGTGGGCAAACAATTTCTTTAGATTAACAACCTCCCTGGGAACAGGTAGCAACAAAACAATGAATGTCTTATGAGTAAAGCCCTCTCTACCTACCAAATTAGGAGTATTTACTTATTTATTGATTTGACTTGATTTGCAGGGTGATTGTTGTTCATTTTGAGCGCATTTCTTCAGTTTCCTAAAATGACATAGTGATGAGATTGTAGCAATGAAACCGAGACTTATTCCAGATAAGAAATTTTGAAGAATGGCTAATCCCTTCACTTCCAACAGAGGATATAAATTATCTCCATTAGTGCAGTAGTAACCACTTCCTTTAATCAAGCAGCCTAAGATGAAGCTGGAATGATTTCCACACATCATCAGAAATAAAAGACCTGTGCCTTAGCATATGTATCATCTTATTACAGTTTAATAATTTCCCAAGACAAACCAAATGTTAAGTTCTCATTTTATGGCTAGCATTATAATGATTGGATATTTAATATTTCAAGATGTTAAGCACGAGAGATGTAAAAAGTTATTAAACCCTAAAACTGTTTCTTGGACCCAATGACTTTAAAAGCCATTAATTTGCTGCTAATAGTTATTTTCAGTCAGATACACTTGGGTTTATATCTGCATAATTTGTATGCACTTTTCCAGTCAGGTGGATGAGAATTTAGGAATAATGTGGAGTAAAATAATGTGGAGGGCTGGAGCACCTCTCCTATGAGGACAGACTGAAGGAGTTGGGGCTCTTCAGTCTGGAGAAGAGAAGGCTCCAAGGTGACCTAATTGTCGCCTTTCAGTATCTGAAGGGGGCCTACAGGAGGGCTGAGGAGGGACTTCTCAGGCTATCAGGTAGTGATAGGACTAGGGGGAATGGAATGAAGCTGGAGAGATTCAGGCTGGACGTGAGGAGGAAGTTCTTCACCGTGAGAGTGGTGAAGCCCTGGAATGGGTTGTCCAGGGAGGTGGTTGGGGCCCCATCCCTGGAGGTGTTTAAGACCAGGCTGGATGAGGCTTTGGCCAGCCTGATCTAGTGCAGGGTGTCCCTGCCCATGGCAGGAGGGTTGGAACTGGATGATCCTTGTGATCCCTTCCAACCCTGACTGATACTATGATACTGCTATGATACTAAAAAAAAAAAAAAAAAAAAAAAAAAAAAAAAAAAAAAAAGCTTCCATGCCTCTAAGAAAAACTCTTGCTGAAATGGTCAGAGCCACATGGTGGAAGGTTTCAGACTGCCTCCTTGCTTGCAGTCACTCAGCCAGCCAAGCCCAAGCACAAGCCTTTGACCTCTTCCCACCACCAAGAGACTGTTATAACCTATTAATTCCTCAAGTTCGCTCACCTGAAAGTGCAAGTGTAAGAACTGCCTCTCTCCCCACTGGGGGGAGGAGGCTGTACCAGGAACTCAACTCAAGGCTGTATTTGATCTTATCTGCAAGGTTATTAAAGAGCAGTACTCTGCAGTGGTGAGCGCTGTCTCTCTAAGTCTGCTGTGGTCCTGTGAGCTGAAACTGGCCCTCTTCTTTCTTTTCAGTAGTGTTAAATGTCAGTTATTTGAGGATTTGTAGCTGTAAAGCACTTTTTAGACTGTTCCTTTTTCTCACTTATGGTTAGAGGGAGTGGCATATATATTTTTAACTAGGAGCTATGAAGCCTATAAAAAGACACAAGCCTTAACATTAAACACAAGGCTTAACATTTCAGCTGAAATACAGTGACAAAAGAACCAGTCTTGAGACCTTAATCTATGTTTCTAATGTAAGTTAATTAACACAGCAAAACATGTCTGTTTGCGAAGATTTGATCCCAAAGCAAAGCAAAATGTTTTTAATAACGACATTTGTTTCCCTGGAAGCTTCCCTCAAACCAGCAGACTCTTGTTGCCAAACTTCACAGGAATAAAAAACCCAAAAACCCCACAGCCCAAAAAACCGCAGAGCACTTCTATTTGACTGAAAACTGCATGACTGGCTCTGCTTTTGATGGACTTACCATTTGCTTCTCTCACATCAAGTTTAACACATTTCAAGACGTCACTATGAGCCTGACATATAGAACAGATATAATAATTTGCCTGCACGGATGCTCAGTCTTGGAACATTATTCGGTGGCTGCCGTCAGAGCCGGACCCATGGAGATCATTTTGCATGTGTCACAAACGCACATTCATGCCGACACAGGTGCAGAAGCCAAGCCTGTCGAGAAGGCTGGATGACTCACTTCTAGTGCTTCTCATGGCAGGGGGGAGGTTTGCCAGCTAGGTTGGATACATGAACCTCTTGTTGTGCAAAGACTTCCAAGACTGTTGTCATAAGCCTTCACCTCCTCTCTCTTTCTCACAATCTCTCTTTTTTTTTTTTTTTTTCCCCTATATATAATTCACATTTGGTAGTTTGTAAGTCCTCCTGGTTTGGTTCCAGTCATGCGTGTTGCACATGCCACCATCAAGTTACAGAAAGACAATGTTCACACAGAAATTGTTCAAAATGCCTTTTGGTAAAGCGAGACAACCAAGTCTGGTTTAACAACTGTCTGAATGCTGCAATACCAGAACCTTGGCTTTCTTCAGAGTTAGATTAATTTATCAAGGGAAAAACCAACCAAACAAACAAGGATTTATCACTAAAATGTATTGTGTTCTAGCTTGAGAAAAATAAGGAAGACCATTATTCTTATTTTAGAGTCTAACAGGCTCAGGCTAAGAGAAATCCTAACTCAAAAGTTTGGGGACCGAAGTTTTGGAGTACAAGCCCTATGAGGAGAGGCTGAGGGAGCTGGGGTTGTTTAGCCTGGAGAAGAGGAGGCTCAGGGGAGGTTTAGGCTGGATGTTAGGAAGAAGTTCTTCATAGAAAGAGTGACTGGCCATTGGAATGTGCTGCCCAGGGAGGTGGTGGAGTCACCATCACTGGAGGTGTTTAGGAAGAGACTAGATGGGGTACTTGGTGCCATGGTTTAGTTGATTAGATAGTGTTGGATGATAGGTTGGACTCCATGATCTCAAAGGTCTCTTCCAACCTGGTTAATTCTATTCTATTCTATTCTATTCTATTCTATTCTATTCTATTCTATTCTATCCTATGCTATGCTATGCTATGTTATTCTATTCTATCCTATTCTATTCTAAAGGTAGAATAACATGTATAGTGATTCCAGAACCAGGAACACAACCTATATCCATCCTCTTGACTTTGAAATTATTATTTCATCCAAACAGATCACATGTCTCTCTAGAGAGTAATTCCATATTCTCTGTTGAGAAATATGCTAATAAAACATGTTTACACAGCTGAACATCTAGAAGACTTAATCAGATAACCGTTTCAATGAGCTTGCAAGTTTGTCTGTCTTCTTGCTTGTCCACTGGAGAAAAATCTTTTGGTTGGTGTCCTATGATATATTTCAAATACTTTGCTACAGCCTGAAATACTTTTTGTGGTATCTGATTATTAGTGGTGTAATAACATATCATTATCTAGGTGTTTAGACAATTTTCTTTCTCATGGTGCTTACATTGGCCTCTTTCTTTTTTCCTGCAGGATGTCACCGAGCACAGTTTTGACAAGGTTACAAAAGTACTCTTTCGTGTTTTCATTTGCCTTGTGGACAGAAGTATTGCCAAAGAAAATTAGGAAACCAACAGAGATTAACAACTTTGCAAATAAAAATGTTCATCTGATTGTCTGGAGAAGAATCAGGCATAATGTGTATAAATACCGACAAGCTGAGTTGTGTGTCACAGTTGTGTGCTTAGTTCCACAGCTTTCACCAAGAAGTTGTCTGATGCTTTCCAGGGCTTGATATCTGAGCTCATCAGGAAATTCAGGGAGATCAGGAAACTCGGGGAGGTCAGGGATTCAAGGAAAATTTAGGATCCAGCAGAGCAGGTGCTAAGAGGTCAGGTAAAAGGAGACTGCGTCTCCCTAGAAAACAGCAACAATAAACCAGGCGGGGAAAGCACTTATTGATTGAAAATATTTCTACATCCATGCCCAGGACATTATGCAGCAGAGCCTGGGAATGGCAAAATTCCTTGCAGAAACATCTGGAGCTGTACATCTCTGCAGTGGATCACTCAGGTGATAGGAGAGTAGATAGTCTAAAAGGAAGGTTTAAACTTGATGAACTGTAAGAGCAACTAGAGGCCAACCTTGTATGCAGCTTTGCAGCCCACAACAGTTCTGGCTGTGGAATTGCAAATTCTGCTCCATTTCCTATGAACTCAAATACTGGTCCATATATTTTGCCACTGCAGGCTGGAATGTCACTAGGGCATCCTAGGGCCTTCTGGGATCCCTTGCATCTTGAAGACTAGTGAACTGCATTTCACAGCAGAAATTTGAGACTGGACTTGTGGTGGGTTGACCCTGGCTGTATGCCAGGTACCCAGAAAAGTAGTTCTACTACTCCTGCTTCTCAGTTGGACAAGGAAGAGAAAATAGAACAACAGACTGATGGGTGAGATAAGGATGGGGAGGGATTGCTCAGCAATTACTGTCACAGGCAAAAGACTCAAGAAAAATGAATTTAATTCATTACCAATCAAATCAGAACAGGGTAATGAGAAAACAAACAAAAACAATCTTAAACCAACTTCCCCCTACCTCTATATTCCTCCAAGGCTCAATTTCACTCTCGAGTTCTCTACCTCCTGCCCCTGAGCAGTGCAGGGGATGGAGAATGAGGGTTGCAGTCAGCTTATCACATGTTGGTTTTAATCACACTCTCCCCCTGCTCCAGGGAGACAGCAGTTCATGGGAACAGATTTACTGCTCCCATGTTGGTCCATTCCACAAGGTTGCAAGTCCTGCCAGAAAACCTGCTCCAGCTTGGGCTCCTCTCTCCACAGGTGTACAGGTCCTGTCAAGAGATTGCTCCACTGCAGGCTTCCCATAGCCTCCTTTGGGCATCCACTTGCTCCAGTGTGGGGTCCTCCTTGGGCTGCAGGTGGATATCTGCTCCCCTGTGGACCTCCCTGGGCTGCAGGGAGGCAGCCTCCCTCACCATGGGCTTCACCATGGGTTTCAGGGGAAACCCCTCTCCAGTGCATGGACCTCCTCCTCCTTCTTGGCTGTCCTGGGTGGCTGTGGAATTACTTCTCTCACATGTTGTCACTCATCTCTTCAGCTGCAGTTGTACAGTTGTTTTTTTCCCCTTCCTTCTTTGTATCACAGAGGTGCTGTCACTGATGAGCTTGGCCAATAGCAGGTCTATCTTGGAGCCATCTGGCATTGTCTCTGTCAGAGACACTGCAAGCTTCTAGTATCTTCTCATAGGAGCTGTACCCCTCTAACCTCTCTCTCTACTTTGCCTGCAAACCCAGTACAGCACTCCTGGTTACAAGCTGAATAAGTTATTCTTTGAAGTCTATGGAGCCAAAGTAAAAATCTAAGCACTTGAATTCAAATTTCTAGCTCAGAGCCTTGCCAAAAATGAAGTCTGAAAGTTTCTCCAAGCATTTTTCTTAAACCAAGCTTGGTGTCTCAGGTGAAAAATGACATTAAGCCAGATGGCATAGCAGCAGAAGCCATATGAGTGAGAGAGTCCTAGAAAAGGAAGTAAATTTAAATTCTACAGAATAAAAATAGGGAGAAAAAATAGGCAAACAACTAGAAAAAGAACTAAACTACACTATAGAAAGGTTTGAGCAGTGCCCTAAGTAAAATTCAAGCTAGTGGCTGAAAGGTGCTAAGATGATTCCAGAATGTTTAGTGGGTGGACAGAAGGTGGGGAGGGTTGTTACTGTATCATGCCTGGGATAGAATGTGGAAATCCCCAGCACTGACCAAGTATGCCCTCACCCTGGGAATGTACCTACAGACACTTCAAGAAGAAATTCTAACTATACAGAGTAGTACAGTCTGGCAGGTGGATCAGTTGATTGAAGCAATAGTTATCTCTCCAGTGACAGCAAATAATGAAAGCAAGGTAAGTATGTGAGGTGGTGGTTGTACTTTTGTAGGGTATTTCTAATGCCTCTCCTTGACGCGTAGCTATAGCTATTTGATAACACAAAACGCAGTCACACTGCAAAGCAAAGATGAGTGTGTCTCTGTTTCTAACATGCAAGGGCTGAATTATTTCTTTCCCAGTGTAACCAAGAGCAGTGCCTGTAGTACAGCCAGTTGCATCAAGCTGATGGGCACTGAGCAACACAAAATGGTCATTCCTCAGCACTGCCAGGCTGCAGGCTCAATGTAGAGCAGCAGCTGCTAACAGGTGCTTTATACTGTAAATCATCATTTGTGCTCAACTTCTTCCCATTCATTGCTGAGGAATGGAAAAATTGACATTACCACTCCCTGCAAACTCTTTACAGTTGAAGACCCTGCTCTGCTACTCTCAGCATATGCTGGGCTAGAAAGTTCAACACAGAAGCAAAGTGTTTGCTGAAGTATGACACAACTAGACAGAAAGTTATATGAGCTATGAGGTAGGTGTGCTGCATCTGCCACAACATGGACAGGTCAACATTCAAGAGAAAGAATGAAGGTTATAATTTCTCATGGCCAGGGGTGACTCACTGTCTGCTTTTCTGTGAAAGAGAGCAGGAATGAACCTACCTTTGTCACTGGCTCTGCACTAAAAGCACAAGATGAAATGCAGACATCATGATACACCACTGCAGGTTTCAGCACTCCCATTCCTCTACAAATAAAATAGCAGCAACACATTTTTACCAACTCCTGCCTTATTTTTGACTTAGGGATATTTGTCTGTGCACTAGACTTGACTACTAAATAAAAACTGAAGTATTGCCAGATCAAAGAGCCAATGAAGACCGTCATAAGTACAAACCCATTTTACCATGGGGGTTCTTTGGGGGGGGGGGGGGGGGGGTGCAGATCAGCCATTGAGCCCTAATTCTTTTTCAAAGTGGGATCCATTCTTGTGAAAGTTCTCTCTGTTTAAGGTAGGAATTAATTTTATTCCATTAAACACTCCCTCCACGCATTTTTTTTCTAAAAGTAATGAAAATGTTTGCTTAAAAAATGTTACAGAAAAGGTTTAAGAAACAGCAGTAGATTCAAGAGGTCAGGAGTGGGGAAAAAAAGAAAGAGATCATTAACCTAAGTAGGAACAAACTGCATGAGGAAGCAGTACAATGTGCCCCTCATAAATGTAAAAAAAACTAAAAATAAGAGGTATTTGGTTCATATAATCTAGCCAACAATTTAGTTCTAGAAGTTAATTTGTACACCACTGAAAGGAAATTTATATTCCAAACCACTGACACAGGACTCATCAAGTAAATAAATGCCTGACTGTCTCAAATCAACGCGTTTTTCAGTCAAGTTAACAACAGCTATTTTTCTGGCTACAATTAGTCATAGCTATAAGCAATGTTAGATCACATTTGAGGACAACCAGCCTGCACAATAATGGCTATTACTGAACAACCATAACTTCATCAAAGCTTTTCATTTTGTCTTGACTGTCAGAAACTTTCAAGATTCAGAGAAAAGAAGTGTCTGACAGAACAAATAAATAAATGCATGTGAGCATAAACTACCTTTAAAATGCCCCCAGAAGGACAATTTCTGAATGAACTTACATTCTAATATTGGGTTTTGGTTTGTATGAGGTTGTGTTTTTTTCTTAAAGCATCAATCTCTCTTAGGACTCAACATTTCTGTTTGTTTCAGTTTGTTGTTTGATTGGTTTTCTCTTAAAACATCAGTATTTCTTAGGAGTCAACATTTTATGTACAATGCAATTTAGGGGTTAAGGCTTGACAAATAATTTCATTAATGAGTTGGTATTAGATGTACCAAGTTTACTACAAACCCTCAGGTATCTTAGCATGTAAATCCTTTTCTATCCAAAACTAGAATTTTCCATTCCTGGCAAGAAGGTGATGCTTCTTGTGGATAAAATATTGTAGTTGAATGTCTGAATATGAGTGGAATTCTCAGGTGCATGAATCCATATTGAAGACTTACCAGATTTGTTCAGTTTACTTGTTTAAAGTTGGACCTCCTCAGATGAGACCTACCCAGGCTTTGAACTAATATTGAAGCTGCTGTGACCTCATTTACACCATCTTCATTTCCACTGCACTGAGGCAGCTGACGAAGTACCTTTGCACAACGTTAAGCTGAAGTACTCTAGGAATTGTTTCCCAAAGAATTAAAGAGCCTTTCTTTGTTCTTCCTATAATCCCTGTTGGAAGCATTGGATA
This sequence comes from Picus viridis, assembly GCA_033816785.1. NCBI lineage: Eukaryota > Metazoa > Chordata > Aves > Piciformes > Picidae > Picus > Picus viridis. The sequence continues at coordinate 27,120,848 of CM066572.1, forward strand.
CTAATGGGAGATTACAGGCATTAAAGTGGCATCTCAGTGCTTGTGTTAGTGCTTCATTTGTGATTAGCCTCTGCTATCAAAGAGTCAAATATTTTGAGTATAAAAAAAAAAAAAAAAAAACACAACTTTTATTGGAGGGGATGTGCTTGTGGGCATAGGATCTTGGACTTCTCAGAGGAACAAACCTACTAGTGCAGCCTCAGGCAGCTATTTAATCTCTGCTCTGTCATTACTGCGTACCCGACTCACTTAGGCTTTCCTATCTTCTTTTTATGTCTTCTTTTTATTTATACAGCTGAATAACCTTTTGTTATTTGTTTAATTTCTTTTACCAAGCCTGGCTCAAGCTGACTTTTGGTATCCCTCACATTTTCTCCATATCTCTTGATCTCCTAAACACAATTGCATTGCTGAGCAGGACTTTTTCCTGTTTCTGCTACGGTACCTTACCTACTCACGTCTGCAATTTGCTTTGTGGTTTTTATTCACCCAATGAGATCTGGAGTTCTACCCTAAAAATTCCCTTGGAGTTCAGAGTATAAATTCCTTTTTTTTTTTTCTTTTGCATTTTACACTAAAAGATTTCAAGCCTCCAGTTGCTACTCCTTGATCTTTTCAATGCAATTGACTTCACAAATCTTAACATGTTCATTCATAACAACCAGCCACCATGAAACTTCCTCAGCAGCTGGAAAACAACTGGCCACAAGTAATTGAGAGACATAATACCTTCTAACCTTCAGACTTGATGTGGTCCTGGGCAGCCTATCTAGTGGGAGGTGTCCCTGCTAACCACAGGGGGGTTGGACAAGGTATCTTTGAGAGTGTCTTCCAATCTTTTGCAATCTGTGAATCTGTGACAATGCATGCAGCAGCCCATCCACCAGACAATTTGTCTTCCACAGTCAGCTTCTTTGAATTGTCCACTTGCCCTACTCTGACCTGACTTGCTATTCGCCCTACCCTGGTCTCAAGTTTTGGACAGATGTCACTCTTCAAAGAAGGATCCACATTGACCCAAATTGAAGTCTGTTTTATACTCTCATGAATCTCTAAGAAATTCATATATCTCTCCTCTTGTGTTAAACAAATTTGCAACTCTCCTTTTCTATACATTTGATCCTTAAAGTATCAAATTCATAACATTTATGCTTTCAAAGACCTGTCAGAAAAAATTAATTTTAATGATTAATTCATGTCATCACATCAAATATAGCTCTTTCTATCCGCAGCCAGAGGACAACTCATCATGCTCACAAATCACTGACCCATTTTCCTGACAATCCCTAGGAAATAAGTCATATTAACATAGGCCATGATAGGGAAAGAGGTTATATTAACCACCCTTGGATACCCATCACACAGAGACCACTTTGAGTGCACCCCCTGCCAAACATCAGGGTTGTGTTGGAGGTGACTCATTCTTTTTAAATCAGCAGCTGCTTCCTGACCCTTCTGACAAAAGAACCTGGAGTCCAGTGAGTGCTGCTCCCTTTTGCTGATGTCGTTTTCTTTGAGCATTGTCATCTGTTCTAGGTTTGATGAATGTCTCTCTCACCTCTTCTCACTCTCTTTCAGGCCTGTACACAGAGGGTCCAGTACTTGCCAGCTGACCCCCTGGCTCCCTTCCATGTTTCCTGGCACCACTTCAACACCAGTTAACATTCTTGTGGCAGCTCACCCTGACATGCATATCGCTGAATCCCTCTCACTCCCAAGAAACAACGAGGTCAGAAATTATCCTGGGAGAAGCCAAAACACTGTACAGAGCAGCCAGGAGTGAACTGACCCTTGGTTGTTTCAAATACCATGCAACATGCATGAGCTGATGATATGAAAATGTCTGACACTGGGCCATACTGCGAGGGATGTGGCTGGAACCTCTCACTGGGGAGTGTTCAGCACCAGAGGCTTCAGGGTCTGAGGGGCCACAGCAAAGGTACATGCTTGGATGAACTGGTGAATGCCCCAGTGATGCAGAAGAACAGAACTGCCACAATGAAGAATTAGGCTGGTGAAGGAGTCGCAGTGATCAGGTATGCAAACTCCACCTCTACAATCATTCTATACCTGCAAGGGTATCTTGACTTCTCCAAATAAGTAAGCCTAGGCTACAAACCCAATAGAGTCGCATCACTGCAAGAGAACAGAGGAAAGAACAACTGGAGATGTGCCCATGGCATCAAAAGCAAAATTTCACAAGGTATTTTTAAGAAGTCTTCTAGCTGTGCATAATGCTGCTTGGCAAAAGTACTGCACAAATCTTGCAGCCAATCTTAAAATGTCACCCTCCTTAATGCCAATAGGCTTGCTTAGTACACAAGCTCACAAGCGGTGCAACAGTGGATTACTGACTCAGAAAATAAGGACAGAAAGCACATTAAAAAAAAAAAGAAGGGGGAAAAAAAGTACTGTAAAAATCTCATTAGAAACAGTACCTTCTCCAAATGGAGCAAAATTTGGACAGCAAGTACTGCAAAACTTTCATTATCAATGCAACTCTTATTGTTTATGCTGGAAAATTATGTTTAAGTCTAGAAAAGTAAATGAAAAAACCTCCTCAGTGAACCCATTAAAGCAGCAACATTATCTGAAAAGCAAATTCTAATAAGGCATAAATTTAAATCTCATAATAATCTCATAATAAAAGAAGACTTCCTATTACCTCTGCATACACAGAGCTGGCATGGGGGTGTAATTCAGCCTCAGTCACACAGCCCTGTCAGACCAACCAACGCCCTAAGTGCCTTGATAAACTGTTGAGGAGAGCAGATGCATAATAACATAATTCAGACAGCTTGCTACAGTTTCATCTGCCAGTGGGACCCACTTGGTAGGGCCAGAGCCCTTTGCCAAGTCTGCTTTCTCACACTGGATAGATGGCATTGCTCCAGTAGCAGCTCACCCACCCAGCTGCTACTGGTACACACAATCTCAGAAAGAGCTTTTATTATGCATTAATCACGAAGAACAATAGGACCTACAAACAGCTCCTTAGCAGGTCGTTCAACATTTTTAAAAGCCCATTTTTAAAAGCACCAGCAACGGGAAAATTCAGCTCTGCCCACCCAGTCAGAAATGGTTCAGGGCAAAGTGAACATTGAGCACAAAAGAATGTGAGGGCTCGGCATCAGAAATTAGGTTTAGGACTTTTTGACCTCGAAAATTTTAATAGAAAACTCTGAGAATGTAGAAATAGTGATTGTGGGTAGTTCTTGGAATCACTGGACTTCTCTGGCTGTGATACTGCAATTTGCTTCAGAAGGGTTTTATATATATGTGTGTGTGTGTGTGTGTGTGTTTGTGTGTGTACATTTCCATTGCAGAGGCTTAACTCCTCACTTGAACTGCTTTTCTAAAGCTAGCCTAACCTTGAATGAGCCATTCTGTCGAGGAGGCAAAAAGTGAGCTAGATCAGCTGTCCTTGCCCATGTATGTCTCTAGGAAGTTCACCCTCACAGTTCTGAGTGCTGCAGAAATTTGTGGGTTTTTTCCCTTTCTATCATTTCTCTGCTGAAATACAGTGGGAGTTTTTTATTGAAGTTACTGGAGGGCATTTCAGCCTCCAGGCTTAGTCTAGATAAAAGAAGGTTCTGGGGAGAACTTAATGCAGCTTTTCAATATTTAAAGGGGGTTTATAAGGAGGATAGAAAGAGATAGTTTGCCAGGTCATGTGGTGCAATATAAAAGTTTCACTTTCAAACTGAAAAAGGGTAGATTTAGGCTGGATATAACAAATAAATTATTTACAATGAGGGTAGTGAGACAATGGAATAAATTGCCCAGAGGGGCTGGGTATGCTCAGTCCCCAAAAGTGTTCAACATCAAGTTGATCAAAGCACCTTCTGGTTAGGCAGCATTAAATTGGCTGATTCCATATTTTGTTGGGTTCTGTGCAGCTGACATGATCTTGGAGGCTACTCAATCACCCATAAGTTTTTCTGTTTGGTTGTGGGTTTTTTTTTCATCATTATTAGGTGGATTTTGGTGAAAGTGATTTTCATACCTAATCCTTCAAATCAAATCCTCTTCACTTAGACAAAACTGAGATAATTTTCAAACTATGCAGTTTCTCCAATCAGCTGTCAACAAACTCCACAAAACCAAGTTTTAGAGCCTGAACAGCAATGAAGAAAAAGTTCAGAAGATATTTGCGGCAACAAGTGTTTTAGTATGGGATTTTTTTTTCACCGCAAACCCAGACATGTCAATGATATTTTTATGTCCTTTTTATAGTAAGTGGCAGAGTGAAGCCAACCAATCTGCAAAAATTGCACATATACCGTGAGGAAATATTCCTCCTATTGCCTGTGCTGTTTGATCTCACAGCCTAGAAGAGAAGCAGACCTGGAGTTAATGACTCCCGCAGCCAGAATTTCAATTTATAAAACCATCCCTGAGCTCTGTTGTCTTTTGAAATATGAAACCCCCTTCTTGTTTTCCTGCTCGCAGAGCTTGAAATGGATGACGGCAGGATCCTTCCACTAAACTGCTGACAGGTAGCTGGCTGCCAGGATTCCAGCTGGGATCCAAATTCACAGGGGGCATGGGTGGAGGTGAATGCTACGCAACCACAGACAAGTTTTATAATAACCAAATATGGAAGAGGTGGTTTTCAAGATGCAACCTCCACAAGGATGTCAGAAGCAGAGCTTAGAGAATGAGGAAGGTGGACTTTAGGCACTTGTACTTCCGTGGTAGGTGACAAAATCTCTAACTGAAAGCAGTCTAAGGATACTGTCAAATGACAGAAATACTGGAGACATCTTAGAATCATAGAATCAACCAGGTTGGAAAAGACCTCAGAGATCAAGTCCAACCTATTACCTAATAGCTAACACATCCTGACTAATTAAACCATGGCTTCAAGTCCCACATCCAATCCTGTTTTGAACAGCTCCAGGGATGGAGATTACACCACCTCCCTGGGCAGCACATCCCAATGGCCAATTACTCTTTTTCTGAAGAACTTTCTCCTCAATTCAAGCCTAAAATTTCCCTGGCACAGCTTGAGACTGTGTCCTCTTGTTCTGGTGCTGGTTGCCTGGGAGAAGAGACCAACCTCCACCTGTCTACAACCTCCTTTCAGGTAGTTGTAGAGAGCAATAAGGTCTTCCCTGAGCCTCCTCTTTTCCAGGCTAAACAACTCCAGCCTCTCCTCATAGGGCTTGTGCTCGATACCTCTCACCAGCCTCGCTGCCTCTCACCAGCCTCGCTGCCCTTGTCTGGATACGTTCAAGTATCTCAATGTCCTTCTTAAACTGAGGAGTACAGAACAGAACTGAATAGAATAGAATAGAACTGAATAGAATAGAATAGAATAGAATAGAATAGAATAGAATAGAATAGAATAGAACAGAATAGAATTAACCAGGTTGGAAAAGCCCTTTGAGATCAAGTCCAACCTATCACCCAACACTATCTAATCAACTAAACTATGGCAACAAGCACCCCACCCAGGCTCTTCTTAGACACCTCCAGTGATGGTGACTCCACCATCTCAACACAGTACTCAGGGTGTGGCCAACAAAAATAAATATTCCATGGGTTGCTCATGTGCTGTATCATGAAAAGGTTTGCTAGTACTGGCTTTACTATTTCATTTCTTGGAGTAAACAGCCGATTCTTCACTCACACAGAAACATTCACACTTCCCGTTTAAAACAGAAGCTGAGGTTCATCACTGCAGTACAAGTAGCATGGGCATTACTTCCTTTAGAGTTTTGTCTTTACCTATCTATGCAGGGAAAAGGAGTCTTCATGTACATTCCTGTGTTGTAACAATGAGGGGTAAGCCAAAGCCCCTTCAGCTACTCTTACCCCAGTAAAGTCTCACGCAAGTTAATGTGTGATGGATAATGGATGACCCTGCAGGGCTGGTCAAGAAAGGAAGATAACCGAGTCCTGAAGAGCACTGACAAAAAAGAAAAGGTGAAATTAATAAAGTTTGTAGGTGATGAATGTGTTAATAGGGAATCTGGATACCTACAGAGACAAAATAGGAAAAAGAGTAAAATCTTGCATCAAATTTCTCCGCATAACAATGATACTCTCGTATCATTGTAGGAGTTTGCCTACATTTCCTGTTTAGCATTCCTCCCTATTTTCCTCTGCTTCATGTTTGTGTGCTTTGAAAGATAGGTGACACCAATTTATAATAGCTTGAACTTACTCTTGTTACATCCCCTCTGCAAGTAGCTTATTTAGCTTGAAATGCAAAACCATTTCACATTCCTGGACCTAAACGCCTAAGCAGATAGTCTAAGAAGTGAGCCATTTGCAGTTCAGATTGTTGTGATTTCATAGGCATTTAGTGATAGGAAAGAGTTTGTATATATTCCTGTCCCAGTCAGTCACCTTAACTGAATTGTAAATTTCAGTTATACTACCATTTAAGTACAGCCATGTCTGTCTTAGAAAGATAAACTTTATTTCCTGAAAGTCCCTGGTGAAGCATTATGGGTTTATATGTGAGGGGTCTTGATTACATTTTGCAAAGAGGGATTTCTGTCTCTGTCACGTTGTAACATAAATCGCACTTCATGTATGAATGCATCATCTAAAGTCACCTACGTTTATGGCATACTGTGACAGCTCTTTCTCTCTCGAGTCTATCAGTAGCTTGATAATGGTCCTAGACTTTGACATCAGTACCTTTAGGTAATTGACCTACATGGGACATGTACCAGCAAATCATGTTTACTGTAAATAAGGGGAAAATATACATGATGAAGACAAATCGTCCTTTCTTACTAATAGGAAAAAAAGTGGTTAAAAAGTGTCCTCAATTACTCATATTAAGAACTTGAGGAACTAAAAGGCTGTTTATAGTGAAGCAGCAAAGTGCTGATGGGAAAATCTCTTTGGCTGCATGCGAGGAAACGGGGAAGTGAACAAAAGACAAAAGACTACAAAACTGGATCACATTGACTTTCCTAGCTCCACAGAAATTGCAAATTAAATGTTTTATCCCTCACTTCTGTCAGTTTCAATTGACTACAATTTATATAATGTTTCCAGAATTTAATGGTCCTTTATGCTAATAGGACCACAGCATGACATTAATATGAGATAAGGGATTGTAGAAGTGCCATTGCAACAAGGAACTGCAAAAGGTCTTGTTTGGAACACCATATACTGAGGTAGTCATCTATACTAAAGAAAGATTAAACTGGGCTGGAAGAGAAGCAGAAACAATCTATAGCACTGATTAAGTAAAGACAAAACCTTAAAATGAGACCTGGTAAAGCTTGGATTGTTTAGCCCAAGCAAAAAAAAAAAAAAAAAACCCAAAGAGACAGAAGAGGATATGAGGACTTTAGAAATATGTCTTTGCTTCAGGAGACTGGATGCAAATGCAGTTGCCACAGGAATGCAATGCTGAGTCAGAGCATCCTTATGGGAAATGTCGTCATTTAGGATGGGTGTGGGTTTACCAGGGAAAACAGAGCCAGCATGTAAGCCATGACAGTGATCCACCGTCCTCCTCTCCTGGATCCCGGCACAGAGAGCAGTAGCTATTCTTTCCTTTGTTTCAGCCACTAGTCACAGCTCCCACTCCACATGAACCAGGCCCAAGTCCACAGGCTAGCTACAACCACAGAACTTAGGTATATACTAAAGGAAACATGAATTACAGCCGCCGCCACTTCTCACATTCTAGTGCAGCGCCCTGTCCCTTGGAACAGAGGCTGCTGGAGCTGAAACAAGCATCCATAGCTACAAATGTTTCTCTGCTCTGATGTCTTTTCAGCCACCTTCAGGATTATTTGAAGCTCTTTGACATTGCCCTGAAATAAGCTAGAAGTGCTCACTGAGGTCCAACAGACCTCAGTTGCTTACTTTCTGGTGCCAGGCTCAGAGTGAGACCCTGACTGGGCTTTGTGGTCACTGACATGCCAAATCTGGATACAAATTTAGCGTGTCAGCAGGTGTGCTGATGACTGAGTTCAGGACTAAAGTTCAGTCTAAACATTGCAACTTCCCTGATACAGAAAGGCAGGCCAGAGGAAGTCTGAAGAAGACAGCCGTGTTTGGCTAACAACTGGAGAGTACTCAATTGTGTGTAGGAAGATTACAGCATATAGAGTATGGATTATTTTATTGCTGTTTTCTTATGTCATGCAGTGTTACTGTGAACAGCATCTTGAAAAGGCTGTTGAGTCACCGTCTGTTCCTGCTCACAGCTCCCAGGAGCAGAACAGCAGGTACAGAACATAACTCAGGCTTGCTGAAGCAATTCCAGCTTAGCATGCAGGCATCTGATACCCAAGCACTCTTTTAAAAGTGTAAAAGGCACTGGATTCAATCCCAGGCAAGCGACCTCCTCTAAAATCACATTCAGATCACAGTGGTATGGGTGGAAGGATGATATATTTCCCTTTATTTCAGAAGCGCTTTTAGCTTTGTCTTGACAAAAGACTAGTAACATTTCTGTTAACAAAGCTAACAACTGATTTTTTATGGATTCATTGCATATTTATAAGCTTTGGTGTCTCTTCAAGGAAACTCGTAACATCTCCTTCTGTTACTTTCTTCGTGATAGTTTTAACTTCAGTTTGAAGACTTGATTAAAGCGCTTGCCTTTAGCGCTGTTTCCAACTCTAGCTAGAACATTCCTTTTGTGTCTTCTCCACAAAAAAAAAGAATTACTACTTTCTGTTTCCTGAGAATGCAAAACATCCAGAAAACCATACCTAATCTCAGAACATGGCCTTTCTGTGTACTCAGTCCACCAAAGCACTGCTACCAGGTGCTGCTTTACACGGTGTTCTGGTGAAAACAGGTCCAATAGAAGAGTTCTTATCCCTTCCGGAATATAGAAGCAAAGAAGGGAGCTTAGTAAACATAGGCTGGAGATACAATACAAGAGTTCTTATCCCTTCAGGAATATTAGAAGCAAAGAAGGGAGCTTAGTAAACATAGGCTGGAGATACAAATAAATTTGAATTTCTGGAGGTATTCCTCCTTTCTTACACCTAGCAAAGTGGGATTCAGACCATACATAGGATCTTTGTCTCTGACATGCTCTATCAGTTCATTTTGGGTTTTCCACAACTTGAATTTTCTTTCTCCTCATTCATTCCCCAAGGAGATTCAGCCTGTATAACCCCAAAGTAGTGCTTATCTGGTTACTACTACCATGCTACAGCAGGACCTTTCAGAAAGGTAACTACTCAAAACACAGATAAAAGAAGGTCCACTCTGTGTCTCATATTGCAGTTCCTACACCAGCTAACGTTAGTAGGTTGACTTGCACTGACTCCTCTACATTTGGGTGAAGTTGGAGTTTTATCCAAACTGCAACTCAAGAACTCACAACACTGTATAAAAGAAAAGGTGGATCAAATGCAAAGCTGAAAATATCTTTGAAACATAAATAATTTGTACCCTTGAATTAACTGCTTGGAATTAAACACCTTCCTGGCCACATTAGACATCATGTGGCAAATTCCTTGTGTCCATTAATAAAAAATTACAATCAATCATGATTAGAAAAATAATAATAATGGTAGTTTGTGACTGCACTTGACAGAGCACTGAGCAGCAGGCTATATATGAAGGTATCATCATCTGACAAGTTTTATTTGCTCAAGTGCCACAGTTGTGCTCTACTTTTTTACTTTCAAGGTACCACTTTCCTCAGACCCATGTCTCCGGCCTTGCTGCTTTGCTAGCAAATGAATCAGCCTAGGGAATAAGAGACTGATTTCTGGAAGGCAGACCTATGGAAGACAACTGAGGATGAATCACTGAAGTTAGTAGGTGTTGGTGGTTAAAATTGTTCTTAATCAATGAATCTCACAATGACAAAAGCAGTACTCATCAGACAATGAAAGTGGTGGCAAGATGTGCTCAGGTAATGCATGGAAATGATGGGACAGAAAATGCCATTATCCAGGTTGCAGATGCTGCTGCAACAATAAATAAGCACAGAAAAAGATAAGAGGTGGTAAGGAATGTTTGTTTCTATGTGCCACAAATAAAGACTAGATACACAAACACAAAAAGGAAAGGTAAGGGGTAGTGAAAGCTGATTCGTCTCAGACCTTGACAAACGCATTGTCACGTTCAGGTCTCTTTTGCAAGCATCTTTTGGACTGGAGTCACATTACTGAATTTAAGTCATTTAAGATATGTCTAACTCAGCAGAGAGTGTATTTTCAGATGGAGAGAATCTGGGAGGTAGAAGAGTTGGTGTACTGTCCACACCCAGTTGAAAGGTTTAGCTGGTTCTTCATTTTCAACCCCAGTTGAAAGCGGCCTTGGAGTGCAGATATCTGCCTGCAGCACGTCTGTCACTGTAGTTTCATAAAACCCAAATCTAGTATGCGTGCTTCAAGACCATTCTACACTGTGAACTGAGGACAGCAGTGGAATTCACAAACTTGATCCCGGTCCAGATTGGAACAATAAGTTCCATAGAAGTGTCTGCTTTAGCTCTGTAGTGTCTATCCAGCTGATCTCTAGGGCGTTCACATCTGTGAGACTACATTCCCAGCCTCCTTCAATTGCAAAGTAAGACACTATTATTAAGGTATTATAACTCAATAGCCGTGGTTTTATTGAAGCCCATAAAACACTCATTCCTTCCTTTCTGCTCAGGGTCTGATTCAGCACCTGCTGAACTTTGTGAAATTCTCTCTGGTGACTTCAAGCAATTGTAGAATAGCCTCCAGGTGAGCTGCTCGCTCATTTGCTTCGAGTTGGATGTTGAAGGGAATTTAATTGTTATTCAGCAGTGTTGCTTTGGTCTCAGAACCAATGCAGGATGTATTTGTAGTCATAGGAGCAAGGATTCCTTTTGCTGAGAAGACAGGATATGGTACAGGGTTTGTGTATTTGCAGCACTTTTGCAACGCCTTCCAACACCTTGGCAGCTGCTGCAGTGAAGTCTGACCTTAAGCACAGCACCAGTTCTGCCACAGATTGCTCTCTGCCATTGCATGTTTGTTTCACCTTTGCCATGAGTAGATATAATTTGTATTGCCCATTTTCCTCTATTAATACAAGTCTGGCAACAGCCCAATTTCACGGCCAGTACAAATGCTACTCAGGTTTAACAGAGTCAAATATTCACCCGTGTGAAACCTACAGTTACTCCATGCTTCATGTTGGCCTGTCTAATGCTTTCTTTCCCTCTGTGCCCATATTTTTACACCATTATATCATGAGGTATGTAACACAATGAAGCAAACTCCACATCCTCTGTCCATGGAACACATCCCTTTTCACTCAGCAATTTCTCTGCTGCAATGGGTATGGTTCATATCCTCTAACTGAAAAGCAGGTCCCTGGAGGAAAGTGCTTGCTGCTCATAAAAATACAGTCAGAGAAAAATGATGGATTCATCAGTTTTAATGTTTAACATGATTCTGTGATGACCCTCGGTCCACATAGCAGGAATCACAGAAAACATCCAGTTGGAAGAGACCTCAAAGATCATTCAGTCCAACCTTCAACCCAGTTTAGGGTCAATCCTAAACCATATCACTAAGCGCCAGGTCCACACACTGCTTAAACAGCCCCAGGGACAGCAACTCCACCACTGCCCCAGGCAGACCATTCCAATGTTTGATAGCCCTTTCTGTGAAAAAATATTTCCTAGCATCCAGCCTGCATTCCCCCCTGCCACAGGGGACACCAATTTTCAGTGTTCAAGTTCTTCTCTTCAGGAAGCAAGAGGTTCTTGGACTGTGCTCCTGCTGCTACTTTCTGTGTCTTTCCTTTGCCAGACTGCAAAGGATGATTTTCCCAACTAAACTGAGAATGTATCAGCCTGCACCTGGCTACACAATAGGCTTTGTGCTAGTGAGCATCAGTTCTGAAACAGGTTCATGAAAACAAAAATAAAAACCTCTTCCCACTTGTAACCTTTGTGTTGTGTGTCCTTGAAAGAGTTTTTGAAGCTGAACACCTCCTGACATTTCAGGCAACTGGCAGTCTTGCTGTTGCCTGATTCATGGTGAGTGCAGAGAGTGGAATGGAGTGAGGAAGACTGACGCAGGTCCAAGGGCTCCACCCAGCAAAGCAGGTCTCTGCAGTGCATGTCCCAGCCCTATCCAGGAGACAGAGGCAGGGACAGGCACACATACAACTTCACTCAGGCAGAGACTGAAGGCCCCATGCTGATCTAAGACACATCCCCTGGGCCCTTAGCAGGAGATAGTGGGGTGGTGGGAGTCCCAGGGGATGTTCTCAGCCACTGAGACCTATAAACATGTCAGGATGCTGGCAAAAGTAGACACCTTTGTTTACATGCTCTCCTCAAAACATTTATGGTTGCCCACTGTGGAGTGGGGACAGAGTGTTGGGTCAGAGGGACCTTCTCTCTGATGGATTATTGTTGTTCTCAGACGGTGATAACCTTGGTCAACAGAGAGAATTAGTTAAACAAATATTCTTTTTGTTCAGCAAGGCACTCCCTCTATGTTCTACCATTGAGCATTTTCATTGCAGAGTAGGTTTGCCTGAAGCAAAACTGGCAGAAAATTTTATGATTAAATAGTTGTTTATCAGAAACTATTGATGTGTCAAAATAAGATATTACTTAGAAGCACTCATGCTTCTTTTAAAGGACAAGGCTTATCTGGTCAAACTCAGATGGAAGACAGATGTTCACTGACCTTAACAGGGTTTCAAGCAGGCACGGGGGAGTAAGAACTCAACCATGATGTTCTTGCCTTGTTTATTTCAGCCCATGGATCTGAAACACACACTCCCACTTACTCAGCAGGTTTTCTGATCTTTGGACTATTAAGTCATCTTCCCTTATGCTCTCTCCAACAGATAATTTAGTTATCCATGTGACGTGGAGTATCTCCAGTAGGAATGACAGAAACAGAGATCTACTCAATAACATGCTTCAGGCGTCTTATTCAAATCTACTGCTCCAGGGTTCAGTAATAGCCTACAGAAAGGTAAATACATCAAGTGAAATGTAGACAGGGAAAAAAATTACAGAAGTTCAAATTCTCCAGCATGTTTGGACAGAAAAGTCTTCCACAGAGATCTAGATTTCTAGTGTGCTAGCTCTTGAGATACTACATAACTTGGGATATACCGGTCTGCCTCTTTTTGCTAGCAACTTCAAAATGTCCTAGTGTTATTTCAAGGTATTATAACTACATACAGCTCCCCCCACATATGAAATCTGCACAAGAAATAACAAGGAAAATGAAAAGCATTTTTTCCCCTGGTTTCCTGCTTAGTGCAACCTTCTGTAACAGGAAAGTGAGAGAATCAGTGATGTTTGCACTCATGCAACCCTTTGAGATCTCACATTCCTTAAAAAAAGTTAATAAATTCATATCCATGGATTCTTTGAGGTAGATATTATCTTTATTTGAAGATGAAGACAATGTAGTATGGAGGTAATAAGTTCTCCATATCAAATAAAAAGTCTAAATAGATCACCCTCAGCCTTAACTGAGATGTTATTCTTTTCCACAGTTCTTCCTTTCACAGGTGTCACAGCCAGAGCTGAAGGGAAAGATGCTTTTTTCACCTCACCCATACTGCTGAGATTTATCCTTTTCTCCTGTTTCATGAAAATGGTGCATATCTCTAAAACATGGGACAATTAACTAAATCATCCAGTCATTTGTATTGATAGTGTATTCCATAATCAAAGAAGTTTGATGTCTTTTGATCTTGTATCTTCTTTCCTAATGTCGAACAGACTCTGATGCAAAGTGGGTGGCTTTTTTTTATAACAGCTTTTTCATTACAGCATCACACAAATGATTTCAATGGATCAGTTTCTATCTTCCAGTGAAAACACATTTTGGTTAGAAATTTCTAACAACTCGACTTTCAGAACAAGTTAATAACCTGGACCTACATCCTGAATTCCTTCCTGAGGCATATTTTATCCTCTCAAGGATTTGGTCTGCCAAATAAAATAAATAAATGAATAAAAATTAAAAAAACAACTCACAACTTTACAAAAGGGAGTAACACTAGAAATAACAAGGGTTTATCATTTGTACTTTGTTAGGAAAGTCATTTTATTTATGGTGAAAACCTCCTAGGAGGAAAACCTCCTTTTGACTGCAGTGACATCTACTGGTACTCAGAAAACTCTGTGAATATGAAATAAATGTGTCAAAATGACACTAGGTATGGGGCCTAGCAGCTTGATGTTTTATTTCTAAGTAGGAAAGCAGGAAAAAAAAAAAGCAGATGTTTCTGAGTTCAGACATGTACCCTCCGAAGGACTGCGGGCTTGTTCATGTTTCCTGATGTAAGAATAAATGGTTCCAGTGGAGAAAGCACAAGTTCAACAGTGTTTTAAAAGGCAAGGAAATTAGCTCATCTGATACATGGGGAACAGATTGTTGTTTCCTTTCTATTCATGAGTGAATGAAAAGAAAGGAAAAGACAGCACCTGAGGGAAGAATTCAAGAATGCAGAGGGGTCTGCAGAAGCAGCAGTTCTGGCAGAGGTAGCAGTAGGCTGATGTCTGGAGTTGTCAAGTATCTCCCTCCCTGAGGCACTGACATGAAACACAAATACAATGAAACTAACACAGTGGTAAGTTAAAAAACTCAAGTCCTGCACAGATTACCTTTGAGCATCCAAACCCCATCTCCTGTTTTCTTTGTGTGACGCACAGTTAATTATGGCCCCCTCCCCTCCCAAAGTCTGGATTCTTGACAGCATTGAGGGTCTTCCTACTCTTCATTAACATAGTCCTTGTTCTGAGTCTACCTTGCAAAAAAAAAAAAAAAACTTATAAAAATCCCTAGCTCCTATCAAGTATTTTTTTAACGTACTTAGCTGGTTTTCATTGTAAATTCTCTCCTTCCATGTGTTGTTTATATTGAATTTAGTGCAAATTACAAGAAGCAACGTGTAACACATATTACACTTAGGAAGCATCACAAAACATACCTTTGAGGCAACACAATGCATAGTAAAACACTCAAAAGCCACTTATACATCAAGATCTTCCTCATTTTCTTTCTCAAGCAAACCAAAACTCTGGTACACTCGAATTGCACCTTATTTGGCAATGTGCACAATGCAGAAAGTATGTTAAGTTGGGTCCTTTTCTTAATAATGCAGAATAATGCCATATGAGCATTTCAAAATTCAGGACTGAATATCTCCAGACAGCAAATACTTACTATGCTTTTCTGAAATGAGTGGACACAGCATTTGGTACCATGGTTTACTAGTCATGAGGTCTTGGGTGACAGGTTGGACTTGATGATCTTTGAGGTCTTTTCCAACCTTACTGATTCTATGATTCTATGACTGAGAAACATATTGAGAAATATTGCCAAATGACAATAATTTAATGCTAGTCAGAGAGCTACATTGTCTAATACATTAAATTATTCTGTTCCACTCTGCCTTTCAGATAAAATGAAGTTGATGTATGCTAATAAGAACAGTGAGCCATCTCTCTGGACTTTGCAGCCTTCCACATTATCCATGAATCTATCCTGTAGCCATTTAGAGAGGCACTGGGAGCAAATGAGTTATGAGTCACAGGAAGAAGAAAAGGCATGTCACAAATATTGAAATGAAATGCAAAAGGAAATGACAAGTCCTAGAAATATGAGCTGCCTAACAAGTAACAGACAGTAAAAGAAGGCAAATGCTGGAAATGGCAAGTAATATAAGAAGACAAATACTGGGAAGAAAACACAATAAAATAAGAGAATGAAAACAAATACAGAATTAATGGTATCATTGATCCTAAGGAATTTTGAAAAGGGTAAGACAAAAACACTGAAACGAGCAAAGCTCCAGGGAAGATGCTAAATTAAGCCACAGCACAAAATAAGAGATCAAAAGATTCACTTAAAGACTTGATCAGAAGCATCAGAGTTGTCATTGATGAACTCTTTGACTCTGTCCATTGGTTTTTGTGTAACTTCTGTACACACTATTCAGCTCTAATCTATTTCTTTCCTGGCATATAAATACATGTAGCTAATATTTTCAGGACTGTGGAAGGTTTTTAAGATCTTTGGCCACTGTTTTAAATGTGGTCATTCAGACTTCGATTTACACCTTGAGTAGTCTTAATGATTTGCAGGAATTACACTTACTAAGCAAGGCAGAGATTTATCCTAGTTCATTTATCGATTCTAAATGGAAAAAAAAAAAAAAAAAAAAAGAAAGAAGAGAGCACAAAAATAAAGATGAAAGGCCCCAATCTCACCTGAGATATATGAGAGTAGCTAGATGAGCTTCTGATTTATATTAGGAAACTCACCTCAAGGTTCTGTCACTGTGAGAGAACTTCTGAGGGTGGCATCTAACATGGCACGGTCTAGGGAGGAAACAGATGTGTAATTAAGAGCATTATTTACTCAGCCTAACCTAAGGCACCTTTGTCAGGTATCTGCTTTGAGTCACAATTGACTGGACACTCTGTGTGCACTGATACTACATGGAAGAAAGGGAAGACACAGCAAAACTGAGAAGTCTTAGAAGCAGGTACACCAATATGTTTATGAGATAGGTTACTAGTACGAAACTAGTACACAAACATGAGAATATTGGAGAGCTTAAGGAACAGGTAGAAATGAACTCTCCCATCTCTCATGATCATGCCTGACTTCAGTACAACTGAAAATGGGATTGAGAGCGAAACCTCCATCCTTTAATTAAAAGTTGGCAGCATTGTAGTGCCTAGTTGATTTTTAAAGGACATTCATAAAGCATTCAGAGAACAGGGACTTTCAATGCTGCAGTCATGTATCTGAGTAGCCATATATATGTGTGTGTGTGTATATATGTGCATAAAACTAGACAACTAAAAAAGGGACAGATGCTCTCTATCAACCCCTCTCCCTTCCCAGGTGCTGCGAGATACAATCTGTCACTACATAAAAATTAATCACAAGGGGGGTTGTCCCCTGAAATAAACACTAAACATGAGCTTAACTGAATAAAACAGTTTCCAAGGATAAGCATTTTTAAGTTTGCATAGGGGATGAGTCATATAAAATTGCTGCTCAGCTACCTGACTCTTGAGCACACCAAACTACCTGTTATGTGCAGACTTTGCCCAGCGTGACTGATGACAGAACATGAAGTAAATTATGAAGTACATATTTTAAACTCAAAAAGAAGGTCACTGTGGCATTTCAGATCAACAATACCTTTTGTATTGCTACAAATATTCTCTCTCACCTAAACAGTAATAGGATCAAAAAAATGACAAGACTCTTTTTACTTCGTTGTGGATAAATACATATACAGAATAAATGGTAACCAAACAAAGAAAAAAGCATTTATATTTTAGTCCTCTACTCCTTAGTGCTGGAAATCACAAATTTCTAAGTTCATAGTATTATGCCTTTTATCCAAAGATCTTGATGTGCTTCATAAACTTTAATTAAGCTTCACAGCATGCTCACCAGTCAGGCAGAAATTATATTATTTTCAGAGAAAGCCTCGTATGGCCTTCATTCCTTAACATCTCTGCTCTGATTACACACTGCATTTTCTCTGCTCTGATCTATTGTGGAAAAATATACAATAGCAAAGCAAAAGGGCCTCAGCGTGTCCAACCTCTATTAGTTTAACCTTCTTTGTTTTCTTACTGCCTTGATAATACCTTATTTTAACAATTGCATTTTTTACTACTGAATTCATATATGTATACCTAAACTGAGGTTATGGCTGAGAGACATTAGAGAGGTGATTCTTCCACTTTGCTCTGGTGAGACCTCACCTGAGGTACTGCATCCAACTCTGGAGCCCTCAGTACAGGAAGAACATGGACCTGATGGAGCAGGTCCAGAGGAGGGCCGTGAAAATGATCAGGGGATTGGAACACCTCTGGCATGAAGACAGGAACTGGGTTTGTTCAGCCTGAAGAGAAGGCTCTAGGGAGACCTAATAGCAGCCTGCCAGTACCTGAGGGGACCTATGAGAAGGATAGAGAGAGACTGTTGACAAAGGCCTGCAGCACAGGGCAATGGGTTCAAACTAGAGAAAAGCAGATTTAGATTGGCTGTTAGGAACAGGTTCTTTGCCATGAGGAACACTGGAACAGGTTGCCCACAGAGGTGGTGGGCGCCCCATCCCTGGAGATATTTAAAGTGAGGCTCGACAGGGCTCTGGGCAACCTGATCTAGTTAAGGATGCCCCTACTGACTGCAGAGGGGGTTGGACTACATGACCCATGCAGGTCCTTTCGAACCCAGACTATCCTATGATTCTATGACATTTCTTTTTTTTCTTTTC
This sequence comes from Picus viridis, assembly GCA_033816785.1. Taxonomy (NCBI): domain Eukaryota; kingdom Metazoa; phylum Chordata; class Aves; order Piciformes; family Picidae; genus Picus; species Picus viridis. The sequence continues at coordinate 27,139,061 of CM066572.1, forward strand.
TTTTCTACTTAGAAAGAGGATGGGGTGTAGGTCACATTTTCCCCTAAAATCAACTGTGGAAAATACATGTGAGAAAAGTGTACAGAGACTGTACAGATTTGTAAATTATTTGCTACAGTTGTATATTTTAGAGCACAAATCCTCTTTTCCTATGTTTGCATGCTCATAGAACAATATGACCACATTTTCTTTTGGGACATCTGAATAACTCAGTAAGTGCTCCTAACCATAACAATAAGTGATCCTTTCCCTCCTTCAGGAGTGTGTCTAAGGGTTTATGCTTCATTTAAACACAATGCTATGAAGACTGAAGAAGTGAGAGGGGTGTATTCATTATATGCAGTTGATCCTGTGACACATCTAAGCAACAAACACCTTCCAGGTGTACCTGCGCTCTGATTCTGGATGGCACTCCATCAAAAGTGTTGTTTTGGGTGATGCAGCTTTGCTGACTGGCAGGAACTCACTGCAGCATGAGAGAGCTGCAGTGGAGCATTGCCTAACTGGGATCGTCACTGCAGTGTGGACAGCTGATGGGTTGAGTCTTGCCTGCTGCAAGGTAAGCAGCTCCCAGCCCTGCCACTTTGCAGAGCAACCGCATCCTGCCAGGCTAGAAACATGTCCCATTCTTCCTCTCTGACAGGTATGTCACAGAAATGTTGACTGCTTGCTCAGCTGCTCTGCTAACACATACACATGAGCTCTTGGGCTTGACAGCACGGCTGTGCCAGAAAGTAGAGTGGGGTGTGCTGGATTCCCACCTGCACTTAAACTGGGCTGGCTCTGTAACCACATCAGAACATGGCTGTGTCCCAACACATCAGCTCCACTGCTGCAGGTAGAAGTGAGACTGAGACTGGAAATAAGAGAAGTGCCATCACCTCCCTTTCAGAAATATCTTCCTTCAGACTATTGCAAAACACCTGGGAAAAATATTTCCCAGTCTATCAGTCCTTTAATTTTATAACATACATGTTTTCTGCCTACAGGTACTTTGTGTTACATGATATGGTTTGCCAAAATATTATTTTCTATATGTATATCCATTCTATTTTCAAACCCTTTTGCATGCAAGCAAAAAAAGTAAGCTGACTACTGGCAGATCACAGAGTCTGAACTGAAAAATCTATGTCTTCAGATTCTAGGTACATGCTATTTATCAGCTCAGCCTCTCCACAAATTCAATTGACCCTCCTGAGGCAGTTTGGCTGCTGAAGAGATAATAAGAAATCATTAATATTTTTATAATCTGCAAAATTTAAAATTATTTAGGAACGTGCTGTCATGGCAATAACTGCTTATTTCACAGCAGCTCCTAAAAATACTCCTGAATTCATTATATGATTAGCATTTACATGATTCCCAAAAGAACCATTTCATAGACTAGTACTTTTGAGGGTCTGCTGCCAGTGCATTAATGGTTTTGGTGCTATAAAATCACAGGAAGAAAGTCTCTGTTGTGAATGGAGCCCTTTCCTCTTCAGTGAAAGGAAATGTAACAGATCTACATGATTAAACCCTTCTTATCCTCCTGGAAAATCTGTTACCTCGTAAAATGATGTCGTATGGGAAGTGCCCCCACATTGCAGCTTTTTATCAACAACAGTAAAATTTCATCTGTTTCTGTTAACAGTGTCATTAAAATCAGGTCAGTCTAGCACTCAGAATATTCAGGGAATTCTGCTGCTTTATTGACATGCAGGATGAAGAAAAATCATTTTTAAAATGGCCTCCAAAGGAGCATTCTGATGTTCACCTGGAGCAGGAGGACACAATTTAAGTGTGACTTTTAAATGCAAAGATAGAGTTTCAAAGCAAGGAATATAACTGCAGATTAAATCAGAAGGAGTTCTTCACTTGTCAAATGTTGCTTGCATGAGCATTGTGTCAGTAGCTTAGTCATGTTCTCCTGCCTGCCAGATGTGGAACAGAGTGTAACACTAGGACACTGTTGTAAGCCTACTCAGCACTTTTCTGGTGGCAAAGGGCACTAACGGTAGAGTTGTCATAAAGTATCCTGAGGCAAATGCGTATCAGTAAGAATTACCAGGTCTTGCTGCTTCATGGTGACTTTCATTTTCATTTCATAAAAGGGCAGTGATTAATGAAGCCTCTGTATGTGGATATAATTAGGGAAGAGAAGCCCAGCTTTTCAAATACAAGCAAGATCTATCTGTAGGAGACATCAGGGCCGAGCTGTGACTCACCAGCCAGAGGAAGGAGTGAGGGATTAAAAAGGAGTGAGAGGCTCATCTGCTAGAAAAGATTTGCAGGAAATCACTGCTCCAGGGCTGGATCTGTCATTTACGTGATGTATGAGCCTTCAGAGGCACAGGCAGATGTCTCCTGAAGATATCTACAAATGCTACTCCAACTTAGTTTTATAATAGAAAAGCTTTTCAGGGCTGCCTAATCACTGTCCATCTATTCAATACCCCTCAGATAAGATTTTCAGCATTTCAGACACATGGGTTGGAGCAAAAAAGTTCCCACCAACCACATACCTGCTTAGGTGGAGATTGCTATGATAACTATGGTGGCTACACAAGGTCTAGAGCAAGGAGTAGCACAAGAAAATAAAAGTAGAAGAATGGTACAGCTGCAGAACACAGCCACTAACACTTGTCCTCTGCAGTAAGATTCAGCTCTGTCTTTACTTCAAAGGGTCCTCATTTGACTTCTGAACTTAAAGCATTCATCTTTTCCAAGCATCTGGAGAGAAAGCACAAATTGTTACCATGTGCCTCATCAAAAGACATATCCTTCAAGAGATGTGTTTCATCAAACCACCACAGTACTTAGCACCTTTCCCTCGGTGGCTGTTCCTGTTTTGCAAGCCTGTTTGGCTTCCCAGCTGTTCCACCAGTGACCAAGTGAGACAGAAAACGTAGGGGGAAAAAAAGCCCACCCTTCAGGATACATCTTCTCTGGCAAAGGCAGTACAAGTTTTCTTACACAAGCTCTGGCACTAAGGGGAAGAGGACAAAGCCAACTTTCCCATAGCTGGATAAGGTTCCCAGGAGTTTGGGCTCTGCTGAGAAAGAACAAACTGTACTGACAAGCAACTGGTCTTCAAGACCATGCATTTTCTAAAGAGCTCATAAAAGACTCAGAGGAATGTATCTATGTCTGAAATGTCTTCCCCCTTTGTAGCCCACACTTCTGGAGCTTCAGACAGTCATACCTAAATGGCTTTGTCTTTCAGGCACTTGATCCCCAGGTTTGCATGGTTTCACCTACATAAGTGCACTGAAGAAGATTTCTATTTAAACTCCTTCTTGCCCCCTTCAGTCCTCTGTGCTGGCCTAAAGTTAAGACATATAGAATATGATAATACAAAAGCTGAATCCACCAGCATTTTCCTTGGATTTTTCCTTTCACAAACAAATGCAAAACCGACAATACACCAGAAGAAAAGAAAAAAAAAAGTATCTGAGTAATTATTTTTAAATACTTTTCATATCTTCTAAGCACAAATACAATTATTAACAGCAACTTCTGGCAAACAATTACCTAACCTAATAATAACCATGCCCAACTGCTCTACCAAAAAGTAACGGTTTGATTTTCCTCTGCCACTCTAAGATGTACATGAAAACTTACAACTGCATCCAACAAACATCTCTGTGAAGAGTAAATTACTGAGAGATCTCTTGAAACATGCTTGTGCATAAGGTGTAACCACTTAAAATACAGTAACATGCAAAAAAAAATTTACCCATAGATTTGTGATACAGATGGCACTTTAAATTATCTACCCTATATTTTTAAGGGATTTTACAACAAACAAAAAAATGCAGATCACAACCATCTTCTTGTATTTATGCTGTGCAAGAACTTGAAGAACACACAGAAGAAAAATCTAGCCCCAAGAGTGTTTTAATAAAGCTGATTATTTATATAGCTGCTTGGAAAGACGTGTCAAACTGGGTATTTGAAATGCCACATCCACATTCTCACTAGTACCAAAACACATCTAACAGGGCTTTTCCAAGTAGGAATGTGAATGACAATAGTGACATCGAGTGGTCATCCTTGCTACCTGCTGCTGTGTATGTCCAAGAAACCTGGGCTATAATCGTAATGCCAATGCACAGACTTCAAAGAGTATGCACAGATTCACAGATTGCATTGGGTTGGAAGGGACCCTCAAAAGTCATTTTGTCCAACCCCCATGCAATAAGCAGAGACACCTCCAACTAGATCAGAATGCCCAGGGCCACATCCAGTCTGATTTTGAAGGTCTCCAGGGACAGGGCCTCAACCACTTTCCTGGGCAATCTGTTCCAATATTTCACCACTCTCATTGTAAAGAACTTCCTTCTAATGTCCAACCTAAATCTACCCTGCTCCAGTTTCAGACCATTGCTCCTTGCCCTATTCACTACAAGCCCTTCTAAACAGTCCTTCTCCAGCCTTCCTGTAGCATGTCTCCTTCAGATAGTGAAAAGTAGTTATAAGGTCTCCTGGAGCCTTCTTTTCTTCAGGCTGAACAATCTCAATTCTTTCAGCCTGTCATCATAACAGAGGTGATCCAGCCCCCCAGTCATCTTCATGCCTCTCCTCTGGACTCAGTCCAGCAGGTCCATGTCTGTCTTGTGATGGGGCCCCCAGAGCTAGACACGGTACTCCAGGTGAGGTCAGTGCTAAGTCAGCTAGCCCTGTTTGTACAGCAGCCACAAAGGTGAATTCTTTACAGTTTACATGTGGTTTAAATTCACAGTCAAGCATTTTAAACATAATCCTGTGTACAAAGCAGCAGAGCCCAGGCAAAAGCAGAATATCAAGGTGAAGCATCTGCCACAGGATGGACTGCACCCTTAAAAGGCTGGCATCAGAAGCCTGAAGAACATGACCTGGACCATACATGCATTCACATGTGCAAAACATCAAGCATGTGACCAGCACCAAATTCTGTGGCTAATTTCTGGCTCCAGAAGTGCTTTTCCACCGCTTGGTCCTTGTGCCCACTCTGGCCCTACTGAGCCTCCATGCTCACAGGCAATCCACTCATGCCTACATGCCCTTGTTCCTTGAATACTTTATACCTGTGCAAAACAATGCTTTGTGTGGAAGGGATGGGTCAGAGTACACCTTCCAACAGGTTCCCTTGCTTGGATAATCAGAGAACCAGCACATTGGTTGAGTGCTCTCATGTCTTGGAAGCCAACCTTGGTGCAGCAGATGAAGTCACCAAGACTAGCTGCATAATTACTCATGCATGTAAATACTCAGCTGGCTCTTTGCAAGGCTGGGAGGGCTCCACTGAACAGCAGGAGGGAAAAGATCACTCAGGAGCCAGGGATATGATGAATGTTCATGTGGTTTGGTGCTTATTGCACCCACACTATGTTCCTAATCTATTGTTTGTTTCTTCACCCCCTTCCCAATGTCCATCGTCACAGCATGACAGAATGTCTACTAAAATTCCCCATCTTTTTCAGTTCTCCATTGCTTCTTTTTAAGAGTTGGTTTCATTTCTACATATAAAAATACTATTTCCTCCTTATTGCTCTTGTGATTACATGCCTTTCATGGCAAGTTGACCCTGGTTAGATGCCAAGTGCCCACCAAAGCCACTTTATCACTCTCCCTACTCATCCTGACAGAGAGGATGACGAAAGGTTCATGGGTCGAGATAAGGGTGAGGGAGATGACTCAGTAACTACCATCATGGGCAAAACAGACTCAATCTGGGGATGTTAATTTAGTTTATTACCAAAGAAACAGATTTCCAGTTTAGTGGATCAGATGAGCTTTCTCTTTCTCACCGAAGACCACAAGGTGGCATATGAAACGTACAACAAAGCCTACAGTAGAAAAATACTATGCAGTTCCACCAGACAGGCATTACCTGAAAACTCAGTTTTAAGAAGCAGTCTAAATTTTTTGTAGGGACTTATCTTTTTCCAATCCATGCTCTTTATATTTGATAACAGAATAACGTTTACAAGCCCAAGAACTAGGTCCTGCACTTCAGTCACAACAACCCCAAGCAACACTACAGACTTGGGGAAGAGCGGCCAGAAAGCAGCCTGGTAGAAAAGGATCTGGGAGTGCTGGGAGACAGCAGGCTGTACAGGAGCCAGCAGTGTGCCCAGGTGGCCAAAAAGGCCTGTATCAAAACCAGTGTGTCCAGCATGAGTAGGGAAGTGATCATCCCCCTCTACTTGGGCCCTGGTAAGGCCACAGCTTGAATGCTGGGTTCAGTTCTGGGCGTCACAGTACAGGAAAGATATTGAGGCCCTGGAAGGTGTCCAGAGAAGAGCAACAAGGATGGCGAGGGTTTTGGAGGGCATCATTCAAGGAGCAGCTGAGAGAACTGGGGTTATTTAATCTGGAGAAGAGAATGCTAAGAGCAGGTCTTACTGCTCTCTAAAACTACCTGAAAGGAGGCTGTAGTGAGGCTGGTGTTGGTCTCTTCTCCCAAGTAACTAGTGATAGGTTGAGAGGAAATGGGTTAAAGTTGTGCCAAGGGAGGTTTAGATTGGATGTTAGAAAAAACTCCTTTACTGAGAGAGTGGTGAGGCATTGGAATAGGTTGCCCAGTGAGGCAGTGGAGTCACCATCCCCGGAGGTGCTCGAGAAGTGTGTAGGTGTGGTTTAGTGGTCATGGTAGTTGGGTTACAGTTGGATTTGATGAGCTTAAAAGTCTTTTCCAGCTTTCATGATTCTGTGATTCTGTGACAAAGGAATAATGTGCACAAGTATTTATTAACAGAGAGGGACTATTCTTTCTACTACATTCTAACACAGACACTGGGTCTTGTTACCTGCGGAAGTAAAAAATACAGAGCAAATAATGAACAACCAGTGTAAACTTTAGAAAATCATAGAATCAGTCAGGGTTGGAAGGGACCACAAGGATCATCTAGTTCCAACCCCCCTGCCATGGGCAGGGACACCCCACACTAGATCAGTCTTCCATGATTTCCATTCAACAGTTGCAAGGACCAGACAGACCATCGTGTAGGCAGCTGCAGTGTGAAAAATCTTCATTTTGATGAAGTATTTATTAGGAGAGTCTTTCAAACATTAAACTATATTTCAAATGCAGAAGTATGACATCTGGTATCCCCTGTGCTACATCACGAAAGATCTGAGGTGGTTTACAGTGATGCCTGTCTGAGTACAATGAAAAAACTGTCACTTATCCTGCACACATCTGAATTCAGTGCAGAAGTCTTTGGAATGTCTAAAGGACTCTAAAGCTGTGAAGGTGTAAACTATTAAGTGTTAGCTGTTGGAGTGTTTTTATACACTTCATGCAGGATGATAACATCCCATGTGCTCCAGCCTAGAGACTTAGGAAAGAGTCATGCTAATATCCATAGGTATTTAGAATAGAATAGAATAGAATAGAATAGAATAGAATAGAATAGAATAGACCAGGTTGGAAGAGACCTTTGAGATCATCATGTCCAACCTATTATCCAACCCACCTAATCAACTAAACCAAGCACCCTACCAAATCTTCTCCTAAACACTTCCAATGATGGTGACTCCACCACCTCCCCAGGCAGCCCATTCTAATGGGCAGTCACTCTCTCTGTGTAGAATTCCTTCCTAACCTCCAGCCTAAACCTCCCTGGTGCAGCTTGAGACTGTGTCCTCTTGTTCCAGTGCTGTTTGGACTAGTATGAATGACATTTGGTGCCCAGTGCATGTGGGCTGGTAAAAGGAAGTCCTCACTTAGTATCTCTTTTACATATATCTTGTTCATAAAAAGTATTCTATCTTCATTTTGGGTTTTTTTTTTTTGTGGTTTTTGGTTTGGTTTGGGGTTTTTTGGCAGGGGTTGTTTGGTGGTTTGGGGTTTTTTGTTTTGTTTTGGTGGTATTTGTTTGGGTTTTGGTTTTGGTTTGGGTTGGGGTTTTTTGAGATATTATTCTGGAATTTTCATTCTCCCAAACTGTTTTATCTGTGCTGAAATTATGCCTAATGTTATTCCCAAATGACACACACACTAATTTTAGATACAAACAGGGAGAGCCATGTGTTCATGCCCGAAACCCAAGGAAATGATTAACAGGGTTGATTCATTTTGGGTTACTATCAATTTCTCAAGACCTAAGTACTGTTGCTAAAAGCCATAGACCTTCAGCAGAATACTCACCAGGAATTACCTGCGCCCAAATGAACAAAAATGAATTGCACTTACTAACGAAACGACTAAAGCTTGGATTATCAGTGAATTTTCAGTCCTATTTCCTATCACTGGGCACCAAAGAAATGAGCCGACCCCTATCCTCTTCACCCCCACACCCTTTAGGTACTGATACACTTTGATCAAAGTGATAGGAAATTGGACGGCAGGCACAAACTAAAACACAGGCGGTTTCACTTGAACATAAGAAAAACTTTACTGTGGGGGTGGCGGAAGACTAGAACGGGCTGCTCCGAGAAGTGGCGGAATCTCCTTTAGAAACTTTCAAAACCCGCACAGACATTGTGACCCATGGGCAACCTGCTCTAGGTGACTCTGCCCTCGGGAGGTCCCTTCCCGACATGCTGTGACTGTGAAGACACCCCTCGCCGCCTCCCGGACAGCGCAGGGGATGCTTCCCCTCTCCCCCCACCTCACCACCCCCACCCCCACCTCCCCCCATCCTTGGCCCAGGCGATGTCTCTCTGCTCCACGCCTCGCTTCCCGCGAAGGAACAGGCTGCTGCCCTGGCACAGCTTCCCCATGGAACCAGCGGAACCGCCGCACCCTCCCGCACCTCAAACTTTCAAGACGATAGAACCATTTTCCCAGGGCAGGGAAGTACTTCATCCTCGGTTTGAAGGCGGAGCAGGCTGCGGAAGAAGGCGGGCCGGGAGGAGCAGCGGGGAAGGAGGGCGGGGGGAGTGTCTCTCTGAGCCCCGCTGCGCTTGGCAGCGGAGTGCGAGGATGAGCGTCGGGGATGGCGGAGGCCGGGCGGCCGCCATCAGCTACGCTCTTCCCTCTATCCCTTCCAGCAAACTCCCGGATTTGCGTTTTATCAGCCGTGGAGCTTACGGTACCGTGTCCGCCGCCCGCCATGCCGACTGGAGGGTCCCGGTGGCCCTCAAATGCCTGCAGGGGCCGCTGCTAGACAGGTGACGAGGGTGGGGAGGGGGACATCGGGATGGGGCATCGCGGACGGGGCGGCCCCGGGCGGGGGTGATAGGGGCGGTGCGGAATCGGCAGCCGCGCTTCCCCTATCATCCCTCGCCTGCCCGGGGCCGCCCAGAGTCGGTGGGTAGTGCTGGTGCAGTTTATTCCTCAAACAGAAACCTAGAACTTGGCGTCTGACCAGCCAGCTAAGACGGTGTTGTGGGCTTGTACTAGTTTAGGCATCAGTCGGTGCAGACAGAGATGAAGTGATCCCCAGGCGCAGGAATAGACCTTGATTATGTTGCAACTCATTTCCCGGCTACAGCTGAATCCCGTGGGAGAATCCCGTGGGAAAATCCCGGGGCTTTCTCAGACCTAGTCTCTTCTGGAGAGAGGGAGGGAAGGATGGGTGGAGTTGTGCTTCTTGTCCCATGCTTTCTTTGAAAGCTGCCTCTTTTAATTCTGTCATTTCATATAATTTTGTATGAGAGAAGCCTCCTTCTTTTATGCAGATAAGGACCAACAATTACCTTTAATTTAACATCCATCTAAATAAAATTTTCCTGTGGTAAAAGCTCCAGGCATTCACTTCTCACCATATACTCTTAAGGCCATTTCTTTCTGAGAGAGAGAGATCTTCGTCAGTGGATCCAGACCAACGTGAGTTGTTCTGCATGTGCTTGAGCTCGGTGGCCACAAGCCAGCTCTCACTGCGAGCTGTAGAGCCACATTAACATGTGCTGTGATGAGCAAATCATGCTGGGCATATCCCTGGCTTGTATGGAGTCATGCCCTGTCACAGCTGTATTGCCTCAGCACCAGACTGGCTCACATCTGAAGGATAAGTCTTAGATGTGCTGTGAGAGTCCTATATTTGGATGTCCTAGTCAAGTACTTGCACCTGTATCAATCTCCACTAGTATAAAATCTGAATATTTTTTTCTTAAGAGTTATCCTTCATGGTCCAAATATCCTCAATGTCAGCAAGCCCTTATTTTTTCAAGAATGCTTGAGATACAAGGCATATCAAATACTTTGTCATTTTTTATGAATAAGAGCATACTCAATCTTGCATGAAACTTGAGCATCTCAAATCCTCGTGGTGAGCGTTCTGAATTTGTAAAGGTCCATCGAATTCACATTTAGGAGGAGGTTTGATATAATAGAGACCATTCACACAGCTAAACTCGGGCATCCAAGCATCATGAGGCTGGTCTCTTCCTGCTGCCTGTGCGAGCTAGGGAGTATTTTTTGCCAGAGGGTGATTGAAAGCAGTGGCCCAATTTGAAGGAACAATTTATGTGAAAAGAAACAATAGTTGGTCATTCTTTTTCCTTGAAAACATGCAAGTGCATTCCTTTAACCTCGGTTATTTTGATGCATGTCAGCATCCACTAAATTTAAATGGATTGGAGAATTTTGAGTATTAAAATCTCCACTCCAGGAGATTAATATTGGGCCTCAGTGAAAAACTCATGGCTTGAAGATGGGCAGTAAAATAGTGCCTTGCTGTCAAAACAGCATTGTGGGCATCAGACAGTGACAGGGGGTGCTGCACGTAAGTACATGACTTTTTTAAGAGAATATAGTGAACTCAGCGTTTACTTTGAGTTTCCTAGTATTGGTATGGTAATGTTTTTTGTTTGTTTGTTTTCTTTTAAGTGACAGAAACCACCTTCTAAAAGAGGCAGAGATATTACACAAAGCCAGGTTTAGTTACATTCTGCCAATCTTGGGAATTTGCAACGAGCCTGAATTTCTGGGGATAGTAACAGAATACATGACAAATGGGTCATTAAACCAGCTTTTGCACGGGGTAAGTGTACTTACAGTCTTCAAATACAATCCCTGGTTGTTTCAAATAGATTGTGATTCCCAATCACAAGTAGTACAGTAAAGTGTAGTATTTATAATATTTCAAATTAAAGGCCAGTTATTACCACTAATAGCCTTTGGTGCTCAGAGAGACTTTCAGTATCTGAGAAAGACAACCAGACTCAGCAGGCTTTAGGTTGATTGCACTTGTTGCTTTAATGTCATGACCTGTAACAATGCTTCGTGTTGAATTACTATATAAAATCCTTTTAAATATCTCCTTTGTTCTCTAATTATAAGCTGAATTACTTATGCTTACTTCAGCTTCAGTTTTAGAATTATTGCCAATGTAAATATCACACAAAAGTTGGTGGGTCTTCCTGAATTTCAATCTTTATTAAAGAAGAACTGGAAGATTTTTTTACTGTAGTTTATAGGAATCAATTAATGCTAATCTGACCAGATACAGATATTTCTACCACATTTTACTCTCCAAAATGAGTTCTTTTGTGGTGAATTCTCACATGCTCACCTTTGCTTAATCTGAGTGTCTGGTGTTCCTGCTACAGATCTACTGCAGTTGTGCTTTAACAGCACTGCAGTCTCTTCTGCACCTTTAATCAATACATATCTCACTATTTAGAGAGGTAAGCTGTGGTTTTTTTCATAAAGGTACTCCTGTCAATGTAGATTTTAAGATTTCAGTTGAGTTTTGCTGCCTTTTTCTAAAGGTATATTACTATCTATAAAGTTAGTATTTTGTATTTAGTTGCTTAGTTTCACCACAGCTTTTTCTCCCCTCCAATGTCAGTTGAAGATGTGATTCTTGCCTTCCTTTGTGTAGTACTTGTGACAGTGTAGTACTTCTGACAGTTTTAGGCTGTGCCTTTAAGAAAGGGACAGTTACTGGAACACTCTGGCTGAATGTTTTGGTGTAAAATGGAAACAAAGATAAGTCTAAACAAATTTCATTGGTAGATTGGTAGAATGCAACTTTAAACTTTTAGCTTTAGTTCAGTTTGAATCTCAGTCAGTTCAGTCTGTCTTTTTCAGTCTGTCTGTTTCAGTCTCTCTGAGCTGGACAGAGTTGACCTTGAATTAACTGAGCTATCCTGATAAGAAGCTAATTCTTGCACACGCTTTGAGCTAACAGAATTTCCTCCTTACTAATTACCTTTTCTCTCTCTAACTCCTTTTGGGGAAAAAGGGAGGTAGGGGGAGAGGGGGTACGGTTGGGGGAACCCTCCTGGCTGGAGGAAGGAAAGGTCTTCTGTGTTACCTTCTTTGCTGTATATTTCTGTATATATTGTAAATACTGTATGTTGTGTATATATTCGTCTGCATTTCATCCTGCTTGTAAATACAGCTTATCCATTTTTGCTTCTCTGACTGAGTTAGCCATGGTTTCTTTGAGGGGGAGAACTGAACCTCTCACCACCACAGTACTCATAATCTATAGGATGCAAGTTTTGTACAGGAATTCATTTGTAAATGGTATTTCTAAATGAGTGAGTACTGCAGTGAATGTCCTGCATCATGTGTAGCAGTTACAAATGACTAGGTGAATGCCAGGAAATATCAATGTAACACAACATGATTAACATTTATAGATTTGTTTTAACAGTTTAGCCAGCCTTAATGTTCAGTTACAACCTCTTAAGGTGTTCATGCAATGTGTATTTTTGAAAAGTTACCACTTGCCCTAAGTCAGTTTCTTCTTATAAAAGTCATTGTGTTGTGCTGTTAAATCAAACCAGAGGATTATATTCTGGTTTTGTGGTTTTATCTTGGCAGAAAGATGTATATCCTGACATTCCCTGGTGCCTGAGATTCCGCATTCTCTATGAAATTGCTTTGGGAGTGAACTATTTGCACAACATGAATCCTCCATTGCTGCACCATGACTTGAAAACCCAGAATATTTTGCTGGATGATGAATTTCATGTCAAGGTAGAGTTATTTAATTCACATGTCCTGCAGTGTCCAGAATGAGCAAAAGTGTTTTAATTATTGTGAAGGAATAATGTGGCCACTCAGAGGAGATGTAATTGTATGCCAGATGTTTTGCCCTATCCCTGCAGACAGAACTTTTGAGTTTTTCTTTTGAAAACTCTGTTGTGGTCAAGTGTGGATTTAATCCTTCTGAAAAGACCAAAAGCCAGAATTTGGGTTGTTTCTGCTATTGAGGTAGCTGATACTGAGTAGTAGTGACACTGTCATGTGTCAGCCTTCTGAGGGTAGCTATGCCTGACCCTTTCTGAGAAGAAAACTGAAAGTGTTCCTGTCTGAGATATTCAGAGGTATTAGATCTGGAGGATAGTAGATCAGATTGAGATGTTACCATGTAATGTGTACATACATGTTCTGTCAGTGTAGTGTAAGAACATGTAAAAGGTGACTGTGAAATCTGAACGTGTTGGAAGATGCCTTTTGTGGAACTCCTTAGAGCAAGCAAACATTCATAGAGAAGTAATATTAGTTTAAAACTGCAATTCTGCCTTTTAAAATAACATTGCTGTGATGTAAAAAAGAGACTAAAAGCACTTCTGATTAAATTGGTTGGTGCTTTCATAAGTGCAAATTTGTTGTGTTTTGGGGTTTTTTTAAAGATTCTCTGCTTTTAAAATGAAATCTACTCCTCTACTAAATGAGAAATAAGAGGTATTTTGCACTTAATTTATACTTGAATGGCAAATGCTTCAGTTGTTTGATCAGTTAATTAAACTTTCTGTTAGTTTTTTTGTGCAGAGATCCATGATCCAGTGCTGATTTCTCCTCTCTCCATTGCAATGACATTTTTCTTGGCAGCAAGGTGCCTTGCAGAGCTTTGTCTCTGCTCACACCCTCAGCAGGTCATACCTCCTCCCACTCAGTTGTGCTGATATTGCCATCTCTCCAGCTTCCTGACAAACCTGATTGGGGATCTGGTCCAAGTAGTTTTAGTATGCATTCTTTTTTTTTAAATCCCTAGCAACATTGGTGTCTTCTGGTGCTCTGCTTGGCTGCGTGTAAATAGTTGCTTTGCTGGAGTAATTGAAAGGAAGAGGTTAACCCTTTGGTACCTGCTCTACTTCCTGTAAGGAGTCTGTGAAATTATGATTGTCCTTGAGGGTTTTAAGTGGGTTTTTTGGGTGATGTAAGATTCTCTAAATTAGAACAGCTGGCAGGAAATGCAAGGAATGTTATTATGTATGCCAAATAGAAGTATTGCAGATGTATAGAAGTACCACCGTTCATAGAGTGCTTCTTGCTGTCCCAGATCTACGAAATGAGCAAGATAATTCAAGCAGTTACAGTGAGGAAGGTTTGTTCAGAGTGAGTTGCAGAGGAAGAAAAGTTATTTTTTGCTGTGCATTGTGACTGCACACTCTCCAGAAAGCTTCTTTCTGTTATCTTAGTTGTCACAGTGCTCACACAGGTGTCTTTGTTGAAAAAGGTTTAGTTCTTCTGGACTTGTCCAGCTTTTGCAGAGTTGATGGATGGCTGCTTGCTTTTCTCCTTCATGTGGCAGACACTGCAGCTCAGCCAGCAAGCACACTCTGCTGGTGGTGTGCCTCCTTACCTGTAACCTGGTCGGATGTTTTGCTCCCTGGCTTGTGGATGTCTGCTAATGAAAACTGGAGTTAATTAATTTTCTGTGTAGCTGTACTGCACAGGAAACAAAATAGGCAGCAATATTTTGCATCACAGAATTTCAGAGTATCAAATCTGTTAATTCAAGATCAGTACTGCAGAGTACTGAGGGTGAAGTAGCGTGCCCCACAATTTTTCAGAGAGAGTAACTGCCTTGGGACATCTGCAGCCTAAGTTCTGTAGAGCTATTATGATTTGTGCTAGATTTGCGCTTTCATCGCGACTAGGGAGCTTTGCCTTTTTTAAGACAAAGAAAGTGATTTTCTTCATAGGGGACAGACTTCCACAGCAGATTCCCCAGCCATAAAGTACGTGAGTCCTTCCTTAAAAGCAGGAAAGGATGGGCCAGTGATATAGGGACAGCATGACCAGGGAATGGTTCCTCAGCTGGAGCTTGTGTTTCCTGTTGCTAGGACAACCACATACTTTCTGTGCCTCAAATTGAGGACTTCAAGTGACCCATTCTGTTGGGAGTATTCCAGGAATTTTTAACTACAGTCAGCAGATAAATCCAGTTTTTCTTCTCAGGTGAACTTATTTGTCCTTTCCAGATTGCAGACTTTGGCATGTCAAAATGGCGTGTCATATCCATGTCGCAATCACGAAGCGAAACCTCTTTGCCAGAAGGAGGAACAATTATCTACATGCCACCTGAAGATTACAATCCCAGTCAGAAAACCCGTGCCAGTGTGAAACACGATATCTACAGGTAACTCAAGTTGTTCTCAGGTGGGCTTTGCAGTCTGAACTCGGATTTCATTTACTGACCTCAGACTTCAATGTATTTTGAGCAATTTTATTCATCTTCTGAAGTGCGGTAAGCGTATAAGGAAATCAGCCAGGGCGAAATAGAATTGAGTGTAACTGGATTTGATCAGCTCTTTCTGTGGGAAATGCTGTGACAAGTGTAATGCTCCAGAAATCAAGCTAAAACTAGACAAACAGAGGAGACTGGTTTCTACAAATGAGTGTGACACATAGTCACGACACATGGACACAACCTAGGGAGGGGCGAAACTGTTCACACCATTAGCTCAGTGCACATACCCTGGTAATTTGTGCACATCAAGTAACACAATTTGCAGAACGTACTTGGGGGAAAGAAGAAAATACATTTTTTGAAAGGTGTTAGGGAAAAAAAGGAGGTGGTGAGGTTAGAGGAAGTATCTAGAGAGATCTCCTTAGGGAATAGCTTCCTTTATAAAAAGTTCAGATAGATTTCCATCATTCAGCTCTGCATATTAGAAGTAGTAGAACAGGAAGAATTGGAGTGGTGGCAACCCGTGTAACAAAGCAGCAATTGTTCTTGGGATTGTCATAGGTAAATGGAGATTGAGGAGGCACAAAACGGGGCATATCACTGTGACAAAGTCCATCTTTGTCTTTTTCTTTCACCTTTACCTTCAATTCTCTTTGACAGGATTGTATTTTGTTGGGAGGGAAATCAGTCTCAGAGGGTCATACTGACTTCCAGGGAGAACACTATTTCTCTTAATTATCCTTTACCCTTAAAGGGTACAAGAAGTTCCTTGACATTCCTGTCCAAAGAAAAAGATGGGAACATACCTGCTTTCCTCATCCTTTGATGAAAAAACCTGGTCTAGGAAGACACTGAAAAGGAGTAATGGTATACTGTGGGGAAAACAAGCAGCAGTGTAATGTTATCTCCTCTGGCTTCTGATTTAGAGGGGTTGAAAGTGTGGGTGGTGGCTTAATGAGTGGACATAAGGAAAACATGCTTGCTAGAGAAAAAAATTGGGTGTAGAGAAATAACAATGAAATGGGAGAAAATAAGAGAGAAAAGATCAGTAGGAGAGTTTAGAAAACAGAGAGATTAGGAAGAAAAGAGATTGTTTGGGAAGAGAGAAAGAAACAAGACACAGTATTGTAAGGAGGCATGTCAATTCAAGGCAGGAAGACATGAAGGTTGAGAGACAGTGAAGGAAATCACCGCCAGAAAGGTCACACAGGAAGGTCTGTGCTCAGGATTAGAAAGAGATGTGCTGAAGCAGACATAAGAAAGAAAACCTGAATAAAGGGACACCATCAGGAAGTGGTTTGCTGCAGTGTTGTAGAATTCACAAAATAATCTTTAACTGCAGAGAGAGTCCAAATTGAATGAAAGTCTGGATGACTGATTAATTGGTTGCAGCAGCTACAGCTGAATGTTGCTGAGATATTGAAGACAATTTGTGAGGAAGGATCTTCTTTAAGGAAACAAATCTTTCACACAAGAGTCAAGCGGCATTAGGTTTTAGAAGAGGAAAAATTAGCTGTGCCAAAACAAATCATCCTGGTAGTTTCCTAGTTAGGAAACCTCATCTTAAATGATTGATTTTAAGTATCAGTTCTTGCATTCTTACTTAATATTTTTTGATTCTTCTGATTGGTATCTATTAGATGATATAGTGGTTAGATGTAGTTAAATGTAACCTGTATGCACCTGCTTCGTGATGCAGGAAAACATTGTGTACAGTTATTTGAATAGCTGAGCAAACATTTATTCTGCTGCCATTGTTCTTCAGCAAAAATAATTTCTTTGCATAGTTTTGCTTGTATTGCTTCAGCAGAAACTGGATTCAGGGTTTTTATAATAGCATTTGAAAAACTTTTCAATCCATTTTTAAGTTGACTGACTGAAAAAAATAAGGGAATAGAGGTAGGTTTACAGTTATATGCTTGACATTGGAATTTGGGTTCTTGAGCAGTGAAATAATTTTACTCTGTCATTTTAACTTTAGAGCTACTAAATTTATTCATAGATTCATAGAATGGTTTAGGCTGGAAGGGGAAGGGCAACCACAACCTCCCTAGGCAACCTGTTCCAGTGTCTCACCACCCTTACTGATAAGAATTTCTTCCTGATCTCCAGTCTAAATCTCCCCTCCTCAAGCTTCAATCCATTCTCTCTCATCCTATTGCTACAAGTCCTTGTAAATTGGCCATTGGAATGGGCTGCCCAGGGAGGTGGTGGAGTCACCATCACTGGAGGTGTTTAGGAAGAGACTGGATGGGGTGCTTGGTGCCATGCTTTAGTTGATTAGATAGTGCTGGATGACAGGTTGGACTCGGTGATCTGAAAGGTCTCTTCCAATCTGGTCTGGTCTATTCTATTCTATTCTATTCTATTCTATTCTATTCTATTCTATTCTATTCTATTCTACTCTGTTCCCCAGCTTTCTTGTAGGCCCCCTTCAGGTACTGGAAGGCCACTATAAGGTCTCCCTGGGGCCTTCTGTTCTTCAGACTGTTTACAAAGGCCTGGAGTGATAGGTCAAGGGGCAATGGTTTGAAATTAGAGAAGAACAGATTTAGATTGGATGTTGGGAACAAGTTCTTTACCGTGAAGGTGGTGGAACACTGGAACAGGTTGCCCAGGTAGGTAGTTATGACTCCTTCGCTGCAGATACTCATGGTCAGACTTGACAAGGCTCTGAGCAACCTGATATAGTGGAGGATGTTCCTGCTGATAGCAGGGGCTGGACTAGATGACCTTTGGAGGTCCCTTCCAACCCAAAACATTCTATGATTGTATGATAGAAGTGTGGGGGAAAGCCATATTCCCTACTAGTAGCCTGTTTGCCGTGGGTATGTCAGACAGTGCCAGTCCAGACTGGGGAGATTCCACAGTACTGCAGTTAGGACAGAGCTCTGGGCCTCAGTTTAATTTGTGTATTGGGATTTAAACTGCATGTACATAATTCACAGTGTATTAGTGGAGCTAATACGGATTTGGAACAGGAGTTTATATGCTGTGTACGTTTTCCGTAGCTCTGGGTGGAAGTCACTGGTTACAATTCCTGCTAGTTTTCATATGTTCCGCTCATCATTATAGAATCATAGAATTGTTTCAGCTGGAGAAGACCTCTAAGATTGAGTCCAGTCATTGACCTTACATCACCATGGCCATTAAGCCATGTCCAAAAGTGCCATGTCCGGTCAGTTGGATGTGTGGTTAGCTATAGTCAGTCCTCTGCAGTCACTGCTCTGATCCTGTGCATGCAGGATCATCTTAGCAAAGTTGTTTTAATGGAATTTAAGGCTGAGCACAGTGTGTTATTCAGTGCTGGTAGTTGAAAAATAACATCTATACCTTTTATACTTTAAACAGTTATGCAATTATTATGTGGGAAGTGATGTCTAGGAAACAGCCTTTTGAAGGTAAGGACATGTCTTCCTTTAATTCATTTTTTTAGCTTTACATAAAGGCTAAATTGAGACCTGGGTACTTGGGAAATTGATTTTAGAGGTTGCCTTTTAATGGCTGAGCTTGTAAGCTTGTTGTTGAGGAACATTTTGAGGTTTCTTTTCAAACTTGACACTTTTTCTGTGGTTTTTTTTATTACAGTGTTGTTTGATAAATTAAAAATACATTATTTTGTAAAAAAAAAACAACCCACCCCATAATCTTATTTTGATGAACTATAAATACTATATCTGCAAACTATTCCTCCTATCATATGCTATTTATATTGCATATATATATATGTATTTATATTGACTGAATGATGTCTATTTTGACAGAAGTTATAAACCCCTTGCAGATAATGTACAGTGTGTCACAAGGACAGCGACTAGACTTAAGTGAAGAGAGTTTATCAGTGGACATTCCTCATCGAGCGCTCATCATAAGATTGATAGGAAGTGGATGGGCACAAAACCCAGATGAAAGACCATCGTTCTTAAGTGAGTTTACCTTGCACAATGAGAAAAGGTTTTTAAATCACCAGATTTCTGTTGAATGTGCTACTTACAGAGCAGGGTTGTAGTTCACAGATTCACAGATTGTGTTGTGTTGGAAGGGACCCTCGAAGGGCATCTCGTCCAACCCCCCCAGAAGTCAGCAGGAAGACCTCCAACTACATCAGGCTGCCCAGGGACACATCCAGTCTGATCTGGAATGTCTCCAGGGACAGGGCCTCAACCACATGCCTGGTCAGCCTGGTCCAGTATTTCACAGCTTTCATTATGAAGAACTTCCTTATGTCCAACCTAAATCTATCCTGCTCCAGTTTCAAACCACTGTCCCTCATCCTATCACTACAAGCCCTAGAGTTACCAAAGGAAAATGGTGATGCTGTTAAGAGATCTAGGCGCTCAGTCTTGTTGTGTATGTTTCAGCAGCTCTGTAAAAGGAAACTTTTCACAAATGGAACAACATGAGCCATTAAACCAAGTTGTTAGTTGGAGTCTTGCATTTTCCATCTATGATGCACTTGTGAAAAAAAGCAGCACTTGCACTTGAGGGATATATATTTTTAATTGTTAGAGTGAACAATAGTGACATACAGAACAAGTACTGTGGAATGTATAGCAAACATACCAGCAAGCCATTGCACATCAGATATGCTACAATGACTTTACTTTGTGTTTGCATCTCCCGTTTTTCACCGAGACTTGGTCTCTGGTTGTTCTGCCTCTCAGATTGAGCAGGAGCTGGTTGAAGTCAAGCACTGAACTGTCACTTCCCATCTTTCCTTTGTGCGGCTTTTTGTCCACGAGAAGGGATGGGATAGGATGGCATAGGATAGGATGGGATAGGATAGGATAGGATAGGATAGGATAGGATAGGATAGGAGGATAGGATAGGATAGGATTGGATTGGATTGGATTGGATTGGATTGAATTGAATTGAATTGAATTGAATTGAATTGAATTGGAATTGAATTGAATTGAATTGGATTGGATTGGATTGGATTGGATTGGATTGGATTGGATTGGATTGGATTGGATTGGATTGGATTGAATTGAATTGAATTGAATTGAATTGAATTGACCAGGTTGGAAAAGACCTTCAAGATCATTGAGGCAAACCTATCACCCAACACTCTCTTATCAACTAAACCATGGTACCAAGTGCCCCATCCAGTCTCTTCCTGAACACCTCCAGTGGTGGTGACTCCACCACCTCCCTGGGCAGCCCATTCCAATGGCCAATCACTCCTTCTGTGAAGAACTTCTTCCTAACATCCAGCCTATAGATACTTCCAGCTTTTTTTACAGTGGATTGCAGAATTTAGAAAAATTTCTTCACCGAGATGGTTATATTGCACTGGAACAGGCTGCCCAAGGGAGTGGTGGAGTCCCCATCCCTGGAGTTACTTAAAAGATGTGAGATGTGGTGCTTGGGGAGATGGTTGAGTGGTAGATTTGGCAGTATTAGATTAACCATTGGACTTGATCTTAAAATTTTTTCCAACCTCAACGATTCTGTGATTATTTTTTTCCCAAGGAAGGAAGGATTTTAATTTTAATCACAAAGAATATCCACGTAATCATTTTTCCTTATGTGTTCTTGTTTCCTTGTGTCACTTAACCAAAACAAAATACCAATCAAGTCTGTGTTTTCACTGAAAGGATAATTGCCAGCTATGTGTACTAAAGCTTGAGCTTATTTGGATTCTGTTATTAGCTCTGTGTCTCTAGTGAGATGGTCTTTGAGGAGAGCACACATTGCTTTCTCCCCTACTTTACCATCCTAAAAGAAAGAGGAAGTTGCAAAACTGTTGCAAAATTAAGGGAAGTAAAGGTCTCTGATTGGGAAATGTTACATTTAGCTTAGCATGGGGTGGGGAATTTAAAACACCCAGACCCCTTTTTTGTTAAACTTTAAATAGAAAAGCTTGGTTAATTTGTCTTGTCTTCTTAGAAGAAAGGGATAAAGACTGCTTATCACCATGTTTCTGCCCATTGGAGTATGTAACTAACATTTAATTACTATCAACAAAAATTAACTGCTGGTATTTCAGTGTGGAGACCAAGTGTCAGACCTACAAAACTCTGATTTAAGTGATGCAGGAAAATAAGAATCCCAGTACTGAATGTACTTCTTGCAGATGTTAATGGGAAAAAAAGTTCATATGGAGGGGCTGTGGCAACATTAGAGGGGAAATACGCTAACAAGCGTGCAGCGTGATGAGTTACAGTAAATGGGTTCGCCAAATGGGTGGAGTCCACAGAAATGCAGTAGAATTAAGATATGCCATCATCCTTCCCTGGGGTTTTGTTGTACTTGACCACAGTTTCAAAGAGATGTTTTGATAACACAGTCATCTCTAAGTTTCAAATACTTAGCTTTGTAAACCTTTCAGCACTGGCAAGCAAGGAAGCATAGCACAGGTTGTCACTTGCATTTCGAGGATGATGAGCAGATGATTTTAGCTTCTCTGACTTGCTGCCCTTGATGAGCATGAAGACACTGCCATTTGTATTCTCTAGATGTGGTAGGTCAGTGCCTTGACTATCACCATCTGTTGTGGCCCTGCCACACAGTGTCTGTTCTGGATTTTGCTGTGGTAGGAGTGCTATCTTGAATTACATGAGCGCAAGACTTGCAGTTGCATATAGTCCTGGATCAGTTTTGACACAATGTTGAGGTGGCCAGATCAGGGCAGGGTTTGTTCTGATGGTATGAAACATGCAGTTATAACAGGTGAGGGCAAGAAACTTCTGTTTGGCAGAGGAACTAGTCTGATAATGTATCAATACAGAAATTGCTCTTCTCATGGCATCATTTAAGTTGGAAAAGACCTTTAAAATCATTGCGTCCAACCATAACCCAACTACCACGACCACCAAACTGTGAGAAAGTAGCTTTAGCAAAACAAAAACTGAATTTCCAATTTCCACCTTCAATCCTTCAGCATAGTATTCTCTCTCTTTTTTTTTTTTTTCCCCATTTAGAATGCTTAATAGACCTTGAGCCAGTCCTGAGAACGTTTGATGAGTTAGCCATGCTGGAAGCAGTAATTCTGTTAAAGAGATCAAAGGTAAGTGGCTGTTATTACAGTCATGAGATGGTCAAATAAGTTGGTAACTTCTGCTTGCTAAGAGAAATGTAAACTCCTTTGTCATTTATCTAATCTTGTATTCTGGCTGGAGCATGGTGTTTGTACGGAGCTGTCGTCTTGCAGCAGAAGCATAACACAGGCAAACGTGTCTCTTCCAGTCACTGTATGAATCACGGTGTCTTAGCAAGAGTGGCAAGAAAGCAGATGTGGAGCAGCTACCTCTAAATGTACCTCTGAATCCTCAAGAGGTAAACATTTTACATACTGCTTTTGGTATGTTGGCATCCTTAAAGAACATAAGAGATTTAAAGGGGGATAAACTAAAGGGGGAATTGTTCTGCAGTTTACTCTTCACTCACAAAAGGCATAAAATGCATTAGTTGAGCTGGAGTGTAAGAAATGTTTAGCCATGTGGGTAAAGATATTGAAAGACAGGTGAGCAGACATAAGAAGGGCATGTTTGGTATATCCTCTTAAGAGTGAGAAAGCCAGCCCCTCAAGGAGGAATATAGCACACAATGTCTGCAACTTGTGAGAGACTGTCAACTGCTCTCTTACACTTCTGTGGAGCTTCCTTAGTGTCACAGAGATTTGCTTTTATACTTTGATTTGTAATGCTGTTGCTTTTGATTCTTACTAATAATTAAATCTATGCAAAATTACTGTCAGCTCTGGAAAAAGATAAGTGTTAGTATAACATTGATTTCTTCTAGTTTAAGGTATTTTAATTGTGCTGTCTGCTGAGCTTTTAACTAGGGAGGAGAGTGATGGGAAAGTATTCTGTAAATAGTTGCTACTTCCTATACTGTGCATTTTCATTATGTATCTGGAATCATTTCAGGAAACGTATTCTGACTCCATACAGTGTGACGCACTTTCCCTTCGGAGCATCCCTCCAGATATATCAAAACTCAAGGGCAATATCTTCTCATCAGGTAGAGATACTAATAACTTCTTATCAACTAAGTTGCCATTGCAGCTTTTCACTCCCACCATAACGCTGCGTTTGCATGGTAAATACTTAGGTCTCTGTTTATGTCAGAAAATAAATCTGTTTTGTGAACTTACTGCTCAGTCCCCAGGCTTAATAGGAATGTTGCAATGAATTTAGCAAATGGAATATTAGATTGGTGATGAGTGTGGTCTAATGTAATCAGTTAAGATAATGGTAAATGCTGCTGGATCCTGTTAAAAATGTCATATGTGCTTGTGAGGGTCATTGGTGAGATTGTGATGGTGCTGTTAATCTGACTTTCTTGCATGTATGTACAGATACTCTAAAGCCTCTGAAAATAGCATCTGTAAAACTACACTACAGCAGAAGTGTTTGTTATTACTTTGCCAACATCTGCATCAGGTAGTTTTATGATGTGTGAAGCAGGATTGACATTCTTCTTACTTTGTCCAAAGGAGATGCAATCGTTTCAGATAATAAGCTGTTCCCAGGCAGCTGTTGGCAAGAGAGGAGTTTGGCATGCCACCAAGGCAGAAGTTAATGAGTGTGGATTTTAGTTGAGTTGTTTTTTTTCCACCAATATAATTAGAAGACTTTTTATAGAAACTTGCTCCTTCAGAGCTGTCTTCTGACTTTCACTTCATTTAATTTTTCTTCCCTACTCAGCTTATACACAGTCTTGGTTGTTGTTTTAAGCTTAAATAGCTCTTTTCCCCATTTTATTTCTGATACAGAGAGTAATCCTTCAATAAACTTTGTTTTGCTAGACAAGCAGGATCCACTGTTTTGAAGTCCACTTGTAAAATAAGCTTCTTCGTTCTCCTACTTATTCCTACTACTGCTTTCACAGATTCACAGATTGCATCAGGTTGGAAGGGACTGTCAAAGGTCATCATGTCCAACCCCTCTGCAGTCAGCAGGAACACCTCCAACTACATCAGGCTGCCCAGGGACACCTCAAGTCTGATCTTGAATATATCCAGGGAAGGGGCCTCAACCACATGCCTGGGCAGCTTGTTCCAGTATTTTACCACTCTCATTGTAAAGAACTTCTTCCTAATATACAATCTAAACCTACCCTGCTCCAGTTTCAAACCACTGCTCCTCATCCTATCAAGCCCTTCTAAACAGTCCTTCCCCAGTCTTCCTGTAGGTTCCCTTTAGCTCTAAGGTCTCCCTTCTGCTCCAGGCTGAATGGCCCCAGTTCTTTCAGCCTGTCTTCACAGAAGAGGTGTTCCATCTCTTTCATATCCATCATCTTTTCTGCTTAAAAATTGTTAAAACTAGAAATTATTAAGCTTTCCACTAGATTAAAACCTTTTTTCTCTCTTCCTTTGCAAATGTTTACATGAAGCTTTCTTGAAGTCATGTGCTGTTTTGATGGACTACAGAAAGCTTCCATTGGCTTCCCACCCAATGTCATGGTTGGTCTTTATGTTCTTTCCCTCTACTTGAATCTTTTTTCCAATATTTTCTCCTTTATTACCCTGCCAGACTTCATCCAAATAAATCATAGAATCATAGAATCAGTCAGGGTTGGAAGGGACCACAAGGATCATCTAGTTCCAACCCCCTGCCATGGGCAGGGACACCTCACACTACATCAGGCTGGCCAGAGCCTCATCCAGCCTGAGCTTAAACACCTCCAAGGATGGGGCCTCAACCACCTCCCTGGACAACCCATCCCAGGGATTCACCACTCTCACAGTGAACAACTTCTTCCTCACATCCAGTCTCAATCTCCCCACCTCCAGCTTCATTCCATTCCCCCTAGTCCTATCACTACCTGAGATCCTGAGAAGTCCCTCCCCGGCCTTCTTGTAGGCCCCCTTCAGATACTGGAAGGCCACAATGAGGTCACCTCGGATCCTTCTCTTCTCCAGACTGAACAGCCCCAACTCCTTCAGTCTGTCCTCATAGGAGAGGTGCTCCAGCCCTCTGATCATCCTTGTGGCCCTTCTCTGGACACCTTCCAGCACCTCCATATCCCTCTTGTAATAGGGGCTCCAGAACTGGACGCAGTACTCCATGACTCATGCTGACTCCTATCTGTCTCTGAAGATGCTTCAAGGAGTTGGTTTATTTGTTTTCTTACAATTTCTAAAAAAGATTCTATTGAACAGAGCTTTTAAAAATATTTACATCTGCTGAGTTTATTCTATCAATATAGGTTAAAAATAAAGCAAGATCCCTAAACCCATGGTCAAGCCCTGGTGAAAGATAAGGGACGTAGAGGTACTCCGAACCTGATTGTGAGGAATAGTGTATTTGAAGTGAATTTAGGTTGGGTTTGGCTGTTATATGGAATTACTCTAAATAGTCTCTGATGGCTGTATTTTATTTGACCATAGAAGTAATACAGCTTTGTTTGATTGTTTGTTTTTCTTGCTTTTTTCTTTTGAGATGGAAGTTCTGGGGTCTGCACTCTCTCAGCAGTCATAGCATGGATGAGAATCTCTCTGTAACTCAGAGCGCCAAACTTCTCGTGCACCCATACAGCTGTTTACCCTCTTCTGACAAAAGCATTTCAGACACCTCAAATTCTGCATCACCGGTTCCTTCAGGTACAGCAAACACTGATTTAATTCCAGGTCCCACAATAAGTGGGTGTCCTGATATCCAATACTTATGTGTTTATGAAATGGAAACTGCAATTGTTGTTCTTCTGCCAAGTTACTGAGAGGCAGTTACAATACTAATTTTACGGGTTTTTTTCATCTTCTCCAACCTCAGATTTTGTTTTGGAAACCATACCACAGAATGTAGCTCATCAATGGATCCAAAGTAAACGAGAAGAAATTATAGATCAGATGACTGAAGCATGTTTGAATCAGTCACTGGATGCCCTTCTATCAAGATTTTTACTCATGAAAGAAGATTATGAACTTATAAGCACCAAACCTACAAGGACATCAAAAGTCCGCCAACTACTTGATACCTCAGATAGCCAAGGAGAGGAATTTGCCAGAATTATAATACAAAAGTTGAAAGACAACAAACAGCTGGGACTTCAACCTTATCCAGACATTGCATCTAATTCTTTAAGAATGCACCTTTAGGTTTATTCTTCCTGTGTGAAACCATGTGAATATTTTTTGCACCACCATTCTTACTTCTCTGTAGTGGTTTTATATACGTACTGCTTTGTCTTCACTGTGCCTTTGTAGAGCCTCAGAAATGACTCTGAGTTCACCTAGACTGCATTTGATGAGTTATCAATTAATCAGTTGGAGTGCAGTCATAAAGTCAAACACTTGACATTTGTTAACTCAGTTTATAAAACTGTTTTGTTTATACATGGGAAAGAAGAAAAACAAACATTAAATATTCCCCATTTTACATATTTTCTGTCTATACACATTCTTCACTTCCACCTCACAGGACTGAGAGAGCCCATTTCAACTCAGATTTTCTCCCTCCATCTGATCTTTCAGATCTTTCAGATCTGATCTTTCAGATGGAGGAGGGGGAAAAAAATATATAGGTGCTCTGTTTCGGAGCTTGTATGCTGTGTGAATAATAAATTTTACCTTTCACCCGTGCTGGTTACTCCTCCCAGGGTGCTGGAGAAGAGCAGTAGGTGGGCGGAAGTTTGCATTGCATTTCTACAGGGCTGTTTGTTCTCTTTCGTTTTGCCCATTTTGTTGGCAGGACAAGCAGTTCAGACCACTGCGTATCAAGAATGTCAGTCCCAAGAGGAGCCCGAGGACACAGGACATTGTGCTGCTCATCTGCTAAGAATGGATGATTTAGAAAGTCTTTCGCATTATTTGCTTGCACCTACTTAAACTCCTCTTGAAATCAGAGTATGACGAGGTCCACATACAGCTTGTATAAGGGAACGCTCAGCTAATACCTCTTCTACCTTTCCTCAGTTAGTGCTTCCTTTACCTTTGTTGCCTGCCATAAATATTTCCCATCTCGTGTCACTGGGTCAAACTTCTAATTTCATTTCATTTTATAGCATTTACATGAAGAGCAGCAGTTTGGTTCTGTACAAAGATCTGCAACTGTCCTGCCAGGCTGGAAGTGATGTCCGTAGGTCTCTCTTGCCATAACCTGCGTAACCTTCTCTAGACACCTCCTCCACTGTCCTTTTTCAGTCTGAAGGGTTGTGCTAATATGTTGAGGCACGAATAAAGCCACCTGAGAAGAAATGTATGTGAAAAAAAGATAGTATAAAAATGTCTCTTTACATGTACATGGGGAAAAAATGGAAACATAGGACTGCGCATATTTTACACCTGCTCCCAAGAGATGTCATTTTAGCACCTAGTTGCTTAGTAGTGGTTGATCCTCAGCCACTTAATGACGAATGACCTTCTTGGTCTGATGGCCTACCTTGGGTTAATTGGGTTGGTAGAGGTTCCTTGGCATGGTCCGTGCGCTGTGCTCTGTCCTTCATCAACTTCAAGATCAGACTCAATGTGGCCCTGGGCAACCTCATCAAGTTGGAGGTGTTGCTGCTGTCTGCAGGGGTTGGACAAGATGCCCTTTGAGCATCCCTTCCAACCCTGTGCAATCCGAATCTGTGAAACTTTGTGGGACAGTAAGTAAAGATCTTAATTTACCAAGATGATACAAGTGGTGGCCTTTGTCATCCAGACTCTCACAGCAGGGATATTTGGCACTCTTTCTTCAGTCAGGGTTAATTTAAGTGCATCTGTTGTAGGTGAGGACTGCAGGAGCCTGTGCTAACTGAGCAGTAAGATGCAGGGGCAGAAATAAGGAACAAGAGGAAGCAGTGGACTTGGCAAAGATGTAGCCGAACTGTTTGGTGCATCTGGGCAACGGTAAGAATGAAGAGGACTCTTGAAAGAATTAAGTACTCTTGTTTCCAGGACACATCTTGAAAAAGCTTCCTGAGCAGTAATGGAAGCATAGGGAAGGAACCAGAAAATGCCACAAGCTTATTGAAGCAAGTGCACCCCACTTTTCTGTGCCAGAAGCAAATGGGGTTATATGTGCCTGTAGCAGTCAGGAGAATTGCTATGAACAGTAAGCTGGCACAGAAGAATCCTCACTGCAGTCAAATTCTGCAAGACTCTGAAAATTAATAAGAAGAGTACATCAGAAAGGCAGTCACATTGACTTTTTACATTATCCACCCTGCTTAGTTAAAATGCAAATCAGAGTAATCTTCCTTTCCAGAGGAACTAGATTTTGTGTTCACAGAAGAAATGTTTGAGAAGGAAAGAGTTTTCATGCATACTGCATGCTTTATGGTTGCTCAATGCTGATTTGTATGCTGTGACTGAATTTGTGGGAAATGTTGAGTAGTCTGTAACCATTGGGGTCAGGCCAGTAGTAATACGGGAAGCATGAATGAAGAATGCATGTTCTGTTTTCTCTGCCAACATGCAACCTCTACAGAATTAAAACAAAGGGCTGACACCAGCTTAGGAGGGGGTTATATGAACTATATAACAGTGCTTTCCAGCTCAAGGAGGGGGCAAAGGTATGGCAGAGTCCCTCAGTGCAGCACACAATCAAAAAGCTAGTTTGGTGCCCTAGATCAGCAACAGGACAAATTCAAGTTCAAATTTCAGAGTGAAAGTAATTATGCATTCTTGAAAATACGCATTCTGGGTTGTAGGCTATAGTTTAACATCTCTCTGCCAGAAGAAAAAGATTTTAAGTTGACAAAAGGCCCGATTAAGGAATGTGGCTCTCAGCCTCTGTTCTCTCAGCAGAGAACAACAGCCCTGCAAAATTACTCTTGCCAAAATGGTTCTTGATATATTACAGTGCACGTAACCACAGGCTTGCAGGCAGCTGGAATTGTGCAATCTGTTTGGGCAGACCTAGAGAGCTCTCAGGGATAAATAACCATACCTCAGAGATAAAAATAAAACTGCTTGCAGGCTGCATATTCAAAATGTTTCTCCATATACCTGCTTTGGAAAGCACAGCCGTTCCTGTGTAAACAATAACTAGACCTGTCTCAGTCCATCAGAGAAAGCGAGCTTTTACAAGATGTTACTTTAAAAGGAAGAAATAGGAGGAGCACTGACTAAGGAAAGAAAGATTTGGGTTGTTTTTATTACTCCTTTGGGTCACTGTGGGTTACGATGTGGAACGTACAACATGAAGCAACTTTCCTGCTTGCTTTCCAGTTGGATTACTGAGGCTGGCTGGAGGGGTGTCTGTGTTTGAATTCAGTTATTTCACTTTGTGAATTACTAGCCCATTTTGATGAAGATCAGTTATCTGGTGTCTCAACTCAGACCAGTGACTTAAGACTCTTGACTTGCTGGATCAGCTCCTTCCAGATGCCCTTTGACACGTGAGTCCAAATTTTTGCCTTACGGTTGGCCTTGCCGTTCATGGAAAACAAAAATCCCAGGTTAGTGCTCTTGCATTCATTAACTTCTGCTCTGCCAAGAAAACTTCGTTTTCTGGATGTTTACTTGTTTCAGTAGACTCTGTGTAGTATGCCATACTGGCTTTCCAAAAGTACTCCACGGACAGGGTAACGTTGTTTCAGAAGACAAAGATATTAGGTAAGTCATTTAATTTCTTGCTTATTTTTGTATTTCAGATTTTTTATTTTTTTGAAAGCTTATTTAATTAAAATAAGAACTTAGCACTAGGTCAGACTGCTTTGTGTCTCATGCATTGTATCCTGCATTATTAGAAAAGGCACAGATACACAGTTCTTCGGTTAAGAGAAAGGACTGAATTGATAAATGTTTTAACGATGACTAGGTGAAATCTAAAAGAAAAGGTATCAGAAAGAGTGAACAGAAGAACATGAGGCTATTTGAAATGAAACAGTATCTGTGGTTTTCAGTTTACTGCAACTCTTTGCTAGTCTCCCCACTCTGAAAACCTTTCCCTTTTGTCAAATGATACCATGAGAATAAACAAGTTCTTTGTACGGTGTGAGTTAGAAGTCTCATTGTGGCTTTCCAAATTAACAAGAAGGAATTAGACTGCATTTGTTTCATATTAACATCTAGGAAAGAGTTGGCTTTGGTTTCAGTGACACATGGATGAAGGATTTTATTTCCCCCGCCCCTTTCTGTTGTCTTATTTCTATCACAACTTCTAAGGAATGGAGAGCAGATGATTCTTAAGCTGCCTGCTTCTGCCTACTAATGACCTCACTTGAGGTTGTTTGGAGAAACCACATTCCAGGAGAGTCTGGGATCTTCTTTCTTGAAAGCTCTCATTGATTTTAGTATTCATGCCACTGTAATAAAAATAGCAGCTAAAGGCAAGGCTAAAGCAAGTCAGAGAAGAGGCTATTCATGTTAGTGTTAGCTTACTCCTCCTAGTGAAACAGATGTGTGCTTATTTAGGAAGGCAGCTAGAGAGTCACTCTTCAGTTATAGCAGCCTATCTGACGAAGCACGTGTATCTCCTACCCCTGGTAAGCTGCTACCTTCTCTTTTTAATAGCTTTCTTAGATTTAGACTGCAGTAGCTTCTCTCTCAAATACCCTCTGTGCTTTGCTTCGGGGTGGGAATGAAATGCTGGGAGTGGAGCACATCCCTTGTATGGGAAAACCAGCCTCTGACCACAGGAGTGTAACTGGAGCATGTGAAGCATTAATTTATTCAACATTTTTCCAAACATTCAATTTAAAAACCAAAAGGAAATATGTTCATTTCCTACTGAGTGGGAAGAGATCAAAGTGGATTTTTTTTTGTTGTGTTTATTATTATTATTGTTGTTGTTATTATTGCTAAAATAGTTTTATTTCATGCTGCTCATAATACAAAATATTGTTTTACTTGCTTGGTTTCCTCTTTCCAGTGGAAAATGTTCAACAGTATAATCTACCATGAATATCATGAATATGAATGTTCCCTTTAAGACCTGTTGCTGCTCGTGCACAGCAGCAGTGTTTTAAAGCTTGATCTATATATTTTTGGTCATGTTGAAAACTGCTGGTTCATCTGATTTCATGTTCCAGTGTTGGGGTTTTGTGGGGGTTTTATTTTATTTTTGGTCAATCTGCTACACACAAGAGAAAATGATCCAGAGTCCCCCTGGAGAAGATGATCAC
Organism: Picus viridis; assembly: GCA_033816785.1. NCBI lineage: Eukaryota > Metazoa > Chordata > Aves > Piciformes > Picidae > Picus > Picus viridis. Next base: position 27,170,347 of record CM066572.1, read on the forward strand.
TCATGACTTTTAAAATAGCTTTCTACACGTTTATTGATTTCTAATACAAACACAAATAAAATATGCTGGGGTTTATTTTTAAATGGTGTCCTTAATGCCATTAATTTTCTAACAGAAACTAGAAAATATTGTGACTTCATCACTTTTATTGCCTAATGTGAGTCTGCTGTGTTCAGTAAAACAAGCCCTATGAGGAGAGGCTGAGGGAGCTGGGGTTGCTTAGCCTGGAGAAGAGGAGGCTCCGAGGAGACCTTATTGCTGTCTACAACTACCTGAAGGGAGGTTGTAGCCAACTGGGGGTTGGTCTCTTCTCCTAGGCAGCCAGCACCAGAACAAGAGGACACAGTCTCAAGCTGCACCAGGGAGGTTTAGGCTGGATGTTAGGAAGAAGTTCTTCATAGAAAGAGTGACTGGCCATTGGAATGGGCTGCCCAGGGAGGTGGTGGAGTCACCATCACTGGAGGTGTTTAGGAAGAGACTAGATGGGGTGCATGGTGCCATGGTTTAGTTGATTAGATGGTGTTGGATGATAGGTTGGACTCAATGATCTAAAAGGTCTTTTCCAACCTGGTTAATTCTATTCTATGGTATTCTATTCGAATGGCCTAGCAGACTTTCATCATTGAGAAATTGTGGCAGTAGACAACAATCATCTAAAGAAAACATTGTGAAAGTATCTGAAATAATATTAAGGAGTAAGTTTGATGTCCAATGTGCTCCGGTGTCTTTGATAGTAGATGACTTTCTAAATGCCTTCAGTTTCCAAGGGAATTTGATGGAGGGAAAAATATTTGGTTTCTGAGGGGAATCCTCTGATTTATTTAATAGTATTTCTTGAATTAAAAGCTGATGATTTCAAAATGTCCTAACAAACAGAGGCAACTCAGTTAATCTAGAGGTCTGTGGAGCAGTTCATAAGATGTCACACACACTTATATAACCCATGACCAAACCTTGCTTAATCATTTAGCAAAGGTTAATTAGTTTCTTGAGAAGGAGGTGATCACTCTTGCAGCTGTAGATCCCTGAAGGATGGGAAGTGTCAGAAAATCCTGCCCTGCCGAACCAGTCCTGCACTAATTTATGGAAGAACTGTCTTGGACTTCAGCTCTGGTTTTCAGCTACTGTCAAGCTGTCCCTTCTTCCTTTGCTTTTCTGTATGACTTCTGGTGGTGGCTTGACTGAAAAAGGAGCTATTGAGAATTAGCTGTTGTTTTCTTTAACTTCTCAGGTGTCAGTCTACAAGTCCTTTTCTGTTACTTTTTGTGTTTACAGCTGGAAGGTAAATGTAGAATTGCAAAAGATTTAGGGCCACTATGCCTGTCTGTTCTCTCAAGGCATTCTGCTTTTTCTCCACGAGGAAAATTTTCCTCCAGTTGTTGAGGTAGCCCCTAAGGAAGAGCTGTATCTGCATGAAACCAGGCTTCTGAGCTTCCGTAGTGGAGACACAAGACATAGCCAAGTGTTTGCAGCTGTTTCATTTAGCCTGTTGCAGCCTCTCAGGCATCATCAGTGCGTTGATGCCAGTCCTAAACTCTGACTTCCAGAGAGCAGTACCTCTTCTGCCTGTCTCATTCCATGGAGAACAAGGGAGGAGGGACTTTCCTTCATGTAAGGAAGATTTTATGTACTGCTCTTCAGACATCATACACAAGAGCTACTAAAACAACTGTATGTACTTTTTTATGCCACAGAGTCTTATTATAGCAATAGAGTTAGCCTTTAAGTATTCAACCTTGTTAAGAATGCTAGAATGCAAAAAACCACCCTGTTTTAATTACTGCGTAAAAAACTTCCCGTTCTCAAGAAGCCACTCTGAATTCCTCTCTGCTAGAGGACTCATTGTGAGGATTTGTTGTAACGCAGGGATTTCCAACTAGCATTGGGTACCCTCCTGTAAGAAGTCAGCTTCTTACAGCTTTGATGGTTGTCCCCAGCATGTAAGCTATGCCAGACCTTAGCCTGTACTGGCTCTCACTGGAGTTATGTGACCACAGAACATGACCTACAGAGATGCTCAAGTGACAGAGAACAGAGCCATGCTTCAGTAACTGAGCTGCTTAGATTAAGCTTTTTGACACACCAGTGATGGTCCCAGAAAGGAAGGATGGTAGCATGAGGATGAAGTCACGGTGATGATGGTAGGGCAGGACTATAGGCCAGGTTCAGTGGGAACAAAACAGCAGAAGCTGTAAGAAAGGGTAAGATCATGGCAGCACACCTTGGCCATATCCTCAGATTGTTTTCATCGCTGCTTGGATTGTAAAAGCAGTAAAATCCTGATGCATTTGACAAAAAATGCTTCTCCTTTTGCTATTATACAGGAACATCTGCACAGGAGACTATTTCCTATATTCTGCTAATTACCCTAACAGCATGAAGGCTGCTGAGAACCCGGATTATTCAGGGTTGCTAAACCAGATACACTTTACAAAGCAAAGCAAACCTTTTGGGAGTATGGGGAAGGCAGGTTGTTTGTTTGAAACGTGGGTCGCCAACCAGTTCAAACATCATACATTTGGGAACAAATGTTTTTGGCCCGTGTTATGTGGAGGAGCTTTGTTCTACTTGGAGAACTTGGCTTTAGTTTGTAGATTTTTGAGGAAGTTTTCCTTGGAAAAAAATCTATTGTTCTAAGTCAGCATCATTATGAGTCGGCAGGACCCAAGAATTATGACCATTGCTGCAGTCTTGGCTCTTGCGGCATTTCCTTTCCCCATCCCTGAGGAGCTCAGCCCCAGAGGGGATGATACTGTGTGCAGAAGGCTGACTCATCAGCCCAGCTACGCAGTGGTGTCTTCTCTCACTGCTCCCAGTGCACTTGGATCCTGCCCTGCGAGCGCTGGACTGGCAAATGTCTACACTTGTGTTTTGTTGGACTCGCTTACACAAAAGTGTTCCAGGGACAGGGTGTTCAAAACTCACTTCCTATGCATGCTACTGGCAGCTACCCAGAAGTGAAGTGAGGTTAATAGCTAAACAAGCTTCATTATTCACCGCAGCAGCAGTCTCATCTCTAGGAACTGCTAAAGCTCTTTTCTTTATCCTCACACTAACTTTAACCTCCTGAGGTTGGAGATTTTGAGTATCATTTACAATTTTATCTCTTGTGTTCCTCTGAGGATCATTTTCAGATGGAATATAGAATCATAAAATGTTAGGGTCTGAAAAGGGACCTCTAGAGATCATCTAGTTAAACCCCCTGACAAAGCAGGATCATCTAGGGCAGGCTGCACAGGAACACATCTAGAGCTGATGAAACAAATAATGAAATAAATAATCATGAAATAAAGTTCCTCCTGGAATGAGAGCAAAATTTAGGGAGAGGTATACCTGTGTGGGACACTCCAGCTGTATTAGAACATACTTAGAGGGGTACAGTGTCTCTTCCTTTACTAAGATAACTTGACTAATATAACACATCATTACAATTCAAGAGAATGTGTGTAGCACTAGGATGAGGGACAATGGTTTTAAACTAGAGAAGGGCAGATTGGACATCAGGAAGAAGTTCTTTACTATGACAGTGGTGGAACACTGGAACAGTTTGCACAGGGAGGTGGTGGAGGCCTCATCCCTGGAGACATTCAAGGTCAGGCTTGATGGGGCTCTGAGAAGCCTGATCTAGTTTGGGGTGTCTCTACTTGCTGCAGGGGGGTTGTACTACATGACCTTTGGAGGTCCCTTCCAAGCCAAACCATTCTCTGATTCTATGAAAAATGATAGAAGTGAACTCAGAGTTCATGAAAGATTCAGAATCTGTAACCAAAAACAGTGGCCTCACATTTATGCATTAAAAAAGTATGGAACAGTGAAAGTTAAGAAAGTCCACTAGTATGTGTTTCCTTGACTGCAAGATAAAAGCAGGCAAGGAAGTTGCTCTTTGTACAATCTGTGCCTTGTGTGCTAATTATCCATGCCTGTGATGCCATGTGCCTGACAAAAGATGTTCTCTCCTCTTGTTTTCAGGTAATGATAGTTGAAGATGCCAGCCCTCTGGCAAATATGCTGTGCCAAAAAATCCAGAACTAAGCATGGAAAAGGTGAAATGGACAATATGGCAGAAACAAGTGGGAAAATGCAGATGAAGAAAGAAATCACATTATTAAATGGAGTTTCTTTAATTGTAGGGAACATGATTGGCTCTGGGATATTTGTATCACCCAGAGGTGTTTTAATGTACAGTGCTTCCTATGGACTGTCTCTAGTCATCTGGGCACTTGGTGGGATGTTTTCACTGTTTGGAGCTTTGTGTTATGCTGAATTGGGCACATCCATCGTTAAATCTGGAGCCAGTTACGCCTATATCCTGGAAGCATTTGGTGCCTTTGTGGCCTTCATCAGACTCTGGTCATCCTTGTTAATTATTGAACCAACAACCCAGGCAGTGATTGCAATCACATTTGCTAACTACATTGTTCAACCCATTTTTCCTCATTGTGAGCCACCACATGATGCAGTCCGGTTGATTGCAGCTGCTTGTATATGTAAGTAAAGTCAAGATTCCTAGAAGATAAGAACTATCATTGTAGGTGCCCAGAGATTTTTTTCCCCCTAATTTCTATTCCTTCACCCTCTGTGAAAATAATTATTGCCTTTCTAAAAGTTGTTCTCAGGAGCATGCAGGAAATAATCTTTTATTGAGATGGATTTGATTTGGGGCTAGGATTATTAGAGGGGAGAGGAGAATTACAACAATTTAGTCCAGTATTGCATCCTCTCTGGTAGGGCTGTTACCTGGCTCAAGAAGTTATCCTCAATGCACTCCAAGAGCCTACTGTAGCTCACTGGGCTACTTTTCCTGCAGATAGTGGTTGAAGCCTCCTGGCAGGCCTCCTGGCCTCTTGGCAGCCCCTGTGAAGCCTTCTGTAGCTGGAGTAAGAAGGCTTTGTCAATAGGCTCTCCTTGATCAGGCAACCTGTAGTAGACACCAAACAAAAGGTTCCCTTTGTTGCCACTAATTCTTACCCATAAGCTTTTGGCCTACTCATGGCCATTCTTTGAGGACAGCTCTTCACACTCTATCCATTTCTTGATGTAGAGGGCAACCCCTCTGCCCCTCCCTCTCTCCTTCATCAGAACTGAGAGAATCATTCGTCATTGGAATGGGCTGCCCAGGGAGATGGTGGAGTCACCATCCCTGGAGGGGTTCAAGAGGGGACTGGATGTGGCACTTGGTGCCATGGTCTAGTCGTGAGGTCTGTGGTGACAGGTTGGACTCGATGATCTTTGAGGTCTCTTCCAACCTTGGTGATACTGTGATACTGAAATTGATCCCAACCACTCTCTGCAACCAGCTGCTTTCTAATTTCTATGAGATTCTGTCAAAACTGAGGCCTAAGGAAACTCTCTAAGTACTTCTGTAATCTTCAGACTCGAGGTCAAAGCATGAATGCCAGCTGCTAAGCCATGGGCCCAGAGTAACAGCATGCTGGCCTGGTTAGTTCAGTATCTTCTCTACAGCATCCAAACAGTTTGGTGCAGAAGCTGTCCTTACTCTGTTATGTAGATCAGAGCTCAAATCAGCATGGAGAACTGGGTGAAAAGCTTTGATTCAAATAAAGGCTACAAAGAAATCTCACCTTCTGCGTGTCAGCAACACTGCTGACCTTAATAACATTTAATGATTATTTACATGGAGCAGGGGTTTGTCATAAAAGTCAAAAGCTGGCGTGTTTTGTCTCACTCTAATGAAAACAGTATCCTTCAGAAAATAAACCTAGGAGATCCTGAACAGGAGAAATTGAATTCTGTTTTGTTCTTTGCAAAAGGGCTGGTATCTGAAAGGATGGATTTGAGATATACTTTGAGTGGTGTAAGACAGACAGTGCTCTTCTCACGCATGTTGTTTTTCCCTGCAGGCTCCTTAACGTTTATTAATTGTGTTAATGTGAAGTGGGGAACCCGTGTACAAGATATTTTCACGTATGCAAAACTTCTGGCCCTGATCCTGGTGATATCTGTTGGCCTTTACAAAATTGGTAAAGGTAAGAAGGATTTTCACTTAAATGCTTAAACCGTACTTAATTTTCAAAGATCAGGCTCCTTAAGACTTACATATGAAGTGGTGCTTGCTGTGCCATAGGAAGATCACAGGAATTTTATGGCTTGTTAAGCAAGCAGAAATTGCCAGATGTGTCCTTTCCATCGCTTCTCGCACCCTGCTCCCCCTTGCTTGCCTGTAGCAGAGCTGCTGCAGTGCCCTGTGAGGTGAGGCTCTTGTCTTTTCCTTCCCTGGTGTGAGGTCATGCTTATTACTAGAAACAAAGGTGAAAACTAATTCTGTGGTCTTTTGAATCACTGTGGTGCTGTATGGCATCACAGGAGAGATGAGCCATGCTGTATCAGCAGGACTGAACTAAATACATGAAAAGCTGAAGGCTAGTTTGTTCTGATGCTACTTCTGCAATAGATTTGATTTTTTTAAGTTGGGTCTCTTGACACAGTGAAGTCTTTTCCAACTGAAGCTCTGTTGCTTAGTTACTGAAGTTTCTTCATTCTGCTTTCCCATGAAATTAATGAATAGCTATTGTACATTCAGTTAAAATAAAGATGTTTTTCTCCTCTTCAGTTTAGGAATTGTCTGCTGCTGAAACTAGCTTATAAAACTTACTGAACATGCTTGCTTCTCCATGTTTACTGGCCTTCTTTCCTCGGCTGCATTTCTAATGCATCATCTGTTACACTGCAAAGCTACACCCAGACTTTAAGAGAGCTTGCTGGTTAAGCCATTATCTGTGCATGTCAGTTGTCACTGGTTTGTTCAAGTCTAAAGAACCCTGAACAAATTAACTCAGTCCTAAAAGCAGGAAGACACACAGGAAAAGCATTGCTTAAGGGCCAAAGTCACATGTAAAAGGTTCTCTCCATAAAGCTGCTGCAGTTTTACAAAGCTGTGAGTCCATGATGTCCCCACTATAGCAGCTTTGCCTTGTCCCCTGACTCCTCCCAAACTCTAGCCAGCTCCCTGGTGTGCAGCTGCCACAATGTAGCTTGGCCCCCGGGGCCATTCTCACTGGTCCTGTATCCATGTAACCCACGCTGAGTCCTTCACTTTGCCCTGTGCAGCCAGGGAGGGTGAAGGCAGGGAGGAAACATTATTATGAGGAGCACAAAGTGCTGAGGGCTTTTGGTGGCAATAGAGATCTAGTCTGTGCTCTATTTAAGCAGAATCAAGCACTTGGATACAGAAAGGACTGGAAGGAAGAATGATGTGGACTTCTGGAGGAAGTTGTGATTGGGTTGATGCACTCTTTGAGACCCAGCAGCTGTTTAATGAAGAGTGCAGTTGTGATGTATGGTGTAGCCCTGCCGTGTTCCTTCTGACGTGTTCACAGAGATGCCTCTTCTTTCAAAACACCGTGCATCTATCCCATTTTGAATATGAGCTGTCTGTAGTTTAAAAAAAAAAAAAAAAAAAAAAAAAAAAAAAAAAAAAAGGCAGCTTTTCTGGAGCCTTTCACAGCATGGACACAGAATGGTAGGGGTTGGAAGGGACCTCTGGAGACCATCCCATTGAGTCCAACCCTCTTGTCAAGGCAAATTCACCTAAGGAAGGTCACACAAGAACAAGTCCAGGCAGGTTTTGAATGTCTCCAGGGAAGGAGACTCCAGCACCTCTCTGGGCATCCTGTTCCAGTGCTCCACCAGTATCAACATAAAGAAGTGTCTCCTCGTGTTTAGATGGAACTTCTTCTGTTCATGTTTGCGCCTGTTACCCCTTGTACTTTTCTTCCAACCGTTTTCTTCCCCAAAGTGCATGTAGCTCTTGTGGTTTCACCTTCCTCAGATCCTCCTCCTGATAGTTACTACTCTTCGAAGACTGAATTGCTTTTGTGGTATCTATAAGCTCCTTGGTTTAACCACCTTGCAGTGAAGTTGTTTCATTTTACAAGAACAACCTTACTTCCCTAACAGAGCTTTCAGCATGTTTCTGAACCCCCTTCCACTTATATTGGTTGACTTTCCTTCTGCAAACTCTGAAAGGCCTTTCTTCCCCTTTCCAGAGGCTCCTTGAAGGCTCATGCCATTTCATGACATTTTGTCTATTTTGCAGTGTTCTACAGAGTGTCATCTCAACTGATTGAGCTAAACTAGAGGAGAATTTTGAAAGGAAAAATGTTTCAAATCTCCTCTCCTAACTTCAGGGAACACCTTTGTGGGGCAGAGCATGCCATGAAGAACCATGCCTCCAGGAGTTCCCCCTCCAGTGGCCACTAATTGGGGAAAGCGAAAGCACAGATAGGAGGCAGAAATATGAGACAGATTCAGGAACTGAAAAGGGGCTTCCCAAGTGCCTCTGCCTGGCTGACAGATCACAGCATGACCCCAGTATGCCTCCATCCCTCAGTGGTCTGGGCAGCGATGCCAGTGGAGGGTTGTTGTAATATAGCATCCTACAGAGGATGCTGTAGATTCTGGTAGAATTGCACAAGTCACATGCAAATAACAAACATCGGAAGATACCTTCTGGTGTCTTCCTGTACAAGTGCAGCTGTCTGACCACCTGACTGAAACTTTCCTAATTGTTACATCCAATCATACAGCTGTGCACCTTTAGAAATAGTAATGAAAGCTGGATGCAGTGGGGTTAACTGAGACTTTTACTGTAGTGTCCTCCTACACCATATCCTTGAAATGTAACAGGCAATTGGGACCTGCTGTTTGTACAGGAGAAACAGAAAACTTGAGTGCCCCCTTCAAGGGCTCAGCAACAAACCCAGGGATGATTGCACTGGCTCTTTACTCTGCCCTCTTCTCCTACTCTGGATGGGACACACTCAACTATGTGACGGAGGAAATGCAGAATCCTCAGAGGTAAACACGTGTGTTTCCTTTGAATCACTGAAGTGTCCTGGTAAGACAGGTAGTAACAGGACAAACCACTCTATATTTTTTCTGAGTGGAAAGTAGTCTGGCTATTTTCTCTGCAAAGGCTTTCTTCTTTTCAAATGAAGGACTATGTGTGAGAACTCCTTGTGATTATTGTAGTTGCTCACCAGTTGTATCACCTTAACAAATCACTTGCCTGTGTGTGTATATTTTGTACCTTAACCAGATCAGAATTTCTAAAGGAGGATAACAGATCCCTGCTGAAAGCAGGGAAGAGTATGGATCCATTTAGCCCTCCAAAAGTCCCTACTTCTTTTCAAACACGCAACAATTTTAGTTTCCAGGACTGGTTTTGCTCTCAGTAGGATAAGGCTGCTTCAGGTGATCTGCATTACTACAGGCAAAATCTTCAATTTTTCTGAAGGTGAAAGGTTAAGTCCACAGCAGCACTGAAAATATCATCTCCTGCCCTCTGTAGGGATGTCAACACTGTGGCAGTTGTGTGTCCCAGCTACTCAGACTCACATAGTTCACCATGTCTTGGCACACACTTAGGTTATGAGCCAGGGAAAAAAGTGCTACGATCATGAAAACACCTCAGTGTGCATTTAAATCTCATTGCTTAAGTGCTGTCTTGATTTATTTATTGCTTCATATAAAAGATAGTATCTACAATTTGCAGATACAAAGATACTTTTTCCTCTAAAACTTGTGGGAGCACATTATTTTGTAACCCCACAATTAGAAAATGATGGATTCAGAGAGTGGTGGAGGCATCCATTCACAAATGTTTAAATTTAGGAACAATGTTCTAATTAAATATTTCATATTTAAAGAACCCAAAATAATGTTGCCATTTTCCTTTTGCAGGAATCTGCCTCTTTCTATTGCAATCTCCATGCCTATTGTGACTATTATTTACTTGTTGACTAATATAGCATACTATGTAGTGCTGAACATGTCAGATCTCCTCACAAGTGATGCAGTGGCTGTGGTAAGTAAGAGAAAGTAATTCAAAGAAAAGTTACTGTAGGGATGACATGGCAGAAAAGTCTTGGGCAGCACACTTTTTGCCAGAACAGTTGAAATATTTCCATGATGAAGGCTATGGCTTTGTTTCAAACCTTCTTTTTGTGTAAGAGTACCAATATATTAGAAGGTGCATATGAAGAAATATCCAGTAAATCTGTTCCTGTAAAATCCTCTTACATACTCTGCAAATCCTGCTCCTAACAGCACTTCATTGCAGTAGATGCTTTTGCCAGAGTCAGACAAGGTGGGGAAAGTCTGGGAACCAGGAGGTTTTTGCCATCATTCTAAGGTACAGTGTGTGATGTCTAATGCTGCAGGATTACAGCCGTATTTTCAATGCCAAAATGTGCAGTGAAGCTTTTTCAAACTTTTATCAGTCATTTATATACAAGTGCACCTTCATTGGAGGTGTTCAGGAGAAGACTTGATGGGGTGCTTGGCTGCATGGTTTAGTTGTTGGGTGGGTTGGATTGGTTGATGGGTTGGACGCGATGATCTTGAAGGTCTCTTCCAACCTGGTGTATTGTATTGTATTGTATTGTATTGTATTGTATTGTATTGTATTGTATTGTATTGTACAGTTGTAATTCAGGCTCAATAAGGCTCTGAGCAACCTGATCTAGTGGAGGAGTCTCTGCTCACTGCAGGAGAGTTGGACCTTGGGAGGTCCCTTCCAACCCAAACCATTCTATGATTACTACAGTCAGGATTTGTTAGCATACATGAATGGAATGGAATGGAATGGAATGGAATGGAATGGAATGGAATGGAATGGAATGGAATGGAATGGAATGGAATGGAATGGAATTAACCAGGTTGGAAAAGACCTTTGAGATCGTCAAGCCCAACCTATCATCCAGCACCATCTAATCAGCTAAACCATGGCACCAAGCACCCCATCCAGTCTCTTCCAAAACACCTCCAGTGATGGTGACTCCACCACCTCACTGGGCAGCCCATTGCAATGGCCAATCATAATCATGAAAGCCAATGCATCTTCTTCTGTTATCTTGTTGACTGGATCTAGACTTAGAAATATTTTCGTAACTTCTTTTTCAATGTATCTGCCTTTTTTTTTTTCTCTCTTTTTGTACTGATCTGTATTTCCAAATTTTACCTTCCCAAGTCATTTTTCTGTGTCATAAGAAAGCGTGGGCTCTGTGTGTGTGGTTTTGGGTTGGTGTGTCCTCATGAGAGTTTCTCATGATTGTCCGTGTGCCTCACTATTGTTTTCTTTCTCTGTTACAGACGTTTGGCAGTAAAACTCTTAGTTACGCTAAGTGGATAGTCCCTATAGCAGTGGCCATGTCTTGCTATAGTGGCTTAAACTCATCAATCATTGCAGCATCTAGGTATGAAATACAAGATTTATTTTAAATTATTAAAAGAAACCACCCACATTTTTTATTGATCTGCATTCTTTACTACTGCATTGTAAAAGCAAAACAGTTAATTTCTCCCACGTCAGGTTGTTCAGTTAAGACGGAAAGGATTGGTTTGTGTTTTCTCGTGGTCAGCATCAACTGTTAAACTAAAGCCACTTGAGAAGAGAGCAGCATTTACAACCGAGTAATAAAAGAATTCATGCTGCCTTTGTCAATAGCAAGAAGCTATTCCTTTGCTCATTGGTTGAGTTTTCTTGTTCCTTTTTCTTTAGGCTTTTTTATGTCGGAGCCCGGGAAGGACACCTCCCTGACAGTCTGAGCTTGATCCATATAAAGTGCTACACACCAGTCCCTGCTCTCCTCTTCAATGTAAGTGACAGCCTGGCCCCTTGCCTGCCTGGGGCAGCCCAGTGTTCAAACCCATCTCTGCCCAGTGTTTCTCACCGTCTCTTGCTCTGCTGGAGACATCTTCCTCAAATACCCACAATTTCTGAAACTCATTGAGGGTGGTGGTGTTATTTTGTCAGTGGAGTTTTTTCCCAGTGGAAAGAGAATGGCTTGATTCACATTCATATGCCCTCTGAACAAGATTAGTGAGCAGTAAGTACAGCAGCATTACGTAGAAACAGAGAGTGGATAAATATCTAACAGTAAAGACAGAGGTGGTTTAAGTCTTTATGTGAGTTTGCAGAGTGTCACCGGAGAAGAACACAGCAGGAACATCTCTCAGAGCCTGCCTTAGGCTGATTTTCTAAGACTGTACCTATAAGAGGAGTGACAAAGCACTGAAAAATTATTTCTCACCCTTGGATGCCTATGGCTATATTGACTTTTTTCCCTGCTGTCACTATAAAAGTTAATCTTGTGACACAAAAATCAAAGAACAGTAAGGTATAGAAGTAGTCAGCAGAATTTTAATAAGCAATCCATAAATCTGGCAGATTTAGATATGGGGGAAGATAAGCAGAGGGAAGGTGGCATCATTCAAAAGCATTTCACTGCTGTTTGAGTGAACATATGTTTTATTTGGTGTGCTGCATGTGGCTTGTTAATAGGTTATCACACTGGTCCTATTTCAGATCAAATCATGGACTGAATGTTATAATCTCACTATGAATACTCTTCTAAGAGGGATTCTGTTTACACCAGTGTGACAGGTTAGGCTGTGCCTTTAAGAAAAGGACAGCTGCAGAATTCTCTAGATGAATGTTTAGGTGTAAAAAGGAAAACAAAGATTAATTCCAAACAAATTGGTCAGATGTGAGATGTACCATAGCAAATATCTCTAACATTCTTGCTCTCACTCACTTCAGCTTCAGCTTCAGTCTGTTCTGACTTTCATTTCTTGGCCAGCCTGCATGCAACTGACCTTAGACTGAAACTGATGAGATAAGAATAACTAACTTTCTTAACAACTTTGAGCTAACAAATTTCCCTTAATATCCTTTTTTTCTCTCTTTCTCTTTTTTCATCTAATTAACTACTGGGGGAAAGGGGAGGAGGGGGAGAGAGGTTTTGGGGGGGAGCCCAAGGGGGATTCTCCTCAGGAGGATCTGTGCTTGTGATATTTCCTGTAAATTCTTGTATGATCTTGTCACTAGTGTATATTTTGTGTATATTTATTGCATTTCATTATTGCTTCTAAAATACAGCTTTCCATTCACTTCTCCGGCTGAGTTTAGCTGTGCTTTATGTTGGTGCATGTGGGTTAAGGCATCACACCACTGCAACCAGGAAGATGAGCTATACTCCCTTAATATACCACTATTGCCATTTTTCACATTTTTTTTTCCCTGCCTATCTGTTAAAATAGACATTAAATTGCTGCTGGTTTAGGTCTTTCCATATGAGCAGTACAGCATACCCGCATATCACAGAATTTGCTCCAATGGTCTCAGTTTATGAGTGGACTCTGAGGGCCTCCCACAGTGAAAAAACTGTTTGCTTTCAAACCAAAGCCAACCAGAACAGCAGAGTAAGCTACAGCCTATAGAAAGCTTCTTAGCAACCTTCTCCATAGCATAGAGTCTGGGGCTCCTCATCTGGTCTTCTTAGGAGGGTTTCCTGCTGGTGCTAAAACATAACTTCTTAAACTTAACACCTCTTCAGCCAAATGTGGTGCTCTCACTGCTGTGTTTAAGGCAAAGATACCTGCCTGTTTCACACAGCCACACTTGAAGATTTCTCAGTGTAAGTATCATTCTTGCAAGGACCTGATTTGCTAACTCCAGACAGATATGCTGGAAACAGGCTGGTTTGTAGCTTTACTACCTCTTTACTTCCTCAGACATGTCTTTTATTTCTTAATAAAAAGTCTTTGTTTTTATTATCTCTAGGGATTAATGACTTTGCTTTATCTCCTTGTGGAAGATGTTTTCCTCCTCATTAATTACTACTGCTTCAACTACTGGCTTTTTGTGGGTCTGTCTGTTGCAGGACTAATATACTTGAGATATACACAGCCACATAGACCACGACCTATTAAAGTAAGTAAACAAGTGAGGCACCAAGCCCTAAAGGCAGCTAAATGCACGTGTTTATGTAATGCTTAATACCATGACCACAACATTACCAGTTGCATTATGTATTATTTATCACCCATACAAATCCTTTCAACATTCCAGGTAAGAAATGAAGGGCCAAAACCCATTTGAGCTTCCACAAGAGCATCTTTTGGTGCTTTTTCTGTGGGGTTTAAATGATGTTTCTTTTTCCTTTCATTGAACCTTATAAGTACATTTCAGAATAAATAAGGCCTGGGCTTCTTAGTCCAGAACTGTTTTATACTGTTCACACCAGAGTCTTACCAGGACACAGAAGAGCTAGTGATGAAGGTTCCAGAGAGCTCAACAGTCTGATCAAACTCCATCCTGAAGCGTGTTCACACTTAATTTCCAAACTCTCCCTGAAATAAGGGAAGATACAGATGAAATCTTGCCTTATTGGCAGTTTTGCTACTGACCCAACTAAAGCAAGGATTACTGTCAGATTATAGATAATGACAGTGTAATTCCTATTAGCATTTGCCAGCATAGCCAGCATCACAGCTCTGCATATGCTTTGTCCTTTTCTGAAATGTAGCTGCTACTTTTCATCAACTTACCATTTTCAACCTTTATAAGGAAAAAGAAGTACTTATACCAGTAAACTCTCAGGATTTGCTGGTGGCTTTTATATGTCAGCTCCTGGGCTCTTGAGAAGGCTCATTACTACAGACAGTGAAAAATATTTGGGGGAAAAATAAATCCATGAAGAGGTTATTGCAACTTTCCTTATTCATAGTGCAATATTTGTTAAGTGCCCAGGATAAATGGTGGTAAATCAGTGCATCAGCGTGGTAATTGGAAGTCTAGCTGAGTTAGATCCTAATCAAAATTACAATTGAACATTTGCAGTTGTAGTTAGAGGCAAAATTACCCATTACTGCTCAGCTTTAAAGTACAGCTTTCAAGCATTGATTTTTTTACTTAATTGGGAAAGAACTGAGTTTCAGCAGGTCTGAAAACAACAAAACAGTCAGATGCTCAGGTGTGTACCCAATAAGAGGCTGTCAGCAACACACACACGAGCTAGAAAATTGCACTGACTGTAGGCAGTCAAAAGATTCAGTCCATAGTAGTCATGCAGTTAATAGCTGTATTTTTATTATTAATGTGGACTCACAGAATGGCTCAGGTTGGAGGGGACCTCTGAGATCATCTCCAATCTCCCTGCCATGGGCAGTGGCATCTCTCAGCTAGACTCAGCTGCTCAAGACCTCATCCAGCCTGGCCTAGAACACCCCCAAGGAGAAAGCATCCACAGCCTCCCTGGGCAGCCTATTCCAGAGTCTCACCACCCTTGTACTGAAGAACTTCTTACTAAGACCCAGTCTAATCCTACTCTCCCTCAGCTTAAAACCATTCTCCTCTCATCCTAGTGCTAGACACCCTTATTTAATGTCCCTCTCCAGGTTTCCTGTAGGATCTCTTCAGGTGCTGGAAAGTATTTATAAGGTCCCTCAGAGTCTTCTCAGCTCCCTCAGCCTGTCCTCATAGCAGAGGCCTGACATTTTTATGCTAGAGTATTTACTGCATCTCTCAATAAATGTTATTGTGGTTTTTGTCTCCACAGCTTAGCCTCTTCTTCCCTATAGTATACTGTTTATGTTCCCTTTTCCTGGTCATAGTTCCTCTCTACAGTGACACAATCAATTCCCTTATTGGCATTGGTATTGCCCTCTCCGGCATTCCTGCATACTATTTGGGAGTTTATCTGCCAGTTGAAAAACGACCTAAATGTCTGCAGTGGTTATCTGGTAAGCAACATCATTTTGACCCAGTCAGTCTGCCAAAATCCTGTAAGCTTGGACAGGAGAAAGAATCATTTCTTTTTCATTAAGAAGTGTTGCTGTGCTTTTGTATGTGGCAAGTCTGAGATCATTTGCTTCGTCTCATGGTCCCGAAAATAAAAACCTTACATTCCAGTACAAAACAGTCCAATATGTGGATATGGTATGGTCAGCTAATACTTGTGGCATTGAGTCCTTTCAATATATTGGCTCAATAAGAGCCATGTGGAATTGTGAAGATTAAATGCATTCCTTGTGGTACCCTGAAAGGCAGAAATAGCAGCACACCATCGGTTTACTTTCTGTCCAAGGGATGTAACAGCTGAGTCACAGGAGTCCATGTATTTTTGTAAATTACAGAAAAATGAATTATTGGCCTGCAAAGTAGTTTCTACTCCTCAAATTCAGGCAGTCCTGAAAAGGAAAACTTCAGTGTTTTTCATTCAGTTTAACTCAGCTATCAATTTGACAGCTCAATGAAAATAACAAGATTTTCTGTTTAATTATTAAGCTCCTTTTGCCTTTAGCTATTTGCAACATACTTAATCCATTTGATTAAAGTGCTTTCAGATTTTCCTAATACCTATATGGTGCTTTCAAATGCTTAAAATCCATATATTTGTCTAAGATACATTACAACTTTGTCTCACACATTTTTGCTATGTATTACAGCTACAACGACAAAATATGTTCAGATGCTCTTCTATTGTGCTCCATCAGACCTGGACATAGACATGGAATCCACAGCAGCTAAGAGTAAATAAAGTTGCCTTGACATTGAGAGTTGTGCCTTGATATTTGCTCTTTGGAGCAGTTTTTATCATCTGAAGTTCTCCCCATGTGTTCAGTTATACTAGAGCACTACTACTGCCGGGTTCTGCACATTGGCCACAACAACCCCAGGCAGTGCTACAGGCTGGGGTCAGAGTGGCTGGAGAGTGGCCAGGCAGAGAGGGACCTGGGGGTACTGGTTGATTGTAGGCTGAACATGAGCCTGCAGTGTGCCCAGGCAGCCAAGAAGGCTAATGGCATCCTGGCTTGCATCAGGAACAGTGTGGCCAGCAGGAGCAGGGAGGTCATTGTGCCCCTGTACACTGCACTGGTTAGGCCGCACCTTGAGTACTGTGTCCAGTTCTGGGCCCCTCAGTTTAGGAAGGATGTTGACTTGCTGGAACGTGTCCAGAGAAGGGCAACAAAGCTGGTGAGGGGTTTGGAACACAAGCCCTATGAGGAAAGGCTGAGGGAGCTGGGGTTGCTTAGCCTGGAGAAGAGGAGACTGAGGGGTGACCTTATTGCTCTCTACAACTACCTGAAGGGAGGTTGTAGCCAGGCAGAGGTTGGCCTCTTCTCCCAGGCATCCAGCACCAGAACAAGAGGACACAGTCTCAGGCTGCGCCAGGGCAGGTTTAGGCTGGATGTTAGGAAGAAGTTCTACACGGAGAGAGTGATTGCCCATTGGAATCGGCTACCCGTGGAGGTGGTGGAGTCACCTTCACAGGAGGTGTTCAGGAGAAGACTTGATGGGGTGCTTGGCTGTATGGTCTAGTTGTTGGGTGGGTTGGATTGTTTGATGGGTTGGACGCGATGATCTTGAAGGTCTCTTCCAACCTGGTGTATTGTATTATTATTATTATTATTATTATTATTATACTGTACTCTGCAGCAGTGGAGGTCTGCTAATTTGTCTTACAAAGCACTCTGGTTTATGGGCTTTTGGGGTTTTTGTTTGTCTGTTGTTAATAGTGAGCTAACATCTAACACTTTGAAACTGTAAAGCACTGTGTGAACACACATGTATCAGTAGTGCTAAATATTAGATTAATTGCAAAATCATCATAAAAAGTTCTAGGTCTAGCCACAGTCCTAACAAATTGATCAATATACCAAAAAAATGAGTTGGGAAGTAGAAGCCAGAGGGTACTTCTAAAAATATAAGTAAATTCATGGTAAATACAAAAAAGGTACAATTCAAACTGGTAGACATGCTTTGAGGCAATGTAGTATTAGTGTTAAACTATTCTAGTAGTTAAACAATTAAGTTACAATTATTAGAATAGCTAAACCATTCTAATAATTCTATCCCTGTTATACATATTTTACCAAGAGGAGAAAACCAACATTTTCAGTCAGTGAAATTCTCATCTGACAATGTCCCACATCCATTATTCTTCTGCAGAAGTATTCTCAATGAACAAATGGTATCATTGTAACTGCAGTACTTTTGCTTTTCCATCAGCATAACTACCATGGAGCACTGAAAGAAACTGAGTCATGTTCCAGCTAGTCAGGGAAAACACTTCAGCTCTTCATGGTGTCCGTTGCTTACCTAGTGGTATCAAAGGTGTAGCCTCATAACCACAAAAGTTGCAATGTGGAAAAAGATTATCTAAAGGAATTCACAAGGAGAAATTAAAAAACTATTGATGTTTACAAAATTCCTTGAGCCCCTGCCCGGCCCTTCAGGCCTTGCCAGTTTCTGCTGGAAAGGTAAACTGCAGGTCTCCTACTGAGCACACAGAGAGCCTCCAGCATGAGCTGCCCAGTCGTTGGGTCACCCAGGTGCCTTGTTGCAGAATACTCGGCACAAGCACATGCACTGGACAAGTTCACCCACCAGTGGGTATATTGTAAGAGAGGGGCAGTTAAGATCTAGGGTTGTTTTTTTAAAGTGGCACACAGGAATGTGCAGCTAATCCTATTCACAGTCACCCGAAATGGAAGAGACCTTAATTGTCATTACAAAGAAAGCCATCAGCCTTGCAACCTAGGGCCCAAAACCAGCTGCTGCACCATCTCATGGGGTTTGTTGATGTGTAGCTCCCTCTGCATCCTTGCTGGCACTTAGTTCTTCCTTTCTCTAATTATATCTGAATGTAACATACATTGTTTCTCATTTGAGTTGTGCCATTCCTCTTCAAGTAACCATGTTTTTAAGGCAATTTAATCTTACACATCTCTTAAACATCTCTTCATACCCTCCCTCCACTGTAAATACACCACACCATGGTGGTGGTATGTTGAGAGTTGGACTCAATGATCTTAGATGTCTTTTCCAACCAAAACAGTTCTGTGAGTTGCAGGATTGTCACTTTGTGCATCTCCAACACAGTGTTTGCTGAAGGGCTGCTCTGAAACCTTCCATTTGGATTTCAATGCCAGCTGCTGTGGCAGCTTCCTTTCAAGGGTTTCTTCTTTTGATACAAAGTGTGAAGATCAAAAATGCACTAAATTAAGATAAACATTAAGATAAAGATGTGAGAGACATGTGGTTTGCTTTTTAGAAGCCTCAGCTTTTGATCACTAAAATCACTTAATCATCACGCTTACAAAACACAGGAAAGAAGACCTTGCACATTGTTCTTCAGAGCCGTGGTCCCAGACTGTATCAGGGCACAAAGTATAAATCCTACAAGTTGGTGCCAAACTAAATGTGACAGTCTTCGCCTGCACAGAGGTCTAAGTCTTGCTCAGTGCTGAGCTATGGGTCACACCAAGACAGCACTGTACCATCTTCTGAAGTTTTTCCTTGCAGGACCACAGCTCTTAAGTGATTTGAGATACCTGAGGTGACATCTTTGGGTGGTAACTAGCAGCAGGCACTACAGGTAGCGTAATAAGGGGCTATGGACTAAGACCATTTCCCTAGAGAATTTTGAGCTGAGAAGCTTCTTACTGTGTCTCTTTTCTGGCCAAACCTATTTTTCATATGTATCTGTTAACTTACTGGGCATGATGCACAAGCCCTCATTTTCTTTCTGGACAGAAGGAAAGCAGTACTCAGATAGGAGGTTGTAAATGTGAATAATGGTTTTGAAATTCTCTGTGGTGGTTGGAATCTCAGAAATCCTCACGTGCTTGTTGATTTTTCACGCCTTACAAATAATACATGTAAGTTATTGTCAAATATCTAAAGCAAGCCACAGCTGCTGAAGTGTTTGAATAAATATTTGATCCTTGGCAAATGCTGTAGTTGTGTGGTTTTCAAGCCTAAAAATGTGAATGAAATGTGCTCTGCCTTACATCTTGCAAG
The DNA here is from genome assembly GCA_033816785.1 of Picus viridis. Classification (NCBI taxonomy): domain Eukaryota; kingdom Metazoa; phylum Chordata; class Aves; order Piciformes; family Picidae; genus Picus; species Picus viridis. The sequence goes on from CM066572.1 coordinate 27,189,956, forward strand.
TTGATTTGCTAGGAGAGCACTGAGATTCAAACTTTTATTTGTGTTCTCTGTAACACAATACAATAACAATTTATGGAAGGAAAATTTGCTAATTATTCCAGGTGGGACTCTCTCACTGCAGTTAGGAGCATGTCTTTACCAAAACACTTGCTTGTTCTGAGAGTAAACACATTGAGCATCTGTGAACAGTGTAAAACAACTATACAGTCAAACCATAAAGAGGTTTACTCTTTCAGAAATGGTCTTGCTGTCCAGAGTGAGCATCTCATCATTACACAATAACAAATTAGGAGGAGGAGGCTGGTTTATATCTAGTTTGCTAGCTGGCTTGTCTGTGGTGGAAGGGACTGGGGTGTGGATAACACTGGAAACCATAGGAATATATTGCTGATGGAGGGGCAGGCTGCCCTGCAGCATGTAATGGGAGCCTGGTAGGCTGTAAGGACAAGAGACCCTGGAAAACAGCCCACATGCAGAGCTGGGGAAGGGTCTTTCAGGGGCAAAAGTCAGGGCAATACAGTACTTGGGGGAAGTTACAGCTCTTCTTTAGGGATGAGGAAAACACAGGAGACCTGCTTTTTGTGAAGAGTCACAGTTCTTGGAATACAAACGTGAGAAGGGAATTGGTATCAGATGCCAGTTCTGTGTCAGCAAAAGAAAACAGAAGTTGGTGTTGATAAAGGCTGTCGGCCACAGAAAGTATGAAGTTGTCTGGGCTTCGCACGAGCCTGAGGAGCCGTAAGGGCCGATGAGTGCTCCCTGTCTACAGAGGTGAAGAAATGTCTTCACACATTAGGTAGGATGAGGTTACTGAAGTGTGAAGCAACCTCAGATGCATGACCTGACACTGGGCCAGGTCACAGCTCTCTTACTGGACAAAGTGCCTTCAGCACAGTGTGACTTGTAAATGAAGGCACTTCCTGAATATCTTTTCTTGAAATTTACCTTTATTGTGGAACAGGAACTCCAGAAGCATTATTGCACAATCTTTGAATCTGTAGTACTCGACGTGGCAAGTCCCTGCTCTCGCGCTGATAAGCCAACAGGTTTTGTAAATCTTCCACTTCTTTTTCTGCAGGGTTGATTTTTGATTTATGAGGAGTGGCAGCCAAGCATCTACAGGAAGTGCTACAATTTTGCAAGTGGCTCAATAGCTCAAAAATAAAATCAGTTTTTAAAAGGTGAATGAGGAAACGAAAATGCGAATTGAAGCAAGATGCCTGGCAGCAAGGGGGGAGTAACTTCTTTGTCTTGTAGATCAGGAGCCTACCCTAAAAGCACAAGAAATTAGAAGTACTTGTTTAGGAACACACTTTTAATGTAGTGGATGACAGTGAAAAATGAGGCGAGGCAACAAGGCTGGTGAGAGGCCTTGAGCACAAGCTCTATGAGGAGAGGCTGAGGGAGCTGGGGCTGTTTAGCCTGGAGAAGAGGAGGCTCAGGGGTGACCTCATTGCTCTCTACAACTACCTGAAGGGTGGTTGTAGCCAGGAAGGGGCTGGCCTCTTCTCCCTGGCAACCAGCACCAGAACAAGGGGACACAGTCTCATGCTGCAATAGGGGAAGTTTATGCTCAAGGTGAGGAGAAAGTTCTTCACCGAGAGAGTGATTCGCCATTGGAATGGGCTGCCCAGGAAGGTGGTGGAGTCGCCGTCCCTGGAGGTGTTTAAGAGGGGACTGGACATGGCACTTGGTGCCATGGTCTAGTTGTGGGGTCTGTGGTGACAGGTTGGACTCGATGATCTTCGAGGTCTCTTCCAACCTTAGCAATACTGTGATACTGATACTGTGAGTGGTCTGATGGAATGTCTGGTTATTAGCTAACTAGAAAGGTCAGAATTAGAGCCAAAGAAAGGGAGTGGAATTTGGTTTACCTGGCTGAGGTGAACAATAAAGCAAATGACAGTGAATCAATGCTCTTCTAACAGGAAGAATAAATTGGAACTAATTGGTTCATGCTACAATTCAATAAGCAACACAGTAGAAATTAATGTGCATTTAAAGAACTAGTCACCCAAAATGTCTGTCAAGTGGTGGGACAGGATATACTTCAGCATACAAACAGAGCAAAGATGAATTCAGCAATACATTTATGTAATGCTCAGAAATGTTCGTTTCATAGAGCCAAAACCAACTGTGAGCCACACCTGCTGGAGAGAGGCCAAACAGAGCCTAAACTGTGAAAAGAAACCTGCTTGGGGCTGTTTAAGAACATTCTACCTACATGAAGAGAGCAGAGTTAGAGAAAGGAATATTCACCGCTTTAAAACCATAACCACTTCTCTTTAGAAATGAAGTGTCATTTAGAAACAGAAGAAAGGCAAATTTGGTGGTAATGACTCTAAATTCAAGAACAAGCTGGTGAACTAGAGGTCTGACCCATGTAGATGTGCTTCTGCAATAGCACAGAAGAAGACTTTCAGAACCTGGTTGCAATGACACAGTATGTTCTTGGCTCTAAGCATGCTTGTTCTGAAGGTACTACCTTATTTCTGATGAGCCGTTACTCTAGCCTGCACCACACCACTACATAAGAAAACCTGCCAATTAAACTCACCTTTCTCTTGCTGTTTTAGGTCACGGCTGTCTCAAAGGCTGTGTGATTTAAAGAAGCGCCTAAAATTTCCAGTGGAGTTACATTTGGCTCCACAAGAGGGAGAAGCCCTTTGCTTAATGCTCTCAGGAAGGACAGCCCGTTGTTTGAAACGGCTCCGAGGAGCAGAATCAGAGCCGTGTGTATATCCTAGCCCACAGTAAAAGTCCTGAGAAGGACAGGCTTAGCTCCAGTAAAGTATTAGCTACATATACTGAATGACAGTGTACAGCAGCCTGCTGCAAGTTCAGCTGAAGATGAGGTTCAAGCACTCCCCTTTCCTTATAGGATTGCCTTCGTACCTGTGCCAGATTTTCTCATCCGGGCTGTTTGCTGTACACAACACCATATATGAACAACTGATTCAAAAGGGTGAGGAAGGTTTTTTTTTCAAAGCTTCCACATTAAGCATAAATAATAAACTAATAACAGCTAATAGATAATAAATTAGCTACTTTATGGAAGTGAAGAGAAAGGGAAAAAAACAACTGTTCTGTGTGAATGTCTGAGTGGTTCTCCAGCCTTTTACTTTCTTTTCACCTTCATCTCTTTCCCATAAAACCTGTAAAATCTTCAAGTCCCTCGGCTGTTTGGTAGTGAAGAGCTATTTATAAAGACACCCTTTGGAAAACACAGTGCTCAGGTCAAATCAGTTGGCTGTTGAACTCCTGGCAGTATGATGTCAGTACATGGGCAGCTGTGGCCTTTGTTCTATATATATATGTGTTATTTTTTCCATACCACTCTGTCAGATTCACTTCTGCTCTAACTACCTTCCAGAGTAATCACCTGGCTCTGCACACTTAATGCCCTTGATCTCAGCTTCTGTTATCTATCTGCTGCCAGTAATTCCTTCCATACATGAAGGCACTGTGACTTAGCTCCTACCAGTAATAGCTGCAAGTGTATGATGTGTACAGAGCAGGCAAGATCTCCATAAGCAGTTGCCAGCATAAGGTAGCAAGTGGAGGTGGGAATGCAGGTTTCATATTCCACTGGTTTTCTTATTTTTCTCTCAGGAAGAGCACCTACACAAGTTGTAGTGCTTGCTACAAAGCCAGATGGTGAAGAGATGTATACTGGCCTACTGACCTCCCTCCATACATCTCAGCTATTCATTCTCTAAAATGTGTTAAGCAGCAGCAGACTTGACAGCATTCCCACTTTCCAATTCATGCCCTCATTCGTCAGTTGTGCAGCGTTCCTGAGCCTTGTTAGGTTGATGGCCAGGCTTGGCTAACAGCATGGTGGCACTTAGGTCATTTATGATACTATCACCTTCCATTCATGCCTGGCACGAGCTTTGCCCATTCCTCCTTCTGTGGGATGCCCACTTAGGCAGGACTGTTCAGACCCAGTGCATCTGAGGAGGAAATCGATGACTCTGAAGCAATTCTAGCTGACCCCAAAACCTTCTGTGTGACCTTGGCTGCTATTGGAACACTGGCCCTGGCTTCAGATGCTTTATTGGCTCCTACTAAGCAGCAGATGCCGATAAGCATGGCTTATTCCTAACATTCGTTGTAACTAATAGATCAAATCCCAGATACACTAAATATGGAATTGAGAACTACAAGTCACTAAGGGGTTTCTGCTTTTCTGGGACAGTGCAGGTTACCAGACTTCATGTATGTTTAGTACAAAAGAAGTGTTCTACTTTTCAAAGAGCTTTGAGGCCTTTTGGAAAGTGTATTCAGTAAGCTATATAATCTGATTCTTGCTCCAGGTAAGAATTTGTCTGCACAGGGATGTATGGACGGTGGAATTGAGTGCACCGTCAGCAAGCCTGCAGACGACACCAAGCTCTGTGGTCCAGTTGACGTGCTGGAGAGAAGGGATGCCATTCAGAGGGACTGGGACAGGCTTGAGAGGTGGGCCCAAGCCAACCTCATGAAGTTCAACAAGGCCAAATGCAAGGTCCTACACCTGGCTGTATTATACCTCCCATGCAAACAGCATGCAAAATGGATGAGGGCACAGCCATGGTTAATGGCTTCGCTTTAATTGTCACCATAGTTACATCACAGAATTCACCTTTCTCAAAGGAGGAAGAAGGTCTTTGCTCATGAACTAGCATGCATTATTGATAGGGCTTTAAGCTCAGTCTTAAAGAGTGAAGGGGATAATAGCAGGGTTACTTGTTACAAAAGGTGAGATGACACACCAAGCTTAGAGGGATGAAGTACTATCGTGGGCCCTGGGCAGCCTGGTCTACTTGAGGATGTCCCTGCTGACTGTGGGGAGGTCAGACTAGATGACCTTTGGAGGTCCTTTCTGGCCTGGACCATTCTCTGATTCTGTGATTCTGTAATCCTGTTGCTCTGAGATATACTTGATACACTGGAGCACACACAAAGCTCTATGGAGATAAGCCAGGGACTCCTGAAGTAATGGGAGTCAACAGAGAAAAGCTGGTGAAAAATCTCAAAGGAATTAAGGTGACACAGCCAGCAGCCCAGCTGAAGTGCCTCTACACAAACACATACACCATGGGCAGCAAACAGGGGGAGCTGGAAGCCACCATGCTGCTAATATGCTACACCTTAGTTTCTATGACTGAAACTTGGTGAGTTGAATCCCATGACTGGAATGCAGTTATCAAAGGCTGCAGGCTGTTCAGAAGGGACAGGTGAGGAAGGAAGCATCGCTCATTTTGTCACAAAATGGATAGCATGTGAAGAGTTGTCTCTGAATAAGCACAAGCAGGTTGAAAACTTATGGATCAGAATTAGAGACAAAGAGAACTTTGTGGTTAGTGTCTACTACAGGCCATCCAATCAAGGGGTTTCTATTGATGAAGCCTTCTTACTCCAGCTGCAGAAGGCTTTTCACTCACAGGCTCTTGTCCTGCCTGGGGACATCAACCACCCTGAGATATGCTGGAAAAGTAGTCCAGCAAGCTGTAGGCAACCAGGGAGGTGCCCAGAGGTTATGAAAGCCTTTGTAAGCCAGGTAATAGATAGCCCTACCAGAGAGCTTGTGATACTGGACCTGCTGGTCACCAACACAAATGAGCTAATCCCTGGTGCGAAGACTGGAGGAAGCCTGGTTTCAGTGATCATGCACTGGTGGGGTTCACAGTCCTGAGGGATGTGGGTACATTTCTAACAATCTGAGATGTACCAGGTTTGTTTCAAACTGTGATTTAATTCTTACCACACTTACCCAGATATCAGTCAGCAGATTCTCCTTTTAGAGGTTAAAGATATCATAGGAAAGCAAAATGTATTTGGAAGATGAACGTGGATCAAGTTAGGGTTTAACTAAAGACGTGGAACAGTGAGAAATGCAATTACCTGATTTTAACAATTGCCTTCATTGTGAAAGTCAAAAAGGAGGCCAATCAGTGTGCAGCTGTGGTCATCCTGCAGTTTCCAGGTCTGGCTGATGGGACAGTTCTGGATGTAACCTTCTCAGTGCTGCCATCAGCTCCTCATTTAAGTCCTTCCAAGCATTGTCACAGGAAAGCAGAAAGCCAACACTAAATGAGCTGATGCTGAACCAGGGAAGAAATCAGCACTGGGTGTGCAAGGACATCATCTACTGTTCTGCAACAGGCAATGCACAAAGATTTAAGAAAACCATACACCTGGGAGGTTTATTCCCCCTTACTCTCATCATGCACCACCAGTTTACTTCTCTTACATTTCTTTCTCGTGCCTTTTTTTCCCTACTCTTCTTTTTCCCTACCATTTCACTGCCATAATTAGATTCAGAAGAGTGATTTCTTTTCATTGCCTTCTTTTTCCCCTCCTCCCCCTCAAAATTTGCTTTAATGACTTGTCCTAATTAAGTTTGAGCAAATTCTTTATTATGTTCCCAGATTTCCTGTGGTGTGATCACTTAAACTGCAAATTATAATTGCAGGTTTGGTACCCATGCAGACTGATTATTATAATTGGTACCTGCTACATCCCTTTTAGTTTTCTTGATGGCACCACATTTAAGGAAGCTAAGACAGTTCCAGTTTAGGAATAAACAGGATACACTGTCCTAAAAGAGCCATGTTTGTTTTCCAAATGCATATGAATATGTTTCATGTCTTTAACTTTTACAGTCTGCTGACTGATATCTGGATAAGGGTGGTAAGAATTAGACCACAGTTTGAAACAAATCCAATACTTCTGAGCATATTGGAAGTGGACTAAAAACCAAAGCAATATCTGTGGGGCCAAAATTAATTATTCTAGCAGAAAATTTGACCAAAGTTATGCTGAAGAGGTAGCTCTGCCTCACTATTGCATTAGTAAATCTAGTCAACTGAAATGATGAGTGATGGGTGGTACAGGCCTCCTTGCAGCGGTCCACATAATGAAGAGAGCTGTTTGAGACTTGAGCTAATGATTTCATACAAACACCTTGGAATGCAGATAAAATTCAAACACAACTGATCTGAGTTTGTTTTAGGAAGGAAAGGACGAGCAGAAAAGTGAAAGAAGGCTATAGAATAGTCAAAACAAGTTCCAAAAGCCTGTGGGTTGTGTTTAGGTAAGCGCATAAACCCTGGATATGCAAGCAAGCCAGAAAGCATCCCTGACTGTTGTTATAATTGAACCATGGAAATAACAAATGGAGGAAACTCTTTCCACTGGCAATTATGCTGCTTTAAAAGGATAGAGACCCTGCTGTACCACAGAATATGTACAGATCATCCAGACTAATTTAAAGCTGTAATAGTAGAGCCACTGCCAGGCCTTTCGCAATGGGTAGCATGCTATTATAATAAAAATCAGAGCAGGGTGTGATGTCTGTTGAAAAGTTCACTCTAACTGATCTTACTTAAGGGGCAGCCTGGTCTCATGAACAGCAATCACACAACCACTGGCACAAGTGGAAAGTTCCCTTTTTAACCTAGGGAGGGCCACTGCTGGGACCTGATGAAAGGCAAGCGATGGCAGTCTGGAGAGGACAGGGTGAGGAGTAGGACGCACTGGGCTAGCAGGTCTCCATGAGTGACCCACACAGTTGTACCAGCCTTTGTTGTTAATGGGTGGCTTCCCCAGTCCAGATGAGAGCATTCAGAATGGATCTATACAGAACTGTGTTATTTAAAATAAATTTAAATACTAATTAATGAAGCCAGGCTTGTGCCAATAAAAAGGTAAAAGATGGCTCAGAAAGGCCTGATCATTCACATGTCTACAATACAGCTTCCTTCAGAAAGAAGTAGGCTGCTAGGTCATGGAGCTTGGTTTACTGATTGTATTGACACTAGCTTACTCAACTAATTAAAATCCCAATTAGTGATCTTAACTGAAACCTGCTATTTTCAGGTCAGACTTCTGCCTGTATTCGTTTGTCTGATCCTGGGGTGAAAGCGCAGGGACTTGGCAGCAGAAAATAGCTCTTCCCAGCTACCTCCTCCTCTTCTGCTGCATCCTTGACAAGAGATTTGATCTGCTTGACTTTCTTTGACAAGTGTGACAACTTCACCAAGTTGTAAATGTGAAGACAAGAACTTCCCACATGCCAGACACACAGAAGCTAACTTCCTAGGATTTGAAAATTAGGGTGTCAGAGAAAAAGAGATTAGCTTTATTTATTCAGTCATTTACAGTAGTCTAAGAAGTCAGCAAGCATAAACAGGTGACTGGGAACGCACCCAGAAGATTTTGTGTTGCAACAGATTTTAAGCTGCACACACACAACTGATGGAAGCTCTCTCAAACCCCGTGTCTGTGGTGCCTACCTCTAACACTTGTGTGCAGGCAATACAGACATGCTTGATGAAAACAGGCAAGTGTAGGACTTGCACAGGGAGGTGTACAGGAATCTATATGAATGCTGTTCAAAGACAAGTGCTGAGTCATCAGCTTCCCCTAAACCACACCAATCAAGTTTTCCTTGGCTTACTACGTCTTTAAAGGTCTGAACCTTCTTGCACTCCACAGATAATCAGTTCCCAGCACTCTGTTTCTGCAGTGCACTGCAGGATTTCTGCCTTTAAAGACCTCTTTCTGAGCCATCTTTCTGAGCCAGCTATGACTTCTAAAAGTCACGCTGCCTGAGATTGAGGAATTGCCATTAAACAAAGCTGAATGTGCCTACTTAAAACAGGATTGGTACACTAGAGTTTGTGCCATCTACTGCCTCCCCATTCTCCTGTGAGCCAGGGCTATGAAGATCTGTTTCTGCAGTGAAAACCTCACCTTGTTATCTTGTCAAGGAAGCTTTGTGGTTTGTTTGACCCATATTTGAATACGTGGAGTCAGCAGCTGCAAACACATGGTAGTTAAAACACAAAATGGTGAAGAGACCTTCCCTTCTGTTTTTTAAGAACTATATGCTGGTAAAGTATGACACCTCTTTAAACACTGCTGAGTAACACTCTGTGCTCTAAGAATTGTTGTCACTTAAATAGCTTTTTAGCTGGTGCTTTACTGGAGAAGAATGGTATAGGACTCTCAGCTAATCACAAAACTCCATGTTTCTATTGTTCTCTAAACTTAAAAAAAAAGCCACAAACAAACAAACAAACCCACCCCAACCCCAACTATTTTCTAGATTACAAATCTGAATAGTTTGTAACCCTATAGGGGTCATCTGGAATGAAACACTTTTTTCATTTCTCAGACAGGATGTAATCAGCCAGACATGTTCTGAAACATGATTTCAGAGCCCAAAGAGAAATATCAGTTAAGGAAGGGATGGGAAAAAGCCCTTCAGTGAATATAATATGTACTTTGTCACCAAGCTAAAGGATGTACTAGAAAACTGATTTGCAAAAGAACAAGATGAAGTGTCTCTTCAGCTACATATTTGTATTTCTTTATCCAATATTTCAGCAGTCCTAAGTGACAACATTCAATTTTAAAAGCTGTATGGTAGCATTAAAAACACCACCTCTATTCTATTTTCTCTACATCATATTTTCTACCCATAAACCTCAGATGAAAAACATCAGCACAGTTGCACCAGTCAACCCAGGGTTGTTGAAGAGGATGAGTCCTTGGCTGATGTAACCATAACGGCCATTTCCTTGCATCAGTACAAGATAAAGCCTCCCCAGTGCTCTGGGCCCAGCCACTGTTGCATGCCACAGCTTGCAAGGGAAGCCTTCCCCCCACTCTCAACCAAACCCTCAGCAGAAACCATCCCATGTTGCCCTGGGAAGGACCATCTCAAAGCTTTTGGGCATGGCAGTGATTGAGGACTGGTTCAGTCTGAGATGGACAATCCATGCTAGGCAGCTTTAGCATGATGAGAAGGTTGTTCAGAAGTGTGTCTTGTATGGGATGTGACCATGTAATATGGTAAATTCCACGTGACATGGGATATCACTTAAGACTGGGATCTGGCCAATGTCTGAACAATCCCCCAGAGTGTGGACCCAGGCCCCGAGCTCAGTGTCCTGCCTGAGGGGAGGAGATGCCCCACCTGGGTGTCACCAGAAGAGAGCCTCTGCAGCTGTAAGCTTGGAGGCTGCTTGTTTCCAGAGACTTTGTCTTTCAAAGAGCACTAGCAACTAATCTCATGTTATATATGCTGTATTAAAGATACACCACTAGCTTTGCAATGGCTTTCCACAACATGTGTCTCCACTTGGAAAGGGTGCAAAGACTCTGGTAGAGCCAGGTGGACAATACAGAAAATACGGTGGGAAGCTTTTTCATGAAAGCAAATGCACTTTCAAAACAAACAATTTTTGCTCAGTATTTACATCAGACTATAAAGTACAGGTCACAAGAGTTTTATTCTTAAATGAGTGTTCCCTAAATGCCAAGAATGCCAGCTCATTGCAACACCATTACTAAATATCTCAGGCTATTCCATGTTTCTCATGTTGTTGTAGGATGGAAAACCAAGACAGACATTTTGGAAACATATTGTCCCAGACGGAGATAAAAATGTATGAACTCATCTGGATGTGACATCTGGAGATTCAGGGAACATGGACTGCAGGGAAATTTTTGGCTGAAAGACATCATAGGACAGCTTTATGAGAAACCAAGGGAAAATGGATTATAAACCATTTCCCAAACAGTGGAGGCATTTCTTGGAAAAGGTCATAGTACTATAATGTTGGTCATATACTGATCACTGTGTTGGGCCCCTAACTAAACAAAAAAGATTTAGGGAACAGGTTAAATGCAACAGTGTTAGCAAATCCTCCCCCACAGTGATTCAATCGGTTGCATAAATGCCCTGTTAACTGTAGTGCAATCAGCATACTCAACACATGGTGATGCAGACCATACAAAAGCTAATCTTAGCATCATTTACCCTCTTTTCTTGCTGTTAGGACCTGTTAGTTTAAAAAGCAAGAGCGTGGAGGTTTTGTTTGTGTGCATTAATAATATATTTTGTCAGACTGCCCCAAGTAGGAATGCAAGATAAACTGTCAGACATGTACAATGTTGAAATAGTGTAGTCCTAGCAAAGTATCATCAAGTTCTTGCACATCCTTCCCACTTGAAATTTCATGTACTAGGACATGCAGTCACTAAATGATTTATCAGAAGATAATCCTGTTTTGAAATAGGGCTCTCTAGAACCACCGTTCTAATTGCACAGGCCCCAACCTCACTAAACCCATTAAGAGAATCAAGCTGCCTGTGGCCAAAACAAACCAAGTCTATATAGGCCCTTCCCAAGTACAAAATGTAACTAACACTACACTACCAGCACAGTAAATACCTCTTAACTCCTATTGCTGTATTTCTGAGGACATAACACATTTCATAGAGTACTCTCAGGGTAACTGTAACCATGCAACTAAGCAACCACACTGCACCAGAAGGAAGGAGCCATGTACAAGCCATACAGGACAGAAATGCCCAGTCACCAGGGAGGGAACATTTCTTAGACTAGAATCACAGCATTTGAATGTCTTAGCCCTGAGCCTCACGGAATCCTACAGCATTCTCCAATAAAAACTTGAGTGCTTTCACAAATCTGCTATCAAAACCCATGAGCTCACAGACAGTGCTGCTGTGAGATTAAAATCTATCACCACCACCCTGTTGCTTCTCTTTCTCAGACTCCTCTTCCTCTCTCTTTTCTTTCCCCCAACATCTTTCCTTCAAAAACATCAGCTATTTCCTTTTTGAGATGGTCTGAGATACAACTAACACTATAACGGTAAGACAATGCTCTCAGTTTGTGATTAGCTTTGAAGTCTGCTGCTTCTATTTCAGACCTGAAGAAGGACTCACATGTCCAAAAACTTGACTAATTTTGCCAGGGATACAAGCTATGCTATTAAAAGATATTGCTTCCACCAACAAAATCTGTCTTGATTATGTCTTTAGGCTGTCATAACAACAGCATCACCACCATTCTTCTTCATGTGACACAGTCAGTCAGTCAGTCAGTCAGTAGATATTTTCATCTTTCCATAAGTGATGTATGAAGCTAAAATAAGCCAAGCACTGTTTTTTTGACTGATGGCTCAGAGAGAGAAGGAGAGAGCACTACAAATAGTACTCCAACCAGCAGAGACATAATTCAGAAAGAAAGTGTGTGTGGGCAACAAGGGGGTAGGGGAACTTGGGACTTCAAAAGACCTATACAAACACCTCAAGTAAAAAAAAAAATTAACCTCAGACCCAAAATAAGGACAGAACAGAGAGATCTGGTCTTCCAATGACATCTAACTCTCAGAACAACTCATGAACTAAATGGGTATTGTTTGTGGGAAACATTATAACTATACTGAATAATCTTAATTGAGCATAGAGGGGATGTGGGTTTTGCTTTCAGGTTTCTTTTTACTTCTTGCAAAGGCTAACACCTATCAGCAGTGTCTTCCTGAGAAGAAAGAGAAAACTCAGCTGTAACAAGAGGAAGAGCTCATTTGCCAAACAAACACAGAGGAGAATACAAGCATAGAATGAAAAGAGACATAAGCAAAATGAGGCTGCCAAGAGAGCAGGCTGTCGGAGTGTTTGAATAAGCACACACTGGGGGAAGGGAAGAGGGAGGAAATAAAAGGCATGCAAATATTTTGAACAGATATCCATAACAACAACAACAAAAAATATGGGTCCTTGAAACATAATGTACATAAAAAAGACCTAGTGAATGAGGTGGAGGGGAATGACTCCTGCCTTCATCAGCAAAAAAAGAGTGATTCCTGTGGCAGCATTGTAACCTCCACCCAAAGCCATGCAGCCAAAAGAAACAGAAATACCAGCCTTAGTAATTACATATATACATAAACATATAGTTAAGAAAGATGATTTTTATCCAATATTTTCACATAATTGCTGTTATAAAATATTAACACTTAACCTCAGACTTTCCTCTGGACCTGATAACTGTTTCAGACATTCAGATTAGTTTACTTTATTAAATGCCTGGTCTGCTAAATGTAAAGCAAACACTATCACATCAAACTCCTTTCATTGACTACTGTCTTGCTTTTGATGAGTCACAGAGATCTGTTTTCCAGCTGCCTACTTTCTTGAATAAGATGCCTATTTAAGAGCTGTGTGGGGTGATCTTCACATATATTTTGAGACATTCATCCTGAATCCATCAGAATTTTAGTCACATATTCAGTCTTCAGCCTTCTTTAAAGGTCAGTCATAGCAGCCAGACGCCTGAATTCCAGCACGAGCACATATATATACTGAGCATCACCTTCTACCCAGCTGCAGTTGTACACCACAGGGAAGAGAGAAGCAATTTCACCGTGTTGTTAGTGTTTTAGGGGATTAGTTGAAAGGATCAGGGATGCTTGTTTCATAAGATACAGAACTCAAAATGAGAGCTTTGTGATGCGCATTACCTATTTGAAAGACTATTTTGTGCTCTCCCTCAGGGTATTTGAGACCATCAGCCCTGAGCTCCCAAAATAACATCCAAGAAGCAGAGAGGGGGCGTGTCTTCAAAAGGCACCGAACTGATCGGTGAGAACACAGTATGAGTAGTAGTCTTCCTCCACAAAATAATTCCCCTGCCCTGCAGCAGTTTTTTCTCCCTGTTTCAGATACAGTAACCTTTGTCTTTGATCCTGTTCCTTCTCACATACTGCTTTGAACTGCTAGGAGCTCGTTTTCCTTTCTCTCATTTCAAAATTGTTTACACCTTCTCACACCTATGCTTGCTAGCTCTCTAGCATCCCATTGACTTTGTTCAAGTTTTTCAAGTTCTTCTCTCAAAGAAAAACAACAATTAAAACCATACAGAGTACCTCAGCCTTGATGTCGTGACTTTCATTTCTTTTGTTTCACCTCTCTAGTTTTTGCACTACCTAAAAAGCAACTGCAAAAGCCTACCTCACTCTAACCCCATATACTGAGAGTCTCCAAACCTAAACTTTGTGGCTTTGATTTCTTTTTTTTTTTTTAAGTATTGCTGTTAATATAAAATTATTAATGTTAACCACAGTCTCACCTTATGAAGCCTCAGCAGCCTTTATGACTACTGAGCCTGAGTTTTATTCCCGTGAGGCATAGGTAGTCAAGAGAGGGCCTGCTGAAACCCTACTGGGTGCAGAGTCATTCTTCCTCTGCTCATTACTAAGTCTCACACATCCCCAGAGTACTGAGCTAACTACACCAAGTGGATTAATATAAAATGCTCGGCTTTTTCTCAAGAGACTCAACAATTGCTAACAAAAAACATCTAATTTGCTTAAAAAAACACTACCATGTCTTGCTTTGAGGCCTCCTTCTCTAGTGATACACCTGAACATGAATTTCAGGTTTAGATAACTTTTAAATTGCTTCAAACAAGACTGGTTTTGAGTGCTGTACTATGTGAACGTGCATCCCCTCAGGTCATTTACACACCCCTCTTCAAACTACAGGATGCCACAACAAAGCACAGACAAAACCACAGGCTCCGTGCAGCATTCTCAGACACGTCTAAGCAAATAAAGGGCGCAGAGTAAAAGAAAAGTCCTTCAGGTGCCCCTGAAAACTAAATCCTAAATCTCTTCCGTTTTTAATAATGAACAACTTTTGGGCTGTGCATTTCTGAAACTGCCTAAGAAATTCAAGAAATCTCTTGAAACATCCTATGCTTCCCCAAGCTCTATAAAGAGTTAAAGCACGAACACAAAATCTATATTGCCATGGAAATGCATGGGAAAAAAGCTCTGTGAAAGGCAGAGTCCTGCTTTAAACTGCTATGGACTTGTTCCATACCCTAGGTAGCACTTACTGGTGTCCCCAGGTAGCCTATGCTGGACAACATTACCACAGGCTTCAGAAGGACTTCTTTTGGCCTGAGGAATTCAGCATCAAATCAGACAGGTAGAAGCCATGATTTTATTTCACCACCTTTGAGAGTGCAGAACAGAGAGAGCCATTTACTGGAGGTTTGGAAAACCAGGAAGCAAAGGAAAAACTACGTTTAGCCAATTCCTCAGCCAGTCTGTGGGCAGAAGATATGGCCTCCAGGAACTTGAAAGAGCTTTTTCATAAGAACTCCTGTTGGATTTTCTGGCCATGCTTCTCATTTTCTGTTCATGTAATCATATTACTGAATTATTTTGGTAGCAGCTTTCGTTCTCAAGAATGAAGTGTCAACTAAGTTCATTTATAATCTGAAATACGTCCAATTAGCAACCAAGAGTAAAAATTGCTCTATTAAAATCCCAAAAGCTTGTATTCAAAATTACCTCAGGTTGGACTCGATGATCTTCGAGGTCACTTCCAACCTTAAGGATACTGTGATACTGTGAAAATTACCTCTGGAATTCTGCAATCATATCAGCTTGTTACAACAATGGAAAGCTTGACTGCAGATGTATGAGGTCAAGCATTTTGGTGAATCTTGTAGTTGAATTCAGGCAATTTGTCACCAAGATTTCATTACAGGTGCTCTCAAAAAAGAAGAAAGAAAAAGAGGCAATCCAAATATCAATACCTTTGCTGTTTAGTGTTTCAAAGGCATACTCTTAGTGCTGAAGGACCACAGTCCTTGGAATTTAATATTTACAGAAATAAAATTAAAATCTTAACAGTTCTGCCAATATAATGAACCTCTGTCAGGGCCACATTCATTTGTATGATGGTTCATAATACAATGTGACATGCAATCGAATTAGTTCAGGGCGGGCAACACGGCAACGTTTAGCTCTGCTCTATTAGCTAAAATCTGTTTACATAGTGCTTTTTTGACTGGCATGCATTTAAGCAATTGATGTAAGGAGAATTTCTCCTTGCTCATTCATCTGCATGTCTGCAACAAAGACTGCAGTGCTGCTCTCTTTTAGGTAATCACTAGGGGAGGTTTAGGCTGGAGGTTCGGAAGAAATTCTACACAGAGAGAGTGATTGCCCATTGGAATGGGCTGCCCGGGGAGGTGGTGGAGTCACCATCATTGGAGGTGTTTAGGAGGAGGCTTGATAGGGTGCTTGGTTGCATGGTTTAGTTGATTAGGTGAGTTGGATAAGAAGTTGGACACGATGATCTTGAAGGTCTCTTCCAACCTGGTCTATTCTATTCTATTCTATTCTATTCTATTCTATTCTATTCTATTCTATTCTACTCTATTCTATTATTTTCTACTCTATTCTATTCTAATCTAATCACAATAATTAAGTCCTATTTTTATCAAGGATCGGATGAAGGGTTTTGCTTTTTTGTGTGTGCTTGTTTGGGGTTTGGTTTGGTTTGGTTTTGCAGGTAGCATCTGTTCAAACAGTCAGTTCATACTGTGGCACCTGACAAAAGTAGCATTAAACCCGATTTGCAGTAGAAACCTACTGCAAAATGTGTGCTGACAGACACCAGGGAACTGAAAGACTTACTAGCCTAATAAAGACTACACAAAACACAGGCAAGGATGTATGGTCTGTAGTAAGACCTCCATTACAATAAGGATGCTTCACTACATCCTGAGAAACAGGGTAGTGAAAAATGTTTTCTCTGCTCACATTTTTCTATTAATTTTGCAATAAGTGTACCTTATTTTTTTGCTAAAGAAAGTGAGTATGGGAAGTGTTAAAATGCTCTAATGAGAACACTGCTTTGATTGTCCATTTGATCAGTGTGTGCTACTCTACATTTTTCTTTCTGGGCTAAACACCACTTTACTTACAAGGTGAACGAGTGGCACTTCTGGATCAGTCAGTCAGTCTGTGGTCCTAAGACTAGGAGATTTTTCCAGTTATTTGAGTCACATTAATGACAGCTCAGCTAATGAGCCATTTTAAAAGGATCAGCCCACCAACACATTAAAAGAAGTGTCTGTGTACAAAGAGAGATTGTTCAGTTTGGCTCCAGTCGTGATAGTAATAAATAAAAGCATCTATTGTGTGAAAGCAGGGAAATGTCTCATCTGCAGTGATAGGGATTCGGTTTGGAATGACACAGTCACAGTTTCTATTTTCTCAGTGGTTTGTGGGCTATGTTTTGGTTTCTGCTTATTAAGGTCAGAGGCTAAATGATGTCAAAATGCCTCCCAATCATTTGATGTGACAAGGCAGCTGAGCTGTTCAGGATGTGACCCAAACACTGCAAATAG
Source organism: Picus viridis (assembly GCA_033816785.1). Taxonomy (NCBI): domain Eukaryota; kingdom Metazoa; phylum Chordata; class Aves; order Piciformes; family Picidae; genus Picus; species Picus viridis. The sequence continues at coordinate 27,206,970 of CM066572.1, forward strand.
GTGGTGTTGAAGGGAATACTGTTGGTATCCTTACTGTTTGCAGCAAATTTTTCAACCATAAAGTGACCAGCAAGGGCAGTTCTGAAAATATTGCTATGTCCCTCTCAAAGTGGAAATGTTGTTATTCTACCACAAAGAGATTGCCATAGAAAAAGTGATTCTAGAAGTATTGGCTGGATGCCCCATTGCCCCAAGCACTGTAATGTCTTTCATGGATGCTATGAAACATTTCATTTTGCCTTGGATTAGAACACTGGCAGTGCAGAGCATGTGATCCAAGCCTCAGCAAAGCATTCTTTCTCTTTGGGATACAGCTATGGAGTGATTTTTCCTAGGAGATTAGATGAATCTAGCCTGGGCATCTGCAACACTTTTTTTTTTCTCCTCTCACATAATGGAAAGCTTTTAATCAGAAATGCAACACAAGCTAGTAACAGGACCTCTTTTGGTTTTCTCAAAGCCAAAACAAAGAAATTGATCCAAGTGAAAATTTCCAAACACTCTAAACTAGTTCCCTAAACATGCAGCAGAAAATCTAACTCAGGACAAAAAAAAAAAAGAGACACACGTTCCTAAAAGAGATTGGTATTGCACATTCAAAAATTATTCTAAAGAGAACCATGCAAGCTACTTGCTGTCATAATGCTATCCTTGCACCACAACAGAAAGCTTGGCAAAATAACTTCAGATTTGCTAGGCTGAAAATATCAGGGATAGTGCTCTGACTTCGTGGGACGGGGATCAGGCACTGTGGAAATAATAGGTGGCCAAAGCCACAGGGCCTTATTCTGGAAGTGATAACACAAACATTATGAAGTCAGTAGATTTTGCAAGTGAATGCCAGAACAAGGTGCATAGACTACAGCTCAGCAATTTCCAAGAGGAAGATTATGGAAAGGCATTGCTTTTAAAATCTATGGTGATCTGTATAGAAAAGCCTCTGCCGTTATCTGCCAGCACCTGTGGGGAGACCTTTCTGCTGTTATTTCATAACAAGTGTGATAATCTATTGCTGCCATCAGTAGCCCCACAACATTGTGGCTGGTGGATCTCCACAGATTGTTTTTAAACTCACCAGGAAGAATCATAGAATGGTGTAGTTTGGAAGGGACCTCCAAACATCATCTAGTCCAACCCCCCTGCAGTCAGCAGGGACATCCTCCACTAGATTAGGCTGCCCAGAGCCCTGCTGAACCTGACATTGAATATCTCCAAGGATGTGGCCTCAACTACCTCCTTGTCGCAGTGTTCCACTACCCTCATGGTGCAAAGCTTGTTCCTGACATCCAATCTAAATCTCCTCTTCTCTGATTTCAAATCATTGTCCTTCATCCTATTACTGCAGGCTTTTGTGAACTGTCCCTCTGCAGCCTCTTTGTAAGCCCCCTTCAGGTACTTGCAGGCTGCTATTAGGTCACCCCAGAGCCTTCTCTTCTCAACCCCAGTTCCCTCAGCATGTCCTCACAGGAGAGGTGCTCCAGCCCCTTGATCATCCTCATGGCTCTTCTCTGGACCTGCTCCATCAGGTTCACATCCTTCTTGTGTTGAGGGCACCAGAGCTGGCCACAGTAGTCCAGGTGAGGTCTTAGAGTCCCATAGGGTTTGATTGCAATTGAAACTATGTGCATAGTTATATTCTAAAGAATATAAAGAATATATAAAGAATATAAAGAATTTCCAAATGTAGTCAAGTTTTGTCATTCTCAGTTGTATTTCTAAATGGTATGTCACATACATCACAATGGATAAAAGCAAATAAAGGAAAGGTATTAGCATGAACAAGAGGAAAGAAGGAATCATGCAGAAAAAGCAAGAGTCAGATGGAAGTGGTCTGAACACAAATGTTGGTATGCTGTTAGTCTGAGGGAAGAAGGGTCAGAGCAAGAGATTAAGGAAATAAAAGGAGTTTTAAAGCAGAAAGGAGGAGGAGGATATATCTGGCATCTAAAATTAAAATAGTGACATAAGCATCTTGCAGGATTTAAACCAAAGTCAGGAAGAGCTGAAGCTGAGTGGAAGCTATATTTTTTTACAAAGAACAAAGCTTAAGACTGAAATCAACTTAGTCCATATTAGATAAAGCAACTTTTGGAAACTTTTGCCCCTGTACTCAGCACTGGTTAGGCCAAACCTTGAGTACTGTGTCTGGTTCTGAGCCCCTCAGTTTAAGAAGGACATTGAGACACTTGAAGATGTCCAGAGAAGGGCAACGAGGCTGGGGAGAGGTCTCGAGCACAAGCCCTATGAGGAGAGGTTGAGGGAGCTGGGATTGTTTAGCCTGGAGAAGAGGAGGCTCAGGGGAGACCTTATTGTTATCTACAGCTTCCTGAAAGGAGGTTGTATGCAGGTGGGGATTGGTCTCTTTCTTCTCCCATACAATCATCAACAGAACAAGAGGACACAATCTCAAGCTGCACCAGGGGAAATCTAAGCTTGAGGTGAGGAGAAAGTTCTTCACAGAAAGAGTCATTGGCCATTGGAATGTGCTGCCCAGGGAGGTGGTGGAGTCACTGTCTCTGGAGCTGTTCAAAAAAGGATTGGATGTGGCACTTGAAGCCATGGTTTAGTTGTCATGAGGTGTAAGGTATTAGGTAACAGGTTGGAGCTGGTGATCCTTGGGGTCTTTTCCACCCTCGTTGATTCTGTGATACTGAATTTGCTGGAAAAAAAACTTTGCTCATTCACTAGTGTTGTTGCTCCCCAGAAGAGCTTCACAGGGCAACAACACTGGATTGGAAAGATGATGCTCCTCACTAAATTGGCTGATACAGCTCTGGCAAGTAAACCTGACTGGCTCCAATTTCACTGATGCTGATTTCACCTAACTGGGCTCTGCATGCAGTACCTGGAAATCATTCCCAATTCCAGTCCCAGGTGAGTTACAGAAGCTGCAGAGAACATCCTGCCTTCCTTAGTCTGCCTGGTCAGTGCAAAATGAGCAGTCATAAATCTGTCTAAGAGTCCCTGTAGTTTCAGAAAATATGAAACAATCTCTACCTCTCCAGCTTTGTCTGAATGTGTGAAAGCAAATTAGAAATGCATTTCACATGTAGGTTTGCAAAGGTGAGGTTACCAATACTGATTACAACGTGTATTTCTGCCACTCTGCAGGGCGGGTGCAGCTGGGGGGGGGTGGGGTGTCCAGATCCTGCATTCCCAAGTCGCCCTACTTGATGTACACTGCAATGCTAAATGCTTCCAATTGTTTGCTGGAATATGCAAAGGCCGGTTTTGGCCGGCATGTAGAACAGTTAAGCCTTTATTGTTCCTAGGCTTAACATTTTCATCAAGGTTGAACAAAGCTATTATCAGTGAGGCTTTCATCTGTTGTTTCAGTGATATAGCATGGGGCTTTATAAGCAAATGCAGAGACCTATGTGTATTACCGAGGCTGAGCCCAAAACAAAGTTGCACCACCAACACTAAACCGCTTAAGAACATGCAAAAGCACGAGGCTTGTCTGCCTCTGTGCCATGCTCACAGGAACTTGTCCCAGTAGATTTTCATGCAGCCCCACTGAGGAGCTAGATGATTTTATTTGCATCATGCACTTCATCCCAAAATACTCCTTGAAGGTGTAAATCAGTACATCTGGTCACCAGCAAACTATATTTGACTACTGAGAGATAAATACAGTCTGGGGGATACAATGGCATCTGCTTTTATCTGGTATTGAATGCTCCTTATTCATTGAAAATATAATGAAAAACGTATCTTTGTATTGTAGTGCTCCCCCTGATTACAATCCAGAAAAACCTGTAATGGTACTAGATGCTGTAAAAACAATGAAAACAGGACCTTTCCCTCAGAGTCTATAAAAATTCTGTACTTGAGTGACAAAACAAAGGACAGAGCGATGACCATGCGATGGTTTGGGTTTTGAAGGGACCTTAAAGATCGTCTAGTCCCAACTCTCCCCTGCCATGATCATCCTGTGAGCCCTAGGAAAATACAGACTATCTGTCATAAGCATTTTAAAAGCATTATTATTAAATATACATTAGAATTTATTTCTCTACCTTCCTCATCAAATTAATAGCTATTATTTTCCTTCATAGAATCATAGAATCAGTAAGGTTGGAGAAGACCTCAGAGATCATCCAGTCAAACCTATTACCTAATACCTAACACCTCATGACTACTAAACCATGGCTCCAAGTGCCACATCCAAACCTGTTTTGAACACCTCCAGGGACGTTGACTCCACCACCTCCCTGGGCAGCACATTCCACTAGCCAGTTACTCTTTCTGTGAAGAACTTTCTCCTCATCTCAAGCCTAGACTTCCCCTGGTACAGCTTGAGACTGTGTCCTCTTGCTCTGGTGCTGGTTGCCTGGGAGAAGAGACCAAATGCCACCTGCCTACAACCTCCCTTCAGGTAGTTGTAGAGAGCAAGAAGGTCTTCCCTGAGCCTCCTCCAGGCTAAGCAACCCCAGCTCCCTCAGCCTCTCCTCATAAGGCTTGTGCTCAAAACCTCTCACCAGCCTCGTAGACCTTCAGGCACAGCTGCTAAGGCGACCTAAGTCGTACTGTTGGGTATGGGTAGCACTTCACAGTTCATTTCAATTTTGATTCACTTAAGCGATTTCACCATCACTCATGTAGATTTAATGCACAAATCAGATAGCCCATTCAAGGTGGGGTTTCTTATCTCTCCTTCACTCCTTCCAAAGTTGTTTGTACTTCCACAGTTGAAGACTCCCTAAGGCCATAAAAACTGCACCATTGAAATCACAGCTTTCACGCACAAAATATGAGTAGGAGGTAGCCAAATGTTTAACTTTGTTTTACAGCCTGCTAGGGAAAGAAGAAAAAAAATAGTGGCAAAACTGCTAAATTTGATGGACTGAAATGCTCTTCAAGGAACAAATGTCCTTATGGAATATTGACCTTAAAATTTCTGTAAAGCAGCTTTCCCCAGACTTTCTTTTTGGAACTTATCAAAACTATTTTGGATTGTCTGTGTTGTGGCTGGTCTCCCGTTTCAAAATGTGAGCTTAGCAAATATTTCCTATTATCCTGGTTTTCCTTTGTCTTCTGGATGCTCCAGTTTAGCTGCATTTGCCACTCCTCGCCTTGGATACTAAACGTCGTTTGCTAAAGGACGTATGATAACAGCCCCTGGGTCAGGTAATTTGCTGGGTTTTAACAGGCTATGTAATGCTACTTTGGCATGTGAAGGCTTTAATGCAAATTAAACAAACAAACAAAAACAAACAAACAAAAAAGAGATTTAACACATCTAAGTGCCAGGTTCTACACATTGGCCACAACAACCCCATGCAGTGCTACAGGCTGGGGTCAGAGTGGCTGGAGAGCAGCCAGGCAGAAAGGGACCTGGGGGTACTGGTTGACAGTAGGCTGAACATGAGCCTGCAGTGTGCCAAGGTGGCCAAGAAGACCAATGGCATCCTGGCCTGTATCAGGAACATTGTGGCCAGCAGGAGCAGGGAGGTCATTTTGCCCTTCTACTCAGCACGGGTTAGGCCACACCTTGAGTCCTGTGTCCAGTTCTGGGCCCCTCAGTTTAGGAAAGATGTTGAGTTGATGGAATGTATCCAGAGAAGGGCAACAAAGCTGGGGAGGGGTTTGGAGCACAAGCCTTATGAGGAGAGACTGAGGGAGCTGGGGTTGTTTAGCCTGGAGGCTCAGGGGAGACCTTATTGCTGTCTACAGCTTCCTGAAGGGAGATTGTAGCCAGCTGGTGGTTGGTCTCTTCTCCCAGGAAACCACCAACAGAACAAGAGGACACAGTCTCAAGCTGTGCCAGGGGAGGTTTAGGCTGGATGTTAGGAAGAATTTCTTCATAGAAAGAGTGATTTGCCATCGGAATGTGCTGCCCAGGGAAGTGGTGGAGTCACCATCACTGGAGGTGTTTAGGAAGAGACTGGATGGGGTGCTTGGTGCCTTAGTTCAGTTGATTAGATAGTGTTGGATGATAGGTTGGACTCGATGATCTCAAAGGTCTCTTTCAACCTGGTTAATTCTAATTCTAATATCAAAACACATCAGCTAAAATGTAGTGGGTTGAATAATATGTAGGATTCCTCTTTTAGAAATTGCAATTTTACTCTGTAAATATAAGGAGGGAACCTGACAATATTTGAATCCAATTTTTGCTTTAGGCTATAGTTCCTAAGGAGCAAAACTGTGGCTCTTAGTGCCTCATACCAAGAGGTCTGCCCTTACTCTCAAAATGCATGCTTGAAGTTGCAATACATTTTGTGTTTTCTCTAAGGTGAGGTAAAAAGGAATAACTGCATTGGAATCTACTCAATACAGCACATCTTATGCAAACTGCCCTTGTATTTACAGCAATGAGAAAGGAATAATCATGCATTCAGACAAATAATCCTTTAGCCCAAGGACACAGAACAGAGAGATTAAAGAAAAAGAATAAAAGAGGAAAGAAAAACTGCCTCAGTGGATTGTGGAATAATCCATTTATTCTCAGACATAGTAAGTACTTATCTATTTATGTGCCTCTAGAAACATGTTTTCTCAAATAGGTCCTTAAAAATGCCCATCTAGTGCACTACATACTTCAGCAAAACAAACAAGCTATGAGTACAGTTATTACTGGCAAATGCTTCCAAAAATTTTACCAAGTCACCACCCAAGTCAAATCCCATTCTATCCTCCAACACATGCAAGCTACAGACCATTCCTGTGGTCTGAAAAACAAGACAGGACACAAAACAAAAGACTGAGTTACAAAAGAGTGAGGGAAGTTATGATTAGGCAGGCTTATGAGAGGCTTGACCATATATTTGGTACAGAACAGAAAATCCTATTGTTGTTTCTAAATCTTTCTGCCATGCTTGTTAATTGGCTGGTTTCCTTTCGCACTCGATCATGTCTTTTTTTTTCAGGACACCTATGTGTAGTTGTAGCACACACACATGCACATGGACAATGTGAACTCCCTTTTGGTTCCTTCTCCTGTAGCCTGCAGTCTCTGCTTTCCACCAACTTAATCCATTACATGCTGGTCACACCTCTTATTTAACTATTTAAATTCCAAGATCATAGAATCATAGAATTGTTGGGTTTGGAAGGGACCTCAAAGATCATCTAGCTCCAAACCCCCTGCCTTGGGCAGGGACACCTCACACTAGACGAGGTTGCTCAGAGCCACATCCAGCCTGGCCTTAAAAACCTCCAGAGATGAGGCTTCCACCACCTCCCTGGGCAATCTCTTCCAGTGTCTCACCACCCTCATGGTGAAGAATTTCTTCCTAACATCCAACTCAAATCTACTCATTTCTACTTTTTTTCCATTCCCCCGAGTCCTATCATTCCCTGACACCCTAAAAAGTCCCTCCCCAGCTTTCTTGTAGGCCCCCTTAAGATACTGGGAGGCCACAACAAGATCTCCGTGGAGCCTTTTCTTCTCCAGACTGAATAGCCCAAACTTCCTCAGTCTGTCCTTGCAGCCTTATCCATTTTACTAACATGAAGCAGTTAACAGACATGACAATTAATACAGCGTGATTTAAAATAATAAAGTGCATCCATATACAACTGCAAAGTGTGGCCAAAGTGGTGTTGATGGGGAGGTGCAGCCAGGACCAAACTGTCAGTGGGTACAGTGCTCTTAAAACTTAGAAATGTTAACATTTAAAGGGATAAACCCTTTTGTATGGTTCTTCTTTTGGTTTCCTTTGCCACCTAACAAAAGGAAAGGCAGAAGGTTTGATATAAGGATGTGGGTGCTGAGTACTGTGAAAAGTGACTTGCCTTAATTTTCAGCAATTGCATCTCCCATTCTGTGGCAAACCTGCAAGTCAATGGCAACAGAGGAAAAAACCCAAACAACCCTACATTTGTCACTTTAAACTATTATCAGTCAGCTTTAAGAAATAAGAGCATCAGAATGAAAACAGACTAACATTTTGATCATTTTACAACAAAAGTTAAAAAACCACTGGTGGCCTCAGCTATACTGAAGTGAGATTGACTGCTATGTACTTTTCACCACAATTTTTTGATCACCTAGTTTTGGTTTGTTGGCTTGTTGTTTGTTATTTCCCCCTCCCCATTCTCAGTTGCTGAAATTGGTTTACATCTCAAGCTGAAAGGCCCAGTCAAAACCAAGGCTGGAGAACAGCAGTACCCACCCAAACACTCAAGCAGGCATTGCTCTCCTAAGAATGTAATCAGAAATAAAATGCTACAAATAGCTGTGACATAGGAAAAAGCAGGGGGGGGGGGGTGGGAAACACCTGTGATTCCAAGACACCACAAATAATTACATTCAATGAATGAAAGCTTTTCTCTTCCTTTTCTAACTAAACATCTTTAAGAGCTATTCCTGAATGCTTCGTCTTTCAGCACTCGATACCTTTGTTTTGATGTTTCTCTTCCCCTCTTTCCTTCAGCCTTGGACAATACAACAAAAATGTGACTCAAAGAAATGTGCGAAGCAGCAAAAGCAATAGGATGCTTATGACAGTTGGATTTTGAATAGATTAAAGGAGGGAGGAATGCAGAAGCCACAGGGGGAAAAAATTGGCTGGAGCACGAATCACTGCAACCTATTGTAACTGAAGAATTTCAGCTGTTTCAAGCCCTGGGATTTTGTCCTCATTTTGAAAACTATTGCTATCACTCTTTATATTGTTCCTCAAATCCCATGTACCTTCTTCATATATACCAGCCTTGATCAGTTTGCTTCACCCACTCTCTTCACCCTTTTGAAACATCCATGCAAGTACACAAAGCTTGTCCATGGATCTGCCCCTGTCCCCTAAGACACACAACTTGACTTTCACATCAAGCAGGTTCAGGAGTGATTGCAAGCAATCAGTGTGTCATTACAGAAGAACTGAGAAACGTGAAATTCATGATGAATTCAAGTGCAAAAGTTTGACAGCTTTGGAATTATGTCACTCTTTCTCCAACACCTCCTAGGACAAGACTCAGTGCTCTACACTGCCTGCACCACCGACTGAGAAGGCAGCATGAAGCCTGGACACTGTCAGGAACAAGCTGAATGTTCTTACATTTATACAAAAATGTTGTTTGCATGCACAGCACTAGAGCTAAAATAACTAAAAGCAACACAATTAAAGCCAGCCCCAAGTAGTTAAGAAATTATGGATCAGATGCACAAAATCTATGGAGTCAGAATTATTTTATATTTAAGGAGTTATTTTTGCCCAACTTTTTGCCAGTGTGACTGAGGCACATTCCCAGCTTTTTGAAAGTAGAGGATCAGACGCCAGGAGCTGGACTTTGATAAAATAATGAGCGTAGAGAAAGATCTGGCAGCACTGGGGAGGGGAAAGTTCTACTCTACTCTTTTGAAAAGTACTTATCTATAAATAAAAACACGTGTCCTTGTACAGGAAAAACTCTAAAGTAGCAGGAAGCCTTTCCTAATTAAAAACTGCTGAATTGCTTCTCCAAGGCCCAATGTGCATCTGGCTAGTTTGATATGATAGAACATAGCATTTTTAGTTGTTAACATTATCAGTAATATTAGATGGGATTGTTTACAGAATGAGACATTTTCAATAAAATAAGAACTACTGGTTGCTATGTGGAAGATATCCTTACAGGGATTTTGCCACAGGCTGGAAGGACATGTACATTTTGCTCAGGTCAGGTAGTGAGCTCCATCCATGCTGGTGCCTCTGCAGATCAGCATAAGGACATTACCCCAGCACGGCACTTGGCTTGGTTCAGTGAGGGCAGTTTACAACACCGAGGGTCAAGTCTGTTAAATATTTATCTAGTTCTTACAGAACAGTCATTTCAAAGTAAAATACACTCTGCAGAAATACAGAGATGAAGAGTAACTATGAAACAAGGAGCAAGTATATGTTCTCTGCAGTACCTATTTGAAGAACACTACTGCAAATGCATCAGTGGGATGATACCATAGGAGGCCCTGCTGCACCACACTTCTGTGGCCTAGAAGCACAGCAGCATGGTTCCAGTCTTACTCATCCTATAAACATGTCGTAAAGATTGCCTGATAGCAAACTGATTAAAAGCAAATCACCGCCCTACGTTTCAAATGTCAGCAATCCACAACCACTTTTGCTCTGCCCAGTAGTTTTTTTTTCATCTGCTCCTGCACTGCAGCATTTTGTATTTCAGATCAGATACAGAATGTTTTTGAATAATTCATGTTCCCATACAGAATGTTTTTTCATTGTTATTTCTCCTTAACATAATACCAAAATAACCTAGAATTGGAAGGGCAGATGTTCATCTGCCTATGTAAGCTCTGCCATGGCTCTGATTTCTTTCTTGCAAACAATACCTTGTGCTTATTACCAAAGGTGACTAGAGTTGCAGCTAGAGCTAGGAAGGATTCTGAGCTGGCTGATTGTCTACCAGAAACAGTGTGCTCCTATCAGTGAAATTATCCATATATTGAATATTTTCTATTAATTCCTTCTAGTGAACTAGGCCTAGTTTTACATTAGAACTCTTAAAAACGTAACTGAAATGTACCTGGGTAAAAATAACTTGCAGGGAAAAACAGAGAGGACAAACAAAGGTGACATTTGTAAGCACCAAGGTAGATTATTATGAACTGATGATTTATTAACTTTTAGGTTTAGAACATATAGTCAGTCCTGGTCAAATAAATAAATAAAACAGAGACACAACATCATGCAACAAACTGACAGCTTCTTTTCATACATCAGCTTAAAATAATTTTCATATGTTTTCCAAGTGTACTTTTCATAAATGCTCGTTTATTTATAGAGGCCGAGAGTGCTAACGGCTCCTTCGAAAGGTCACACTAGAGAACTGCAGAAGACTAAAAGGAAACACAACTTCCAGACTAACTACATTTTCAAACATACTACTTGCATATTTTTTCTACAGCAATTTAGCTCACAGAGAAAATCCTCTAAATAAGACTTCATGTCATTAATGGCTGTAGCTGATTAAACATGTCCACTATCAAAGACGCAGTGTAATAGTCTTCACATCCCTGGACCATTACCTTTGGTCATATTACTTTACTGTGGATAACTTGGCACACTAACACCAGGCCAGTTCACAAATCCAAAGTTAATCCAAAGTGTCCAAAAGTTTTACTTCTTCTGCTGCTCAAACAGTTGCCTCTGGGATTAAGTCGATTAAGTTTACACAACAGGTCTAGTATAAGCCACAACATATGTCCTCACACGGATCTTTCCACACACATTGCAAACACATCTATAGTAATTTTGAGTAGATGCCTTACTCAGGAATATGTTATAAAGCTTGTTTCATGCCTTGCAACATGCTGATTTCCACACATTTGTTGGAACCACCAAATTCTCCAGTTCCCAGAGTCTGTATCTTCTGGCCCTACCACTTCTCACAGGACTTTTAAGCCCTGTAATCTGACTGCTCCTTTATATTCTCTTTTCTAGCACCTAGCCCCTCCCCAGACCATGACTATCACACTCCATATAAAGGGGGAAGCTTGCTAAGGGAAGCTTCTTGGAAGGGCTGCTTTTCATCCTGTTCCTTATACCTCTGCTGCTCTTGAGGATTGCACTCCTGTATGTTGTGATTGCTGCACTTTTGCTGGGCTGAGTATAACTTTATATACTTTATAATTATATTGGGATAAGTTTATCTGTTTCATTCAATCTTTTTTTCATTTCACTCTGTGGGTCTTCTCTTCCTGATTTGCCCACTCTGCTGGGGGTGGGGGAGGTGTCATAAGTGATAGAGTTTAGCCCCAGGTATGGGCTAAATGTAGACAACTTCCCATTAACCTTGAAATGGTCAAAGATAATAAAGAATATCTAGCTTTCGGTGGCAATTAGGACAGAGTTTGACTGTGGGTAATTTGACAGTCTGAAGTGGACCTGTTCCTCCCCACCTGCCTTGGCACAACCACAGCCAGCTTTTCCCATGGACTTCAGCAGTGGCTGAGAGGAAGGTGATAGCTGCCATTTGGTTAAGCACAAAAGGAGACTAACTAACCTGTAATGGGAAAACCTGTAGCTTTCTTCTTCACAATGAAGTGCATTTATTCATCTTTCTCTCTAGGTATTTGTAACCAGAATGACTTTTACAGTGTAACAGATTTTTTTCATGTGTCTGTGCTAGCAGGATTTCATGCCAGTATTTGTACCTTTAAATGCCTCAGGAAACCCATGTCCTGACACTCCCTGACAGTCAAACAGTTTGAAGAAGCTTTGGCATCACTCCTATTTCTTCTACAGGCAGGTAGCACAAAGCCCCAGTCACCTTGCCACCATCTATTGCCTAGTTACAATTCTCTTCCTCTACCTTGCAAAAGACAACTATGATCAACTTGTTTCCACTAATATGCAGAAAAACGCATTAACTGCTCCCATGGAGGACTGGATCTGTAAACTCCTACCCTAAATGGCTGGAAGACTGACACCATCAGCATGACTTCACTTGGTTAATCCTGTTGATGTGCATCGTTTTCCAGAGATCACTTACGGCTCTACACATTTCTTGCATCATGATCTTTCAGGCTTTCTCCAGTCTGATTTTATTCATCCATTGAAGCAGTTCAGTGCAGTGCTAAGAAATGCCAATTCCTTCTATGTGCTAAAGATATCGCTGCAATGCAGTTTTCATCTGGCTGGGAGTTTTGACCTTTCATTGGCAGAATTCTTCTATCGTCTGCAGACCCCTTTTGAGATATTCAGGCAAATAAAAGTCGCTCCTGTCAATCCTTCTATAGTATTAAGATAATTCTTGGCTAGACTGGAAAAGACCTTTAAGATCATCAAGTCCAATCATTAACTGGCCTATACTTCCCTTGGTGCAACTTGAAGCCATTTCCTCTTGTTCTAAATCCTTGGTTTAATTCTTTGATGCAGAAATTGTGCATCTTTACAGTTCGCAAACACACAATGGAATGGAGAGAGACAGACTTCTCTTAGTGATTCCCTGGGACAAGATGGGAGATAATGGGCACAAACTCAAATAGAGGGAATTCCACATGAGTGCAAGGAAATGTTTTCATTGGGAAAGGTGGTTAAACACTGGAGCATCCGCTCAGGGAGGTAATCAAGTCTCCATCCTTGGAGATACTCAAAACCCAACTAGCCATGTTCCTGGGCAGTCTGCTCTAGGCTTGGACCAGATATCTCCGGAGGTCCCGACAACCTCAGACACTCTGTGACTTGGGTATAACTAGGTTAAGAAATTATTTCTCTCAAATAAGTACACCTGCAACTTCTAAGACGACTTAAAGCACCTAACAGAACAGTTACGTGCATTACCCCCCAATAGGTGGCTCTTAGTCAAACAGCGCCTCGAGACTTTTAAATCTGCTTTGGTTTCTGTCAGTTTCACCCGTGAAAGCTGCCAGGGCAGAGCGGACGGCTTCGGGCCCTGGAGGAAGGATGGGCGATAGCTGCACCGCCGCCGGCCCCCAGCTCGCTGTAATTCCCCCCGGAAACTGGGATCCCCCCATGCTCCGCTCTGCTGGCCGAGCGAAAGCCGCAGGTGTGCGGGGAGACGCCGGGGCGGCGGGTGGCTGAGGGGACGCTGCCAGGAGCGGCTCCGTCCTGTTCGGGGGTAGTTCTGTGCGGGGGCGCAGGCGGACCAAGAGGTGTCTCCCGTTCCCTGCACCGCCTTCCCGCTCGTCCATCCTCCACGCTGGCGCCTGGCCGGGGCTCCCCTCCCCGCCTTTCCTGGCAGAGGCGGCACATCCAGCATCCTCCTTCACCGTTCTCAGCCTCGGCTCACGGAGACACGGCGGAGCTGGGAGGAGGAAGCGACGTCCTCCGCTGCTCACCCCGCCCGTTCCCCCCGCCCTCCGTGCCGGTGCTGGCGGCAGCTCCTCCTCCCGCGTGTGACCCGCAGCCGCATGTGAGCGGGGAGGAGGGACGGCGCCGCGCGGGCCCCAGTGTGGCGGCAGCGACGACGACAGGAGAAGGAGGAGCGGTAGCGGGTGCGCGGCGTTCCCCCGCAGCCTCATCGCTGGGCCCTACCGGCGCTCCCCATGCCCGTGTGGTGCTGCCGTTGCTCCTTGGCCGGTCACTTCAGGTGAGGCAATGAGGGAAGGCGGCCAGTGGGTCAGGGCGGCTACCCGCCGCCCCCACCCGGCGCTGGAACAGAGCCGCCGGAGCAGCGGGGTGAGGAGATCGGGGGAGGGGGCGGTGCCGGGGAGAACGGGGCCACCGGCAGGCGGGGAGCTGCTGCGGCCTCGGCGGGGCTGCTGCGTGGTGGAGAGCGGCTGCGACGCTGCCCGGCACCGCAGTCCCTCTGCGATGCGCCGGCGGGCAGGGGCGCGGGAGGTGGTGCCCCGGGAAGCGCGTCGTGACCTTGGGCAGCGCTGAGACGCAGCCCGCGCTGGAGGAAGCTGATGCTCGGTTTCGCTTCAGGGTTCGTAGCGCCGCACCGCCGGGCATCCCGGTCCTCGTGGGCGTCACTGCTCTGGGTTACTTAAACCGCCGCCCCCCTCCCCGACGCACAATCTCACAGTGTGAAATTTGCGTCCCAAAGCGGCAGCCGGAGACCAAATTTAAATTGCTTTTATATAACGAGTTTTCCGCTAACCGCCCACTGCCGTCAGTTTACTTAATCATTATTTTTTTTGCTTGCTAAAAGTATGCAGGGAATTTTCGGATTTTACAAATCTGCTACCTGAAAAGGGCACCTCTTATTAAAATAATTTCCAGTGCATTAAGACAGTTGTTGTGAAAGAATTATTATTTTCATTATCAGAGAAAATCCTTTCTGTAATATGCGGTGGTTTTTCCTCTTAATGGGATTTTGGGCATCAAATAAAAATAAAATTAACAGGAAAGCACTAAAAGGCAAAAAAAAATATGCCCACAACGAACTGGTGAACCTGTTTAGAATGTAGGTGTTCGACAGAATGTCTTTCTGGAGGTTATTTGGTATGACCAGCACAGGATAAACTAGGCACTGGCTTTGGGACTGACTCATCTTTGTGCCCACTTCAATCTCTGTAGGACTACAACCATTGATATTTTTACTTAGTTTCCACCACTGCAAAGCTGTCTACCATGAGTTCTTATCAAGATAAAATCTTCTGGTATTTGGTGGCTTTCAGTGTTGTTCAGAGGTGAGGAAGATGGTGGCCTCTAACTTAAGATCTTGATGGGTTGTGGTATGATGTTCTTGCAAAGGAGAAACATGCTCCTGGACCACAGACCTTTGTATGCTTTGAATCGACAGTAACTGAGAAACTACGTGCTGTATGCCCATGTCTCTGTGCAAAGTTACACTCTGTGCTAAACCAGTTGGGTAGTTTGTGATACGCTATCTAAGCTGCACAGAAACAACATTTTTATTGTTACAGATTCCTCTGTTGCCTACAGCACTGTGTGTATAAGCCCATAAAGGAGGTTTTCTAATGTTTTTTTTGGTTTTTATCTTCCATCTGGCACAGCAAGTACAATAAAACCACACTGAGGCTTGCAGATGCTCTTTAAACCTGTTCTGCAAAGCACAGGGTGGTATTGCCTTAGTTAACTTTGAGCAGAGGCTGGAAAATAATATAGTCTGTGTGCCTATCTAAAAAAAGCAGTATGATAATTAGTTGCCCTCTCTCTTGCCTTCTGCTCGTCTTCATCTCGTGCTGGTTGCACGTTGTGCATTTCCAAGATCAGGAAGAGCTAATGTGGAGATGTAATCAAACAGCAAGCACCTAATTGGCAAACCTGTTTTGTTGGAGTGCAGGGAATACGGACACCAAGTACTTGCTTTTTGAAATAAATACGGCCTTAGGGTGGCTCCTCACCGTTTTTAACAAGGAAGAGACTATCAGAGAGCTGTGTTAGTGTGTGTTAGTGCTGTTACTGCTGTATAGCTCAGTCTCCAGGTTACTTCAGACTTCCCCGTTGAGGAAAGGCTTTTGGAACATGTAGCAGAGCCTTCAGTCTTGTGGGAGTTGAGGTGGCACGTAGTGTTTGTGGCTTCTTGAAGGCCATGGGAGTTGGATCAGCGCCTTGTGCTTTTGGTCCTCCGTAGAAAATAATTCCTGAAATACTGGAAGAGCTTTAAGATATGCAGATCCGTAGGAAATAAGTGAGAGTTCTTGTAATTATTAAGGTAATTACATCTTGTAAAGAGAAAAATGTTCGTATCAGTTGGTGGGGGTATTTGTAGTTAAAAAGCTGGAAAGTTTTTATTTTGAAGACTTAACAAAATACCTGCCAATAACAGACTACTCTGCCCCAGGTTTCTAGCTGAACTGGGGATGTGTGCCTCTTCAATGACCTGGAAGGACTTGAGAAAGGGCTCCTCAATAATTAAACAACAAAGAATATAAAACAAGTCTCTGTAGTCCAGAAACACAATTTAGATGATGGCTAATTGTGAGAGGAACCTGAGCAGATGCTGCAGAGAGAGAAATCCAGGAACATGACCGGGGTGAAAGCAGTCTGCTGCATGGCACCTGACCCAACTACATAGCAGTTGCTTACTGGTGGTAAAAGTTTACCACCAGTAAAATGGGCCATGCTTAGGGCTTAGAGGGATCACACTCTTCTCCATCTTGACACCACCGCCAGCTTTAACCAGCCTTAATTCTACCCGAGCAGAAATGTGTTGAGGTGAAGTAGTCTTGCTGCTCATCAGGCAGGAAGGGCTGTGGATGGCTGCTGTGGTTCCTTAGCTGCTCCTTCAGTCTCTGCCTGGCCTTCAAGATATTAGCTGGCTTAGGTGGGGGTCTGTCTCTGCTCTTTGATAAGGATAGCCAGGACTGAGTTCTGCTGTGTGGGGGATCAAAATAATGCTTGCTTGTTATAGTTTGGCTGTGTATAAACTGAAATTGGAAATCTGCATCTCTGCAGAGCCATCTGTGCCTTTTTGTTATCCTTCTGTTGACTTTCTAAGAGAAAACAGACCTTGAAAAAAAAGAATTAGTTCCATTAGAAAAGCTGTGCTGAAGGGTAAAGTTTCGTAGACTGGATGAAGCATATCTGTTTTGGCCTCGGGTTTGCCAGTTTTACCGCTTTGAAAGTAAAGTATGAAAAGCAACTTTATTTTTGAAAACCGTCCTGAAAACTGTTGAACTGTTATGAAAACAGTTCAACAGTTCCATGCTAGTTTTCTTCCATCTGTCCTGCTGATTAGAAGCTACAGAAGCCCTGAAACTGAAGGACAGCTTTTGACTTCTTTCGTCCAGTATTTCGGCGACAGCCTTGGGAGGAAGATTAAAAGAATGCCTTTAATTGAAGAAACTGTGATGCCTGGGGACTCCTTCTTACTCTGCCTGTAGTAATAATAGGTGAGTTTTCATTCTTTTTTTAAAGTTCTCTGTCACTCCCATTGCCTTTGTAGGCCTGTGTGAAGTCATTTATCATGAAATAGTAACTAATGTTTAGCAAGCTGACAGTGAAGATGTTTATTAGGGTAATACGGGTGTTATGATTAACAACAGTGCTATAAAATCATGTTAAGGGACTTGCTATTGGAGCATATTTGAATTTAGATTGTGCTTTGACAAAAGGAGCGAGATTATTTGGCAGCAGGCACATGAGTCTTACCAGGAGGATTGTTTTGATGCTAGTGTTGATCACATAGGGTTTGATTAATGTAGTATGCGTGCTTCAAGCTGCATGGAGTTGTTGATGGTGCACCAGTAGAAATTAGTGGGGTCACATGAGACAGTGAAAAGCGTTATGTGATATGTGTATGTATGTTGATTAGATGCTAACCTCTGTCTTTAATTGCCTGTGCTGATGATGAATCCCTCACCAACCCCTTGAATCTTTTCCAAAATGAATCCAAGTCAGTTCCACCAGTTTAAACACAAAAAAAAAACCCAACCCAAAAAAACTGTAGTCTTGATTAAATAGGTGAAGGCTTGTTATTGTAAAATCTTGTTGAATGATAGGATAGCTGAAAGAGCAGGCTCCTTAGGTGCACAGTGCTTAATTGAGAGTGCCAGGATGATTTGTATTGGGCCAAGGTTTTTCAGCAACAGCTGGTCACCAGCTCCTTATCACCATGACTTGACAAGGGGATAAAGAAAAGATCTGGAGTAAAGGAGGTTTTCAATAATCTAGTCCAAAGCTGTTGGGACTACAGCAAATTAACAGCTTTAACTGTACCTGCAAACAAGCAGAGATGGCAGAGAATGATGTTTCACCATAGTGTGCTCAGCGTAAAGCTCCACAACTGTAAAAGCCTGATGTTTGTACAGTACCTGTGCTCCAAGCTCTCTCCGTGCTAGCTGAAAGTAGGGCTCATGTAATAGACTTACGTGGATGTGACAGACAGGAATCACTTTGAGTTCTGCATCACAGCTGAAAAGCAACAGTTTTCTGGCTTTTTGTCAACCTCAGTCGAGGTTTGCCATATGGTTGGTGACTCAGTCTTCGCTGTTTAGTTTTGCAGATAGGCTTTATGCAAATACCTGTGCTTGCTACTTACTTTGTCTAGAGGGCCTTTCTGTGTGCTGACACCAAACACAGCTGCCTCGACTACCTCTCCTCCTCTCCTTGAAAACCAAATGTGTTCCCCAAATGTTTTTCCACAGGTACACTGGAGATATTTTAGAAGCTGATCTCCATTGGCAGTCTGTTACCACTAATTCATTGGCTATCTGAATAGCCTTAGAAGGGATCCAAAATGATTTAATAGTGTAGAAGAATACAAAAATAGTTGTCATCCTCCCCATATACAGACACGTGCTCACTGCTTAATCCTCTCTGTTAGATTCCTGTATAGCTGGAGTCAAACATACTTTTAGCTTCCTAGTGCCATTATCTTCTCATTGCACTGTTTTATTAGTGAGAAAGTGATTGCCCATTGGAATGGACTGCCTGGAAAGGTGGTGGAGTCACCATCATTGGAGGTATCACAGTATCACAGTATGGCTAAGGTTGGAAGAGACCTCAAAGATCATCGAGTCCAACCTGTAACCACAGACCTCACGACTAGACCATGGCACCAAGCACCACATCCAGTCCCCTCTTGAACACCTCCAGGGACGGTGACTCCACCACCTCCCCGGGCAGCCCATTCCAATGGCGAATCACTGGTGTTCAGGAGGAGCCCTGATGGAGTGCTTGGTGCCATGATCTAGTTGTTTAGGAGGGTTGGATTGGTTGATAGGTTGGACACGATGATCTTGAAGGTCTCTTCCAACCTGGTTTATTGATTGTATTAAAGAAAAAGATGGCATATGTGTAAGGAGTTCACTGACTGATGGAACAAATAACTAAAATTCCTTTCTTTCATGTCATCCCTGAGCTTGTGCTGCATATTGTATTGCTGTTCTGCATGAAGTACTAAGCTACTGTCTTCAGGAACCTGGAAGAAGTTAGATATGTTCCATTCGAATGAGTTGGGATCGAAGAAGTTGATGCTGGAGCTCTAAGTCTAGAGGATGTCCTGTGCTAAACATTTTCACCCTGTGCACTGTTTTTCATCATTACTGTGTGAAGCCCATGTTTTAAATTTTCATCCAAACACAGCTGTTACATTTCAGGTTGATTATCTACTTAAATTTCAGCATGTAAGGCAAAGCTGATAGTACAGTAGTTTACTGTTGATCAGGAGAAGCTTCTGCTGCTATTCAGACAGTTGGCTGCCCCTTAAATGAACAGGGCCGTAGTGGTTTGGGGTATATTGATCACATATCTAAACTCTGTATAAAGTAATATCGTTCAGTTGTGATCAGAGTCGTTCTTGGAGGCACTGTGCCTGGGGAGATTTATTCCCCCCCCCACCAAAGATTTTCTGAGAAAGTCATAGCAAGTCTAATTGCAGACCTTCAGTGCATATCCACAAGGGAATTTCTTCCTCTTGGACCCAGTCTGCTCAGAGAAAAGGAACAGGCTTTGGATGGTCTTTGGATGGTTCCAGGGGAGTAACTAGGGAGCTCAGTGATGGTAATTCACCTTGGTTTAATCCCGTCCGCAGTAATTTCCTTGTCCCTTTCCAGCCTTTGTTTTAGCAACTTCTGTTATCCATTTGGTTCTTTTTAGTCTTATCCAGTAGGAGTAATCTTCAGATCAGCATCCTTGGATATAGCACACGTTTTTTTTCTCAGTGCTGTAGACTAGCTTCCCTTAGACTGCAGTAGGAAAAAAAAAATTAAGCTATGCACTTGTAAAGAGAAATCAAATTCTTTATTGTGTACAAGATATAATTCCAGAATTACTCAGTCATGGGAGTGCTTGTGAGCTGTAGGTACAATTAGAGTGTTCTCACAATTTCATAGGATTTTGTTAAGGATGGTTTCAATGGATTGCTGAAGTTCTCTCTCACATCTATCTTCTGTGGCAAGTGGGTGATGAGAGGGGCATGCATGAGGTTTGAGCTTTGAACTCCTGGACTGTCCCAGACCCAGCTGTCTGATGTTGATCTGTTTGTGGGAGGGTAGGACAGTGTGGGAATAAGGAAGAGTATTTCCACTGTCTCAAATATTCTTTAAGGTCTTTTTTTTGTCAGTGTCAAAATAAGAACCAAAGTGGTTTGGGAAATGGTAGAGTCAGGATCACCAATATTAGAACCCTTTATAAAAGACTTTTGATTTAACAGTCATGAAGGTCCCAATGATGGAAATCCCTGGCTTTCCTAGACAGTCTTTTCCCAGTCCTTTTTGGCCCTTACAGTACCCAGATGTTTATTTTTGCTTCTACATTTGGGTGCAAAACCCTGGATTATTTGGTTGGAGACATTGTGCCATCTCACATGCTTCCTTGGGTTCTAGGCCTCCAGAGGAGACATGCTTATTGAAGATCTCTTGTACCTTAGCAGTCTCAGCCTTTGAGGAACTCATCTATAGCGAGGCTACATAAATTACTTGTAGCCCATGGCTGTGAGCTGTCTGTTGCAGTAACATGTGGGATATCTGTGCTGCCACTGGGGACCACAGTGGGGGCTGTAGCCTGGTGGAAGAGGAAAAAGAGATCCCTTTTATGAAGAGACTTGGGATTGACAAGGCAGAGCAAGGGAGAAGAGGCAGGCATTGGAGAAGTAGGATCGTTAACAGGTGATAGAAATAGTGTGTGCAGAGGTGATGGGAAAGAGGAAAGGATGTGTGAACTCTTGAGATGAAGAGTTGAAATGGTAGGAAGTAAGAGCTAACATCCTTACAGTGAATGCTGTGTGAAAACGTAAACACATGAGTAGCTTTAGCCCAGTATTGCAGTGCGTGGTAAACACCATGTGTGCCACTCTAGATGGAAAACAAAGACAAATGACTAAATTGTGCCTCATTAGGAGAACACTGTGCTTTTCATTCGGTTGATGAGGAAGAGGAGTTACAGAAATAACAGTTCACAGTCACATGTTTAATTCCTGTTTCATAGCACATGCATTTCTGACTTCAGCTTTCCCTAGCTTTTGATACCTGGCTTTGCAATAGGAACATTACTTCTGTGTGTGCACGTTACAAAGCTGGTCACCTACTTTGTTTAATACTAGGCAAATAAAAATAATTACCTTGTGGTAACATTTTGGTCCCACCCGTTTCCCACCTTTAATAACATTTTGAAATTAGGTTAGTCTATTAAAATGGCAATAGTGCACTTATGTGAATTATAAAATGCTACAGAAAGGATATAGAAAGATGTTTGAATTGATATTGTTGCTGAACAATGAACGTGGGATTGTATGAGTTTCTTGTATTTTACCGTAGCTGTCTTTGACTTTGCTGTGTCTGTGACTTCTGATCTGAGTTGCAGTCTTCAGCTTTCTGCTTCTGTCTTTTTCTTCCTTTTATTTTACGGGCAGACCTTTCTGTTCGCCTTTCTGTTCTGTGTTTTACACAACACGGTGTAAATGGGAATCTAAAGTCGTAAGATGGCAATAATAGAGATAACAGTGACTGACAAGCAGAGCAGATATTGCCCATCAGAGCAGTTTCACACAAGAATAGTGAATTTGCCATACTAAATCATGAAACTCCTTTATGCACATTTTGTCATGTGCTGCAAGCAGTCATGCATCTGTTCCTTGTTATCTGAAAAAGATTTTTGCTCAGTTTGTTTGCAGGGAGTTCCTGTGGTAGGCTTTATTTTACTGTGAAGCTTGTAAGCTGCTTTGAGTCGGGACACCATCACGTTATCCTACTTTAGTATGATTTTTGTTGCTGTTTATTTAGTGACTTGCAAACTTTAGATTATTGACATTTTTACTAAAGTGGTAACTTCTTTTTTTAATAGGAAATGGACCTTCAGGCATTTGTCTTTCTTACCTGCTCTCTGGATACAGGCCATATTTGTCTCCTGAAGCTATACATCCAAACCCCATCCTACATACGAAATTAGAAGAAGCTCGACATCTTTCCATTGTTGATCAAGTAAGCTTTGGTTGCCATCCTGTCTAGCTCTTTTCCTACACTAAGCTGGATTACAAAACAGTGGGCTTTCTTTGATGATCCTGTTTAAAATGCTTTTGCACCCTACATAAGTAGTGCCATGGACAAGAAAATTATTCATGTTCTTGCCCTACAAGGAATAAGACCTCAGCAAAGCTGAGTAACTGTGTTGCCTCCAGCAACTAGCTTCATATTTGGGCCTCTCTTTTTCCTACCTCCTGTGACTTGTAACAATTTATATTTAGGGCAATTCAGATGATCAGCAATGTATTTTAAGAACT
Organism: Picus viridis; assembly: GCA_033816785.1. Classification (NCBI taxonomy): domain Eukaryota; kingdom Metazoa; phylum Chordata; class Aves; order Piciformes; family Picidae; genus Picus; species Picus viridis. Next base: position 27,229,506 of record CM066572.1, read on the forward strand.
GCTTATCCAAAGACATGCTGCAGATTGCATTGTGAAGAACCAGTGTACATACCTAATCTCATTTCTGATGCATTAGGAAGTTATTTTGTTGTTCTGTTAATTTAAAGAAAATCAACTCATGACCATTAGATCCAGTCCTGGGGCATGTGGTGGGTTTTTGTAGTTCTTGAGCTTTTTGGTTTGTGGTGTGTTTTGTTTTTACAGCCTGCCCTTTGTCGTGTTCTTACCACTTGCCAAAAGTGTCTAAAGCACCACTTCATCAGTGAGCAGCTGATGCAGGAATTCTGGCTTTCATGTCCTAGGATGTTTGGGCACTACCATCAAAGAACACATGCTGCTGACATACTTCAAGTACACGTACTTCAAGTTAAAAACTCCCTAAATAGAGCAGTTCTCATTAAGACTTCATTTTTAGTAACATTAGGGACATAGGTCCTCTACAAACAGCCCGTTTTTCTTTTCTGAACAGTATGCATCCTTCACTGTTTGTGTTGCTCTCCCAATTGCTCTTGTGCTGTATTTGTTACCTCATATGCATCCAATTTTTCTGTCTGATTTGATTAGTTAAATCTTCCCCCATCATTTTTCTCCCCCTCATGTGTTTGCTTACCATGCTATCATTTGTTTTCTGTTCACCTCACTATACCCCTGCTGGATCACTCACAGTGATATCACTAACTGTGTTGACTGTGTGAATAATTTATTTGAAATACAAACATCCATATGTGTTTGTAGTGGGGAAACAGGGTTGTTTGGATTTGGGGTTTGGTTGGTTTGTTTTAGTGCTGTGCTGGTGGTACATGATGTTGACCTTAAGTCCTGTGTTTATTTTTTTCTCATCAGGAGAGTAAGTTGCCTAAGCTTTTGGCCACAGATGCTTCACACACTTCATCCTCCTCTGACCCCCTGGTATTTTCCCAATCTGGGAAGCTAAACTGTCCTGTCTTGTCAGCAAAAATTTGCCTTATGGCCAGTTCTTTCTTCAAATCCCTATTCTACTTTCAAGTCCTTGCTTCTGTGTTGTGACATTTTTAGAACACAGCTGGTTAGTAGATGCTGAAATGGGAACATTTTACAAGTTCTAGGAATTGTGCTCAGCATTAACTACTCTGTAAAAGAAGCCTAGCTTTAATTGTATTTGCAATGGAATACTTATAATACCTCCATTATTTCAAAATGTGATATAGTTAGTGTTGAACTCCCTAAGAACTATTAAAAGAGTTTTTCCTACTTGATTTTTAACACTCGATGTTTTTAGAATCCAATTATTCTTTTATCAAAAGGAGGCTTCCATAAATACTAACAGATCTCTGTTAAAAGCAGTCCACTGCCTATGAATGGGAATGTTACTAAGTTGCTCTGGTCTCTGAATATTCACAGATTGCATTGGGTTGGAAGGAACCCTCAGAGGTCATCCTGTCCATCCCCCTGCTCTCTGCAGGGACACCTCCAACTACATCAGGCTGCCCAGAGCCACATCCACTCTGATCTTGAATGTCTTCAGGGACAGGGCCTCAACCACATCCCTGGGCAGGCTGTTCCAGTGTTTCACCACTCTCATTGTAAAGAACTTCTTCCTTATGTCCAACATAAACCTACCCTACTCCAGTTTCAAATCACTGCCCCTCTTCCTATCACCACAAGCCCTTCTAAACAGCCCTTCCCCAGCCTTCCTGTAGGTGCACTTCAGGTAGTGGAATGGGACTATAAGGTCATCCCAGAGCCTTCTACTCTCGAGCCTGAACAGCCCCAATTTTTTCAGGAGAGGTGTTCCAGCCTTCTGATCATCTTGGTGCCCCTCCTCTGGACCCAGTTCAGCAGGTCCACATCTCTCTTGTGTTGGGGGCTCCAGAGCTGGACACAGTACTCCTGGCACCAGAGCAAAGTGACAGAATCACCTCTCTCAACCTGCTAGCCACACTTCTTTTGATGCAGCCCAGGATGTGATTTGCCTTTTGAGCTGCAAGTGCACATTGCTGCCTCATGTCCAGCTTCTCATCCACCAGTACCCCCAAGACCTTCTCTGTGGGGCTGCTCTCAGTTTCATCAACCCCCAGCCTTTACCGATACCAAGGGTTCCCCTGACTTAGGTGCAGGACCTTGCACTTTGCCTTCTTGAATCTCATGAGTTTCTCCTCAGTCCATCTCTCCAGCCTGTTCCATTTCCTCTAGATTGCACCCACTGCATCCTTCAGTCTTATCAGCTGCACCACTCAGCTTGATATCATCTGCAAACTTGGTGAGGGTGCCTCAGTCTTGGTATTGATATCATTGATGAAGATATTGAACAGCACTGGTCCCAGTACAAACCCTTGAGGGATGCCACTTTACACTACCATGTATTTGTCCCTGCATTTCTTTTTCTACTATGGATTTCAAATACCAGCCTGCTCCAGTGTACTCTTACTAACACATGCCTTTTAAATGAGAGAAATGTCTATTTCAAAGTTATAGAAGAACTGACCTGTGGCAGTTATTCCTGAAAAGTGTTCTGTATTTAATACTTCTCTCAAAATACAGCTTGAACTAATTGTGTTCTCTGCCAAAATTCAATTTCTGTGCACCAGAATAGCAATAAACAGTAACAGCTGCATGAACATAGCACTTTTTTTCATCCTTTAGGATCTGGAGTACCTGTCTGAAGGCCTTGAAGGACGTTCTTCAAACCCAGTTGCAGTGCTTTTTGATACCTTGCTTCATCCTGATGCTGACTTTGGGTATGACTACCCGCCAGTTCTGCACTGGAAGCTAGAGCAGCACAATTATATACCCCATATAGTGCTTGGTAAAGGGCCACCTGGTGGGGCTTGGCATGTGAGTACAAGTTTTATCTCACTTCTAGGGTAACTTAATACTTACTGTCTAAGGCTGGTTTATGTAATAATAATGGTAATTGCACTTTCAACTGCTTTATTAGTAAAGCCAAAATGCACTGGAAAGATTTGAGGATTTGTGACAACGATTGGTGCTCTGTGTGGGTTTTTATATGATTAATTTTAATTAATCATAATGAAAAGCATATTCTATGTCTTTTTTTCCCCTTGTCCCCCTTGTTTCCAGGTGCCAAAAAAATATTTATACCTCCAAAAAATTTACAAAAATCTTCTACAAAATCCTAAATCTTAATGTGTTCACCTGCTGTTGTTTTCACATTTCCTCTTGTTTTATACTTTAAATAACTTGCTTAGATGGTGTTGGATGATGGGTTGGACACGATGATCTCAAAGGTCTCTTCCAACCTGGTCTATCCTATTCTATCCTATCCTATTCTATCTTATTCTATTCTATTCTTTCACTTTGCATTGCACTCAGTCTCTCTTCACCCTCTGCTTTGTTTTAAAACTACATCATTTATCTGCAATATAAGCCCCAGTTCATCAGCATTTCATGTAATGTGCTGGTATTATGTCTTGTTGCTGCTCTACATGACTACAATGAGAACTTCCCTGTGTTTTACATAAATGTATCCATTTGAAATTTATCTGGTCACACATCTTGTTTTTTTTTTTTCTCCATAGTCCATGGAGGGCTCTATGCTAACAATCAGTTTTGGAGACTGGATGGAATTGCCTGGCCTTACCTTCAAGGAGTGGGCAGCCAGCAAACGCAGGTAAAGCTAGTGCATAATGGATCTGGGAAACCCAGGTGCTGTAAGAATCCTGTTAACCAATAAGAACTGGAAACATTCAAACTTCATTGTTCACATGAGGGCTTCTTGTTTTGTTTATTAAATTGCCTGATGGCACTGGAAATTCTGCTCTGTGTGCTCTGATGAGAAAAACAGGACAGTGGTTAGCCTTTGAGTGCATCAGAAGATCACAGAGTAGCAGTGGTGCGTTTTAGCTGCATTTCACAAAGAAGCACTCTTAACTGTGAGCAGTTTTGCTCAGAGTTGAAGGAAATTTGAGTTGAAGGAAATTTTAGGGCAGAAAAATTCCTGTCTTGTACCAGCTCACTGTTTTTACTTCAGTTATACAATTAGCTCATAAAGGTGTGTGTCAGCAGATGAACCTAGGAATGTTTTACGTAAGCTTATCCTGAAATTGTAACTTTCCCGACTTCAGTCTAGCAAAATTAAAGGAAGTAGTGATTGTACAATGTATGGTAAAAAAAAGAGTGGAACTACTTGGGCAGATGTCTTTAAAGGCAGACTTGCTCATTTCAGGACAACAGTTCCAGTGAAGATACTGTATCTTTGCTCTTTAATTGCTTTCTTAGATAACCACAGTAATCTAGCCTCCTTATTAACTGAAATCCCATAAGCTGCTTATAACCTGAAGCTAATTTGTTTATATTATAGTTTTCAACAGCACTAAACCCAGCAATGCTTCCTGATATAGTACAGTTAAGCACATTTAAGAGTATTGATGGTGATGAAAACTTCTAGTCATGTAAAATAGTTTCTTAAGTTTCATTGTAACAGGCGTCACACTGTCATAGTGTCCTCTACAATAAATCTCTCATCAGGATTTTCAGAGTAGTAACCTCTGCCCTTGTTAGTCTTGTTAACCTATGAGAAGGAGTAGCCTGATTTCTTGTAAATATGCTTTTAAGTGTAATTCAGTGGCAGTCCTGGTGTTCGTTGCTGTTTCTTTTGCCTTCTTCCTAAAGCTTAGTTCTAAAGAAGCAGCAAAACTCATGAATCTGTTCAGAATAATTACATTTTTCCTTTCGGTTTTGTAAGTGAGGAGGCAATAAAGATGAGGAAAACATGGATGTAATAGCAGGGGTTTAGTGCAAAAATGTTTGGTTGTGGTTTTTTTATCCGAACTTGGACATTGTAGTCTTGTTTACATAGTTGCATGAAGTTTTGTGTCATCCTTACTTTGTTCATTTGTGTGATACCGAACTACTTTGAGACTTACTGAATTTACCTGTACCCAGGGGAGAGGTCTTTTGCAGAGTATAATGAGGAATACTTTACTCAAGGAGTTTTAAGAACTGAGAGTTTTGCATTATCACTTAACAGTTACTATTATATTTCTTAATGTGTACATACATATAGAGAGAGGGGTAAGCGTTTAGTTGTTTAGGTGGGTTGGATTGGTTGATGGGTTGGACACGATGATCTTGAAGGTCTCTTTCAGCCTGGTGTATTGTATTGTTGCCATGAGCAAGTTCAGCCAGTGTTATATTGTTGACAGTCACGATACTAAACTGGCTTCATAAAACACTTCCGCACAGATCTACCATGATGCTGCAGAGTTCTCTTACACTCAATTTATTGATCACCATATCACTCTACATTGTGAAGATTCACTGCTCTTAAAGAAAAAGCTTGTCTTGTGTATCAGGAATCAAGAGAGCAAACAAACCGAATGCATTTATAGATTCCCAACTCAGAGTCAGTTACACTGAGAATCTGCAATCCTCTTCAGCTTGACTCTCCTGTGGTGTGTCATAAGTGATATTCACGTTACCAATAAGGTCTCAATATTAACTGGAGCCATTTGATTTTGTTTCAGAAACATAAAGAGCGATCGAGTAACACCAGAAGAAATAGCTTGTTACTATAAACACTATGTTAAAGTCATGGGCCTCCAAAAGAATTTCAGAGACAACGCTTACATAACGTCAGTGTCCAGGCTCTACCGGGGGAAGGATGATGAAGACAGAAGTCAGCTAAATGAAGATATTTCAGCACAGCATTTGGAAATGGAAGATGGACAGAAATCTGTGACTAAGAGAAACTGGGAAATCAGAGGTTACCAGCGAGCAACAGATGGTTCTCACGTGCCCTTCTGCCTCTTTGCTGAGAATGTGGCTCTTGCCACAGGAACCTTTGATTCTCCTGGCCGCCTACAGGTTGAAGGAGAAGACTTTCCTTTTGTGCTTCATTCCATGTCTGACTTTGGGGCTGCTATCAGCAAAGGAAAGTTACGCGGGAAGGCAGACCCTGTGTTAATTGTGGGTGCTGGACTTACAGCAGCTGATGCAGTCCTGTGTGCCTACAACAACAACATCCCGGTCATCCACGTGTTTCGTAGAAGAGTTACTGATACAAGCCTGATTTTCAAACAGTTACCTAAAAAGCTTTACCCTGAATACCATAAGGTCTATCATATGATGTGTACTCAGTCCCACAGTGTGGACTCTAATCTACATTCTGCTTACACTAGTTTCCCTGAACACAATGTACTTTCCTTCAAGCCTGAAATGAAATGTGTTCTTCAGAGTGCCTCTGGACTGAAGAAAATTTTGAAGTTTTCTGTAGCCTTAGTTCTGATAGGTTCTCACCCAAATCTTTTCTTTCTAAAGGACCAAGGACATAGCATAGGTCATCACTCTAATCAGCCCATCACATGCAAGGGGAATCCTATAGAGATTGATCCATACACGTACGAATGCACTAAAGAAGCAAATCTCTTTGCTTTAGGGCCTCTGGTGGGGGACAACTTTGTACGGTTTTTAAAGGGAGGGGCGCTGGGCATTGCACGCTGCCTGGCAATAAGGCAAAAGAAGAAACATGAATTGCTTGAAAGTGGGGATGGAGGAGGCGATGGGGTTCCGTAAGTTAGAGGTGTAGAAACTTTCACATCAGGATTACAGATGTAGTCTTAACAGAACACTCACTGACAGCGAAAGTTGATAGCAGTCCCATTTCTGTTGTGTCCAAGTAACCCACGCTTGCGTCGCTTGGTAAAGGATGCTGATGCCACAGTACTTCGCCTTTTCAAAACACACAAAAAATTGATCTGCTGTTACAACTGATCTCTGCTCAACTGGAATTACTTCCAGAGAAACAGAAAATGAGACTAACTTCTATTGACCTGCCTGTCATCTCTTGCTCGGCTAAAAGAGCAGACTTCCGCTGTGGAAAAGCAATGCCTATCAGAGTGGCTTTACACCTTAGTGTCAAATGTGACAAAACCTTCTCACCGTGAAACTGAAACAACTTCTAAAAGCAGAAAGCTTGCTTAGTGCAAAATGATTCTTGGTCCCAAAGCAAATTTTGAGCCTTCTGCTTGAAACAAGGATTTTGTTTATTTGCCATAGTACAGTAATACTTGGAATGAGCACTTAGTAAGACGGTTTTTTACTGCAGGAAGGATTTCTGTAAGCGAGAAGTATTCCTCAACAATTATAAATGATCCTATCTGATAATTGGAATGAAAGAGTAAGCATTCCCGTTTGATCTTTAACACCTGACTTGACACAATCCATTGATGTTTTTTCATGCTCTGCCTAGAGTTGGGTGAGTGCAGGAAGACTAACATGAGATGGTCCCCTACAGTGATATGTACATTTCTGAGAATACTCATTAACATGAACAATAAAGTACTGATGTAAGTGCTCTTATTACAGTGTCAATATAATTAATACCTAGTGTACCACTGAAAAATTGAGTACCTGAGAAAACTTCAGGTTTTTTTGCTTCCTAGCTCAGGAAGACTGAATGGGATCACTTGACTGATGGAAGTGGGTGATAGGTATTCCCATCTAGCATTTGACCAAGTTTTGGTTATTTATCTTCTTTTCTAGAGCAGCACATAGCACTAAAACTTCTTTAGCCTGTAGTTCTTGAAACTTGAAAATGGGGTTATGTCTCACAGCCAGCTAAGAAATAAACAAACCAAACCCAAATCAAACTTGCCATAATTCCTGTAAATCTTAGAGCTTCTTATAAAAAACAAAGACTTGTACCTACCTCTGAACTGAACTTTCACCTTTCTGCTCCATAATGCAAGACCTGGATTTCATTTGCCAGGTTTTAGGGTAGTTTACCTACACACACTCATAAGTTACTCACCGTAGGAAGGTAAGCAACAATTAAGTAGACATCTTAATTATCTTCCAGAACTCTTAAATGACAAAAAAAAAAGAGTCTTGGTTGTAACTGATGTATTACCAACCATTTTCATTCAGGTCCAGTGTGAGTGAATAGCCATTATTTAATTTTTTTGTTTGGGGCTTTCTTGTCTTGGAGAAGATTGTGTTAGTTTAAGGTGTTGTATTTGAATGATTAAATTCTCCATCTTAGAACCTGAACAGATTTTAAAAAGGAAATGTGGCTTAGGCTTTGTGAAACTGATAGTGCTTGCTGGTTTCCCAGCTGTCTGCTTCCTAAGCTGTCAATAACCTATATGCAATAAAAGCCTGGTTTATGTGCCTGCTGAACTGGGGGATCCTGGGGCTGCTGCAAGCCTTTATGCATCCGAGTAAGCTACTCAAACTGGGCACAGAAGTTGAAAAGGATTGAAATGGTTGTGTTTTCAGGGGAGGTCCAAGGTAATTTACTAAGTCATGCTACTACTGATGATAAATTTTAATATATAGCCAACTTAATAGCATCAACCCAAACACAAACACAACAACATTCATGTTACTTTCTGCATTGCTTGCGTGGTTTGGTGTAGCCATGCATTGTCAATATGAGTTAAGATCCGTTTTTATACTGATACTTGAGCTGGTTTTCATCATGCTCAATTCTAGGCTTATTTTCTTCATAACTAAATTGAGAGTCTGTAATTTGCCTTCTTTTGGCAGAAGCTGTGTATCTATAAATCTATCCTAAACCTGCGGTACCTAGTAATTTTAACTGAGAATCAGTATTACAAGTAATAAATACTTGACGGTAGAACTTTATCGCAGTTAATATATGGGGAATACATCGATTCCTTCACTTTTTTGGTCAGTATAAATGAATACAACGTGTCATGGCACATTGCTGCTTTTCATTTGTCACGTGAAACCTTTGCAATGCCAACAAAGCAAAGGAAGCCATTTACTGAAACAGCTATTTTGCAAAAAGGAGGAAAAAGCTTCAGGCAGCCAGACCTCCTGCCTCAGCTGCTGCAGTTGCTTACAAGCTGTGTGTGGTGGTGTGAGCAATTTTATCACCCAGGTAGCTTTCGTTGCAGAATTGCAGCACCTTTCAACTTTATCTGCTGCTCTTTCTCTTACCAGTCTTGCCAGTATTTTTGAGATATGCATGTGAGACCCCTTTGTTGGGCAGAGAAATTTTCTCAGTGCTCATGTTTATTAAGCCAAAAGAATTTTTTTTCCACCAAAGCTTTAGTGAAAAGTGATCCCGTTTCTTCTAGGAGTTGCTGGGTTTCAAGCTGTAGCTGGATTTTTTTTTTGTCTTAAGTGTTTCTGATTTTTGAGAGAAACTTGTCTCTCTCCTCTTTGGTGTTTTGAGATGTAAGAATTGAAGCCTTGCCTTAGGATAGTTTTACTTTCAGCATTATACCATGCTTACTGCATTTATGATGAATTAGAGTTGGCATTGAACAGCTGCTCTGGGGGCAAATTGTTTCTCGGATTTTACCAAAAATAACCCCCAAAGAACAAACCAAACAACAATAAAAAACAAGGAAAAAAGAAACAACAAACACAGACGCACGCCAAAAAAAGTCCCAAAACCCAACAAACCACACTTGAATTTCCTGTTTGTTGTAGTAGTTCCCAGGAAGGAGGCTGTTTCCTTCTTTCAGTGACAAGCTTCTAACCATCACAGATTTTTAAAAGATGCCTATTTCTGAAGCTTTGTTACTAAAATACAGAGAGGGTGAGTATAATTTTCAGCTAAAAGAATGTAGTTTGGATTTATAGAACTTGTAAAAAGCATGTCAGCCCGGGCTGTATATTTTCTAATAGGCCAGTGGGGAAATGTCTCTTAAGCCTGGGTTTTGTTCTTAATGTTGAATGTGTCTCCTAGGCAAATTGTTGCTTAGATTATTTTAAGTAGTATCCAGCTGTTGAACTGAGACTGATTTGTCAGAGGAGATTTCCCTAACGATCAGCCTCCTATGTGATTATTGTAACAATAAGTATTTGGTACCTGACTATGGGCAGGAAACAGCACAGCCTTTGTTTTGTTTTCTAGTGAATGACTGACTTCTTAGAACATTTTTCACAGGAGAGTTAAGGCTAACTTTTACCCTGGCAGGAATCCTTTCTGCAAGAGAAAGCAGTGACAATAACATCAGATTCATCTCTCCCTCATGAAAGTGCATTCCCTTGGGCTAGAAGCAGCAAAGGGAAGAGCTCCTAGGAGCTGCACCTATGCATTGAGCATCCCACAGCTGTAGGTCCCTAGCACTTTAGGAATTGTTGGAGTATCCTGTAGTTTTCTTCTGGCCTGGTGTGTGTAGGCACATTTGGTTTTCTTAATGATGAATTTCAGAGGGCAATGGTTGCTTAATGAAAAACATTGGTTTTGTAGAAGGAGGTAGCTGTAGCTTCTTCCCCACACAGCTCAAGAACTGTGCAAAGAAGACCAGAGTCAAATATTTACTCAGAGCTGGAGGAAATTTAATTAGGACCCAAACTTTCAAGCAGGCCTTACCTGCACACCCAGTTGAAATGAAGAAAAGTTTAGGGGCCAACTGGTCTTGAGAGAAAAAGAAAGGATGCACAATTTGCAAACATCTAGTGAGTCCTCACTGCAATGACCAGTGAGGAATGAAAAGGAGAAAGCATCAAAGAATCTGTGCGATATGAACTGCAAACCTGTGGGTGCTGAAGTGGATCCTGCTGTGGCAAGATGGTGCATACTGTAACTTTAGAGCTCTGTTCCAGAGCTGTTAGTCCAACACATTGCCATGGAGTTTTACCTGGATATTAACTGAATTTACACTGAGGTGCAATGAACTAGAAGCAATTGTATTTGCTCCAGAAGTTGTAGGACTGGATCACCAAGGTGGTGTTCCAAGAGCTGAGACCTGGTTGCTCTGGTACCACATTTTCTAGTCCTAAGCAAGCAAGCAAGCAGGTATCTTTATGGAATAGTGGAATCTCTGCTGGCTCCCACACATTTCTAAACAGCAAGAGGTAGCACACCTATGCCTTAAAGGCAGCTGATTGTTCAATTTTATTATCATCCATATAGTAATGATTTAATTTCAACTGAGTTATGGAACAAAATAAATGCTAAGAGGTTTGTTATATTTTACATTTGTATTTAAACAATATTGTAGAACCTTACAGTAGCAATGCTCTGTCAATTTTGGATTACTTTTTGAGGTGAGAGCAAGATCACAGCACAGAACCTCAACTGATGTGAGAGTGAGTTTGACATTTACTTCCCCCTTTTTCCCTTGCTCAACCTAAAAGAAAAGTCATGCTTTGTTTGAAATAACCTTAATAGCTGGTATGATTTAGCAGAAACAATGGAAATGGATTCTTTGACAGGGGAAGGAAGGCTGTGGTAGCAATAGGGGTACAAATCTGAAGTGAGAATATTGAATTGCAAACAACTCATTTTATGAAGGCTGTTTTGGGGGATGTGGTACTCCCTTAGGGTGTTTCTGTTTAGCTAATTTTTGAATCTTCAATTACACAAGGGGTTGTGAGGTTAAGGATGAATTGGGTGTAAGGAACAAGGCTTATGGGGGGAAAAGCATTTTTAGTATAATGTAGTAATCATAGCGAAGCTAAGCATCGTTTTAAGTATGGTTCGGTTTTTCTTTGCAGCCAATAGAACATTTCAGCTCAAACAAACCCTGGACCTGAGTTCACATTACACCTGTCTGCATGCTGGCTGATTTTCTAGCAGTGATGGTTTGGTACTTAAAAGTATATTAAGCCTTAAAACTCAGTGGTCATCAGCAGTCATAAAAACTGGGGGGGGGAGGGGGAGGGATAAAAATACTTATATATATACTTCGTGTTCTTAGCTCTCCTGTCTTTTTGAAACAACTTGTTCTGGAGACCAAGTTGGTCTAATTTGCATTTCCTCCTCCATTGCTTTATTCTGAGTTCACTGGCAACGTGTAAGCATCAGCCTACACTACCTACAGTGCAGTCTTCAATAAACTGAGATTCCGCTTCATGCTCCTGAACACCCCTTGTTAGACTTACATGCCAGCATAAAGAAAATTAACAACTAAATTTGTTAGGCATTCACAAAATATTATGGAAGCCTGACAATTATTTTCTTTTCTTTTTTATCTAGGTGTATAAAGACCAAAAAAAATACTTGTCCCCAAACAGGAAGCTAGAGACAAGGTGCTCAAAGAGATTAATGCAGTTGCAGGGGATACTCTGAGGAGAGGGAAATGGTTCGTTTTTCAGTTTGGATTCTAGGACCAGCTTCTGTGTGAACACTGAGTTATTGCTGCTCAAGAACTGATCCTGCTACCTTGCCTCTACCTGGCACAATCTGGAAAGCCAGTGCTTGTGGTTTTGCCTGTTTCTCTGTTAGGTCTGATATGCTGGCTGTGGAATTCCAGTTCTAAAGGAGATACAGGCTTGTATTCATCTACCTAGGTGTTAGGTGACACACATGCTATACCTGGACTTGGAGATGCTGTGTATGGAGATGTATGTGTCATGCCTCAGTTTTCTGCTTTTGCTGGAGGGTGTTCAGGTCATACCTTTTATTTTAGATGAACAAAGTAAACGTGTACAGAACATCTGCTGTCGGCTGAGATACATCCTCCTGAGCTGCAAGCAACTTGTGAGGAAAACCTCAGCTTTTATGAGATGATAAACCTACCTGAGGCTTGCATACTAACCTTGTTTTTTGTCTTCATATGTGAAAATTGATGCTGGACTGAGGGCTCAAGGACTACCTAAAACAGTTTCATCTTGAAGACAATTATTTTGGTTTGGAGAAATAGGAAAAAAAACCAAACTGGAGTAAGAGGCATTTAGGGAGCTGCTCAGTATGAGGGAAAAGGTGATGGTTTTCCTGGATCTGGTGCTGTAGCCAATGCTTGAGAGAGATTCTTGCTAGTTGAAGCTTGGGCAGAATGGTGTAGGCAGAATGCTAAAACAATAGGCAGGGAAAATGAGCTTGTTGGGGAGATCTGACTTTGTCTAGCACTTTTATAACTGTCTCACTTGAATGTGGTGATGGTGGTGGTTATCAAAACATTTTAAGAGGAAGAGCAAGGAATAATGGTAAGGAAGACAGTTCAGGTTTTGCCACATTTGGCTTAAGTTTGTGAACCAAACACTAAACATGGCCAAACGTGACTGAGGACAGATTCATGAACAGAGGCAGAGCAAGAGAAGGGACAGTTTTATGAGAGGGTGGGAAAAGACAAGGCAACAGTAAGAAGAAATCACCTGTACAAGTGGACTGGGAATAGGACAGCTGTAAGGGTTTGGAGGCAAATCTTTAGCAGAGATATCAGCTTCTGTCTCAGTTATGAAATGATGTTTGATGGTAAACACATGGAATAGAGCCTCAGACACATCAGGAATGGAGGTAATGAAAGGGGCTTAGCACTGTGGGGGAAGTGAAAGGGGACATCAGTTGACAGAGGAAATTGAAGCTGCCTGCAAACATACATTGAGCATACAGGAACTGGTGCAGTGCCAGCCCTGCTGCACCGCGCCGTGCCAGTCTTGAAGAAGATGGGAAGAGTAGAAGAAACAGGAGCAGACTCACAGGTGTGAATGGACAGAAATAGAAAACAAACTTCAACAGCAAGAGTATCTTGGTAGTGTTGCCAAAAAAAAGGCAGTGACTTCTCCAGCTGAGGCAGGCAAGGCAGGCAAGACAGGCAGGCAGCTGAAAGTGCTGTGAGTTACACTGGAAACAAAGCATGTTGCTCCTGCAGGGATACAGCACCCATCCTCTCTTCCAGTGGTGCATGGAGTAATTCAATCTGCTTTAAACTGTTCAGCTAAGCTGCTGAGTGCAAGACTGTATTTTAAAAGCCTTGCTAATAAAAACTATATTTAGTTTATGTATTGCGTGCATCTCATTCCTTTGAGCAGTGTGAACAAAGATCACAGATGCTGTAAAATAGCAATCCCCCCCCCCCCAAATACCCAGACTGTTACAGAGAGCAATGCAAGAAACAAGATCTAAAGTTTCTGCTTTGATGTAATTTTAAGTGAAGAGCATCAATTTGTCAAAAAGGTGGGTACACTTGCAGATGTGGTTTGAGGCAGGTGACGGAAGCCTTAGATGTTTGTCTGAGTGACTGAACCTTTTCAAACCTTCTAAAGATCGTGAACATCACACGAGTGCTCTCAGAAAAGTGGTGAGCTGGATGTTGAAACCACAGAGCACAAGCCCTACAAAATTAAAATGGAGCATGCAGCAAAAGTTCTGAACTGCAGAACACAAAGTTAATTGTCCTTGCTTGACTTCACAGCTTTTGCTTTACTTACAAAACACTTCTCGCCTCAATCCAGGAGTTTTCCCACTTCTACCCTACCCAATCTTCCCCAGTCCTGCTGGGGCAGAGGTAGCAGGGGGCAAGTGAGCAGCTGCATGGGGCTTAGCTGCCTGCTGGGGTTAGCCCACAGAAGTGTGTTTCAGAAAATGAAGGAACCCACAGGTTAAGGTACAGCTGTATATTAACATGTCTGTTAATATCTCTACAGGGGTTAGGCAAACACTGATGTAATTTCCTGGTGTTCAGGCTCCCAAGACCTGGATCATGTAATCCTGTCCTTTATCATCTACCTTAGAAACTTCACTAACCGAAGTCCCAAACCAGTAACACAACAGGTGTGTTTCCTTTAATGTCTGGAGCTGAAAATCATGACAAAATTGTGCTAAAATGGAAGGAAAGCCTCAGGACTGTGAATAGGATTTGATGCATGAACTTGGAATTACCATTCGCGTGATGGGCACAGGGTAGAGGTTTAGATGTCTAAGTTTCTTTTTAATTGGAAGCATAATTTCATGTTGAATTGCAAAAAAAACCCCTCAGGTTCATGAACCCAGCCTTAGCAAGCAGACAGCAACTGAATTAGAAACCAAACTGCCACCTATTGGGCAGCCTTGAGTTGGATCCCAACCAGGAACATACACTGGGTCCAGCTTTAGCCAAGTGCTGATTCTGACTTTTTCTCAGCACTGCTGGGTAAATCCCCACAATGCCCTCCCCTCTCAAGAGCACACAGCTGCCTGTGAAAGACTGCAAAGAAATCTGAGGATGACCTTGGGAAGTGTTGATAGAAAGAAGACATCTCAAAACATCTACAGTCACGTGGTCAGTGAGTCCATCAGTCCTAGGACAGTAAATAACATAAAATATCAAAGCTGCTGAATTCAAGTGCCTGGGGAACTGGATTTCAAGAACTCTTAAGTTCTATCAGGTGGATAGAAGAGTGTCCTCAGATGTGCCACCAGGGTTGCTTGAACCCTAGCAGACTGCAGTTAGAGCAGCGCAGGACTTAACCTTTCCTTTCTCAGAAAGCTACTGTACATTGTGACTTTTGGGATCTTCTAAAGTGGAATGACAGCTTCTGGTTTTTGCAGCTGTAAACAATCCTTCTGAAGGATCTCGTGCACTGATATGCTGCTCTCCAGGCTTGAATTTAATAACAAGCAAAAAGGTCACCCACAGCAGCCTCCCTGGGTCTTAAACAGGGAAATCTGGGGATTCTTTGTGACAGCAGACAAACTCAACCCGAATGTGCAACAAACAGCAGTCAGCAGCTCTTAATCAGCAAGTATTTCAACTGCTGAAAGGTACTTGATGGACAGGACTTGATGTGCAAGTTACACTACCAAAACACTCTCACAGCTATTGCTGATCTCAAAGGTATGGCTCTTGCACTTTGTCTCTGACTCAGGGCATTACTGACCAAGTGATCAAGCAAATGCTAAGCCAGACCTAAGGAAACAGTGGTTTGTGAAGACCAAGTATTTTCTGAGACCAAGCAAGCACACTGCCTTCAGCATTTCTGCTACCTTGATATGCACAGATCTGACCATGCTGTACTTAAAATCTGACAAACAGCCCAGTGGCTTGAAACAGTTCAGCTCATCTTGCTTGTTCTTGCAGAACATCTTGTATGTTCTGAGCACTCCCCAGAGGAAGCAGTTTTGTTAAGGAGCACTTAAATTCAATTACATCAACCAGACTACCTCCTCACATGAAGAATGAGATCCTACCAGCCTGCCTCTTTATTCAGGATGCACTTGAGCTGCTGTTCATCTGTACCTGATGGCTTCATACGGCTGAGCAGAAAGCCTGGAAGGATTTTCTCACTCCGGTTCCAGGGGAATCCCTCAACTTCCAAATTCTTGGATCACAAAGGAGAGCTCTCCTAAGCCAAGAAGGGGTAAGTACTTCGTAGCTTTCACTGTTGATACAGATGATGGAGTTATTTTGAAGGGCAGATCTGAAGAAAGAGACTTGGGTGTATTGAGTGGTGAGCTCACCATGACCCAGCAGCACACTCATGCAGCCCAGAAGGCAAATTGTATCCTGGGCTGCATCAAGAGGAGTGTGGGCAGCAGATCAAGAGAGGCGATTCTATCCCTTTACTCTGCCCTCCTGAAACCCCACCTTAAATCTGCATCCAGTCCTGGTGTCCCCATCACAAGAAGGACACAGAGCTGTTGGAGCAAGTCCAGAGGAGGGCCACAAAGATGATGAACTCCTCTGCTATGAGGATAGGCTAAGGGAGCTGGGGTTGTTCATCATGGAGAAGACTCTGGGGGGATCTTCATAGCTACTTTCCAATACCTGAAGGGATCCTACAGGAGGGCTGCAGAGGGAGAGTGTCTAGTGACAGAATAAAGGGGAAGGATTTGAAGCTGAGGGAGAGTAGGATTAGACTGGAACTGAGGAATTCTTCAGTATGAGGGTGGTGTCCAGAGTGGTTGTGGAATCCTCTTCCCTGGGAGTGCTCAAGGCCAGGCAAGAGGAGGCCTTGGCAGCCGAGTCCAGCTGTGGGTTTCCCTGCCCATGGAGGAGAGCTTGGAGGAGATGATGTCTGAGGTCCTTTCCAGCCTAGGCCATTCTATGATTTTTACACAGTGATTGCAAAGTAAAGGAGTGAAAGGAAGGTCAAATCATTTAAAATACCCACGGAAGTGTGCTGAAGAACCTCACTTAACTTCCTTTGCTCCTTTCCAAGACCTAGGAGAACCTTTGGCTTCTCTACCACCAGATCTAGACCTTTCAAGTGGGCTTTTGTTGTAGTTGTTGGTTGCTTTGGGGTTTTTTGGTTGGGTTGTTTGTTTGCTTTTAATTTTATTTTTACCCCCATCTTCCAACCAGTTTTGTAGAAGTCTTTTTAAGTCCTATTTTGGGAGTGGTTTGTCAGTGTCTTCCCTGTCCCTCCCCCAACCTAACTCCTAGAAACTATCAATTCAGTCTCCTATTCCTCTGAGGCTTATTACAAATAAAACCAATTACAGAACAGGAGACATCACCGTGCCAGAATTTAAACAGTCAAACATCAATTTTAGGAGAGGAGAGGGAGAGGGGGAGAGGGAGAGAGGGAGAGGGGGAGAGGGAGAGGGGGAGAGAGGAAGAGGGAGGGAGGGAGAGAGGGGGAACTGGAGGGAGAGGGAGAGAGGGGGAGAGGGAGAGAGGGAGAGAGGGGGAACTGGAGGGAGAGGGAGAGAGAGGGAGAAAGGGGGAGAGGGGGAGAGAGGGAGGAGAACCTGCACTGGCCTCTTTTCTGCTGCCCAAGAAACCAAAATAAAAATGCTTGTTGCTGCTGCAGAGATGAGTTTTTTAAAGTGTTTCTAGTCTAACTGTAAGCTGTTCAAACAAGTATTAAAGAATTTAAGACATAACAGGGCAAAACCCCCACTGAATTATAGAATGTAAACATCTGTTTCAAACCTGTCAACACACAAAGTTGGGGGCTGGCTAAGAATAATCTCATGTCACCAGCTTCAAAAGCAGGAAGAAGGCTGACTACAGCAACATTAAATACTTAAACTTGTTTACTCAGATACAAATTTAAACTTCAAACTAACTTATTCAAAACTTTCCACTTCAGGACAAAACTGTCCATATAGAAAAATCCAATTAACAAACCAAAACTGAAACCAAAAAAGGCTGAAGCTAACTTCCTTTCTTTTTTAATCCCCAAATAGCACTGGTAAGCAAATGTAAGAAATGAACAGCCTGAAAAGAAATCCCAAGTACCTCTGGTATTTTACTGAAGCAAATAATGTTAAGGGTTTGAAAAACACACAATCAGCAGTGAAAGAAGCTTTTCTTTTTCTTTAATAAAAGCAAGTCTTGAGAAACAAGTTTTCCAGGAAGAGGTAACTCAAATGATCATAGCCAGGTATACATTGCCCTCTGTAACCAGCCAGCCTAAGGAACAAAAAGCAGATTTTGCTAGAGAACCACTGCAAGTTCAGGTTGCAATTTATCTTCTCCTTTTCACATTAGGATCATATCTGCAACAGAAAAAGAACATTTGTCACAAACAAGTAATACTTATTGATACTCAAAGTTAGCAATGTGAAGTAAGTTATTATCCATGGACAGCTATGTGCCTTGGTAGACAAGAAGGCCAACAGTATGCTTGGATGCATTAAGAAGAGTGTGTCCAGCAGATCAAGGGAGGTTCTCTTTCCCCTTTACTCAGCTCTGGGTAGACCACATCTGGAATACTGTGTACAGTTCTGGGCTCCCCAGCTCAAGAGGGACAGGGAACTACTGAAGAGAGTTCAACAGAGAGCTATCAGGATGGTTAAGAGACTAGAACATCTCTGTTACAAGGAAAGATTGAGAGACCAGGGGCTGTTTAGTCTGGAGAAGGCTGAGAGGGGACCTTATTAATGTCTACAAATATCTGAAGGGTGGCTGACAGAAGGATGAAGCCAGTCTCTTTTCAGTGATACCCAGTGACAGGACAAGGGGCAATGGATGTTAACTCAATCACAGGAAATTCCATCTCAACATGAGAAGAAAAAGTAATGCTGTGAAAGTGGCAGAGCCCTGGAGCAGCCTGCCCAGAGGTTGTGGAGTCTCCTCTAGACATCTTCAAACCCTCCTGGATGTGTTCCCCTGTGACTTGCTTTAAGTGGTTATGTTTTGCAGGGGGTTGGACTTGATCTCTGGAGGTCCCTTCCAACCCCCAGCATTCTGTGATGATATGTTCACAACAAGGGACTAAGCAGTGTTCAGGCCTTTCCCAGGCTGCACTTCTACAATTAACTGCAGCAGTTACAACGTGACTGTAGGATGCAGAAGCTAGGCCCTGTGCATGGACTAGAGAAAACCTTGAGTAAAATTTTCACTGATTTCCTAACTACTCAAAATCTTTAAAACTGATGCATGGCCAAGTTTCTCCCAGCCTTTACTGTCCCAGTGTGAAGTCCCTTACCAAACAAACAAACAAAAACAGTAAAAAAGAAAAAGAGGCAGGGCAAAGGGGCACTGCATATTCACAGCCATGTACACTTGGCCACAGCTCAGTCAGGCAAAACCCTTCTCCTGCTTCCTACTCCCACAGAAAGCAGTTCCTTGCCTTGCTTTCCCCTTTATACAGCTTCTGACTGATTTTCAGCAATTTACATCTACTTTCTGGATGTACTAAAGGTACCCAGTTTACTGCACTAGGCTTAGACTGCCTCTGCTTGACACCGCCATCCCTTGGCTTTCTCTTCCTCTCCATCTGTGCTTCATCTCCCCAAATCCTGTGTCACTTCTTTGCAGTTCTGATGTGTTTTGTATTCACGCGTGAATGCCTTAGGGACACAGCTGACTGATCAGCCAGTTTTACTTCCACTAATTCTGCTCGTATTCATCAAGACCTTTTTTGCTTAGACAGGAAAATGTGACAACCTGCAAGCCAAATCACATCACCACATAAATGGAAAGGTATTAGAAGTCACTGCTGTTGCTGTACAGCTCAGGCTTCTGGTGAAATTTACATTTGCATCCTTTGAAAGGCATCACAGAATGTTAGGGGTTGGAAAGGACCTCGAACGATCATTGAGGCCAACCCCCCTGCCAGAGCAGGGTCACCTAGAGTAGGCCACACAGGAACACATTCAGGTGGTTTTGAATGTCTTCAGAGAAGGAGACTCCACAACCTCTCTGGGCAGCCTGTTTCAGTGCTCTGTCACCCTCACAGTGAAGAAGCTTTTCCCTATGTTCACTTAGAACCTCCTCTGCTCCAGCTTCCACCCACTGCCCCTTGTCCTATCATTGGGCAGAGTCTGGCTCCGTCCTGCTGACACTCACCCTTCACATATTCATAAACATGAATGAAGTCATTCAGTTTCCTCCAAGCTAAACAGACCCAGCTCCCTCAGGCTTTCCTCATGAGGCAGATGTTCCACTCCCTTCAGCATACTTGTGGCTCTGTGATAGACCTTTTCAAGCAGTTCCCTGAGGTCCTTCTTGAACTGAGGGGCCCAGAACTGAACACAATATTCTAGATGTGACCTCACCAGGGCAGAGTAGAGGGGAAGGAGAACCTCTCTAGACCTACTAGCCATACCTCTTCTAATACACCCCAGGATTCCATTGGCCTTTGAGATCCCCTGGTCCCTTTCCCTTTCACTGCTCTTTTACAGGTCAGTCCCCAGCCTATACTGATCCATGGGGTTGCTCTGGTATGAACTGTTAAAAGACCTTCTGAATGGCTCTCACACACACTGACATGTAGCAATCTGTTTCTTTGACAGTGACTTGGACAAAAACATCCTTCTTCACCATGGACATTTTTCTATCTAAATCCATCATTTTTAGTGCTAGTCAAACCCATGGCAGGTGAGAAGACAAGCAGGGGTTGCTTGTTTCTTTGCATAAAACCTAAGAAAATAATGAAATCTTTGCTAAACAAAATGAGATCCTTATATATTACATCTCTCATCTTTAGATTTATTGCTACAGTGCTGTAACATGTTAGTTCTAACACTTAAGCATGTCCTGGACATCAAGTCCTGCTTTGGGGGTGGGGCAGTGGGGTGAAGAGGGGGCAAAGACAAGCAGAAAGAACAAGGGGATAATTCAATACAATACAATACAATACAATACAATACAATACAATACAATACAATACAATACAATACACCAGGTTGGAAGAGACCTTCAAGATCATCGCGTCCAACCCATCAAACAATCCAACCCACCCAACAACTAGACCATACAGCCAAGCACCCCATCAAGTCTTCTCCTGAACACCTCCAGTGAAGGTGACTCCACCACCTCCACGGGTAGCCGATTCCAATGGGCAATCACTCTCTCCGTGTAGAACTTCTTCCTAACATCCAGCCTAAACCTGCCCTGGCGCAGCCTGAGACTGTGTCCTCTTGTTCTGGTGCTGGCTGCCTGGGAGAAGAGGCCAACCTCTGCCTGGCTACAACCTCCCTTCAGGTAGTTGTAGAGAGCAATAAGGTCACCCCTCAGTCTCCTCCAGGCTAAGCAACCCCAGCTCCCTCAGCCTTTCCTCATAGGGCTTGTGTTCCAAACCCCTCACCAGCTTTGTTGCCCTTCTCTGGACACGTTCCAGCAAGTCAACATCCTTCCTAAACTGAGGGGCCCAGAACTGGACACAGTACTCAAGGTGTGGCCTAACCAGTGCAGTGTACAGGGGCACAATGACCTCCCTGCTCCTGCTGGCCACACTGTTCCTGATGCAAGCCAGGATGCCATTGGCCTTCTTGGCTGCCTGGGCACACTGCAGGCTCATGTTCAGCCTACAATCAACCAGTACCCCCAGGTCCCTCTCTGCCTGGCCACTCTCCAGCCACTCTGACCCCAGCCTGTAGCACTGCCTGGGGTTGTTGTGGCCAATGTGCAGAATCCGGCACTTGGATGTGTTAAATCTCATGCCATTGGACTCTGTCCCATCTGTTCATGATGGAAGCCTGCCTCTAAGACACCAACAGCTTCAACCCTGCCTGTGCCCATCTGTGGAGATACTGACACTGACAGTCATGAACATCTTTTTATGTAACTTCCCCCACTCCAGCTCCAGCCATTTTCCGTGTTAAATGAAGCCTGGATGATGTTTTCCAGACAGAAAGAAACCAAACATTCTCAGTGCCTGTGGCCTGAAATGGAAAAAGGACCACTGAGATTCCAATACTGAGTGAATGCACAAAGAAACAAAAGGGCTTGCTGGGAAGAGGGGGTGAAGGACACAAAGGGCTGTTCCTGAACATAATCCATTTATTAACAGTCTTAGCGGCCTGTGGGTTGTGCCTCCCCTTCCTCCTCCACCTGAGGATGTACTCAGCAGGAGCTGAGGGCACAGTTTTTCTTTCTAGCTTATCTCTACCTTGGAACAGTGCACAATTCTTTCTAATGGCATCTTCAAAAGTCATTTCCATGGGAAATTGCAGCTGTTAACACTAGCATTATGCCAAGTAGTTTCACTTAGGATTAAAGACAAAACAGAAGTAGGTTGAACATGAAATGGTGTGTTTTAATATTTTTGACTGTGGAAACTTCTGTAAGTAGACCTATCCTAAGTAAATGGGAGTTGAGATAAAATCTTTCCTAAGCAAGAAGGCATGTGAACTATCTAAGATTCCACTGATGTTGTTATGAAAGGCTACAAATCGAAGTGTTTTCAGTGCTTTTATATTAATATTCCAGCACAGTAATCAAGCTGCCCCACAGTTTTATAAATGTCTTCATAATGACATACATTTAAAGGTTCTATTGCAGATGTCAAAAATGGGTATGTGATTCTGTGATAAAGTGGCAAACTTGGCCTGCAGAACCATAGAATGGTTTGGGTTGGAAGGATCCAAAGGACATCTAGTCCAATCCCCTCTGCACTCAGCAGGGTCATCCTTCACTAGATCAGGCTGCTCAGACCTTGAATATCTCCAGGGATGGGGCCTCAACTCCTTCCCTGTACAACCTGTTCCAGTGTCCCACCACCCTCATGGTAAAGAACTTGTTCCTAACATCCAACCTAAATCCCTTCTTCCCTAATTTCAAATCACTGCCCCAGTCCTACCACTGCAGCCCTTTGTAAACAGTCCCTCTGCAGCCCTTATGTAAGCCTTCTTCAGGTACTGAACTGTTCAGGCTTAGAATTGTTTTTAATTAAAAAGTGGTTATAAATCATTAAATCAGGATTGCAGGTGAAAGTAACAGGACAGGAAATCAACTTAATCAGAAGAGATTAAGGAAAGCAGCAGACAACTGAAGTGAAGGATACTGAAAGAGAACTGCTGTAGCAGGCTGCGTTTTAGAGGCAAATGTAATGAGCGAAGGCAACAAGCAATGGCAAACAGCCAAGGTGAACCTGGACCTACCAATGAAATCTTTCAATCTCCTGTGGTATAAGCACTGATTAGGACAGAAATTATGACTCTGCTAAACTGTCAAGTGCACAGAGTAACCCATGTAAAAATGTCTCCTCTGTCCGAAAACCAGGACTGCGGGATTTGAGGGAGTTTCTAATGAAATTAAAGAGTAGAAGTTCCTGACTTGTAAATGGGTTTGAAAGCAGTTTAATGCCTCGGTGATAAGGGAGACAGGAGGGATACTGAAGGAATTAATTAGGGTCTTAATCTTTTTTTTTTTTTTTTTTTTTTTTCCTTTTAAATTCTGAAAACCACTACTTCAAAAATAAAACTCAAAACAAGAAAAGGAAAAGCATTCCTGCCGCTCACTTTCCCACACAACCAGTACTCTGCTGCTTTGGCTCCCTCAAGTGCCTCAGCAGAGGCAAGACAAGGAATGAAAACGTGGCAGACCTCATCCCTTTTCTTCGCAGTTCAGATGACTGACTTAATTGTAAGGTCAAAACACTTCATCTAGTTGAGGATGCTCCTGCTTACTGCAGAGAGGGTTGGCAACGAGGCTGGTGAGAGGTCTTGAGCACAAGCTCTACAAGGAGAGGCTAAGGGAGCTGGGATTGTTTAGCCTGGAGAAGAGGAGGCTCAGGGGAGACCTTATTGCTCTCTACAACTACCTGAAGGGAGGCTGCAGCCAGGAGGGAGTTGGTCTCTTCTCCCAGGCAACCAGCACCAGAACAAGGGGACACAGTCTCAAGCTGCACCAGGGGAAGTTTAGGATCAAGGTGAGGAGAAAGTTCTTCACAGGGAGAGTTGTTACCATTGGAATGGGCTACCCAGGGAGGTGGTGGAGTCACTGTCCCTGGAGGTGTTCAAAAAGGGATTCGATGTGGCACTTGGTGCCATGGTTTAGTTAGACATGAGGTGTTGGGTGACAGGTTGGACTTGATGATCTCTGAGGTCTTTTCCAGCCTTGTTGATTGTATGATTCTACAACACTATAACTAGATGACCTTCAGAGGCTCCTTCCAACCCAGACCATTCTATGATTCTGTAATTCATTAGGCTCTACCAAGCACTAATGCTTGACCCCAGAATCAATTCCAGCTTTGTGAACAATCAGGCTTGTGCCAGGAAATAGCCAGGCTTGGATTCAAGAAGGGTCTTACTGAAAAACTGTAGCAAGTATGAATGAAATTGAAAGGTTAAAGCATATAAAGTTGTTGAGTCATTCTGGGTATACTCCATACACATGAATACATGGAATTTGGAAAAGAACAGTCACAGCAGTCTTTTACAAAATTGGAATTTGCCCCCCCAGAAAAGGATGTGATGCAAAAAATGTACATTTTCTAAGTGCAAACACAAAACTCTTACCTAAAGAGATCATCAGCAAGTGATTCTTCTCTGGCATGCCGGTTCTGCTCCTGAGAAAAGAAGTATATTCAATATTAGATGTTGAGGGTGAAGCTAATGAACACAAGAGAAGGACAAGCTATTCCTGCCCTGAAGGGTCAACACTAAACCATGTCCCTAAGCAACACACACTGCTTAAACACCTCCAGAGATGATGACTCTACCACTGCCCTGGGCAGACCATTCCAATGTCTGCTAACTCTTTCAGTGAAGAACTCCTTCCCAAAATAAGTGAAATATCAACTGTACTGTGCAACAATTTGAACACAGCTAACCATGTAAGAGTTCTTCCCACCTCACTCTCACATGTTTGGAAATCAGAAGCTTCCATAATGCTTATGTTGCTTATAAAAAAAAACAAAGGGGAAAAAAAATTCTCCTTCGGTTCCTGGTTTTGCTTTGAATCAGGATTTCTGACTGAATGGTGCATGAAAAGGAATTCAAATACTCAGGAAAAGATGAACCTTACCACTAACCTCTAACTTTCATGAACTTTTCTAATGTGTATGTTTCTGTGAGCATGTGTGGCCAATTTTTTATTTCACAAATAAGATTCTACAATTTCACAATGACCACACAAAAAAGATGAACCTTACCACTAACCTCTAACTTTCAGTAAGTCCACTCACAAATAGAATCACAGATGACCACACGTCAGTAAGTAAGGTTAGAAGAGACCACAAAGATCATCAAGTCCAACCTGTCACCCAACACCTCATGACTAACTAAACCATGGCACCAAGTGCCACATCCAATACCCTCTTGAACACCTCCAGGGATGGTGACTCCACCACCTCCCTGGGCAGCACATTCCAATGGTAACAACTCTCCCTGTGAAGAACTTTCTCCTCACCTTGATCCTAAACTTCCCCTGGTGCAGCTTGAGACTGTGTCCCCTTGTTCTGGTGCTGGTTGCCTGGGAGAAGAGACCACCCCCCACCTGCCTACAGCCTCCCTTCAGGTAGCTGTAGACAGCAATAAGCCTCCTCTTCTCCAGGCTAAACAATCCCAGCTCCCTTAGCCTCTCCTCCTAGGGCTTGTGCTCGAGGCCTCTCACCAGCCTTGTTGCCCTTCTCTGGACACATTCAAGAGTTTCAATGTCCCTCTTAAACTGAGGGGCCCAGAACTGGACAAACTTACTATGTGAAGCTTTTGTTTGACCATCTTTAAGACGTAATTCCTTACCTCCATTTCTTGCTTTAACCACTCTTCTAGCTCTGAATTCTTTTTAGCATGGTGAGCAATCAGATCTGATCCTCCAATTATGCATGGAAGTTGTCCTGCCCCTGGATAAGGTACCTGTGAGGCAAGAAATTCTTACAGTTACTGTAGAAGGCAAGCACACTGCAAGTGAAAGGTCCATTTTAAGGAATTCAGAAAGTCTCTTCATATATCATATAAGAAAGTCAGTTTTCCTTGGAATAATATTTTTCAGAGATCACATTTAAAAGAAATGGAAAGGGAAAAAGCATTTACAGAAAGAATCAAAAGAATCCCCTCCAGGGAGAAGGCTTCAGTGATCTCCCTTGGGCAACCTGTCCCAATGCCTCACCAACCTCACCACGAAGAATTTCTTTCTAATATCCAGTCAAGCTTCAATCCATTCCCTCATCCTATCACTACAAGCCCTTGTAAAAAGTCCCTTCCCAGCTTTCTTGCAGGCTCCTTTCAGATATTGGAAGGCTGCTATAAGGTCTCCTCAATGCGTCCTTTTCTCCAGGCTGAACAGGTCCAACTCTGGCAGCCTAAGATTTCTACAACCTTAAGGGACTGCTTCTTAGTATTTTTAAATAGTACCACCTCATGACCATGCCACATCCACACCAACCTTCTTGAACTTCTTGAAGTTCTTCTTCCCCTCATAGCTGGTGTATTCAGTAAGTTGACTATTCTGTCTTGGATGGCTGACAACCAGTGACCTAAACTCTGTCAACAGAAGTCTGCTAGGAAGATTCTTGGAATCATCTTGCAGTTCACTGTGGTTCTTGTGTGGGAAGAGAAAGGAAGGATCACTTCAGATGTGTAACCAGACATACAGCATCTCCAACAGTAAGAACTTGAAAGAGAGAAATCAGCTTCAGAGCAGCTGAGGCAAAAGTTAGGATTACAAAAGGGTGAGGGGAAACAACAGCAGTGCTACAAGCCAAGAAAGTGGATGTACTTCACAGCCTCCTTATGTACACTACCAATAGAGCTGGGAGATCAGTACGTTTATCTCATATTTGCACCTCTTGGAAAGACATGAGCATTAAGAACTGTAGTAATAACAACAGCAGCAGCATACCTCATTTCACTAGGATTTTACTTCAAGATGGTTTTGTTTTGTTTGGGGTTTTTTTAATATCCAAGAATTACTTCTCTCCATCTTGCCTCTTACTTGGAGGCATTTAATTAAGCAAGCTTACTCTAATAGGAACTCCAGCTGACACCATGGAAGACAAAGCTGAACATCCCCAGCTCAATTCTAACCTACAGATTTACTATTTAGGGCACCTTTAGGGCTGTAAGCAACTTTTTCCTGTGCATGAGAATGTTCATGTGCCAGCAAGTTTGCAGACACACTTCACTGCTTGGGGCTAGAACTACATGGATTAAAAAGCAAGTCTGGGTGCAGGACAAGTTTACAAGTAACATTAAACTATCTTCATGGACAGCTCCAGCGCAGATGCAGTACAGTTGATTGACATCAAAGTCCCTTCATCTGAGCTCACCCTGCACACTGGTATTACCTGCACAGCATTCCATCTTCTTGGACTATTTTCTGGATATATGCAAGAAGGTTTCAACCTGCCCCTTTTTGATGGGCTACACCATGCTCTACCTTTCCAGAATCTTTCCCTTTCAGTTTTATCTAGCCTGTTCTCATTCTGTGCCTCCCTGCCATTCCCAGCAATCCTCCCCTGCTGCCTTTATTCATCTCACCTACGACAAACTTAGCACACACTATTTACTGGCAATCACTGTATGTTACATCTCTTTTTCTGGTCCATCTCTTCCATTCTAGTTGCAATCTCCTTAGAGAAGGCAAGGACAAGAGTTCTTGTCTGGCCTTTAAGCAGTGCCCTAACAAAAACATTGGGACAAGCATTAAGTGCATTGAAGGATTAATACAACTACATTATGCTTCTGTCCTTTAAGTCATCTTAAGAGTCCACTCAAACTCCACTGTAAAAGCATGCAGATGAATCAGAGCTTGCTCTGTCTTTTCAAGCCAGTAAATAAGCCGGCCTTACTATTCCAAGCCACATGTGACTGTTTCAAGGAGAGCAATCTTCAGAACCTCATGTACTCTGAAAGAGGATCCACAAATACTATGTTCTTGAAAGTTAAATTGTATACATTTTCTCAATGCTTCTCAAAGGTTGCAACTGAACCTTTAACTCATTTCTTACCAAGACTGGTGACTCTTCCTTGATCTCACGTTTCGTTTCTGAAGCCAGAACTGTTCCGAGGTCCTCTTCTTTCTATTTGATTAAAAATCATTTAAAGTGTATCACTGAAATGAAAATGCAAGTTTTATTACCTAAAATGGTTGATTTTTTTTTTTTTTATTTTCTATTACAAAACCAAACCACTATTACATTATTTATTTTTTTTTCTTGTGGTTTTCATTGTTTGCTTGGGGTTTTTTCTGTTGGGTTGGTTTGGGGGTTTTTGTTTGCTAAGTTCTTATACCAGGAGCAAGCTTTGTCCATGTGCACAAAGTCTTGCCACATTCTGGAAAATACTGTAAAAGCTTTTGAATGCAAAAAGTAGCATTTCATTAGTAGGATAGGGAAGTATTCCACAGGTTTTTTTCCTCCTATATTTTAAATCCCTTCAGTTGCTGAAAAAAACCAAACACACACCCCCAAGAAGAAACCACCAACAGATCAGCTTTGTGCATCCTGTAGATTGAGTCAATTACTCAATTTACTCAGAGAAATAAAGAAGAAAGCTAATGACAAGCTTTGGTTGGTTGGGGTTTGGGTTGCTTGGTTTTGTATGGCTTTGTTTGTCTGGGTTTTTGAAGAGGGATTGCCTCACACAGGATATTTAATAAATCTTTCACCTGACACTTAGAGATTGTGACTTGAGAAATGTTGGGCACTACTGTGGTATTCAATAGAAGAAGTCAAGTACAGGTTTCTTCAGAAAATTCATTACATAAAGATAATATCATTATTACTTTAGTATAAAAAACAACATTATAATTAACCCACAACATATACCATGAGAAATTGGTTTTGGACTAGAGACAGGAGTTGGAAGGGACCTCCAGAGATCATCGAATACAACCTCTCTGCCAGAGCAGGCTGCGCAGGCACGCACCCAGGCAGGTTTTGAAAGTTTCCAGAGAAGGAGACTCCACAACCTCTCTGGGCAGCCTGCTCCAGTGCTTCATCACCTTCACCATTAGGAAGTGTCTCCTTGTGTTGAGGTGGAACCTGCTTGTACCTGTTGTTCCTTGTCCTACCACTGGGCACCACCAAAAAGAGCCTGGCAACTTCAGCTTGACGCCCACCCCTCAGATACTTATAGACATTGATCAGATCCCCATTCAGCCTTCTCTTCTCCAGACTAAACAGCCCCAGCTCTCTCAGCCTTTCCTCACAGCAGAGATGTTCAAGTCCTCCAATCATCCTCACAGCTCTCTGTTGGACTCTCTCCAGCAGATCCCTGTCTCTCTTGAATTGGGGAGCACAAAACTGGACACAGTATTCCAGGTGGGGTCTCACCAGGGCATATATTCTGCTTTCTACCTACTTCAAGAGGAAAACTTTTTGAACACAAGCTGCTTTCAACTGTTTCGAAAGAAACAATGTCCTGAAGAATGAAAACATTTAGAAGTAACAGTAAGATGTTCACATCTAGCAGATATATCAAGAGAGACATGGAACGGACATTCAAGATCAGACTTGATACGGCCCTGGGCAGCCTTATATAGTTGGAGATGTCCCTGCTGACTGCAAGGGGTTGGACAAAATGACACTTGAGGGTCCCTTCCAACCCAATGCAATCTGTGAATCATCTCAATGTTTAGTTCAGACTGATTTGAGAGGTTTAAGCAAATAAACTGTTTAAAGCCACTTTCTGTAAGCAGCCAGCCCCATTCTTGAAAGACCTCTCTGTGTCCTTTTAACATGGTTGTAAATTTCAAGATTAGGCATGTGAGAAGAATACAACTTACCAGTATTTTATCCTTCTCTCTCTGTTTCCTATTTACTTCTTGAATCCTGCTTCCTTTGG
This sequence comes from Picus viridis, assembly GCA_033816785.1. Lineage (NCBI taxonomy): Eukaryota > Metazoa > Chordata > Aves > Piciformes > Picidae > Picus > Picus viridis. Next base: position 27,259,033 of record CM066572.1, read on the forward strand.
TTTCCAAACATCTTTTTGTGTGCATTTTCTTGAGATTCCTGCTCACGATCTGTCATTTGATCGTCCCAGTCTAGCTCTGCGCTTCCAAAGACAATTTCTAATGTCTCTCTGTCTTCAACTAAGTCATCCAACTCCTTTCTCTTCATTGGTGCATGCTTTTCACTAGAAGCAGTTTTAGTGTCTGTTTTGCCCCTTGCTAGCTTGCTGCTTTCCGTTGTAAGCTTTATACCTTTGTCTTCTAATACAAAATTTGGATCTGGGTCCAGGATGTTATCTTCCCTTTGATGCTGCTCTGCTTCACTGTAACTCGCTGATGAAGCTGTGGGTCTAGTGTCCTTGGAAACAGGTGGGGACCTTTCCTCCAGTTTTGCTAGTTTGGCTACAGATGTTTCTTCTCCTTCTTCAGCTCTTTCCCTTAGCAAGAAAGGAATTTAAAAAGGATGAAAAATTACGACGACATTTCTGAACGTGATCAGCTGCATCCACGAGCTAACAGCTTCCTGTGCGTTTAGTGACTTCATTGTGAAACTTGAATGTAAGTACCCTTGAAGAAAAGCTTGCCATTCTAGGAAGCCGACCTAAAAATTCCCATTTGAAGTATGTTTTAAAATCAATTGCATACCCCTTGAGTTAGAATGATTTTACAAAATCAACATCAACACAACAGTAAGGGAAGTTATGTCAAGAACATTTCACCATACCTTTTTCTAGCTGCCTGGAAGTACTTCGTAATGAAGTTGGACTGCTGATGTGTGGCACGCCCACTGGGCTTATCAGCCTCTGAAACTTTAGATGGTGAGACAGGATGACTCTTTTGGCTAAACCCAGATGTTCTGGTCACTCTAGATACGGATGTTCCTGCATTTACACTGCCACTTGTGCTAGGGTTTTCCTTTGCAGCAGTTATACTTTGCCAAGCCATTCTGCCTCGTCTGTCCATCTGGCAGGTATTTTCTGTCTCCATGCTACATTGGAGGTAAAAAAACATTAGGTGAACACACAAGAAGCAACCACAGAGATACACTGCAGAGCTACACTTTTTAAATAAGCTATACCTGTACTTTGAGCATACTTATAAACAATGTATGTGTGCTAAAACCAAACCACACCATCTGCTATGATAAATACATTTTTCTCATTGTGAAATGGCTTGAAAATTTGGTAGTAGTGAAGACAGCCACGTCAGGTGTGCAGTATCCAAGCTGTGTAACTCACTCATAGATTCATAGAATGGTTTGGGTTGGAAGAGATCTTAGAGACCATCTAGTTTCAACCCCCCTAACATAGGTAGTGACATCTTCCACTAGACCAGGTTGCTCAAGGCTACATCCAACCTGGCCTTGAACACCTCCAGGGAGAGAGCATCCATAACCACCCTGGGCAACCTGTTCCAGTGTCTCACCACCCTCACTGGAAAGAATTTCTTCCTAATCTCCAGTCTAAATCTGCCCTCCTCAAGCTTCAATCCATTCCCTCTCATCCTATCACTAGAAGCCCTTGTAAAAAGTCCCTTCCTGGCTTTTTTGTAGGCCCCCTTCAGGTCCTGGAAGGTTGCTCTAAGGTCTCCCCAGAGCTGTCTTTTCTCCATGCTGAAGAGCCCCAGTTCTCTCAGCCTGTTTCCATAGGGGAGGTTCTCTAGCCCTCTGATCATCTTCATGGGCCTCCTCTGGACCAGCTCCAGCAGCTCCATGTCCCTCTTATGCTGGGGGCACCAGAACCAGATGCAGTACTCCAGGTGAGGTCTCATGAGAGCAGAGCAGAAGGGCAGAATCACCTCCCCTGTCGTGCTGATCACACTGCTTTTGATGAAGCCCAGGATACGATTGGTCCTATGGGATGTTTTGTTATCTGCCACTCAAAAGCAGATATTCTCTCACTGCAGACAAGTGACAGCAAGATACCAAGAGCAGTTTATAACTCTGTATATCCTCGACACAGTTCCTCTGCCACAGAAGACTGCTTTATTTGCAAGCAGCAGCTTAGAAACTATTTCCATGAATACTTTACCATGTCTCTTCCATCTGTGTATCAGGTATGTATAGTGTGCTGTCATCTGCAGCTGTTGGCATTATGGTTTCATCTGCAGCCAGACTCTGAGCAGCAGACATGGGAGCACTTTTAGTTGCAGCTGCAACATCAACACCAAAGAATTCAAAGGTTAATACCAAACCTGTTTCTTCTCATGTTATCACACATCAGTGACTGACCAGGTAAGGCTTTTGTAAAATGGTCTCAAAGCAATATTCATCAAAAGGTTAAGCAGATTTATTTAATTAAAAGAAAACAAACAAAAAAAAACAAAGAAAAAGTTCTAAAGGGACTGTATTCTGGGATCCAGTTATAGTCAAATATTCCCCTGCATTAAGTCATGGAATAATAAAGATGAAAATAAAGATGAAGCATGATGGGAAATCATACATTAAAATGGACATAATGTAATTAATAAATTATGCAATATATATTTTATGCAAAATGTCAGAGCACAGAGTCCTTGCATTTACTACTTTATGAGAGTCTCTAATGTGATTATTGTATTGGGCATTACTTCTAATAGTACAGAACTTATATTTGCTATGAAGAAACTTGAAGAGAACCTTACAGGAAGGCTGGGGAAGGACTGTTTACAAGGGCATGTAGTGATAGGGCAAGGGGCAATGGTTTGAAACTGGAGCAGGGTAGGTTTATGTTGGACATAAGGAAGAAGTTCTTTAAAATGACAGTGGTAAAATACTGGAACAAGCTGCCCAGGAATGTGTTTGAGGCCCTGTCCCTGCAGATGTTCAAGATCAGACTGGATGTGGCCCTGGGCATCCTGATGTAGCTGAAGGTGTCCCTGTTGACTGCAGGGGGGTTGGACAAGATGTCCTTTGAAGGTGCCCTCCAACACAATGCAATCTGTGAATCTTCCACAGCCAGTTTCTCATCATCCTATTGTCAGGGCGTTGCCTTAAAATACCATTTGCTCTCTCTCTAGCTACTCACATCATTTCTGTGTGCAAGAGAAGAGCATACATGTCTTTTACCCGGCCTGCCCTTTTACTTGTCCTTGTCTTCATCTACTTATGTCTTCTCCAAATCAAAGGATAATGACTTTTACTATTTTAACGTATGCCTCATTGTGCTTCTAGATACATTTCCTTTTAATGATGAGCCATCTCTCAGCCCTTTACATTCTTCCTGTACCTCATTCTGATTGAGACTAAGGTGATAGTATCATACTTTCAGGTAACTCATTCTGTATACAGTCATAATTTTTTCCTACCACTGTCATCTTAGAGAGACACAGACACACTTGCACCTCATCGTTTAACATCTTATATATGTTGCTATTTGTTGTTCTGAGACAAGCTCAAAAGGAAGATGTCTTGTTTACAATCCCTCTGGTTTGCAGAGCATGCATGGAAGTGTTTTATAACTCCCAGACAATGCCATTTGTTCCTTCTTAGCAAATTAACTGTCAACATAACTACCTTTAAAAGCCTGATACATATTCCATTTACATAACCCAGTCAGACAGTTCTCATCCAATTGAATCAGACTGGAAACAAGATGCATTTGCTGCCCCTGTATAAAAAGAAATACTGCCTCTTTAATGCTGTTAATTTACTACTGCCTTTCTTCCATTTACCTCTGTTATCAGGCTGCATCTGAGGGTTGCAGTATTTTTCTGTAGACATGTAGACAACTGCCAGTCCAATTTCGGCCTCGGGAATAGGCCTCAGATCCTTGCTGTTAACATACAAATGAAACAAAGACAATGGAAATATGCACCCAAGCAAAAATTGGTTGTCATTAACAGAAGCTGTTCTTCAGAACCACTGTATGTACAAAATTACACAGCAGTAAGCCACATGACCTCAAGGTGCCATCTCATGTTTTCATGAAATAGGTATTTATTGAAAAAATCATAGATGAGCTAGTTCCCATTCTTAGAATATATTAACTTTTAAATTTGTTCAAATAACAGGAAAAAAATAAACCACACTTGGGGTCTGCAATTTCAAAGCAGCTTCACTACAATTGGTGTAGAACTGGCTCCTCAAAAAAACCAAACTCCACAAAACCAACCAAAACAAAAAACCAACCCCTTTAAATTCTGTCAGAACTGCCAAGTACTCCCTTTCCTGCTTCCAATTTTAGTTGCTGTGCTAAATACTCAAAGCAATGGAAAAAATTCCCTCTTTATAAGCATCCTACTGTTAAAATATGAAATTCTGAAGTGACTCTACTGCTGTACAAGAGAACAAAGCTGCACCTTTGCAAGACAGCCAGAACAGAATCAGTCCAGTTTCTCGTGGAGTCAGAGACCGAGATCTGAGAGTTTGTCAGTCCCACATCTACAACACAAACTTCAGGAGAAGCTAGTAAAGATGTTTCTTTTCCTCCTTCCGTCATCAACTTTACTTCCCCTCCTCCAAGAGTAACTGCTGGCCCCAGTGTCTTGTGCTAAAAAGAGAATGCATGTTAAAAAAAAATTAATTAAAATATAGTCAGCCTAGCAGTAGAATGAGCTATCAGTGCTGAGTGTTATGCTAGTGCAGATGTGATGTGTTCTGTTTCACAGAATCACAGAACTGTCAGGGTTGGAAGGGACCCCAAGGATCATCTAGTTCCAACCCCTCTGCCATGGGTAGGGACACCCTCCACTAGATCAAGTTGCCCAGAACCACATCCAGCCTGGCCTTAAAAACATATAGGGACAGGGCTTCTACCATCTTCCTGGGCAACCTGTTTCAGTGTCTCACCACCCTTAGGTGAAGAACTTCTTCCTGACATCTAATCTAAATCTCCCCTCCTCTAGCTTGGATCCATTCCCCGTAGTCCTATCACTATCTGACACCCAAAAAATTCCCTCACCAGCTTTCTTGTAGGCCCCCTTCAGACATTGGAAGACCACAATAAGGTCTCCTCAGAGCCTTCTTTTCTGCAAACTGAACAACCCTAACTCCCTCAGCCTGTCCTCATAGGAGAGGTGCTCCAGCCCTCTGATCATCCTTGTGGCCCTTCTCTCTTCTCCCCGTATTTCATCTTGCTTAGGCCATCGTATTGTAATAAGATAAATACACGGAAATCCTCCTCTCCTGATGAATTCAGAATGGGTGTGAATTCATGGAGAACACAACCTGTGCTTAGCTACCCCTGCAACATTTTTGCAATCTGAAGTCCAATCACCTGCTTGGCAGTTAGAAACACAAAGGTTTTTCCACTGAATATTTTTCTCCTTTCACGTCGCTCGGACAAATCCAGTTTGTCACTGCCGATGGAAGGCTCTTCAACTGGAGGATAAAAGCTGCAAGAACAGAAAGTGAAAGTTACAAAATGCAGGTTTACCTGTCAGCATTGACTCATAGTCCTTTCCAGTTTCAAGTAAAGCTCTGAAGTTAAAAAGGCTGCATTGCTCTGTTAGAATTGTTTACCTAAGTATTTTTTCAAGGGCTTGTTGAGAAGAAGCGGAGCCTCCAATTTCTCAGTGCCTAAGATTGAGGCTTTCTACTTCATTGACCAAGAGGACAGCACTCTTAGAAATGTATTCAACCCATCCACACAGATCCACATTCTCCACTAACAGTACTGACAATCCAGACTGCAATCTCATTCTGCAGTTACTCTAGCTAATAGTAAAACCACACACAAGAGTAATCATCTCGCTTCCTTTGCCCGTCAGGTGGGGACAAGGCACTACTCCTCTTCTAATGGACCAAGAAATTGTGTACCACTACACTAGATGGCAACCTACTAATATGACAGAAAAAAAAGGTATACTTTTCTTGTGGGTGGGATAGAGAACTGAACTGATTCACCCTGCAGCTTCTCAGTTGTTTTCTCCAATAGAAGGAAAGTAACCAGGAGGTCAGCTGAGGGACAGGTTAGAAAGAAGCCCTGTAACTCTCACTTTTGTCACTGCCTGTGATTTCAGCTCCAGTTAGTGATGTCATGTCCACACTATATAAGGCCTTCAGAGTTGAGACAAGCATCCAAGTGCTAATTTCAGGACAGTATATACAGGGTCTGTGAGCCACATGTGTACTGCTACAGCAGTTCTGATAGAACAAGAGGAAGGAACGTGCCATAAAGTAGGGAAACTATAGGTGGATTTTTAACTACACTACACCTGTACCCAAACAGCAGTTTATCTACATACTCTGGCTGATCAGATGACTACTTATCTTGACCTTGAATGCCTCTAGGAACAGGGCCTCAACCACATCCCTGGGCAGGCTGTTCCAGTGTTTCACCACCCTCACTGTAATGAACTCCTTCCTTATGTTCAACCTAAACCTACCCTGCTCCCGTTTCAAACCACTGCCCCTCATCCTATCACTACAAGCTCTTCCAAGCAGCCCTTCCCCAGCCTTCCTGTAGGTCCCCTTCAGATAGTGAAATGTGGTTATAAGGTCTCCCCACAGTCTTCTCCAGGTTGAACCGGCCTAATTCTTTCAGACTGTCTGCATAGGAGAGGTGCTCCAGCCCTCTATTCATCTTGGTGGCCCTCCTCTGGACCTGCTTCAGCAGGTCCATGTCCCTCTTGTGTTGTGGGCTCCAGCACTGGACAAAGTACTCCAGGTGAGGTCTCACCAGAGCAGAGTAAAGCAGCAGAATCACCTCTCTCAACCTGCCGGCCATGCTTTTTTTGATGTAGCCCAGGATGTGATTTGCCTTTTGAGCTGCAAGTGTCCATTGTTGGCTCATGTCCAACTTTTCATCCAACAGCACCCCCAAGTCCTTTTCTGCAGGGCTGCTCTCAATTTCATAATCCCCCAGCCTGTATTAATATCAAGGATTGTCCCCACCCAGGTGCAGAACCTTGCACTTGTTTAGAACCTCTTCCTAAGCAAGAAACATGCTCCATGCAATACTGAAACCTTCTGAAAAACATGCACCATCTGTAAACATAAGCATTCCTCAGACACTCTGAATATCCACATACTTATGGGTGAATACAAGAATAAGCATGTAAATTTCCTGCTGCACCCCAATACATAATTCGATCACGACAGGCTAAAATTAGAGTATAATCACAGTTCATTTTGAAGAGTCTTTGAGGTTTTGTGTTCTTCACAAACAGTTCCTGAAGCTTTATGCAGACAATGGAAATGAACCAGCCTGAAACGATCAGGTTTCCAAACACAAGTGCTTAATCAGTTTCAGTAACCTGTTCAAATTGAGAAGTTACAAAAACAGTGACAGAGTTTATTAATTCTAAGAAAGAGGACAACTCAGATTGCAGTTATCAGGCCAGAAGACTTCTGTTACTGAGTTCTGCGGAGACAGTTATTAACCTAAGTTAAATACAGGGGACAAAGTAATCTTTAAAGACCAAAGGATGAGTGAAGAGGGGGAAACAGTAGTTTGCCTAACTTTGAAACTGCACTATAGTTTCTCTATAAATACATTTCAAACGCTTGCATTTTTAATTTCAGCAGGAAACTCTGCTTGATTAGCTCCTCCTCCAAGACACCTTTGATTTTCCTTTGAAACTCTAATCCAATGCTGATCTAAGTTCACAAGGCAACACAGATTTTTTTCCACTCTAAGATTCTGAAGTGCTCTCTCCCCATAAGCTCTGAACAGCAACACCAGCAAAACCCCTCTGCAGTCTTGAATTGCTCAATAAACAGGTTTTGATTCTTGATGAGTTTCTGCTAAAGGCTCTGTTACTTTCCTCCTTTCTGAAAGCTGTAATAAAAGACATTATCCCATACAGGGCTGAACTTATGCAGCTGTTAGTGAAATCTTCAGTTATTGTTGTTCCTGCCTAGGTTATCAGAGAGCACCAGAAGACTGGGGCAATACACTTCATGAAAAGCCTCAAGTAAGAAGCACCACTTTCACATTCACAAGCAAACTGCAGGTTTGTAGTTTTGTACAAACAAAAAGAAGTTTGGGGTGTTTTTTAAGATTATATTTCCATATGATATTTTGGGGATCAGATCTACAGTAGTGATCAATATTTACTCAACAGTGTCACCCTGTATTATTACATCGTTATACCTTTCTTATTTCATATCCAAACTACTATTGCCCCATGGTGGTTTGTGTCTTGTGGATGTACCAGCTCTAGCTACAATTAACAATGTAGAGATTCCCTGGGAAAGTTAAAAGCACCTTTGGAAATTAAATGCAAACAGTTGCTAAGTAAATTTCCAATCTCTTCCCACAAGCTACACCTTAAAAATATCACCTATTAAAAATACTGTAATTATTTTAAATATAGACCTGCTTATTACCCCAGCTGTCTCTTTTAGCTTGATACAGAACTCTCTCTGTGAAAGCTACATAATGGATATATTGCCAGTGTCACTAACATTTAGTCAGCTCAATTCCTTGGAGGGCCTTAAATAGGTAGCAAAAATATTTAAAAGTAGGAAACATATCCTTCTGGTTCTATATCAAGGAGCACTTAGCAGCTCAGTTATACTGCTACTTTTGCCTTAAAGAGGTAGCAAAAATATTTCAAAGACAGAAACATATCCCTCTGGTTCTATACCAGGGAGCATTTTGCAGCTCACTTATACAGCTACTTTTGTATTAAAGAAGCAGACAACATGCACCAAGGTTTCCAGAGCCCAAGGCACTGTTTGCTTGTTGCTGTAACAGAGAGAAACAGAAGCTTTACCACTAGGTAACACTACATCAAGCAAACTTCAGATTGCACAACCTATTGCTTGGTTTTGATGGCTTCTCCTACCTGTGTTTAATAATCCCCAAACTGCCAGAAAACCTCATGTCTGATGCTTCAGAGAGGAATCTAAATAGTTTGCTTAGTTTTCTCAAGTCCTTATAAAACAATGTAGAAACATAGAATATTTAGGGGTTGGAAGGGACCTCCAGAGATCATCTAGGCCAACCCCCCTGCCAGAGCAGGATCATCCAGGGTGGTCCACCCAGGAACACATACAGGTGGTTTTGAATGTCTCCAGAGGAGACTCCACAACCTCTCTGGGCAGCCTGTTCCAGAGCTGTCACCCTCACAGAGGAAAAAGTTTTTCCTTATGTTCACACGGAGCCTCCTGTGCTCTAGTTTGCACCCACTGCCTCTTGCCCTATCATTGGACACCACTGAGCAGAGCCTGGCTCTGTCCTGCTGACATTCGCCCTTCACATCCTTACAAACATGAATGAGGTGGCCCCTCAGTCTCCTCTCCTCCAGGCAAAACAGAGCCAGCTCTATCAGCCTTTTCTCGTAAGGGAGATGTTCCACTCCCTTCAGCATTTTTGGGGTTCTGTCCTGGACTCTTTCAAGCAGTTCCCTGAGGTCCTTCTTGAACTGAGGGACCCAGAACCAGATACAATGTCCCAGATGTGGTCTAAGTAGGGCTGAGTAGAGGGGGAGAAGAATCTCCTTTGACCTGCTGGACACTTCTCTTAATGCACCTGAATATACTGTTTGCCTTATTGGCCACCAGGGTACATTGCTGTCTCATAGATAATTTATTATCACCCAGGACTCCAAGGTCCTTCTCTATGTCCTAACATATACGTACCTATGTGTGTCCACAAGTATCTAAACCCAGCAGTGATTCCTATTCTTCTTCGCAGCTTATTTCCCAAAGCACATCAGTTTCAATTCATCTCTTAACAGGTAATTTAAAAAAATCTCTATTTCAGGGAATTCAACAGACAGACTAGCTTGGTTTTAACCAAAGTTTACAGTGAACTCAGTAACTAACTGTGTACTGGGAAAATGTGTCTGCATAATGAAATAAGCTTGACATAATTTCTTCTATGAAAAGATAATTTATTTTAATGCATCACCTCCCAAAAGAGCTTAAATGTTGCTTCAAATGCATCAAAAAAAACAAGTTCCTGTCTAGAGCTACTAATATCTCTAACCATGTAATCTATTCCAAGAGCTCATTTTATACCTCTAGGGATGAGAGCAAGAAAATTGCCTGAATATTACATTGTGTGTCATATTAAGCATTCTTCCACAAATGAAGTTACTGTAAATCACACGTTCTGGCAAATATGATCAGATAGATGCATAGTTACTTGATAATCTGAATCCCAGGACTTTTGTTCTGTGACACTGCAAATACAATACTTACCTTTCATGATTAGGCAGCTGTTGCCTGGACTGAATGGCTTTGATTAATTCAACAAAAAACTCTGGTTTTATAATGGGTCGACCACAAATCAAAGCACATATAGTCTGCAAAGACAGAAAACACGTTTACTGTGTGGGAAAAGGTCAGGCAGGATATGGTTCAATTGACATTAGCTTTTCAAGATCTTACTTGCAAAAAAACATCACAGAAACTAATAGAATGATACAGGAATTTGCTACTGAAGACCAGGATAAGTTTTGTTTCCAACAGCCTGGCTTTTAATTGCTGTCTCAATGAAAGTTAGGAAGATGTGCAAGGCAACTGATGAAAATCTATAACAGTCTTCAAAACTGGCAGTTTTGGTTTGCTTTCACAGATTCACAGATCACACTGGGCTGGAAGGGACACTCAAAGTGCATCTCATCCAACTCCCTGCAGTCAGCAGGGACACCTCCAACCACATCAGGATACCCAGGGCTATATCCAGTCTGATCTTCAATGTCTCCAGGGACAGGGCCTGGAGACACATCCCTGGGCAGCATATTTCAGTATTTCACCACTCCCATTGTAAAGAACTTCCTCATGTCCAACATAAATCTACCCTGCTCCAGTTTCAAAACACTGTCCCTCATCCTATCACTACAAGCCCTTCTTAACAGCCCTTCCCCAGCCTTCCTGTAAGTCCCCTTCAGATAGTGAAATGTAGCTCCCCAGAGCCTTCTCTTCCCCAGGTGGAACAGCTTCCATTCTTTCAGCCTGTCTTCACAGAAGGTGTTCCAGCCTTCTGATCATGATTGTGCCCCCACCCTGGGCCCACTCCAGCAGGGCCATGTCTCTCTTGTGTTGGAGGCTCCAGACCTGCACACAGTACTCCAGGTGAGGTCCCACCAAAGCAAAGTCACAGAATCGTCTTTCTTGACCTGCTGGCCATGCTTCTTTTGACAAGCCCCAGGACATGATTTGGCTCATGTCCAGCTTCTCATCCATCCCCAAGTCCTTTTCTGCAGGGCTGCTCTCAGTTTCATTGTTCCCCAAGCTGTACTGATATTAAGGATTGCCTCAACCTAGGTGCAGGACCTTGCACTCTGCCTTACTGAACCTCAAGAGATTCTCCTCAGTCCACCTCTCCAGCCTGACCAGGTTTCTCTGTATGGCACCCATTGTGTCCTTCAGTCTTCTCAACCACACCACTCAGCTTGATAACACCTGCAAACTTGCTGAAGGTGCTGTTGATATCATCAATGAAGATCCCAAACAGCACTGGTAACAGTACAGACCCTTGAGGGACACCACTTGTCACACATCCTCACCCGGGCATGGAGCTGTTGACCACTACCCTTTCCATATGCCTCCTCCTAAGTCTGGAAAAGGATGAGTTGGCTTCATAGTAGAGGAAAATCTGGAGCAAATCTAGAACTTCTTTAACATTTTTTAGGAAACCTGAAAAGCAGCACCATCAATATGCAAAAGCTCATCATACCTTGACAGTAACTTTTACTGATACCATTACAAGATGAGTACAGTTTTTTGTCCATTCATTCACTACATGACCTCCAAGCTGCTGGATGGCTTGATTTAAAGTAGTTTTCTGAGCAACATCTAAACATGAGGAGCAGACAATCAAAGGTTCATACTCTACTCTGAAAAGAACAAGCAAAACAGAATTGCTTTAGTTATTTCAGCCAACCATTATGATGACAGAGTTAACCTGAATGTCATGTTTGTGTCTCAGGGAAATCTGGGGCGGGGAGAAGGAAATGAAACAACAAACTGCTCCACCCCTCCCCTCCATAACTTACCTGGATCAAAGACTGTGCTTTAAAATTTCCCAAGTAAGCACTAATTTTTGTTCACAAAAATGAACCATTTTGATTTGAGGTCTGAAATAATTCTGGAGGACTTCTGGGCCTTTCACAAACATCACAGAGAATCGCTGCTTCAAGAATGGGGAACCCTGGAGGTGTTCATGGCCAGGCTGGATAAGGCCAGGTTGGAAGGTGTCCCTGCCATCGCAGGAGTTGGAACTAGATGATCTTTAAGGTCCCTTCCAACCCAAAACATTCCATGAATCTATGAATAGTACAAGGTCAGGGAATAGCTGAAGAAACTGAGCATGTGCTCTCAAAGGCAAAAGCATGCTCAACAGAACAGTCCATGAACAGATTAGCATTTAAAAAGATGCTGTGGAGTACAAGTTCAAGTAAGATTTTTTCCTAACGCTGCCACCACCCTTGATAAAAGCCTATTTGTATTCATAGATCTACAACAGGGAATTACAAATTCCATGATTTGATTTGCTTCAGTCTACAAAGCAGAAAGAAATTTAAATAATCTTTCTGGTACAAAAGTCACAATGCATCTGATTGTCAGGCTAAATGGGAAGCATTAGCAGTTTGGGTTCACTGAAGAAAACAGCCATATGCTGCAGCAAGCAGCGCTCAGTGGCTAATGCTGCATGAGGCATCCGCCAGCTGTCTCAGTTCTTTTCTTGTTACGCTACCAATAGCCAACAAGGGTTCAGACAAGCTCCTTCCCTCCCTTCTTTAGAGCCATTTCTGGTTTAAGATTGTATTCTTTGCCTAAGAAAGCCCCGAAACACTCACTGTACATGACACAACATCTTCTAAAATGCCACTGCTTTTCTATGAATAATTTTAATCTCTTGGTGTCAAAACAAATTGCATTATAAAAATACGTAATGAAAAACTATCACAGAAGCAGGTATGGAACACAAGCAAAACATTAGTCATCTCCTCTGCTTTCTAAAAACTCCCCATTGCTGTATTGCTTGCCAAGTTGTATGATGTGCAAAAATACTCTTCTCAGAAACTGCAATCTTCTGGTTGGTATTTTGTAATCAAAGCACTTACCTAAACTTGCTCTCAAAGACTCCAAAGTTGATTCTGTCACCAGACTGCAAAGACACTGAAGCACCATTAAGTTTTGATCCATTAACAAAGGTACCATACTTAGATGTATCCTTTACTGTTAAAACAGGGACTGAGAGAGACTGGCTCTGAAAATAAACAAATATAAGTTTATCAGAGTAAGTTTTATCAGAAACAGCTCACACACACACAGTCTCAGCCTGCGCCAGGGGAGGTTTAGGCTGGATGTTAGGAAGAAGTTCTATACAGAGAGAGTGACTGCCCATTGGAATGGGCTGCCTGTGGAGGTGGTGGAGTCACCTTCATTGGAGGTGTTCTGGAGGAGACTTGATGGGGTGCTTGGTGCCATGGGTTAGTTGTTTAAGTAGGTTGGATTGGTTGATGGGTTGGACGCGATGATCTTCCAACCTGGTTTATTCTATTCTATTCTATTCTATTCTATTCTATTCTATTCTATTCTATTCTATTCTATTCTATTCCATTCTGGATCAAAGCAACAGATAAGTAAGACAAGGCCCCCAAAACACCACTGTAGACGAAGACTTTGGACAAAGAGGCTGGCTGTGTGCAATTATTATTCCTTCACAGTGAAAACCAGAAGACAGAAGGAAAACATACAGATTTTTAGCTTCAGAACTTTTATGTGTTTTACACTCAGTCTTTCTGGAGGCTATGAGAGGCAATCCTTCACTGGCTCAAAGCCTCTGCTAGAGCAACTCAGTAAGGCTCTGAGATAGGTGCCCAAATTACTTTCCCTCACTTCCGCAAGCATTGCTGGACTCCCACAAGCTGCAAGGCACGGGGACCCCAGCATGTCTTGAGAAGAGATTAAACACATGCCTGTTTCTCAAATGGTTCACAAGCCAAGGAGAACACTGTGTTTATGAAATATTCTACACAGTTATGAACTATTTGTAGTATTAAAAGACTAAGTAAATTTTGTGTATTTTGTTCCAAATTCTACAGTTACATAAATGAAATTCCTGCTGACTGGCTTCAACGCAGAATCACATAATTGTTTTGGTTGGAAAAGACCTCTAAGATCATCAAGTCCAGCCATCAACCTACCACCACCCTGACCATAAGTGATAGTAAACTGCTGCTTGCTAATTCTCCTTGGGACATTTTTGTTTCCAGTCCCCTAAGCAAAGACAAGAGCAATGAGATGGAATGAAACACAAAGTAAGCCTGCACTAAGGCGACTGAAGCACCTTCCAGAACCAAGACCTAGAATTTGTATATGGAATAAGATTTAATTGCATTCATTTCCTGCTATGACCAAATCAATACAAATTCCTAGTGAATCGTCACTCTGGGATAAAAGGGAACTTGGACCAGTAGAATTATGCAACTACATTTTTCAACAGAGGCAAGTAACCCTAAGAAAGAAAAAACTGGCAAGCCAAGATTAAGACAAGACAGGAAGACAGGTGATCAGTGGTTCTACTCCAGGCATCAAACACCAGTGAGAGCATGTATGGTCATGGCAGACTGAATTATCCACATGGGTGATTGGTAACACTTAAAAACGCTGGTTACTTACAGGGGCTGTTTCAGGCTGACTGACTGTCAGAACTGCATGACTTCGACTGATGGACTGATCATCCTGAATCAAAATGGCACAGTTCTTGCGTCCAACAACATATTCTGTGCCACTCAAAAGCCGGTAAGGCTCTCCTGAAAATAAGCAAGAGACAAACAAGTCCAAAACACTCAAAGAACTTAGGGCTAACACTCAGTTCATAGTATATCTGAAACTCAGTTTTGTGATGCATCATATATTAGGCTGAATAGAATAGCATAGAATAGCATAGAATAGAATAGAATAGAATAGAATAGAATAGAAAGAATAGAATAGAATAGAATACAATACAATACACCAGGTTGGAAGAGACCTTCAACATCATCGCATCCAACCCATCAACCAATCCAACCCACCTAAACAACTAGACCATGGCACCTAGCACCCCATCAAGTCTTCTCCTGAACACCTCCAATGATGGTGACTCCACCACCTCCCCGGGCAACCCATTCCAATGGGCAATCACTCTCTTTGTATAGAACTTCTTCCTAACATCCATCCTAAACCTGCCCTGGCGCAGCCTGAGACTGTGTCTTCTTGTTCTGGTGCTGGCTGCTAGGGAGAAGAGACCAACCTCCGCCTGTCTACAACCTCCCTTCAGGTAGTTGTAGAGAGCAGTAAGGTCACCCCTGAGTCTCCTCCTCTCCAGGCTAAGCAACCCCAGCTCCCTCAGCCTCTCCTCATAGGGCTTGTGTTCCAAACCCCTCACCAGCTTTGTTGCCCTTCTCTGGACACGTTCCAGCAAGTCAACATCCTTCCTAAACTGAGGGGCCCAGAACTGGACACAGGACTCAAGGTGCGGCCTAACCAGTGCAGTGTACAGGGGCAGAATGACCTCCCTGCTCCTGCTGGCCACACTGTTCCTGATGCAGGCCAGGATGCCACTGGCCCTCTTGGCTGCCTGGGCACACTGCAGGCTCATGTTCAGCCTACCATCAACCAGTACCCCCACGTCCCTCTCTGCCTGGCCACTCTCCAGCCACTCTGACCCCAGCCTGTAGCACTGCATGGGGTTGCTGTGGCCAATGTGCAGAACCCGGCACTTGGATGTGTTCAATCTCATGCCGTTGGATTCTGCCCATCTGTCCAGCCTGTCGAGGTCCCTCTGCAAAGCTTCTCTTACCCTCCAGGAGATCAACTCCTGCCCCCAGCTTGGTGTCGTCCGCAAACTTACTGATGATGGACTCAATGCCCTCATCCAGATCATCAATAAAGATGTTAAAGAGCATTAGAATGGTGCATTTAGTTTATAGACAAAATATCTTTCTTTCCCTTCTCCTTTGCTTTGTCCATTATAAAATGATACGTTTTAAGACAAACAAAGCAGTTGCAGAAGTGACACTACACTTTTTCCAAGCATTTTTTACTAATACTTTGCTGCTTAACTTTTCTCTTGTATTATTTCTTGAAGATTAGGTGTTACACATAGAAGGAAAAGAAAAGCACAAGCACTATGTAGGATAGCTTTTCCAACATATAGGGTTCAAGGGTACAGAATTTTTAAGAGTGCATAATTTATCTACACAACCTATTAAAAGGTTAGGAGGAAAATATCCTCCTAATGAATGGAAGGAGATCTGCAATGTAAGTAAAACTGATACTTAGCAGTATCCAACCTATGCTTTAGCTCCTTCTTGGTATCTGTCACGTAGATCACATGATGGCTTTTCAGTTAATGTCTTGACTACATCCAAAAGGTGTATGATACCTATTGGTCAACAGAACCAGAAATCTTTCTTGATGACATGAATGATTACAGATTAAACTCCAGCTGTGCAAATAAAATCTCCAAATATGAACTAGACAGATAATATCACCCTGAATACAGCTACAATACCAGTGCTTTGGCTCTTGCTCAAGAGTTTTCCAGGAAGTAATCACAGAATGGTTTGGGTTGGAAAGGATCTCCAAAGGTCCTTCAGTCCAACCCCCCTGTAGTTAGCAGGTACATCCTCCACTAGATCAGGTTGTCCAGTGCCCTGTTGAGCCTCACCTTGAATATCTCCAGGAATGGGGCCTCAACCACCTCCTGGGCAACCTGTTCCAGTGTTATACTACCCTCATGGTAAAGAAATTAAGAGATAACTTAGTTAATTTCAACAGGATTAAGTTCTGTTGCCACTAGATTCGCTAAGCATCCAAAATTCACTCTCAGTGAATTAGAAAATAAAGAGCAGGTGCACTTGTGATAGGATTGTTTGTCACACAAAAAACATCTAAGTCATGAAGGAATTTGTCTATTTTATGACATCTATGATCAAAGCTATTAATGTATCAAAGCTCCTTTGGATAAGGAAACTGATGATGAAAAGGCGCAGCAGCCATTCAGGTTCAAAACTCTGAATCGAAGAAACAGCCCGATGTCTCAACACCTGGTCCTTGAAACATCAACATAATATTTAGAGATCTTTTCTTCAAGGAGAGACTCCCGAGGTAGACGTCTGCCTCGGAGCTCCTCACGGATTTTAAAAGCAGCTCTGTGACCTGCTCGACTGTCTGCAGCAGCGCCTGAAGGCACCCCACACGGTTTGGCAGAGCTATGGCCTGCAAGTGCTCAAGGGACAAACGGAAGATCGGCCGTGCAAGAGCGCCCAGAGCGGCTGATCTGCACCGGACCGATGCAGCTTTGCCCGGGAACACGGACAATCAAGCCCGCCCGGTGGAAGCCGAAGCGCCAGCTCCTGGAGCCGGCACACCTCGGCATCCCAAAGCACGGCCTGGCCAGCAGGCTCCCAACCCCACTCGCCGCATGTGAGGGACTCGATCCCGGGGCCAGGCACCGCCCCCGCCCGGGAATCCGCGCAGACATAGGCCGGCGGCCCGCGGTGCCCGGGCCCAGGCGGTCCCAGCGGCGGTGGGGTCTGGCATTCCCTCACCTTTTCCTGCGGCGGGCACCAACTTCCACATCCTGGAGAGCGGCGAGGAGCGGGAGACAAGGCGGGAACGGCTGTACCCAGCATCCCCGGCAAGCCGGGATGAGGCCGGGACCGGAAGAGAAAACCCCTCCCTCACCACCGCTGTTTTGGAATCCGCCTGCGAGAGGGAACGGAAAGCGAAACGAAAAAGGAGGGCGCCTGGTACCGCGGGCGGGCAGCAAGCGCAGCCGGGGCCGGACGCATGCGCGGCGGGGAGGAGCAGGCACCCCGATCGCGGGCCCCCTATCGCGGGGAGGTCCCCGGTGTCACCCGGCGCAGCTGGCGAGTGCTCCAGGACACTTGTTCACGGCCCCGGGCGCCGTTTCATCCCCGGAAGCTGCCGGTACCTTCTGCCCCATGACAGCTGTGCCCGAGACTGATGGGTGAGGCACGGCAGGGCCCGCAAGGCCTGAGGAGCCCCCTATGACGTGTGTCGCGCTGTCCTACCCTCTTAGTGCAGTAGTATCAACAGAATGCATTCCATGTGGAACAGGAAATATTACAGAGGTTCATCTCAACTTTTGGATACAAGAAAAAACTAAGGATCATTTAGAGTAAAATTTAAAATGTCAGGAAGTTTAAAGGCCATTTGGCAGATTACCAAAGGTTTGCTCAGGGTGCCTCAGTCTGTTGAGATTGATGAAGATACAAACACTGGTCCCAGGGCAAACCCAGGGCAAACCACTTGCTACCCATCTCCATCACCTCTATCACAGTATCACAGTATCACCAAGGTTGGAAGAGACCTCGAAGATCATCCAGTCCAACCTGTCACCACAGACCCCATGACTAGACCATGGCACCAAGTCCAATCCCCTCTTGAGGAGGGAGGGCATTGCTGCCCAGAGAGAACTCTCCTGCCCACTGCAGGCTTGAACTCAACTCACGACCTTCCCAGTAAGAGTCTTATGTGCTACCAATTTAGCCACATGGTGCCCCCAAATGTTAGCTCTCAATTCCAATACCTCTTAGGCATTTCCGTAGATGATTGAGACATAGTTATCTTGGTTTAGTTGATTAGATGGTGTTGGATGATAGGTTGGACTCGATGATCTCGAAGGTCTCTTCCAACCTGGTCCTATTCTATTCTATTCTATTCTATTCAATTCTATTCTATTCTATTCTATTCTAACTCTATCTTTGCAGAAGTCTCATGTTAGACACTTTTAGATTGTGCTTTTCTAGATGTTATGGGGTTTAATACCTTTTCCCCCTGCAGATATTATAATCTTATGTTAAAAGATTTTTAAAAACCAGACATTTTCTGCACTTTAACATACATTTGACATACTTTAAATCAGACATTGCATGCTTCAATGTTTTTCTAAACCTCTTCCTAAACTTGTAAATAAGCATGCACCAGAACAAGAGGACACAGTCTCAAGCTGTGCCAGGGGAGGTTTAGACTGGATGTTAGGAAGAAGTTCTTCACAGAAAGAGTGATTGGCCATTGGAATGGGCTGCCCAGGGAGGTGGTGGAGTCGCCATTACTGGAGGTGTTTAGGAAGAAACTGGATGGGGCACTTGGTGCCATGGTTTAGTTGATTAGATAGTATTGGATGATAGGTTGGACTTTATGATCTCAAAGGTCTCTTCCAACCTGGTTAATTCCTATTCTATTCTATTCTATTCTATTCTATTCTATTCTATTCTATTCTGTTCTATTCTATTCTATTCTAAATTCTATTCTAATGACCCAAACCGAAGCAGGATTTTACGCAGTGGAGGAAGTTTATTAAGCCAATTTATTTTCTTTGTAAAATACAGGTATGTTTCTACATCCTAAGCATGAAATTTTTAATGCAGTTTTTAAAATTTGTCTGCTTTCTAGTCTTGGAGACCACTCATTACCAAATCACTGGTACAGGAATTGCACCTTATCAATCAAAGCTGCTGAAAAACATTTTCTGAAATTTAGTTTGGTCAGCACAAGATACTGGCAAGGTAATTTGAAAGGAGCCACGCTAAGCATATAGAGCACACATCCATACTCTTGTTTGGATCCCATGAAGCAAAACAAAAATAGTTAACGTGCTCTTACTAAACAAATTGAAGTAAGAAAAGACAACCTCGGGAAACGTGTAACCTAAACCGAGCACAATCTGTCCCTCGCTGCCCCAGGGCGGTGGCAGTGCAAGGCAAAGCACCGGGACGGCTGTCGGAGGTCCGAGATGCTGACACTGCCGGAACTCCGATTTCGTGCTGCAGCAGCAGCCGCCTCCCTGCTGACCAGGTAGCGGTGACCACGGTGAAACACGGTGTCCGACCGCCTCCCGCCACGGGGCGGACGCTGACCCGGGCTACGGAGCAGGCGCGCAGCCCGGCCCCCGCTACCTCTGACCTCTTGGCGAGGGAAAGATGGCGGCAGTGGTGGTGCGGCTGGGTCGCTGTACTGTCCGTGGCGGTGCCGCGGCCTGCTTCTCTGGCACTGGGCGGGTAAGGCGCTCCCTGCTCAGGTGGGACCGAGGACAGTCTGCCGGTGCTTCGGCGGTGCTCCGCGACCTTCTGCCCCGCTGCCCCGCGGCTGTTGAGCGCCCTTGACCTGTCACAGGGTACGGCGGCTCTCTGCCGCCGATGCTGCCCCTCGAGCTCCTCCCCTCCGTACCCTCGTAGCCGCAGCCAAAGATCTCTCGCTGTTACCGAAGTGGTGTCGAGAAACGCTCAAGCCTTGAGTTGGGGCCCTGGACTCTGCCGTTTAGTGAGACAGGGAAATAGTCGAGACGTCTCCGAGGGTGGACATACCCTCCGGTTCTCCTCAGTGCCCAGTGCCGGCCCTGTCTGCCCCGGAGCCCTTGCAGCGGCGCGGCCTGTGCACCCCGGCACGTCCCAGGGGTCCCCAGTCCTAGCGCAGTGCAGCCCCGGTTTCGCTCGCATTTCGGTACAGGCTGTACTGGCATTGCTGTGGTGCCTTGATCCCGATAGCAAAGTTATGCACTACAGTGCACTAGGTACCACGCAGTGCCCTTGCTGGCTTAGGTGGTGCTGGAGTCCATTTCTGGTGAGTGCTCCTTACCAGTGCCTGCTTGTGTGCTTCGGAAAGGGACTTATGCAGTCATTTCGTGATTCACTTCCACCCCCTGAGCGAGGATTGTTTTTTGGTCTGTTAATGATTTGGTTTTTTTTTAACTCTTTACTGGTGTCTTTGTATCTCCACCACTAAGAATCATAGAATCAAAGACTGGTTTGAGTTGCAAGGTACCTTAAAGATGAAATCTAGTTCCAACCTCCCTGCCATGGACAGTGACACCTTCCACTAGGACAGCTTGCTCAAAGCCCTGTCCAGCCTGGCCTTGCACAGTTCCACGGATAGGGCATCCACAACCTCTCTGAGAAACCTGTTTCAGTGTCTTACTACCCTCACAGTGAAAAATTTCCTCCTTACATGCCTGAGTCTGAACTCCAAATCCTGCTGGGAGTATGTAGTTGATGATGTTTTTCCCCACATGAGTAAAAGTAGCAGGCACAAGAGTAGCTAACCGTCATCAAAAATCATTATTAAAGTATTTTTTCAATGCTTCTTCAAAGGCTGCCTGGACGCCTTCCTATGTGACCTGCCCTAAGTGGTCCTGATTTGCAGGGTTGGACTTGATGTTCTCCGGAGGGCCCTTCCAACCCCTAGTGTTCTGTGGTTCTCTGATTCTAGTTTCAGTGGAATGTCTAAAAACAGCTGAGGTGCTTTTCTAGTCTGGTATTGGCATTGCTGTGAAGGTGCCTGCGTTTTGGTGTCATACCATCTAATTGTTCTTGCATTCAGTTGATGACAGCAGCTGTGGTCATTGCCTCCACTGCCACAAGGAAAATCTCATCCTGCAGACTTGAGAAAAAGCTGACTTGCCAATTCTTTTCTTGCAGTTTTTCAGCCATGGGACAAATGTGCTGTATCAAGGCAACACTGCACCACAAGCCACGTTCTTTTCACCTCTTCAGAAAGTGATGCTGCCACCGAATAGTTTTCAAGGGAAAGTGGCCTTGGTAACTGGTGGAGGTACTGGGATCGGCAAAGCAATGACGACAACTTTGTCCAGCTTAGGTGCCACGTGTGTTATAGCAAGCCGGTAAATATTAGCTGAGTAGCGTCAAGACTTTCATTCAGTACTGAATGCTGACCAGATCTGTTTTCTTCTTCAGAATGGAGCCTCTTTGCTTCTCCATAAAATGGATGCATTTATTATATTTACTTCATTGCAGCGCACTTTTAAATTGTAATGTCATAGTGTAAATACTGGAAACTTTCAGATCCATCTGCAAGTGTCTAGTGGTTTAACCAGCAGTGGGAAGAGATAAACTAGAGTCATTAGCATGAAATGCAGCATCAAAATAAACAACCCAGAGTATTAGACAGCAATTCAGCTGAGGCCTAAAAGAGAACACAGAATCGAAATGGCCATTGCTGAACTCTTTGAATGCATTATGTGTTGCTGATACAGATTTGAATTGCAGTAAAGAATGAATGCTGTTCCTCTTAATTCTTACAACTTTAAAGCCTTGATTTTTCCCTTGATGAGAGTGGTCTTTATACAGCTCTCGTCAGTAGCAGTACAGTGAAGACTGGCAAAACAATCTCCTTTTTAATCAAAAGAAACAAAAGTGTTGTGGCATTTTCCCAAGTAGTGGCTTAGTTATTTAGTTTTATATCTGAATTTGTGTGTCTCTTCTAAAATACTCATAGAGTAGACTCTTAAAACTAAGTTTGTTATGATTATGTGCTCACAATGAAAGTATTTTTTGTAGCTTACTGTATTTGGTTAACTTAAGATAGTCTTGTATTGTAGTAACTTCTGAGTTGCTTTGAAGTGGCAGTGACCAGAAATTACCTTGATTTAAATATTTTCTTTTATAAAGTTAGTGGCTAAATACAGTTTTTGACTTAAAGCTCAATTTTTGTGAAAATCAGAACCAGACATGCACACACACATATGAAATGGTGTTTTAAGGTTTAGCTGATAATTGCCCAGAAAAAAATCCCCAGGTTTTATTAATCTGAATTTTAATTGTTTAATTGAAATGTAGTGACACAATGTACTTCTTTCTAGAAAGCTTGATGTATTGAAAGGAACTGCTGAAGAAATTTCTTCTAAAACAGGAAATAAGGTAAATTTATACAGAACTGTGAATGTGCTGTTGTACTTTAAATGGTTATAGGTACTTCTGTGGGCTTGTTTAATTTATGAGTGATACAGTTTTAAACTCTTACAGCTGCTTTTCCATCATTTTATAGGTTCATGCCATCCAGTGTGATGTGAGAGATCCAAATTCAGTAAAGAATGCTGTTACTGAAGCAATCCAAGTGGCAGGACATCCTAATGTAAGTGTTACAGTGAAAAGGGTTTCAACCTTCAGTACTGTGAAAGGGATGGAGAAAGATAATGAAATCTAAAGACACCCTAGAGAAGTGGCTGTACTTAAAGACACAGTTAGACTGCTTATTCTTTTCATGTGGTTCTTAAAATACTTAGCAGCTGAATAGACAAAACAGTGTTATCCTTATTCAAAGAACTAACAGTCTCTTTGTAAACAGTGGGCTAATTTCAATGGGATTCTTTGAATGAATTAAGTGAACAGAATATTGTCCTTAAATCTTCCTAAAAAGATGACTTAGCTTACTGGTACTATTGCTTATTAACAGAATGTTGCACAACTTAGAAGTAATCATAAACATCATCTTTGGCCCTTGCTTAGCTTTTTAAAATACACAAAGAGGTTCCAACTTGATAACTAAATTCTTATGAAGTCAAGAAAGAAATACCTTCAGTCAAGCTAAGCATCTGTTTTGTAATAGTTTGTAACTCCTACAGAGCTGAAATAAATACACTAAGATACAGAGCTCTTCACATCAGACTGTTACTTTGAGGCGATGGCCTGGTCGAGTCTGAGCAATAATAGGAACCAAATTCATTTAATCATGAGAAAAACAACTCAGATTCTGCTAGCTGATAGTGATAAGGGTGCTACCATCAATGTGGGATTTAAACTGTTTACTGTGGATTTACAACTCCCATCCCTGTAGTGTAGACACTTTGCATTCACCAATAGCTTCCTATGCACATAGAAGTGCATTCTGAATTCTTGTGCCATGTTACTGAATTCTAGATGTGGTAAGAAGTGGAGGACCTATTTCTCACAGCTGTATGCTATAACACTGCTATAAAATAAGACAGCTCACTGTCCTGATTTGTAGACAACATACTTTGGGTATTATTTTGATTACTAGTTACTGCAGTTTTTGGCCAGAGCACGTCTTCTGGTTTTATGTGTCTGCAGAGAGGGAAGGGGCTTCTTCCTATGTATTACATGTTAAGTGCACCAGTAATTTTCTAAGCAAATATTGCCTATGACTTGTTCTTTACAAGCATTTCCTTTCTATTTAATTCCACCTGCTCTGTTTATTTAAGAGAGACTTCAGAGTCTGAATATTCAGTTATTTTTGTCTAGTTTTTCTCACAGTGACAGACATGACACGTGAGTTTATGAATGCTGCAAGCCAGAATGTGACTGCCACTGTGCATGTGAGGTGAGATCTGAAAGACTGACATTAATGGCAGCATCACATTACTTCTGATTTTATTCTGTCCATTCCATCCCCAAGACTTACTCCCAATTAGGAAGCAGTCATTTTTTTGTTACATGGATTGTTTTGGCAGTCATGTATATCTACATAACTTAAAGATTGTATCATGCATGCTTTTAGCGCACTAATTCTATTGCTGTGTCTAGGCTATGTTTATTCAGTGATTTAAGTAACTTCCTCAGTATCTTGAGGTGTTTGGATTTTGCTTTATTTTTTATTCAAATTGTAGGGAGGTCTGTAAATTGTATTTGCCATCTATAAGTATAATTTATGTCTGTTGTATTTTATTTGTTTCACATTCATGCAATATGTGCTGTGTTCTGTTATTAAAAATTCTGATGCCTTAATTTAGCTTAGAAGTTCTTCAGGACATAGACTTTGTTTTATTCACAAATCTACTTGAATGTAGTTACTATTCCATAAGTAACTCTCCATTTTATTGCTTTAGCATGTTTTGTTATTATTAAATACACAGGATCCATCCACATAAGTTTTGTCTTAAAGGCTTTTTATGTGATGCTTAGTCCCCTTAGAAAATTTATCTAACTTGCTATCTTCAAGGGCCAAGCAGATGATCTATCAAAAGTATCCCCTGCCTAATTATTGTTTGTAGAAAGGCAATAGAGGACAGATCTGTTCCAATAAAGTCTTGTACCAGTTGCTTGTAGTTCACTAAATCATAATGTTCTCTTTGTCAGGCCTGATTAGACGTCCCGTTATGCAGCAGTCAGATAATCCAGACTACAGTCATCAAGTTACTCAAACTACTTCTGGTTTTATTCGTGTGCATCCATTACATTAAGCATGATATGTGACCTTGGAACTTGCTAGGAACAAACTCTTTTGTTAGGATGCACTAGAGACACTACAGAAAATAGCAACTTAAATCTCCCTCTGTATTTGGAGTTCTCAGTACTAGACTTTTAACCAGCCTTTGGAAATACATTTAGTTTTCTGTTACTGATATGTATATCTGTGCTGCAGATGTTAAAATTTCTGATGGATTATTTCCTTCTTGTCTTTCTCTGCCCTGCCCCCATGCCTCACTTGATGAGTGTTTTTACTTTTCTACTTGTAAACACTTAAGAAGTTCCATGTAAATTCTTTGCTTTTCTCTCAGGAATACTTTTTAGTTAACTCTTAGATTTTCCTCCATGTGTTTCAGATTGTGATAAACAACGCAGCTGGAAACTTTGTTTCCCCTTCTGAACGACTTTCTCCAAATGCATGGAAAACAATAACTGAGATCGTGCTTAACGGTACTGCTTTTGTAACTCTGGAAGTTGGAAAGGAGCTCATTAAAGCACAAAAAGGTATCTTAAGATAAATGGCAACTAAACATTGTGACATAATATTATCACTTACTTTCATTGCCTTACTATTTTTATAGCTAGTTTTGAGAGTTTGAAAAGAAACACAAGTTTTTTTACACTCTTTTCTAGGAAGAAACTTTGTTTTCATGAAGCCATGCTTAAGTATCACATGGTAGAACTGGCTAGCAATTATTTCATTGTAGAATCTGCTGTTAAATGGGACTCAAAGGCCATGAGGTTGAGAATAAAAATGTGACTGCAGAGCTTGTACTAGTTATAAAGCATTGCTAAAATGTGAAAAATGAGAGTCCTTTAAAGCACAGACTTCGAGTCTTCTATATCTGTGTTGGTTTCACTGAGCAACTGAGTATGTAGCATTCATTTTAATGAACAGCAGGTCAGATATCACTTTGAATTTTCCTTCCACACTTAAATACCACAGCTGTGAACTTTATTTGACTAAGAGCAGTAGAGAATATTACCTTTGAGATAATTTGAAAGATAATTTTGAAATTTAAATGAGGATTAGGTTTTGTTTTTCCAAGTGTAAGTCTTAGCAGTAGTTCATTGATATGCTATTTAGCCAAAAATTTACTTAACCAGATTATTGTCTTTAAGGGAAAGAGAATATTTGTCCTTCTGTATATTTCATTTTAGAAATAATAATAATATTAATAAAACATTAATAATAACATTTAATTAATAAATAATTTTATAAATAACATACAAAGAACTGCTTTTATTTTACATTATCTTCTACTTATTAATTGAAAAACATTAAGCTTAGTTTTAGATCAGAGTATTGTAATCTCAAATAGCATTTAAAAGCAGTGAGGTATAGTATGGTTTTCAGTGTGCCCTCACTTGTGAATTCTGTTTTCTAGGTACAGGCACTGTTAAAATGAAACATTTGTATTTGCATTGTATTTTTCTAACTCCTGAATTAGCTGAATTTCTTTAGGACTTGTCTCCAATAAGTACCAAGTGGATATATACCGTTTGATGATAACACTATAAAGTTAATGTTGTTTCACTAAGCATGTATAGGTTTTGGTCAGTTGAGAAAGTACTTCCCACATATTTTTTAGCTGCACATGAAAAAATAATTTCCACCATTCTAGTGCTAATATTCTCTCATTTAAAACCCATCCCCAGCTCTGATTTACTGTATCATTATAGCAAGCCATGGTAACAGTTTGCTTTATGGCCTTTCAGAAGCATTCAGTGTCTCCCTAGAGTAATATGAAATATGACTTTAAAATGCCTTTGTCTCTGCTGCTATTGAATGCTTCCACCTTCAAATGCAGAAAAATCTAGTAGTCATTTATCATAGCATTGTCTCTTCCTTGTATTTCTAAGCTTCCCAAACACATGAATTTCTTTTGCTATTGCTTGCCTTCTTTCCAGGGAATTCTATCTGGAAGTAAAGACCTTTTATTTAAGGCTTTCTTTAAGACATGTTTTTGCAAGTAAATCAAATGTACCTACTGGTTGTCCTCTCATTCCCCAATTTTATTTTCATTTGCTTGGATTTTTCCATTTGAGCAGACACCTTAAGCTTCCAAAGCGATGGAGATGCTGCCCAGTGCAGGTATTCTAGAGCAGATGATGTACATCTGACAGTTACTAGAACCCTGGCACATCTTTAGGTCTGCAGCACAACCTACATTAAACCGAATTCAGTAAATAATTAAAATGCTCTGGTTTTAGACTCTGAAGTTTGTGGTGGTGTTTAAAAGGCATTTGTAATGTGCTGGCACTAAAATTTCACAAAATGAGAGGAGCTAATTGTTTAGATACTGTCCATTTTATGAATAGAGGCTTTAGACATGGAAAAAAAAATCATGTGACCTGCAGTGTACTTTAAACTTAAAAGCTGGAAATAGAATAGAATAGAATAGAATAGAATAGAATAGAATAGAATAGAATAGAATAGAATAGAATAGAATTACCAAGGTTGGAAGAGACCTTGAAGATCATCGAGTCCAACCTGTAACCACAACCTCACAACTAGACCATGGCACCAAGTGCCACATCCAGTCCCCTCCTGAACGCCTCCAGGGACGGAGACTCAACCACCTCCCTGGGCAGCCCATTCCAATGACGAATCACTCTCTCGGTGAAGAACTTTCTCCTCACCTCGAGCCTAAACTTCCCCTGGTGCAGCTTGAGACTGTGTCCCCTTGTTCTGGTGCTGGTTGCTAGGGAGAAGAGGCCAACCCCTCCTGGCTACAACCACCCTTCAGGTAGTTGTAGAGAGCAATGAGGTCGCCCCTGAGCCTCCTCTTCTCCAGGCTAAACAGCCCCAGCTCCCTCAGCCTCTCCTCATAGGGCTTGTGCTCTAGGCCTCTCACCAGCCTTGTTGCCCTTCTCTGGACACATTCAAGTGTCTCAATGTCCTTCTTAAACTGAGGGGCCCAGAACTGGACACAGGACTCAAGGTGCGGCCTAACCAAAGCAGAGTATGGGGGCACAATGACCTCCCTGCTCCTGCTGGCCATACTATTCCTAATGCAGGCCAGGATGCGGTTGGGCCTCTTGGCCACCTGGGCACACTGCTGGCTCATGTTCAGCTTCCCATCAACCAGCACCCCCAGGTCCCTCTCTGCCTGGCCGCTCTCCAGCCACTCTGCCCCCAGCCTGTAGCACTGCCTGGGGTTGTTGAGGCCAATGTGCAGAACCCGGCACTTGGATGTGTTAAATCTCATGCCATTGGACTCTGCCCATCTGTCCAGCCTGTCGAGGTCCCTCTGCAAAGCCTCTCTGCCCTCCAGCAGATCAACTCCTGCCCCCAGCTTGGTGTCATCTGCAAATTTACTGATGATGGACTCAATGCCCTCATCCAGATCATCAATAAAGATGTTGAAAAGCATGGGGCCCAGCACTGATCCCTGGGGCACACCACTAGTGACAGGCCGCCAGCTGGATGTGGCACCATTCACCACCACTCTCTGGGCTTGGCATGTATCAGTCAGTCATGTTTCTGTGGTGGGTTCACCCAGCTCACCTGTATTCTAAAAATTCTGTGGTTTAATTCTGCAGAATGTTTAATGAACAATCAAATCGAGATCATTTCAGAGTTGCTCTGTGTTTTTTGACCTCTAATACTTCTTTTCAAAGTGTTTCTCTCTATAGACTCCTTTTTTATAAACAGGGTCCATGGTTTCTGTTGACATTTCTCTCAGTCCTTGCTTGTGGTTCACTTGAGTTTCTCTTGTGTAACATTATACTATGATTTTATTTTTCTAACTGAGCCTCTAGTTCAGCTTCACGTACATCCTACCAGTAATGTATATTGCTGTAGAAATATCCCTTGGGTAGCTATTCCAATTAAATTATGTTTAAAATACTGTAAGTAGCACAGTTATTTTAGTTACTGTGGCGTAAGTAGTGAAATTGTGGGCCCTTGTCCTCCATTTCCCACTTGGAGTACATTCAGGCTCGTCATTGGTCAGACACTCAGAATTTCCAGGCTTTTATAAAAGAAAGCTGCAGTAAACAGTTGCACTTTCCATTATTTTCCATAATGTTTTTGACAAGTCTTTTACTACAACATGGTGAAAGAAAGTCATCTTTTTATACTATAGTTTGTTGTGTTGGTAATGGAAAAAGTTACAAAGGTTAACTTTGTCACAAGCTCTACTGCAGAAGAACCTTCTGAAAATTTCTTTAAAAAACTGTTTACTGCATAAACATTAACTCAAGCCCTAAACTGTGTCATTTCAACATTATGTCAAACCTCATTGTTAAAGCTGATTTGGTTTTGGATTTCTCTTTTTCAGCTAAGAATTGATGAAATCAAGGCAAATTACCTGGGTTCTAAAAAGAAACTAAGATCTTAGCCTTCACTCCAGTTAGACTGATTTGCACATATAAATTCATTATCAGTAGAAGTCAGAGGATTTAGACCTTTGGAGCCTAATCAGTAGTTATTTACATTTATACAGAACAGCTCTTTAACCTTTATGGGAAAGACAGAATAGAAATAAAAGGACATGAAAGCAGAGCTTCCAAGGCTTGACTTTTTTAAATACCTTTTTACATCCAGGAGAAAATGGCATCCTCAGCACTTGAGCTGCAAACTTTTCTACCCCGAGGTTGCTTTGATCTTAAATTCAGAGTTTGATCTTCATGCATTTATTGTTTGTTTAGTGTGGGTTTGTTGGGGTTTTTTTTTAAATGTTTTTTCAACTTCCAGGAGCAGCATTCCTAGCTATAACAACAGTTTATGCAGAGAGTGGTTCAGGATTTGTGTTGCCGAGCGCCTCTGCAAAAGCTGGTGTAGAAGCAATGAGCAAGTGAGTAACCTAGTGAAGTATGTTACTGCTTTTCACACCCTTGAGATATGCTAGCTGGGCTATAAAAATGGAGCTAGTTGGTATAGTCCTCCTGTACAATAAGCGAACCTTCCTGCCTCCAGTATCCAAGAACATAAAATGTCAGTTACAGAGTTCTGATAATCAGATGCTCTTGCATTCTCCTAGGCAAGCCAGCCCTTAAAGACAGTCATTTGGGGAAATGTTTGAGGTTGGTAGTGCCTTCCACTTTTGTGTCAGGAAAGCACACTTGTATTTGAGTATACTGCTGCTTCACCTATCTGGTTTGATAAAGAAATGTGTTTCCTACCACTGTTGTAAATTAAGATCTGCAGTTACACTTAATTGCGAACATTATCATGTGATGTATCCATGTTACTCGACAAACAAAGGCTTTTCTATTATCATTGCTGTAGTACAGTCCTTCATAGCGAACAGATCCTCCCCTTCGCTTTGGCAGAAAGAATTTAATAGCTTGGCAGCCTTTTAGCAACCAGAATTCTTTATCCAGAAAATGATGAGGGAATGAGTGATGGCCTTGATTTCTGTTCTGTAGCGCTGCAACTGAAGTGTGCACTTTTGAGAGACTTCATGGCCCAGCTAATTCATTCACCGTAGCAGATGATCCATCTGAAGTGCAGCTTATGCAGAGAAAATGCTGCCATAAAGCAAAAATTATTCTTCTGGTCCCATTTTAGAATATAACCTGTTTTGTGTTACCTCAAAGCATCTGATGTGAGAAAGATGTTGAAAACGTTAGAGGTGTTTACTTGTGAAATAGTCTAAATTACCAGAGAGAGATGGAGGCCTAACAGTTCTTTGTCAAGGAGTTTAGGTGCTCAAATCGGAGAGAGATGGAGGCCTAACAGTTCTTTGTCAAGGAGTTTAGGTGCTCAAATCATCTGCAAGAAGTGCAAGGGAGAAAGAATTGCTCCTGAATGTTGCTTTATCCATGATGTATCCTTTGAATCAGTATTCCAGGGTTTGTGGATGTGATTTATTTTTGTTTTCTTCTCTGAAATGTTTTTGTTACGAAAAAACCCAAACCTTTCAGCAGGCTCTAGCCTTTACACCATTGATCCAGTTTGAAATACTATTTTTGCTGAACAGACTGTTTAAAATGCAGCATTTAAAATATTGATGCATTCTGTTAATGAAATTTTAGGTCTCTTGCGGCCGAATGGGGTAAATATGGCATGAGATTCAATGTGATTCAACCAGGCCCAATAAAAACAAAGGTACATAGTATGATGTGAAGCAACCTTGAAAATGCTTTGTAGTACTGACTTGACTTTAAGATGGTCTAACCTTTTCTGTCACTGGTAACTTCAGGTATGATTTCCTTAGTAGTCAAGACTTTGCTGGAATATTGAACACACTGCCTCTCAGTTCTTCTGTAAAACAGAATTTACCCACTTCTGAAGCGTGCCACTGCCTCTTCTATTACACTAATTCCAATGAAACTCCTTCTAGTGTTTCAAAGAAATAACATATCAAAATATTTAATATTGATTGTTATCAATTGCATGTGCCTAGTTTGTCAAGTGAAGTGAGCTCTTACACTTGGTGGAGTGAGAGTGCCTGTTTCTGCTTGAATTTCTGATTTCATCAATTCCAAAACTTCAGAATCTCTTGTAGGTATATGAGAACAGAATCTCACTAGTTTTGTGGAAAATCACACAACTAAAAAGAGAAAAACTAAGTCACCAAGGAAATGTGAAGGTTTGATATGCATGAAAAGGAGGATTGGAGGGTTTGAAGGAAGTAATCCAGACCAGCTGGAGCAGGAAGGAAAAAGCAAGTAGTCCTGCAAGAGGAAAGAGGAGGGTCCATTTCACATTGAATCAAAATATTACAATTATGAGCAGTAACAGCTAATAATGGTAATACTACTACCTATAAAATATTTAGCAGTTGGTTTTGCTGCTGTTTTGGGGATAGGAGTGCAGTTTTACCTTTTTTAACTGTAAGGAAAGCTAAGTGGTAATATTGGCATCGTTATAAGATTGTTAAAGCAATGTTACTGGATCAGGCCAGGAGTCTTCCGTGTCTTGTGCATGGCAAGAGTAGAGGGAAAACATTTAATGACATTTCTTTACATCTCCAGCCCCCAGCAGCCTGTGGCCCAGAGGGTTTGATACAGTTGCTATCTTTTCCTGTTGTAATCTTAACAGATTGGTTTTCTTCCATTAGTTTGTGCTATTCCTTTTTGAACCCATATAAACTTTTGGCATCCACTATATGATGTCATGATATCACTGATTTACAGATTCTCTGAGTTTTTGGCACATTAGCTGCTTTAAACATGAATATTGCTACCTCCCATTAATGGTTTTAATTTCAAGTAGTAGTGCATTTCCCACTTGAGACACACTCTGTTCTTAATACTGGTTCCACCTTAGAATCTTCCTGAAAGCCTCTGAAGACAGACTTCCCTTTACTTAGCGTATTGCAAAATCGAGGCTTCCTGCCTTAGGTGCTGCATCCCTGTCTTCAAAAAGCCCTGTTGTGAGTCATGAGAGGAGAAGGGAAACATGTAACAAGTACAATGCCGTACCCAGGACATAATCTTACAAACTGGCATGAAAAAACATGGCAGTGGAGGATTTAAATGGTGTGTGGACTTAAAGTCTACCTTTAACTCTGTCATTTCAGTAACTTAACAAAAATGTTACTAACACGTTTCTGGGTTTGCCTTAGAAAGTTGTTTCCTTGTGGAGGAGCCAGGAAGAACAAAAATCCCCTCTTCTATTTCCCATGCCATTCTAAGCTATTCAAGTACTAAAACTTGCAGTGACTTACTCTGGTTCTAGCCATTGCTGCAATTAACTGAGCTTGCTTTGTTGGTTTTTTTTTAAGTTTCACTTATTCTTCATGTAATTTATTTCTGTCCTTTCCCCACCTCTTCTCATTCCCCCCCCCCTTGTTTCTGCTGCAGTTAATGCAGCAGCTTTGAGTCCTGCTTATTTCTTTAAATATTTGGGAAACAAAAGATTGTTAAACCCTTTTTGTTTTTCATAGATAGATGGTAGGTGACTCTCCCAGAGGTGTTGAATTCCAGCACTCCATGCTCAGCAGATGCCTATCAGTGCAACAGGGATAAATTATTTTCTGTTTCCTACTTTCTTTTTTCATCTTACTGACAGACAGGCTGTAAACAGTTTACTCACAAACATTAACTAACATATTGTTTGTGATTAGCAACAGGTTGGACGCGATGATCTTGAAGGTCTCTTCCAACCTGGTGTATTGTATTTTATCTTGGGTGACAGGTTGGACTTGACGATCTTTGAGGTCTTTTCCAGCCTTACTGATTCTATGATTCTCTGTAGCACTTTCAATTTCTGATGTAGTTGTATCATTTTCAATTCATTTATATTTCTGTGTTACTCTTAATTCTCAGGGTGCCTTTAGCCGCCTTGACCCAACAGGTGCATTTGAGAAGATGATGATAGAGAGGATTCCCTGTGGACGTTTGGGAACTGTAGAAGAAATTGCAAATCTTGCTGCCTATCTCTGCAGTGACTATGCTAGCTGGGTTAATGGAGCAGTGAGTTTTGGCTGATCTTGTTTGTACAGTTAACCCGCTGATGTTTTTGAAGCCCTAGTTCCAGAAAGAAAACAAAACCTGTTACTTAGACATTTTTCCCAAGTGTTCTGGACCATTCTGGGTTCAAAAGATGATAAGAAGACTGGAGCACCTCCCCTTTAGGGACAGGCTGAGAGAGAGAGAGCTCTGCAGCCTGGGGAAAGGAAGTCTTCCATGAGTCCTTATAGCAGCCTGCCAGTACCTGAAAGTGGCCTACAAGACAGCTGGAAAGGGACTTTCTACAAGTGATAGGATGAGAGGGAATGGATTGAAGCTTGAGGAGGGCAGATTTAGACTGGAGATTAGAAAGAAATGCTTACAATAAGGGCAGTGAGACACAGGAACAGGTTGCCTGGGAAGGTCATGGATGCCCTGTCCCTGGAGGTGTTCAAAGCCAGATTGGATGAGGCCTTGAGCAGCCTGGTCTAATGGAAGGTGTCCCTCCCAATGGCAGGGGGTTGGAACTAGGTGATCTTCAAGGTCCATTCCAACCCAAACCATTCTATGAACCTATGGATTATTAACCTTTTAATTATGATGTATAGTGGTTAGTACCTTTAAAAAGAGCTTTGGGATATCAGTGAGTTTTTTTCTAATCCAAACTGATAAAAACTACTTGAACAGTTCACAAATAAGGGAGTGCTACAGAACCCTCCCTATTATTAAATGCCTTGCTTATGCTTTTTTCCAGGTTATCAGAATGGATGGTGGAGAATTTGTTTCTATGGCAGGAGAATTTAATGATATGAGGAAGGTATGAAATTCCTTGCTTGCTACTTTACATTCAAACAAAGGTGTGTAATTATATGAAATTCTAATAAAATTGGGTTTGTTGGTTTTTTTGTCCCTTTTATTAGGTTACCAAGGAGCAGTGGGATATAATGGAAGCAATGATTAGAAAAACAAAAGGCTCTTAAAAGTATGTAACTGTACAGTGGAGATTCCTGGAAATTAACCACTAATTTTTCATCAATATTTAGAAATAACCAATTGAGAAATAGCCTTCAAAAATCTTTTGTATGCTGACTTCAATAAAATACTTTGCAATTACTGTATTTTGAATAGAGCATCTATCTTTTTGCCATCTACAGTATAATCTGTTGCTAGTAGTGAAAAACAGTTGTACCCTGAAGTGTTACTGGTCTTTACCTTATGTCTCATAGCCATGATGTGGCCTCCAATTTGATTGTATTTTCATCTTTTATATTTCGGAGGATTTTTATGTTTCTCAGTGTCTCGCTGTTGGAAATCCAATAGCAATTTGGGGCTGTCCTATTTAAAGATAACTGTTAATCTGAGGGAAAACTGTCAAGTCCTAATCTTCATACTTCAGAAATAAACCTGCAAATAACAAAGTTTCAGGTTATCAGCAGGACTGCATGCACTGAGATGGGAGGTAACTCCTCTGGTTTCTTACACAGTCTTGAAATAACCTCACTGTTACAGTCTCTTCTTCGGCTGACATTTTCAATCTGTTAATTATTTTATGCTGAACTTTAAAACTGGCATTTAAGGACCAGCAGTGCCTTTCTAAGGAGCTTGCTCTTTGTCATGATTAAGTCAGTGTTCTTGAAAATGAGAATCTATGGTTTTATGATTCTAAAAATCGTTTGCTATGATAGTCTGTGTAACTGGGGGAGTCTCTCTGTAAACCAGTGAAGGGTGGATTGAAAGCTTTGAAACATCATTGATTGAGATTGACAGAAATCCCTAGCTTTCATCCCTAGCTTTCATGGTACTAAAGAAGCT
This sequence comes from Picus viridis, assembly GCA_033816785.1. NCBI lineage: Eukaryota > Metazoa > Chordata > Aves > Piciformes > Picidae > Picus > Picus viridis. The sequence continues at coordinate 27,294,002 of CM066572.1, forward strand.
TCAAAAAGATGTTACCTCTGAACCTGGTAGGTTTACCCATCCCAAATAAGCAGGCAATTTAAAAACAAGCAAACAGTATTTATTGCTGTCCCTCTTTTAGTTGTATTACACTTCCCAGATTAGGGAGTTGCCAGTTGTTTTTCCCTCCTGCTTCAAACAATGTAGGCACTTCTTGGGAGTTGGACTAGATCACCTTTAGAGGTCTCTTCCAACCCAGTACCTTGTATGATTCTATGATTCTGCAAAGAAACAGGAGGGCAGATACACTGGCAGCATTCCTTCGGGATCTGGTCATCTGAAGCAGCGAGACCGGCACATCCTTTTAGCTCGCCAAATACAGGTCCTGGGTGGAGTGCAGGTGGAGAAGATCAAGAAAAGAGGTACATTCCAATCTCAACATTTTTAGGATTGGATTTATAGCTTTAATAGTCCTGCCTGCATCATGGTTTTATAGGTGTGGAAAGCAGAGACATTTTTTCACTGGGGGCAGGGTGAGATGGAAAGGGAAGGATAGAGTCAGGGGGTAAAGAAAAAAGAGGGATAAGCCTACCTCTGCTAAATTTTTTTGTTCCAGTTACCATGGTGCTTGGGGGTAAGGCCTGCTGACATTGTGAAAGCCAGAAATCCACAATATCCACATTGAGGACACTGTCTTACGCCAATGTATTTGCCCTGAGATTGTTGCGTTCCTGACACTACCTCAGACTGCCAGTGAGCCACAAGGTATATGGGAACATGAAAAGAAGTATTGCTTTGAGCCATAATAGTTTCACAGAGGTGAAGTTGGAAGGAACAAGAAAGCAGAGGAATAGGTCAGGAAAGGTGATGGTGTACATTGGAAAGCATGGAAAAAGTCAGCAGGGTTGCAGAGGCAGTTTAATTTTCATCCATCATGAGGAAAATCTTCCTGGAATCCAAATACCATTTTTTAAATGACATTTGTATGACCCATCAGTCAAAGGTGTTATCACTCAGAGGCACTCACAAAGGAGGATTCATTGTCTGTTTTCAGATGAAAAGTACATCTTGTCTGCTCAATTAAACCTTGACATTACCCTTTTTATTTCAGGTGATGATTTACTGTCTTTGAACCCGTCTGTTACAATTTCTTTGATTAATTCTGTGCTGTAGAAGTGTTACTGTATTATAATAGAGGCTTATAAACAAGTTATGGAAATCATTTGAGGTTGCAAATAGAGAGATCAGTTGTATTACCTCTTTGCTGTGATACCAGAACTGCTGCCAATCTTTGCTTCTCCTATTTCTGAATATTCCCTCTTCCTGAATATATCAATTACCATTAAGAATATTGCTAGTATTTACCAGTTCAAGAGTCTGCTTTACAAGCAGAAAATAACACTGAGGGAAATGTGGGTTACTACCTGTCCATGCTGACTTCCAAATTTATTTGCATGTGAACCACTCATTCATCTTTTGTCCATGTGCTGGTAACACACATGTGAAAACACTACATTGCAAGGAAATGTGTACCTTTGTCTAACTCCACAGAGTTGTGTTGCTGCTTAACATGTAACCCCACTTTAACCAAGGTAAAACCACCAGGTTTTTTATGTGCCAATTTAATGTGCAGTAGAATTCACAGATTGCATTGGGTTGGAAGGGACCCTCAAATGTCTTGTCCAACCCTCCTGCAGTCAGCAGGGACACTTCCAAGTAGATCAAGGCTTCCTGGGCCACATCGGGTCTGATTTTGAGCGCCTCCAGGGACAGAGTCTCAACCAGATCCCTGGGCAACCTGTGCCACTATTTTACCACTCTCATTGTAAAGAACTTTAATTGGAGCAAACAACTTCAGCTGATTTCAGTGGGATTTGGAGGTGCTCAGCACTTCAGGAATCAAGCCACGTATGTTTGGGTGCCTAAATACGGATGCTGAGTCTCCTCATAGACACAGCAAGGAGACATGGATTTTGGTCTGCATCTGCAGCCTATGGTTATGATTATGATGAGAGCTTAGCATAAATGCACAAGGCGTCAGATGGAAATTGCTCAGAAGCAGCTAGGGCTGCCTAACAGAACAAAGACCGAGTCCCAGCTTCAGTGGAGTTCAGCAGCCTCTGCCTATTTTGTCAGACCAGGTTTGCGTGACGCAGAGGCGCTGCTGTGTCTCAGCACCCCGCTCTGCGTTTGACGTGCACAAGGAATGTGCTGCATAGGAATTCTGCGAGCTGGTGTGGGTCAGCATTTCAGAGATGCATAAGTTGTAAACAGGGGAGATTAGGCCTGTGCAATGATAGTGGGCACCCATTGCTCAGGAGAGAGAAGAGCAGTAGTGAATGAAAGCCAAATCTCTCACTTCAAGACCTGTGTGCAATCTTGACTAAATTGTCCGTGAAAATGAGTGTGGTGTTCTCCGTAATGGGCAGTGGTTTGTGTACTGTTCAGGATTATGTGTCAGCAAACACTGCATTTATAATGTCACAGCTTTTTTGAAGGGCCACATACTTGCCCTACTTTATTTTTGCACTATTAGTAAAAATTTGCTATTTTGTGTTTTAAAATTAATAGAAAATCACCTTCTTGGGTTTGAATACCAAGCATTGTGTGGAGTTTTAATTTTCAGGATAGAAATAGAAAGGATAGAATTTAGGATAGGATAGGATAGGATAGGATAGGATAGGATAGGATAGGATAGGATAGGATAGGATAGGATAGGATAGGATAGGATAGGATAGGATAGGATAGAAAGAATAGAATAGAATAGACCAGGTTGGAAGAGACCTCCAAGATCATCAAGTCCAGCCTATCATCCAACACTATCTAATCAACTAACCATGGCATCAAGCACCCCACCAAGTCTCCTCCTAAACACCTCCAGTGACAGCAACTCCACCACCTCCTCTGGCAGCCCATTCCAATGGGCAATCACTCTCTATGAAGAATTTCTTCCTAACATCTAGCCCAAACCTCCCCTGATTCACAGGTTGCATCAGGTTGGAAGGGACCCTCAAAGGTCATCTTGTCCAACCCCCCTGCAGAGAGCAGGGATATCTCCAACTAGATCAGGATGCCCAGGGACACATTGAGTCTGATCTTGAATGTCTCCAGGGATGGGGCCTCAATCTCTGGGCCACCTGTTCCAGTGTTTCACCACACCTATTGTAATTAACTTGTTCCTTATGTCCAACTTAAATCTACTCTGCTCCAGTTTCAAGCCATTGCCCCTCATTCTATCACACACAAGCCCTTCTAAACAGTCCTTCCCCAGCCTTCCTGTAAGTCCTCTTCAGATATCAAAAATTTAAATTTGTACACATTTAAACTAAAATGGACTAAAAAATTCACTGCATACCTATTTGTAATTTGTAGGACAGCATTTTGGAGTATGTGCTATCTTGAGTGCTTATTTGAATATTTATTTTAATAAAATATGCACTTTTAGACAGTAAATTGGTTAACAGCCTCAGTAAAGTGGACCCCAGGTAGCTAGGTGTCAGTCAGTTTCTCTCCTTAGCAGGACTATGGCACAGCTGCACTACCTCACACAGTTATATTTTGTGCATGCTACAATTTTACTTGGAATTTTTCCTTTGGCTACCAGATGTCTACCAGAAGAAAGAAACTTGCAGCCTTCCCCTCACCACCTCTTTCATTATTCCAAGCCTCATTTTGCCCCAGCCCTGACACTATGTAAGAGCTCTGCCCGGGATTATTTTAGGGACTTGGAAACCTGGAGTTTTTACAGCAGTTTTGACCCACAGCTGGTACACTTTGCTTTGCACTGCCATAGCATACACCTTTGCTAGAACTGGGGTTTTAAATGGCTGTCTTTTAATCCGTGTTTTATTTATGAAAAACCACTGCAGGAAACATTCTGCCTGTGGGGGACTGAGACCTGCTTTCTGTCTCGTGCTGTGCAGTAGAGGCAGCTGGTGGGCAGCAGAAGGCTGGCTTCGGAACAGATCTGTGACAGGTAACTTTAGTCAAGTTCAGGAAGACGAGATTTCAGCTTCTCTGGTGACTTCCTGTCAAAACCCTTTAAACTCTTTATCTTCCACTGTAATGATTTTAGCAAACAGTCACATCATATTTTTACATACAAGCTGGGGAGTGGTTTTTTTTTTCCTTTACCTTTCCACTTGTATAATGTTAAAATAAGGCAAAATCCAGGGTTTCAGTTGCATGGTATGAACAATATCAACCATTTATTGCACCGATAGGCAGATTCGCTGTTCCTTTGCTTAACATACACAATTGTATTTCACATTGCATAGAGAAAAGAGAATGAGCAGGTGAGAAGTCAAATCACTGTGCATGGGGTGGGAGTAAAGTGGTGAGAATGAGCTAGCCTAATCTTTCTTTTTGTGATATTTTTTAATATTTTTTTTTTCCAGCAAGACCCCATCTGGCCCCATCTACTCCTTAATTTCCCAAGGCTCACATTGGAGAGATCCCAAGGCCATTAGGCCATTCCTGAAATAGTACTGAGTTCACCTGAGGAATTCAAGGACTCAGCGGGAGGTTACTGACTATAACCTGGAAGGATCTGAGCCTCATTGTTTGAAACACGTTCAAGTAAAATGCATTTGCATCTGCTTGTTAAAAAAGACACAGAGATGCATCTGAAAAGTTGCACACAGCTAATAAGCTAACCTGGAACTGCTTCTGAAATGGCTGTAAATGGAGGCCACATAGGTTTATTGGCTTGAAGACGCAGCTCAGTTTCCTTCCCACACCAGTACGTACTGGGAGCAATGGCCTGGATGCTCTTGAAGTTATCTGGCATAAAACTGCTGCGAAGTAAAAAGGGAGCCAGGCCAAAAATACTAAGCTGAAAGAGGACAGAGCTGTTTCCATAGCATAGTTCCTATTTAAAAAATACCTCTGGAGCATAATAAAAAGCAGAGCCCACCACGTAAACTAAATTACTAAAGTGGTATCAAATCTGTACTGGATTTCTCTCTTTGTTTAGTGTTAAGTTTTCACGCTAATATTACAGACAGTAATCCACTGTGAGATCCAAGGAGGCACATTTCTTTAAAACAGTTGTGGGGTTGGGTTTTTTTCCCCTTTACATGGTATAGAAAAAAACCCCAAAAGACTCCAGGAGATAGACAAACTAGACACCAACAATCTTAGGATATTAAATTTAATTATAGATTACACAGAATATGATGTAAAAACAGCAATTTACTAGAATAATTATAACCTGCAAAATGTGAAAATAGTTTAGAAAATGGATTGTCATATTCTCTGACACAGCAATAGTCATGAAAGGTACACTTATAATATCATACGTTAATCTGTGTATTAACTATACTACCTGTCATTTAGCCAAGATTCCAAGACAGATTAAAGGCATTTATTTCTGAAGTGCCTAGGTTTAAATTCAGTAAACAGCTAGATTGAAAACACTACATTTTTGTCAGCTACCACGTGGAGATCTATCCCAGATAAATGCTTTGTCTATATGCTATGAGTTCATAAAGAGAAGAGTAAGTGGAAAACTGCAGAGAGCACAGACCTGTAAGTGGATGGTTTGACAACTGCAAATATTTCTTATTGCCTCGTTCAGTTTTGGAAAGTCAGACATGCCCACGTCTCTTTCCCATTCCAGACCTAGGTGGTATTTAATCTGAATTCATGTTTTGCATTAAAAAAAATTAATAATCATTAAATTTAGTTGTTATGGGGCAAGATGCCTGTAGACCTTTTTGTTATGAACAAGAAATGCTGGAAGTGTCAAAGGATATGATGACCACAGCAGGTCAGGAGGTTTAATTCATGTCAGCAGGTTTAATTCTTTTTCTTTCAGCTGTGTTTATGAAAGAAAAAACAAACAAACAAACAAACAAACAAAAACCAAAAAAACAAAATAACCCAAACCAGAACCAAAACCAACCCCAACATATTTTAGTTTCTTTTTGAATATACAGACTGGCCCAAACATAGACATTCTCTTTATCAATCTTATTGTTACAAAAACTGTACATTACAAACAGTATAGAAACAAACTGAAAGGAATGTGCCACACATCCTGGCTAATTGTCTATATGCAATTTAAAAATACAGCCTACTCCCTTATAGTGCACAGTTATTGTGTAGATAGAGTACATCACTAGTTAAGTGGACATGAGAGAAGAGTTCTAGTTTTCCTCAGCACAGAGAATAAGAGCCAGCTCCGCTCGGTAAAGCTTTCCTCCATCAGACAAGGCCATGATGTTTTTCTTGTATGTTGCAAGGTTGTTAATGTCTAATTCCTATTTAAAGAACAGATAATGCTTTATAATCCTATTTAGTTACCAGGAGGAGCAAATTTACCTCCAAAATTAGGCAGAAAATTTGGGGGGGGAAAACCACACAAAGCCGAACATGAAAAAAAAACCCAATGGGTATTCTCAGCCTGTCCAACAGTGACACACTGCAAATGTTGTTCACCTAGTTGCATGTTGTCCCTATTGTTATAGACTTGTTAGACTGCTGATAGCTGATCACAGTATCACAGTATCACAGTATAACCAAGGTTGGAAGAGACCCCAAGGATCATCAAGTCCAACCCGTCCCAACAGACCTCACAACTAGACCATGGCACCAAGTGCCATGTCCAATCTCCCTTGAACACCTCCAGGGACGGCGACTCCACCACCTCCCCGGGCAGCCCATTCCAATGACGAATGACTCGCTCAGTGAAGAACTTCCTCCTCACCTCGAGTCTAAACCTCCCCTGGCACAGCTTGAGACTGTGTCCCCTTGTTCTGGTGCTGGTTGCCTGGGAGAAGAGACCAACCCCCTCCTGTCCACAACCACCCTTCAGGTAGTTGTAGAGGGCAATGAGGTCACCCCTGGTCCTTCTCTTCTCCAGGCTAAACAACCCCAGCTCCCTCAGCCTCTCCTCATAGGGCTTGTGCTCAAGGCCTCTCACCAGCCTTCCTCTTTTTTCTTTCTGATGTCTCAGAAACAAGCTTTTGACAGCGTCACTATGTAATCACAGCCCCCCCAGTTCAGAACTTACGCTGCTATGACTTCTGACAAGATCTTTAGTTGCACTTAGACTTCAGGATTCATGACTTAAAAGCTCTCTATATTTATCTTAATTGGGTGGATTAAAGTGTCCTTCAAATCCAAATTAAATCTAATCTCTAGTGGGAAAAAAGCCCTCTAGGATTACCTTTTGTTCTTTTCACAGAGATCCTTCAGTAGTGCATCGAGTTCATTTTCATCTATATAGCCATTGCCATCCTGAAAAAGAACATTAAAGGTAAGTTTACATTCTTATTTTTCATATCAGAGGTTTCCCAGAAATTCAGAAAATAACTGCCATCAAACCATGCAATTAACAAAAGGTTCTTTGAAGACTTACTTGGTCATACATCTCAAAGGCTTTATTGAATTCTTTTGCACACATTTTGACACCCTAAATGCCAAAAAGGAAAAAAGCTCCATTAATGACACCAGTTCTGTGTGATGGTAGTAAGTTACCTTAAGAATGTGAATATTCATACCTGAAATTTAATAAGAAAATTTTCCTGTACAGGGAGTAGTCTTTGGGCAGAAAAAAAACAACAAACAAACAACAAAAAAACAACCAAAGGTCAAAATGTTTAACTGTAACAGCAACTGCTATATGGTATTTGTTGTGAAAAGAGACAGAAGACATACCTGGCCAGTTCAGTAAGCTCCAGCTTTCCATCATTGTTTGCATCGAACATCCTGAGCTGAAAGAATGTGTAATTTTACATTACTAATCAAAATTAGTCAACATAATGAAGACACCACTCTTTTTTTGGTAATACTTAAATGCAGAGAGCTTTTGCTTTTGTTTCATGCTGAAATGATGGCCCCAGGTTTTGATCTGTCACATTTGCTGTGTGATACACTTACTGAAAGTGCTGAAGAAGTAAGTTGCAGTAATTAATTCTACTGCAAAAGCTTGGTGAGAAAGAGGATGAACAATTATGATTAACCTGCTGCAAGGTAGGTCTTAACCTGCTAGAGGGATGAACGTCCCATGTGAGAACTGTGCCTGTAATTATTTGTAAATGAGAGGAGGGTTGACATGATAACATTTTGGTTTTGACTTCCTATCATGATCTGATTTATTTCTACCCAATACCCTGGTTCCTTTTAACACTTTCTTTCCTTGTGTGAAAGCATCTGCCTTGCCCACATCATTATCATCTATTCATATTCATTCATGGTGGATGAGAAGCTCAACAGGAGCTCTCAGTGTGCACTTCCAGCCCAGAAAGCCAATCAGATCCTGAGCTGCATCAAGAGAAGTGTGGCCAGCAGGGCAAGGGAGGTGCTTCTCCCCCTCTACTCAGCTCTGGTGAGACCCCACCTGGAGTACTGCATCCAGTTCTGGAGCCCCTATTACAAAAGGGATATGGAGATGCTGGAAGGTGTCCAGAGAAGGGCCGCGAGGATGATCAGAGGGCTGGAGCACCTCTCCTGTGAGGACAGACTGAAGGAGTTGGGGCTGTTCAGTCTGGAGAAGAGAAGGCTCCGAGATGACCTCATTGTGGCCTTCCAGTATCTGAAGGGGGCCTACAGGAAGGCTGGGGAGGGACTGCTCAGGCTATCAGGTAGTGATAGGACTAGGGGGAATGGAATGAAGCTGGAGGTGGGGAGATTCAGGGTGGACATGAGGAGGAAGTTCTTCACCATGAGAATGGTGAAGCCCTGGAATGGGTTGTCCAGGGAGGTGGTTGAGGCCCCGTCCCTGGAGGTGTTTAAGACCAGGCTGGACGAGGCTCTGGCCAGCCTGATCTAGTGTGGGGTGTCCCTGCCCATGGCAGGAGGGTTTGGAACTAGATGATCCTTGTGGTCCCTTCCAACCCCGACTGATACTATGATGATGGTGAAATAACAGTGGGGTGAAGTTCAAAGGAATCCAAGGCATTTAGTTCCTCAGACAGACAAATAACAGACATTTCATTCAATTGGCTGCAAGGTCTAAATATGTAAGTTAATGATCACATTCTCTTTCCATGATCTATTTCAAGAAAAGAGTGAAGAGACCACGTTTTCTTGATGGTATGAAAAGGAGAAAGTAAATATCTGCAAATAATTATAATTAAATTACAGGAATAAATATAGTAATGCGATCTGACAAAATAAGTGAATACTATATTTAATAATTTTTAATCACCCCATTGCATTAAAGTGTTTTCCTTTGAGAAGGAGCTCCTGCTGCTTGTGAGGCATGAGCTCATATTCGTTATTAGTAGATGGAGATATTGCACCTGCATGAGACTTCCTCCCCTAGTTTTTATGTATGTATAGTCCCATTTTTCTTCTTTCAGATATTATTTTGCTTTTGCTGTATGAAAGAGTCACAAAAGCAGCCCACTGTACAAAACATTGTTAGGCATTGTACTGAAAACACAACCACCCACTCTCCATCCCATCACTTTCAATCACAGTAATTTTGGGTGCAATTTTTAGATAAGAGGAAAAGACATCCTGTACTAAGTGTATATCCTTTTAAAGACAGAATTAATGTCATGGAAAAAAAGACCCGATTTCAGTTGGTTAATACACAATAAATGTCAAAGGAGACCAGAAAAGAGACCTATTCTACAGGCACTTATTTCTACCTAACACCCTGATTCCATTCAATGCTTCCTTTCCTTGTGTGAAAGCATCTGCCTTGCCTGCAACTCTCGTGTGAGGAGCTTTGCATTTAGGGGAAGTAAGCAGTGGCAGCTGTGAAATCAACATATTTTGTATTTTGATGGGTTGTTAGTCACTGGCTGTGCCTGCCTACAGCTGCTCAGGCCTGTATGTCTTCTAGCCTGCATGTCCTCTTTTCTTCTTCCTGAGGTGATTATGGGAGGGCTGGCCTTGATTTTTACTTTTTCTTATTGCTGTTAATCTTTCAGCATTGTGTCTCTCTCCAGAGGCCAGAACTTAGAGCACACTTTAAGATGAAGGACTAAAAGCTCTCTGAATAAAAAGAGGTTATCTTCACCAGTGAATAAACAGTGAGAATTGTAGGTTTACAGTGAGACAATAAACCAGCCAATTTTTCCCAGGAGAAACACAAGTTTTATCAGCCTTTCTCAAGCCAGTGTGAGGGCTAATGGGTTTACCTAGCACAGTTTTTGTTGCTAATTATATTAGGATAAATCCAAGCTGGTAAAACAAATATATATATAACATTATATATTATACTGTATATATTTTACATTATACATTTCCTAAAGATAAGACTTCTGAGGTTTGGTTTTTTTTTTCCACTTGAAATGTCCACTGAGAAGCCAATCCTGGTCCTTACCATGGAGCTGTATGGTGGTAGGATGGAAGGAGTGCTCCAGGACTGGGCTGATTTAAGACCAGAAAAGCAACAGCTTTGTTCTAGTGTTTATCTACAACACCAGTTTCTCCTTGTTGAAGAGGAGAACAAGGGAAATGTAAGATGTTGAAAAGCCACCATGCAGTGATGGCTGTTAAGGCAAGAGACAGATGCTACAGCACTGTAAGAATGCAACGCACAGAAAGAAACCCCAAATGAATTTGATCTAAACATAATAGTGTGATAGTGACAGGTCCAATATTTTCTGCTATGAACTATGAGGACTTGAAACTAATAGCACAAGGAAGAAGAACAGGGGAAAACCCTAACAGCATACAAACGTTACACAAATATCAAGAAGATACAGAATAACTGAGCTTTGTTTGTTTGTTTCCTTAAGCTGCACTGAAAACTGCTGTCAGGTCTCTGCAGCAGCAGAAATACTTGCAGTGCTAGATATCAGAGTTGTCTCTCTGTTGAAATGTTAGCCTGATTAGAACCTGGTGGGGCTCCAAGTCGTTTGGAACCTTCCATTGCCTAAAGATGAACAGAGTTTGAGTTAATTCAGTCTTGATGAAGTATGTTTGTAAATAATCTTACCATTATTTCTGTGTATTCTGTTAGCTTTGAGTCTTCAATCTGCTTATTTGCTTTCTGTAATAAATCTTTCAAGAAGCTCTGTTAAAGAAATAGAAGAGTAATAGGTGAGTTTTTATCTACAGTACAAAATACTCCACTTGCTAACTTCAGATGAAAATGATGGGAAATACTATTTTACACCCACTTTACTGCTGAAGCTCCAAATAAGCACGAAAAGAAGTCATCATCAACAACTAAGAACTGGAACAGTTTCTTTTGATCGGGTGTACTGCACAATTTTTATTGGGGAAAAAAATTCCTCCAAAAATTTCATTGGGGAAAAAATGACTCCAAAACAATTCTATTTGGGGGAAAAAAAAAGGACTCTGTGCTGTATGCCATTTGTTGTGTTGTGAATATGGAAAAAAACCAAGTGGTTTGGTTTTCTAGTATACTGCTTCCTAATCAGCTCCATCACTAAACTAAACTAATTAATCTTGAGTCTCCTTGAAAGCTTGGATGGTTTTGCACTTCCTGCCAAAAAGATCAATGATCAGTCATGTTTTATCCGTGTCTATGGCAGCACCTGATGCTAGAAGGGAGTGGTAACCTGCATTGCTCCTCCCTACCTTGCATTTTAAATGCATGCAGCCAATTTCATTGCATTTTCTTGAATGAGAATTTGACGTAGTTTCATGCCTTGAAACATCAGCTTTTAGTTTAAATAATAGGGTTGTTTTTCCTCATGTGGTAGCTTAAATTTCTGTACTAGCTCTATGACGTAAAAAAAAGCCCCAAACCACCACCACCACAAAGATATCCATTTATTTAACAAAGGCATCACAAGAGCCACAATGTCAGTATGCCTGCCAGTGCTCAATGAAGCACCTAATCACTGTTACCAGTTTGAGTGTCAACATCTTTGTGCAGTTTTGTGCCACATTTAGAATCAGAGAATCAGTCAGGGTTGGAAGGGACCACAAGGATCATCTAGTTCCAACCCCCCTGCCATGGGCAGGGACACAACATTTCAAGATGGAAAAAGGGATAGCTCAGAAGAAAATCTATTTGTACAAAGATGCCAGTCTTGAACTTGAATGCAACCCTGTCTATAGCCATAGAACTAATAGCCACTGTAGTTCTTCTAGTCTGACACCCCACATGCTAGAGGACCTTCCTGGTAGCTTGTATAGAAAGACCATGACTCAAATGGTTTAAATGGATGTTACAGAGACATGCTTAATCTTGTGTGCTTTGATGGAAAATAGAACTGGAACGGACGCTGAAAGGCTATCCAGCCCATCTCCATGTCTCAGTAAAGGATTATCTACATCTAAACATCCTGAGCTATTGTCTGGTCTGAGCTATTGCCAAACCTTTCCTAAATACAAGCAGCGGTGGGGAGTCTGCCTCCCCTTGGACAACGTATTCCACTGCTGTTGCTATTGTTAGAAAGTTTTCCTGATTTCCAGCTTAAATTTCTCTTATAAAGTTGTAAGTGGGTGTGCTCCTCACATAACAAATACTTTAAACGTTTGAGCTTGTCAAGAAGTACTGCTCTAAAAACGGAACTGGACATTTCTGTCTTATTTTAACCATGTTAAAGCTTGTTTCTCTGAGGCAGGCAAGAGAGATGGGACCACCAGGGATCCAGTGAAAATGTCTTCATTCTTCAGCTGGTCCTGGATCAGCCCTGCCTTTTTAAATCTACTTTACATTATAGCAGCCATCAGCTCTCCTTAAGACGCTACCAGCTGGAGAGGTCTCAAGTGCTCCATGCATGTGTGGCCTCTTCCTGATCCTGCCAAATGACCTGCTGCTACCAACCAGCAGAAGAATGGCTTTGTCTGCCTGCAGGTTACCCTGAGGTAGGATCCTGGCAAATGTCACACAGATACCAAACTCAAAGAGGAAGGGAAAAGGAAAAAAGATGTGAACTGTCTGATGTGGATTCCTCTTCTAAACAGAAGAGCTGTAAGGATTTCAGACAGTTGGAGCTCCCAGCGCTTTAGTTAATAAAGCTTATATAGTTCTTTAGAATACCACATATGGGCAAAATAGTCCAAATCAGATGGGTAAGCACTACTAGCTCTTTCTTCTGCTATGAATAGTTTTGGTATCTCTGAATGTGAAGCTACAGTAATTATATCAGGTGCAACTGAACTGTGGAAAACAGCACATTTCTCCTCAGAGACACTTGTATATGAGTATCTCTCCCCCAAGGAAAGGCTGAGAGATCTGGGACTATTGAGCCCAGAGAAGAGGGGGCTCAGGAGGTATCTCAACATATATAAATATTGCAACGGAGGGCACATATTGGATGGAGTCAGTGAGGTGTCCAGTGATGGGACCAGAGGCAGAGGACACAAACCAAAACACAGGAGCTTCCCTCTGAACATCAGGAAACACCTTTTTACTCTGAGGGTGACCCAGCAGTGGCACAGACTGTCCAGGAAGGTTGTGGAGTCTTCATCCTTGGAGATACTCAAAAGCCATCTGGATACAGCCTGGCAACTGGCTCTAGGAGGCCCTGCTTGAGCAGGGACCAGATGACTTCCAGAGGTCCCTTCCAACCACTCTGTGATTCTACAGCTCTGTGATTCATCACCTACAAACTGTTGTTAGTGTTACAACTAGGGAGCTAAACCATTCTCTGCAAGGCTGAGATGGTTAACAGAGTAATCTAGACTGTGCCCTTAGTTGTGCATATTAAAATTGATGCCAAAATACCACCAAGAGAACCAATTAGGGGCAACACAATTCCATTTGTGTTAGCCTGACAGGATTAGAGTGGAACCTGTGTAGAGTTACTTGGTGCCTAAAAAACCCTGCAGAACAGCCCTCATCTATAACACACCAAAAAAAGAACCAGGTAGCTTTCAGAGGTCTATCTTGCTTTCTGAATGTTTGTTTCTTCTAAGCTAAGTACCTGTTACCCTGAGTCACTTGAGACAAGCATTGATCTGAACTGAAGGGTGTTTCAGAAAAGCACTCATCAGATTAGCGTTTCATTTGAAATCATTTACTGGTGATAAAAATATCAGCTGATCATATTGCTTTTTAGTTGTGTTTGGAATGAAAAAGCATGCAGGAATGGGTGTCTGAAGAAACAGCGGCACCAGCTGTACTCCAGGGCCTGTTCTCACCTCTTGCCTACCCATAGATAGTGGTTTACCTTGAGTTCCTCAGAATCAATGAAGCCGCTGTGGTCGCTGTCGTATTTTCTCCATGTCTGCAATCAGAACATGAATGCTTCAGTGATATACTTCTGGTTAGCAAGTCTTGGATGATGTTACAAAAGGCAGTTTTCCATACTGTACCTGCATGAAGTCTTCACTTGATTTTAGCTGCTGGCATCTGAAGAACAATAGGAAGTTCTCTTCCGTCGGTAATATCTGAGCGAGCTGTAACGGAGTTTAAGAAAGATTAAATTTTGATTCTTCATTAGGCCAGTTGAGCCTGTTGAAGGGCATGAAACTTGTTAAAAGGTCATGAAGTTCTTTGTGCGCATTTTGGTCTATTTTGACCCCAGAGGAAGCTTCATCCTGTTAGCTGAAAATGTTTGGAAGATGCCTCTGAAAGTCTTACAGCCTTGCCGTATTCATCAAGCTCAAAGAGATCTGAAGTCTGCAAGGAAGGAGTGAGACAGCACTTTACTGAAGAGGTAGCTGCAGAAAAAAAGGGGGGAAATTTATCCATGCAGAGTTAGTATCTGTGATGAAAACCTGAAACTGGGACAAAAGAAAAACACAACTCAAGGATGTATAGGGAACACAAGGATGTATAGGGAACTCAAGGATGTATAGGGGATAAGCGTGAAGGTCTGTGACTTGAGAGAGCGAAGGAAATAGACTACTCACAGACACTGAGGAAGAGGAAGAAGAGGAACACTGACATGAAGAACACACGTGTCAAGTAAACAGAAAAAAATCCCACAAAACAACAACATGAAAAAGCCAGGAGAAAAAAAAGAAAGTGGGGAGGGTAAGGGGATGGCAAGCAGTGATCATTTGCACAGGGATGTGTTCAAGAAGATCTATAAATACAGGAAAGAAATCAAGAGGGCTTTTAGCCCTGCAAAATCAGGGGTGGTTCTTCCAATGCCTCTGCTCTACAAAAGGCTTTTTAAAATCAGACATGATTGTACTGATTATTGAAACTGTTCATTTGCTATAACTCAATTTTGGCAAGCGACAAATGTGGGAGATGGAGAGTATGCTGTATAATTTAATGTAAAATCATGATTTGCTTTTAACAAAAGCGAAATGTGGTTTTTTTTTTCCTGTCTTCACAATGTATGAAATGTGTTTTGATTAAAGAAAACTTCACTTGAAGAATGGACCAGCTGTGCTTACTAGGAACAGAAAATGGAGCAAGACAGATTTCTTAGCTTCATTCTTTTATAAAAAAATAAAATAAAATATGACATCTGCAGACTTCATGGAGCCCCATCTTAAAGTTTTGAATCAAATCTTCATTTTTCCACATTCATTTGACATCCTCAAATCCCTTGTTCTGTCTGGTTCAGTGCTATTGCCTAATTGCTCAGGCTTTTTAATTGGGTTCCAGAAGCACCGTAGGTGAGGTCAGGTCTCCTTCTCACCCTACAGGCACAAGAAGTTTATGGAGACAGATCTCTCTTTTCTCCAACATTATCTGTGCCAGGAATCGGTTATATTCTTTAAGTGCTGGTGTAACTGAAAAGACAGATCCGAGCACTCGCCTTACAGATATGGTGCAGCTGATGACAGGCTGTCAGACCCATCAGAGCATTCTGAGTGCTTCTGCTAAATGGCTGAACACTAAGCCAAATCAACTTAAACAATGTATTTTCGTCGGCAGCTTTGGAAACCTACTCCATTATAAATAGCACACACGCACATGTGGGTAAGTGCATGTTTGTGGCTACCTAACAGCTCCATGTGCCTAACACAGGGCTGGCATGTGGGAGCGCTTCTGTATTCCTCCCAGGAGAGGGAAGCTTTGATTTTGAGAGTAAATCAGCATTCCTAGTCAACAACAAATGCTGAATGGAAGAACTGATTATAGTAATAAGCAGAGTTTGGGTTGAAGAGACTGATTCCAACAGTGGGAAAGGGTTCACATGTATGGAAATAATGAGTTCTTACTTGTGGGATCTCCATAGCTAACTGGGGAATTTTGCAAGGACACTGTAAAGTAGTACAAGGTGCAAGAGTGGAGGTGAAATAGTAACCTTGCAAAGAATCATTTACAGCTTACTAGCAATACCAAACTACGTTACACCTCTCACCCTCTGTAAGTCTTGGGGAAAGCACAGGCCTTCACATTACAAAGATATCCAATATCCAGTTCAATATCCAGTATTAGCTCAGGTTTCTGCCAAAAAATGACTGTTGTGTTTTCTTTCTCTTGTACCCTTCAGCATCACAAAACCAAAATAGCTAAAGGAAAATCCAGTTCTTCAAGCTCATGCATCAAAGGGCATTAAACTGGGGATTTTGGATGGAAAACTCTGTACTATACAATACAATACAATACAATACACCAGGTTGAAAGAGACCTTCAAGATCATCGCGTCCAACCCATCAACCAATCCAACCCACCTAAACAACTAAACCATGGCACCAAGCACCCCATCAAGCCTCTTCCTGAACACCTCCAATGAGAAGATCACAAGGAAACTGACCCAACTTCCCAGTCCCAGTTATACCACTACAGAGAGAAAATATGGAAAACACGGTGCTATTTCTACTGACATCTTTGTGAAGATAAGCATAGGGAGACTCTGTGAGCATGTCTGAGGGAGAGTGCAGACCTTTATGCACTGGTGTGTGGCAGCAGCAGCAGGTTAGTGGGCATGGGTGCTGTGAGCTGGGTGCTGCTCTTATGGTGAACATCAGCTATTTCTGCATCAGGAGCAGTACAGAAAAGCCACAACAACTCAGTCTGGCTGGACTCCTCTGCTCAGCTTCAGGCTGATGCATGCCTTTACAGGTTACCTTGCAGAAAAAGGCATGCTCACAGCATTTAAAACAATATCAGGAGTGTTTTCCCAAAATCATTCTCTAAGTGAATTCTGTTGGTAATTGATGCTGTTTAAAATTCCCTCCACCTCATACAGCGAATTTACTTTTTAAAATCCTGTAATAGAGACTGGGAGTACAAAGAATGTTTTGGGCTAATAAGTAGCTATTTTTATGGCAGCAGTAAGCTTCAAAAAATTTGAATGTGGAATTACTGCAGTCCTCAGCTTCGAAACCTCAGGCTTCACATCCACATTTTGGTGAAAACATTGGTCTGAATGAGTACAAAAGGTGAATAAAAGGTCCCTTGCACAATGACAAGCAAGAAGACAGGTCACACTCTGCCTTTAGCTGGAGGGCACTGAATAAAAGCTAGTGAGTTAACTGCAATGTGCTTGCAAAGACAGAATCCACACTTGGTCTGAGATGAAAAAAAAAAAAAGAAAGAAAAGCCACCCAGGCCTACTCTTTATCGCAGTCAATAGACCTTTCCTGAAAACTCATTATTTGCTATGACTTTTTCTGTCAGAAGCCAAGCTCTTGATAATGATGGCTGGGAGTCTGAGTGACTTTACATAAGTTGTGGGGTGTTTTTTTTTAACAGCATTCATACACTTTCATATAAGAAACTATTTGATGCCCTGCTGGAGTTACTGGACATTTCTTATTTATAAGGAAAGAGAATCGAGTCCAAATACCAACTTTAATATCATCCTGCTCTGCATGTGCAACACATTTCATCTGAGTCCCATCAGCACTTTCCAAATCAAGCTGCATGCTGATGTAAGTGAAACAAAATATAGCTATTCAGTTAGGAAACTGCTATATTAAGGGAGAAAGTCCCTTCAGTCACTGAACTGAGTACTGTCACTATTCAATGGCTTCCGTGGATGCTGAGTATGCTTGGCACTTCACTGGGGGTGGTGAGCACTGTGCTTTATCAGTCCCCATCAATTTTGCTAGTCTTTGACCCATTAGGTCAATAGCAGAATCAGGAACAGAATTTGAAAGATACAACTCTCCACTATCTGTCCTAAGCAAAGAAATGCTCTTTTTCAGGCACTGTCTACACATTCTTCTTGCATTCAGGGCTTGCTATTGCATATATTCAAAAAGACTAAATTCAGTAGGCTTCTTCAATATCAAATGAATAAGTATTTGCTAGTCCAATCCCCCAAAAAGTAGTTAGTCTAGACTAGCCATAGGTCTTTTTAGGTGCAGAACTATCTGATCAATGCTAAATATTGCCAAAAGATACCTTTTTTTAAAAAGCCTAATTATAGCTGTAAGTGAAACTGTTTGTACTTCTGTGGTAGTTTGTTGTAATTCCATATGCATGTGTGTACACTTGAAATAAGTACATGCAGCGCAGACAAACGACAGAGGAGAAAAGACACTGAAATGATTGATTATAGCAGCAGTCATACTTCCTACTGACTTTTACAGATTCTATTCAGCCCTCTATTTTAAAATTAGCTGCTGACCCAAAGTTGGGCACTGTAGATATTTTGCAGACCTGGCTTGTTTCCAGCTCTTTCTTAATTAGCTCTCCAGGTCAGATTTCTTATTATCAGGGAAAAAAATAAATGAAAAAAATAATGTAATAGCATTTAATAATAAAACCACAGTCTCACTGCACTCAGAGTGACATAAAGGAGTCATAGATTTAGGCTTTAAAAAGTGACTTTTCAAGCTGTAACCCAGCAAATTCTCCTCTTTGACTTGCAGCACTCAAGAGGGAAAGTGAGAGGAAGCACAAAGGTTTACCCCTTCCCAGCATGCTGTCCAAACTGTGCAATAGCTGAGCAGCTCTGTGTGCGGAAGGGGTTGGTTCCCTTTGCCCTCTTTAGAAAGGGATTTTTTTCTGCCTGAAGCTCTGCTAAAGTTCAAGAAAGGAATTAGTAAGAAGACCTGAACTTTCACAAGCTAGATCACAACTGCTATTAACATTTTGTTTAAATTTAACATGATTTGTCTGCTGCCTTACCCCAGACATGTATATAGCCTACACATGGGGATCACCCAGCTGTGTTTACTTGTGCATTATCCTCGCTATAGGACTGCTGTTGGAGCATTAGTTCAAAATCATTGCTAGAAATAAATCCTATTGCCTGTCACAATTCAAAGGCTAAAGTAGACCTCTTATTTGCTCTGCAGGAAAACTAAACTGATGGTGGTACTTATTCTACTGAGCAAAGTGTGTGAAGTTGAATGAAGTGTAGTGAAATACCTGGAGAGACATAAGGAGTACCTTTCTGTCAGTGAGAAAAAAGTGTTAGTGAGAAAAATATTGAAGACCTGAAGACAGAGGAAGAAATTTTCTGTGGAACTAAAACCCCTAAAGTGTTCACATCTTATGCTCACGTTTCCCTGTGCTAAATTTATTTTCTACTAGTAAGCATGCCAGTCTTTTTTTATAAAGTAACAATCTTACCTCAACTATTCCTATTTTTCCATCAGGAGTCTTCCCATATTGATCCACAAAGGCTTTCATTTCAGGTGTTAAATCCTACAAAGTTACAATGGGAGAACCATTACTTTATGATACAGAGACACACACGTGAACTTGCTTGAACATTCTATTAGTTGCCAAATAATACACTGCATTTAGTGAAGTACTCACACTTACTGCAGCTGGATTGTTCAAGTTTAAATGAAAGGAGAGCATTTATTATTTATTTTTTAAAATCATGAATAGTGTCATTGTGATAAGTTTTACTTCCTAAGGAATTATAATCAATGTGAATGATTGGCATCTAAATAGTTAGCGCTCCTATTTACAGAATGGAGAAAAATGATAAGGACAGGTGTGTTGGAAGATGTGTATAACAGCTCCTTTGTTTAAGAGGATGACAGTGAATTTCATAGGCAATTATTAGTCAATTTTCTCAGTTTTCATTTTTAAATTAGTAACTTGAAGGCAGTCGAAAATCTTTCAAAATAAAGAACATTTCGCTGTAATACATCTGAGCACCAAAATAGCCTTTCCACGTCTTTGAGTGGATTCTTCCTGAACAATGGGTGCTATTTCAGCCTGAAAAGAGTTCATCATGATACCATATTTTTCACTGTTTAGTATTTGGTTATCATAGAAACAAGAGTCAAAATGTCACTGCTGAAACGTAGAGAGGTAGATTTAAGAGGGAGAAAACGTCAAGCATTACCTTGAATCTAATAGAGTAAAGCCAGCATAGTAGTTCATAGAAATTATGGTCCCTGCTATCGATCTGTTCTCTACAGGCTATACTCACTCTAGGCCTTGGCAAAAGTGCCAGCCTCGGGGTGAATATCTAAGTATTTGATTTCACACTTCTACTTGCCTTGCCTTGCTTTGATATGAGCTGCCATCAACCTTCAATACTGATGAAACTTTTCACTTTGCATTTCACAGGGGTGTGAGCTGGTAAAACAATGCAACGAGAATAAGGACGATTGTTACGTTAACCCAACGGACACTTGTGTGGTTATAGATGAAGACACAGCAGTCTTTGGAAATTAAAGCCTTAGGTGCTGTAATAGATCTGAATATCTAGAACCTAAGTGATTCTCTTACTGGAGACACAAGGAATCTCAGCTGCACAAAGCCTGTTGTAGTTTGTCCCAAATTTCAACTACCAAAGCTAACTCTAATGTCAGCTCCTTGTAGCTGATACAATCATGGCCCAGTATCCTATTTCTGTCAAAGTCATCCATGGCAGGTTAGTAATTTGCCATGGCTTTAATTAGAGATGTGGTTATTAATACAAACCACTTCAATGTCACCTTTCATCTAATGATCCCAAAGTGGGGACAAGTTTGCTCAGCAGATAGAACAGAGAATTCAGACACCTGGGGTTTAATTAGTCTGGTTAAATATTTTACTAATCTTTCTAACAGCAGCTCTGCAGGACCAGAGAGTGTCCAGCCATTGAAGGAGGCACAGCCACTTACAGGTTAATACAAACTGCATGCTTGTCCTCCAGCACGCTGTGCAGAAAGGGGTTTTTGGTGTTCACTTCATCTCTTCTTGAGCTGCCCAACGAGTTACTCAAGTTACAGTCTTCAAAGAAATGTTTTCAGTCACAAAACAAAACTTGCCTAAATTTAACCAAGTCTAGTCCTAAATTTGATGCAGAATCAGTGCTCAGTGCTGGAAATTATGAAAACCAGCCCTTCACGGTGCTCAGTGCTTGAAATTAAAGAACTAGCCCTTCATGCCTCAGTCTCCCCTGATAAAACTTGAGACACTTATCCCACCAAGTGGAGCTGTGGGGAAAAAAATAACCTTTTTCAATATGATTTGAAAACATAAGGATAGATGGCATCACAGAAATATTTACATGTCTGTATTCAGAGATATCTTTTAAATCACAAACTTCTGGGGAGAAATATTGTCCTCATCTATATATGCAGAGAAAGTGAGAAACAAAATGTGGAACAGCTCTGCCAGGATCCAGCTATTGACCCTTTGTCAGTCTCTGGGTTAGTCACTTACACCCCACAGCTTCTTTTGGCAATTAACATAACCAAATAGAGAACATATTGCATAAATGTGGGGCACAATAGCTGGAAGCTATGCTTTTGTACTGACAGGGGGCTTAGCCTTTAAAAGAGGCAGTTCTTTCAATATGTCTGAAATTGTACCAGATCAATTCACTGTCTACCATAAAGCATGATCAAAAAGACACAGTGCTACCAATGAAAAGCCCAAGCCCTAAAACATCCAAGTACACATCCACCCTTTGGGGCTAGCATGAAACAGGCTGCATGCTACTGCACCACCTGAGAAAAAGCAACTGTGAAAGTACAGGCTTACTGAGTGGATTAATAAAAGGATTAGAATGAGAACATAATTAGAACAGTTCTGTAGTTGGGAAGAATACAGGGAAATATTAAACCAGCCTATCCGATGACAGAGCCAGTGTGATTCTTTAATGCACAGGGCATGACTGATGTAGACTCCAGCTATG
Source organism: Picus viridis (assembly GCA_033816785.1). NCBI lineage: Eukaryota > Metazoa > Chordata > Aves > Piciformes > Picidae > Picus > Picus viridis. The sequence goes on from CM066572.1 coordinate 27,315,793, forward strand.
AAGAATGCATAATTGAATATTTCAAAAATAGTGAGCAGGAGGGTGACCTGAAATACCAAAGTTAATGATGACAAAGAAGCTTTGGGGTGTTAAAAGAAGGACAGCCAAGGAAATGACATATAACCTACACTGGTTTCTCAATGTGTCCCTTCTGGCAAAAGAACAGAAATTCAAAGCTACTGATTTAGTATCCCGTGAGACAAGACACGAACTAATGAGATGCTTGTTTGGCAAATGAGCCTTCAAATTCAAGAATCAGCATAGATTGGAAACCTGAGATGACATATATCCATACTCCAGAGCAAACAGAGCAAGTACTGAATTTGCTGTTGCTACAGCAGATCGCTCTTTCCAGCAGAACACTCCGAAGTGGTTTCAATCAGGGAAATGGGAAAGGCAAACTTAATGAAACACCTGAGCAATTCTAAAGCATAGTGTGAGACACAGGCAGAGGTTATTTTCTTTAAATAAAATAATTTTTTTAAAAAGGCATAAGTATTGAAATTTGCATAGGACAAGAATAACCCTGCAAGGCTTTTTGGTGTCACTTTCAGCATCCTCTGTTTTTAAGATGACGTCACACTTGCTTTGAGAGAGAAGAGAATCCAACCTTAAAATGTTCTTTCAAGCTTCTAATTAATTTTTCAACTACTGCAAAATGTATCAGTATATGTGCTAAGAATGTCATTCATGCTAACTATACAGAGGCTTTCATAGCTTCTTTCTGATGGACATACTTAAGTTTCATGCACTTCAGTGCTGACAAGAGGTTTGATCTGTTGCAATACATGAAGAGTATTGAAGTTTTGTGTATTTCAATTTTTTTGGGGGTGAAAAAAATATTTTTAAAATGGACTTCTTTCTGCTACAAACTTCATTCCTTTCCCAATCTTCTGGAAGTATTTGATTTTCTTGGTTTGTCGGTTGTATTTTTGTTTGGTGGGGTGGCATTTGTTTTGTTATTTGGGGTTTTTGTTTAGTTTTGTTTTTTTGTTTTTCATTTTGGTTGTTGTTAATTTAGTTTAAACTTACACTCCAGAAAACTAATTCTTAGACCAGCATCTCTCTGAAGAATTAACTGGTACCTAGCTTGCTGTATCATTAGAGGCATTGCTGCTTTACACTCATACAGACAGCAAGATACCATTTCCCACAAAATACATTGATTTGTTTTAATTTAATAGCTTTGCATTTGCTTCTGAAATATACTGCAGCTTTTAAGGCAAAGTTAATTATGGAAAAAAATTATTCCTTAATTTGGAGTTATGCTTATGTGAAGTATTAATCTATTTCCCCCCACACACACATCATGCAGTTAAATTATAATTTTATGTTCTATTACTTCAGAAGGATTTTAGCATAGATTCACTTAAAGTAATTAATTAGATTATATACCAGAGTCTGATGCTAAGTAGCCTGATTATTTTAAAGGCAACTTATTTGTTTAAAGGTTCACTTCTATCTTAACTCAAAGCTTTACATAGAATCTTTAATTTCTTTCTTTTTTGTTTTCCTTTCTCTCTCTGTTTGTCCCACACAGGGGTATAGTTTGGAGGAAATTAGTAATTAGCTTTAATAACTCCAACACAGAATTGTTTTGAGAACATCATCAAAAACTGTGCTGTCCCTCTGAACAATTTAAGCTACCAGGATTTGGTAATCATGCTCCTGGTGGAGAACACTAATGAAGGGCGAAAAGTGGTTAGCAGTCCTCTGCAGATCTATTTACTGACCACCAAGGGGCAGAAACGCATTTCAGCCCAAACTGCCCATTAGGAATGAAATTAAAAGAATCAAACTACCTCGAAGTGATGGGGTTTGGGTTTTTTTTCCTTCCTTCCTTCCTTCCTTCCCTTTTTTTTTTTTTTTTTTTTTTTTTTAAGTGTCAGTGTCGGTACAGATCTGGATCAGGTAAGATTAACTGCAAAGGGAGAACGTCCCAGCCGAGACAAAAAGGTAACGTCCATGCAATTCTTGACTTTTCTTTCTGAGCACTATAAGAAGCACCACTTCGCAGCCTGGAAAGATGTGAGCGGGATCTGCTCTCCCGGGAGGTGCACCCTGGCCTCCCCTTTCCAAAGCAGACTCACAGTCGATTTATTTCATTTTGCAACCTGCTGATTTCTAACCGAGCTACTTTCCTTTGCCTGGTGAGGCAAGTGCATGAGCCGTGTGATGGCAACAGAGAACAGAAGGAACCGGGACACTGGAGTTTGCTCAGGAAAACTCTTCTTTCTCGGAGAAGATGGAAAAGTGGGGTGAAACGTTAACCTACCAAGCCCGCCTTCTTCCGCGCCTGCTGCAGCTCCTGAATGAAGTTTTGTAGCTCCTTCCCATCCATGTACCCATTGCCTACAACAGAAAGAGTTACGGTTGTGGTCACCGCTCGCTCCGAACTTGCTCCGCTCTCCAGCGCTGGTAGGAACGTCTCCGACCCGTCTGCTCCCTCCCGGCGCAGCCGTTCCCTGCGCGCCGACCCCGACCCCGATCCCGACCCCTGACGGCTCCGGGGCGGCGCCCCAAGGCTGCGGGACGGCGGGCGCGGATCGGGACCTGGGCTGGGGCCGGGGCTGCTTGCGGGCGGGGAGCACTGGAGTCCCCCTAAGTCTCCCCGTGCCTGCCCCCCGCCGCCCCCGCGCCCCCGCCGCCCCGGGGGGCGAAAGGAGTCACCGTCGGAGTCGTAGTGGTGCCAGATCTCGAAGAACTGCGCGGCCGAGATCTCCACGCCCTGCAGGTGGGTCTCCGCCGTCATGGTGGGGAGCAGAGGGGTGCGGAGGGGTGAGGAGAGGCGCGGGGTCTCGACGGGTCGCTGTCCGCGGTGCTGACTCTGCCCTCGGCCGGAGCGGCGACGGTGGCGACGGCTGCGGCGACGGCTCCTCCCGCCACCGCCCCGCCGAGGGCTATTTATGGGGCTGTCCCGGTCGGGCCACTCCCCCCGGCGCTGCCCTCCCTCTCCGCGGGCCCCGCCGCGGCCTCCCCGCCCTGCGCGGGGGGGCCGGGGTCTCCCGCCGGCGGCACCAAGGCTGGGGCACGCCCGACGGCAGCCCCCGCGGTTCAGGCCACTGGGGCTAGTAACCGCGAGACATGAGGGGTGTGCTGGTGCCGGAAGGATGTCTCCGAGCAGAGGGAGCAGCGCTGGGTGACCCAGTAGTTATCGTGGGTCCCTGTGGAAGAGCATGCCCATGAGGTGTGAGGGGTGAAGGGCGAGCACAGTCTCCCAGTTTAGCTATGGGGTTTCTGTCTGGGTAAGGGTCCTGCGTGGCAGAGCATGGTTAAGAGAATTGCAGGATGGCCTGGTACTACAGAGACATGTGAGACACCCTGTTGGGTGAAATGAATCAGTTTTGGTAATAACATTTTTAACTGCTCCATCCCCAAAACAAACCTGTAGATAGCTCCAGGCAGACTTAATCTTTGAAGTGCTGCAACCCTTTAAACCAACATTTGCGCTGAGATGTCATGGGATATTGAGATAGCCATGCTGAGGTAGCATGGGATCGAGCATGGTAAATGTGAATTTCATTCCAACAGTTACATATGGAAGACTTCATTAGTAAGTTCTTTCTTTCCTAGTATGGAGGTGTGGTGAACCTTATTACAGACATTTCTGACTGAGCTACAACTTTTTTTGGTAGACTAGCTTTGGAGACATGCTCTCCTATAGCAGTGGCTGTGTGGGAGGGATGAGAGCAGCTTACCCAAGATCTTCTTTTTGTCATGGGGTAACATGGTGTTGATCTAGTAATAACGATTAGGTACCTTTTGGGATTATTAATTTTTGACATTAGGATTATCTGGGTGCTCTGAAGCACTGAAACTGCCTTTCTTCTTCCAGCAATATGCCTCGCATGTTACATGGACTTAACATGATTTGATGACCAAGGTAATCAGCTGACAGGACATTGCCACATACAGTAGGTGATGAGAACAGCTAGGAAACCTAGGAATCTTCCTGTGTTAAACAACTGACATGAGCAGCAACAGAACAATAGTATGCTAACATTCACATATACCGTGAGGATAAATGAAAGGGTAAGATAGTGGAGAGCTGAAGACAGCACGATGCCAGGGGGGCTGGATAACCCACCAGGATGAGAGATGGATCCTTAGTGAAAGCTTGGCTTGTCCCGGGATTTCAGCAGATTGGGTGGCTGAAATCTTGTATGCATTATGGAACAAGACATGGGCATAGCGATTAAGTAATCATGAGGCCTTATACTTGATTCCCTCCATCTTTCCATTCTCCTGTTTCTCCACCTGCGGTGTGCAGCTTTCTCTTCTTCTGTTGCTACCGCTTGGCTGTGAGTTCTTCAAGAGATACGTCACGTTGATGTGTGTTTTGTGAGCTGCTGAATAAAGCATCAGTGAAGAGGGAAGACCCAAGAATCAGATCAGCTGTTCCTTTGGTCCAAAATATTTGTAAACATTAGCGGAAAATGCTCAGAATAGTTTCGCTCCCACAAATACCATTCTGCCCTTTCAAAAGAAATGAAACAACGTTAAATATTTCCTTATAATCAGGCTTTGTGTTTTGCCATCTAATACGGAAACTTCAGAAAATCATGGTTGGATCACTTTCCCGTCTAGGAACAGGGTTTTGGGCTTGGCTTTCTCAGAGTAGTGGACTTCAGTGGTAGCCAGACCCTGAAACTTCTGTAACCTGCCTATATTTTTGTCTTGAAAATAAAAATCTGAAACAAATGCATTTCCATGAAGAAGCAGTGAGGACAAGAAAGAAGAGGGTTTGTGGGGGCATTTTAACCAGGAGCAAGGACACGGCAGAGCTCTGGGCCTCGCCAAGCAGAAGCCTGGAGCCTGGGATTATCCTTTGTACTTGCAAAAGACAACAGGGTGCCAGTGACGCAAGGGCGCTGGAAGGAGACAAAGGTGGAACTGGCATTTCCATCATTTTCAGATAGAAGAGGTCTGTGCCAGTGAGGCAACTTCTGTTTGCCAAGCATATTGAATTACCCTGCTCAGTGCAGAATTTCAGCTTCCAGCAAGCCTGCACGAATGGAAACTGAGTACTGAACCAGTTTCAACAGCCTTCTGACTTGCATCTTATGCTGATTTTCTCCTTGCTCCTTCCCATTCTCCAACGGCACATCAAATCTTGTGCTTGTTACTTTTCCCCGACTCAAAAATCTGTAGTTGAATGGGAGAGAAGAATTCAGCACTGTTTGGGGCCAGCCCAACATTGCTACTCTGGCTGCTTAGACTTTTAAATGAGCAGGAGCTGCAGTGTTTACGGTTTCAAAAGTTCTCAGAATAAAATATTTTACATAGGTCATACACGGCCCGGAGGGTTTGAAGAAAGTCTCAGAGGAACTTTCAAACTATGCTGCTTCTCCCCACCAGGAGCATGTGTAATCATGGGCAGGTAGGATACTTGGACATGCTGACTCCTCATTATGCTGACATCTACAAAAATCAGTGTTATCTGCAAAGCGTGTACGGTTCTCTGGAGAGCAGTAGATGAGGGTGAACGGGTTTGTATGTTCTCACTGCTCCTCTTGAACTGATCCTGCATGGACATGAAAGTAGCAGACATTTCGATGCAGAGACAATCACTTATATAACTAACTGCGCACCATATTTTCATGATTAATGAATTACCAAGCCACCATCCATATTTATCCCCAATGGACTCTGCTTCTTATGCAAAAATAAATGGGAAGCTGGTCATCCCAATTCCAAGAAGCTATTAATTTCCATTGAAAGAGAATGCACTGGAAACGAGTTAAAAATGTAGATATATACAAGATGTGATCCATAACCCAATGAACTCGATGCAAATTTTCCCAGTGCCTCTAGAGGGCTTTATGAAATGACAAAGTTCTTCATATTGTCAGAAATTATCTGTGTGGTGATATGCATATATGCACATTGATTAATGCTTTACCTCACTGAGAAACCTAAGCCTTCTCCTTCGTTTTAGCTAGAGCTACTTGAAGTTCTCCTTGCAAAACAGAAGCCAGATCCGTATCTGGCAGCAGTCAGAAATGCTACACTGAAGCCAGCTGGGAACTTGACCCAGAATCTAAGTGGCTGTTTGCTTCTGAAAACAGTTGTTCATAGCTGTTCTTCAGATGCTTTTCATAGAGTCATAGAATACACTGGGCTGGAAAGGACCTTTTCACACAATCCCGGAATCACACTAAATCACAGCATGTTAGGGGTTGGAAGAGACTTTGAACGACCACCTAATCCAACCCCCTGCCAGAGCAGGATCACCTAGAGTAGGTCATACAGGAACACATCCAGGGAGGTTTGGAATGTCTTCAGAGAAGGAGACTCCACAACCTCTCTGAGCGGCCTGTTCCAGTGCTCTGTCACCCTCACAGTGAATTTTTTTTCCTTATGTTCACATGGAATCTCCTGTGCTCCTGCTTGTACCCACTGCCCCTTTTCCTATCATTGGACAATATTAAGCAGAGCCTGGCTCCATCCTTCTGACACTCATGCCTCACATATTTATAATATGAAGGAGGTGCCCCCTCAGTCTCCTCTTTTCCAAGCTGAAGAGGTCCAGTTCCTTCAGCCTTTCCTCACAAGGGAGATGTTCCACTCCCTTCAGCATTTTTGTGGCTCAGTGATGGACTTTTTCAAGCAGTTCCCTGAGGGGCCCGGAACTGGACACAATATTCCAGATGTGACCTCACCAGGGCAGAGTAGAAGGGGAGGAGAACCTCTCTCTACCTACTAACCATGCCCCTCTAATACACCCCAGAATACAATTGGCCTTTTTGGCCTCAAGGGCACATTATTGTCTCACGGTCATCTTGTCCACCAGGACCTCCCGCTGCCTTTCCCCTACACTGCTCTCCAACAGGTGAGCCCCCGGCCTATGCTGATCCACGTGGTTGTTCTTTCCCAGATGCAAGACACTTGTCCTTGTGGTATTTCATTCAATTTCTCCCCACTCAACTCTCCAGCCTGTCCAGGTCTCACTGAACAGCAGCACAGCCTTCAGGTGCATCATTAATATTTTTTTGTGTTTCTGAGACTTCCTAGGACTGACCACCACAATTCTGTCTTCACTCTGAAGAGCACCTAACTCTGCTATCCCACGAATTTCTCAAGATGGGCAGGAATGAAATATGCCAATTTTAACAGCAATCCAACCAAAAATATCCCCCAAAACAGAAGGTTGAAATAGCATGATAAGTAATTCTCATCCAGAAAGCACCAATAATGCAGCATCATATGAAGCATTGCAAACCTGGATTTCAGTGAGCAGAGACAAAAGAGACACAAATGCAAGAACTTTCAAATGAGAAACGTGAACAGCACAAATGGTTCAGAGGGACAACAGAAATTCTCTTGGTCCAACATTAGACGATACATCAAAGGCAGGGACTGCTGCGTCACCTCTGTTCTGAAAGGACAAATCCGTGTGTGATCCTGAGGTGTGGCTGGATTTCCCTTATTGATATCTGATACTTAGTGATGGCTAGCAGCACAGTCACGCTTGAAAGATGTAGAAGGAAATTCTGATCCTTGGCTGTTATTCCTTGCTCCAGTCCTGGCTGTTATTCCTCACTACGGTCCTGCCTTCCCTAGAAGATCATCCCAGTAAGAAGCATTTTGAAAGAAGCGATGCCCCAGATTCATGATTCTATGATACAGGCAAACCCCCTCTCTCTTACACTTTTACACACTGCCACGTTAAAACACACATCTGAGAAACATTGGGAAACTGGAAGGGGAATGCAGCTTTTAAAACTGGAATGGTGTTGAGCTACCAATTGGTAGAATTTGCAGAGGTAGCACTGGGCTCTAGAGGGCAGCTTCAAGTTGTGTGCAGCTGCCAGCAAGCATGGCTGGCCATGGTGGAGGAGCACATGATTTCAAAATATTTAGATCACAGAATGGCTTGAGTTGGAAGGGACCTTAAAGATCATATGGTTCCAACCCCACTGCCATAGGCATGGACCCTTTCCACTAGACCAGATTGCTCAAAGCCTCATCCAGCTTGGTCTTAATCACTTCCAAGGATGAGGAGCCCGCAGCTTCTCTGGACAACCCAGAGATGTGCTTCAATGCTATGGAACAACTAGGAAACCAAGAAGAATGAGAGTGAAATCATGCAGCATTCTTGTATGTAGATCCATCTTTTGTAAGACAATGCTTTACAGTGTTTTTTCTTGTATTCGTAGGCAAGTACTTGCTTAACTACAACATTTATAGAATCATGGAGTCATTTTGCTTGGAAAAAACCTTTAAGATCATCAAATCCAACTATTATCTAACTCTACCAAGTCCGGTGCTAAACCATGTCCCTCAGCACCACTTCTCTGCCTCTTGTCAACACTTCCAGGGATGGGGATTCAACCACCTCCCTGGGAAGCCTGTTCTAGTGTTTGAGAACCCTTTCAGTGAAGAATTTTATTCTAAGGTCCAACCTAAACCTCCCCTGATGCAACTTGAGACTGTTTCCTGGGAACAAGAGACCACCACCTTCCTAACTCCAACCTTCTTTCAGGGAGTTGTGGAGAGCCAGAAGGCCTCCTCCCAGCCACTTTTTCTCCATGTTGAATACCTCCAGTTCCCTCATCTGCTCCCCACAAGACCTCTTCTCCAGACCCCTCACCAGCTTCCTTGCCCTTCTCTGGACACACTCCAAAACCTCAATGTTTTTCTTGTGGTGATAGCCCCAAATCTGAACCCAGTACTCAAAAAGTGTGGCCCCTCTAGTGCTGAGTACAGTGGGACAAGAAAAGCTTTAGGTATTACTTGGCTCACATCAGGAGAAAGGAGTCTGGGCATGACCTAACTCATGCCAGGAGAAAGCATCTCCTCTTGCCCACTTGCCATAATCCAGTAATACCTTCACAGAGGTAGAATGTGAGGCACTGTGAACTTACCATTAGCACCAAAGCCATCTCTGGCATGAGGAACTTGTCAGCTGTTGGCTTGAGCTCTCTGCATGGCATGGGCTGAGAGGGGATGGGCTGCAGCTGGCTGGACCCAGTGCTTTCTCTGAGCGTGTGTTCCAGTGTTCATCAGGAGCAGTGCTTATCTTTTCCCTGATTTCCAGTGACTTTTGCTGGGATTTTTGGTGGCTTGTGTTGCTATATTTTGGACCAGGACTTTATGATGGTTTTTACTGCTTGGGTAATGTGTATTTTCATGTAATTCTAAGCAAATTCAGCTCAGAGTAATAGCCCAGCAAGTAGTTAACTGCAATGTTAGTGCCACTGGTGGTGCTGATGGTTGGTTACTGAAGCTTTCAGAGACCCATATTATGAGACATCTTAATGGGACACTGCTGGAAATTTGGATCCTGCTTTAGGAGGATTGTCTGTCTCTTTGGAGGATTTTAGGGCTCCTTTTGAGTATTTAGGACATTTTGGCTTTACCTTACCCACTCAGCCCATGTCTAGCTTACAAAGCTTGCATGCTTTGGCTAAGCATCAGCTCCACAGCAGGAGGAGAGCTGTCAGTGGTCCCTCTTCCCAGAGTCCTTGCTTCCTGAGTGCTGAGTTAGGTTTTTGTTGAAAGAAATGTGAGCTGACAGCTGAAAGGAAACTCCAGAGTACACCCACAGACACCACGGTCTGGGTGAGCAGGGAACCAGGGCTGCGGGGTGTACCCTGTGGAATGTCTGCTCTGCAACCCAGCAGCATCCACAAGGCATTACTCAAAAAAAACCCATCACTGATTGTGTGATCAAAATTGGGGTTGCAGTTTGGGGGCATGTTAAATGTGATGAGATTGAAATGAAATGGTGGTGTGGGGCCACAGTTAAATGCTTCCCTGAGTTCTCCATACACCTTCTTAACTGAACTTAATGCTCTTTAAGAAGAGCATGAATCAGGAGGAATAAAGCCTGCATCCCAGAGCAGTTATGCAGGGTGAAAACACGCTGTTAATTTGTAACTAGGAAATGCAGTGTTCTTCAGAAAGGTTAAGTTAAAAAAATTAAACTGGAGGTTTTTCTTGTTTCAGCTCACAGCACAGCCCTATCCTGTCCAGTCTGCATGCTGCAAGGGTCTGCCACAACATAGCAGCTGCTTGAGAAAGTGCTCATTTTAGTGAAGTTATGGAATCTGAAGGTGTTTAATAAGTAGCCTCAACCTTCTGTAAATAATGGAAAAACTTGTGCTATCTCGTTCCAAATTCTTTTATTACAGTTGTAGGTCAACACACACAGCTTCAAAGCCATAAAACCCCACGGTGAGAGTCTCAAAGTGTAATATGGAAAAAACAATAAATAAAGCAAACGATATTCTGAGGTGAACAGGTTCATCTTTCTGATCTGCTGCACCCCAAACCAGCTCAGCAAAAATGACGTAAGTGCCATTGTAATAAAGATCTCAGCCCCTGCAGGCTGCTGCACAGCGGTGTGAGTGCTGGGGATGGACTGAAACCTCTGTGATGATCACTGCAGCTGGAAGCCTACAGAAGCAGGCATGTGGCTCTGTTTGCTTTTCTGTGCAAAACACCAACTATTGTAGTTCAGCTGTAAGGTCCAAGTCTGCACAGCTATCACCAAAGATGTGTGGCTGGTAATCTTGCATATCAAAGGGGGAGTAACTGTTCCATGTGCTTTATATCTCCCAAAGGATATAAACTCTTTTTATAGAGACTGCTGCATTCTTTTTTTTTTTACTATTCTTTTTTTTTCTCCTTTTTTCACTTGTAGTACTTCCACCAGCTTATCTCTTTTCTTATCCACGGACTGGACAAAGTATATGTGATTTTATGAGGAAAACAGAACATGACATTGAGAAGGCAGACTTGCTAACAGTATATTCCATCCCTCTCAGCTATTTTAAAAATAAGTTTCATGCTTTTTAAAATTAAATTATTTACTTTATGGATGAGCTCAAGATCAGAAAAGAGAAACTTAGTAGGAATCTCTTTATTAATTCTGCCACGAGAAGATGGAGAGCTTGCTTTCTTCTGAAGAGAATTGACAGCTACTTCTTAGTATGTCCTGGAAATGGTTTCAGCGTCTGATAAGCACAGTGGCTTCTTGGAAGCATGTAAATGATACAATAAAAAGCATTTATTGTGCTTTGTTTCAAAATCCAATCCATTCTACTTGCCTGTGCTAGTGTTCAAGATTAAAAGCTTTCCTTCCAACGATTCAGAACATAACCACTTATCAAAATTGTCCAAGCTTTGCAGTAAAATTATGATGAGCAGGTTTGATATAAGAGCTCGACCCTTTACTGAGCAAAGATCAGGGCCTGGCCTCGTGATCATGGAAAGAAGTGACATTTACAACAGCCAGAGAATGGAAAATGTTAGCAAGTTAAAGCAAACAGAAGCTAAACATCAGGCTTTCACAACACAACAGTGCAGTGTGTCCAGCCTGTTATCGGTTTACAACTTTAGCCTCTCAGCCCTCCTTCCAAACTCACAAAGTTCTTTGTTACTTCTTGATTGAGGTCAACCTGGATTGCAAGGCTATTCCCACCGTGCCTTGTGTGACACTGCTTGCTGTGGGAGTTAGAGGAAATCTAAGAGCTCTGCAGTCCAAGCTGCTGCATTAGTTCTTGTCAGTGAATCTGCCATGGGAAGATGGGGAGCTTGCTTTCTCTCCTCATCTACAGACTAGAAGTAACCACCAGTGGAGCCAACCAGTTTGACCAGATGGAAGCAATGTCAATTGGGAAAAGTTCAACTGATATCTAAACAGCTATGAACTAAGCAAAGCAATGACATGAAAAGGTACATACATAGCGGCTGATCAGGTTTTACACAAAACCACAGAGGAGGAATGTGTCATCAATACTTCACATTACCTCTTGTCTTGTCAGGACACAGACATAGTTGCCCAGATGATGTTCTTTCAGCCTCACCTGATTGCAACACAACACTAACCTCAGCTCTGGGTTTTCAGTCCCCTGCCTGTTTGTGAGAAAACCACAGGGACAGTCTCAGAGAGCCTTTTGTCTTCCACAGTCCCACCAACAGGAATTTTGCACAGGTTTTCCTTGTGATCCAACATTAGCTGCTCTTCATCTGGAGCACAGAAATCCCTCATATTCAGGTGCCTGGGCTGGCCTCCAGGTGCCAGTTTCTCTGTAGTGAGCCTATCCCAGATCCACTGGGAATGAGAATAAAAACCAGAACTTGCCCACAAATTTTCAGCAATGCTTTGCTGGCTATATTCAGTCATTCGTTTCAGAACAACTACTTTGAAATGCCTGCCCCTGCTTTTCCTACAACCTGGAAGAGGGTAAGGAAAAACTTGGCCTCCTGCCATGGAAGGCAAAAGTGTCAGATAAAAGCCATCCCCTCAAAAGTAGATCCTCTGCAGCAGGAAACAATGTGTATCCATGTGGCCAGAACATGCAGAGGAACATCTCCCAGAAAGGCACAAAGAACTGAATGAACCAACTAAGAAACAGCAGAATGTGTGAGCTAACCCAGGAGCACAGCAGGCTGACAGAGCCTGTATCACACCTGAAGGAGGCCCCAGGAAGAGATTAACCTTCTTCTTCCACCGGTATGGGGGGACGGTCTCCAGGCATATATACGAGGGCAAACTACTTCTCTTTTGATGCAGACAGAGCTCCAGTAACTCGCTCTTGAAGTCATTCTGCAGACTGAAGGACAAACATGCCACAAAGCAAATATGTGTGCTGTCACCGAGCCCTGCTCAAGTCCTGCGTTCGCCCCACGGAGCTGTGCTTGACTAACCGGAAGCTTTCTCTGTGGCTACCTCACATTCTTTAGAGCAGCATGGCTCTGATTTTCCACTCAAAAGTCCACTATTCTCTTTCTTTCAGGAATATCTACATGCCTTTTGGGCTGACTCTTCCCCCCTGTGATATTATCTCAGGTGGAGGAATTAGGAGTGTTTTGCATGGCTGCTCTCAAGGTTTTGAAACACTAAGAGCCTTCACCTTTGAGGAAAGTTTGTTAACTTCAGCAAGCCTTCCCACCACATACAACAATCCTTTTCACCATACATTTTCCATTGACAAGCCAAGAGCATGATTAATCTTTAATGTTTGTACTTAATCTTCCAAATAATCTGAAGATGTATCATTACATCTTGCAAGCCATGTTCATAGTATCATAGTATCATAGTATCAGTCAGGGTTGGAAGGGACCACAAGGATCATCTAGTTCCAACCCCCTGCCATGGGCAGGGACACCCCACACTAGATCAGGCTGGCCAGAGCCTCATCCAGCCATGTTTCTTCCCTGGATGCTAAGGCATGGCTTCTTTGACCTCTCGGAGTGACAATGAACATATTTCTGGCTTGTTGATGCTTTTCACATTGGTATAAAAGTCATAGTACAAAAGACTTCTCCAGTTTCTCACACAAGACTCATATTCTCCCCTTTTGCTACCCATAAATCTTCAAGGCCATCTGTTCCTAAAACTAATGTACAAAGCAGATGCTATTCAAGAAAGTGGGAGGAGGCTTTGATTTCACAGGATGGCGTAGTGGGCAGGCTGGATTCTTTAGGCGACAAAGTTGGCGGAAGCTTTCTTAATGGTGACTTCTTCAAGAGGAGATCACCGGTAATGATGGTTCATGATCTCCTCTCTCCACATAGTTAAAAGTCACTCAGGCACAAGCAAACAGCAACAGCATGCTCCTGAAATGTTCATAACCAGAAAGGACCTGGGACTTGCCTGTGAAAATTCCTGCCTAGCCCAGGAAATCTCACCAGAGGTGACCCCCATCAGGGAGCCCACATTCAAGCAGAAGTTTTACACTTACCCTTAGTGCACACCCCAGAAGAGAGCTGCTTCAGTCTGGGAGGGGGCTGCAAACAGGGCTGAATGTTGTATGAAGGTCTTTAAACTTTGAGAAAATGCCTTTTTCATTAACCAATATGGTTGTAATATACCTTGACCCAGAGGTGCTGGAGCCTTACTCATCCTCTCCCTGTCACAATGGTCACAAAGTACATCTGTCAAAAAGAAAGGCATATTTTGGGGAGGAAGAACGAGGGATTCACTTGATCAGACTCATCTACTCACTGGTTTTACAGGCAAGCAGCACATATCACTGGTGTCTGCAGCAACCTCTACACACGGCCATTTGTGTGCTGTGCCAAGGAGGAGCTGCCTGCGCCACCGGAGGTAGGAGCTGAAAGGACCAAGTTATATTCACCTCTTCCCACCCAACTGAGGAGTGCTGCTGCTGAAAGCCTATCTTATTTCATGAGAAAATCTAAAGAGCGTGGAACTTCATTTTTTAAAGTTTATTTAAAGAAGAAAGAGGTCAAAGTTCATTTATATAACAAAGGACATGAGGAGGAAGTTCTTCACCATGAGAGTGGTGAAGCCCTGGAATGGGTTGTCCAGGGAGGTGGTTGAGGCCCCGTCCCTGGAGGTGTTTAAGACCAGGCTGGATGAGGCTCTGGCCAGCCTGATCTAGTTTGGGGTGTCCCTGCCCATGGCAGGAGGGTTGGAACTAGATGGTCCTTGTGGTCCCTTCCAACCCTGACTGATACTATGATACTATGAAATATCTTAAAACTCTCCTGGACAAGCTACATTTTCTGCCTGAAATCCAGCAAAGTAAAATCCTCATTTCTTCGGTATTTGAAACTTGTTAGAGAGGAGAAGTTTTGAGTTCCTGAGTCCTGATGCTGTAATACAGAAACCTTTGAAGGTCTCTTGAGGTTGAGCGATTTTCTTAATACGGGTAGCTAAATAAATGCCCAATATGATTTTCTGTGCTTTGAACATTTGCTAACAAATGCTAGAAAACAAGTTAAAAGGTAGCACTTTGCAGCTCAGTTTTTCACATGTGTCTTTCTTCCAGCTAAGAGTAGGAAGGTCTGGCAAAAAAAAAAAGAATATTGTTCGGTCAGATTGCCTAATATTCTCCAATTCAGAGATTTATATCAGGCTCTAAGGTCTGTTTCTAGGAACCTGTGAACTGTATGACTTTCCAAAACTTAAATGCACACAAATCCTATTAAAGTGATGGAAGCTGCAGATATTCACTATCACTTCATGAAGTCTTTTTCCTGCAGGCAGAAAAGTTTATCATCATCATCAGTCTTGGGACCTTTTACGGTGTGTATTGTAACTCAAGCTGGGAGAAGGTGAATTTCTTCCTAAACCTCCTAAGTGGAAGAAAACAATTTTTTTTTCTCGTTTGGACCATAGCTAATTTATGATTTCAGCTGCAAGGGGCCACCAAAACATGCACATAACTGAGCCTGAAGGGCCTTCCAATTTAGGTGCCTGACATTTCCTTTAATGACACCGAGCTCAAGCTATTAGTTTGGAAAATTTACAAGTTCCCTGTCTCTAGGAGTCAATGCAGGCTGCATAACGATCAAGACATTGCATCAAATTAGAGTCAAATCTTCCCAACATCAAAGGAGAGTAGATGAGATGAAATGAAATGAAATGAATGGCCTAAGATAGAACTAGTTGGATCAGACATGGTTAACTTGACTTGCTGGTGAAGATCTATTTTAAACTTGAGATTAACAAGTTGGTATTGCTGCGGGCATCACACTATCAGACTGGTTAACGCCAGTTGCTCTCCCGGACATGCTCTCCAGATTAACCAGGCATGAAGTAACAGATCCTAAATATAGGTTTCTATTTTTGTTAGCAGGTGTTATCCTTACCAGGTACAAAAAAAAAATCTTAATTCCTTCCCTTGGTAGCACACAAGGTGCTCATACAGTCAGTTGCTTTAAAACAAAGACAAAGAAGTCAGAGAGTGGTCACTCGTGCATTTTACACTGGCAAATTAAAGTATTTGGAGCTGTCAAAAGGAATGTGGTGCAATTGTTTTAGTAGCTCTTCTTGACAATGCTGAAGTCTTTCTAATGCCTTTAAGTACCTGACATTTATAAAATTGTGAGTTAAATCACTGCTCATGCAATGCTGTTAGCCGTCAGGGAATGCTAGCTGGGGAGCTGTACCTCTGCTTCAGTCTTTATTATCAGCTTTTATGTTTGGGTTTTTTTCATCTGCCTTTGGATCTGGCTTCTTTTCTAAGCAAATATTTGTGTATAATTCAGAATATTCTGGGTTTAGAAGGAGAACTTGTTTATTTTTGGTTTAGTTGGTGAAAAAAAAAAAAAAAGTGCCCTCAAACAGAACATTTAAAATGTGTCAGATTCTGTGATTGTTAGAAAAGAAGAGAATTAATTACACCCAGGAGGTTTTGTTTGTGTGTTTGTTTGGTTTAGTTCAGAGGAGCTTAAGGTCCTTCAAGCTTTTAGCAGGAAATACCCTTGTTTTATCAGCTCCTGCAGCCTTGCCTCAGGAAGGCACATTGTTGCCAGTACCAGGTCGCCATGCCCAAGAAATCTCACACCACTGGAAGGAGTCCCAAATGCCATTGCCCTAACACTCCCCCAGCTTGGCTCTGTATCATCCACACAAAGCAGCTTAACTGGCTGCCAGATGATCCCCAGCTTGAGGAGATCCACAGGCTGAGCAAATCAGTCTGAAAACTGCCATGGCACCTCTGTGGACAAAGGTGGCTGGGTTAGGCGAGCAATCTCTCTCAGTAATTAGAGAAACACTTCAGCAACCATAATGCCTGCTAGGACAAGGAGAGGAGGCTAGGAAAATGTTGAACCCCAGGTTAGGGGGCCACGAAAGTCACCTAAGTGCCCTCTCATTAAAGCAATGAGCAGTGCCAGGAGGTCTCTGGCTTACTTTGTGTGAGTGGCTTGAAATTGAGATTTGTTTATTGCATGGTAGTCTGCATTTGCTGTGGGATTAGAGACTAACCTGCTTGTAAATGGATTGGCCATTTTGTGGTTCCCACTTGTGCAAAATAAAGGTGTGGATCTGCTCCTGCACAGCAATGACAGTAATCTAAGAAAGGGAATTCAGAAATAGAGATGAGTGGTTATTTCTTCTGTCCTGGTTGCTATTATTTGCAATTTCCTGGCACTTAGAATTCAAAATCTGTAGAATCAGTATTCAAGAGCTTGGCACCTGTGGTAAATGCGCCTCCAAAACTGCTGTGTGCACCCCATTTCCCCACAAACCCCGTGTTTCTTCATTTGTATGCAGACAAAGCTTAGAAAGACTTTGTTTAAAATCTGGCAGTACAAACGCTGCCTCCAAAGCAAGAGTCTGACCTGGAAGGAAAGATTCGTGTTTTGTCCAGGAGGTTTTGAGTAAAACCTGAAGTGCATTTGTGTGGTGGATGGCAGCGTGCAGATTTGTCCCAGTGTTTCCACAGGTATCTCTCAAAGCCATCCAAGACATTATTTCATACTTAACACACTTGAATAACATGAAAGTCAAGAAAAAGAAGCATCAGCTTTCTGTGATACTTGACATGCAATTCATAATTTACATAGTAGATAAAAATAGTTCCAATATATTTGCTTAATACAGGGTTGAATTAAATGGTTATTTTAAAAATAAGCTTCTTGCTGCTGATCTGCATCTGATGAAGGACACTGCAGCTCTTGCCACACTGGTTTGGCCTGCTCCTAAACCTGTTACCAGCGACGCAGGGAGATGGCCAGGCGTGCCACAGATGTGAGAAATTCTCATTATCCACAGGAATCTCTTGTCTTTCATTTCTTCTGCATAACCAAAGAATCCAGAAAGTCACTTGGGTCTATGACTCACATTTAAAAATAAGATTAAAAAGAGAAAAGGTAATTTTTTCAAGGAATATTCCCCATTCTCATGGGTGATTCAGAGTTAAATAACCAAGGAAGAGCAAAGTTTTTGCTGATAGCTAGAGTGGACCATAAGGCAGCCATCAAGCTGAGGGCATGTGAGTTATCTGCCTTGAGTTCCCATCTTCAGAGGCTGAATGATGGATCTCAGCCCCCAGACCTGCTGTCCCCAGGCTCATGAAACCTTCTGCTGCAGCCCTAGATGCCACTGTTCCTTATTTCTGTCTCACTCAAAACCCTCTTTCTTTGGTGAGGGGTATACTAAGCTGGGGAGAGGAGAATGATTCCCAGACGAGCTCCAGTTGCTCTGGGCTCCAGTGAATCCGATAGCTGTGGACTCTCATGAAGCATCTGTCTTATTCCAAGATTTGTACCTCTCCCTGTGCTCTTCCTGCAACCCCAAATGTGGCAAGAGCATGTTTGCCCTCTCCTTTCTGCTCATGTACTCAGTTGCAGGGGTGAGTGCTATGTCAGCAGTCACGGGGTGTCACAGGCCGGAGCGTTGCTCCATCCTCCCCTTACAGCTGTTTGACACTGCATTGTGTTGCTGCACGTTCCTTCAGCCAAAGAGGAGAATCATCCCAGCAGCTGGGCACTCACCTGAGCAAGAGGAGAAAGCAGGAGAAGAGAGACCTGCTTTTCTGTCCTTGCTTCACTGCCATTCAGGCAGTAACAGGAGGCAGGACCGAAACGCAGGTGTCCTGTTGCCCAAAGGAGCATCTAGGAAGCAGTGGCTTATCTCTGGCCAATTACTATTTCATGATCCTATACAAAATGAGTGGCTCCAAAGGGAAATACTGCAAGTGGGATTTCTTTCTCCCCTCCATCCCCAGGAATATGTGACAGTTTGGAAGTGAGAGCTTTCCTCCCCTGACAAGCGTGAGGCACCACAGATTTAAATCCTCGTGGGCAGATCTGGAGGATATTATCCCAGCTCCCACGCCCCAGTGAGTATTTTGCACAAGCTGATGGGTAAACACCAGGCTGTGGGATCTTCCCTTTCTCTGGAATTGGTTGCCTAGCTTGCTTTGTACTGCAACAATCCTTGAAAAATCTTGCAGGTTTATTTGAAAAAATCAGTTCTGTGGCTTCCTGGTTCTTAAGTCTTCTTTATATTGTAAAAGGAGCCATGAATGTTCTGAGGAGAAGTGCTTTAAAGTGCCCCATCATCATACAAACAGCCAGCTCCTAGGGCCTGTGATGTAAAGCCCCTTGGGCCCAGGGTGGTCTCCACTAGACCAAGTGCTGTGAAAATTTCCACTTGGATTGTAAGAACCTCGTGTCCCTGCCTTTTGGCCAGCTCCACACGGAGCAGACCACACGGCCAGAGTATTTGCTCACACAGTGGCTTTATTTTTTCACAAGATCTGTGCTAAGGACTAAGTACTAGCCCATTAAAAATTGTATACTTGTGGACTGGAAAGCTTAGACACCTACCATTTCAAAGTATTCTGCTGCCTAAGTGGCAGAATGATAAGAGTCATTGTTTACTTTTATGGCCAATAAAGTAAAACCTGTTCTCAGGTGCAATGCTCTTAAGTGGCTGCCAGTTGCTAACATGAGACTTTAGACTGATTTTATCCCTCTGACGTTCAATGGAACAAATATCCCCTGAGTTTGCAGATAAGGATCACTCCAAGATCGGTTTCAGTTTGACACAGTTGTTTCAAAATTCACCTTGGGGTATATTTTTTTCCTTTCCACTTTATCTAAAAAACTAATCTGCCTGGCTAATGAATTAAAGGGTTCAAAGGAATCAATGGTCCTTATTTGCATCCATTCAAATGACTATGAACCTGGTTTATTGAATAAGGAGCTACAACTCTGGTATTCCTAAACACCTGACACTTGAATGAACATCATTCAGTAAAAATGTTCTGGTTTTCTTGGTGTGAATTATCGTACACTGAATATAAATATTTTTACAGTTAAAGTGATTTATCATGGTAAAGTGATCTCTGGGCAGGTAAAATGGGGCTATTGAAAGGAAGGATGATTGAATAGCTGAGGTCCTGCTGTTAGACTTAGGAGGTCTGGGCTCAGTGCTCCCTGAACTGACTTCTTGAATGGCTCTGGGAGGTCTTTGGATCTTCGGTGCTTCAGTTTCCCACTCATGAATTTTCTTTCTTAGAGTAGTTTAGTGAAAATGAATACCTCAGGAGCTAAAGTTGTCAGATCTTTCACTTGTGCAATATGGTAAGAACAGAAGGCCAATACAAAAGAAAAAAGGCAGTCTCTTGTAAACAGAATAAAGAAATGTAGTGGGAAAACTGGAGGGGCTGACAAGGCTTTTTTTTGTTCTAGTCCATCCTGTTTTTCCATGACGTGCTGCAATATGGACAGATACAAGCAAACTGATTTGGAAGTGTAGTGGGGTGGTTTGAAACCTCTGCGGTCCCTAATCTGGAAAACTGCACTACATTCTTCTTGAGATTTTTGTATGAATTTAAGACAATGGAATTGCTTGTCCAACTGTAGGATGCAGTCAAAAGACTCCTGACTATTCCTCTAGTTATTTGCTCTGAAGAAAACTACTCTGAACTCAGGTGCCAGTCCTGCTGAAGCACACCTGCTTTTAGTTTTTAGGGCACTGCATGTCATCTGGCAGGCTTTTATCAGTGTGGGTGAGATGGCTCAGGTGGGAAACAAAACTCTGCAGAGCAGGTCCCCTTTCTGAAGCAGTAATGGGTGCTTCAGTGCCATACAGTTCAATGCTGTATGGAGAAACCTGCACTGTTTCTGCTGCTCCATCTGGGACTGCAGAAGCCGGTCCAGTTACGCCAGCCGGTGTGGAGTGCTGCACTGGCATGGCCCTGCTGAGACAGAATGATCTCATTTGCAGTAGCTACCAAATGTGAAACCATTTCAGCAACTCATTTTAATTCCTAAATAGTTATAAAAATCTACTCCTCATTGTCTGTGGTAGTCTTTTATTGAAAATTACTTAATACAAACCTCATAGCCAGTAGCACTCAGGTGTCTACTGTCGCAGATGAGTATCCTCCATCACTAGCCAGAGAAAATGTTTGTCCCCCTCTTCCATGCAGAAATGAATAGCTTTTATGGCAAGGAGATGACACCTTTTTTGCAGCCCATAAAGGAGCCTATAAATGCCCAGAGAGAGTTTTCTCATGCTCAGAGTTCAACCCCATTAGGACAAAAACAGGAGTTAAATGCAGATCTCTGCATCTCAGATACCAACAGGGGAAGCAGATCCCTATCAGAGCTTTGAATGAAAGGGCTGTTTTGTGACCAGTTCAGGAAGCAAACAAACTCAGAACAAGATTTGGGGATATTGTGGCACCAGCTCAGCATTAATCAGCACCCAGTGTAACACCCAGAGTCAGAAGAGGAAGACCTGGTCCAACACCTATGCTTGAAAGGTCACCTTCATTTTCCTGAGGACCTCAGTGCTTACCTCCATGGGAAAAAAGATTTTGAGCTGAGTTGCAAATAGGGAGAACTGCAATGCACCTTTTGGTGACTCAGGTGCCTTTCCCCTAGAGTATTCAGTTTTTGCATATCCCCTTCAGAAATGATGCACTGGCTCCAGCCTATGTAAGCCAGGCAGCCTCCTGACCCCGGGCCACAGCTGGAGGACTGCTGTCTAAGATCTATTGTGTGTCTAAGCCCCTCTTAGTGTTAATAACAATAGTTCAAAAGTGAAGGTGCTAAGATCTTGTCTGTATGTACTGAAATAAAGACAAGAAGAAATATTTTACAGAACTCCAAGAGCTTCCTATTAGCTTTCTTTGTGCTTATTGCTTTTAAATTTCTCCTTCTTAATTGGTGAAGATTTAAGGACAAGACTCCTCAAGCTCTTTTTATCTCTGTAACAAGTTGTGGTTTTAACAGGAGTCATTTTGGGGGTACTGGAGAAGGAAGAAGGAACATTGGGCTCTGGGGACACATTTCCATAGGGTAATGCTATTGAGATGCTTGATTTGTGCACATCATTGTGCCTCAGGATGAAAGCCAGGGAGGTGTTTGGAAAGCTACCTACTCACTCAAGTTATTTGATTGAAGTTTGCCATTACCTGCATGTGCACACAAAGTACTCATTTGTGTTTATAACTGCTCTGTGCAGGGTTGTGGGTTTTTTTGGCAGATGTTGTGCTGTTACCCTGAAATACGGCTCTTTGTTCTCCTTAATGAGCAAGAGCTGTTAATACCGTGCTGTGTTTCTGATGTCTTTTTGCTGGTCAGTGCTTACCGCCCTCTTTGCTCCAGCAAAAGCAGGAATAGAAGCAGTGATAGCAGATCACTGCACCTTCCACTTGCCTGATGTTAATAGACTGGCAAAGTGAGGAGATCTCTGAGTGGAAGAGCCATTTTCTTTCAGTCAGTTTTTAACTGGTAAGTCACCCTCATCAATCTTTGCTCAGCAACTGAGTGAAACTTGTGAGCAGGTTTTTGAGCAGACCAGGCTTAGCTGAAACCACCTGAAAGGAAAATCATATTCTGTGCAAACCTACTGTAAAATTAAGCAGGTGGCAAGCTGTGGAGAGAACGTGAGTGCTCTTGTAAATAAGGATCATAAATCCCTTCAGAAACCTGGAAATGCAGAGCGCACACGGATTCTTTCGTTTCCCCCTCAAGATGATAAGTGAATAAAGAAGCCTTCTTATGATAGCACCTGGCAGTACTGCATTGAAGACTACTTTATATAGTAGCAGCCAAGTTTAACCATGCAGTACCAGCTTGTTATAGTGTTGTTACCAGTGCAGCTCTTTTCACTGAATGATCCAGCACCTATAGCTGGTGTCTGTCAAAACACTGACGCTGTCTTCCTCACCACAATACCCCTTAAAACAGAGGAGTGCTCAGATGCAGTGCAGAAAGAAATACCTCACTTAAACTCTTGGTTTTTTTTTTTTTTCCCTGGGAAAAAATAAATGCAAAGCTACTCAACTGCTGCTTCTTTCCTTGCAATAAACCCCATCTGATAATCTGACTAAAGGAAAGATGTCTCCTGTTCACAAGTCAAACCAGGTAGGTGTTCTGACAATGGTCACCAAAAGATGTGTGTCATTAAAAGAAGCACAATCAAAATCTCGGATTGGCAATGCCTTTGGATGTTAAGCGAGCATGAGTCAGACTCAAGATCATCACATTAAGAGTCCCAGCTGACTTGCTGGAGAAAGTAAATCCTGTAAGTTCTCTGTGGAAGAGCTGCTGTATGTTCCTTAGCTTTGATTCACACCACATGACACCACATACAAGCCTGGTCACTTTTTAACTGCAGGAGGACTTTTTATGGCCCTGCAAAGACAGCTTTCTTGGAAGAAGCCTTCTGGGACCTCAGATTACCAGTCTTCCTGCAAGTGTGTGCTAGAATTTAAATGGGGACCTGGTGCAAACAAATACATAACATTTGCTAGATGTAATTATTCTCAGAACAGTAGATTCTCAAAAAATACAGCTTTTGTCTTAAAAAAAAATAAATTACTGCATGGTCACCAAGGTATACAGTTAATGAAGAGCAAATTAATCAAAACATTCTCCTGATAATGTGTCTTCAACTTGCATAAGCATTACTTTCAGCAAAGAATCCACAAATTGGTTTCCTGCCACATGAGCACTTATTCAACAGAGAAGAATGAGAGATGCACAGAGAGAACTGGGTGAGGGTGTGATGATTTTAATTCATCAGAGCTATTCAGATGCAGTCTTTCTCCGAGCAGCTCCAGTGGGAAGCTCTCTCTTCTGTACACCAGAAATCTGCTTTATACAGTTTTATTTACTTTAGTGCTTTACTTTGGATCAGAAGTGTGTTTTGAAAGAAATGTCCCTAGCTCACTCTTACTATGCTTTGCTTCCCATTGTGGAACACTTTCTGAAGCCATGAACTGTGTCCCTTTTCAATGGAACTAAGATGGGAAATGCTCTCTGGCAGCATACCTGGTGTGCTGCAGCCACAAGCAGGTCTTCGGTCCCTGGGCCTCAGCTAGAGCTGTTTTGAAGCAAAACACAAACCAAAACCCTGGGCCGGATGCTGTGTGGAGGCTGAGTTCTCAGACTCTTTCACATTAGTGATCTGCTCCTGCTGATGCACACTGTGAGATAACACAGATGTAGGCAGCAGCATCAGGGCCGTATCTCCTAAAGGGAATGACAATCTGCTGCTTCTACCCTTGCTGAACCAAGCTAGCAAAGCTGCTGTTTGTTCTCGTGTCCTTTTACATGTTTTCTTCTAATCCAGTCATGTTCTAGTCCTTTCCTTAATCAACAGACTTGCTTATTGAGATGCAAAGCATAACATCTGCCAGTCCCACCGATGTTAAACACTGTTGCAAAGGTGTCACTGCAGACTACTTGAAATGTGGAGCTCTTACTCAGCAACCTTATTTGACTTTGGCTGCCTTATCAATGCTGGCGTCATGTGAGTAGGAATAACATCGTCAGTCCTGATCCCATGCTGAGCTCTCTGGCCTGTGAACCATGTTCCTTATTTGTGTGGGTAAGATGGTACAGGTGAATGCTTTTAGACAGGAGAAATAGACTTCATGTAAGGAAGAGGGTCAGTCTAAGAGACTAGAGATGGATATTGATGTGCAATTAAAAGACTACAGTCATAATAATAATAGAATCATAGAATGTCTTAGGTTGGAAGGGACCTCAGAGATTGTCTACTCCAACCTCCCTGCCATGGGCAGGGGTGCCTCTCAAGTAGACTCAGCTGCTCAGGGTCTCATCCAGCCTGGCCTTGAACATCCCCAGGAGGAGGCATCCACAGCCTCCTTGGACAGCCTATTCCAGTCTCACCACCCTTGTACTGAAGAACTTCTTACTAAGATCCAGTCTAAATCTAATCTTCCCCAGCTTAAAACCATTCCCTCTTGTCCTATTGCTAGACACTTATGAAAATTCCCTCTCCAGCCCTCCTGTAAGATCCCTTCAGGTATTGGAAGGCAGCTATAAGATCGCCCTGGAATCTTCTCTTTCCTCGGCTGAATAATTCCCAGCTCCCTCAGCCTATCCCCGTAGCAGAGAGTTCCACCCCCTCCAGTTACTCAAGTTCTGTAATTATTCTCTGTGTTAGCTCCTAATGTATGGGTCAAACATTTTGTCTAGTGAGGTTGAAAAGAATATTCTCTCTGGCCTCAGAAGGACACAGCCAGGGCTGGTTAGAAACAAAGAGCTCCCTTGGCATGCATCGACTGTTGTGTGCAGAAACTCTGATGCCTGTGGGGAAAAAATACATATCTCTATTTGTGTAGCTGTGTATCTGTACATGAAGTAGAGATCTCAGTGATATCAGTGCCATGGCCATTTGTCAGCAAAGTCCTAACAGCATGTAAGTCTTTGAAAGGAAAACTCTTCAGACTTTCTGTGGGATGGGCTTTGGCTAACACCACTTTGCAGTGTACTTCCATGCCTTAGAATACAACTCAGGTTTTCAAAGTGCAGATAGAGCTGAAACAAGTGTCTCTTTTCGAGGCAATTTCACTTCCAAGCCATCTCTGTGATGCTACTAATGAATTTCTGTCTCTCTGTATATGATATTTCTGAATGTCTATCACCAGGGTATCTAAATGTCATTATAAATTTAATGAACAGTTGCTGCCCATTAAAAGTAAGTGTAACTTCTATTGCTTAAATTAAACTAGTTTAAAGTAAAATGAGCATTTAGGTTAGGCAGGTGTTGCTGCTATTTATATCCAAAAGTCAAATTTCTTCTACACTGAGGGCTAGTTTCAAAACTGCACTTTTCCTGCCACTGGTATTCTGCCAGAAAAAGCTCCACAAATTGGTTTCTAAACTGTAGAGATGGTAAGAGAGGTGTCTCCATCACAGCTCTGGTCATCCCTAAAAATATGGCCAGTCATGCCAGAGGGCTGAAATGATCCTACATGGGGAACTTCTAGCATTTGCCTCCTCTATTGCCAATTGATGATACTAGGCTGAGGTTAATTGGGCTGTTCAATCGTGTTCTGCCACTCTGTCTTCCCTGAAAGGACTCAGAAAGATTGCCTGCTAAAATTCTTATTATCTCAGTAACAAATCGTCCTTTTACTACCGCTGGTCTAAGAGCAGAGGAAAAGGATTGAGGCAGCTCCACACCAGAATCAATTCAGGCTAGATGTGAGGAAGAAGTTCTTTACCATGAGAGTGGTGAAGCCCTGGAATGGGTTGTCCAGGGAGGTGGTTGAGGCCCAGTCCCTGGAGGTGTTTAAGACCAGGCTGGACGAGGCTCTGGCCAGCGTGATCTAGTGTAGGGTGTCCCTGCCCATGGCAGGGGGGTTGGAACTAGATGATCCTTGTGGTCCCTTCCAACCCTGACTGATTCTATGATTCTATGATTCTATGATTCTATGATTCTATGAATTAGTGTCTGTGATCTTTCTTTTTTTTTTTTTTTCTGAATGCTCAGTTTTACAGAGCTCACAAAGGTGTCAGAGGTGTCCAGAGACAAATTTGGTTGGGGTAAATATACCAGAACAGTCTTAGCCTCTTCATCATGTAATTAACAGAAGCAAAAAGGGGACAGGTTCAGCCTGTCGAGGACTGCCCCTCACAAGTGACTGAGCAAGGTCCACCCCAGCTTGAGGAGCAGCACCCTGTGTAGGCAGATCATCCCTCTGCTACATCTCTCCAGTTGTAGGAAATGTGTTTATTAGGGCACAGAAAATGGACATGATTGGAGGGAACTAGAGAAGCATATCACATATACACAAATATTGATAGTCTGCGAGTCAAGAGGAAATGATCCTGTAAATAAGCCATTTAGCATCCTTCCTTCACTCCACTTTAGACATCCACCCTCTCCTCAGCTTAGCTTTGTAAAGAGCAGCTCTGTGAAGGTTTCTTTGATTGTCTCAGGTCCTCAGGGAGCTCTTCCGATCCAGCTGTGAGCTGCAGCTCCTTAGTGATTCAGCTGTGTGAAGGTGCTGAGAAAGCAGGACTTGATAGTCCACCAGCTGACACTTTCCATCCTGTCTCCTCTCATCCAAAGGATTTCTTGTAGTGTATCTAACCACAGAGCATTTCCCAGCCTGAGGAACAGCAGTCAAACCTAGGCCTGGCCACTTAAAAATAAATGAAGGATAGGGGAAGAGGAAGGCTGTGCCCACAAACCCTCTTGGTATTATGGTAACTTCCCAGATGTTGCTGCATGGAGCACTGGAACAGGCTACCCACAGAGGTTGTGGAGTCTCCTTCTATGGAGACTTTCAAAACCTTCCTGGATGCATTTCTGTGCAATCTTTAGGTGAACCTGCTTTAGCAGTGGGGTTGGACTAGATGATTTCCAGAGGTTCCTTGCACCCCTACTGTTCTATGATTCTGTAACATACTAGACTGTGCCCAGAGAGGAGTCCAATTCCTGGGGCTGGAGCTTCCCCAGTTGCCCTGCTCCTTGACTGGGGCAGTGCAATAAGTCTGGGCTGCCTGATTTTGCTCTGCCACCTGCATGGAGACCCTCAAAGGCCCCAGCCCCAAGTAGCCCCTGGCCTACAAGAAGCTGCGTGAAAGGCTCCACTTTGTGTTTCTG
Organism: Picus viridis; assembly: GCA_033816785.1. Classification (NCBI taxonomy): domain Eukaryota; kingdom Metazoa; phylum Chordata; class Aves; order Piciformes; family Picidae; genus Picus; species Picus viridis. The sequence continues at coordinate 27,342,887 of CM066572.1, forward strand.
GAAACATTTTCAAGTTGTTTCAGTGCATAACTGCAGTGATCAGAAGACTTTTGATACATCTGACTGAGCAGATCTGCAAACAAATTTCCTCTGAAATTTGAGTGGAGTCTAAATTTTCCATCACCTACCTACAATGGCTGGAGCCTGCATGCATTTTGACTGCACATCTGCTGTAAGATGCTTGGCAGAAGAGCTCTTTTAGGTCCTGACTGGCTGGGGCTATCCCAGGTGATACTGATCTAGCACAGATGTCCTCCACAGTTTCTCCAGTGAGCAGATGCCCATCAAATTCACCATCTTATTCAGATGAGGAAATGCAATCCTCCTCTTCAGCAGTGCCACCGCCTGCCCTCGCGTTCTCCTGCTCCGTGTATCAGGCTGTTGCTGCCCTCATTAACACACTTACTGCTTCCCTTCACGTTTGACCTAATATTTGCCACTTTTATTTTGAGGAGAAGTAAATGGCCTGGGTTTGTCAGCCTGGTGAATTGCTGCTTTGGAGTAGCTTCTACGTGATGCTCCTGTAATTTCTTAGTCTTCTGGGAAATTATCCTTCTGTGCTTAGGAAAGTTTGGTTCACCCTCTAAATGTAACGTCAAGTGATTCAATGATCAGAAACAGCAGCGTGCACCACATGTTTGAACTCCAGACCTTACCTGGTGACAGAAGACTAGAGTCAGAAGTTAATTTACTATATCCAAACATCCTCCTGTGACATGAGAAAAAAAAACCCCAGTCTTAGAATCATAGAATCCATCGAGTTGGAAAGGACCCTTGAAGGTCATGTGGTGCAAGCTCCCTGAAGTAAGCAGGAGCATCTTTAACTCGGGGCCCCATCAAGTTTGACCTTGCGTGTCTCCAGGGATGGGGCTTCCACCACCTCTCTGGGCAACCTGTACCGGTATTTTACTACCCTCATTGAAAAGAACTTACTCCTTTTGTCCAACCTAAATCTCCCCTGCTCCAGTTTAAAAACCATTGCTCCTCATCCTAACACTACAAGCCCTTCTAAACAGCCCTTCCCCAGCCTTTCTACAGGTCCCCTTCAGATAGTGAAATGTGGCTATGAGGTCTCCTCAGACTGACAGGCTGACAACCTCAGTTCTTTCAGCCTGGAGAAGTTGGGGGTGTTGGGGGTCGTGTTGGGGGTCCTATTGCTGGTGGATGAGAAGCTGGACATGAGCCAACAATGTGCACTTGCAGCCCACAAGGGCAATGACATCCTAGGCTGCATCAAAAGAAATTTGGCAAGCAGGTCAAAAGAAGTGGTTCTGCCTCTTTACTATACTCCGGTGAGACCTCACCTGTAATACTGCATCCAGATCTGGAGCCCTCAATACAGGAAGGACATGGACCTGATGGAGTGGGTCCAGAGGAGGGCCATGAAAATATTAAAGGGTCTGGAGTACCTCTCCTATGAGAAGAGGCTGAGGGAGCTGGGGTTGTTCAGCCTGGAGAAGAGAAGGCTCAGGGGACACCTAATAATGGCCTGCCAATACCTGGAGGGGGCCTACGAGAAGGCTGCAGAAGAACTATTTGCCAAAGTCTGCAGAGATAGGATGAGGAGTAATGATTTCAAACTAGAGAAAAGCAGATTTAGATTGGATATGTTAGAAACAAGTTCTTTACCATGGGGGTGGTGCAACACTGGAACAGGTTGCCCAGGGAGGTGGTTGAGGCCCCATCGCTGGAGATATTCAAGGTCAGGCTCAACAAGGCTCTGAGCAGCCTGATGGAGTGGAGGATGTTCCTGCTGAATGCAGGGGGCTTGGACTAGATGACTTTTGTAGGTCCCTTCTGACCCAAACAATTCTATGACTCTATGATTGTATGCCCTAAATGTGGAAGTTGGACATTTTGCCAGAGTTGTTTGGGGAAACCGAAGGAGTTGGTCTAGAGTCTCTAATGCTCTTGAAAAAGCTCTGAGGAGTGCACAAAAATCCTTTAGTCAAATTTCCTCAATGATGGCTAACATTGTGTGAATGGGTCTTTTCAGGAAGATTCAGCTGTGTCAACTCTCTGCTCTGGGTGAAGAGCTATCCCTTCAGCTGTCCAAGTTCTGAATATGAAGACCCTGAGCCCTGTTCCAGATGCCATGTGCAGGAGCAACTTTTAAAATCATTGTGTGTACATACAGTGCATGAGAAAATGAAGATGGAGGGAAACATTTTAGTAGGGCCTGTAGCAACTGGACAAAGGCTGATGGTTTAAAACTGAAAGTGGGAAGATTCAGACTCGATACAAGGACAATTTTTTTTTACAATGACAGTGGTAAGACACTGGTACGGATTGCCCATAGAGGTGGTCAGCCCAGGGTCATTCAGGGTCAGATTGGATGGGGCTCTGAGCAACCTGACCTAGTTCAAGATTTCCCTGCTCACTGCAGGTGGGTTGGACTAGATGACCTTTAAAGATTCCTTCCAACCCAAACCATTCTGTGATTCTGCAGTTCTATGAAGATGACTGAGCAGCCTGCTGCATCCTGCTTAGTGCCAACCTTGAGGTGCTACAAATAAGTGCGAGGCAGTTCAGACCATTAAACGTATTTTATTGCCTCATAATTTAATTGATTTTGTTGACTCCAGAAAGGTTTGAAAAACATGATGGTCTTTTCCACATTGCAGCAGCTGCACTGGTGTGAAATGTTAATTGGTTCTGTATGGTTTTTAATTAATGGTCTCCAGTCTCCAGAAGTGTACAATGGGACTCATTTTCATTTGCACTCTACTACTGCAATTGCCTTCCTTCAAGGAAGCATAGACAACCTAAGTCAGGACCATTTCTCAATATGAGAATTGGGTCCTTGAATTTGAAAAGCAAAGGGACTACTTTGATGTCTCATCAGATCTGCAAACCCCTGCGTCAGGGAAGCGGCATTCAGAGGTTCGCAGAATCACAGAATGTTAAGGGTTGGAAGGGACCTTGAAAGACCATGAGTCCAACCCCCCTGCCAGAGCAGGATCACCTAGAGCAGGTCACACAGGAATGTATCTGGGCAGGTTCTGAATGTCTCCAGAGAAGGAGACTCCACAGCCTCTCTGGGCAGCCTGTTCCAGTGCTCTGTCACTCCCACAGTGAAAAAGTTTTTCACTCTGTTGACTTGAAACCTCCTCTGCTCCAGCTTGCACCCACTGCCCTTTGTCCTATCATTGGACACTACTGAGAACAGCTTGACTCTGTCCTCCTGACACTCATCCTTCACATCGTTATAAACACAAATGAGGCTCCCTGCCAGTCTCCTCTTCTCCAAGCTGAAGAGACCCAGCTCCCTCCACCTTTTCTCAGGAGGGAGATGTTCCACTCAGTCTCGATCCACTGTGCATCTCATTTCAGAAAAGTTCAAGTCAGAAATGTAACAAGCAGAAGATCCCCCTACATCCCCAGGGGGAAAAAATAAGAAAAATAACAAAAGCTGTTTAAACAGCAGCAATCTGCTTGAGAAAAGCAATGCAGTAAAATTCTGAGTGCACGTAAATTGCTTCTTGCCGTGTACAGAAGGCGCTGGAAAATCCTCAGTCAGGGATCAGGTGCTTTATCTTGGGCATAGGTATTGCTGCAATTAGGTGGTTTGCTCTTTAACTTGGAAGCATGAAGTGTCTGGACAGAGCGAGCTGCGTTCTCAACTCCCTGCTGTGCAGTCAGCAGGAATAATTTTCCTGTTCTCTTTTATGAGCCTTCGGAGCCATAAACACTTCCCCAGCTTTCCATGTGGAGCTCTGTAACTGGGTAAGCAGTGAGTTCATTAGCAATCTGGTTGCAGAGAAGGAGTTGGAACAAGTGTAGTCCTCTGGAAAACTAGATGTCTGCCTTATCCTAGCTGGTGCAGCCTTCTAACAAGGACTGACAGCTATTTTCTGCTTCAACACCACCATGTGAGAAATTCAAGACAGGCAAGAGAGGGGTGGACATCAGACAAGCAGAGTCGACCTTCGTTGTTCTTCCCTTTGAAACATGCAAATATGTACATAATAAACCTTTTGTCCCTCAGTAAGTAGTTCACACCTGGTTCTTGTCAGAAATACTTCAAACTGGCACAAGATGATGCTTGGATTTTTACTTCTGTGGGATATTTATTTCTGACATTTCAAACTCCATGACCATATCTGGCCCCAAATCTGACGGCCTCATCCGGAGACCAGACCTGTAATCAAATGTCTCATCTCTGAGGTGGCTCTCTCTGCATCAGAGTTGATGGGAACTGGTGAGTCTGCCTATGCAGGGAGCTGCCCCAGATGTTAATTTTCAGAGGTTAAGTGCAAGTTGATGGTCATGAATGCCCTTTTTTAAAAAGATTATTAAAGTCACTTAAAAATGTGAGCAGTGTCTTGGAGGATCGAGTGCCTTGCATGTTCAGCTCTGCAGAAATTTCTTCTGCCTGCCTGTGGGCTGGTGTGATGAACTGTCATCTGTGTGACAGGTTAATGGAAACAGATTTGCACAGGCACACAAGTGAGACCCCCACAAGTGTATGGTGGGAGGGAGAAGTGCATGGGCTTCTCATCAAACTCCTGGCAAGGCAGAGAGCTCGTGATCTTAAACATGCACTTTTCATCTTCATTGTATAAATGTGACATGGCCTATTTCTATGGGAACATTAACAGGGAAACACACACCTTCACTGCTTGAATGTGCAGCTGGCTTCTTCGCAGGTGCCACCTTTCTTTGCTCATTCATTCATTCTTGAGTGCCTCATGAGACCATGCAGAAGAACTGCTCAGCAGCAGGCATGAAGGGACAAGACAATTATTCCTCTTCTTCTGATGTACAAATATGGTCAAACCATTTTCACATCTCTTTGTTTAAATCTAGATTGCCTCTCCACACAGCCATTCTCATTGAAGAGAGAGACAGGAAAGCAGGAACACAACAGGAAGAATTCCCAATTCTACAGCTAGAAAAGGCACATTCCGGCCACACATCCTCTCCACAGACCTCTAAGGAATGGTTCTTCCATCGGCCAGTGGCTAACAGGGCTCCCTGAGGTGTCTGCACTGTCAGGAAATGTCACTGGACGGTAACATTTTATTATCTACTATGCCAGACTGTAAAAACTGTCCCAGGCAGAGCCCAAGCTAGCTGCCACTCTTCCACACAATTCCCACACAATTTGGGCTTTAGTGAAAGCTAGAGGCAATATACACGTTGTCTTGGGGGGCTAAGGAAGCTTAACTTCACGGCCAAGGGCTGTTCAGGGATGGAGAAAGTGTGTAACACTAGTGTGAATGCAGCTGAGGGAGCTGGGCTTGTTCAGTCTGGAGAAAAGGAGGCTGAGGGGAGACCTCATCAGTCTCTACAACTACCTCAGGGAGGCTGGAATAAGGAGGGGGCCAGCCTCTTCTCCATGGTGTCAAGTAACAGGACTAGAGGAAATGGTTTCAAGCTGCACCAGGGGATGTTTAGGCTGGATATTAGCAAACATTTCTTCACAGGGAGGCTTATCAAACATTGGAAAGGTCTGCTCAGGGCAGTGGTGGAGTCACCATCCCCACAGGTGTTTAAGCAACATGTGGACCTGGTGCTTAGGGACGTAGTTTAATATCGACCCTTCAGTGCCAGGTTGAAAGTTGGAGGTCTTGAAGGTCTCTTCCAAACAAATACATTCTTTGTGTGATGCAGTGTCCAGAGGAACAGAGTGTGAACTTACACATCCAAGCAGCATACCTGGATCTCTGTTCTGGCCAGGAGTTTCAGCAGGGTCCCACACTAAAAGGGCTGACTGGTTTAAACACAGTATCAATGGGGGTTCTCAGGCCAAAGCATGTGGAATCTGGACAGGATGCAGGGTGAGGCAATACGCTGGGGAATGTGAGGGATCTGTGAGAGAAATACTTTAACCTTCTACTAACTGCACACATTCACCAGGTGTGAAATAATTGTTACCCCCTGAATCAGCAGAAGGAGATGGGGAAGCTGAGTACCAAGTTATCCATGGCTGTTCCTGATGCAAAACTCTGGGAGTCCAGAAGCTGTTGAAAAAGACATCTCGGATTGCTTTTAATCTTCACAGCTAAGACTGACTCCCATCTCACTTTCTAACACAAAGTTTCATGCTGCACTACTCAAAGGAAAAAACGTTGTCAAGGTTTATGTGCAGGAAAGTGATGTGTTTGCAGTCTGTGTGTCTCTTTCATAGGGAAAAACATCTGCAATATTTACAGAGCAGCAACAGACACTGCAGACATGGAGCAAAATCCAAAGTTTAAGTCAGCATCACCACCAGAACCAGGAGTTTTCCAGGTCTGTGTGAGATATTTTGATTTTCTGTCTCATAAAACATCTGCACAGCTGAACAGATAGGATTTAGGGAAGCTGAGGCTTGTAGTAGACAAAGACTGTGCACTTGGACCTGGTGAGCAAAGCCTGCTTGCTCTAAGTCCTAGCCTAGCAGGACAGTTGGCAAATCAGATTGGCTCATGCCCTTGTTGACCCTGATACTATGACAAAGATATCAAACAGTATGGTAAATCAAATATTAAACTGGAAGATAAGGAATCATAATTGCTTCTGTTCCTGCATGCCTCTCCTCATGTAGGAAGAACAGCTCTTCAATGCCTTTTCAGTTTTAGTCAATAAGTAAGAGCTATTGAGAAGACAGAACAATTAAAGAAGATTCTGGTTTGTTTCTTTAGTTGGTAATTGATTTGGTTGTCGGTTGTTTGTGTTTAAATTATATCCTATGTCCCTCCTGGATTTCTTTGCACATGTGACCTCTGCTTTTACCTTGGTCTTCAAACCTTTCTTCCTCTGCACTTTCATAAAACCTCTCTTCCTCTGCCCTTTTGCAAAGCTCAAATCAATTCTCCTGGTGTAAAACGGACCTGTTTTTCATGTAGTCTGAGCCTAGTAACAAGGACTTTGAGTGCTTTCCTTTTGCAGTGAACCAAATTTGATCCAGATTGGCCACAATCAGATGTTTCTGTCTTCCAGAAGGTGTCCAGAGAACAGTGCTAAATGCTCCTCATTTCTTTCCTGATGGAGATTGTCTCAGCACAGAAATGTCTGGTGTTATAATTATTTCTTTCATTGGCAGTTTCAGCAGAAAGTCCCAAGCCAGAAGGACAGGACTGTGCTAGCAGCAGTGATCCACGGATCTGTGGGATGCACAGCTAGTCCAGGGCTTTCTAGAAGAGGTGAATTAGGGCCTTTCCTCAGATATACTGAAGACTTACGTGTCCATGTGGTATCTTGAATTCAAGGGCAGAGTACCTGTTATTCAGCATTGCCAGACCTAGTTTCTTTATGCAATGAAGAGAAGTGGAGCTGGATTCAGGCTGCCCTCTACAGCTATAGGAGTGTTTGGCATGAACAGGAGTGCTTTCCATGGCCGTGCAGCAACAGGGCTCTCTATGTACTCATGGGGCTCCCTAGACACTCAGGAGGGACAGTGTTGAGAAAGGTTGAAATAAAGCATCCACATTGTTCCTGGCAGTCCTGGCTGTCACTGAGCTGGATGTCACATAGTCAGCGTGGTGCTGAAATGGGTTTGCCTCTTGCCAGTGAGTAAGCACACAGATACTCACTGTGATTCAGGTCCTAATGCACCCTTGCTGCTACTGGGATTGGTGTCAGGGGTCTCCTATCAGAGCAGAAGCTAGTACTATCTGTTACCCTCAGTAGAGATGATGTAGACTTATCTTAAATTAGTAACTTTGGCCATTTGACCATCTCTACACAGTATCTCAGCTATGTGCTCTGAATAACCCTGCCAGGCGAGGAAGCTACTCCTAAGTGACACAACACTAAACACTGGGCAACCCTAAATCACTGCACAGAGTAAAAGTGTCACTTTTCCTAGGAAGTTATTCCTACATTTCACTGTAATCTCATGTTCACAGCATCCAAGTCCCTTCCCGGTGTCTTTACAACCTCAACCGGGGACATCAGAAGTCAGTAATGAGAGTATTTCCCTTAAAGCAGCCTAAAATGCCTCTCATTTCATATACATTGTCCATGTCTTTGTACAATTGCAGAGTATCACAGAGCAAGGAGGTGCAAGCGACCTTCTTTGCCTGGTGCCACTGCCTGGAAAGCCTGGATTTCTCTCTGTTCATGCTTCCTGATTTATCAAAATGAAGCAGGCATCTGCTGTCAAAAATGGCTCAATACTGCTGTTCTTTGACTAAAAGTGAGTCAACTCTGGCTAACAGGAATAGAATCCTCTTTTTTAATTTTTTCTCCAAAGACTAACCAAGTAGCATTATTGATTTTTCTGCTCTGTGGATTTTCCATCTGCTTCATTTCAACCTGGACAACTTGGGGCGTATATATTGAGCACTCGCAACTGCTACAGACCTGAATGTGGACATCCAGTGTGTCTGCAGCTTCAGCCCTGTTCAAGAACTTCAACATGAGATTGTGCCAGGGGAGGGTTAAGTTAGTTATTGGGAAGAATTTATTCCCTGCAGGTGTGGTCAGGCTTTGGAGCAGACTGCCCAGGGAGGTGCTGGGGTCACATTCCTGGAGGTGCTTAAGAAATGTGTGGACATGACACTTGGGAACATGGTTTAATGACCATGGTGTTGTTAGGTCAATGGTTGGACTCAATGATCTTGGAGGTCTTTTCCAACCCAAACAATTCTATAAGTCTATGACATGCAGAAAATGTCTTTTCTTTGCATAAGCCCCAGCTGAAGCTTTTCACCCACCGCTTGAGACAAGTCTTTAACGGCTGCACTTCATGCTATGAAAAGTTGTCTTCATGCAGTAAGTTGGGGTTCCGAGTTTAACACAGACATGTTACAAGCAACCATACCTCTGTACTATGATGAAGTCTGGTCCCCCAGGTCTACTGAAGCTTCAGCAAGCAAGAACATGGGTCTGGTTACACCCTAGCCTTGCAAGGATATATAATATTACTCTGCTTGTTTTGGAAGGGCCTTTTTCACCCATGTGACGTTCACAGCAGTCCCTGCCTAAATTCACACCAGGATAAAAGATGTATGGAAGCTCCATAAACCAAAGCAGAGCAGATGTAAAAGGTCTCTTTTCAGACATGTGGAGAGCTATGATCCAGGCATTTTACAGCATACTGTAGCAGCTCCATTAAATAAGATTATATCTGCTCTGGCGAAGCTATTTTCCCACCAATTTCAGTAGGAGTTTTTTTGTACCTTCCCTGAATAATGCTTAGAAAATTTGTCTGAGTTTTATGCAGAGCAGTGATTTCAGATAAAGTATTTGTGCCTACAAGAGAGAATCTAACTTCATTAATGGCACACAAAAAAAAAAAACCTTTTTCCTCCCATGGCAAAAATAAACAAAACAAAAAAACCCCAAAACAAACCAAAACAAACAAAAAACCCCACACCCAGATCCTAAACCATAGAATCACCATAGAACATTAGAGGGTCCAGAGAATGTTTGTGGGCTGGTTTATGTTTTCTGACACACAGAAATGAAGTTTGCAATTCCTTTCTTTTGGGTCTGATGAACTTTAAATTGGTTTCAGAATGATTTGCTGAGCCTGTGTGTTGGGAGGGTGCTTTAACAAACAAGGCTTTCACTGCATTTTGAGTTCAGCTTATTTTGTGTAGCTGAATTTATTTACTGATTTATTCATTTGTTAGGAATTTAAGCCACTTTCAGAAACAATTTTTGAGTAAATAAATTGTACACCTAAAAAGTTCAGCTAGCTCAGTGCTGCCTGGCCTGATGCATTTACCATGGTGAGTTTTTGAATCACTGCCAGTGTATTTAATGAGGCATAGAGAAAGCCCTAAGGTCTGAATGCAACCCCACATTTTATGTCTTTGAAGGTGCTTATCTGGATGAGATTTGGTGCTACAACCATCAAACTTCACTGTGAAATGAGGGTGTTACTTGAACTTGGGACCTTTTAAATCAGTAAGCTGAATGAAGTTCTGCCAGTATGCTAGCCACCAGTTTTACCCAAAGATAGTTTACCTGTCTTTGTAGGCAAATTTGGTCCATCTTCCTCCCCACTTACTCATCATACAAAACAATCAGGAGAGCAAATCTTGAGATCTTACCTTGTCTGCTTTGAACATCTTCATCCCATACATGCCACATCAGAGAAAATATGAGAGCCATAGTGAAGGTTAAAGAAAGCATGAGAGCCATAGTGAAGGTTAAAGAAAGCATGAGAGCCATAGTGAAGGTTAAAGAAAGCATGAGAGCCATAGTGAAGGTTAAAGAAAGCATGAGAGCCATAGTGAAGGTTAAAGAAAGCATGAGAGCCATAGTGAAGGTTAAAGAAAGCATGAGAGCCATAGTGAAGGTTAAAGAAAGCATGAGAGCCATAGTGAAGGTTAAAGAAAGCATGAGAGCCATAGTGAAGGTTAAAGAAAGCATGAGAGCCATAGTGAAGGTTAAAGAAAGCATGAGAGCCATAGTGAAGGTTAAAGAAAGCATGAGAGCCATAGTGAAGGTTAAAGAAAACATGAAAGGCATAGTGAAGGTTAAAGACACAGAGACCAACAGAGCATCTCGGTGGACTGTCAGAGTTAAGGTTAAAATTGGCTTTGCAGGGATTTGCCCGTTCCAAACAAAACTTGTAGCAGGAAAATCCCTGTTGCACAGTGCATCAATTGCTGAGTCAATAACCTGAATTTACAAGAGACTCTGTGTCTCCTTGAGTTCTCACCAGGTCCTCTTGGCAAGGCACCGTTAGTACTCTTAAATGTCTTTAACCTTCTCTATAGCTCTTACGTTGTCTCTGATGTGGCATGTATGGGATGAAGGTGTTCAAAGCAGACAAGGTAAGATCTCAAGATTTGCTCTCCTGATTGTTTTGTATGATGGGTAAGTGAGGAGGAAGATGGCCCAAATTTGACTACAAAGAGAAGTAAACTATCTCTGGGTAAAACTGCTGGCTAGAATACTGACAGCTTTATTGAGCTTACTGATTTAAGAGGTTCCAAGTTCAAAAGAATGATAAAAAATTAACCTTCACTCTCCAGGCTGACAGATTCTGACTCTGATGAAGCCAATTAATTGAGGCAGGTGGGACAGCCCAGGCTAGACCAGTACGTTGTGGCAACTGTATCTCTTCAGGGACGGTGCCAGAGGTCAGGGGATGACAGCCACAGACAACAAGGAGCTTGGATCACTTCTAGATGACTTCTAATTCCTTAACATGTCTCACTTTTACCACCCATCTGTAAATGACACACAGCTTATGTTATTATAGACTCTGCTCCAAACACCAGCTAGGAGAAATCTGACAAAACCCAGGTCTGATTACCACCAGCCCTTGGGTTGCTCCATCTTATATTTGGACAAGAAATCTGCAGACCATATCAAAATTTGAACCCACTGCAGTTCTGTGTAGCCCAGCATCCTCCTCTAATGATAAGCAATGTTGAGAAAAGTATACAAAAGGGACAGGTATGTGTCATGTGTCCTCCAAGATCTCTCCAGCTTTCTGAAATTTGGGACTCAAGTGTTTCCTGAACCAAGACATTTAAGCACTTGCAGTGGGCTCCTCTTTTATTATACATAAACATATGCTGTGTGGAAATCAAGCCTAAAGTCTGGAGACCGCATCTTCCTCTCCACTTGACTTCAGGAGCAGCCTGCAGGTCATTCATACAGACAATTGATTTAAAAGGTCCTGTCTATACAACTCCCACTGAAGCCAGTGGCTATGTCCAGATACCTGGCTCAGTGATCTGCCTCCCCACACCTCCTGCACATGGAGCTACCCTGAAGACTCCCTGCCTGAAAACCCAGCACACATGTGGGGGTGTAGGACCTGTTGGGATGTTTGGGTCCGTTGGTGTGTTCCAGCTGCACATGAAGCCAGCTTTGCAAATGTTCAGTGTTTGTTTGGCAGCCAGTAACACACAAGTTTAGAAACATCACTGAAAACATCACTAGGTTCCTAAATGCCTCATCCTAAATCTACCCACAGCAGGGGAGAGAAGATGATTTTGCCTTTTGTACCTGCAGCACTCTGGATAGGTGTGCTGTTATCGCTGAGGCACACACCTATTACAGTGGCAGGAGAAGGCAGAAAGGAAACCCCGGATCCAAAAACAAATCAAAAAGATGCCAGGTTGAATCCCAGCAGTATCATGGTTGCATTTGTGGCATTAAGTAAGGTTCTCTTCCCTGTCTACTCTGCCCTGGTGAGTCAATACCTGGAATAATGTGTCCAGTTCTGGGCTCCCCAAGCGAGACAGGGATCTGCTGGAGAGTCCAATGGAGACCTACAAGGATGGTTAAGAGACTTGAACATCTCTGCAATGAATAAGAGACCTAGGGCTGTTTAGTCTGGAGAAGAGTAGGCTGAGTGGGGATCTTGTCAAACATCTATAAATATCTGAGGGGTGGGTGTCAAGATGAAGGTGCCAGGCTCTTTTTGGTGGTGCCCACTGATAGGGCAAAGAGCGAAGAGTACAAGCGAATACAGAGGGTTCCAGCTCAACATGAGGAGACATGATGAGGGTCAGAGAGCACTGGAACAGGCTGCCCAGAAAGGTTGTGGAATCTCCTTCTCTGGAGACTTTCAGGACTTGTCTGAATTCATTCCTGTGTAGCCTGCCCGAGGTGATCTTGCTCTGGCAGGGTGGGTTGGACTCGATGATCTCTGGAGGTCCCTTCCGACTCCTAACATTCTGTGACTCTGTGATTAATTGATTTAGCTCCTAAAGGAGCAAACTTTTACCCTCTCATTTAGAGATAATTTGAGAGTTTTCTGCACAATTCATTGTATGGTGCAGAGAAAGTTCATGATTCTCTGCAGCTTAAAATAAAAAAAATCCCTTTTGCATTTTCCTTTTCCCACAGGTTGGACTGAAAATGTGGTTCATCAATGCTAGCACTCCTGGAGTTAGAATGCTGCCAGCCTGTGTTTGCATTTTCCTGTTAACAAATAACATTTTATGAAGATCAGCACAACTCTCTTGAGTCTGTCTTCCCAGTGTCTGGTTTCTTGCCTCTGCATCATAAAATATTACAGTTTGGTCATCACAGCTGTCTCTTAATAGTCTATTTTGGTGCAGGTTATTTGGGGACATCCTCAAGTCTTTGCTTTCTCTCACCTGATTTAGCCCCAACTTCACCAGTGAAAATTCTAATCGTCAGAGGAGGGTATTTTCACACTTAGCAGCTTGTGACATAATTTACAGTTTTCATGAAGCCTAATTCAGAAGGAAATGCAAAATGAACCAGCCACCAAACCTCTTCTGTCTCTGAAGGCCTCCCATTGCACAAGAAGAGAGGAGTCTAGCATGCATAAAACTGGATTGGGAAACTTTGAAAGAATATCCAGAGCAGCACTGATTGCCAGCAGACAAATTATCTCACTGCAGGTCAGTCAAAGCTAGACACTTTTGTAAGCAATTTACAGATCAGTCTGTTTTGGAGGCTCTGAAGTCCTTTGTGACTGAGACTTTCAAGTATTCAACACTGAATGCATTCAGTCAGTTTTGCAGGGGCACCTCAGAGTTGTCAAACGGCAAAGACCTCTCTCAGATCTATGGAAACAAGCTAAGTTGTGGGAAAGAATAATTAAATATTGGCTCAAACAAGCATTTAATGCAAACCAACAAAGCACTGGCTGTCAATACAAGGAGGTGTAACTTTGGCTAGCGTCAGCAAAACCATAAGAAGGGACCAAACTACAGAGGAGAAAATTCATTTAGCTAAATTTAGAACCTCCTCAAATTGACAGAAACTCCCATTAACTTCAACAGAGCCAAGATTTCATGCAGAGCTCCTAAATTTAGCACAGAACTCAAAACATTCATAATTAGCAAACTGGGAGTTCCAAAATGCTGGGAATGGCTTTATTTATTTGCTCGCTAACTCTCATTCCACTGTAATTTGAACAATGACTCATTAGAGGAATGGTTCATCTGTTCCTCAAGATACTTTCTTAAAGCTTGAGAAGATTTTGGAGGCAAGATTCCCCAGGTCTTGTATTTCTGATGGCATTTTAGTATGCTTCTTGCAGAGTGAATGGTAAGCTTCCTTCAAAACTCTGTGTTGATTTTCAAACAGCTGACGGTAGTCTGTTCCCTGCACCAAATCAGGGCAGAAGACACACATCCCTTATCAGTGGGAGAAAAATGAAGAGCTACATTTCCATTCATTCATGTCTGGCTTCCACCCAAACACCAGAAGGGATTTCTTGTTTCCTCCATGAGCTGTAAACCGGAACAAGCTTGCATCTTCTTCCCCTCGAAAAGCAGCTGTCCAGCAAACGGTTTCCCAGCAGCTGCTGCTTGTGCAGGCTCTGCAGTCAGCTCAATCTGTGCCTCCCCAAACTGTGAGCTGTGCAGAACTGGATCTCTGTCAGCTGACCTCTCACAGGCAGAACTGTTTAGCTTCAGTTAAGAAAGCACAAAAACAAACAGTAAACCTGCTGACTGCCCTGTATGCAATTTCACCTTCTTTGGGGCTTTTTCGGGGGAGTTAATTCAGCATGTAGGCTTTGAAAGGGTCAGTGAATCTTTTCATTTTCAGGGTCAAGCCAAGTTACAGCAAAGGCTGACTGGGTAACTGTGGTGACATTTCAGGCTTCTCCTGGAGCTTTTTTCATTAATAACATTTTGTAATGATGTTTTCCAACTTGTAACAGCAAGTACTTAAAATGCCCTCCCACCTACTCAAAGCCTTAAGCAGCCATGTAAACCTCAGGGTACTGCTCCAATGAAGGGTAAGCTTGCTCACTTACTATCTACAAAGGCAGATAGTGGTCTTTCATGGCAGACATATGGCCTCCACCATACAGCTATCAGCATTGAGTAAGTAGTGATGTCTACGAACCATGTGCATATTTTCTGCTCTTACCACTGCCTGCATGTGAGCTGAACACATATGAAACACTCACAGCAACTTGCATCTCATATTCACACAGGTTTCTAATCTTAATATGTGTCACCAATGAGAATGCAAAGTGAAGGTTGGACTTACTGGCTTGAATCAAAAGACTTGACAGCTGCTCCAGCATCACCCAGTAAGGCAAAGCTTGAAGAATACGTGGGAGAAATAGGCATGACTGACTCATGCTTCTTTTTGTTTGTCTTCCCAGCTATTGCTTCTTATCTTATTCTCCTTCCCTGTCATAAATTCTCCATTTCCAGGAAAAGAAAAAAAAAAAAAAAAAAAAAAAAGGAAAAAAGGCATTAAAAAAAAAAAGGAGGTATTTAGAGATCTCTGGAATAGAAAGTTAACATCTGGACTACAGTATATTAATTCTCAAGCCATCAATGCACTGAACTTTTGGTCTCCCTAGCACCCTGTGGCAGAATTCCACCATTCAGCCATGTCCCACATGAAAGAGTATTCCTTTGTATCTCAGCATGCTGCTTGATACCCTCACCCCCTCCCAAAAACCTGAAGCACTTGAAGAAAGCACATCTCACAGTAATCCTCTGTAACAAAGAAGGCATCTCTCAGAGAGCCACTGATTGCCCACTGGCATGCAGCTCTAGCAAGCTGTATTGCACCAGATTCATCCTCTTTCTAATTTAATGCCTGCCTAGCTTCCTCTAGGATACATCTAATTTTGGGATATCTTGTGCTGGCAAAAGAGAGGTTCATACAGAACTGTCTCATAAATAACTCAGTTCCCTCCATCTCTGATCACTATGGCTGCCTACTTTGCAAGGGTGTTCAGAAGCTGCTGAATGATTATTTACTTTGCCATGGTAAGCTGAAAAGAAGAGGAGCCTCTAGCAAGGTCTGCCACATGCTGACTGGGAAAATAAGCCTTTCAGAAGTTCCCTTTGTCCTTCACTCACCACCCAGCCACCCCACTTTCCAGAGCACAGCAAGCATTTCTCTCTCTTTTTTTTGGTAAAGTGATAAAGCAGGTTTTTGTCACCCTATCCTCTCCATATGCTTCTTTTAGCAGAAAAATAATCCAGCAGCAGCAAGAAAGCTCTGCTTGCATGAGTGAGCTTCTTCCAGCAACCTGCCTGAAAGGACCTTTTCCCTTCCTCCTCAAATGTATTTATCTGACTGCTTCACAAAATGTCTGTTCTTAAGCAGAAGTTGGATGTTTGTTTGCTCTTTGTTTATCTTCAGTGAAACTCAAAACCATTCAGCAGTTAGCAATCCTAAAGCCTGCTAAATAAGTGCTTTAATCTTCTAATTGTAATTGCTATATATTAAATACAAACATTAATACTTTTGTTGCTGCTCCTCTTTTTCCTTAAGAAACAAAGTTCCTTTGATCAGCTCAGGACAGCTGTTCAAAAGCAGAGGCACAGAGCCATTAGTCACTTTTCACAGTCTTGGGTTTGCATTTGATAGCACATCTCACGTGTGGGTGCCGAATGCCTCTGAAGGCAGGTGAGAAGTGCCGTCACATGGCTATTCAGGGTCACAGCGATAGTAAGGCAGCAAGCACCCCATCAGAGCCCCAGATTAGCTTCCCAGCAAGGATGGGAGTGTGGCCCTGCACGGGCTGAGCCTTGTGAGGTTTGGTTCAACTGTGCCTTTCATTTCAGGTGACTAGAAAGACCTGGATTTGATGGTAGCACCTGTGCTCTGCCGGCCCTTAGAAGCCTCCAACACTCGAAGGATGCTTGGAGGGAGACAACGCTTTAAGTCCAACTTTGCCCCTTCTACAAACTTTGGGTAAATGCCAAGGGAGCTGTGCCTTGTCCTTGTGGTTCATAGCTTCCTGCTATGTTAGGTCCAAGCAGTCAGCTGGCTTCTGAACCAACTACAAGGCAGGGAAAGGGCAGAGCCTATGTTTGTAGTGCATACTGTTGTCTCCTGGGTGCACACTGCTCAGCCGCTAGAGCAGCAGCAAACTTAATTTAGCCCATACCAGGCATGTACAGGTCTGAATTCCGAAAGCTGGTCTGCTTTGACTCAAAACTGGTGACATGTTTCAGATCTTGTGCTTCTATCTGATGAAGAATCAGATACCTCTGCAAGTGCTGATGCTCCTGTTCTTGCAGATAGGGGTAGAGGCATCACATGTCATGGCATCTTGTTGCCTTTCCACAGTTACCATATGCTTTGTCACCAGGTCGGTGTCCTGCTGCAGAGCAGGGTATTTCACCAAGGGACACACCTGGAATTCCCAGCTCTTTGAATGCAGAGGTCTGCAAGCGAGCCTGCTGGACTAGGGTGCTCCTAAAATGAGCCACATTTCCCCACATAAGGGTTTAGTATCACAAAGGATTAGACTGCATGATGGGTGCCTCAGATACGTTTGTAAGGGTTCAAGATCCAATTGCCCCAGCAGGGAGGGGTGCACAGTCTCTAAGGCTACCTTTAAGGAAAGGCAGGCACAAAGTTGCTCGCTGCAGACCTGTGGACATGGGTTACTTGGAGTCTCTTGGTACGCTTTGGAGCAAATGGAAATCTTTGAGGACAAAGCCTGTGAAGAGGATAATCATTCAGAAACACAGATGTGTACCCTGTCTTCCTAAGACTCCAGCTGGCAAACTCAGCAGCTGCTGTCTTTTTCCCTGTTCCTTGTGCTCTTACGAATCCAGCCTGCTTCCTGCTGCCTCCAGAGGACTGGCTCCACAGCTAGCCTCCACTACAAAGACCCTTTCAACACATGCACTCCTTCTCAGACCAGAGACTAGCAACTTCCTTGATTTATAGAATAATTCAACCTTCCACTGCCAAACAGAGCCTTCACTATGATGAAATATTTCACATGGTTGCATATGGGGAAGAGGCCCACCCCTCCAGAAAAGCCCACTCCTCCAGCTGTCCTTCTGGACAGCCTTTCTGGAAGGCTTCTGGAAAAATGTCCTCTAAAGTCCTCAGTGCTCCCCAAGCCTGAAGAAAGCACATAAATGCAGTAGCCTTGTTCCTTTCCCTAAGTGTGGAAAATGTTCTGCTGCTGCCCATATATCACCCAGGGACTCATTGCACTGTGAGGAATGCTTAGACCTTGCCAGGGATGGAGAGTAGATGAACAGATTAACAGGGTTATTGGGTTCTCTCTGAGACTTTGGGTGAATTACTCTTCTCTCAAACACAGTTTTCAGGTGTTGTTTCTTTTTCTTGCTCATTATGACTGAAAGGTTTTAACAGAAATGTTCTGAAGGTATTTGGGCAGCATGGCTCTTAATGCAGAGCTGACAGCTTTACCAAGCCTCCACAGTGGAGCTTTATTTGTTTCCCCAGACTTTAGTAGGAATTGCATTTTGGATAAAAACTTAATTGGCTACTGATTTCCTGGACATGTGTGTGTGTTTGTTGGTTTGGTGTTTTTTTCCCCCTGAGGATCCAGAAGATCCATTTTCAGCCTTTCCATAGCTAGACAGTGTCTCTTAAATTCTACTTTCTCCACAAAACTTGTAAGTTTCCAATTTTGAGGTTCTGCTACTACCTATAATTATACTTTGGCTGAGGTCACTCTTGAAAGTCACTGGGAAAGTTCCTCATGTGCATTGCAAATGCATACCTATGGGGTAGTGCTAACTGGCAATCTGTGCATTAGGACTTTCCTAGTTTTTCTAATGGCTGCATCTCACAGAATGGTTGAGGTTGTAAGGGGCCTTTGGAGGTCATCTGATTCAGCCTCACTGGCTATCTAAAGCCAGTTGCCCAGGACCATGTCCTGAAAGATTTTGAATACCTCCAAGGATGAAGACTCCAGAACTTCTCTGGGTAACCAATACCAGTGCTTGGTCTCCCTCACTGTAAAATATTTCCTGCTGTTCAGATGGATCCTTCTGTGCCTCACTCCGTGCACCTTGCATCTTGACTTCTTAGTTGTTATGGGTGCAATTCAAACTGCAAGCTCCTTCCGTGAACCCCCGAGTGTTTTTGTTGTTTCTCTCTGAGACACCTCCTGTCATGTTCCACAGCGCTCCTTAATCCACTCTCCTTGTTGTTAAACATTCTCCAAAGTTTATTTTGAAGATGAATAGTTCTCAACTTCCATCACATTGAAGGGCTAATGAGTTACTATCAACTTTCAACCAAGAGATTGTTCTTCTAACATGTTTGCACCCAAAATGGGACTAGCAGCATACATTATCACATGAGGTTTCTTGACTAACATTCACTTTAAAAGTTGGAGTGAAATAACAGCAGTGACTGTTCTGATTTGTGAGAAGTCTTAATGCTGAATGCCTTTGGTTTTGATGCTCCAAGCAGCAGGTGTGCTTTGTGCCTTGCTGAGCCCTGTTAAACCCCCTGAGCCCTGTTAAACCCCCTGCAGCTACTGTGCACCCCTCTGGATTTGAAGACACTATGAGAAACAAGAAGATCAGAAGACACCTGACATAGGTGCTACCTGCAGGGCAAGAATTTCCCATTCATTTTCAATATCCAGATCTGAATGAGTTTCTGAGCCTCTTTGTAAGGCACCTGGCTATGCAGATTTCAAATCTGTGCAAGTAATCACTGGAGGGGAAGGGGTGGGAGGGTGGGAAGGGATGCAACAAGTTAATTTATTCCTGTGCATGTTTTATTTTGTTCCCATTTAAAACCCAACATTATTCTTTTGCATTAAAACCGTTATCAGATTTCTGGAGTTAATGAGCCAGAGAGACTAGAACACAGCAAATTTTCTTCCACTGAGTTGGAAAAATGTGGTCATTAAAAGAAAAGACATCACTTGTTATTCCATGAGTCAAAAAGGTTATTTTGTTTATTTATTTTTCATATGAAGTGAGGAGAATGGCAATGGCAGATAATTAGACCTGGAATGACATAGCTCAGAAGGACTTGTTCCAGTTTAAGTGGTATGTCTTATTTGAAGTATCAGCTGATATGGCAAATATCTCTGCTTTTAGCATTTCCTCCAGCTCCTAAAGGGGGTGAACACTGAGTAAGGTACAGGCTGTGATGTCAGATGTGGTTTGGTGTCTCCTGCGTCTCTTTGCGATGTCACAGCTCTGCCTGGCGCAGTGTAACATCACCAGCTGCCTCTCTGTGTTAAATCTACTGCTGGAATGGGGCATAAGTCTTGCTCTGCAGCTGCTCAGTGCTTTGCTCAGTGGTCAGCACCTATCTATGGATATGTATGCCTGTGTAGTTAGATTCTAAGTGAACCCATTTACCCTCAGCAAAGAATATCCAGCATGTTAAGAAATAATGTGTATATCCTGATGTCTAAACAGGCATCAGCATTGGAACAGGATAAAGAAACCAACCTTTTCAACTCTACACACAGTGACTATTCTCAAGGCAAAGCTATCCTTGCTAGTTTCTGCGTTAGTTACCTGAACTCGTGGTATCTGAAAATGCTGCAGAGATTTCTGGAAGGATGCAGAGTGTGCCAGCACTGCTGTCTGCAGTGTGGCACCGAGATACCTGAGCTTTTCCTCACGAATTACCTCACTGTGGCTAAAGGACCGGCTTAAAAGGAGGTGTCTTGGCAGTACACAATTCCTCGCCATTTGGGGAAGGGAACGATCAGTGAACCTGTGCCTGGGGGCTGACCCATCACCTCCATCCACCTTTCTGCCTCCAGGTTCTGCAGGCAAGTATGAGCAGTTGCTGTGCAGGAGATCATCTTTACCATGCAAGTGGCTCCAGCTGTCCATACTCAAAAAGAGGTTGGAATGAGGGAGTATCTCCCTCACTTGTTTAGGTGTGGAGAAATAAGCTCTTAAACCACTTCAGTGCCTCTTGATGTGTACCTTTTGTAGATTTCCAAATATTTTGTTTCTCTGTGATACAATGAAACCAAAACCTGCAAAGATTTGATGAAGGCTAAGATTCCCTGTGAAAACGTTTCTCCTAAACTCCTGAACACCAAAGCTTGACCAAGCACCAACAAAAGAGGGCATTTCACATGAAAATATTGTCATGGATTGAATCCTGCTGGCAGTCAAGCACCACACAGCCACTTGCTGATCCTCCACCATGCCCTGGGGGCTGGGAGAGAGGATTGGAGGGTTAGAGGTAAGGAGACTTGTAATTTGATATAAAACCAGTTTAATAATTGACACAAAATAAAAGTAAATAAGTGTCATTGGCTATACAAATGAGAGAGGTTCAGTACAACTGCTCCCCAGCCAGTGATCAACACCCAGCCCATTCCTGACAAATGATCCTGGGGGAGAGAATATTCTGAATCTGCTTTGCTGGAAGAGAGCTTCCTGGCCAGCCCTCATCTCTACATTGAGTGCAACTTGTGACAGGCAATAATCCATTGTTCAGACTGGGTCCGTTGCTCTGCCTGTGCTCCCCCCAGCTTCTTCTGCACCTGCACACTAGCAAGACATGGGGAGCTGAGAAGTCCTGGATTTCTTAGCAATAACTAAAATCACCAGTATGTTATCAACATTCTTCTCATACCAATTCCCATCCTGAATCCAAAACACATTGCTGTTGTAGCTACACAGCAGAAAAATTATCTCTGTGCCAGCCAAAACCAGGACAAAATGGCATGAACTTTTCTGAGTCATTCTATCTATTTGCCAGCACCAGACTATGAAAACACTGACCAAAATGATAAATTACTAGAAAAATTCCAATTGTAATCGAAGAGCCATTTTAATTGAACAGATGTTGACTAGAACTAATACACTCTGTACAGAGTAAGATCCTGAAATGAAGAACACGCCATTAATTTATAAAGAGGAGTTCTGTGTTGTTCAGCTAAGCACATCCCAGAGAGCAAAAGGATAAAAAGATTTAAAGCCTCACTCCCACCAAGCCTAAAACCCAAACCATTCTGGTTTAACATTTTATTAAGCAAAATGGAGCTAATTTCTGCACATCTCTCCTTAGAAAGTAATACTACAGAGCCCATTATTCCTTCTCTCACATCAAAGATATGAAGAGCTCAGCTATGTTTGGGTCTTTTTCTACTGCAGGGAATCTTAGCTGGGCAACTGGGATTCAGCAGTGGTTTATTCATTTTAATGCCTCACTCTTTTAAATTTAAAGGCACTTTAGTGAATCTGCTCTTCCCACAACACTGTGGGAAACAGACAACAGGCATGGTAGCTATTTCCACAGAAGCCCTCTGCTCAAATAGCTTTGAGCACCAGGGGGCTTAATTCCCTCGAACTCACTCCTGATTCAAACACCCTCAAAATAATAATGCCTTGCTCTCTGATTTACAGAAACAGCAGCTGAAGATGCATTTGCAAGAATGCAAAGAATTTATTTACTCATGGATTTTTAGGAGCTATTGGGAAAATGCAGTTGAAGCAGGCACTCATGCATTCTTGCTTTCGTGTAAGCAGACGAACTGCACACAGCTCTGCTCCCTGGGGTTTTTGCATTACCTCCTCAATGAATCCCAGGAAACCTCACTACCATGAATCTGTGGGTCACGATTGTCCAGGCATCCAGGCTCAGTTTATTCTGTTGGTTGATGATGGAAGGACATGGGCATGATGATTTCACCTCCACGCAGCCTTTCCTAAAGCTAATCCTCACTTCAGGAAGGATGTTGAGGTGCTGGAGCAGGTCCAGAGCAGAGCAACAAGACTGGTGAGGGGGCTGGAGGGAAAGTTGTATGAGGAAAGGCTGAGGGAGCTGGGGTTGTTCAGCCTGGGGAAGAGGAGACTTAGAGGGGTCCTTATCACTCTCTACAACTACCTAAAAGGAAGTTGTAGTCAGGTGGGGGTCAGGCTCTTCTCCCAGGCAACTTGTGACAGGACAAGAGGGCATGGTATGATACAGCCTGAAGAGCTGTAAGATGGATTTTATAAACTGATGAACAGAATAGCATAAGCTGGTTTTCTAAAGGAGCAGGTAAGTGGATCCGGTGATGTAAGAGCTCATGCAGGCTTATATTCCTCTTCCTGCTTATATTCCTGTTCCTTCCATGCATCCTGGAGTCATTCTCAATGCAGGGCTCCTATTCTGAGAAGCCTTCGGGTCACCTCTCCAGGGATGTAGCTCAAGGAGTGCTCTCAAGGGCCATAGCTCCCATAGTTTCCATGTAATTATACTGGATCAGACAAATAACTTTCTCCTAATTCTGCTGCTTTCCATGGGCTATCTTCCTCCTCTCTGGAAAGTGATCTCATTTTGATTTTCATCCTAACCTATCACAAGACTTTCTTCTAAACAAATAATTTGCTCTTTTCCCCCTGAGTTAAGATGCAATCCCTTTACCTTCATCTACACCAGGTCCCAGGGCAATACTGGTAAAACCCTCCATTGCACCCACCCCAGATGGTTCCCCTGCACCACAGGTGGGTGTTACAGAATTAGACAAAAGAAAGTAAACCGGGGCAGTTTAGCTGGTAATGCTGCTTCCTTGTAAGGTTACAGAACGTAGCAATGAGCCCTAATGAGAGAAATCTCTCCTTTATCAAGGGAAAGCTATTTTTAACTGATTCTTTTAATTGACTTGCAGTAACTCCTTACACAGAGCAGTGTTATCATCTCATCTCATATTTCAGAATCATCTCAGAATGTTCTCTGATTTCCTGCAAAGAAGGGTTTGGGGGGGGGGAGGTGGAAGAAAAAGCAAAAAGGATCTGTTAGGACCACCTATCATTTTTGTATGCTGAAAGCAGAATTAAAAGTGTGGATTTTTTTGCTTTAGCTTTCACATGAGTCACTCTAACATAGAATGAAACTAAAAGGAAGCAAGGAAGGAAGTCTGTCCTTATCTTTAATTTACTGTCCCTCTTGCTTCCTACAATGCTCTGGGTGTGATGTAGAAGAAACATAGCTGACTAAGGGCCCCAAAAGGTTCTGAGTGAAATGTGGATTATGTTCTAATTTCTGTCACCTTCATATCCTGGTTTTGCCCTGTGAGGGTCTGCTTAGAATCATAGAATCATAGAATCAGTCAGGGTTGGAAGGGACCACAAGGATCATCTAGTTCCAACCCCCTGCCATGGGCAGGAACACCTCGCACTAGATCAGGCTGGCCAGAGCCTCATCCAGCCTGCTTGTTTTATCACTCCTTTTTTAAGAAGGTTGTAAATACATCAAAATCTCTGAAAGGTGAAGTCTACCTGATCCTTACATGAAGATGCAAACGGAGAGGACAGAAAGGAAAAGGATGAAACAGAAGAAGATACCTTCTTTCTGTTTCTCAGGGATTCTTGCAAAGGTTAAACTTTGACCAAAGAAACTGTGGCCAAAAAAAGGTACTCACCACTCTTGCTCTGTCCCTAATGCCCTACAGGGGATGTTTCCCAAGACATTAGTGCCACCTGAGGGAGGACAACCTCTCTTTAATCATATGTGCCAGGTTACAAAACAAAGAATAGAATAGAATAGAATAGAATAGAATAGAATAGAATAGAATAGAATAGAATAGAATAGAATAGAATAGAATAGAATAGAATAGAACAGACCAGACCAGGGTGGAAGAGACCTTCGAGATCATCGCATCCAACCTATTATCCAACCCACCTAATCAACTAACCCATGGCACCAAGCACCCTATCAAGTCTCCTCCTAAACACCTCCAATGATGGTGACTCCACCACCTCCCCGGGCAGTCCATTCCAATGGACAATCACTCTCTCTGTGTAGAATTCCTTCCTAACCTCCAGCCTAAACATCCCCTGGCGCAGCTTGAGACTGTGTCCTCTTGTTCTGGTGCTGGTTGCCATAGTAAGGCATGGGCTGTCTGCCTCTTGAATGTGAGTATTTTCTTCGCTATATATTCTTCTTCACTATACAGTAGGAGTTTCAGACACTGAAATGTTTCCAAGCTTTTCCAAGAAGCAGACTGCCTTGACAGTGCTCCCTCTGGGACAGTTTGTTCTGCATTACCCTCTCTTCAAGCTGAGCCTTGAAGTTATGTCTTAGCCCTATACAATCAAGTTTTTCTCTGCATAAATTTAATCTTGCATTTGGCTGATTTGAAGGCAGTGAGAAAGCTGTTTTCACCCCTATGGACAGAGGATTTACCTGGCAACCTACAACGGAGTAATTGGTGTTACCAAGAGGCACACAGATCCAATCCCTAGATAACACATGCACATCAGCTGCATGGTTATGAATTAGGTGTGCTACAAATATAGAAAGACTATCCCTTGGTCAGTCATCAAATGTTGAATCTTAGAATTGTTAGGATTGGAAGGCACCTCAAGGATCATCCAGTTCCAACGCCCCTGCCAGGGACACCTCACACTAGATCAGGTTGCTCGGAGCCACATCCAGCCTGGCCTTAAAAACCTCCAGGGATGGGGCTTCCACTACCTCCCTGGGCAACCTGTGCCAGTGTCTCACCACCCACATGATGAAGAATTTCTTCCTAATGTAAGAGCAATCTGTTCACTATGAAATGCCCAAGTGAAAAAGAACCAAATAAAGTAGGATATCTCTGTCCGTTTACAGTCCGGGAAGTCCTTGCCTCTGATCTGGCAGTGGTTATTTTCAGATATCTTTACACAATATAAGCAGGCCTTTCTAATTATGTTGTGAGGTTGCAATGCATGCTTGTAGGTAGAACTGACATCAGAGAACTGTACTGAGCAATTTGTTCCTTGCAGAGCAGGGCAGCAAATTGTGATCAGCTTAAGAGCTCAAGTTCATTGATTTTCAGCAGGGCTCACTTTCCTAAACCACTAAACCATGAGATAGAATTGGTGATCCTGAATGGTGCTTTCACACCAGACCATTCTTTAAAGGGTTCCTGTCCAGTGTTTTTGATGGGGCTATCCATGCACAGTGTCACAGGCTTTTTCTGTTGCAAGACATGAAGCACCTTCCCCATGACCTAGAGAAATCCCTTCCTACACACCTGGAATAAAAAAATTCCCTTCCTCTATCATAAGCTGCTCAGCACACCTCAGTGAGGGATATTGGAAACGCTACCTGCATGTGGGCTGTCCCTCTTGCCTCTCTGCTGTGAGGCAGTGCCCAGGTTATGGTCACTCATCATCCATCAGCAGATGGCCCAGAGTGTGCTGCACATCCTGCCATGGCTCCCCAAAGTGCCTGTGGTCGGCTGTGTGTTCTTACTGACATTAAGGGTTCCAAGCAAGCCATCAAATGCTGATATTTTGTAGGTCTTTAAAATAAGTGTCTGGATCTGCACCATCCTGTGACATCACAGGGATGTGGTTGAGGCCCTTTCCCAGGAGACATTCAAGATCAGACTTGGTGTGGCAGCCTGATCAACTTGGAGGTGTCCCTGCTGACTGCAGGGGGTTTGACAAGGTGGCCTTTGAGGATCCCCTCCAACCCAATGCAATCTGTGAACCTGTGAATCCATTATACCTCTTGGGTGTCCTGGAATGAGATAGGCATGCACCATACAGCAAAGCACAGCACAGAATCATGGAATCATAGAATCATTTAGGTCGGAAAAGATCTTTAAGATCATTGAGTCCCACCATTATCTAGCTCTACCAAGTCACGCATCTGCAGGGCACTGGTGCCTGAGCTGCCCCCATACTCAGGTCACCCTGAATGAGAGCCAGGGAGAAAGACTGTGAATGGCCGAGGGGCTGTGGCAGCCTGCACTGTGGGCTGCCACATTGCAGCAGTGCAATGTGTATGCTGCATCACCGCAGCATACTTTCGTTACAACAAAACACTCCGGTATGAGTGAACATACCAGGAAAGGGAAAGTACTAAACCAAGAAAAAAATTCCAACCCCCTCCACATGGGCATTGTCCTTTCTTAATTTTATTCCCTCAGCCAAAGCAGCTGTAACATCCAACGAGCCCCAGCACCTAGGACAAGCTGACGGGTGCCTTCCCAGAAAGAACTGCATCCTTACCAGCTTACACAACAAGGGCATAGCCTCTCTGCTGCTAAACCACAGTCTTCTTGTTGGTTCTTTGTATTTTTCCACTATGTTATCACTAAAATTATCAGTCAGGTGGAGGTTTCGCTGTCTGCACTTTAACTATTACTTTTTTTTTTCCTTGGGATGTGCTCAAGAGCACCAACAGCTTGTCAAATAGCAGCACTTGCAATACTTGCCTTATTGCTGGGTGTTAATGTCACTTTATTGGCACTCATTGAACTTGCTCTTGGCCTAATTTCACTTACTGCATGAAGTGCAACACTCAGTAGCAGGAAGAGCTCTCTTCCCTTTGTATTCTTTTTGTGCACAGGTATAACTCTTAAATTATTTATGACTACAAAGGACTTGCAAATAACAGAAAATTTGGGGGCAAAATGAAACCCAAGCAAAGCTCTTTCTCAACATCTTAAATCATTTAGATTACAGAAGATACCATATCATTTTTCCTAGAAAAGATCTCTGTGCAGATAGAAGGGAATGGTGATTAGCTTTGCAACAATAATGAGACCAGTAGTTCAGTTCCTAAGGGTATGAAATGTTCATCTTCTTTTAGAGCACAGTGATTGCAGAAGAGTCATAAAATCTCCTAAATCTGTATATCCCAGTTAAGTCTGCATGCCTCTGCTCCTTAGTAAATGTAGAACAACCTTTTAAAATCCCACTTCTGATATCAGAACTCCAAGGATTCACCAGCTAGTGCCACGCAGCATCTCTCCACAATTTTTTTGCCTGAAGGAAAACTACCAAGAGCCTTATCCATCAAGTAAGTGTATTAACTGAAGACCACTGGAACTCTGCTGCAATCTTTTCTGCCGCTGCAATCTTTTCTGCCGCTGCAATCTGTCACAGAAATCTCACACAATCACAGGATAGTTGAGGTAGGCAGGGACCTCTGGAGGTCATCTGGTCCAACTGCCCTGCTCAAGCAGGGCCACCTAAAGCCAGTAGTACAGGACTGTGTCCAGATGGCTTCTGAACATCTCCAAGGATGAAGACTACACAGCCCCACTGGGCAACTTGTACTAGTGCTTGGCCACCCTCAAACAAAAGTGTGTTTCTTGATGCTCAAGAGGGAACCTCCTGTGCTTCAGCTTAGATGCTGCTATCTGTTGTTTCAGTTTCAAGCCCAGCCTGACCATACTCTGATTTGAGAGCTTTATATTCCTGTTAGAGCAGAGGAAAGACAGACTTCTTGATAGGGCTGTCCCCCTTGCTATGAGGAGGTTGGCTGCTTTATTGTCAGCATAATGAGGGTAACTCACAGGGCTGAAAAGGTTCTGCTGCTGCAGCACCTGTCTTGCACACTCCATTGGCCCATTGTGCAGGTAGCAGGGGATTTCAACTTTTCACTATTTTAAACTCCAAAATGTTCCTGTGAAACACAGAAGGGTTGTTATCTTTATTTTGCAGCTGAGGAAGCCACATAGAAGAAAGGGAAAGGAATTTGTTAAGGGGTACCTAGAGGAAGGCACTGATTTCACTTCCCAGAGACATCCCTGCAGTCCTCGCTCAGAAAGAGGGAGGGTATAGCTCTTCTCCTCACCTGTTGATGATGAGGTATCTCACCAAAAAAAGGCTTTATACAATGCTGGCTGTCACCGGTGATGTATGTCACCATGGCTCACTGAGGACTTGCCTCAGATGAGCCTGGTTCTCAGACAGAAGTACTTATTTTAATAGGATAATATTTCATCCTGAATGTTAAAGTGAAAACAACATTTTGGTGACACTTATTTTTTATATCCAGTGCATTTGATCCAGCACTCCAAGATTTTTGTTTTCTTACTTGCATGCATTTTACACAGTTGTATGAAAAGACTAAACAAAGTAGTGACCCAGAAAGAAATCCTTCCCCTCAGGTAGATCTCAGACTGGAGAAGCCGAAATGAAATCTTGTGTGCTGTTTGCAGATAGAGGGAACCAGCACATTCAAATCCAGTGAGTACTAGCTATGAGTGCAGTGGAAAATTACAACTCGACTTTTATTATGTCAAACTTCCCCTGCCTTTGCTAACCAAACATTTACAATATCAGTTTTTCTTCTGCAAATAGCTGCGTGGTAGCAGAAATTGTGTGAAGGGATATAAGAGACTCTCTCTGACTTAAGACCAGACAATAGGCTCTAACCAGAGCAGGCATTATGTGAGCTGGCTGGGGTTTGGGGTGGGGTTTTTTTTGACAAGAATATTCTTCCTGACAGCCTCCATCTCTACATTATAAGAGAAAATGATGTCATTAACAGTCACCTTCCTATTTCTAATCCCTAACAATAGTATTAGGCAAACTCTAGTGCCTATTTATCACCCCTAACCAGACAGCTTGCAGTGGAAATGAGTAATATAAGGGAGTTTTGTTGCATTTTTCTCTCCTCAGTGCTCACAGGTCAGCTGGGAATATGAGGCAAGCCAATTGTTTCTGTAACTTCAGCTTTCATAGCCCAGCAGCTAGCCATTCATTTTCAGTAGATGTTTTTTTCTGTCTGTGTTGGTCTAGATCAGTTTAGGTGCCAGTTCTCTTCCTGGAAATGTGCCTTTCTGTCAGGATCAGTCGTTTGCACATTGGCACCCAGCCTTCTCCAGGCAGATGCACTCTACTGTGGTGGTGGGATTCTGGAGTGGCCACTGCCTTAGGGCTTCGGTGGAACTTGTGATATTAAAACATTCTCAAGTTGTGGCATAAGATCTGTAGGGAATCAATAGCTTCTGGCACATCAGAAAGTATGTCTGAGTTAGATCTATAGGTTGCATCGTTTTCCTCTAGCCTTTAGAGACAGCTTGCTGACATTCTTGTGGATCACAGAATCACAGAATGTTAGGGGTTAGAATGGACCTCTAGAGATCATTAAGTCCAACTCCCCTCCCAAAGCAGGATCACTTAGGGCAGGCTGCACCTATCCAAGAGGGTTTTGAAACTCCAGAGAAAGAGACTCCACAACCTCTCTAGGCAGCTTGTTCTGGTGTTCTGTCACCAATAAAGACATTTCTCTTCATGTTGAGATGAAACCTTCTGTGTTCCAGCTTATTGCTCCTTGTCCTATCACAGGACACAGCAAAGAGACCATCACCTTCATCTTAACACCCACCCCTCAGATATTTATAGACACTGATAAGATACCCTCTCAGCCTTCTCAAGACTTAATTGTTTGTAAACCAATTATTATCTGCCTTGAAAATGAACTTTGCTTTACATAAACATATGCTTAAAAATAAACATGTCTTCCCGAGGCTATTTTTCAGCATTGCCTTTGTTTTGTCCACTGCATAGCACAGTTTCAGTACAGTTTCAGTAATATGCAAAAAGATACTGGCATATCTTTAGGTTTTTGCTGCAGGTACAGCATTCTTAGCCACACACAGGTTACACAAACTGACAAGATAGAATGTATTTACCACTGAGGAAATAATTGCCCTGCCTCCACCTGTAACCTACATAAGTGAGGTTTATACATCTCTTGAATAAAAGGTGGCATCAGTTGAAGTTTAGCACTGTTTTCTTGGTCTTGAACCCCACACAGGACAAATTAGTTTGGTAATTTTGTGTTTCCCTTGGCTTATCACCTACCTGATTCCTCACCTCCGATAGCTGGCATGAAATCTTGCTACTTTCTGGGCTGGCTGTTTGAAGCAGATAGCATCTGACAGCCTTGCTTTTTCTAGCCTGTGCAGTGTAAGAAGGACATTGAGACACTTGAACGTGTCCAGAGAAGGCCAGTGAGGCTGGGGATATGCCTTGAGCACAAGCCCTACGAGGAGAGGCTGAGGGAGCTGGGGTGTTTAGCCTGGAGAACAGGAGGCTCAGGGGAGACCTTATTGCTGTCTACAACTACCTGAAGGATGGTTGTAGCCAGGAAGGGGTTGGTCTCTTCTCTCAATCAACCAGCACCAGAACAAGAGGACACAGTGTCAAGCTGCACCAGGGGAAGTTTAGGCTGGAGGTGAGGAGAAAGTTCTCCACTGAGAGAGTTGTTAGCCATTGGAATGTGATGCCCAGGGAGGTGGTGGAGTCACCATCCCTGGAGGTGTTCAAGAGGGGATTGCATGTGGCACTTGGTGCCATGGTTTAGTCATGATGAGTTCTGTGGTGATAGGTTGGACTTGATGATCTTTGAGGTCTTTTCCAACCTTGGTGATTCAGTGATTCTGTGGTTGGGTAGGTGGGGACACGACTGGCCCCCAGCGCGTTACTGAGTTCATCTCAGCCCAGTAAGTCAGCTCAGGAAAACTGAGGTTAAAAACGACCACCTTTTAACTACATCTGTTCCTCTTGAAGACCTTACACTACAAGTTCTTTTCAGGGAATGTTTTAACTACATGTGTTTCTCTTGAAGACCTTACAGTACAAGTTCTTTTCAGGGAATGTTTTAACTACATGTGTTTCTCTTGAAAACCTGACACTACATGTCCGTTTCAAGGACTTTTAAAAGACACAGTGATACATATGTGAAGGATACCATAGATCAGACAGCACACAAGGGTTTGGTTTTTCTCTTCAGTAGAAGGAAAGGCATCTTCTGTAAGCATGAGCAGGATTCCTGCATGTGCAGTGGGGAATACCCCTGCTGCTGAGCTAACCAGGAGATTTTTGAGGCTAGGCTAGATGTAGCTCTAAGCAACCTCATCTAGTGTGAGGTGTCCCTGTCCAAGGCAGGTAGGTTGGAACTAGATGATCCTTCAGGCCCCTTCCAACCCTAAAAATACTATGATGCTCTAATCTTCTGGAAGAAAAGATTAAACACCTGCTACAGACATACCCCAGCTCTAAACAGCCCTGTGCTTACTAAACAGACCTAAGTTTGTTTATCTACATAAACAGGTCTATATACCAAGGAGGTGCATGTACCAACACAACGAGATATCAAGGATATCTAGCTGTTGGTTTGTAGGAACTTCAGAGACATGATAGAAGGGAGCTAACCTTGGAAAATTAAAATCAATAATATGAGAGAACAGGAATTTAAGAATGGATTGTCCCAGCAGGGGAGGGTGCAATACATTGAGGAAATGAATGAGTTTGATCAACACACAGCGTTCCTTATCAATGCATCCCTGGTGAACGCACAGGATCCCCAGCAGCTGCAACTTCAGATCTACCTGAAGGACACACTATGAAGTTGTCCTATCATCACCCAAGGGAGAGACCACTTGGACTCTGACTGCTGGGGGAGTTATTAGAGAATCCACAAAGGCAGAAAACATGTTAATAAAAGGCAGGTCTCATTCCTCTCCACTTCCTTCCACACCATTGTGCCTAGATATATCCCCTGGTGGACACTGTACTGGGGCTACATTTTTGGACATGACAGGTGGTGTAAAGCTACTATCTCTTGGCACAGCTATTTAGAAAATCCCAAGCAGAGAAGGATGCCTTGGTGGAGCTCTCATGGGATTAGCTCCCAGGTCCTAGTCTGAAGCGTTATTCAACAACAATGTAATGTACTGTTGTAAACAACGTTATACTCATATCCATCACCCCGCAGAACTGAGAAGTCTCCCCAAAAAGGCAGAATCAAAAACCCTGGCCCCACACTCCCACACCACTCAGCTTCAAAACCAGAAACTGCATAAAAATAATGCAACCTCTTCAAAGGACAGGAAAAAGTCCTGGTAAGAGAGCAAAATGATTGTAGGTGGCAGGGAGGTTGCATAAAAGCATTAGATTAGAAGGTCACGGTAAATATATTCCCGTCCAAAAGAAGTTTAAAAGGTCAAGAAAGACTGCGCACTGATGCAGCAGATCAAAGACATTTCTGAGTGTAAGGACCTTCCTCTCAAAATGTGGAAACATTCTCCAAACTAGAAAACTGGGGGGGGGGGGGGAGAGAAGGGGCTGTGGAATTATATACTCCGGCATTCTGAATGTAAAACTATTGCGAGACAGGCCGGAGTTTGCTCGGGGAGCAGCTAGTTTAAGATACGAATGGTAGTAACCATCTTTTTCCTGCAGCAATAGAAATGGCACAACTCTTAGACAAATTGTAGGACCAAAAAGGGGGTTGGGCTGCAGAAGGATTGCTCGAGGAAGATAAAGAAGCAGCAGAAAAGCTACGTGCAATATGTGCAGCAGCAGTCTGCATGGCAAAACCCAGGTCTGGTCTTACACCTTCTGCCTTTCTTGAGAGGGGACAGAGTAGGAGAACCAGCTCGGTCAGAACTGTCAGCAAAAGACATTTTGGGAAAATTTGAAAAAAAAAAATAATCAATAGAGCATTGTCAGTACTGATAGGATGTGCCCAGTGGGTCTTAGCTAATTCAGATCTGAAACAGTCATGCACTCAGGTCTGGTGTGTAACCTGTCACTTAAATTGGCCTGGGTACAAAAGGAAAGGAAGATAACAAATACAATTCTAGTCCTTAATAAGGACTCCTGGGGAATCTGAGAAACTACAGGCTAAGAAGTTGAACTTCTGTGCTGGGGAAATTAGTAGAAACTACAATAAACAGCCTACATGTTCAGTATACATGAAGTGATGTGAGTTGATAGGGCAGAATCTCCACAGATTTTGCATGGAGAAGTAATGAGTCTCCAACCTGCTTCAGCACATGCTTGTTTACCCCTGTCACACCACTTCCTGGGCTTGGATTTCAGAAAGGCTTTTGATAACAGACCTTCCCCAAAGCTCTTACAGAAAGTAGGTTGACTTAGGGAAAGTAAGATACCTGAGGGGATGCTACAAGGAGGCTGGAGAGGGACTTTCCATAAGGGTGTCTGGCAACAGGACAAGGGGGAATGGTTTTAAACCGAGGGAGAGTAGGATTAGACTGGACCTTAGGAAGAAGTTCTTCAGTATGAGGGTGGTGGAACTCTGGAACAGGCTGCCCAGAGAGGTTGTGGATGCCTCCTCCCTGGGGGTGTTCAAGGCTAGGCTGGATGAAGCCTTGAGCATCTGAGTCTAGTTGAGAGGTGCCCCTGCCCATGATGGGGAGGTTGGAGTTAGGAGATCTCTGAGGTCCCTTCCAACTTAAGTCATTCCATGGGGTAAGAGGAAAGGCCCCCTGCAAGAGCATAGTTGGCTAAAAGATAGAAAGAGGACAGGAAGAAATTATCAGTCTGGAAAGGGCTGTGATGGGTGTATTCATACATGAGTCAGAGAAGGGGTTACATAAGGTGATAGTAAACCATAAGTACATGTAAGTTTTTCTGACTTGACAAAATTATTTAGGATAGTTAAAACTGATCACAAATAGCTCCCAAATTATATTCAACTGAACAACTGTTGACAGCTGCAAAGAAAAATAAAAATTGGGGAAAATAATCTCGACAGTAAGTATTACTCAGTCAAAAGACAGATCTTAGATGTATTTTGGGTTGTTTTATGGAAATGTCATCTCAATACTCACTATAATTCAAAGTGAAAACAGGAGATTAAGTATTATCGGGCAAGGAGTAGAGAGCCAGCTTTAAAATGTGGTTTTAATAACACACAAACTCAATCACATTCCTGCATTCTGGGCTTTGGTTGTCTCACCTCTGAAATGCAGAAGAGACACAAAGAAGGGCAAGGAGAGTGATCAGAGGTATGGCACGGCTGCTGAGCGAGATGAACTTACCAAATGCAAATATTCTGCAACAAGTACAACGCAAAGCAGGTCAAGCCTCATGTAGCTGCACATCAGATAAACTCGGTGCCAAAAGACGTCTTAGGTACCAAGGTATAAACAAGCTTGAAAGCAGATTCAGTGGAAACAGAAAAAGACATCCATTGAAGCTTCACAAGGTCTTGAGGGTAGCTGCTGATGGGAAACTCAATTTGCACTTAACAGCCCAGAAGGCCAACTGTGTCCCCCAGGACAGGCTGCATCAAAAGCAGTGAGATCAGCAGGATGAGGGAGGTGATTCTGCCCCTCTGCTCTGCTCTCATGAGACCCCACCTGGATTGCTGCATCCAGTTCTGGTGTCCCCAGCATAAGAGGGAAATCAAACTGCTGGAGCAGGTCCAGAGGAGGGCCACAAAAATGATCAGAGGGCTGGAGAACCTCCCTATGGGAACAGGCTGAGAGAGTTAGGGCTGTTCAGCCTAGAGAAAAGAAGGGTCCAGGGAGACCTTAGAGTTACTTTCCAGTTCCTAAGGGGGCCTGCAAGAAACCAGGAAGGGACTTTTTACAATAGCTTGTAGTGATAGGATGAGAGGGAATGGATTGAAGCTTGAGGAGGGCAGATTTAGACTGGAGGGTGGTGAGACACTGGAACAGGTTTCCTAGGGAGGTCGTGGATGCCACCTCCCTGGAGGTGTTCAAGCCCAGGTTGGATGAGGCCTTGAGCAACCTGGTCTAGTGGAAGGTGTCCCTGCCCGTGGCAGGAGAGTTGGAACTGGATGATCTTTAAGTTTTCTTCTAACCCCAGCCATTCTATGAATCTATGAATCTAAAGATGCAGATGCCATACTTTGCTCAGGAAGCCTCTCATTTGAAGCTTTCTGTGAGCAGAGAATGCAACTAGCACTGTTTGTCACCTTATCCTCAGGAAACAACCAATACTTAGGATCAAGGCAGACACTGTTGTCTTCACCAAGTTCAGGTGTGCAAATCATGGAGGATGCCTCTCAGAAGAAGTTGTGTCAAGGGATTTTATAATGAAAAATGATAGCTCCTGCTGAAATCCATGCAACATTTCAGGGAGCAGGAGATAGTAGGTCTAATGCTGCCAAGTTGTCAAGCACCTTCACATGCTGTTATCCCAGGTGATGATGAAAAGCTAATTAGGGATGTTCTCACACACAAGTGTCAGTACACACTTGTGCAGAATATTCCTTCTGGAAACAGCATGTTAAAACTATTTTGACTGTAGTCAGTCCATTGTATTTAAACAGTCGCTGCTGTAATCCTTTCGTGCCAATATTTGTTGCTTGACACTTCTGCTTCTGAGGAACATCTGCCTCTAAACCTTCTTGGTTTTTTAATGATCCAGCAGAAGACTTATCAAGACTTATTTCTGTTAGCTTTCTAAAATTCCTTCTGCTGAAGATCAGTGGTTTGTTAAAGGAAAAAGAGTTATGTTGGGCCTTCAAAATGTCCACTTTATATATTCATAAACACCCCTAGCCCCAAATCAATCTGGACCATAATCAGTTTACTTCTTTACTCAGCCATGGACAATTATTTCAAATCTATAAATGTCAGCATTCTGCACGGTGATTCAAATGTTTTATGGGTCTGAAGGTCTCAGTCACTTACTGAAACATGGAAGTTATTGCAATGATTTATTTTTATTCTCCTCATTACACTGACCTCAGTTTTCATCGTGTGATTGAGTAGATAACTTTACCCAGACCACAGATCTTTCCCTTTCTCATTGCTCTTTTACCCTTGTTCACCGAGTTTCTCTTGCAGGCATTTGCTTTTTGCAAGAGCTCCACACCACTAAGTGAGGCTCTTGCTCGAGGAGAGACTCAAAGAGTGCACAGTAATCCCTGGGCACTGGTACGGAAACAGGTCCTGTTCCCAGGTGGTCTCCTAAGTGCTTCTCACTGTCCCACAGACCCAGGGTAGCTTAGTACATTTTCAGCTAAAGGTTCAGTGATGAGAGAACCCCAGCAGCCTGTGAGAGATCTTGACGGATGAGGACAAGTCACCCCAGAAGAAGAGAGCTGTGTGAGCGCTGTTGTTGGTCACCCTCTCAGACACCCCCATGACTGACACTGCAGTTTTCTGACCTCAGCTTCCAAGTTCAGATCAAGGAATTAGGCCTGGACTTAACTTTCTATTTCGTATTAGGCTGCTATAAATACACTGACTTTGCATATGTAAGCATCACTGTTGAGCCAAATGCTTTCACAACGAACCTTCCTCTCTTGTTCAGCTATGAAAAATTCTTTGGTTTAGTTTTTTGTTTTCTCTCATAAAGTAACATATTTACTTTAAACCTAACTACAGCAATGTCTTCTCTGGTCTTAAAAGAGAATTTTAACAATGCCAACATATGGAGGTCTAGCCTGGTTTCAGTGACTGCTCAGTGTTTGTGCTTCCCTCTAGCTAAGGCAATACCCAAGAGCCATCTACTTCCCTGCTAGGTGGAACACCCCACTTGATGTTGGGTTACTGACAGGACAGGCCTTATTCTTCAAAATCTTTACTTATTTGTGGAGAGCAGTTGCTTAAGGAACCAGTAAGAGTGGCACTTGCTGAGTTCCAGAGAGTCAAGCCTCATGCCTGCAGTATCTACTACAAGGTGACAAACGATGGGAGGGAATCAAACCATTCACCCTTCTGCTGTGCCATGGGCAGTGCTGAGACATCTGAGACGCTGGCAGATGGGATGAAGATCCTTTCTCCAGCCACTCTTCAGAGAACTGAGTTCTCTGCCTTTTCTCACAGATGTTATTTGCCAGGAGATTTCAGCTAAATTCCTGTTCATCCATAGCTATTTCAGGAGAGACACATCA
This sequence comes from Picus viridis, assembly GCA_033816785.1. Classification (NCBI taxonomy): domain Eukaryota; kingdom Metazoa; phylum Chordata; class Aves; order Piciformes; family Picidae; genus Picus; species Picus viridis. The sequence goes on from CM066572.1 coordinate 27,379,850, forward strand.
GTTTAAAAGGAAGGTGCTGGTTGCTTTTTTTCCTGGAGGAGCGTTTTTGGTGGCCAGCACCGTGCTACGGTTGCTGCAGCCGCTGTCATCCGTGTTCCTCTGGGGACAGTGGTGAGGAGAGCAGGGTGTTGCTGCTCATTAGGCTGATGACTTTCCAAGGTAGGGAAAAGCAAGAGATCCCTCGGTGACCTGACACCGCAAATCCTCTGTCTCAAGCGTGCTTCCGGATTAGGGCTGAAGCAGGCAAAGCTCCATGGTGCAGGAGCCAGCGCAGTTGATATCTTGGCTGTAGATTACAGGGTTATGCAACAACTGAAGCAATCCTGGCTGGCAATATTTTTATGATGTGAACCAAAATTTGGCTCTTGTGTGAAAGACCACAGTGTGATACAGTGGTGTGACTTTTGGTTGCTTAGCTCTGGATAGCTCTGTTTAACAGAAGTGTATAAATAGCCATGAACAAATGCCCTTTGAGAACTGTCACCAGCAAATTACTGATTCTCTGCCTGTTGCCATGAAAGCATTAGAAGTACTTTAGATATTAATAAAAAAAAAAAAATTAAAAATCCCTCTTTCATAACAGACAAATAGAATTTTCTAAAGTGTTGATTTGCACCCTTTCACATTTATTGAATATATTTGGCATATGAATATTTATAGACATTCCATACATGCCTATAAACATGTTGTACAAAAGAGATTTCAAAACTGAAACACTGCTGATACATATCACAGAATCACAGAACCACAGACTAGAGCTGATTGGAAGAGACCTAAAGATCATCCAGTCCAACCCTCGACCCAGCACTGAAGGGTCAACACTAAACCGTGTCCCTAAGTGCCAGCTCCACACACCACTTGAACACCCCCAGGGGTGGTGACTCCACCACTGCCCTAGGCAACCCATTCCAGTGTCTGAGAACCCTTTCAGTGAAGAAATATTTCCTAATATCCAGCCTAAGTCTTCCTCTAGTCCTGTTTTTGACACCAAGGAGAAGAGGCTGCCCCCTCCTCCCTCCAGCTTCCCTGCAGGTAGTTGTTGAGAGAGGTGAAGTCTCCCCTCAGCCTCCTCTTCTCTGGACTGAACAACCCCAGCTCCATCAGCTACTGCTCATAGACCATGTGCCGCAGCCCTTCATGAGCCTCATTGCCCTTCTCTAGACACACTCCAGCACCTCAATATCCTTCCTATAGTGAGGGACCCAGAAGTGAACACAATATGCGAGGTGTGGCCTCACCAGTGCTGAAAACAGGGGGATGATCACCTCTCTGTTCCTGCTGGCCAGCACTTTTGTTGAGCCTAGAGGCAAATCATTTTTTCAAAGGAGACAAAAAGCTCTGCATTGATCTGTACCTCTCTCAACAAGGTGATGCCTCTTCGCAAGGTAAATAGTTCCAAATGAACCCCTGGGTAATGATAACACCAATCCACTTATATCTTCCTAGGAGAAAAATGTGAAACCTATCCTTCTAATCCCATAAGTCTTAAAAATTAATACCTGAAAATACTCCCTGACAAGCACATTGAATCCTGGGATTGGCCTTTACCAGGCGTCTGAGAGACCCAAAGACCTGACAGCAGACATGCAGCAGTTCCTTGGGGGGAGGTTAAATGGTTTGAACCATGACCTTCCTACAGAACTCAAAGCCCTGAGTATTCTCCTGATCACTGGAGGTGTGAAAGAGGCACTCCCCAGCTGCACAGGCAGCTTCAGCTGTGAATTATGAATGATAAGTTTGCCACAAAACTGTTCAGAGCAGCAGGTGATAAACCTTTGTACCTTTGGTTGTTAGAAGTTGATTTTCCAGGGTCCTTCAGTAGGAATTTCCAGGATTTAGAAAGATTTGCACAGAATATTCAAACAATATATGAAAGAAAATTAATGGGATGCTTTAGTGTAGATGGTATCTCAAAAAATAGGTAGTTTTCAGCATTTTTGTTGAACCCTAATTTCTTCAATCCAGGGCAAAATGTTTTGAATACCTTGATTCTTGATGAATTTATCAAGCAGTTTACAACAAAAGAATCCTTGTCCTTCTTTGTGACTAATTCCTGGGTGCCCCAGGGTGAAGCTGGTCCTGGGAATGTCTGTGATGGTGGAATGTTTTTGAATGCCAAAAAATCATAGAATGGTCTGGGTTGGAAAGGATCTCTGAAGGTCATCTAGTCCAACCCCTTCTGCAGTAAGCAAGGACATCCTCCACTAGATCAGGCAGCCCAGAGCCCCGTGGAGCCTCACTTTAAATATCTCCAGGGATTGGGCCCTAACCACCTTCCCAGGCAACCTGTTCCATGTTCTACCACACTTGACATGACCTGTGCTGATGCCTTCTGTGCAGCCTCTGTGCCTGTAAGCAAATCAGCAAAGTTTTCTGTGACAGGCAGGGATGTGAACGTGAGGAGGAGAAACTGATGGAGATATGGAACTGATCTTTGAAGATCAAGATCAAGACCAAGATATAAAGGATGTAAGGCCATTTCCCCTGTCATGGGTCCCATGGAAAGTCAAAGTAAATTATCATATCTTGTAGGGGAGCAAAAGGAAACTGTAAGAGAAGCTGAAGCAGGATTGCTTCTGTGACTGTGTTCCTGGGAGAAATCCCTGCCTCGTGCTGCCTACAAAGTTCCTAATACTAGAAGAGGGCTAGAAAGGAAGGTAGTGTAACATCAGGCAAACAAAAGCTCACACAGAAGCTTTTTCTGTTCCCACTGTCTCTGAGAAGAGCTTTCTTTAATCGTATTACGGTAAACCCAGCATCAGGTCTTTCCCTTATGTTGTTTTGACAAGAGAAGGGAACTGGCATGAAGGCTGGATCCATATTAGTGAATTAACCGGCCCCAGGAGTGCTCGAGGCCACCGACGCCTACCCTAGTCCTCAGCGTGACTTTGGCCTGGGCCAACCAGCACTGGCTGAAACACCTCCTGAGCCTGACTTTGGCCTCAGCACACGACCAGTCCTCAGAGAATACATAAAGTCATTCCTGCACTTTTGTCTTCTCCAAAGCATGGCCCAAAACTACAGACATTTTTTCTCTGCTTCTGGTTCTCTGCCGGCCCCTTTTTATACTTTTGATCACTGTCAGCAATTCTATTAAACAGCAAATATCCCCATGAGCATTTTGCAGATGCCAGAAAGAAATGAGCTATTAAATGCCAGCCATTAGGGTATAATTCTGTCAGATGCTTTATTCTGCAATGTGTGATGGATAACAAGCCATGATGTTATCTGTGTATCCCATCTTACCAGTGCCTCTCAACAGCATCTTTCTCGAGACACTGCTTTTTACTGCATTATCATCATTCTTCCTTAAAAACGCCATTGAATTCTAGTTTCTTCTCTATTTCCTTCCTTCTCTTAAAGGGACACATTCCATCTGTATTTAAAGCTTCTGACCAGAGGTCAAGCTTCTTGTGCAGGCCTTAGGCAGAGTTGAATTAGCCACTGCGCAGCACCTGTGGGGAAGAAAGTTCAGCAACTGGTGGCAGGCTGTGCAGGTGGGCTCTCAGCAGGAGGAACTGAGCACTGAGCAGCTGGTGGGGATGGCATTACCTCATCTGAACTGAAGTACATTTGAGCATTTGCTTACTGACCTGTTGCATGTGGCCTCTGGATATACTTCAGGTTACTTTAGGAGGTCTGGGTATGCCACTGGAACGGGGAGAAGACCTAACAAATACTTAGCCATTTTTTTACCTGCAAGTAGTGACCCTGTAATTAACAAGGAGATAATAAACACAAATTATATGAACATTCAAATCAGTGAAATACACCTTGGCAGAAATTCCTATACTCTGTTTTCAAGCCACCAAAATACTAAGTAAATAACTTACAAAATTCTGTTGTCACCAAATTCACACAAACAAAATCTCCCTGGCTTTGACCATGACCAAAGAACTTTATATCCTGCAGGTACATTTAATGTTGAAAATAAATCAAGAGGGGCTGACCAAAATCCTGCTCAGGTGAATTGTCCTTCAGGAATGCTATGGCACAGCTTGAAATGGATGTGCTGAAAACAAACTGAGCCAGGTATTTCTGTGTGTAAAGATCAGGTAGGGTGGGTACTAGTGTCGTGGTTCTGAGGCTTTGCTGTCTCTGCCAAGCAATATCACCTGACACCAGTTTCCCCATGAGCAGATTAGTCCATAGCTGTTTACCAGGAGAACTGCAGCTCTGTCCTCATCACAGAAAAGCAATTCCTTAGACCACAAACTGCCACTGTTCTCATGTACTGCTGTGGAGGTGTTTATTGACCAAGCTAAGTGAAAAGATACCTGTGGAGTTGCAATAACATGCAACAATCATTACCAGACAATAGGGTTTCAGCAAATTTTTGATGCTCTTAATTGAAAGTCTCATAAATAATCCACTCCTTTACACACATTTCAATGAATGCTAAACAAAAGAAGGCAAATATGCCCTGGTACAATGCTGGCTGTGTGAAGCTCATTCCTCAGGCTAGAAATCCAGGTGGTAGCAATCGTCTCCTCCCTTCCAGGGCACAGTATCAAAAAGGCATTCAGCATGTGGTCCTGTGGACAAATATCACAACCCCAAAGCCCCATTCAATCCAGAAGCAGTTCAAGACACTAAGATTAGGATTTACTAACAAACTTACATGTCCTTATAACCAAGAGGATGTGATCCTGAGACTAGGATGGCAACACCTGTGGTACTGCCTAGTAGATGCCATGTCTGAGGTATGACAGGAAGGTAATCAAGTATCTCAGTGCAACATTGGGCAAGGAGTTTCTGGGAAAGAGCTTGAAAACATACCCTGGACTTCATATTTACAATTCATCTTTGATGCACACAAATAACAGTTTCCTCCAAAGGATTATCTGAAGGGCATCTTAGTTCCTCTGTGAATCCTGTACCACCTATAAAAACCTATTATTTAAATATGTGTTCTGCTTTAAATTTTGACGTGAATGTTCAGGCTCCAGAACCAAACTTCACCTTTTACCCAAGATGTAGTATGACAGTTTCTGGTTGCACAAATTCATATCTGCTTAGAAGCACTCTGGGATCAAAGTCATCTCACGAAGCAAGGTTAAAGCAAGTCTGCCTGGCAGGTGAAAGGCTGCTGCTTTATTTACTAAGCCTTATAATCTTTTGACTTGCAGTTCGCTGTCAAAGAAGATTATGGAAGAACTACAGCCCATATCCAAGTGTTACAAGTCTATATTTGGTATCACACCAAGTTCCTATAATAAAGATTGGGAAAGACTGCTGAGCATAAAAGATTGCCAGGTGGGCTGATTGATAGACAAGCACTAGAGCTGCATTGTAGGAAATGTGACAAAACAAGTTGTGTATATGTCAGTGTCAAGACTGACCCTGCCCTATCTCTTTCCTACTGCAGTTCAAGGCTCCATGCCGTGTCTGAGTTGTTTCAACTTAATTAAAATCAGAGGGTGCTGCACAACTGATTTAGATGCAGATTTGGATTTTCATCATTTGATAACAATCTATTTTTATTCATTTTTTTAACAATCTATTTTTATTCAGTCATTAATAATTAACTTGATTGGTATACCACATGGGTCTCTGTGGGCTTCTTCAGTGGCTCATTGACGATCCTCAGGAGGCAGCCTGGGTGTCACAGAATCACAGACTCGCAGAATGTTAGGGGTTGGAAGCGACCTCCAGAGATCATTGAGTCCAACCTCCCCCTGCCCAAGCAGGATCACCCAGGGCAGGTCACACAGGAGCACATCAGGCAGGTTTTGAAAGTCTCTAGAGAAGGAGACTCCGCCAAGGGGGATTGAAGCTGGAGGAGGGCAGACTTAGAGTGGAAATTAGGAGTAAATTCTTTACAGTGAGGGTGGTGAGACATTGGAACAAGTTGCCCAGGGAAGCTGCGGATGCCCCCTCCCTGAAGGTGTTCAAGGCCAGGCTGGATGAAGCCTTGAGCAACCTGGTCTAGTGCAAGGTATCCCTACCCATGGCAGGGGGGTTAGAACTAGATGATCTTTAATGTCCCTTCTAACCTAAACCACCCTATGAATCTGTGAATCTGCAAGGACGCAAAGAATGTTTCTTTTCGGAAGCGGTGGCAGCATGTGCCTACCTGTACCATTACATCATGTTCTGTGGGCTAGAAAGGAAACCTAGGGGTGGACTGGGAAAGAATTGTAAGAAATACATCTAGTACTTGGGCAACGTCTGATGTCAGCCCTTTAAAAAAGGTATTTTCCTCTTCTGTTCCTATTTTCTCTGTAAATGCACGAGTAAACAAATGATACCTGAAATCACTGCAGAAATTAAAACTTAAACCATTGTCTAGGATTACAGCTAACCTGTAAATCTTGAGCCAAATATTCGCATGAGTATGAAGACCTATGATTGCCTCATGAGGGATGCATCCGGGTAAGACTAATCCAAACAGCTTAAATATTCAGATGCCACTTTGCTATCTGGAGTTTCGCAAGGAGTTTCTGGTCTGCAACATAACAGGCTCTGAAATATTGCTTAATAATTTAAAGTGCACAAAAGCAAGCTGCAAGTTGCAGGGAAAGGCAGTTAATTTGGAAAAATGTGTTGCATTAACCATGTTTCCCTAAGATTGCTGGAGAATTAAATAGGTCACTAGCTCATAACAATGCATCTTCACATCTTGAGTCCTCTGGAACACTGGTTTTAACAGCAGGCAGCCCTGTCAGAATAAATATCTGCTGCATGCACACACACACAAAAAAACCCCAGACACTGTCTCACTGCACACATGTAGGAACTCCTGCTTTGTAACACTTTGCTTGAAGACTTATTTGCCCTTTCCCTTGCAACTATCAGACAAGAGAACATTTGCCACTTCAGCTATGAGGGGCAGAAATTTAATTCCCTTATCTCTGTTGTCCTATTTTCCACCCAATCTTGAGTGAAGTAGAAACTTGGGCTATGAAACCAAGGTAAAGGATGGCAGGCAAAATGAAGCCAGGTTGCCAGGCAGTGCCATCTAGGGGTAAAACATCGGGACAGTGTCTTCTGCGTTACTCAAGCTAAAGAGACCCTGCCTATAGTTGTTGTAGGATGAAATACACTATCCTCCAAAGCCGATCTGCTTTTCCAGCTCTGTAAGACATTCCAAAAAGATGCAGATATTACTGAGGTCCCACTGTGACAACACTGCTGTGAAGTCCTGGAAAAATCTCGTTAGTACTTTAGAGGGATTATAAATGAGGATGTGGTTGCACAGCCTTAAATTCTCTGCTTTTGTTTTGTTTTAATTATCCCTGTGTAACAAAACTGTGCTTTGATTAATTCATCTGACAGATTGAAAAATTCTGAGGGGATTTTGGTGAAATTTTGTCTTACTGGCCATACAGGTAGACGGACAATAAAACAGGTCTAGAAACCACATCAATCAGAAAGTAGGTGATGGGAACATTCCCAGGCAGTCACCAGATCATAGTATCATAGTATCAGTCAGGGTTGGAAGGGACCACAAGGATCATTTAGTTCCAACCCCCCTGCCATGGGCAGGGACACCCTACACTAGATCAGGCTGGCCAGAGCCTCATCCAGCCTGGGCTTAAACACCTCCAGGGATGGGGCCTCAACCGCCTCCCTGGACAAACCCATTCCAGGGCTTCACCACTCTCATGGTGAAGAACTTCTTCTTCTTATCTAGCCTGAATCTCCCCACCTCCAGCTTCATTCCTTTCCCCCTAGTCCTATCACCACCTGAGATCCTGAGATGTTCTCTGTTTATGCCCCTGACTGCCTCAAAAAAGGGTTCAGTATTTTCAGTAGGATCCTGCTGCACTGGCAGGTGAGAGGATGGGCTCTCTGGTCACTTGGTCATGGCAGCAAGCAGGAGCACAACACCCAAATAATATTATTGAGCCACTGCAGCCCTTTCAGACACTCTGTTGCCTCTCCTGGAAAAGATGCTCTTTGGAAAAACTCAAATCCAAGCAGCTCTGCTCAGGCAGGATACGGAGGAAGATATTAAAATATTAATTCTTCACGGTGTGAAGCCTCTTTGGACAGCTAGGTGAGCGCTGTGGTGCGGACTGGGAGAAGAAAAGTTATTGCAGTAATCAAGACATGGTGCACCTACCTGCTCTGTTTCTTAATTTGCAACATAAATAATGTGAAAGCTGCTAAGATGCTGACATGTTTAATGCAAAAAAAAAGTTCTCTTAAGGTCTAGCACAGCTACACAAGCCATAGTCAGAATAATGGTACTTTCACCTGCACCTGAGAAAGTGTGTCAAGATGCAGAAAGGATCCATACCCAAGGGAGTCTTTGATCTTAAACAATAGAGGGGTTAGAGAAGAGAAAGGTAATCTCCTCCTTGAAACAATGAATTGAGGTAATGAGAGATTAAGTGGATAGTCCAAGATTATATAGAAAAGCCCATGTCAGAGCCAGGAAACGAGCTGAAATCAGAAAGCAAAACAAAATACACTGTTAGCACTTTGAATAATCCAGACCAGGACCCAGGGGCCACATTTTTAAAGGAAGGTAAATTAAGCACTGGAACAGCTGACTGAGGTGAATCCTGGATCCACTAGCGTCATTTGGACGGGAAGCCTTTCATAGATGCTGTGACTCCACAGGAAGCTGCTGCTGCTTGGGTGAAAATACCACTGGGTGATCTGCAGAGGCATGTAAGTGTCTACCCTCTGTTGTTCTGCACTTGGAGGTGGTCTCTGGCCTGTGCTGTGCAGAAGCACATGCCAGTTTATCACAACTGCCATAGCTGACCTTAGCCTTTAGGAATCAAGAGTCCCTCCTCAGTCACTACATTTCCAGATGCCTCCTCCCAGAATATTAATCAGGTTGAAATCAGTCTGTTACCAAGCAGCGTAATGATGGATTGGGTACTTACTGATGAAAATCTTGGCTAGTTCTTGCAACAGACAAAAGTGACTGCAGCTACTCCTCACTTTACTTCTTAGGACTCATGCTGCACTGTCCCAGCACCACTCCAGCCCTCACATGAATGTGAGGGTTGCCGTGAGGGTTGCCTGTGATGCCACATCAGAACATATTTACAGCTGTTGCAAATCTCTGCTTTGTACTGCTATAAACAACTGCAAAAGATGCAGGGGAGCTTTGAAGAGAATAGCTGATCTTCTGAAATAAAATAAGTGAGATGAGCAAGGGTCAGCTCATGCAAGGCACTCACTTGATTCTGCTGCTCCTGCCGTGGGAAGCACACACCACCATAGCACAGATACTTCCACCACAGGTCACCATCCTTTTTCCTTCCAAATCCTTGCTGACTAGGAGGAAGTCCTGTCTTGCCATTGGCATGTGGAAATCTGTGGCCTGTGATGCACAGAAGCTCAATGAGATTATCACAGCTGTCCCTACCCGCTTTAAAGTCCATTATTCTAAGCCACTAGATCCTCTCCCTTCCCTCAGCCTGAACTTCTGCATCACCTACCAGAAGAGCAAAGCCTACCACGTATAAGTAGGAGTTGAAACTGCAGCATGTGTGTGTTGGTGACTTTTCACAATATATAAAATGGTACTGAGTGATTGATTATAGGTGTTAACTCTAATTCTATTATGCTTTTTAAACCACAATAAATGCTGAGCAGCATATTATCAAGTATACACTTATTATCTGGTGTGCTTTTTCTACCAAGCTTCTGAGTTGGGTGATGAAAGGTGTAGGGTAAAATCAGTATAAAACATAAAGAGGCCTGTTTGAACTCAGAGTCAACCTTGGCTTCTGAAAGAAGGACTCTGCAAGGTCCCCTCCCTGCCCTGTCTCCCCTCACCCATATTCTGACACCATGTAGAAGCAAGCCTGGACATGTATTTAACCCCATGGGCTGGAAACTCAGACAATACTTAAGTCAGGAGAGACACATCCAGAGGACATGCACTAGGGACAATACTGCCTTTCACATCTGCCACACACCTATCTGCCTTGGTGAGATGGGTAAGGCAATGACCTCCTGCCCAGATGGACACCTCTTGCATCTTTATACGTTTCTCTAAGGTAGATTGGTATTTCTACCCTGATCACTGGGTGTTCAGAAGAATTTAAAGCTAAATAATGACATCCTGGCATACCAGGTAGGAGAGTTTCCCTGGCCCAGTGACTGAGGCAGCTTTGTGGGGGTTGCAGGATCTGGAGAGATCAGGACCATATCTCCTGCTGCTGTCCCCATTTCCAAGCTGACTTGGGCATCACCATCGGGCACTTCACTGAGCCATAAGCACACTGAATGGGCATGAACCTACAGACAAAACACTTTGTTGCTGAGGCATGGTTGGGAGTTGCACAAATGCATGTACTCTGCTTCTGTATAGAAGAAACTCTTGCCACCACATGGGAAAACTAGAATTTGTTTTAAGAAAGACAGCAGACCCTAATGTTCAGAGTCCACCACTAAAACAATCAAACAGTCCACTCATCAGCAGGAGCAGTGCCATGACCACTATCTCTGATCACTTTCAGGACTGCGTAGAAATGTCTTTGTTATAGCACAGTCCCGGATGCAAGAATCTCCAGAGCTCCTCCAGTAAACAGAAATAGAAGCATGCCAGCTAACAGAGGCATTTGTTGTCATTTCTTGCTCTGCCATGGCATTTATCGAATGAATTTGCTTACAGCGGGCTTGCACAGAGCTTTTGGCTGTCTGGCTGCTGCTTAGTCTGGCATGACAGACTACCCTTTTCACTCCCACTCCCCATGGAACAATGTTGGGGTTTTTTTTTCCCCCTAAAAGACAGATTGATTATTATTTTTAATTTATTCACATCAGGCATGCTCTAAACAGGCAGTGAAGCACACTGCAAGGCCACTTGGGCTTCCTGTTGCTCTATGCTATGATTTAATCTTTCACATCCAAGTTTTGATGGTGGGTTGTTTTGGAATTGGTTTTTGGTGGTGGTGGTTTGGTTTGGTTTTTGGTTTTTTTTGACCCCTTGATTATGAGTAACAGGAAATAGGAGAAAATAGGGGTTGGGTTGGGTTTTTTGTGTTGCTAGGGTAAGAAAAAATACGATACAAACGCTTCTCTTCCACCTCTGTTCCTTGAGCAGAGCTGTGGGGACAGTCTTTCCTGTCCTTCTGTGATTTGGAGAGCATGAGAACAGCCATAGCTCAAGCTTTCTTCCTTTGTCTTTCTTAATCATATTCACCTCAGTTCTGCAGGCCTTAGAGACATGCAATGAACGCTGACACCGACTATGTAACATACAAATTAACATTTGTCTGACATCCTGTTAATCCGCAGCGATAATCAACTGGAGTCTTTTGATCTAGTAAGGGTTGAAGGGAGATTAGCACAGGATGGATAACCCTTTTAATTGATTAAAATGGTAAGAGGAGAAAGAGCGAGCTGCTTCCAAAATCCTGTGGCTCAGTGGCCAAAAAAGTCTATGCTGTGGATTTCCTAAGGCCCCCAGCAACGAAGCAGCTTTGACTAAGATCTCCCACAGACGCTGCTTCGTGGTTTGGGAATAGGAGAGGGTGCAGGTTTTGAGTTTGCAGAGCAAGAGGCAGAATAAGGTCTCCAGCAGTTTTGTGTTCTCCTATAGGGAGAGCATCAGGCAAAGCATATGTAGCAGATTAAAAGATCAGACAGCTGCCCTAGGTTTGCATGTCAGAAAATCAGCTTTGGTTGTTCAGGTATCAGAGGGGGAAAAGCATGATTTGTTTCCATATCTGTGTTTAAATTACACAAGTATTAGGGCAACCTTTTACAATCATGTGCCAGGGAAAGTACATTCTCAGCAGCATCAGGGAGAATTACCCCTTTAGGGTTACAGCTATCCCTTCCAACACTGTGTGGCAAATTTTAGCTACACGAAAAGAAAATCATCCCAGTCTGGTTGCAAAGTACTTGAATTTACTTCCTGCTGAGCAGAAACACACAAAACCAGAAAACAGATGCAAGCCTTTTGGGGTGCAGACACTGCTGAGAGAGCACCAGCACATGCCCTGAACATAAAGCTATAGGAGAGGACGTTTACTTGGGGAGCACCCTGGTGGTCAATTGGTGCAAAGAAAAAGTTCCATCTAAGGATGTGTGCAGCCATTATAATTATTGTTCACACAGTAAAAGGAAAGATGATTTAGGGCTGTGATTGTGCTGCGGGTCCCACTGCTGCCACGCAGCATGCACCTTCAAAGGGTGTTGGCAATGTGCAAGTGTGTGCACATTTATTTATCAACCTGAGAAGGAAAGGACAAAACCTTAGGCTGACAGAATGACAAATTTCATGCTAGTATGTGTGTGTGTGTGTGTGTGTGTGTGTGTGTGTGTGTGTGTGTGTGTGTGTGTGTGTGTGTTTGTGTGTGTGTGCTCCAGAAATACAGGATCTACTGCAGACTGAGTCACTGCTTTTCAATGTGCTCAGCTGTTATAGAATTAGAGTAGAATAGAATAGAATAGAATAGAATAGAATAGAATAGAATAGAATAGAATAGAATAGAATAGAATAGAATAGAATAGAATAGAATAGAATAGAATAGAATAGAATAGAATAGACCAGACCAGGTTGGAAGGGACCTTCAAGATCATTGTGTCCAACCTATCATCCAACATCATCTAATCAACTAAACCATGGCACCAAGCACCCCAACCAGTCTCTTCCTAAACACCTCCAGTGATGGTGACACCACCACCTCCCTGGGCAGCACATTCCAATGGGAAATCACTCTCTCTATGAAGAATTTCTTCCTAACTTCCAGCCTAAACCTCCCCTGGCACAGCTTGAGACTGTTTCCTCTTGTTCTGGTGCTGGTTGCCTCGGAGAAGAGACCAGCCCCCGCCTGGCTACAACCTCCCTTCAGGTAGTTGTAGAGAGCAATAAGGTCTCCCCTGAGCCTTCTCTTCTCCAGGCTAAGCTACCCCAGCTCCCTCAACCTCTCCTCATAGGGCCCCTCCCCAGCTTTGTTGCCCTCCTCTGGACATGTTCCAGCAAGTCAACATCTTTCCTAAACTGAGGGGCCCAGAACTGGACACAGGACTCAAGGTGTGGCCTAACCAGTGCCGAGTACAGGGGGGAATGTTATCCTCCAGGTTTGGTTCACACTATGTGGATTTTTTCCCCCTGTGGAATTTTGAAACAAGGTCAGTTTGGAGGACTCCTTATGAGAAGTGCTACACAAATACACACCCCAAAGAGAGCCTGCAACTCAAAAATTACACAGTGGGAAATTTTTACACAAAGGGTAGACACAGTGGCTCGTGTGGGAATTATGAGAATACCTGACAGAGTAACAGACAAAAATCTTGGTGGTTGTCTTCTTTGAAACTGTCAACTGAAAGAACTTAAAGAAGAGACATGAAGGAGAAAAATGAAGTGGATATGATGTGTTTATGGGTACCATCTAATGAGACCACACCCTGCCAGTCTTGAAAGTCAGCTGTTGATGTGTGACATGCTCAGGAGAAGAGAACTGCACAAAACACATTTTCAAAGCATCAGGCTAGGATGGTGATCATGGGGAGTGACTGTGAACAGACTGGGATTGCCTTTGCCAGTGTAACTAGAGAAAAAGATGCAGAATTAATCAGTAGTGGAGACCAAAAGGATGGAGCTTACAGCTATGCAGGTAAACCAGGAAAGAGACCAAGAGCTCCAGAGAAAGAACCTTGGATACAGTCTGAACAGTAGAATTAAGTTAGGCTGAAGGCAACTTCTTACCAGCGGATATGAGGAACAAGTAGAATGAGTGGTGGTGGCTGTAGGGAACCTACAAGAAAATAATAACAATTGGAGAAAGGGAATTCAAGGTGTCTCTCAGCTGTGTTGGCTTTGATGAGACATTGAGCAATCTGGGGCAACACTCCAGAGATGTAGGAGGAGTTTCTAGCTGATGGATATTAAAACACTGGATCTATAAACAAAGTGAATGGGGAGAGCAGCTGTGTTTGTCAAGGATCACAAAAATACAAAGAGGGAAAAGAGGACAGACCAAAGCATGGAGCCCTGTGGGCTTATTTCTCACTAAAGCCACAGTGAATGAACCCCAATTGGACTTAGGATTTCTAAACACACCTGCAGGCACGTTCCCCTGGGAACTTCTCTGCAGACTCTGCATGTCTTCAAGCAGAAGCACTCACATTGTTTGCAGCACACCTAAACCCTGTGCACAGCAGTGATTCCTGAATCTCAGTCAATTCTCATCCCATTTCATGCATCTTACACTTGCTTCTAGCGTAATACATTCTCCAATCACCTGGGTTGATATTCTTATTATTCTCTGCCTCTGCTGATCTTCTTGGCCATCACTTCTCCATGTTGTGCATAATCTGGATCATAATCAGCCTGCGTGGGCTGCTCTGCCAGTGAATTATGTGCTGGCTGCTGATGCTGTGAATGAACATCTATAGACTGCATAAATGAACACAGGCTGGCTTTCATCAGGCTGCACTAAACGCCAGCCCATTCCTGCTGCAACTTGCATGTCAAATGACATGTGTATAGCATGGAATGGACTTTAGTTTATCTCATCTCTTCCTGGAGTAGTGTTGAAGCATAGATTTTTCCCCACAAACCTCTTCAACTCTAAAGAAGGAGTCAGGCTGCGGATAAAGGTTGTGCTTCCTCCACTGTTAGTTTAGTTGCCACTTGTCATAGCATCATTCATCCTTCAGACTATTTAGCAATTATTTTACCCAGTAGTCTTTCAGTACATGTTCATGCATTCCTGGGGTGCTATATAAAATGAGGTACTGAAATCTGCATACTTTAGCTCCTGTCTTTGCATAACTTCCTAATTTTGTAACAGCCTTAGAGCACCAGCTGTTCAACATCCGATTATGCTGTGCGTTGTTTTAATTCCATCATACTTACACACTCAGGTTTTTTTCCCCCTCTTAATACTTATTCCACTGATGACATCTAGGCTTCATTTCATCAATATCTGGTTTTAACCAGGCCTTTAATATTTTGCCATTTATCAGACTGCTTTCTTTTAATATCAGCTTAGATTTTCAAATCTAGTTTCTCCCACGGCGTTTTGCTTTTTCTCCCAGCTCAGCGGGAGCATGTGGCTCAGTGCTGGTTGGAAAAGGACTCTAAGACCCACAGCAGCGGGGAGCTCACCTCCCTGTGAATCTCCTCTGAGGTTTTCATGGAGGTTTGCAGCCTTCAGCAGATTCATAGCCCATGGCAGACACAGTGCTGCCAGTGTTCCCAAGGCTTAGCCTTCCTGGAGTTGGATGGAGAAGAGTGAGCACATGAGAAGAGTACAGGGCATTGATAAAGCCATACTTCAAATCCATGTGTTATTTGTAGAAGCCTTTCTGACTTCTCTCAACTCCTTGGCTAGATTTACCTCACTATGTCTATCTTTTTTTTTCCCTTTTCTCATTGTATATGCAGATCCACAAGTTCCCCCTCACCAAATTTCATTAATACACTTCATGGTGTAGTTTCTTAACACTGGACATGAGCTCAGCTCTCTAATGATCCTTACCAGGTCCTGTATTATTATTAGTGGTAACTTAGTGTCTGACTCAACTTGATGTTTGAACATAAGACTCTGTGCTGCTGAGAGCAGGTGAGCACAGCAAGTGTGCTTTGCTCAGTTGTTTGTGTTCAGTCCTAAAACCACACTGTGATAATTAATTACAGTTTGCAGGATTTCTATTCTCATCCTGCTAATTGGGCTGGGATGCTTATGGCTGACCTTTTTTTCACTCCTTTACCCCTGATGGTGTGTCTGTTACAAGGCCACATGTGATCACTTGTGTAATTCAGTGTGTCTCATTACTGCAGCTGCTTAATTAGAGGTCATGTCTTCACAATGGACTACAGAGGCAGAATTAATCTCTCAGAATGTCATTTTAGTATGGAGATAGTAACCTGATATTATATTATCTCTTTTTTTTTTTTCATTTCATGTCCTTGACAGATGTTCATCAATATCTACACCTGGACTGGAAATATTGTTATATTCTTACTGCTTCCTTCCAAATGTGATCCTTAATCTGTGTATATGCATCACAGGACCCAGTGGTTTTGATTTGTTGGAAATCTTCCCTTTTTAATGGGTACCTAACCATTAAAGTGATCATTTGTTCTACCTTCCCCCAACTAGAAGCCCAGGGTTTCTTGCTTCTGAATTAACCATTACACTGTTTAATATAAGGTTTAGCTGTAGGTAAAAAATTCATTAGGTTCCCTAATTTTTACAGCAGGTTGCCAAGTTCGGCTGTTGCCTGTCTGACTCACAGCTCTGGGAATAGATGAGACTCTAGAACTTTCCTGTATGTCCTCACCAGGACTCCAAAGCTATCAGGCATACCCCTATCAACTCCCCTTGAGATGCTGAGGGAGAGACTGGACAAATACAACGGTGGAAGAGGATGAGCAACAGTTTAAAATGACTGAAGTAGTATGAACACATCTTGAACCATGCCATTCTATTTCATATAGTTTATTGCAGAAGAAAATATTGATTATGGCAATAGGATTTCAGAAAAGCAGCTTCAGATAATGTTGTAAGACATTTGGTATCCCATTTACTGCCACTTAATCCAGTGACCACCTAGTGTTATGTATATCGAAAACTTCCAGGAGGGGGAAAAAAATCGCTGGACTGCATCATCTTGGCTGACTACCTCACCACTAGATAGTACAGCCACACTTCATTTGCCTTGCTCTGCTAGCTGTGTAGTAGCTCAGCCTCAAGGGATATTACAGAAGGTGCCTTTTCTTGGAAGGTCTGTGGCCAGTGTGCATGCTTTGGATTCAGATCCCTCCAACAGGGAAATTTTTCTTTTGGCTAAGAGAAGTGGCTCTAACCATTGGACAGTGGCAAATGATATATTGGACCTGCTTCAGTCAACTTTTTGCTGTAGCTATGCTTACAAAATTTGTTCTGGATTAAACCTTCACTCACCTCTCTGACTAACCTTTGCTTTTCACCGATGCTTAGGAAGAATAAAACCTCATAGAGCTCTGAATCTGCGAAAGAGCTGTTGGAGTCTGTTGAGGTACCACGAACTGGGATGAGTCTGGGCAGACTTCAGAGATACCTAAAGACTTTCAGGACTCTCCTGAGTCTGCTGTGAATGAGAAGGCTTTCATGTCCCCTGTCCTGGCAGAGTTGTCTAAATTCTGCCCAATGTAGGCAAAGTGTAGGTGTAATGTAGGCTCTTGCCCAAAGGAGCTTATGTAGCAAGCTCTAATCTCCTGGCCAAGGGGCAATCACTTTAACAGCCCTTGCCCTGCCTTCCTGCTCATGTGCTTTCACTTACCCAGAGAAAGAATGGGTCTTCATTTCATGCTAGGGTGATATTTTTGGGACAAAATATCTATTACTTAATGGCCATTCCTGACCCCATGCCCTATTCTTGATGAAGCGTTCTGAATAGTTGCAATCTGTAAAGTGAGGCTCCCAGTGAGCCTTTCAGCTGTCAGCCCTGTTTCTGAATGCAGGACTCCCTTCTGCTTTTACCTGTATTGATAAATTCATCACCTCCTTTTAAATGCTGTGACCCACTGACATTTTGCTTGTCATGTAGTTCTCAACCAATCCATCAGGACATCCTGCAGCCTGAAGCTGTGCCATAGGTTACTTAGGCTTTGCAAAGCAGATGAAATGCTTTGTGAAAAACAGGACATTCAAGCTTTAATTCTTTCATACATTTATTTTTTTCCCTTTTCAATCCAAACTAGGTCTCATTTCCCAATGACTCATTTTATAGATGCTTTTTCAATGTGCTTTTTCATTGATACTTTCCCACACCACTAATTTCTACTCCTCTAATATAATTTTTTTCCCTTTTCATTTTTACTGAATGAAAAATGTCTCTTCTCCTCCACATCAGCCTGAGTGACATTTTCACTAAAGGACTTTATGTTATGTACGTGGTTGTATCAGGAGGCACGTCCACATGCTGGCATCTGACGGGCTGGGGCAGTTTTATGGCAATACAAACCAGAAACATTTTACCTGGCAGAGCCTTCCAGTGTGTCCCCAAACAGACCAGCCAGCTCCCAGCCCAATGGGTGCCCCTCTGGGTTCAGATTAACAGTAGGACGTCAGTCCCTCCTTTGCAAGGGAGAAAGGAGGGAATAGTATCAAGCAGGGGGACAAAAACTATGTTACTCTTACCCAGTTGGAAGGAGAATGATGATGGACTCACTGGAGGGAAGGGATGCCATCCAGAATGATCTTGACAGGCTTGAGAATTGGGCCCGTGACAACTGCATGAGGTTCAACAAGTCAAAGTGCAAGGTCCTGCAGCTGGGTCAGGCCAGTCCCAGACAAAAATACAGGCTAGGTGCAGAGTGGGATGAGAATAGCTCTGAAGAAGGAGACTAGGGGTGATGACTGATGAGAAGCTGAACGTGAGCTGGCATTGCACCCATGCAACCCAGAAGGCAAATTGTATCCTAGGCTGCATCAGGAGTGTGGCCAGCAGGTCAAGAGATGTGATTCTGCCCCTTTGCTTTTGTGAGATCCCACCTCAAATACTGTATGGTGTCCCCGTCATAAGAAGGACACAGAGGTGTTGGAGAGAGTCCAGAGGAGGGCAATAAAGTTGATCCAGGTGCTGGAGCACCTCTCCTACAAGGACAGGTTGAAGCAGCTGGGGTTGTTCAGCCTGGAGAAGACTCCAGGGGGAACTTATGGCTACCTTCCAATACCTGAAGGATCCTACAGGGAGGCTGAAGAGGGACTTTTCATAAGGGAGTGTAGCAACAGGACTAGGGGGAACAGTTTTAAGAGCAGGGAGAGTAGGTTTAGACTGGATCTTAGGAAGAAGTTCTTCAGCACAAGGGTGGAGAGACTCTGGAACAGTTTGCCCAGAGTGGTTGTGGATGCCCCCTGCCTGGAGTGTGGCCAGATTGGATTAGGCCTTGGGCAACCAAATCTAGCTGAGAGTCATCCCTGCCTAGGGCAGAGGTGTTGGTGTGGGTGATCTCTGAACTCCCTTCCGACCTAAGCCGTTCTATGACTCTATGACAATTAGGCATTTATTAACAACCCATACCTGCTTCTGGACACCAAGTAGACATGTCCATCTACCCAAAAAGAATTATTTCTCCATTCAGGTACATCTTGCATCAAAGTGAACAGGAAATTGCTTGGGTCAGTTCTCTTGTGTTGGTCAGGCAAGCTCCTTGGCTCTCTCATGCTGCAGCTTTTGGGATGCTTATGAAGAAAGTTTGCAGGTGTGAAAGGCAGCACAGAAACACATCAAAAGACCATTTGAAAACTGGGTAATTGCATTGCCTCTCAGTTCTGAAACTAATATGCTCACACTTTTCATAAGAACCAAAATGCCTGGCTTCTACTGTAGATACTCAGAAAGCTGGAGATACTGGTGATCATCCAGCCCAGAAAAGCAAGTTTCTTCCCTCATTTTCCAGAAGACATCAAATGGTAATGCTTTCCATTCAGAGACATTTTTGCCACTTGTTCATCTTCAGATAAATATTTGCTTCCAAAAAATGATGCCCTCTCTCCCAATTTGGGTTTATAGTGTATCTGAAGTGGTTTCACATATGGTATTACAGAAGGCTTTGATAGCCACAGATGGTGCATCTACAAACATTGGAAATCTGTTTCACTATCCAGACCTGTAATACTCATCAGTCTCCCAAAAGCATTAGCAAATGCTATTCACTCATAATGCACTCTAAAAGGTAGTGAGTTGAATGAGCTGTTGGGAATTAAAAGAAAACTAAAGAAATCCTATCCTCTCCATATTGCTCCAGCAATAATACCAGGAGGAGAATGACTTCACAGAGAGTAAATTGAAGGAGAAGATTTAGTTGGCTTTTCTGAGCTTCACTTTCTTTTTGCTTCATTTGGTTCCAGCCAGACCCCTGTAACTAAATGGCATTATTTCTATTTTAGCATATTATGTTTTGCTGGCATTAAAAGAACAGAAGGGAAGAATTTGTGCATGTATTGCCTAAAAATGTCAAAGTCCATCTAAAATGAAAAGAAAACCAGAATTATTAGGCGGGGGAGAAATGGGCTCCATTATCAGTGCACTTACACAGAAATACAAAATGATGTGTCCTGCACCCAGCAGAACCCACCCTGGCTGAATCCTTCACACAGCCACCTCCTGGTGGGCTGAAGTGGGGAGGAGGGAAGAGCAGAGACAGAAACAGCCACTACCTTAATACCATGTCAGCCCAAGCAGATAGTTCAGCTGATGAGCAGTGTGCCAAGACCACACTGGCTACTCAGATTGAATTATCTGTAGCCTGAAGGCACTGAGGACCCAATAAGCTGTATCATAGGAAGCTCCTACAAAGAAACACATGGAAGGATAGAAGTGGGTGGATAGTAAATTGAATGTTGCTCCCACAGACAGTGTTATAAGGAAATCCCCAGAGGTGGGAAAGGAGTCCAAGCAGAAAGTAAAACTGAGCTTGAGAAAAGTGGCACAAAGGAGGTCTAAAATTCAAGAGTGCACCCTGGGATATGACAGAAGGGAAACAGAATATAAGGATTTCCCAGCTCTCCTGTGGCTGAAGGAATGGGTAGGGAAACAGAGTAACTTTAAAAGCTGCAACTTTGCTGAAAAGGAAAGAAGGAAAAAGCATGTAAAATGAAAGATGGAAAAAGAAGGCAAAAGGGAAGAAGGAAAAAGAAGGTAAAAGGAAAGATGAGTCTATTTCCCAAGGATGACTGAAAAGAGTGCAGTGGTGCCTTGGCAGTCTGTGTGCTCATTTTGCAGTGAAAGAGGGGACCAGATTTGTCTTGGGTGCCAGAGGAGAAGGTAATGACTCCTAGAGCCAAGGCCACAGCAGGATGGGCAGTGATGAAATGTCTGTACCTAAGTCTCTCATTATATCCCATGCTGTCCTGCGTGGCGGAGCCTGCTCAGTGGGTGCTGAGACAACCGACACATCCCATCTGCTTCCTTCAAGCCTCCCAGGCTGGGAGCTGCTGGGTAGAGCCATGGCCAGAGAGTGGGAAAGAGAGCAGCAAGGTTTGGGCAGGCAGAAATGGCAGAATAAAGAGGCATTGGCTCATGTCCCTTACAGGCTTGGTCTTCCTTCCCACCCATAGGCAGAGAGCAGTTTTAGTTCTCCAACTTAACAGCTTCTCAATGTCTAAACTGGACAATTTACTGCAGAGTATTTGCTGAGGA
This sequence comes from Picus viridis, assembly GCA_033816785.1. NCBI lineage: Eukaryota > Metazoa > Chordata > Aves > Piciformes > Picidae > Picus > Picus viridis. The sequence continues at coordinate 27,400,907 of CM066572.1, forward strand.
CTCACATCCACCTGTGGATCTTGCTTCCTAGATTTTAAATGGCTGGACAACTTTGAGCATGAGTTTGTTACTGTGCTGAAAATAGCATCCTTCTGCAACCAGAGGAGTGAGAAGAGAGACCAGCTTTCTCTCTCACTGTGTAAACTTTCAGCTTTACACAGTACAGCTCAAAACTCTAACTGCCCTAATGAGGAAAATGTGCAGCCCACTGAACATTAACTGGGTTTGACACAGTTACTGCAGAAATAAACAATCTACCAAGTTTATCTCTGAGTAGAAAATTCTGCAGTGGGAAGACTGACTGAATAACTGGCATGATTGCTAAGGAAGAGATGGAAATAACAGTTTACAGTTCGCAGGGTCTCAAGGGACAATCAATGTGGTAAATTAGGATGTGGCTGAAATGATAGATATAGTAATTAAAACTGGCCATGAATAATAGAACACAGTTCCTCTAGAACAGAATAAAAAAAAGTGCCAGCAGACAGGAGCAGAATACTGCACAAATGCACAGAAATTTCCTATTTTAAGAGCAATTCCAATTGCTAAGACGTGTTCGGTACCTTCACCGACACTTTTCACCGGCTTATAATAGGCAGCTGTAAATTATTGTGGGAGAGGAATTTACTGTAATCACATCTCAGCCTTCTGAAAGGCACATTTAAAGTTGAGGCTAAGGTGTCTCTAAATCACCATTCAGATGGAGTCTATTCATTTCAGCTGGCCACTGTCTGACTGCACTCTCTTCTTTAGTCTACCGCTCTCTTTCAAACCGCAGAAGTGTGTCATGAGCAGAAGAGCCGTGAGCCCTGCTGCTCCAGCACCGCAGCTATTCACAGCCAGCTCCGGGGCTGCTTTTTACACAACAGGAGAAAAATCACAAAACCCAGGAAAAAGTAGAGGATTTTATTTGTTCTGTCTCTTTTCCTGCAAAACCACTGTTGGAAGTCTCTGCCAACAGTGAGATGCGGAAGACAAGGCATTAGTTTCTCCTCACAAAATGATTCCCATGTTTTAAATCTGATTGTGCTGGATGAACACATGCCTGGGAAGCTGACTACAAAACCAGCATGTAATTAGATCTTCACTAAATGTTTAGGCTCAGATTCAGCAGGTTCCATAAAAATGTCTGATTTCAAGGGTGTGGACAACATGACTGAAGTTTTGGGTTTTGTGGGGTTTTTTATCTCCATATCTGATCATAAGTAGTTCCTCTGTAATGTCAGTGCTGGGCACTCAGGCTTTCTAAAGGTGATTTTCTGTTCTGCCAGAATCACAAGCATGCACTCTGAAATTTTCTCCTTTCTCTTGTACAGATTACAATGGCCCACTGAAGAATACCTGTGGCATCTCTAAAGGTCTTTAGCTGATTGGAGTCTCAGCAGATAATTTAGTATTAGGTGGGCAGATGTGCACCTTTGTAATGCAGTGGGGTTTCAGGAGAACAGGAGCATACAAAACACCACTGTAAGTTAATGGTTACTGAGATCATAGCAACAAGATGGGAGCATTCACTTGTCATGCACTGGAAAACAAACAAACAAACAAACAGCAGAAAAAAGGCCTTTCATACTTGGCAGGTGACCTTTTCACTTTCTCCAGGATACTCTTTCCATTGCTTTCCCTGTGAGCCTGGGACAGACAACAAATTCTCTCTTACGGTATCTGTGTAGGCATATGAGTACATGAGAATGCTGTGAGACATGCCAAGCCTGCTGGTCAACTCCCAAACCAGGCCAAAACCCTGCTATCAAAAGGTAAAAACGGCTTCATGGTGAAAATGAGGGTTAAACACACAGACGTAGCCACCATACAGCAGCATAGAATCATACAATAGTTTTGATCAGGAAAACCCTCTAAGACTATCAAGTCTAACCATCAACCAAACATCACCATGGCCATTAACCCAGGTGCCATGTCCACACGTTTCACAAACACCTCAAGAGACTCCCCCACCTCCCTGGGCAGCCTGTTCCAATGCCTAACCACTCTTTCAGTAAAGAATTTTTTCCTAATATCCAACCTAAAGCTCCTCTAGCACAATTTCAGGCAATTTCCTCTTGTTTTATCACGTGATACTAGGGAGCAGAGACCAGCCCCCACCTCACTACAACCTTCCTTCAGGTAGTTGTAGAGAGTAGCAATAACTCCCCTTAGCCTCCATATAAACAATTCCAGTTGCCTCACCTGCTCCTCCTAAGACTTGTTCTCTAGGCTCTTCACCAGACTCATTGCCCTAACAAATGTATGCCCTCAGCACTCCCCTCCAGAACCAAATCCTCATCACTTCCCCTCTGAAAGAAAATCAGATGGCAGCTACAACGTTGGAACTCCCCAGACATCCTCTGTTCCAAGGATAGCCACAAAGAATAAATCTTCTGAAGAGTGACTGAAGGAGCTGGGGTTTAGTTTGAAAAAGAGGAGGCTGAGGGGAGACCTCATCATCTACAACTACCTGAAAGGATGCTGTGGAGAGGCTGGTGCTGGTCTCTACTCACAGGTAACTAGTGTTAGAGCAAGAGGGAATAACCTCAAGCTCTGACTGGGTAGGTTTAGACTGGGCATTAGGAAAAAATTTTTATGGAAAGAGAAGTCAGGTATTGGGATGTGCTGCCCAGGGAGGTGGTTGAGTCACCCACCCTGGATGTGTTTAAGGATCGTTTGGAAGTGGTGCCTGGGGATGTGGTTTAGAGGTGAGCCTTCTAGAGCAGGGTTAATGGCTGGACTTGGTGATCCTGAGGGTCTTTTCCAACCTGAATGTTTCTGTGATTTATGTGAAAGAGTCCATTGAGATTTCTAAAACCCGGGTGGTGGGGATTGATTCCATCAAACCCAAGGGTGGATCAGTGCTGGAGAACATGATAGGAAATTTGAGTTTTGATGTAGAAGCATGATTGTGCTTGCAGCATAGCTTTTTATCTTTCTTTCTCTTGCACTGCATGCAGTCAGGCAAATCTTTGGGTTCTCCAGTTGTTTGCTAATGATCTGTTATGTTGTAAACAATCAGTGTGGCCAGCAGGAGCAGGGAGGTCATTCTGACCCTGGACTCAGCACTGGTTAGACCACACCTTGAGCACTGTGTCCAGTTCTGGGCCCCTCAGTTTAGGAAAGATGTTGAGATGCTGGAAGGTGTCCAGAGCAGGGCAACAAAGCTGGGGAGGGGTTTGGAACACAGCCCTGTGAGGAGAGGCTGAGGGAGCTGGGGTTGCTTAGCCTGGAGAAGAAGAGGCTCAGGGGAGACCTTATTGCTGTCTACAGCTACCTGAAGGGAGGTTGTAGACAGGTTGGGGTTGGTCTCTTCTCCCAGTCAACCAGCACCAGAACAAGAGGACACAGTCTCAAGCTGTGCCAGGGGAGGTTTAGGCTGGATGTTAGGAAGAAGTTCTTCATAGAAAGAGTGATTAGCCATTGGAATGTGCTGCCCAGGGAGGTGGAGGAGTCACCATCATTGGAGGTGTTTAGGAAGACACTGGATGGGGTGCTTGATTAGATGGTGTTGGTTGATAGGCTGGACTCGATGATCTCTTTTGCAGCCTGGTTAATTCTATTCTATTCTATTCTATTCTATTCTATTCTATTCTATTCTATTCTATTCTATTCTATTCTATTCTGCTTCATTTGTCTGGGGGTGATTGATTCAGTTATTTATTTATTTGTTTGTTTGTTTGTTTATTTATTCATTTATTTATTCATTTATTTGAGCTGTTTCTAATTAATCAAAATCAATTACACCAGCCCTAAATTTTCAATTTAAAGGAGTTGAAATTATTTCCCAGACTCTTTTCCCATAGGCAAAGGCATGCTAGTAGCACAGTACTGGTGAATCAGATTTAATAGGCATTCTGAAACTAGCATAGCTGCAATTATTCCCAGAGAATCCCTGCCAACTTTTTAATGGTTTATTTTCAGTGTAAATGCAGCTTTTAAATACCTTTGTTTCTCCTGGGATGGAAATTATTGGTTTAGAGTGCTCAATGCCTCATTTTTACTAAGTTACTTAGTAAATGTTTCTCATCACATAAAAATCACAAGCCATAATTTATTAAAATATAGAACCAATACAAGAGAAAGTGATGGAATTCAAACTATCTGTGTTTGCTATAATATGTCCAGTAGTTATTATTTTTATGTTACTCCTGATGTTTTTAAAGTGCTTATGCAAACATTAAGTGAATCATAAAACCTAAGAACTCATTATTGCTCTATCCTTATTTTATAGATGGGGAAAAGAAGGCACAGAATTGCCCTGCCCAATGCAACAGGGACACAAAAATTAGATCTCCTGTTCCCATCTCTCCACTGACTCCTCAAAGTGCATTATCCAGAACAACCATCTCAATATGCACTTGCAGCCCAGAAAGCCAACCATGTCCTGAGAGGCACCAAAAGCAGTGTGACTAGCAGGACAAAGGAGGTGATTCTGCCCCTCTGCTCTGCTCTCATGAGACCCCACCTGAAGTTCTGGTGCCCCCAGAATAAGAGGGACACGGAGCTGCTGGAGCAGGTCCAGAGGAGGGCCACAGAGGTGATCAGAGGGATGGAAAACCTCTCTCATTGCGAGAGGGATTGCCTATTAGAATGGGCTGCCCGGGGAGGTGGAGTTGCCATCACTGGAGGTGTTTAGGCGGAGACTTGATGGGGTGCTTGGTGCCATGGTTTAGATGATTAGGTGGTGTTGGATGATGGGTTGGACACGATGATCTTGAAGGTCTCTTCCAACCTGATCTATTCTATTCTGTCCTATTCTATTCTGTTCTATTCTATTCTATTCTATTCTATTCTATTCTATTCTATTCTATTCTATTCTATTCTATTCTATGCATTTACATTGGATTGCTCCAGAAGTGCAACATGTATTTGCTTAGTCAGGAGGACTCCTGCTAATTGCTCAATGGCACTTACTCTGCTGGCGAGATTTGATGTTTATATAGTTATTCCAAAGGCAATGCACTTCTAATTCATTTTAATGCTGTTTGGATAGCTGTGAAGAGAAACAAAACAGCACAATTCTGTTTTCCTATGCTGCTTCCAAAGTGACATAATTACTGCAAATATTGCCTGAGATACCCACAGAGACAATCAGGGGACTTAATTTTAGATGCAGTAATAGCTATCTGAAGGCTGAAAGCAAAACGGTGCTCTGCAAAGTGATGCAGGAAGTGTTGGAACAGGTATCACTGCTAAGCACCAGGTTATCTACCTACTCACTCCCAACCAGAGGTTACATATTTTGAGACCACTGCTAATTTTTATGTCAGGTACACTTCCCATTGCCATAATGAAGTTCTGTAACTCCCCTTTACAAGCAGCAGCACAGATATTTGTGTGCTAATTGAGGACTGTTTCAATCTCTCACAGAAAATGCACTCGTTATCAGGAACGATGTGCAGTTGTTCCTTCAGGACATCATTTGCAGATTGATTGCCTTCTTAGTGTTATGAAGCACTCATTCAATGAAAGAGAGAAATGAGAAATTTTCTGCTGCTTCTGGATTTTACACCTCTCAGTGTGAACGTGTGTCACTCTTCGTTCAGCATAACCACCAATTTCCCCACCGCTGTCACAGGAAATGCACTCACACGCGTCTCGCCTCTGAAGTTCATCCCAGAGCCCACATCTCCAGAGACAGACCTTGTACTTCCCTTTATCCGTGCTGCCCCACATAATACCAGGTCCTCGCTGTAGACTTCCTTCTCCCTCCCACAAATGCCCTGGTCTCATTTTCCTTACAAAAGTCTAACGCTCGGTGTGCGGACCGGTTTGTGAAAGGGCAGCTTGCCTCCTCGCACTGTGGGAGGATTAATTGCCTATCAAGGTGGAAAGGAAAAATGAGAGAAAAGGCTGGAACTTCAGTGATTAAACCCCCTAGACACTGCAGTTAAAAATCAGTTTTGATTAGTTTTTCCTTCTTTAATCAGTTGTGTTCAGTTCACAATACAGAATCACCTAATCATAGAGTGGTTTGGGTTGGAAGGGACCTCCAAAGGTCATCTAGTCCAACCCCCTGCAGTCAGCAGGGACATCCTCCACTACACCAGGTCGTTTAGAGCCTCGTCAAGCCTGACCTTGAATATCTGAAAGGATGGGACCTCAATTAGCTCCCTAAGCACCTGTTCCAGTGTTCCACTACCCTCATGGTAAGGAACTTGTTCCTAACATCCAGTCTAAATCTGATCTTCTCTAATTTTGAACCATTGCCCCTTGTCCAATCACAAGGCCAAGTGTAAGTTCCTACACCGGGGTCATGGCAATCCCAAGCACAAATACAGGCTGGATGAGGAGTGGCTCCAGAGCAGTCTCAAGGAGAAGGACTTGAGAGTGTGAGATGACCAAAATCTCAACATGAGCCAGCAATGTGCACTTGCAGCCCAGAAAGCAGCCCTGTCCTGGGATGCACCAGTGTGACCAGCAAGACAAGTGAGGGGATTCTGCCCCTCTATTCTGCTCTCATGAGACCCCACCTGGAGTGCTGCATCCAGTTGTGATGCCCCCAGCATGAGGGACATGGAGCTGCTGGAGCAGGCCCAGAGGAAGGCCACGAAAATGATCAGAGGGATGGAGAACCTCCCCTATGGGGACAGGCTGTGAGAGTTGGGGTGGTTCAGCATGGAGGAGACCTTTAAGCAGCTTTCCAGTAACTGGAAGGCACCTACAAGAAAGCTGGGAAGAGACTTTTTAATAGGGCTTGTAATGATAGAATGAGAGGGAAATGATTGAAGCTTGAGCAGGGGAGATATAGGCTGGGGATTAGGAAGAAATTCTTTCCAGTGAGGGTGGTGAGACACTGGAACGGGTTGCACAAGGAGGTCATGGATGCTCTTTCCCTGGAGGTGTTCAAGACCAGGCTGGATGAGGCCTTGAGCGACCTGGTCTATTGGTAGGTGTCCCTGTCCATGGCAGGGGTGTTGGAACTAGATGATTTTCAAGGTCCCTTCCAAGCCACACTGTTCTCTGAATCTATGAATAGTGAAACTACAGACTTTGTATTCAGAGCATGGGATAGATTTATCAATTTTCCCCAGCATGCTGCCACCAGGCAGACAAAAGCAGACAACTCTAGAAGGGGAAAAGGTCAGATATCCAATGATGCTTCCCTAGAATACTTTTCTAGCCCCAGGTACTCCTTGAGCCAGGGATGGGTTGTTTGTAATTAATAGCCCTGATCTTTGGGGGCTTAGTTTTGATATTTTTTTTCAGTTAAGATTTGAACTCACACAGATGCTTTGCACCTGAAAAAAAAAAGCTGCATGTGAAGAATCTCTTCCTTTCATTTGCTCTGAGTCTGCCATCTGCTTATCTCTCCTGTTGTCCTGCCATTGTTGCTTTGGCAGAGACCATGAGCAGCCGTTCCCCACGCACAGCCATTCCCCATCCACCTCTCTGTGCATTTGCAGAAGAGACGCCACCTCTCCCTACTCCCCACCCCGATTTCCCTCTTTGTTAAGCTACTGTTTACTTAGTTGCTCTTGTTCCAGGTTTTTAAAAATAGTTCCTTGAGTTTGAACGTCCCTGTCACCCTCTTCTGTCTCAATCTTTCTCAGTTATTGTCTGTGGGTTTTGACATTGGAGGATGAGACCTGCACACAAAAGTTCAAGATGAGAACGAACCGTGGATTTGTACAGCTGGGTAATGAGACTCTCTGCTTGTTTCAAAGGCTGCTCTGTCTTGAAACTGATTATCCAGTGTAGCCCTGCCAGCCCCTGTATGCATATTGTTTGGAGACCTGTAATTATGTAAGAGTCTCAGCTTGCATTTATGACTTGCATAAACCAGTTTCTGTCTTTTGTGAGTAGAGAAAAATATCTGCAGGAAGTAAAACCTAGAACTTTGACAGCAGAAACCAAGAGAAAACCAGAGATGTGTTATTTGAGTGCTTGAATGTCACTCCTTTCAACCTGATTCCATAATTTGAGGATAAATGTAGTACTTGTGTGCATTTTACTAGCACTGCAGAATTGTGTGCCACTTGGAGTACAGATTGGCTGAGCTATGCTGAGCAGAGCTCGTTTCTCAGTGCACAAGATACCCTGTCACCCGCAGACAGGATTCCCATCTCCTCACCCCAGCTCCATGCCTGGCATGTCCTTGTGTTCTGGCCTCTGTGTTCTTCCCATTGTCCATCTCTGACTGCAACCAGCCTGCTATTAAGAGACATTCTCACACATGTGAACTCCCAAACCTGCCCAATACTAATTTTGGAGAGCAATGACTGACCCAGGATGTCTCAGATGGGCTCTAGGACCTGCAGCCTTTAGGTTTTGGTGTCACAGCAGTATTTGCAAACAGAAGGAGGGCGGACAACCCCTCTGTGTGACTCATCTGACAGTGACATGGGTGCAGCCAGAGCTCTTCCTGAGAGCAAAACCCCACTCCTGCTGATTTTTAATACAAAATTCTGCCTCCTGCCTATATTCTGAGGATCATATCTGTTTGTTCTAGCTCATCAAAGTTAAGGTCAGATAACAAAGCTAAACAGGACCAGACAAAAGAGCTTTTATCACATGCTGCAAACTTAGAGAAAGAAGCAGAATGGATGTTGAGGAAACAGATAATCAAGGGTTAGGTGCAGCTATACAGAGGAAGCTGGTATTAAAGCAGGGTCTCTCTCAATAGATGCCAACCAATTTAGTCTGAAGTACTTTTGCTCAGCTGCCTAAGGACCCTGCACGACAGATGTGAGATGAGAGTGCTAATGTAGCAGGTACTTACTCAACAGTCTTGTTCTATTTTGCAGAGCTGCAATTAGCATCAAGTCTTTTTCAAGCAGAGCTATTACTATTTTTACTTTTATTGACCCTTGAATCCTACCCAAACACCCATAATGTTTACTTGGACTGCTGATATTACTCACTAGATAGTAGATAAGTTGTGGTAGACCTAGTTGAGTAAATAATCTAGCCTGTGCAAATAGAATGTCAAGACAACAACTCCTCTGATTAGTCTTATTAAAATGCAGTTTCCATCAGCCCTCTTTGGAAGTTAAGGAGAAGAAGCTGTAAGGAGAAGTGTGTGTGCCTATGTGTGTGCACACATACCTCCTTGCTTACAGCTAGGAGCTTGCATACTCATTAAGGTTGGAAAAGAGCTTTAAGGTCATTGAGTTCGAACATAACCAAACTACCATGACCTCTACACCATATCCTGAAGCCTCATATCTACATGCTTCTTGAACACCTGCAGGGATGGCAACACCAAGACCTCCCTGAGCAGCCAGTTCCAATGCCTCACCACTCTCTCAGGAAAGAACTTTTATCTAGTATCCAACCTAAATCTCCCCTGGCACAACTTAAACCCTTTTCCTCTCAATCCTATTGCTAGGTACTTGGGAGAATAGACCAACTCCAGCCTCCTTTCAGGGAGTTGTAATGAGCAGTAAGATAAGATACAATACAGTACAATACAATACAATACAATACAATACAATACAATACAATACACCAGGTTGAAAGAGACCTTCAAGATCATCTCGTCCAACCCATCAACCAATCCAACCCACCTAAACAACTAACCCATGGCACCAAGCACCCCATCAAGCCTCTTCCTGAACACCTCCAATGAAGTTGACTCCACCACCGCCACGGGCAGCCCATTCCAATGGGCAATCACTCTCTCCGTGTAGAACTTCTTCCTAACATCCAGCCTAAACCTGCCCTGGTGCAGCTTGAGACTGTGTCCTCTTGTTCTGGTATTGGCTGCCTGGGAGAAGAGACCACAGAGATCTCCCCTTAGCCTTCTGTTCTCCAGACTAAACCATCCCAGCTCCCTCAACTGCTCATCATATGGCATGCAGTGCCAGGTTACACCCATCCCAGGAGACGGTGGGCTCAAAAGAACCTAGCCCCAGGTGGACAAAGAAACCTGACCCCGGTGTGCAGAGAGACTTGATTCCCCTCTTGAAGGCGGAGGGGTCCCCGGGTCAAAGTCTATTCCATTCCCACTTCCTATCCACCAAGCCTATTTAAAGGCAGTCATTCCTTTTCTCCCTCTTGCTCCTGCCCTCACCTGCCCAAGGTGCTGCTCCTCCTGCTGTAGCTGTAACCATGTGGTGGAGCCTGCTCCATGCTGCTCCAAAGGACTGCACTGAAAGAGAATCCACATTGCATTCAGAGAATCCTTTGCCACCTGTGCCTGGATTTGTATATTTTTCTATTTACCCTTTTCCCCTTATACCTTTATAACCTTCTTTTTACTCAAATGCATTTTGTTTTGCTAAACTTACCTTTTTATTTCCAAATCAGTTCAAGACTGTTTCATTTGTACTTTTACCTCTCTTTTCTCCTGCCTAATTTGCTTTTCCCTACTGGGAAAAAAAAGGGGGGGGAGGGGGGCAGTCTAAATCTGTTCCATTTGGGCTTCAGGAAAGCTTAAGCCACAACACATGCCCTCCAAACCCCTCACCAGCTTTGTTGGTCTTCTCTGAAAGCAAACTTAAATTCAGTGTTATCATTCCCATGGGAATAATCTTCTCATTTCCGGGAATTTCAGCTCCCCTTCACACCTCCATCCTCCACTGGCCTCACTGACTCTGGAAGATTTTTCTCCTTTACATATTTAAAAAGCTTTATTACTTTTAATGTTTATTTAGCCATTTGTTTACGGAAATCTTTGCTGGTATTCCGTAAATTGTCATTGTATACAGCAACTGTATACAGAATTAACTGCCTTTATTATTCTTTGTGCTTTGGAAGGGTGCCTTTTAACAGTCAGTATCTTTATTTGGTCATCTGTGTTGGTTTTGTGCGTGTCTTTGGTCTTTATGGCATCCTATATTTGCCTCTTCTATGAGGAAAGGCTGAGGGAGCTGGGGCTGTTCAGCCTGGAGAAGAGAAGGCTCTAGGGAGATCTTAAAGCAGCCTGCCAGTACTTGAAGGGGACTACAAGAAGGTTGCAGAGGGACTGTTTACAAAGGCCTGCAGTGAGAGGATGGGAGGCAATGGTTTGAAATTAGAGAAGAGCAGATTTAGATTGGATGCTCTTTACTAGGAGACTAGTGCAATGCCAGAACAAGCTGCCCAGGGAGGTAGTTGAGGCCTCATCCAGGAAGATACTGAAGGTCAGGCTTAACAAAGCTCTGAGCAACCTGATGTAGTGGAGGAGGTCCCTGCTGACTGCAGGGAATTGGACTAGATGACCATTGGAGGTCACTTCCAACCCAAACCATTCTGAGATGCTATGATTGTGGTCTCCTTAAACATTCCTCATGGATTCTTCAGCTTTTTGTGTTCTCTTCACTAATTATGGCAATATCCTTTCAAGACATGCTCTTGCTCTTACTGAAATCCCCCTTTTTAACACATGCCTGAGTCTGATTCTTTGAGTTTTGTTTTTCCTACAGGGATGATCACTATGAAAATGGGTCTAGTCTTCAGCTGCTACATCTGGAACCAGGTCCATGCACTGCTTGGAAGTGTACCAAAAAGTGCTTCACTGCTTGTAGGCTTTCTGATAATCTTCTTCATTTCTCCATCATTGATGATGTCTAAAACTTTTGGGGTTTTCCAGCTCATCTTAATATTTGTTTTCTGCTCTCACAATGTCTCCTGTTTCCCTTCCCATTTTGTACCTTGCTTGTTGTCACCCTTTTGGTTGGCTGAGCAGTAGAGTAGATACCACGCTCCTTGTACTTAGGAGGAATATTTTGAGTAGAGATTCTGATTTCCACAGAACTTAGCTTACTTGACTTGCATTTTTCTTCAACACCATACTCCTTCAATAATGCAGCCTGCTCTGGCAACTTCATATGGTTTACATCACAGAATTATCCTGTTAGGTATTCCCTTCATTATCTTCCTTTCAGTATCACAGTATCACAGTATGACCAAGGTTGGAAGAGACCTCGAAGATCATCGAGTCCAACCTGTAACCACAGACCTCACGACTAGACCATGGCAACAAGTGCCACATCCAGTCCCCTCTTGAACACTTCCAGGGACGGCGACTCCACCACCTCCCCGGGCAGCCCATTCCAATGGCGAATGACTCTCTCGGTGAAGAACTTTCTCCTCACCTCCAGCCTAAACTTCCCCTGGCGCAGCTTGAGACTGTGTCCCCTTGTTCTGGTGCTGGTTGCTAGGGAGAAGAGGCCAACCCCTTCCTGGCTACAACCACCTTTCAGGTCGCCCCTGAGCCTCCTCTTCTCCAGGCTAAACAATCCCAGCTCCCTCAGCCTCTCCTCATAGGGCTTGTGCCAGCAATAACATTGTTTAAGGGCTATGTATTCCACTGGAACATGTTCTTTGAAACAACTTTCCTGAAGTTTCTTTTAAAGAATAGAATAGAATTCACCAGGTTGGAAAAGACCTTTGAGATCATCAAGTCCAACCTATCATCCAACACCATCTAATCAGCTGAACCATGGCACCAAGCACCCCGTCCAGTCTCTTCCTAAACACCTTCGGGGATGGTAACTCCACCACCTCCCTGAGCAAAGAGCAAAAGCCAAAACAGCACATGCTGGAAAAAACAATGAAAATTAATATTGGTTTAAGTCAGACTTATTCTCGTGATCCAGTGAGCAGTAAAAAAATTCTATCAGTGCTGTTAAAGTGGAGTTTAATTATCAGCAAGTTAGACAGCATAGAGAGAACTCATAAGTGCACTGAAATGTTGGCAGAGGCTAGCTACCAAGGATGCAGAATCTCCTTCACTGAAGACTTTTCAGACAAACTATCTGCTTCTGCCTCAATCCAGTAATCTAAACCATGTCAGCTCTTCCAGCTTTACTTTCTTAACTGCAGTTAATTTGGTCAGCTTCCTATCTAAGTTTCAAACCTGCGTAGTCTAGCTCCCTTTTCTTTATGCCACAAATAGAGCCTGACACTGACGGTGTTTCGATTCCCTGAAGTCCTCAGGCCATGGTGAGTCAACCAGCTAGCTATTAAAAAAAATAATAATAAAAAAACACATTTAAAATAACCACTCCCTGTGGCAGACATGGAAAAGTTAGCTGCAAAATGCTTATTTGTAAACATTATTCCAAACGTTACACTTTTGTGTTGTATGCACCTGAAATGAAGAGAGGAAATGAGAGACCTGTGGGTTACTGCATTTAAAGCAGTGGCTCAAGAAATGGATTCATTTTAATAGAAGATGTTCATCAATTAAATATAGATAATTAAGGCAAAGAAAATGGGGCATGGGGTTTAGTTGATTAGGTGGTGTTGGATGATAGGTTGGACACAACGATCTTGAAGTTCTCTTCCAACCTGGTTTGGTCTATTCTATTCTATTCTATTCTATTCTATTCTATTCTATTCTATCCTATCCTATATTCTATTCCATATTCTATTCTATCCTATTCTATTCTATTCTATTCTATTCTATTCTATTCTATTCTATTCTATTCTATTCTATTCTATCATATCCTATTCTATCCTATCCTACTCTATTCTATTCTATATCCTATCCTATCCTATCCTATTCTATCCTATCCTATTCTATTCTATTCTATTCTATTCTATTCTATTCTATTCTATCCTATATTCTATTCTATATTCTATTCTATCCTATTCTATCCTATTCCATTCTATTCTATTCTATTCTATTCTATTCTATTCTATTCTATTCTATTCTATTCTATTCTATTCTATTCTATCATATCCTATTCTATCCTATCCTACTCTATTCTATTCTATATCCTATCCTATCCTACTCTATCCTACTCTATCTTACTCTATTCTATTCTATTCTATTCTATTCTATTCTATCCTATCATATTCTATTCTATCCTATTCTATTCTATTCTATCTTAAACAGTCCTCTATTTATGCTCAAGTGATGCTGTCACTGAAGTTACTTAGAATAGAATAGAATAGAATAGAATAGAATAGAATAGAATAGAATAGAATAGAATAGACCAGGTTGGAAGAGACCTTCAAGATCATCGCATCCAACCTATCATCCAACCCACCTAATCAACTAAACCATGGCACCAAGCACCCTATCAAGTCTCCTCCTAAACACCTCCAATGATGGTGACTCCACCACCTTCCCAGGCAGCCCATTCCAATGGGCAATCACTCTCTCTCTGCAGAATTTCTTCCTAACCTCCAGCCTAAAAGTCTTGTAGTAATACCTGGAACCAACACAAGAATTGTTACGAAGTTTATCTCCTGATTTAGTCTGTAAATGTATTTTTCCAGGGAGGTTCACACTTTCTAGAAAAAGCAAGACTGAACAGTTCTAACTGACTACACCATCGGAGAACCTGCCCTCAGGGAAACCCAACACAGTCTCAGGAAGCAACTGACACCCTGCTTTGAGATAGGACAGGCCACAGAGAGGACATAGCCCCTAGCAGTGGGACAACAAAACATGCAGCGTGTTCTGTCTACTCACAGTGTCTCTATCCCCATCCCTCCTTGGTTTTGACTCATCTTGCACTGAGATGCAGTCTCCATGGGAACCAGAACCTTCTCTGTCAGCCCTGAGAGCCCAGACTGCTGCCTCTGCTCTAAGGCACAGGAATGAAAACTCCTTTCCAATAGTCACTGGGTTTTTTTCCAGCTCAATTGCTAGGTAAAGCAGGCTCTTAAAATGGGAATACTAAAAATACTGAAATCTGTATTTTTCAGCTTGAGCAGGGGCAGCCAGGTACCTCACCTAGCTTTAGGAAGTGGAAGTCAGTGCTTGCACTAGCAATGACCTTCCTTCTCCACTTCAGTCTAACTTTGAAAGATTGTGTGGCTGGACACATCTGTTTCTTTCTGAGGAAACCACTTCCACATGTCATCCAGTTTAGTCACCCAGAAGATAACCACAGAAACAAAAGTTCTTGCCCAGAAAGAGTGACAGACATAAATACAGAGCAGGGAGGGAAGTGTCCTGGAGCTCTTCCCATTGATTTTGAACAACAACAAAAACATTTAGTGTGAAAGCATCAATCAGAGGGAGTCACATGGAAAAGCTGTCCTTGACACAGTCTGCTTACTTGAGCTGAATGCTAATTGGTTTTGCATGCAGCTGCTCTTAACCTGGTATCACTTCTTCGCAGATCTACCTGTGAAAGTACATCCCTTTATGGTCAGCAGCCAGCACTCCTGGAGGCTATCTTCCAGGCAGGATATGTAATCATAGAATCATAGAATCAGTCAGGGTTGGAAGGGACCACAAGGATCATCTAGTTCCAACCCCCTGCCATGGACAGGGACACCCCACACTAGATCAGGCTGGCCAGAGCCTCGTCCAGCCTGGTCTTAAACACCTCCAGGGACGGGGCCTCAACCACCTCCCTGGATAACCCATTCCATGGCTTCACCACTCTCATGGTGAAGAACTTCTTTCTCACATCCAGCCTGAATCTCCCCATCTCCAGCTTCATTCCATTCCCCCTAATCCTATCACTACCTGATATCCTGAGAAGTCCCTCCCCAGCCTTCCTGTAGGGCCCCTTCAGATACTGGAAGGCCACAATGAGGTCACCTCGGAGCCTTCTCTTCTCCAGACTGAACAGCCCCAACTCCTTCAGTCTGTCCTCACAGGAGAGGTGCTCCAGCCCTCTGATCATCCTCGTGGCCCTTCTCTGGACACGTTCCAGCACGTCCACATCCCTTCTGTAATAGGGGCTCCAGAACTGGAGGCAGTACTCCAGGTGGGGTCTCACCAGAGCTGAGTAGAGGGGGAGAAGCACCTCCCTTGCCCTGCTGGCCACACTTCTCCTGATGCAGCTCAGGATCTGATTGGCTTTCCAGGCTGCAAGTGCACATTGAGAGCTCCTGTTGAGCTTCTCGTCCACCAGCACCCCCAAGTCTCTCTCCTCGGGGCTGCTCTCCAGCCAGTCCCTGCCCAGCCTGGATTTGTGCCTGGGATTGCCTCGACCCAGATGCAGGGCCCTGCACTTGGTCTTGTTGAAGCTCATGAGGTTGGCCTGTGCCCACCTCTCCAGCCTGTCCAGGTCCCTCTGGATGGCATCCCTTCCCTCCAGCGTGTCCACTGCACCACACAGCTTGGTGTCATCAGCAACCTTGCTGAGGGTGCACTCGATGCCACTGTCCATGGCACCCACAAAGATGTTGAACCAGACAGGTCCCAGAACTGATCCCTGAGGGACTCCACTTGTCACTGGCCTCCACTGGGACATGGACCCGTTGACAGCCACTCTTTGGGTGCGGCCATCAAGCCAATTCTTTATCCATCTAGTGGTCCACCCATCAAACCCATGTGTCAGCAGCTTGGAGACCAGGAGGTGGTGCGGGACAGTGTCAAAGGCTTTGCTCAAGTCCAGGTAAATGACATCAGTTGCTCTCCCCTCATCTATTAATGCTGTCACCTGCTCATAGAAGGCCACCAGGTTTGTCAGGTAGGATTTGCCCTTGGCAAAGCCATGCTGACTGTTCCAAATCACCTCTTCACTATTCTTCTGAGTCATTAGTGCCTCCAGGAGGATCTGCTCCATGATCTTTCCGGGCACAGAGGTGAGACTGACTGGCCTGTAGTTCCCCGGTTCCTCCTTCTTGCCCTTTTTGAAAATGGGAGTAATGTTTCCCCTTTCCCAGTCTGTGGGGACTGCCCCAGTCTGCCATGACTTTTGGAACATAATAGAGAGGGGTTTGGCAACCTCATCTGCCAATCTTCAAACGTGGCTCGTACCGCGGGATGGTTCCCGTGTGGAAGAGCTGGAGCAGCAGCGGGTGGCTGCACTGACTTCCACTCCCAGAACTGCACAAGGCACAGGTACAGTCTTTCAGTACAATGTGCTGCTTTCATAGCATAACCATCTTGAGACCACAGCATCAAAAGCTCTTTTATCAACAACTAAGTTCCTCATAAAAGGGATACTTACTCTGTATTCACCCTGTTTCCAGTGACTCTGAGTTTTGATAGCTGTAATAAGTAGCCTTCTTTTTAGTACAGTTTCACCTGATATATTTTTTTTTTTATCCCCCCCCTTTTTTTATTTTTTCCTGTTGAGGTTGGGATCCTCTTTTCAGTTGCCATGACAGATATTTACTTAATTCATCTAAGCTTACTGCCAAGCTGTGTTTAATACTGTAACTGACATTCTTGAATTGAACTGCCTTGGAATATAGCACAAAAGGTCACAAAATTCAAGGTCCGTATTCTGCCAATGTGCTTTTTCTACATAATAGCTTTTTTGATATAACAGGCAAGAGGATTTTTTTCTCTCCAGTATCTGTAAATGTACAGTGCAATCATGTCTATACCAAGCTGAAGTATTTGTGTTGATGGAAGTTTTACGTGGAGAGAAAGCGGAGGAGGGGGGAGATGGAGATTACTAACTAATAGTTCCTCTCCTGCATAAACCACTCATTTTGCTAGCAAAATAAACATGCATCTCACATCTGAACAATATCATTCCCTCAATTTTTACATTCTGCCTTGGAAATACATTCCTAACAATGTGACTCTTCGTTAATAGCATTAACATGGAGTTACTCGTTAGTTACAAGGTGTTAAATACTTGACTGAGCTGTTGAAGATAAATTCTTTCAACACAGCTTTAAACTGAAGATCACAAAGAACTTCACTTGCTGGCAACACTTTCCTTGAACCTTTGACTTAGAACAATAGTGCAGGGCTGCAAACACAGTTCAGTCCTGAGAGATGTTCAGCAGCCAGAGTACTGTGGGGCTGTCTTAAGTAGCCTATTTTTCCTCTCGACCATCCTGCTAAGTACTCAGCCCTAGTTCCAGACTGGTCCTTGGCAGGAGTGCTGTGTTACCCCTCCTCAAGAGGCAGGGCAGACCCACAGCCTGCTAGAAGGGTTATCCATTTGACATCCCCAAAGGTCACTGAAGCTCAGTATCAGTGAATTCAGATAATTGCAAGGGAAATGATCAAGGGGCAGAAGCACAGGCTGCAGATGCATTGCCTCCAGAAAAGACTCCAGGACATGCCAATCATGCTTGGCCGAATGCCAGCCAATGCTGCATCTCCATTTCCAGTTTGACAGCGAAGCACTGGTCCTTTTAATTACCAACCAGGCTGTGCATGAAACACTTCACAAGATAACTGCATTCTAGGAACTGCACTGCATGTACTGCAAAAGCTAACTTTTTCTCTGGCTAAAGAGGATTGTGTAAGCTTAATGGAGCTCCTGGCACTTGTTGAGGCTCTTTACTGAAAGCACCAGGACTTCTGTCTGCAGATTGAAGTCCTGATGCTGCAGAGAGAACTGAAACCTCCTGAAGGCTGATGGTTTTTCGGAGCAGTCCTAGCAGGACCGATCAGTTCTTCCTCTGTCAAAGTAACTTTCTGTGACCTATATTCAACCCACTTCCCACAGGACCACCCCGGACGCACCATTTCCTTCCCTGTCTCTGTTTCAGTCAATGATACTTTGTCTCCCTGCAAGAAAATTAATTACTTTCTGCTGCTAACGCTGGCAGCATGAGGCAGCTGAGAGCAGATTTACCTGAGCCGTGCCTAGTTAGACCTTTGTCTCCCAAGCACAGCACAAACTGCAGCGAGGCAAAGGAAATGCCAGGACTGCAAACACAAAAGCACCAGCTTCAGCCTGCAAGGCCTCACTTACAGAATCATAGAATCAGTCAGGGTTGGAAGGGACCACAAGGATCATCTAGTTCCAATCCCCCTGCCTTGGGCAGGGACACCTCTCACTTCCCCTACTCCTTTCTACTGCAAGCAGCTTAGTGGAAATAATTGCTGCTTGCAGACCCTCTCCCTTGTAAATCCATTTTCCTGGATGTGCAGCATCCTGTTTCCTTCGGCTTTTGCAAAGATGCTTTCAGTGATAAAAAAGCCAAAACGCCACCCTGGTATATAACTTGCTCAGGCTCAAACTGCATAGAGGAAACCTACAGTGTCAAAAAATAGATGTGTCAGTGACTTTCTCCCAATCAGCAGAACACAAGGAAGCAGGTAGGCTTTGTCTGGCAGTGCTCATCATGTGTTTGCTCTCATTAGTCCCTGCTGTTTTGCTGTTGTTTTCCCACTGTGAAAACTGCAGTATGAGTGCACAGCAGCTCTTCCATCTGGAAGTAATATATTACTTTAAGTTTCTTGGAAGGAGCAATCATCTGTAATTTAGTCACACTATGTCATTCCAGGGCAAGCAATATGATCTGGCATCTTGTTTACAGTATAATGATGTAATGGGAATAAACCTGGCAGGAGACAGAATTATCCTGGTCTTGAAAAACTGATGCCCATCAGTGCATGACAGCCACCAGCTACGAAACAAGGGGTGGGGAAACTGGGTGAAAGCTAAACCTTTGTACAACACTCACATTTGAAAACTTCTGCCTCTTTTTTTTACATGACTATGAAGGGAACCTCACTTCAAGCCAGAGACAGAGGGACATAAGGATGTGGACGTGATGGAGCAGGTGCAGAAAAGGACCACAAAGATGATCGGCTTCTCAAATTCTGCAAGCATGCATCAATAAAAAGAGGAAGTGTACAGACAGATATAATAACATTACAGCTTTGAGGTCTGTGGTGGTGAGCTGTATTGGCTGTCTGCAAGCAGCCTTTCCTGTTAAGCACATTCTCTGCATCTTACTTGAGCCAACACTGCTCAGTATTCATTAAGACTACAAATTAAATGTGAAGAATTAAAACTTCATCATCTCACTATCCTGCCATCTGTTCCTCAACTTGAAAGTAGCAGAGGATCATGCTGAGGGATGGTTTTCTCAAACATTCATCACAGACAAAAATCCACTAGAGTACTTCAAGGCATACAAGCTTTGGGATGAAGCCCCATATCAGAGGGGTTTAGAATAAAAGATTCAGAACTGAGGTTATTTCAGTGAGGACACAAAGTCTTCTGTCAAATCCATCCAAAGCCGTGATGGTGCCCGCATGGTACTGCCAGAACTGGACACCGGAGACCACAGACTCACACAGAATGCATTGGGCTGGAAGGGACCACAAAGGTTTAGAATAGAATAAAGTAGAATAGGATTAACCAGGTTGGAAGAGACCTTTGAGATCATCCAGTCCAACCCATCATCCAGCACCATCTAATCAACTGAACCAAGCACACTATCAAGTCTCTTCCTAAACACCTCTAGTGATGGTGACTCCACCACTTCCCTGGGCAGCACATTCCAATGGCAAATCACTCTTTCTGTATAGAACTTCTTCCTAACATCCAAGCTAAACCTCCCCTGGCACAGCTTGAGACTGTGTCCTCTTGTTCTGGTGCTGGTTGACTGGGAGAAGAGACCAGCCCCCACCTGGCTACAACCTCCCTTCAGGTAGTTGTAGACAGCAATAAGGTCTCCCCTGAGCCTCCTCCTCTCCAGGCTAAGCAACCCCAGCTCCTTCAGCCTCTCCTCACAGGGCTGTGCTCCAGACCCCTCCCCAGCTTTGTTGCCCTTCTCTGGACACCTTCCAGCATCTCAACATCTTTCCTAAACTGAGGGGCCCAGAACTGGACACAGGACTCAAGGTGTGGCCTAACCAGTGCTGAGTCCAGGGGCAGAATGACCTCCCTGCTCCTGCTGGCCACACTGTTCCTGATACAGGCCAGGATGCCATTGGCCTTCTTGGCCACTTTGGCACACTGATGGCTCATGTTCATCTCACTATCAACCAGTACCCCCAGGTCCCTCTCTGCCTGGCCGCTCTCCAGCCACTCTGACCCCAGCCTGTAGCGCTGCATGGGGTTGCTGTGGCCAACTCCCCTGCAGTGAACAGGGACACCTCCAACTCAATTAGGTGGCCCAGGGCCACATTGAGTCTGATCTTGAATGTTTCCAGGACAGAGACTCAACCATATCCCTGGGCAGGCTGTTCCAGTGTTTCACCACTCTCATTGTAAAGAACTCCTTCCTTAGGTTCAACCTAAACCCATCCTGCTCCAGTTTCAAATCATTACCCCTCATGTTATCACTACATGCCCTTCTAAACAGTCCTTTCCCAGCCTTCCTGTAGGTCTTCTGCAGACTGTGAAATATGGCTATAAGGTCTCCCTGGATCCTTCTCTTCTCCAGGCTGAACAAGTCCAGTTCTTTGGACCTGTCTTCATAGCAGAGATGCTCCAGCCCTCCAGTCATCTTTGTGGCCCTCCTCTGGACCTGCTCCAGCGGGTCTGTGTCTCTCTCTTGTGATGGGAACCCCAGAGCTGACCACAGTACTCCAGATGAGGTCTCACCAGAGCAAAGTGGCAGAATCACTTCTCTTGACCTGTTGGCCATGCTTCTTTTGATGCGGCCCAGGATGTGATTTGCCTTCTGGGCTGCAAGTGTCCCTTGTTGGCTCACATCCAGCTTCTCATCCAGCAGCATGCCCAAGTCCTTTTCTGGAGGGCTGCTTTCAATTTCACCACACACCTCACCTCACCCCACCCCATCCTCACCCCACCCCCAGCCTGCACTGAGATCGAGGGTTGCCCTGACCTCAGTGCAGGACCTTGCACATTGTCTCAAGATTCTCCTCAGACTTATTGAACCTCACAGCTTTGCTCCTGCACAGCCCCAGGTGCTTGTGGTGAATGCTAGCCAGTCTGAAAAGGCACTGAGGTTCTTCATCAGTCTGCAGAGAAGGAAATCAGCAATGCAGCTGGTTTGTATAAGTGGATGCAGCCAGTGTGATTCTTTTTGAACACTGTGATAGCTGGAAGAGTTCCTTAAGTTCTTGTAAGAATTCAGCCTAAAATTGAAGACACCCAAATATCATCTTGGTTCTTCAGTAGGAAACATTGATGTTATTCTTTAAGAGCCTTTAGAACTCCCTTCAGACTTTTCAACCTCAGCACGAGTTACTGGTACTAACATTTGTTCTCTCCTCATATTCCCAGAGATTGGAGGAATGGCTAAGGGAAAGGCATGCTGCCTTGCTGTAGTGATTATTCAAAAGGATAATTGAAATGCAGCTAAAGTTAAAATACAGATGGAAACTTTCATAGCTAGAAAAGGTAAACCAGGCCATCTCTATCATATGACACTAACCCAAGAGATTCAGCACCTGATGGCAAATCCAGCTCTGAAGAGAGAGCCATCCAAGGTATAATTTTAGTACAGAAGTGACCTTTTATTCCCAGAAACAGAGTGAATCAAGGCTAAAGGGGCATAAAGGCCATCTCTGTATTCTCCCTTTTGAGCTGTCATAGCTGCAGATCTGATTATTGCAGCAAAGGATCAGCTTTGGTTATTGCAGCAAAGGATTACCTTTGCTGAGAAGTAAATTTCATTCTAATGTAGAGGATCCAGTCCTTGTTCCAGGGAGGCAAAAAGGTACAAGAAGACTGTCAGGAAGGGTTAGTGACCCCCATTAAAATAAATAGACTATGCAGGGTACTTGGAATTCCCAGTAACTTTTGTTACCTTTTTGTGGCTTGTTACAGCAGGATTCATCTCTTGATCTCTGCAAAATTCTCTTCTGAGCTCCATCAGTCCTTAGTGTCGTGATGACCACATAAGATTAACTGCATTGAGACCATGATGGAGCAATCTCAATTACTGGGAAGCACCTGGGTAAGAAAGGTCAACACGAACAGCCAAGGGAAGGCATATATGACACCAGGCAGTAGTAAAATATTGTTTCAGAGGTGTGTGTCGTAGAGAAGCTTTGCCTGGGTTCCTTGCTGATACCTACCCATTCCTATAAAGCCAATACATTGTTGTGTGGCCAATAGTCACTGTTTACACTTCATGTGCAGATTCACCCCCTCCCTTCCTCCAAAGAAACCTTATCCGTAACTTGTTCTTGTATTATTTTCTAAGGGTGATGATAGAGTTTCTGCCCTTAAAGCCACTATCTGTGGTAATTGCAAGTAATTGTTAATCATGTGTGATGGATCCTTAGATGATTGTGCAAAGACTTAGAGCAGACATAGCACCGGGTTGGTGTTTTTAAGAAGTTCGAAAGAAGTCTCCTCCATTAAGTGATTTACAAGGGGAATAAAAGGTCAAGGAACATGTTCTTCCTGTATCCCTGTAGTCTGAAGCTCTGTAACACTCTGAAGTCTCAGGCAACTCAGAACAAAACCACGCCAAACTGTACAGCAGCTAATTGCACCTCAAAGCCTTTTTTAAAAGGTTACAGCTGGAGCTGGACAGGATCTGGGAGACCTGATGAGATACTTGCCCCTCCCCATGCACCGTGGGAATCACAGGTGCTGGAGCTGAACTTTGCAAGCTGAACTGCAAACTGTTGAGCTTTTCATTGGTTACACAATGACAAGAAGGAGATATCTCCTGGGTGAGAAGAGGGTCCAAATAAACTTATTCAGCAGTGCATTTCAGCTTCTGAGCTAAGGCACTTCAGTACTGCTGGGCATTCTGATAGCATCTAAAACACGACAGAGAAGCTTACTCAAGGAAGGACAAATTGCTTGAAGCATGCACTGTGTTCTGACGTGTTTTGTAACTTAATGTGAGATGTTCAGCCTAGACACCATCAGTCACTTCTTGGAGCAAGATCTTGAGTAATGCTGTAAGGCAGACTGCCCCTGTGAGGGAAAAGGTCACTTAAAATTGTACTGTCAGTTTGTAGTTTGTGGTGTGCAGGGGGCTGATTGCATCTGTATGTCTGCCTGTGTGGGGGACTTCTGACTCCCTGGGAGTCTCATATTAAGATGACTGCATGTAGTTGCTCCAAGCATTGTCACCTTGTGCAGCAGCAGATAAGCTGAGATGCCAGAAGCAGTCACCCCTGTTATCAGCTACCTGCCCACCCCTCTCCTAAGCATCTCCAGCTCCACAGCAGGGGTGTATGTACAAGGAGTGCATACCCACCCCACAGGCAGTTTTGCTTCTGTTCTTTAGCACAGCTGAACTGGGATGGTGATCTGGGCTATAAACACAGCAGTGTGGATGCAGCCATGTGCTGTGCTCAGATGTCCCAGCTGACGAAATTGAGACCTGCAAAGGAGAGGCAGCAGGAGTGTGACAGAGGAGAGCACATGAGCTGCATCAGCAGCCCAGCTGGGGCTTGTTTTGCCTGACACTGGAGCTTTTGCTGAGAAGGTTTGATGACACCATGGCAAACATGAGGGATTTAACTCATATGGTTCTTCTACACCATCCCCAGGGGAGTAAACTAAAAACACCCCAGAGCTCTTAACTAGGTTCAAAGGCTCTCTGAGCTCTTTACTGGGAAGGAACAGGAAACAGTTACAGCATCCTGCTTGCCCCAAGCCGCTTGGTATTTGAGATCAATAAACACAAGGATCCAGTTCAGTGTCTCTTGCTGATACCTTTGTGCTGTGCTCAGGTTTGATGTTGCCACGTTGGCCCCAAAGGTTCCTGCTACAGCCCTCTCAAGCTGCTTGCCGAACAAGACAAATAGCTGCGTGGACAACCTGCAGCGCTGTGGAAAGCTAATCGATGCCCACCTCATTCTCCAAATGCTTTGTGTGCTTTCACAGGAAGCCTGAAAGTCAATATCCAAACAGGAGACCATTGCCACACGTTGTCGTGCCCTTCTGAGCAATTGTTTTGATTTGCAGATGACTTTTCCCTCCCCTGCTCCTTCAGGTAAAGCAAGTCACGTACTGTCAGGCTCTGCCCAGGTAATATGATGCATTGTGTTTCTTGTAGGCTCCTGGGGTTAAATCCAGAGAAAACAGATGTTAAAAAATAACCAAAGCCAGAGGAGGATGTTGATAAATGAAGAGACACCAGCCTTAGTAGGTTAGGTAGGATCCCTGGATGTTAGTGGCAGGCACTTAGAAGGAAATGACCAACTGTGATTTCATCTCACTTAGCTTCAGTCTTCCAAAAGACGTTTGGTCTAAACTGGTTGTTAATGGGGAGACACACCTCTTCAGAATGTGATCTGTGCCTTCATCAGAACCTGTCTCAAATGAGAGAAATTAATTACCTGTTGAACTTCTTCAGTATGGGCAGCAGCAGGCTCCTCTGACCAGCTGCCAGACATCGACAAAGTTCAAGGATCCTCCCAGGACACCCAGAAGCTCAAGGAAAATCATGGACACACTGATTTAATGCAACAGCCTCTAAAGATGCAGGAGCTTAACTTCATTTCCAAGGATGGTTTAGAGATAGAAAACCATATAATGGCCTTGTAAATCAGGGACATTGGCTGCTATACGCCTGTGCCCTCTGAAAGTGTGATCCAAGCTCCTAAATTGCTTGATCCTTTGGGAAATCACAGCTACTTCTCAAAGAGTTTGAAATTAATGGCCCTTGAACTACACTGCTGACGCTTCAAACAACATGCTGAAAAATATGATCATGGGAATGTATCTGAGCAATGAGGTTTTGTTCTAACTTGAGCTCCAGCAAGGAATACATTTCCTGACCAAAAGGGTGCCATAATTTTCAGATCAATCTCTCAGCAAGGAATATCAAGTTATTCTCCATAATTTCAATCCCTGATGGAAGATAATGCTTCTGAAATGGTGCTCCCCCTTGTAACCTGTGGAGGATCACAGAATTGTCAGGGTTGGAAGGGACCCCAAGGATCATCTAGTTCCAACCTCCCTCCCACGGCAAGGGACACCCTCCACTAGATCAGGTTGCCCAGAGCCACATCCAGCCTGGCCTTAAAAACCTCCAGGGGCAGGGCTTCTACCACATCCCTGAGCAGCCTGTTCCAGCGTCTCACCTCCCTCATGGGGAAGAACGTCTTCCGAACGTCTAATCAAAATCTACTCTTCTCTAGCTTGGATCCATTCTCCCTAGTCCTGTTGCTACCCAACACCCAAAAAGTCCCTCCACAGCTTTCTTGTAGGCCCCCTTCAGATATTGGAAGGCTACAATAAGGTTTCCTCAGAGCCTTCTCCTCTCCAAACTGAACCACCCCAACTCCCTCAGCCTGTCCTCATAGGATAAGTGCTCCAGCCCTCTGATCATCCTCATAGCAGTTGTCTGAACATGTTCCAGCACGTCCAGATCATTCTTACAATAGGGGCTCCAGAACTGGATGCAGTACTCCAGGTGGGGTCCACAGTGTGGAGGGGAGAATCCCCTCCCTCGACCTGCTGGCCACACTTCTCTTGATGCAACCCAGGATATGGTTGGCTCTCTGGGCTGATGATGGTGCTCAGCTCCTTTGTTCCTCCACAACAGGAGCCCTTTGCTCTGAAGCACCAGTTTTGGAACTGTGTAAGTCTGCATACCAGTCTCTGAAGTCAGACCCAGACTGAGGTTTCTGCAGCCCA
Source organism: Picus viridis (assembly GCA_033816785.1). Taxonomy (NCBI): domain Eukaryota; kingdom Metazoa; phylum Chordata; class Aves; order Piciformes; family Picidae; genus Picus; species Picus viridis. Next base: position 27,426,964 of record CM066572.1, read on the forward strand.
TTTCGGGAGCTTTCTGCCTCTAAAGGCATGGTGGGCATGGAGTTTTTTTTAGACAAGCTGTACCTAAGCTTACCTCCTTTATGAACAAGAGTAATGTAAAGTGAAGTTACATAAGCCCAACAAGAAAGGATCAGGAGCATTTGATCACTGAGGGTTGTCTCCAGGTTTATGAATCTCAAGGTCTTCATGTTTGAATTTAGCAGCACTAAGCAGTAAATGCTCTCAATAGTTGCTTACTGAGAAAGTACATCTGGAGTGCTACACAAAGGCTAAATGTTGCACATCTTTCTGCACTTACAGAATTAAAATCCCACAAAGGCTTTGCAGAACGCAGTCTGTCAAGACTTCCAAGTCCTGCAACCAGAGACTAAAAAGAGTGGGGGAAGGGAAGCAGAGAAAAATAAAAGTACAAGAAAAAAGTTAAAAATATAACTTGTCATCCTGCTGCCACATACAGAGCAGATGAGGCTGAATAGGGATGTCATTAGAAACCCTACATAATCTCAAATACAAATGGAAATGTGTCATGGTTTAACCCCAGCCACTAAGTAAGCCCCACACAGCCACTCACTCACTGACCCCTGGTAGGATGGGGGAGACAAGCCTAACAACAAAAGAGAATTCATGGGTTGGGATAAAGACAGATTAACAGGGTAGAGCAAAAGCTGCACACGTAGGCAAAACAATTCAAGGAGTTCATCCACTGCTTCCCATGGGCAGGCAGAGGTGTTCAGCCATCTTTAGGAGAATGGAATGGAATGGAATAGAAATAAATAGAATAGAATAGAATAGAATAGAATAGAATAGAATAGAATAGAATAGAATAGAATAGAATAGAATAGAATCATAGTATCAGTCAGGGTTGGAAGGGACCACAAGGATCATCTAGTTCCAACCCCCTGCCGTGGGCAGGGACACCCCACACTAGATCAGGCTGGCCAGAGCCACATCCAGCCTGCTCTTAAATACCTCCAGGGATGGGGCCGCAACCACCTCCCTGGACAACAGAATAGAATAGAATAGAATAGAATAGAATAGAATAGAATAGAATAGAACAGAACAGAACAGAACAGAACAGAACAGAACAGGTTGGAAGAGACCTTCAAGATCCTCACATCCAACCTATCATCCAACACCACCTAAGCGACTAACCCATGGCACCAAGCACCCCATCAAGTCTCCTCCTAAACACCTCCAATGATGGTGACTCCACCACCTCCCCGAGCAGCCCATTCCAATGGCAAATCACTCTCTCTATGAAGAATTTCTTCCTAACAGCCGGTCTGAACCTCCCCTGGCACAGCTTGAGACTGTGTCCTCTTGTTCTGGTGCTGGTTGACTGGGAGGAGAGACCAGCCCCCACCTGGCTACAATCTCACTTCAGGTAGTTGTAGAGAGCAATAAGGTCTCCCTGAGCCTCCTCTTCTCCAGGCTAAACAACCCCAGCTCCCTCAGCCTCTCCTCACAGGGCTGTGCTCCAAACCCCTCCCCAGCTTTGTTGCCCTTCTCTGGACACATTCCTGCATCTCAGCATCCTTCCTAAACTGAGGAGCCCAGAACCGGACACAGTACTCAAAGTGTGGCCCCTGCAGTGTACAGGGGCAGAATGACCTCCCTGCTCCTACTGGCCACACTGTTCCTGATGCAGGCCAGGATGCCACTTGTCCCTCTTGCCACCTGGGCACACTGCAGGCTCATGTTCAGCCTACCATCAACCAGCACCCCCAGGTCCCTCTCCGCCTGGAGAGCAGGGCTCCACCATTTACTCCACAGTTACTTGGGAAGAGAAATAACCATCCCTCCAAATGTCTCCCCTTCTGTCTTCTTCATCCACATGAATTCATGATTATGAATCTCTGAACACTGTTTTCATCACAAATCCAAACACAGTCCCATGCAAAGCTGATATGGAAAAAACTAACTCCATCCTGCTCCAAACCAGCCCAAAATGAGAATTGTTCTGGATTAAGGAATAAAACAGAGTAAGGGCAATTGCACTCATGTTCTGTGCTCACAACACCCTATGTGCCAGGCTAAGGATCCAGGGAAACATTAGAAGTGCTTAATTGAGGATCTGTGCAACCACTGCATCATCACATTGTTAAACCACACTAGTCACCAGTTCACACAGCTGTTAGATCCTGGGAAACGGAATAGTTCACAAGAGATTAGAAATAAGGGACAAAGATTCACAGATTCACAGATTGCATTGGCTTGGAAAAGACCCTCAAAAGTCATCTTGTCCAGCCCCCTTGTACCTCCAACTAGGTCAGGCTGCCTAAGGCCACATTGAGTCTGATCCTGAATGTCTCCAGGGACAGGGCCTCAACCACATCCCTGGGCAATCTCTTCCAGTATTTTACTCCTCCCACTGTAAAGAAATTCTTCCTTATGGTCCAAACTAAATCTGCCCTGCTACAGTTCAAAACCAATGCCCCTTGTCCTATTGCTACAAGCCCTTCTAAACAGCCCTTCCCCAGGCTTCCTGAATATGAAAGCACGGAGAATGCACATAGGCTCTCCAAGGCTACAGATATGAGCAAACCCAGTAAGCAAACCCTCCTACAGACATAAAGAAAAATGATTCTTCAAGAAGCAAAGATGAAGAATTTACAAGGGAAGGTAAGGCCAGTTATGTGCAAAACACACAAACATGAACCAGGAAATTAAAAGGGAAGGCTCTTGGTGCAAAACTTTCTAATAGCTAATGCTCAATACATTGAGTCATTTGCAATAACTATGGCTAGGGAAATCATTATGCCAAGGTCTGCAGATGAGAAAAGCCAAGAGACAATGTACCATCCTGAGAAAGCAAGCAGTGACTCACAGGAAGAGCTTCAAAATAATGTAACACTAATTAAAAAGAAATGGTTGGTAGGACCAGGTTGGCACTAGGTACAAAGACACAGCCACAGCGTCCACACAAAAGCAAGCTGAATGACAAACATGCAGTACAGGTTATAGCATCTCTGTGAGCACAGAAAGCTTCAACAAAGCAGCATGGAATTAAAGGATACAATAGCATGATCATTAGTGCTTACAGCTCAGCCAGAACAAACAACTCCCAAAGCACAGCTTTCACCTAAAACAAATACATCCATTGGCTCCTTGCTACTGAACCTGGATGAATTGTTCACACTATAGACAAAGAGATTCATCCAGCCAGGTTGGCAGGCTGTGAGGCACCATGTGGCACCAGGACACTGCTGTTGTCTGCCTGAACTCCTTTGGAAATCCAGGCCAGGTCATACACGTGTGAGGGAAGAAAACTTGCTGTTTAGTTTTGCGTGAGCATGAAGGCTTTAGGTTAAAATAGAGAACTTCAGGAGAAGAAATAATACATGCACTGTCTTACATCTCTCTCTCTCTCTGCTCCCACCATACTTGAACATTATCATCTCTCTGAAAGGTAGTTAGAAAGTTTAATCACGTTTTTCCTTCTCTTTGTAGGCTCTTTATTCATGCTGATGACATATGCAGGAAAAGATTTGACTGGTCCTGTTCTCCTAAAGCCATTATGGATGTGCTGGAAGGTGTCCAGAGAAGGGCCACAAGGATGAGCAGAGGGCTGGAGCACCTCTCCTACGAGGACAGACTGAAAGAGTTGGGGCTGTTCAGTCTGGAGAAGAGAAGGCTCCGAGGTGACCTTATTGTGGCCTTCCAGTATCTGAAGGGAGCTACAAGAAGGCTGGGGAGGGAGTTCTCAGGCTATCAGGGAGTGATAGGACTAGGGGGAATGGAATGAAGCTGGAGGTGGGGAGATTCAGACTGGATGTGTGGAAGAAGTTCTTCACTGTGAGAGTGATGAAGCCCTAGAATGGGTTGTCCAGGGAGGTGGTTGAGGCCCCATCCCTGGAGGTGTTTAAGCCCAGGCTGGATGAGGCTCTGGCCAGCCTGATCTAATGTGAGGTGTCCTGCCCATGGCAGGGGGGTTGGAACTAGATAATCCTTGTGGTCACTTTCAACCCTGACTGATTCTATGATTCTATGATTATGTTTAAAAGACAATAAAACCAGTAAGGACAGGCCAGCAGGAACAAACCCAGTGTGTTTCATGGGCCTAAGTGAAAGTTTATCTTTAAAAAGGCCACACTAACTCTTCTTTTTGCTTCCCCATTGCAGCAGTGCTGAACACTGACAGCTGAAATTGCATCAGAGGCAGTTGAGATGATTCCAGAGGCAGCTGGGGTGATCACTGCAGTGGGTCATCTGAGCTGGCTATAGCAGTGGGTCTGCATCAGAACCAGCAGTTGTTTGGTTTGGTTGGATTTTATTTTAAAGCCAATAAAATGTAAAATATGCCTTACTGGGATATTCTTTTTGAAAAGAATCAACAAGAAAACCAACCAACCAAACCAAACAAAAAAAACCCACCCACAAGCCAAAGAAAGCTCTTATCAAATATTGGAGAACAGAAGAGGCAGAGGACAGATGACTGATGTACTCAAAGAGATAAGAAGTCTTCAGCTGCACCCACCCTTGTAAAAGACATATCAGAGGATACAATGGGTGTTTAGGCTGGATATTAGGAAATATTTCTTCACTGAAAGGCTTCTCAGACATTGGAATGGTCTGCCCAGGGCAGTGGTAAGGTCACCACCCCTGGAGGCATTCAAGTAGTGTGTGGACCTGGCACTTAGGGACATGGTTTAGTGTTGACCTTGCAGTGCTGGGCCAAAGGTTGGACTGGATGATCTTGAATGTCTCTTCCAGCCAGATAAAGTCTGTGATTAATTTTCCTTACCTATGGATCTACAATTTGCATCTTAGAATCCTGAAGTATCTCTTTGTTTGGTTTGTTGTTTCATTAATTATTCATGCTCCTGCACTGCATTGTATGAGAGCCTTTAGGTGTTGCCTGAATTCTGTATCTTGCAAGAGCTGCTAGGTCACATGCAAGAGCAAACAAACAAATAAGTCTATGTTTTTGCCAGCCTCACTTTGCAGAACACTGCAACCTGGAGAGTTAAAGTGTTAGCTTTGGCCAGACTCAGTCCTGGAGTGAATCTGGATGCTGCTTTCAGGATCATTCAATCCACTGACACTGCCCCTTACTGTGCAATGTTCCTGAACACCTGGATGTCCCTTCTGTGCATTGTCCACTACTCCTACTTTCACAAACCGTTGTAGAAGCCAAGTGGAAGACTGTGGAATGAACAAAAATGCTGACACAAGAGCCTATCCCACTGAGTGTTGCCATGAAGGCAGCTCCTCAAGCCATAGGCAGAGGTAGGTGAACTGTGGATATTAGCTACCTGGACTTCCATAAAGCTGTTGACACTGTTTCCCACAGAATTCTCATGGAAGAAGAAAAAAAAAAAACCAAACAAGAAAAAAACTGTCTAATGATGGCTTAGATGAGCTCTGCTGGATAAAATACTGGCTGGATAGCTGGACTCAAAGAGTGGTGGTCAATGGAGTTAAATCTAGCTGGCAGCTGATCACAAGTGGGGTACCTTGGGGCTCAGTATTAGGACCACTTCTGTTTGACAGCTCTATCAATGATCTTGATGAGGAGTTGGAGTGCACTATCACTAAATCTGCAGATGACATTAAGTTAGGTGGGAGTGTTGATTTGCTTAAGTATAGAGAGGCTCTACAGAGAGACATAGGTCAATGGGATCAGTGGGCCAAGGTCAGTGGTATATTCTTCAACAAGACCAAACGCCGGGTCCTGGACTTGGGCCACAACAACCCCATGCAACTCTACAGGCTTGGGGAAATGCGGCTGGAAAGCTGTCCAGCAAAAAGAGACCTGGGTGTTCCAACTGACAAGCTGCTGAATATGAGCAACAGTGTGCCCAGGTGGCAAAGAAAGCCAGTGGCATCCTGGCTTGTATCAGAAACAGTGTGACCAGCAGGAGTAGAGAAGTGATCGTCCCCCTGTACTCGGCACTGGCAAGGCCACACCTCAAGTACTGTGTCCAGTTTTGGGCACCTCAACACAAGAACATTGAGGGGTTGGAGTGGGTGCAACGAGCAATGAAGCTGGTGAAGGGCTTAGAGAATGAGTCTGGTGAAGAGCAGCTGAGGGAACTGGGGCTGTTTGGTGTGAGGAAGAGGAGGCTAAGGGGAGACCTTATCACCCTCTACAACTACCTGAAGGGATAATATAGAAAGGTTGGTGCTGGTCTCTTCTCACAGGTAATTAGCGGTAGAACAAGGGGGAACAGCCTCAAGATACAGCAGGGTAGGGTTAGACTGGACATTAGGAACATTTTTTTTCACTGAAAGAGTGGTCAAGCATTGGAACAGGCTGCTCAGGGAGGTGGTTGAGTCACCATCCTTGGATGTGCTTAAAGGTCCTTTAGATGTGGTGCTTAGTGACATGGTTTAGTCATGAACTTGATTAGACCTGGTGATTTCAAGGATCATTCCCAGCCTTATCAACTCTATGATTCCATGTTTTCATCACCTTCTTCCATCCTGGGTTCACAACAAGCACTTTCACTTCTTTTATTCTTCCCCCAGCATGAGGCATCTTGGATGAAAATGTACTCCATATTATTGCTTTGCAGGTTTAAAGGTCAGTGCTGTTTCCCCCAGGGTATTTAGCTTTGCAATATAACTTCTTCAGGTGGAACAAATGACAGCTGCTGAAAATTATAAGAACATGTTAATAATGTTTTCAGCTCTTTAGTTCTGAATTGTCTCATGGATAAAACTGCTTTGTAAGTGAAAAGATCCACTTAGGAAAAGCATTTCATAATCACTTGGATAATGGTTCCACGATATCTTGCTGACTTAAAAGGTCACATTTCTGACCAGAAAGAAGAAGATAAATGCCCATGTGCACAGTTATTTTAACTAAAATGGCTCTGTAATGAAATCCTCTTAGAGAACCAAAGTACAATAATGGGAATGAAGGTTTCAAATCTCACTGAGATCAAAAGGTATAAAAATTCCAGCTCAAGTTGCTGTGCACTTTCCTTCAGTCATGGCTGGATAAATTCACAGTATCACAGTATCACCAAGGTTGGAAGACACCTCGAAGATCATCGAGTCCAACCTGTCCCCACAGACCCCACGACTAGACCATGGCACCAAGTGCCACGTCCAATCCCCTCTTGAACACCTCCAGGGACGGTGACTCCATCACCTCCCTGGGCAGCACATTCCAATGGCGAATGACTCTCTCTGTGAAGAACTTTCTCCTCACCTCCAGCCTAAACTTCCCCTGGTGCAGCTTGAGACTGTGTCCCCTTGTTCTGGTGCTGGTTGCTAGAGAGAAGAGACCAGCCCCTTCCTGGCTACAACCACCTTTCAGGCAGTTGCAGAGAGCAATGAGGTCTCCCCTGAGCCTCCTCTTCTCCAGGCTAAACAACCCCAGCTCCCTCAACCTCTCCTCACAGGGTTGTGCTCAAGACCTCTCCCCAGCCTTGTTGCCCTTTTCTTGACACGTTCAAGTGTATTGATGTCCTTCCTAAACTGGGGGCCCAGAATTGGACACAGTGATACCACTGTCCTGAGAAGCAGCAGTACAGAATAGCATCCTAGCCAGGATACAATGTGCTGAATTATAAACAAGAAAGTTTAGGGAAACATCATTTCCCCACAAACACGAGATTAGGAAGTCCAAATTTCCTATTGTCTCCTACCAAAGAAAACATGATGGCCGTTACAGCCAGAGGAGAGTAGCATGTTTTAGTAGGACACTTTATATATGCTATATTTCTGTTTTCTCCTGCCTAAAACATTTCTTTTCGCCACTCAGGAGATGGACTGAGCGGTTCTGGTTTGACTCACATTCTTTTCTCAATTTCTTTTTCACAGAACAATTTATTCACTGTTACCATGGAAATGATTTCATCTTTCCAGTAGCAGGATTCCAGCCCTGTAGCCTTGGTTTTGTCAATATGGTGTCTAATCCCTAACAGCCCTCCTTTGTTAATGTCACAGGTAGGTGAGACTATTTACCTATGTCAAGAAAGAAAATCTTTAAGACAGCTTCTTACAGGAATGTTTGGGGTTTATTCTCTTCTTGGCCATGAGTTTTGGAGGTGCCTTCCAACCCAGACCATTCTATGATTCTAATACTAAAGCTCTCGTTCAGTTTCTTGATCTATATGGTTGTGATATGGAAACAGGGCAATGCTGCCTTCCCTGTCCTGTTTGGGCAGAATAACACTGTGTGGCCTGCCCCCATTCTGAAAGGGCACAAACTGGCATAAATAGCCATAACCCACCAAAAGTAGCAAGCTTTGGCACTGTCTTTTGCCTGGTTCAACACGGCATCGGACGTGGCATGGAGAGGAGCAAGCTGTCAGGAAATGCATTTGAAACAGCAGGATATAATGCAAATCTCCTCCATAAATAGCCCCTGCTAGGTGCTATAAACTCTTTTTACAACCCAATTTATGAGTGGACTGGGCTTTGGTCACCCTGGCTTGTTCAGCCTGCAGTGCTGTCAGTACTTCAAGGCCTGTTAAACATGCCAGTCTAGAAAAGTTTGAGACATTTACTTGGAATCACTGGACCAGGAATATTCCTGTGATGGAAAAAATAATTCACTAAAGCCTCAAAGAATTCAGTAACACTTGGAGTGACAGGTCTGCATTACAGGTTCAACAGTACCTGAGTGAACCTCCATTTTAGGACATTTATGTTTTCTTTTAAGGTCAGAAACACACTTTAAAAGCTATTAATGTCATAACAGAGTATAAAAACTTAACTTTAATACTTATTTCTTCTTCTTTTGTGTGAGAGTAAGCCTAAGAAGATATTTTTAACTAAATAACTTGTTCTGCAAAGCTTCTAGCAACCTCATCCAACCTTTCTAGAAGACATCAGTTCACTTACAGAGGAAATACTAGAGTTACTACTTTAGTTTTGAGAAGTCTGGGAAAGTTAACTGAACTGTCCAAAGGTAAAGCACCAATCAAGTGCAGAACCAAAGAAGCCATTTTCTTCCAATTTCAGAAGTGCATCAGGGTTCCTGGCTCTGAAGTTCCATTAAAGGTAGAAACAAAGCCCAGCTGCCTTTAGGTCTGGCTCCTTGTCAGCTCTGTCTCTCAGAATGAGCTACCTACCACTAACTATAAGGATGGTGTATAGGCAAACAAGGAAGCTGGAACTCTGCTCTTGCATTGCTTTGTGTTGCAAATAAAAGACCCACATTTAGGTTCGAGTTGAGGAGAAAGGTCTTCACAGAGAGAGTTGTTAGCCATTGGAATGTGCTGCCCAGGGAGGTGGTGGAGTCACCTTCCCTGGAAATGTTCAAAAAGGGATTGGACGTGGCACTTGGTGCCATGGTTTAGTACTCATGAGGTGCTGGGTGACAGGTTGGACTTGATGATCTTTGAGGTCTTTTCCAACCTTACTGATTCTGTGATTTATGGCCCTCATGATTCCTTGTGGAGTAAGTAAAGATACTCCAGCCTCCTCCTGAGCCCTGCCTTGTGAGCAGGTCTGTCTCTTCCAGCACAGGTAATGGGCAGGCTCTGGTGCAGCACAAAGTTTCCTGCTGCATTTTTCTTTTCCCAATCTCATAACTCTTACATACCTTCCTAATGCTATTTTGAAGAGAAAACAGACCTGGTTTTCCTGAGGTTATATCCCTGCCTCTCCACTGCCCTTGAGGGGTGAAACACGTACTCTGATCCTCCTTTCAGCCAAAACAGGGTGTTTCATAAGGCAGATGAAGAGACAAGGAAGAAAACTCTTAGACCATCTGAGAGAGATCAGAAGCAGCACACACACACAAATAATCAGAGCCACGTAAGAGAGTCATGATTTCCTCACAATTTGTTATGCTTCAGCCTTGACTCCTTTGCAAAACACCAGCTTCAGCCACCACACTTGTGAAGAATAACAAATTAATTTCATCCTTTGATGTTCAACAGCAGATTTTAAGTGTTTGCTTGGGAGCTGGTGACGAGTAATTTGAAGTTCAGTCTGGTTTCTGTTTGTTTACAAGGACTGCATGTCTGACCACAAATATGAGTTTCCTTAAAGAATTTTGATGAAAATGTTCTACCCTGTGCTTCAAAGAGAGCTTTGAGCCTGTCCTACAACATGAACTCCTCCTCATTATCAATAAGGGCTGGGGGAGAAAGCAGCCCTGTGGAAAAGGACTTGGGAGTTCTGGTGGATGAGAAGCTGGACATGAGCAAACTGTGTGCACTTGCAGCCCAGAAGACCAGTAGCATCCTGGGCTGCAATCAAAAGAAGTGTGGCCAGCAGGGTGAGAGAGGTGATTCTTCCACTTTGTTCTGGTAAGACCTCACCTAGAGTATTGCATCTAGATCTGGGGCCCCTAACATGGGAAGGACATGCACCTGATGGAGAGGGTCCAGAGGAGGGCCATGAAAATGATCAGGGGGCTGGAACACCTCTGCCACAAGGACAGGCTGAGGGAGCTGGGGTTGGAGAAGAGAAGGCTCTGGCGAGACCTAATAGTGGCCTTCAAGTACCTGAAGGGAACCTACAAGAAGGCTGCAAAGGGACTGTTTGCAAAGGCCTGTAGGGATAGGACAAGGATAATGGTTTGAAATTAGAGAAGAGCAGCAGATTTAGGTTGGATGTTAGGACCAACACCCAGGGAGTTAGTTGAGGCACTGTCCCTGGAGATATTCAAGGTCAGGCTCAACAGCCTCTGGGCAACCTGATCTAATGGAGGATGTCTCTGATCACTGCAAGGGGGTTGGACTTGAGGTCCCTTCCAGCCCAAACCATTCTGCGATTCTATGAGGCAGTAGCATGGAGCAAAGCACTCTGATCAGCTCTAGTGCCATTGCTCCGTTTTAAGCCAAAACTTAAAACTCAACTGAATTTCTGGCACACCTCCTTCAGCATTCTGGTGTGCTTTGTTCAAAGCTCAGCTGCTGGATGAAGTACATCCACTGTCATAAAAGATCCCCTCACTGCCCATCTTTCTGAACACAGGAATCAAAGTTTCTTGTTAGAGCAGGCTCTGCAGGGAGGGATAAATTACCTCATTGATTGAAGACTTAAAATTAGCAAGGCAGAGCTGAATAAATGTGTCTTTTTAATATTTTGGGGCTCTCTGTACAGGGCATGTCATAATATTGCATTAAATTTTCAGATGCCTTGTTGCCTTCTAATGCAAAAAATAGACAGTGAGAAAAGAGGGGAAACCATCAAAGATAACAAATATGTGGACAAAACCAATATGCATACCTATCTGACGGGAGGGAGTGAAGAAGAGGGAGCCAAACTCCTCACCAGTACCCACTGACAAGAGAAGAAACCAGTGGATGCAAAACTGAAACCTGAGATTCCATCTGAATACACACAAACACTTACTTAATGTGAGGGATGTTGTGGAGCCTCCATTCATGAAGACAGTCAAAACCCACCTGGATAAAGCTCTGGGCAAACTGCTTCTCTCCATCCTGCCTGAGCAGAGGGTTGAACTAGATAATCTTCAGAGGCCTCTTTCAACCCAACTGTGAATGAAGAAATCTTGCCAGTCCTTAGCAGATCATATCTAGCTTTGGAGAAAGAACTGTAAAAGTCTTTTCAAGAGGAGTCTTCTGCTGTCAGTTGTCTTCTTATTTTCACCTGAAACTTTCTCATTTCATAGCATGTTGAAGATGCCAGAGATCAATAGATCCTAGGTGAGATTTGATTAAGAGGCAAATCCTTGAGGCACTTCCTGCAAGGACCACACCTTCTTGGCATGGCACTTGAAGTCATGGTTTAGTAATCATGAGGTGTTGGGTGACAGGTTGGACTTGATGATCTTTGAGGTCTTTTCCAACCTTATTGATTCCATGATTCTATGATCCTTTGGGCTGCAAACATTGAATACAACTAACCCCACATTTGTTGGTTGGAGCACTGTGGCACAGAGTTCAGACACAGTGAATGGGGCTTCTTTAGGCTGGCAAGGCTGGCATTGCTGGTGCCCTGGATGGGAAGAGGAGAAAGAAACCTGACTTGACTACAAGAAAGTGATAAATCCTTCACAAGGAAAAGATTGCCAGAGCAGAGAATTAAGTGGGGGGAATGTAGGGAAGAGGAATAAAAGAGAGTAACAAGTCTGTAGCCTGGGGTGATTTGGAAGGCATGAAACAGACTGCACGCAAACCCAGATGCAGAGGGAGACCAAGGGGTAACATCACAGAAAACCTAAGCTACAGCACTTTGTGAGCTTAATGTGATGTAGCAACTATTTAACACACCACTTTGCAGCTAATGCACGTTGCTCCACCTGTCAGATGCGTACATACCAATTCTCCCCACCATGCTCATCAGATGAACCCTCTGAAGATGCTTTGAAAACCCCAAACTCTAAATATTAACTGCTATAGGATCTTTGGAGATAAAATTCTCCAGTGCTCTGTTCATCTCCTCTTCTTCACTTTGTGGAGGTGCCTTGTCTTTATATAACATGCAGGCCTGATTATAGGGTACAGGTCTGGGGTTTTTTTCTGTCTAAAGAACTAGTTATGAAAGAAGGCTAGGTTTGGGGTTTATGCACAGCAAACAGGCAATTTTGTTACCAGTAGCAACAACCAGCTCAGAAAATTATTAGGCCATTAAATGACTGGGGCTTGGGGGAGGAAACATCAAATAATCATAAACAGGAAGATGTGGGCTGTTTCTGGGGTTGTGGAGACTGCACTAGATGGAATGTAGAAACAGACAGAGAGTGAGACTCCTACACCAGTTTCCATGTAGGACCTCCTAAGTCAGAGGAATTCCTCTGAACTGATGAAATTTGCCAATTTTTAATTGAGTGTGAAATTTGGGCCCTTGCTGTTTTTCAGGGCTTGGAGCTGAATTGTATCAAAGTAGCAGATAACTCTCTTGCAATTTTGAAAGGTTAATTATATTGTTGAGCAATATTTTAATTTATTCTAATTTGCCTCATTTGGATTCGTTCCCCTAACAGTTTTGCATATCTTTACATTCATTACAATCCATTAAGCTAAAACCTTTCAACAAATATTCATTTGTGGCCACTTTCACCACTTTCCACTCTCCTCATTCTCTTCCAAATGTCAAACTCTTTAAAAATCCTGTCATGAAAGGTCATCTTTCTGTGAAAATCGTACTCAACGGTTTGGCTCCAGCAGGGAACAACAAGTTGTACAGAGGTGTCATAGCTTTCAAGAGCAGCCTCAGGGACAGAGTTTTAGGGCTTTCCCCCCCCCCCCCATAAAACTACAAATTTCCCATCAGTTTTTACTACTACACCTTGCACAAGTGCTGGTGTGCCCCCTGAGCACGGGTTTCATAGATTCACGGAATGGTTTGGGTTGGAAGGGACCTTAAGGATCGTCCAGTTCCAATCCCCCTGCCATGGGCAGGGTCACCTTCCACCAGGCCAGGTTGCTCAAGGCCTCATCCAGCCTAGCCTTGAACACCTCCAGGGGGAGCATCCATGACCTCCCTGGGCAACCTGTTCCAGTGTCTCACCGCCCTCACGGTGAAGAATTTCTTCCTGATCTCCAGTCTAAATCTGCCCTCCTCAAGCATCAATCCATTTCCTCTCATCCTATCACTACAAGCCTTTGTAAAAGTCCCTTCCCAGCTTTCTTGTAGCCCCCTCCTCCCCCCTCACCCCCTCATGTTCAGGGGTCCTTCATAGAAGCTGATGATCTGATTGAAGTGCCTCTAACATACAGCCTAGTACCTTACCCTCATGCCTGTGTCATACACCTTTAACTTGACCAAATCAATTTCCATCTTTTCAGTTTGATGTACAGTGACCCATTAAAGCCATCCCACTCCAACAGCAGACTGAAAATAACTTTACTCTCACATTTGGAAGATTCTGCCTATGTCTGCCCAGCACCAAAGTATGACAGTCACAATTTATTTATCAGTGCATCAGGTTTTAACCACAGCATGCCCTCTCATCACCCAAGAAACAATTGCAGACTGGCATCTTACACCTATATCATTTCTATCAATAATATCTATAACTGCATTTAGTCCATCACTTGATGTTATTCTGTCACATGAATGTCAAAGCAAAGGAGCTCTAAAGCAAACACAAAGAAGAAAAATGACAGTCATAAGGTAAGCAGTTCCAAGAAAGAGAACCACAAGCTGAGCATTCATTGAGGACCTTTTCTTCTATTTTTAAATCAGGTACTAGGGAAAGTAATATGGCTGGTGAAGATCTAATGTAAAAGGGATATTAAAGAGCTAATGGACTTCTCCTGGAGGGCAGATAAGAGAATTAGCTTATAGACTTACAGAATTAGCTTTAGGCCACACCTTGAGTACTGTGTCCAGTTCTGGGCCCCTCAGTTTAGGAAGGATGTTGACTTGCTGGAACATGCCAAGAGAAGGGCAATAAAGTTGGGGAGGGGTCTGGAGCACAGCCCTATGAGGAGAGGCTGAGGGAGCTGGGGTTGTTTAGCCTGGAGAAGAGGAGGCTTAGGGGAGACCTGATTGCTCTATACAAGTACTTGAAGGGAGGTTGTAGCCAGGTGGGGGTTGGTCTCTTCTCCCAGGCAACCAGCACCAGAACAAGAGGACACAGTCTCAAGCTGCACCAGGGGAGGTTCAGACTGGATGTTAGGAGGAAGTTCTACACAGAGAGAGTGATTGCCCATTGGAGTGGGCTGCCCAGGAAGGTGGTGGAGTCACCATCACTGGAGGTGTTCAGGAGGAGACTGGATGGGGTGCTTGGTGCCATGGGCTAGTCGCTTAGGTGGTGTTGGATGACACGTTGGACACGATGATCTCGAAGGTCTCTTCCAACCTGGTTTATTCTATTCTATTCTAGACCTGTTTGGGAGAAACAGGCTGGCTGAGATGCAGGCTGTAAAGGATGGCCCAGGCAGCTGGATCAGTCTCCACCTTGAGTTTAAGAAGTTCCCAGCATCAGATGTAGGCGCACAGGTCCTACGTTACCCTATTTCACACTGCTGCCTACCTTCAACCAAGCAAGGAAGAACTGTCTGAAGAACCTGTCTTGAACCACATCACATCAGTGAAAACCAAGACAACCCATTTATCTTTTCTCAGTAGTCAAATTATGGGATTCTGCCTTCAGAGAGGTGAAGGAAGAAAAGTCCATCACTGGCAAGATGCCTGTCATGTGTCAGATGCAGCTCACACTGTAACTGGGACAACTCTTTACTCAGAGAAAGTCTGAGAAACTAGGCAGGCTGCCTTTTTTTTTGTGGCAACTATGGAGATGTCATAGAATTACCACATTTACTGAGATAATTTATTCCCATGCTACCTTGTAACTTGCAGTCTGTTCATCCTCATCAAACTTACATCAGGTAGGGCTATAGATTTCTTGTTCCTATATTATTAACCACATTAGGAATCAAGGCTCTCAGTGAAATGAGCAGGGAGAGTTGCATGCCACTGGAACGTGCTGAAAGGTAAGAAGCCAATGGAAAAGTCTTATTTGTCTCCAAGTGAGGTTTTCATAGTCTCCAGAGATTGCTCCAGCCCAAGGAGGAAACATATTTTCCAATTTTTTTCTCCTTTAGGAAAAAAAATATCATAGAAATATTACAATAAACAACATCTCAGGAGACCTCCAGAGATTATCCCAACCAACACATTCTGAAGATCATAGAATCACAGAATGGTTTGGGCTGGAAGGGCCCTCCAAAGATCATCTAGCCCAACCCTCCTGCAGTCAGCAGGGACATCCTCCACTGCATCAGGTTGCTCAGAACCCTGTTGAGCCTGGCCTTGAATATCTCCAGGGATGGGGCCTCAACTACCTCTCTGGGCAACCTGTTCGGTGTTCCACCAGCCTCATGAGGTTCCCAACATCCAATCTAAATCTGCTCTTCTCTAATTTCAAGCCATTGCCCCTTGTCTTATACAATACAATACAATACACCAGGTTGAAAGAGACCTTCAGGATCATCGCGTCCAACCCATCAACCAATCCAACCCACCTAAACACCTAAACCATGCAACCAAGAACCCCATCAAGCCTCTTCCTGAACACCTACAGACCTTTGTAAAAAGTCCCTCTGAAGCCTTCTTGTAGACCCCTTACAGGTACTGGGAGATCTCCAAAGATGGAAAATTCACCCTTCATCCCTTCAGTTTGTTTCCTCCAGTTTCTGAGTTTCCTACAAAAGAAAGAATCAGATTCTTAAAGTTTTCCCTGCCCCTGCAGTAGCCAGTGAGTGTTGCACACTGTCCAAAACCAGCTTTGGTTTTCTCTTTTGAAAGCACTGAAATGGATAAAACAGTAATAATGGTGCTAGAGAAACAAAAGCTCATCCACCTTCACGAGAACATGAGCCAAAATCTCCATTCACCAAGCTAGTCCTTGAGGTATAATACAGAGGAAAAGACTTCAGTCATCGAAAGTGAGAGGGGAAGAACAAGCTGAGCTATGGGAAAAACTTTGATGCTTTCAAAGCTCAGCACTACACCTGTCTGTGTGAAGTTTTTGAAATGTAAAATTCATAACAAGGAGCTGATATTCACAAAGAAAAAAAAAAAAGGGGGGGGGTGGGAGGGGTGGGGGGTGTCTGAAAACATGAGACATTGCTCTGTATCTCTTCTCAATCTCTTGAGCGTGTCCAGAGAAGGGCAACAAGGCTGAAGAGAGGCCTTGAGCACAAGCCCTATGAGGAGAGGCTGAGGGAACTGGGGTTGTTTAGCCTGGAGAAGAGGAGGCTCAGGGGAGACCTTATTGCTGTCTACAACTACCTGAAGGAGGTTGTAGCTGGGAGGGGCTTGGTCTCTTCTCCCAGGCAACCAGCACCAGAACAAGAGGACACAGTCTCAAGCTGTGCCAGGGGAGGTTTAGGCTTGAGTTGAGGAGAAAGTTCTTCCCAGAGAGAGTTGTTACCATTGGAATGTGCTGCCCAGGGAGGTGGTGGAGTCACCGTCACTGGAGGTGTTTAGGAGGAGACTGGATGGGGTGCTTGGTGCCATGGTTTAGTTGGTGAGATGGTGTTGGGTGACAGGTTGGACCTGATGATCTTTGAGGTCATTTCCAACCTTATTGATTCTATGATTCTATATCTTTACCTCATGTTTTTTCTTTAAAGATATAAACAACAATTTGTGCAAAGACTTCTTTTCTAATGAGAGAAAAATTAATCCAGAATTTTCAAAAGGCTTTTACAATTCTGAGATCCAGCCTTTTGAATCCCAACTCACAGGGTAACATCACTACAGAATTTCACTTTGTATGACCTCTATTTTCAGATGCCCTTTTTGTTGTGCTAGTTCTCTTAGGTGAGGCAGTAAACAAAAATAAGACAAACCATCCCAGAATTTTAGGGCAAACAGTTTATAGGGGGAGGGGGAAGCAGCTATAAACATTATTTTCATAGTATCATAGAATCAGTCAGGGTTGGAAGGGACCACAAGGATCATCTAGTTCCAACCCCCTTGCCATGGGCAGGGACACCCCACACAAGATCAGGCTGGCCAGAGCCTCATCCAGCCTGGTCTTAAACACCTCCAGGGATGGGGCCTCAACCACTTCCCTGGACAACCCATTCCAGGGCTACACCACTCTCATGGTGAAGAACTTCCTCCTCACATGCAGTCTGAATCTCCCAACCTCTAACAACCATTCATTTTGTTTGCATTTTTGAGAACTATTCAATTATTTTAAGTCTGCTGCAGTTTGCCACCGGCTGCCAAAGGCAGGCTGAAATTACATCAAGGTCATTGTTTGTGATTGACACTATCACTGTCTGTCTTCAGTTTATTACTTTGTTGTGTGTGTGAGCAGGAAATCCTGATGCTGTCAAGTCAAGTGCCTACTGAATTTCTAGAGACTTATGCTGCCATCCTCATTAGGCAGAAAATGAATTGCTCTTTCATTGTTGCATGATCTGATTGACATACCCCCGCTGATGGGCTTCTTTTCACCAAGACAATGAATCTCATCTCTCTTGTCACACTGCATAAATTCCACACAGCTGCATTAGAGCAACCTGTAAGCATTGTGAAATTATGAATGTGGCACAAGGCAGCCATGGCTGGCCACTCTCTGTAATGAGGGATAGAGTTCAAATTAATTCCAATGACTGTGATACATTTCCATGCTGGCATTACAGCTGTCACAGTCTCTTTCTGCCTTTTACATGGACACGCTCTGAAATAGACATTTCAATGCAGCAATTTCCTATCTGCTAATTCACAACTTGGGTATTTTAAAGCTGTGATATGTATTTCAAATTATGTCACCCAATAAAAAGGATGCACAACCTCTTTCAAGTTATGATTTAGTACTGAAAAAGGACAGGTTCTTTTCCTTCACCTTAAGGGCCCAAGAGGAAAAGCTTTGTGTTCCAAGCACTTTTAAGAGAACCAAGTGGTCAAGTATCAAGCTTTAGTTCTCTTCCAGGTGTTCCTGAGTGGAGACAATCATAGAATGGTTTGGGTTGGAAGGGATCTGCAAAGATCATCTATTCCAACAGCCCTGCAGGCATCCTTCACTACATCAGGTTGCCCAGAGCCCTGTCCAGCCTGACCTTGACTGTCTCCAGAGATGGGGCCTCCATCACCTCCCTGGGCAACCTGTTGCCGTGTTCCACAACCCTCATGCCAAAGAGCTTATCCCTAACATCCAATCTAAACCTGCTCTTCTCTAATTTCAAACCATTGCCTCCCATCCTATCACTGCAGGCCTTTGCAAACAGTCCCTCTGCAGCCTTCTTGTAGCCCCCTTCAGGTACTGACAGGCTGCTATTAGGTCTTCCTAGAGCCTTCTCTTTTCCAGGCTGAACAATCCCAGCTCCTTCAGCCTGTCCTCATAGCAGAGGTGCCCCAACCCCCTGATGGTTTTCATGGCTTTCCTCTGGACCCTCCCCATCAGGTCCATGTCCTTCTTGTGTTGAGGGCCCCAGAGCTGGATGCAGTACTGCAGGTGAGGTCTCACCAGAGCAGAATAAAGTGGCAGAATCGTCTCTCTCCATCTGTTGGCCACACTGCTTTTGATGCAGCCCAGGATGCCATGGGCTTTCTGGGCTGCATGTACACAGTGTTGACTCATGTCCAACTTCTCACCCACCAGCACTCGCAGGTCCTTTTCGGCCGGGCTGCTCTCAGGCTTCATCATCCCCCAGCCTGGACTGATGTCAAGGATTGCCCCTATGGCAGCCTATATGACATGGATTGCCCTGTGGCAGCCGATGGTTAGAAATCCACTGATCTGAGTTAGATGCTTCATCTCTTGGAGTATTTCATAGGGTAAGATAGGTGTAAGGATCTGTATGAAATCAGTGCCTGGAATAACAAGTTGGCAAAGCTGAATGACTGATATGGCAGAGATCTTTCCATTATACAAGGCTAAGTCATTGGAATTTAGACACAGAGTGAAAGAAAATTTCAGTGATTACTTGGGCATCACTTGGGTTTCAATACAAAAATGCATGGACACAAGGAAAAACCTCACCAGAACTGTAACTCTCTGGAAGGGAGGATAACATGCAAATGATAAATCATGGAATCAATAACGTTGGAAGAGACCTCAAAGATCATCAAGTCCAACCTGTCACCCAACACCTCATGACCACTAAACCATGGCACCAAGTGCCACGTCCAATCCCCTCTTGAACACCTCCAGGATGGTGACTCCACCACCTCCCTGGGCAGCACATTCCAACGGCTAACAACTCTCTCTGTGAAGAACTTTCTCCTCACCTCGAGCCTAAGCTTTCCCTGGCAGAGCTTGAGACTGTGTCCTCTTGTTCTGGTGCTGGTTGCCTGGGAGAAGAGACGAACCCCCTCCTGGCTACAACCACAAGAAAAAGAACATTTCATCCTGAATCACAGACAGTCAATTCCAGAACACAAAACCAAACCAAACCAAAAAGTCAAGAAGAAGATAGCTTTTTTTCCTACCTGGATGTGATTCCACATCAACTTTCTTTTCCTTCAAAAAGAAGTGGCTGTGAATCTCTAAGTAATTCTCAGAACACCTGGGCTTCATCTAAAGAA
Organism: Picus viridis; assembly: GCA_033816785.1. NCBI lineage: Eukaryota > Metazoa > Chordata > Aves > Piciformes > Picidae > Picus > Picus viridis. The sequence goes on from CM066572.1 coordinate 27,446,833, forward strand.
GACACATATGAGAGGGACACATTTGCACAGACCTCAAAAGGAAAATGGCAATACACACAGTTTATAACAAAGACTGAAAAGTGTAATCACAAAGTTTATCACACAGCGAAGACTGAAAACTGTTTTGGAGAACCATTTGATGGCCTTCTTAAGAAGAGCTCAGACCTGTCCAATGTAAGACCAAAAGGCTAGGGGGAACACAGAGGACCTCAAGACAGTGGTTAACCTTGACATGGTGGTTATATAATGATTGCAGAAAATTACATTCCTAAAAGAGACACTTTTCTATGGCTTTGCCCCTGAGGACTCACTCAGCAAGGCACCAGTGCACTGCTAGGAAAACAGCAGAAACACTGCTGGGGACACGAGCAGCCACACCTAATGACCCTGGAGCTGGGTGGGAAGGGGTCTGTGGCATGACTGGCAAAGCCTATGTCTGCTTCAGCAAGTAGTGCGAGCTGATATAAAAGGATCTGTTGAGGGGAACGTGTTTCACGGGGTGTCTAACTTGTTCCCCTGGAGTGGACACCTCTTGGCAGCTGTTGAGAAACACATGCACACCTAGAGTTACCTTCTGCCCTGACTTCAGCCAGAAGGAATCCAGTTTCTGCCTTCTGTGAATGCTCTGTGACACAAAGCAAAACAGAGGAAGTAGAAGAGAGGATTCATTTAAAATACCCAGTCCTGATCTGAATTAAAATGACACACCTGGAGTTCATCTGCACACAGGTAGGTAAGAGATTATCAATCTGTCTCCAAGATCTGCACTGTGTGCTTGCTTCTTTGAATCTGTTTGCCTGGCATGGAGGAAGCTCCCAGCAAGAAAACTGCCAGCATAATTGTTCCTTGCTGCCACTGGTGGATAAAAGAAATTCTTTTCAGGGCTGCAAAAACAGCTCAAGCTGGAGAAGCTCGGAGCAAATATGCAGTTAGGGGCAGAGGTTTATTTGGAGCCTAGATGTGGGGCTGACTGTCTGGTCTAGATTGTTCTTCATGTTGGTTGTTAGTGTATGAATTGGTAGTTAATGTGCAAACTGACACATGGCTCTTCAAAGTCAGAGAAAAATAATTTTTTTCAATAGGCCACTGATTAGCTGTGGCTGAGTCAGAAGGCTATGAGTCACCACTCAAATGACAAGTGTAAATTTAGTGCCTAGGGGAAGGGAGGAGGCTTTTAAAAGCAAACACATTGTTTGGAACTGAAGAAATTGAAGCCAGGTCTTTGCTGGCTTACCAGTATTGTCTAAAGGTGTAAGAAAATCACCCACAGAGATGACACTGGTCTGTTGGCAAAATCCATGGTGAAGACACAGGGAGGCTTAAAGAAGAGTGTTTGTGACAAAGCTGTTGCTGTACAGGGAGAGAAGAGAATGGAATGGAATAGAATAGAATAGAATAGAATAGAATAGAATAGAATAGAATAGAATAGAATAGAATAGAATAGAATAGAATAGACCAGGTTGGAAGAGACCTTTGAGATCATCGAGTCCAACCTATCACCCAACACATTCTAATCAACTAAACCATGGCACCAAGCACCCCATCCAGTCTCTTTCTAAACACCTCCAGTGACGGTGACTCCACACCTCCCTGGGCAGCACATTCCACTGGCCAATCACTCTTTCTGTGAAGAACTTCTTCCTAACATCCAGCCTACTCCTCCCCTGGTGCAGCTTGAGACTGTGTCCTCTTGTTCTGGTGCTGGTTGCCTGGGAGAAGAGACCAACCCCCAGCTGGCTACAACCTCCCTTCAGTAGCTGTACAGAGCAATAAGGTCTTCCCTGAGCTTTGAGTACTCACATTCTTCAACCTTGTTTCAGGGAAGAGGAGTAGTCTAAATAAAATTGTCAAAAGGTGACCTTGCAGCAAAGTATTCCCGAGTAAATGTTAGTAGATAACACCAAACTGGCACAGCACTTCAAGTGAGATCTAGCAGGGCACTCACCTGAGTTCCTGAGTGTCGATGAAGGTTTTGATGAATGGGGAGGTTGGTGGAAGAGAAGCTCTTACAAAGCATGTAAGGCATCAATGCACAAAGCAGACTGTAAACACCACTGAGGACAGGATCAGAATTCAGGATAATTACTTGAGACTGGAGAAAAAGGGGTTGAAAGCAATAGCAAAACAACAACAAATAAAATAGTAACCAGCAAAGCTCAACTCAGGGGAAGAAAAATGCAGCAGCTGGAATAAATTATTTTTTTAAAGACCAAAAAATAGGCTAGATGAGTGAAATAGTACCTTGGAGAAAAGACACTGAAGTCTGTTGTGGACCATAAATGGTCTGACAGGGCTAGAATGCAATGTTGTTACAAACAAAGCAAATCATCACTCCAGATGAACAGGACTGTCAGCCACAGAACTTATGAAGCAATGAATCTTTTTGTCTCCAGATAGCTTGCAGGCACTAAACTTTACGAGAGAGGCAGCCACGCTAAGAATAACAGGAACGCTGAGAGACTCCAGAAAATGTGATCTATCCATCAGTGCAGAGGTAATTCAGTTTAATTTTGGAATAAAGAAGTATGGGAGGAGGATAAAAATCCCAATATTGAAAGCATAGTTGAAGGAGTGGTGATACACGACTTTTCATTTGCAGGGAGGGGAAGAAAATAATTAGTTTTCTGTAGGATGAGATATAGTTTGGGTGTTATGGAACACGTTCCTAACCACGAAGATCAATACCCATCAATAAGCTACATAACCTGTGGCATCCTCATTACTGGAGATTTTAAAGACCATCTCAGGAATGCTTTGCTGGGGGGAAATGTCAGTGTTCTTAGCTCTCCTCAGAACAGGGACGTGGAATAGCTGTCCTGTGAAAGTAACTTCCAGCTGTTCTGTAGGGTGAATGAACTTAACTCTCCTTAGGGGCAAGCAACAAAGGCATAAGAGGCAACAGGCACAGCTTCCAACAAGGGTAATTCCAATTAGATGCAAGGAAAATACATTTTCCACGTGAGCAGTCTGGTGCTGGGACAGGTTGCCCAGGGAGGGTGGAGAATATCCAAGTCTGGAAATACTAAAAGCTCTGCTGGACAAGGCTCTTATTGCTGCTTTGAGCTTGGGATATAATACAATATAATACAATACAATACAATACAACACAATACAATACAATAAACCAGGTTGGAAGAGACCTTCAAGATCATCGCGTCCAACCTATCAACCAATCCAACCCACACAAACAACTAGATCATGTCACCAAGACCCCATCAAGTCTCCTCCTGAACACCCCCAATGATGGTGACTCTACCACCTCCCCAGTTCTCTCCCCAGAGTTCTCTCTCTGTATAGAACTTCCTCCTAACCGCCAGTCTAAACCTCCCCTGGCACAGCTTGAGACTGTGTCCTCTTGTTCTGGTGCTGGCTGCCTGGGAGAAGAGACCAACCTCTGCCTGGCTACAACCTCCCTTCAGGTAGGATCAAACAGATGACCTCCAGACACCCCACCCAAACCCTATTATCCTGAGGGGCTTGGTCTAGACGATTAGATGGGCCTTTGGAGGTCCTGTCCAACCCAAACCATTCTATGGTTCTATGAAGCTGTGATTCTCTTGTTAAGACTTATCCACGGAAGGGGAATGCCATACCACCCTGGGGGTAAAACTCTGCTTTTACTCTAGAGAAGGAAGAATGACAGCTTCCTACCTCAGTTTTAGCAAGACACTATCTGCAGTTTATCTAGGGCCTAAGCTATTTCCCATTATTACCTCCAATCGACATGAACACAACTAATTCTGCATTAAAATACCTTTCAACTCCCCACCCATTCCCACCATTTTCTCTTTAGACAACCAAACAGGAATATTTTTTTTCATTAGAGAAGAACATACAAAAGCTGCCCTTGGAAAAGTGAATTCACTCTTCTGCCTTTGATCCCTGCCACGGAGTAATTAGCTTTCAAAATCACAATGTCGGAATGGCTGAGGGAAGGGAAAAAAAAAAGAAAGAAAGGAAAAAAAGAAAGCAGTAGGGAAATCATTTTCTACTTGGTGTTTTGGCAGGAAAGCTACCCTCAGACTTCACTATGAGAAAGGCAGGAACCTTCTTCACTATATCTAAGTTCTCTAGTGTGTGAGATTAACTGGTCCCTTCATAGCTATTCTAAAAGGTTCTTTGGACACTGTCCTGATTTGAGCTACAACAGAACTGACTCCTTTCAGTGATTTCACTTTCCAGTTGAGTCTGTCCTATGTGACTGCAGTTAACAGCATGGGGGTTGCATGCCTCTAGCAGTGATAATGCTGGTGCTTATAGGTTCCCCCAAAGACTGGGATGCAGAAAGGTTCTTGCTTCTGCTTGCTCCTGTGGAGACCCAAGGCACTGCTAAATCTTGTGTGCTGTGTTGGGGTGCAGCAGAGTAAGTGGCCATACCTGCAGGGGGAGCAGACAGGACAGGTGACCCTAAACTGATCAGCAAGGGACTCCATTCCATATACCTCATATTGGGTATAAAGCTGAGGGATCAGAAGAGTTAAGCTCTGTTCTTCAGTAGCCAGTGTTCATGTTGTTGTTATTGTTCCATCACAGCACTCCCAGTTTCCTTTTCCTACCCATCAGTCTCTCTCCCTTATTCTCTTGCTCATCAGGACAGGACAGAGTTTACTAGAGAGCATTAGCCATTTGTCTAGGGGCTGGCCCGGCCCTAACCCTTGTCAGACACAAGCTGCTTTCAATGAAGGATGAGAACTTTACTGCCTATCAGCTGGAATAAAAGTGTGCTTTTTGTTTGCTAGAGCTGCTTTCGAGGGTAGGTGAAGATAGCATTTGGTTGAAGAAATGCATTTGGTTCCTTTCAGTTCTGACTACATGCAGAGTGGGGCAGAGGAGATAGGTAGGTATGTAGGCAGTCAGGTATGATAGCAACAAGCTTCCAAACCTACCAGGAGGCCATCTGCAGACCTCTTAACGGTGAGTTGAGAATGGCATCTGTCACTCAAGAGAGTTGTCCATTTTCCCTCCTCTGAATCGGTGGCAAGCTTTCACTGTAACTTTCCAGGAGAGAAAACTCATGAAATGAGGCTTGTAAAAGCTCCCAGGAACAGAAAGACCTGTGGAGAACCAGCAGGATGGAGACACTAGAAAACAGACTTTGCAAACTTCAGGAAAACTGTAGAGCAGGGATGCCAGCATGTAAAAAAACAGATGCATTTTATAATCAGTTTGGAAATTCCTGCTGTGAGCACAGGGCTGAGGAACAAAGAAGCTGGTTACCTATGACAGTGAATGGTATGGGAGCTTCAGAACAGAAGAAGGACAAACTAAAGGAATTAACTTGGATTTCCAGCAGTTCTGAGAACTGCTTGAAGAAGTTGAATAAGTCCTCCGCAGGTGGTTTGTTCCTCAGGAGACCTGCAGTCAGAGGTAGAGTGAAAATACTCAGGGAATAACATCATCATGTTCTGAGGACTGAAATTAAAGCCTAAACTTGCCTAACACTGTCACAGCCTTGGATGCCAGCTTGTGCATTGACAGAGGCTTTGGGTCAGTTTGAGGGTGGGACAGGAAAAAGTGTGATCTGCTCCTTAATATGAGCCTAACATCTGCCTGTGCAAAATTCAGGGAGCAAAACTGTGATCTGCCTATCGTGTGACCATCCCCTCACACATCTACCTTTCTCCCACTACTTGCATAGCTCTGACATCAACACTTGGCAGTGCTTTCCAGGAGCCACTTTGACTTACTCGGTGTTACAGTTTGAAGGGGGAACTTTACCCTAGTCCCTGACTGCAAAGACTGAAAAATAAATTAGCATTGGATGTAAAAGGAAAACACTGATAAGGTCTATATAATTCATTGACTTGGTAATGGGCATACAGAGTAAAGGCATAAACAGTTCTTTCTCTCTTTTCTTCTTCTGTCACTTCTGCTTGCAACTTCTCTCTCTCTTCCATAGCCTTGCCAGGGGTATTTCTGTTTTGACTACTGTGTGAGGTAACAGGAAGGAGGGAGGGAGTAGGGGAGGTGAATGAATGGTCCCCCTGGGTGTGTCCAGGGGAGTCAGAGGAGTTTCTGTGCTGTTTATAAATTGTAAACATATATATTGTACATCTATTGTATATTTTGTACATATTCAGTACAGTTAATAGTGTTTAGGTTTCAGTTTGCTCGTAAATACAGCTTCATTTGCTCCCAAATACAGCTTCATTTGCTCCCATCCGAAACTGAGCTAGTCTGGTGACTTTATTTTTAGGGGTAGTTCTCCAAATTAGTTGGGGGGGGGGGGTAATTCCTAAACCCACCACACTCAGTCTGCCAGAAAACTAAGCCAAAAGTAAACACCTACTCCTGGGTGAACAAATTCAAGCAACTCACAGGAGGTTCACCTGCTGACAGTCAGAGACAGTGCAGCAGTGCAAAATGACAGCATGGGTCTAGGAGAGATGGAGGACGAAGGGAACTCCATGTAGGGAGCTGAGTGACTGACTCAGTATCACCAAGAGTGTGAATCAATTCAGCTGCCTAACAGATCTCAGCTTTAGACATTTTTTGTGGAGTGCAGGGACTCCATAAGTAACTTTTTTACTCCCCAGAAACTCTAAAGAGAATCTAGAGTAACTAACCTAGAGTTAGGCATCTAACTCTTAGATGCTCACGCTAGTGTACATTAGACACCTGCACCAGGCTGCATCCCCATCCCTAAGGTGATGTAACAGGGTCAGTAATGCATCTGTTTGCAAAACCATGCCTAGGACAGGGTGTAGCAAAGGTCTGAATTCTGTCTGCCTTTCAGGAACTGCACTCATGAGGTTTCTTTACTCACCATGGGAATCAAAGGTACAGTAGCGTAGATGTGCTGAGAAGCATCATTGGAAGCCTGCTAAAGAGAAGTTCCTGCTCCTGTTTCCTACTGCCAACACAGTAACAGCAGTGACAGCTTTCAAACCACACACTTCAACATAAAGCACTTGAGTCACAGCCAGGACATTGCCATTAAACTAGATGTAGCAGCTCTCACTGTGTGAAGAGGCTATCAACTCATCTCTTAGCCAGGAGTCATGTCACTGACTCACTGGTGTTTCAAGGCAGGCATTTCAGCCTGACTATGCTTTGGAGCAGAGCACAAGGTACTCTGCTATGAAGCCTTTTGCACAGGGTATTCATTAATCAAACAAAGAAAATTGTGATGGTCTTTTAAGTCATTGGGCAACACTAATAATCTCTTTCCTATTTCAGATTGGACTTGGCCCTACCTCCATTGCTGCAGACAGCACACTAGACAAAAGTGATACGACTTCTGCCTGTGCAATGAGAAAGGACTGCAATTAAAGGCAAAGTTCTGCCTCTTTCAAACACTGAAATTGCTTGGCTGCCAAGGTGTTGGCCTCTCCCATTTCTAGGTTCTCTATTGCCCTGGTGCCATTCCCTGGGAAAGGTGCAACCCCTGTGTGGAGGTTAAATTAAATGTCCAAAGAAGCAGAAAATTCTCTGTCCAGATTCCAAAACAGACAAAGCACTTCCAGTCAAAGACAGACTTTGGAAAATAGGAAGCAGGAGAGTTCATTTTTTAGGACCAGGGTTGGAAGTGGTGGATGGTGGGAGTAGTATTTCAAGGATGGGATTTTGACTCTCTGCCCTTTGTCTTCACAAGCAGCAAATTTATCTCCACGAACTCACAGCATTTATGAGACTTCCTAAACATTAGGCTGCCTCTGTAATGACACTGCACATGCCAATGCACCTTGGAAGGCATAGACAGGTAGCCCTTAAATCCCAGCAGTTTTTACCACCCATAGGTCCCGAGGCTTTTGTCAAGTCCACCCTGGAGCCTGTCTCCTTTAATTGCTCAAAGCTGACTGCTACAGCTTCAGCACAAACATGGCTGGAAATAAACTGTATTGCACAGCAATTTCAGCTGATGATTGGTAGCCATGGTAACACCAAGCAATAACGCTTCGGAAGGGAAACGGCCTGAAAGGGCACAAATGTGCATCTTGAATCCAGGCAAGAAGGATACTGAGGAGCTTTTGTTTCTTCAGAAGTGGGGGGAAAAAAAATTAAGTTAATTTTTCAGGTTCTGTCTTAAAGGCAATTAACTTTTTCATTTGCCTCACAGACACTAACACTTACATGTTTTTAATTTTCAGCTGCATACTCATTGAAGTCTTCACATTTAGCTGCCCATTGTGTGAAGCCCTCATAGATTGGGGTCCATGCATCATTGTGGCCAATGATACTACTGAAAAAAAACCCCTTTCATCTGAGCTTTTGCTTTTAACTGGTGCTTTGTTGTTGCATCTTGATTTTGGTGAGCAGTGCAGGCTTGGTCCCCATTACTTTGAAGCAAGAAAATCTGCTGTAAGATATTGTGATTTTGGCAGCATGTTTGGCATTTCTCAAGCTCGGTCCTGAACTGCTCCACCTGTTGCACACCCTGTAAAATAAGCCTTGGTCCCACTGCTCCACCTGTTGCACACCCTGTAAAATAAGCCTTGGTCCCATTGAGTCACAGAATGTTAGGGGCTGGAAGGGACCTCGAGAGCTCATCCAGCCCAACCCCCTGCCGAAGCAGGATCACCTATACCAGAACACACAGGAACGCATCCAGGCAGGTCTTGAATATCTCCAGAGAGGGAGACTCCGCAACCCTCCTGGAAAGCCTGTGATGGTTTTGAAATGTGGGCTTAGTTCTTTAAATCCTTCTGAAGCTTTCAGATCACTACTTCTATTAGTTCAGACTGATAGCCAAAAAAACCCCACACTCTGTGCACAACGTTGAAAGCCCAAGGAAATCAAACGGACAAACAGCTGCTCTTCAAAGAGCTGCATAAATTAACTGCAAACACACACACCAATCTGCTGGGGCTATCAGTTTCTGTGACAGAAGAAAGATATCATTAACTTTAAGCAATCATCATGCAGAATCCTAAATATTTGATTTGCTTTAGTTTTCCTCTATCCAAAAGCCGGCTACACTACCTCAGAACACAATTGTACTGGTCTGAAATGATTTGCTCTGAGGAAATCCAAATCTGCTGCTGCTACCTATCCCCTAGTTATTTTTTCCAGATCTGTTAAGTGTTTCCTTTTGTTACATTTTTTGCCCCCGGGAATTGAGGTTAAATTGACTGTAGCATAGTTACTAAACTATCTCTCAGATCCTTTTTTGCTTCCTTCAGTAAAGACAGGGCCTGGTAAATAATCCATTCTTCCCAAGAGATCAAACTACTTACTGGTTCCAAGAGGCTTCCTTGCTTCAGATCTTCACACATCTTCAGATACGTTTGTCAGACTCAGTTGAGTTGAAAACATCTAATTTACCCAACATACTCTCTCATTTGTTCTTTCCATATTCCAGTCTGAGACGTTGGCCCTTTGTTCTTTTCCATAACTGCATTAGATCGCAGCTGACCTTTTTGGTGAAGACAGGCTCCAAAGAAACCACTCAGATATGCCTTCTCGATGTCCTTTGCTAGTCACTTCTCCTGTCCGTTAGTTAGCAGAAAGGTTTGGGCTTTGATCTTCCACTTGTTTCTATTACACTGATTGAAGATGCTGAGGATTTCTTATCATCAGTGATGTTTCCTCACAACCACATTTCGCTTATGTTTTGTCCTTCTGATGTCGTTGCTGCTTGCTCAGTTTGCCTTTTTATATCCAACCTTAGTGATCTGATCTACATTCCACTTTCTCTCTTCTTGGGCTTGATGTCCATGAAGACTTCAGTTTAGTTAACCTGATCTCTTCCTACATCTTTTGTCCTTCTGCTTTGGGGCAGTTTGTGCTGCTGCCTTCAGTAGTGTTTTCTCGAGGAACTGCCAGGTCTCTTTAATGTATTTGAAAATCCATTGACGTTTCCAGAAATGCTCTGCAATCCCAAAGATGAACAATGTACTCTTCAGCTGAGTTTTAGGTTTCCTTCATAAAGCTGACACTAAGCCTGGATAAAAAGCTCGATCTAGACAGCTGCAGAACAGGCAAGGCAAATAACCTCCTGATAGGTGCTCCCATTAAACCTCCCTAAAACATCCTTACCTAGACTCGTAGGACACCTTCACCAGTGAAGTTCTGCTCTTACCAGATGGGTCTCTAATTGGGGAAATCATTCACTCTCCTTCCAGGAAGAGAAAGAAAATTCGAGAGTAAGCAGCAGTTATTTTTCAGAGTAGGCTGACACTCAAAATCTTTTGCATTTTCATCTAGAATGATTGTCTTGTCTTGTTCTAAATTTAATCTACCTAATGATAACCTCCTGATTAGTTTATTAATTATTTTGTGCAGAACTGTATGAAATTTTGTTGGTTTCATTTGTATTTAACATTGCTCTTCTGTAAGTGGATATAACCTTTTGCTGCTGGATGGCAGTGGCTCTTGTGCTGGTCATTATAATGGAATTGGTCACAAAATGGAAAACCAGCTCCACCCTAACTCTGAATCTCTTATTGTATAGAGATCATGCCAGAGAACAGGTTTTAATGATTCCTCAGTGCTTTACTTTCTGATTTTCAGTATTCAGTACCGTAAGTGATTGCTCTAAGTTCTCCATGTCACCATAGCCTTCTCTTTCAATAGTACCAAATAAAAGCAGATAACATTGCAGCAGGAAGTACAGTCTTCGATTTCAGCCTCCAAACCAATCAGTAGCTATCAGCCTAGATGATTTATGACTCCTTTCCCTCTAGACTTGGGCACACCAGGCTCAAAAGGACATCCCACCAGCTCCAGCAGGGCACTGATTCTGCTACACAGCATTTGTGTGGAGTCCTAAAGACAGAGTAGAGCAACATACCAGGTTCTGCTCTTTTGTGGACCAGAAAAGATAAATTCTTGCTTAAAGTGTGAGATCCATCATTGGTGGTGTTTAGGAGGAGGCTTGATGGGGTGCTTGGTTGCATGGTTTAGTTGATTAGGTGGTGTTGGATGATGGGTTGGATGCGATGATCTTGAAGGTCTCTTTCAACCTGATCTATTCTATTCTATTCTATTCTATTCTACTCTACTCTATTCTATTCTATTCTATTCTATTCTATTCTATTCTATTCTATTCTATTCTACTCTATTCTATTCTATTCTATTCTATTCTACTCTACTCTATTCTATTCCACTCTACTCTATTCTATTCCACTCTACTCTATTCTATTCCACTCTATTCTATTCTATTCTATTCTATTCAACCCACTGCTAGTACCACACCACAGCTGCTGTCCTAGTTCCAGACAAAGCAGCAAAGTTTGCCCTTAGCCTCCTGGGCACTCAGATGATTCGCAGGCATCTCCTTTTTTGCCTCATTTTAGAACAACAAAAAAAATAATAATAATTTTTAACTTAAGCTGCAAAATGAAAAGTACAGTTCCTGCCCTGCTAATGCAAGCCCTGGACAGAGAAAATACTTTGTGTTCTGAAGCTGAATGAAAGTAATAAATCCACACAAGAAATGTAGCTTGTGTGCAAAGTAACAGTCATGGAGCAGTACACCAGGTCAATGAAAATACTGCATTTCACCATAAATTAGATGTTTCATTCTGATTCTGACTGACCTGAATCACACAAAATGAACAACTGATAAGGAAAAGCAATTTGAATGTAAGTAAGAGGCAGATAGCTCAAAGCTTCTGTTTGAGAGTTTTTCTAAGGAAGAGGGTGGCATAGAGAGGAGCTATGAGTAAGCCACAGCATCCTTCTAGAGAGCGGGTCTGCTTTTGGCAACGCACTCCTCCAGAGCTGACTGAACAGGTGCCAAGATCAAGTGTGAGTCCTCCAGACTGAACCTCCAAAATGGATCTTGCAGCTGCCTCATGCCAGTTTATTAGCAGTGCTTCTGCACTTAAGCAGCCACTGCCAGCTGTTGAAGCTTCTCTCTTCAATAATTTCATGAATTCCCATATTAATCCACAACTGAAATACATCTAACTCTTATATAAATTATACTGAGAGCAAACAATTTTCTTTCATCTATCCTCAACACAAAAAATCTGTCATACTTGGAAGCTGGAAACTTCACTTTTCTTCCCTTAATACAGCTATTTCCCCACTTTTTCATCAGTTACTGCACTGCCCTAGGCCTTGTTAAGAGACAAGGTCTGTAGGGCATTGCTGCTGTCCTTGTACATGCTTAGGTAGTTCTTGTCACGCTCTAGGTTTGTCTGAGCAAACCTCACACAGAAAATACCCTGAGAGCATGTTATTAACTTTGCAATTCAGTTATTAAAAGCTGAGGAAATACCAGGATCAAATTTTGCTCTGTTGTGCCCATGCTTGTGTTACAGAATGTAATGATGCAAGCACATTCCTCTCTCCTCTCAGAACAGGTAGGCTTTCAAAGAAACCTTAAGAAATTACTCCAGTTATGCTCATATAATGCATGGAAGAGTCACAGATTGCATTGGGTTGGAAGGGACCCTCAAAGGGCCTCTTGTCCAACCCCCCTGCAAGGAGCAGGGACACCTCCAACTAGATCAGATTGGCCAGGGCCACATCCAGCCTGATCTTGAATGTCTCCAGGGATGTGGCCTCAACCACATCCCTGGGCAGCCTGTTCCAGTGCTTCACCACTCTCATTGTAAAGAATTTCTTCCTTATGTCCAACCTAAATCTACCCTGCTCCAGTTTCAAACCATTGCCCTTCATCCTATTGCTACAAGCCCTTCCAGTTAGCCTGGTTATTGTATCCCAATGAAGACAAATACCTGTGACAGATGACGAAGAAAGTTTTCAACTGACTTGGGGTACAGAGTTTAATATCTTTAAGCTGCTATTACAAGTATAATTTTTGCACACTACAGTAGGTCCCTGTGCCCTTTTGTACCTGCAGCTCAACAGTAGTGCTGGAAAGATCTCCAAAGCAGCTACAGCTATGCCAACTCTTACATCTTGGTTCCAAGGCAGAGAGAAGCTAAGACTTTTCCCACTTGCATTAGCCTCCTTTTTCTTTCCCCTTATAGTCTAAATCACTAAAATAGCCAAAACATTTTGGCTGAAATTTAAAAGAAAGAAGCCAGTCTGAGCAGTCACTCAATGCAGGAAACTTGAACCCAGGGGGAAATTGGCTAAATGCTAAGCATCTGAAAGCAGTCTTACAAAAAGAAGTATCAAACAATACTGGCAATAGGTGGGGCTAGAAGCCTTCCCAGTAACGTGAAGGTGCTAGCTCTTGGATGCCCATGACAGGAGGTTTGGAGTAGATGATCTCCAGGGTCCCTCCCAACCTGAGGCATTCTGTGATTCTGTGTTGCTACAGACAAAGCCCTGCAGTTCAAGAAAGAAGCACTTCTGTACGTTCCACACGCACAGCTGGGAATCCCTTCCAGAAGGGCCTGCTCCTTCCTTCCAAGAGCCAAACTGAACTCAGCCAATTTTTAATATACTAAATAGAGAACAATGTGTTAGTAATAAATGTAAGCATATATATAAATAACATATTTCTTGAATAAATGAGTGATCTATTCATGGTTCTGTCTTAGACAATAATCTGTTGGTTGCAGCAAATTCCCTGGAGAAACGTGAGCTTGGCTCATATCCACCCTCTCCCTGGGGGAATCTCGAGCTACACTTTCACCATTCTGTTCAAACACCTTTAGCAGTCAGACTGAAATAATTCTGCAGTAGTGACAGTCATTAGCCTTCCAACAAAGCCCTGTCAAAAAGGTTCAGAGCAGAAGTCAGGGTTTAAGGGTGCTTGCAGGGCCTGGGGACTCTCCAGGGAAGAGTTATCTAATGTTTTCTTAATTACACGACCCTGTTCTATTTCAGCTTTTTCTTCCTATGGTATGTATTTATTCCCACACTGCTGTGTGTTGGGGGGTTGTTTTTTTTCCTTAAAAAAACCCAAAAAAGCCTATAAGAGAAGCTCTTGATTCCAAAATATTTTTCCCATAAGCACTAAAGCTGCTCTAAAACCCAGACAAACAGATAGTACTAAAAGAGTAGGTGTCACTTGCACACAGTGTGATGGAAGCTGTCTGACTCATTTCACTCCTTAATGTGCCTCTCACTAGTGCCAGCTACCATAGAACAGTAGGGGCTGAAGGGGACCTCTGGAGAATAAGTCCAAACCCCTTGCTAAAGCAGGGTCACCTAGGGCAGGCCACACAGGAACACGTACAGGTGGGTTTGAAAGTCTCCAGAGAAGAAGAATCCACAGCCTCTCCGTGCAGCCTGCTCCAGGACTCCATCACACAGTGAAGAAGATTTTCCTCATGTTGAGGCAGAACTTCCTGTGTTCCAGCTTGTGTCTTCTGCCCCCTGTCCTGTCACAGGGCACCACTGGAGAGTCTGGCCCCTTCTCCTTGACAGCCACCCTTCAGAGATTTGTAAACATTAAGATAGAATAGAATAGAATAGAATAGAATAGAATAGAATAGAATAGAATAGAATAGAATAGAATAGAATAGAATAGAATAGAATAGAATAGAATAGAATAGAATAGACCAGACCAGACCAGACCAGACCAGACCAGACCAGACCAGACCAGGTTGGAAAAGACCTTTGAGATCATCCAGTCCAACCTATCATCCAACACTATCTAATCAACTAAACCATGGCACCAAGCACCCCATCCAGTCTCTTCCTAAACACCTCCAGTGATGGTGACTCCACCACCTTCCTGGGCAGCACATTCCAATGGCCAGTCTCTCTTTGTATGAAGAACTTCTTCCTAACATCCAGCCTAAACCTCCCCTGGCACAGTTTGAGACGGTGTCCTCTTGCTCTGGTGCTGGCTGCCCAGGAGAAGAGACAAAGCCCCACCTGGCTACAACCTACATTCAGGTAGTTGTAGACAGCAATCTCAGCCTCCTCCAGATTAAACAGCCCCAGGTCTCTCAGCCTTTCCTCACAAGCCTTTCCAGTTCCTTAACATTGCTTGTAGCCCTCTGTTGGATTCTCTCCACTATTTCCCCTTCTGTCTTGAACTGGGGAGCCCAGAACTGGACAAAACACTCAGTATTGAACCCAGTTCCTCTAATGGTGATTACATCATCATCATCACTGATGCTGTGGGCAGGCACCAGAGAACTCCCAGACTTTATTCAACAGCAAGTGAGAACCAGGTTCAGGAGCTAGATTGGGGAATTGGATTCAGGAACACAGGTCAGGATCGAAACACTAACCACTTCTCAAACACTAACCATTGAAGAAGAGAGCTTAACCCTTCTGATCCCTCAGCTTCATATTGAATATAACATATGGAATGGAATCCCTTGTTGATAAGTTTAGGGTCACCTGTCCTGTCAGCTCCTCCCTGCAAGTCTATCCTCTTACTTAGTGCACCCACACAAGACCTATCAGTGACTTTGGTCTCCACAGAAGCAAGTAGAAACAAAAGCCTTTCTACATGCCAATCCTTGGTAGCACCTATAAAGATCAAGTGTTATCCACTCCTGTAAGCAGACACTGCAAAAAGCCATGCAGCAAACCCCAGGATGCTCAATCACTTACAAGAAGCTTAAATAAAAAGTCAATTCACAGAAAACAATTAGTTGTGTTCTAACTCAGAGCATAGGATTATCCCCAAAAGCTGATGTTCTGGGTTTGTGTCAGAACTTCATTCCTTAGAGCGGTGTGAGGTGCAAAGTCACAGAGTACCTCAAAGAAAGAAGGTGGAAAATAGGCAATTTAGTGCCACTTATCCCTCTCCATCTGGGTATCAGATACATTACTTCAGGGCAAAACAACAAATGAAGTTTCTCACCTCAATAAAGAGGATAAAAAATAAAGTTTCCTGATATCAGACAGCTACACAAGTGTCTGAGACCTTGCCTTGCTTGAGAGAGGATTGCTTTTTGCAGGTCACCAAACAGCCATAGGATAGCCAAGAGAAGACTGGTACATGACCAGCACCCAGTTAGTCCCCAGAACTCAGAACTGTTGCTTGACTGCTGTGTGTGGCCGTCTGACAAACAGTGCAAACAGTTTAACAGACCAAATGTTATAAAGCTCACACTTACTAACAAAATATCCTTTACCATGGAAAGGCTGTGATAAAAAAAAAAAAAAAGAAACAAAGCCTCTATACTACTGTCAAGACTATCTTCTACCTGGTGTACTGGTGGAAACCACCTAAAAACCCCCACACAACCAGAAAACATTTGCCCGTGGTAGTAGATTAAGGGCTCCCAGTGCTTTGGTTAATAAATGGATAGTAATCAATAGATTTAGATAAACCACAATGAAAAGCTTTCCAGGTGAGACACTGCAATGATTGCTTTCAGATCCTGTGGAATCTCCATCACCATGTGAACATTAACATGTTCACAGCCCTGCCTGACACCAATTCATAGATAGCTCAACTGTCCTTGGAGAAGGAAGGGATAGGTCCTCATTATCAACACAGACTGGGGGATGAGATGATAGATAGCAGCCCTGTGGAAAAGGACTTGGGGTTGCTGGTGGAAGAGAAGCTGGTCATGAGCCAACAGTGTGCACTTGCAGCCCAGATGGCAAATCTCATCCCCGGCTGCATCAAAAGCAGCATGGCCAGCAGATGGAAGGAAGTGATTCTGCCACTTTGCTCTGGTGGGACCTCACCTGGAGAATTGCATCCAGCTCTGGAGCCCTCAACACAGGAAGGACATGGACCTGATGGAGAGGGTGCAGAGGAGGACCACAAGGTGATGGTGAAGCTGCAGCACCTCTCCTACAAGGACAGGCTGAAGGAGGTGAGGCTGTTGAAGAAGGGAAGGCTACAGGGAGATCTAATAGCAGCCTGTCACTACCCAAAGAGGACCTACAAGAAGGCTGCAGAGAGACTGTTTACAAAGAGATAGGATGAGGGACAATGGTTTGAAATTAAAGGAGATTTAGATTGGGTGTTATGCAAAAATTCCTTACCAGGAGGATTGTAGAACACTGGAACAAGTTGCCCAGGGAGAAAGCTGAGGCCCCATCCCTGGAGATATTCAAGGTCAGGCTCAACGAAGCTCTGAGGAACCTGATGAGGTGGAGGATGTCCCTGCTGACTGCAGGGGGGTTGGACCAGATGACCTATGGAGGTTCCTTCTAACCCATTATGACTGTCCAGATTCAAAAGCTTCCTTTTAGGTCCTGCTTCAGGCTGAATTGTGTGGTAAAAGTTTCCATTAAAAGGAGTGAACACTTGCAGTAACTAGAGGAAATACATTATGCTTTAGCTTATTGTTAGTATTCATGACAGTTTACTGAAAAGAGCAAGCTGCTCTGTACATTGAAGCACTCGCCTGACACTTGACAAGAGTCCTCCTGGTGTCAGGGTTAGGCCCTTTTTGTAACCCCAAGAAAATCCATTCAAGTTTGAGCAAATGAGAAGATTTGGAATAAAATCTCAATATGATCAGTAGAGATTTGTTCTATGCTGGCAGTTTCCAGAGACACCATCTGTTCTAAGTATGTTTCATCCCTTCTCAGCTTCTACAAGCCAACCAGACATGCCATGAATCATTCCCACTGAGAGACTGTATGCTGTGCCCTAGGGAGTGTGATGTGTGCAGGAGCAAAAAGCATTTACTTGCAAGTGTCTGTCTGCTGAGGACTGTTAGGTGGAACAGAACCTAATACCATACTGAGTCAGCTACAGGTTGTACAATCTTCTTACCCCCACCAGAACAAGCTGTAAAGTAAAAATCAGGCCCAGGATTCAAAGTCCTTTTGATTATTTTGATTTCATCCTTTGATAAAAGGCTATGGTTTGGTTTATGCCACCAGGGCAATGAATATGTAATGCGTTGTTTTGGAAGTTCTATTAGCTTAGTCCTGGCCACAGCTCCCCAGAATAAGCTTACGGGTGCCACCCATAGAACAGAGTCATAGAATGGTTTGGGTTGGAAGGGACCTCCAAAGGTCATCCAGTTCAACACCCCTGCAGTCAGCAGGGACATCCTCCACTGGATCAGGTTGCTCAGAGCAGCAATATCTGCTTTTCCTAGAAAATCTGTAGCCATCCACAACAGCATTAAAGTCATGCAAGCCATCCTATCACGTCTCCATAACTGCCACAAGATCAGGGCCCTGGGCCTGCACTCACACCTCTAGTTCTCTAACCTAGGTTTAATGTGCTATCTTGTCTCAAAGCAGCATCCCAAGTCAGAAAGAACACCACTGAAATGAAAATGCCTGCTGTCTCCTCATGCCTTCCACTACAACACACACCTGAGTTACTGGCAAGCAGGACAAAGAAGAGCCAAAAGACCTCTCAATATCAACTCCACTATATCACATTTCCATAAGAATGCAAAAGCATCCATATGATTTCCATTGCTGATCATCTATCCAACAGAATAAGGAGGGCTGCTGCACAGGGGCAAGGGATGGCCTCTGTGTGTGTGTTACGACAGAAGTGGAATATCGGCCAACAAGAAAGTCAAAGACTAAGGACTTTCTGATAGAAAAGAAAACACAACTAATTTGCTTGAGAATGGAATGATTTAAACCAGGGCCAAACTGTTGACTACTTCAGCTTTAATCATCAAAGAAAATCTTCTTCCTTCTACTCTCATCTAGATCTAGCTGGATTATTGGCATTTTCTTAAGAGTTTAGGATGAACGTAGAGCCTCCAATGTACTTACTGTGGTTTGCATGCAGAACTGCCTTTGCTTTGCTTGAAAGGTTCTGTCCTTTGATAGAGAACAGACTCTTACTCTGAAAGTACACAAGGGATGATTTCAGCCTGGTAATGTCAGAATAACTTGGGATCACTCTGCTCTTTTGCTGTCATTCACAAACACCCTATCTCTTTCCCCCACACATGTTCTGGCAAAGCTTTAGCCCACAGAAATACTTTAAAAGACATTTTCACTGGGGGCTGGAATTACAGTGACATGGTAAACACAGTTCTGCCTGTAACTGGAGAGGCTGTCTTGTGGGGCTCAGTAAGGCAAACATAGGAGCAGCACAAGTGTTCCTGTGAGCTATCTGCATTGCTTTGCCACCCACACAGCCACAGGTAGCCTTCTGTGGAAACTGCCTAAACAAATATGAAGCACCTTCAATTCACAGGAGAGATTCTAATGGCTGTAATGAATCCAGCCCGGTAACTGCTACCATCTGGCCAATTAAGATCATTCATACTCCTAATAATCCTCCCATTTCTAAAGTCTCCAGCTTTCTGGTGCTCTCTCTAGAAGGCTGACCCCTTTCAAGCTTTAATTTTGCCCAGAGTGATCTACTATTTTGTTTGATAAGTAGACAAAAAGCCAACCACACAGCAATGGGATGAGAAGGAAATGAATAATATTACTTAAGGAATACTGATAGCACCACCCTGCACAGCCTTAGAGATCCAAATTACAGGATGACATTAATCTTGGAATGAGCACCCTGAAAGACTTTATTATGGAAGACTGTCTTCTTTCAGCTAACTATTAAAAACATGTATGCCTTACATGCACATTTCAGCTAAGCTGAAACCATAGACTCGGTTCAGCTGAACAACAGAGTCAACAGCCTCAAGGGTATTTAGGTATCTAGCTCCATACCTTTGAGGCTTTGGGACTTACAATGCTAAGTCTCTAAATTACTGACCTATTAATAGGATCACTTTCAAAACATGTCAGGTTAAATTTCTGTTCTTGGTATCCAGTTTATGATAAGAATTAAGGGAGGCCAAAACTGTTGTACCCACATCTTAGAGGAAATGTCCTTCGAAATGATCTCCCATCATAGCTGTAGTGGTGACCCTTACCCACAACAGTGTATCAGCTGTTTCTAAGCATCCCTCCCAGGTCTGCATTTTCTTCAGTGATCCAGATCTTCCTTTCTACAGCCCTGTGAATTACCTTACATCAGCAAATCTGACTAATACTCAGCTCCTCCCTGAGCCTGTAGTGTAGCTTCTCACATTCACAGGACTTCCAGTGTTTCAACATAACCTTACTACATCTTTTCTCTGTGTAGCTCTTGAAGATCACTTGCAAAGACGGGCTCAACAACCCAGAAAAGGTGACTTGTAGATATTCATAATTCATCTAGAGACAGAAAACTAGCCTAAGCAATTTAAAGGATAGCACAGCTCAGGGGAGTTGGACTAGAGGATCTCCAGAGAGCCCTTCCAACCCCTACCATTCTGTGATTGTGAGCAATTCAGAAAATGGCCTTGCAGTATCAATGACCTTTGGCACAGGATGGCCATTTCTTTAAGACTTCTCAGACCTTCAGGTCTTCTCAGACCTTAGTTTGTGAGCAGACCATACTGCCTCTGACTTACTCATTCCAATTTTACACATTCTTTATGTCTAAACAAAGAAACTGTTTTATTTTTGCCATTGCATGTTACCATTTAGGTCCTGACTGCATGCCTGGAGGTCTCCCTCAGCACCATTTAATCTTTATCACTGCAGTGGAGTGGAGAAGAGATGTCTGTGGACCATAATGCTTGTGCAATTTTAAAGTCTGATGTGTTTATGTCTCATGTAAGAGATATTAGATGTGACTTAGTCAGTGGAACTGCACAAACTCTGGACCAGTTTGTCCATTCTTTCTGTTCCAGTTCATTTCACCACAGACCCTCAGATATGGTAAGCCCAAGAGTGAGAAATGACCTCCACTGACAAATGCCTCTTTACCAATTAACAGAAGGAAAAGGATAGAATATATTTTGTTACAGAGATGTACCCATGAGGAGATAACCCTAACCAACAGCCACTGCTCTCAGGAAAAGTCAAGAGGATCTGTGAATGCCAGCCAGCAAAATCATTTCAAGGTCTTCAGATGGAAGAGGTATCACCACACTCATCCTGTTGCTGCTCTGGACCCAGAGAGACTCAAGATTTTCATTTTTGATTCTCCTCCATGTACAGAAAATAAGCCAAGTCTGTGTGCTCCTGCAGGCACGATCTACATCTGCATTGAACAAGCATCTGCCTGCTCATTCCGCTTCGGGTCAGCTGTGGTGATACTTTTTGTACCACGGAGCTCAGGCGGCTTCACATCCCCAGACAACCAAGTGCTGGCTTGGATTGTGAGCTGGGGACCAAAGTTTGAGCACCTCTTAAACCTTACCATTGCAACAAGCGATTCATCAGGCAGCAAACTTCCTCTGCTTCAGAATACTTCTGCCAATGGCCAAGTCCTCCAGGACAAAGCTTGAGGCTGTCACAGGGAGCACAAATGATGAAAATTAAGTAAAAACTGATTCATTCAAGAGTTATTATTTCAGTTTTTATTTTACAGTACCATCTAACGTTATACATGTGGGAGGATCTAATTCAACCCGTAACAGCTTCAGAACTTCTGCCTTCAGGAACAGTTTGTCTCTGCCCCTTCAGTATGCGTAGGTTTTTACTACAAGTATTCATGATAGAATCGTAGAATCAATAAGGTTGGAAAATACCTCAAAGATCATCAAGTCCAACCTGTCACCCAACACCTCATGACTACTAGACCATGGCACCAAGTGCCACATCCAATCCCCTCTTGAATACCTCCGGGGATGGTGACTCCACCACCTCCCTGGGCAGCACATTCCAATGGTCAATCACTCTGTGAAGAACTTCTTCCTAACATCCAGCCTAAACCTCTCCTGGTGCAGCTTGAGACTGTGTCCTCTTGTTCTGGTGCTGGCTGCCTGGGAGAAGAGACCAACCTCTGCCTGGCTACAACCTCCCTTCAGGTAGTTGTAGACAGCAATAAGGTCTCCTCTGAGCCTCCTCTTCTCCAGGCTAAGCAACCCCAGCTCCCTCAGCCTCTCCTCATAGGGTGTGTGCTTGAGAACTCTCACCAGCCTCCTTGCCCTTCTCTGGACATGTTCAAGAGTCTCAATGTCCTTCTTAAACTGAGGGGCCCAGAACTGGACACAGGACTCAAGGTGTGGCCTTACCAGTGATGAGTACAGGGGCACAATGACCTCTCTGCTCCTCCTGGCCACACTATTCTTGGTGCAGGCCAGGATGCCATTGGCCTTCTTGGCCACCTGGGCACACTGCTGGCTCATGTTCAGCCAGCTGTCAATCAGTACCCCCAAGTCCCTTTCTGTCTGACTGCTCTCCAGCCACTCTGACCCCAGCCTGTAGCTCTGCATGGGGTTGTTGTGACCAAAGTGCAGCACCCAGCACTTGGATTTGTTGAATGCCATCCTGTTAGACTCTGCCCATCTGTCCAACCAGTCAAGATCCCTCTGCAGAGCTCTCCCACTCTCTAACTGATCAAGACCTGCTCCTAGCTTGGTGTCATCTGCAAATTTACTGATGACTGACTCAACTCCCTCACCCAGATCATCAATGAAGATATTAAATAGGATGGGGCCCAGCACTGCTCCCTGGGGGACACCACTGGTGCCTGGCTGCCAGCTGGCTGTGGCACCATTCACCACCACTCTCTGGGCTCGGCCCTCCAGCCAGTTCCTAACCCAGTGCAGAGTGCTGCTGCCCAAGCCAGGGGCTGACAGCTTGGCCAGAAAGCTTCACTGCAAAACTGGATTCTGTGGCACATCCCATCCTTGATTTGAGATTTTTCACTAAAGGAGTTCAAGAGCCACAGCAGTTCCTAAGTTAATTCGAGTGAGCCATGCTCTTCCCTTATCTTGTCATCGTAGCCTGTGTCTAGAGGCAGCAAAAGGGAGGCTCTGAAAACTTCCCAGCCAAAAACCAAACAAATAAACAAAAACCCCACAAACAACCCCCAAAACCAACCAAACAAAAAGCACCCACACACAAACTAAAAAAAACCCAAAAAACAACCACCCAAACCCCCACCACCTTCCACATCCCCAAAGGCTAATTACTGCAACTGTGGTATTAAGGCATTCTCAGACTCATTTTTTCCGACGCACGCTGCTGACGTACAAAAAAGGCTTTAAAAAATCTCTCCCTTCACCTTTCGTGCTCATTCACACAGCTAACCCAGCTCACTGAATCTCTAAATGTTAATTCACAGCTCTTCATTCATCATATTCCTGTGTTGGGTGTTTTTTTTTTTTCCACGTGAATAGCTGTTATGTAATTTTCGGTAGTTTAAATGCCAGCCTCCCCTGACCTATCTGCAAACAGCTGGAGATCTCTTGAAGGAAGGAAAGTTCTCTTGAAGGAAGAAGTTCTTCCCCATGAGAGTGGTGAAGCCCTGGAATGGGTTGTCCAGGGAGGTGGTTGAATCCCCATCCCTGGAGGAGTTTAACAGCGGGCTGGATGAGGCTCTGGCCAGGCTAATCTAGTGTGGGGTGTCCCTGCCCATGGCAGAGGGGTTGGAACTAGATGGTCCTTGTGGTCCCTTCCAACCCTGACTGATACTATGATACTATGAATGTCTTTATGAACACCTAGAAAAGGGAAAGACCTGCTCAGGCCCTTTAAAGTGTGTGTATGGACATCACTAACCACAAAGTTCTTGCAGTATAAGGGGAAAGCAAGTTGGCTTTGCAGACAGGAACAAATCAATGCATTTTTCCATCAGTCCTCAAACTGTCATACTGGTGACAATTAAATTCAACAGGTCAGACACTCTGGTGCTTCAGGTCTGCTCAAGAAAAGCAGCAGAGAACTTCAGGAATATAAGATGTCTGCTCCTGGAAGTAGGGTTGCTGTAACACATCATTGGTCACTACTTTATAAAGGAAGGATCTGTTAGTCTCTTAAATCTGTTAATGAGTTCTTTATCATGAGGGTGGTGGAACACTGGAACAGGTTGCCCAGGGAGGTGGTTGGGGCCCTCTTCCCTGGAGATATTCCAGGTGAGGCTGGATGAGGCCCTGGGCAGCCTGATCTAGTTGGGGATGTCCCTGCTGACTGTGAGGGGGTCAGAATGGATGACCTTTGGAGGTTCCTTCTAGCCCAGACCATTCTATGATTCTATGACTCTATGAAGCCCACTTCAGCTGATATAAGAAGATGTGCACGCACTAGTAGCTGGGTGATTTCAGAGCAGTGGCATTCAACAGCTTAAAGACAGAGTTTGTGAGCAGCAGGTGTCCGCTCCTAGGAAAGGGCATTGATAACCTGAGGGTAAAACACTGACTGCTATTCCAATTAGAAATCAGTTGAATTAGAGTACCATGCTGAGGTCCATTCACAGCTGGATCTCCCTTAGTCATAGAATTGTAGAATCAACAAGGTTGGAAAAGACCGCAGAGATCATCCAGTCCAACCTATTACCTAATACCTAACCCCTCATGACTACTAAACTATGGCTCCAAGTGCCACATCCAATCCTTTTTGAACACCTCCAGTGATGGTGACTCCACCACCTCCCTGGGCAGCACATTCCAATGGCCAATCACTCTTTCTGTGAAGAACTTTCTCCTCACCTCCAGCCTAATTTTCCCCTGGCACAGCTTGACTGTGTCCTCTTGTTCTGGTGCTGGTTGCCTGGGAGAAGAGACCAACCCCCACCTGTCTACAACCTCCTTTCAGGTAGTTGTAGACAGCAATAAGGTCTCCCCTGAGCCTCCTCTTCTCCAGGCTAAACAGCCCCAGCTCCCTCAGCCTCATAGGGCTTGTGCTTGAGACCTCTCACCGGCCTTGTTGCCCTTCTCTGGACACATTCCAGCACTTCAATGACCTTCTTAAACTGAGGGGCCCAGAATTTTGTAGGTAAGCCAGATGAAACATGCTTAAATAAGTCTTTGGGCAGAAATTCCATTGATATCCATTTAAAGCATAGAAGGGGGGGGAGATGTAAATCACATACAAGTAAAATACGCTGCAAGGTGTTTAGGAAGAGACTGGATGAAGCACTTGGTGCCATGGTTTAGTTGATTAGATGGTGTTGGATGATAGGTTGGACTTGATGACCTCAAAGGTCTTTTCCAACCTGGTTAATTCTATTCTATTCTATTCTATTCTATTCTATTCTATTCTATTCTATTCTATTCTATTCTATTCTATTCTATCCTGTTTCCTAAAACTTGACGGATTCTATGTACATCTGACTTTGTACTTTACACGTTTTTAGTCTCTCTTCCTCTCCAGATCTTTTATACTTTCAGTCAAAGCACAGATATCAAACAGTGATTTCAGAATGCAGAAGTGACACATGGTCTGCAAGCTTGAAACTGGAATAACAAAAAGGTCAGACTCCCTGACTGCCGCTACATGCCCAAGGCCAGTCAGAAGTTCTTTACTTCTGAGAGAGTGGTGAAACACAGGAACAGGTTGCCCAGGGATGTGGTTGAGGCCGCGTCCCTAGAGACATTCCAGATCAGACTTGATGTGTCCCTGGGCATCCTGATCTAGTTGGAGGTGTGTCCCTGTTCTCTGCAGGGTTGCTGGACCTTTGAGGGTCCCTTCCAACTCGGTGCAATCTGCGACCGCAAAAACTGAAGTGTGGCTTACCACACAAGCAAAGCAGAAACATACAAGACAGGAGGTCTTCCTGAGAGCTAGGAGAGCTGTGGAATGCAGGCCAATTAAACAGACACACCACTTTGTACTAACGTCTTCTGCAAGTACTTCATCTGAGGTTTCTACCTTGCAGGCATGCTGGGGCTGGATCGTTTCCCTGCGCACTGCAGCCTCCCACAGTTACTTCACCTGATACATTCTTGGCAGCACTGGCATTTCAGTTTTTGATACTTTCTCCTTACCCAGCTTCAACAACTTGTCAGACAACACCAGATTCCAAAGCTCTTAGCTCAGGTAATTCTTTTTTATCTTTATGTTTTACATCTGAGCAGGTTGTGCTGCCCTATAAGCTCTTCAGTTGGCTCAGGCATTTAAGCACTGTTCTACCTTGCCTTAGAGCTAGTTTGGGAGTGAAAGGTATGATGTGATTATTTTATATACATCTGTTTGCTAGATTACAAATTTGGGGTTG
Source organism: Picus viridis (assembly GCA_033816785.1). Taxonomy (NCBI): domain Eukaryota; kingdom Metazoa; phylum Chordata; class Aves; order Piciformes; family Picidae; genus Picus; species Picus viridis. The sequence continues at coordinate 27,472,487 of CM066572.1, forward strand.
GCTCTTTTTTTTTTTTTTTTTTTTACCTTTGAGAAAGGGTTATTTTGGCCTGTGAAGCTGAAAACCGTTTTAATGGAGTGAGGAATGAAAAATTGCCTGTAAAGGACATGCCTCCCAGACAGACAGCTGAAGAATGAAAGTTCAGCTGGTTAAAAATCTATTCTGACAGATATTTTCTGGCTGTAAATACTGACGTGAGCTGATGGCAACCCTCCGTGGGCACCTGTCACAATTGTGATGGGAAGATGGAAAGCAGGCAGGGAGGCTGGTGAGACCTGCCTGGACATCCAAGCTCCTTAACTCTGGGTGGACAGATCTTTGGTCACCAGGCTTCCTAGGAAAGGAGAAGTCAAAAGCGCCGAGCAGCTGCCTGGCTTCCTGGGCTCCTTCTCTGGCCAAGAGTCTGCTCCTTGACCACAGTACTTTTGTAATTACTGCTTTGTGTTAGTTCTCCAAAGGAAAAAACTCCAAATTCTTTCCATTCCACAGAACATTTCATATTTCAACAATGTTGTTCAACTCTAAATGGTAAATGAATGGAAAGTTGTTCCCTGTGCATCTAGTCACACAGTTTGTCAGAGCAGCAACGTAATAAAATAGTGCTCCTACCACTGAGAGCTGGAAGACACTTTATTTCCTGTATACTGTTTCTGCCTCCTTAGGTGATTAGATCAGGCCACACTGCAGCTAGGAAGTGTGGGAACTGGCTTTTAACAGCTGGGACTTTACCTCTTTGTGTAGCTAAAACACTAGCTTATGGAATCATAGAATGGGTTGGGAAGGACCTCCAAAGGTCATCTAGTCCAACCCTCCGGCAGTCAGCAGGGACATCCTCCACTAGATCAGGTTGCTCACAGCCTTGTCAAGCCTGATCTTGAATATCTCCAGGGATGGGGCCTCAACTCGCTCCCTGGGCCACCTGTTCCAGTGTTCCACCACCCTCATGATAAAGAACTTGCTCCTAACACCCAATCTGAATCTGCTCTTCTCTGATTTCAAACCATTGCCCTTTGTCCTGTCACTCCAGGACTCTGTAAATGGTCCCTCTGCAGCATTCTTGTAGTCCACTTCAGGTACTGGCAGGCTGCTATTAAGTCTCCCTGAAGTCCTTCTCTTCTCCAGGCGGAACTCCACCTCCCTCGGTCTGTCCTCATAGCAGAGGTGTTCCAGCCCCCTGATCATTTGCACGGCCCTCCTCTAGACCTTCTCCATCAGGTCCATGTCCTTCCTTGTTTTGAGAGCTCCAAAGCTGGACACAGTATTGCAAATGAGGTCTTACCAGAGTAAAGTGGCAGAATCATCTCTCTTGATGCAGCCCAGGACGCTACTGACCCCTTGGGCTGCAAGTGCCCATTTTTGGCTCATGTCCAGCTTCTCATCCACTAGCACCCACAAGTCCTTTACTGCTTCATAGCATAGTTACAGCCACATACAGGCCACTGAAGAGACCATCTGTAAGGCCATTGCTTCCCACACTCAGCCAGTGGCAGTTCTTCTACTGGCTTCAGTGAATGTTGAAGATTTCACAGGAAAGTGTCCAAAAATGGTTAAATGTCTGAAAATACTAATATGGGAGAAGGAGGAAGCTCAGAACGCACACAGCTTAGCTAAGCAGTGACTCATCGGGATCTGATTGCCATCCACAACGTATTTCAGAGAGGTTAAACACATGGGTGGGAAGAAACTGCACAGGACAAGAAGGAAAAGAAAGCAGTATGATTGCAGACAATTTGGGCTGAGCTGCAGGCATAGCTTCTCAATAGCATGGCTGCTGAGACCACGGAACAATTTACAAGGGAGACGGTGGTGGTCTCAGCGGTTTGGCCATTTACCACCAGATGGGCAAAGCATGTGGTGATGAATAATCCTGATGTAGAAGTAGATGGACTACTACACAGCTTTTTCGTGAGCTATATGTATTTTCAAGCTTCTGGGATCTCAGGACGAAGCAGGTGGGGGAATAAAAGAGGCAGGTACAGTTTTACTACCGTTTGCTACTTTAAGTGAGCAGTATCTCTAAGCGTCCAGAGCTGTTCTCAGCTTTCATTCTGTTACTGTTTCACTCCCTCCAATCCAAAATATTCTTAGTTCAATAGCACTGTATTAAAATGGAACTAAAAGAAGTATAAACCATCTCCATTGCCTCTTGCTCAAAACTAAATAGCAGCCATTATGCCAAAGAGGTATTTAAACAGGCTTACAGAACGCTGTAGTTCCATCAGCACTAAATAAACACATGCGGACATTGTCATCCTTGTCTGCCCCTGGGTACTGTTATTACTGATTTACATAGCACTCTTCTTCTGAAAAGAGACCAACAGCTGCACAAGATAGTTTTGCAGACAACATACAATACTGTGTGTGTTGTGCAGCGAGGGACAGGCTGAGCAGAGCACAGCATTAGCGCTCTGTGGCTTGGAGAGAAAGATGCCCTCAGACAAAGCAGCAGCACCACACAGGCAGGGTTAAGCACGTTTCTTACACTGCTAACAACCTCAGGGACCTATGGGGGCACAAGCAGCCAGCTTTGCAGGAATGAATGAGAGATGTTTTTGGAGTGCAATGGATGCTTTATTAAAGAGAGGAAAGGAAAAGACCAAACTTTGTACCACCTAAAGACAGACGAAAAATCTACTCCAGCTTTAGGCTTTGAAAATGTCTGTTTGAAAATGAATTTGAGATACTGGGATTAAATTACTTGAAGTATGTCTTCTAGGGGGTGAGGTAATGCACATGATAGTAAAGGATGTCATATGTCCAGCTTCAGAGCCCTCAACACAGGAAGGGCATGGTCCTGATAGAGAAAGTCCAGAGGAGGGGCACAAAAATGGTCAGGGGCTGCAACACCTCTCCTGCAAGGACAGGCTGAGTGAGCTGGGGTTGTTCAGCCTGGAGAAGAGAAGGACTCAGGGAGACCTAACAGCAGCCTGGCAGTACCTGAAAGGGGCCCTAAAGGGAGCATGGAGAAGGACTGTTTCCAAAGGCCTGTAGAGATAAAATGAGGGGCAAAGGTTTGAAATTAGAGAAGAGGAGGTTTAGATTGGATGCCAAGAACAAGTTCTTCACTATGAGGGTGGTGGAACACTGCAACAGGTTGCCAGTGGATGAGGCCCCACCCCTGGAGATATTCAAGGTCAGGCTCAGCAAAGCTCTGGGCAGCCTGATCTAGTTGAGGATGTCCCTGCTGACTGCAGGGGGGGTGGACTAGATGACCTTTGGAGGTTCTTTCCAACCCAAACCATTCTACGATTCTGTGATTTAGAGGCACAATTTCTAAGCCAGACAACACGTCCCCACGTTTGCTGCCCCTGAGACTTGCCTGTGTAATGCCAGGGGGAAGTAAAACAGCATTTAAAAAAGTCTCAATAGCACCAAGGCTTCAACTTTGTGACCCAGCATGCTCCATGTGCTTTTCTCTCCCCACACCTTTCCCAACACCCTCACCAGCCCAAAAGCACTCAAAGGCTTTCAAAAGCACCTACCTTTAAGCTTGGAAAGTGTTTGGAAGACAAAGTGTGCTTACAGCTTAGCACTTATGTAAATGAGAGAAAATCAGGGCAGAAACTGGCATGTGGCATAACTCACACTAACTGCAATTCATGCTGTTGGATAAGTGCTTTAATATTGAGCAACAAAGGTAGGTGAGACCAATTGAACAGGTTTCCTGGGATAAATAATCTCCCAGGATGAGACTGAAGGAGATATGCTCTGTCCCAGCCTTAGTCTCAGAACTCCTGGAATGCAGAGCAACACAAAAGAGGTCACGAAATAGAACGAGGACAGGGATGCTGAAAAAAGCATTGAGCAACCCTACAATATGTCAGAACAATGGCTGAGGGGGTCAAGGGAGAAGCAGAAGAGCAGAAATGAGATGGAGGTGAAGCACAGCTCAAGCAAGCTTCAGCTGACTGTCCAAAAAGGCTGTAAGTGTGGACAAAACAGCACCTAGACAGATGGCTGGTGAAAGGCCAAAGCTAGAAACTGGGCTAGAACAATGCTTACAATAATTAAACTGAGAGGACAAAGGACAAGACAAAGAGTTCTTTTTAGAAGCAAACTCAGACAAGTTGCAGCTATATTGGCCCAGAGTCCAGGCTTCCTTCAACACAGAGGGACCTTCGCTTTTCATAGGGCTGTCTGAAAAAGCAAAAACTCTTTACAGCTTTTGCTGGCCACACTGCTTTCCCCAAGTGGTGCCTCAAACATGAGTCTGAGTGCTGCATCCACTGGCCCATGCACAAAGCTGGCTCCTGATACAGGGAAACCATTTACAGTCTCATCTTACTGGCAGAACTGACCTGGACCTGGAGTAGCTTTTATACCTTATCCCTTGCCTTGCCCACAGCTCAGGCTCTGCGTGTGGTGTCTCAGCAGCAGTCCCAGCACATCACTGCTCATGCTGGGCAGTGGCCACATTGTGAGGATCTGACTGGGGGTGAAACAGTCAAGTCACCCAGGGGGCCTGGCTTTCTAGAGGACCATGCTACACCCATGTCTGAAGCATCATTTAGACAGAAAGTATTTTGGTATTTCAAGATTTCAAGATTCATAGAATGGTTTGAACTGGAAAGGACCTTCAAGGTCACCCAGTTCCAACCCTGCCTGCTAGGGGCAGGGTCACCCTCCACCAGACCAGGTTACTCATCCAAACTGGCCTTGAGCACCTCCAGAGAGGGACATCCACAACCTGCCTGGGCAACCTGTTCCAGTGTCTCACCACCCTCACTGCAAAGATTTTCTTTCTAAATCTCCAGTCTAAATCTGCCCTCCTCAAGCTTCAATCCATTCCCTCTCATGCCATCACTACAAGCCCTTGTAAAAAATCCATTCCTAGCTTTCTTGTAGCTCCCTTCAGGTACTGGAAGGCTGCTCTAAGGTCTCCCCGGAGCCTTCTCTTCTCCGGGCTGAACAGCCCCAGCTCTTACTGGGGAGGTTCTCCAGCTGTCTGATCACCTTTGTAGTACTCCTCTGGACCCACTCCAGCTGTTCAATGCCCCTCTTATTGCTGGGCCTCCCAGAACTGGACTCAGTAACTCAGTACTCCAGGTGGGGTCTCACTTCCCACATCCTGCTGGTCACACTTTTGATGCAGCCCAGGACTCAGTTGCCTTCTGGGCTGCAAGCTCACATTGCCAGCTCATGTTGAGCTCTTTTATCAGATGACACCTCCAAGTCCTTCTGGCCAAGTGATTGTTGTATGAGGAGAGGCTGAGGGAGCTGGGGTTGCTTAGCCTGGAGAAGAGGAGGCTCAGAGGAGACCTTATTGCTGTCCACAACTACCTAAAGGGAGGTTGTAGCCAGTTGGGGGTTGGTCTTTTCTCCCAGGCAACCAGCACCAGAACAAGAGGACACAGTCTCAAGCTGCACCAGGGGAGGTTTAGGCTGGATGTTAGGAAGTTCTTCATAGAAAGAGTTGTTAGCCATTGGAATGTGCTGTCCAGGGAGGTGGTGGAGTCACCAACCCTGGAGGTGTTTAGGAAGAGACTGGATGGGGTGCTTGGTGCCATGGTTTAGTTGATTAGATGGTGCTGGATGATAGGTTGGACTCGGTGATCTCAAAGGTCTCTTCCAACCTGGTTAATTTAATTCTATTCTATTCTATTCTATTCTATTCTATTCTATTCTATTCTATTCTAATCTATTCTATTCTATTCTAAAAGAGGGGAAAGAAAAGCTGAAGCTTGCCAAGGCAAACACAGACAGGGAAAAAAGGAACATCAAAAGTGCATCGGCTTCACATTGGCTAAAGCCCTCAGTGTACCTCCACCCAAGGCCACGACTCAGGGCACATCTGGCCCTGGATAGACAACAGGGTACACCGGGCTCTTTTTTCCCCTACCATGCAGCTGGATAAAAGCAGCCTGCCTAGCTTTCCACCCACTCCTCCTGGGGGCAAGGTGCTATTGTGATAGGAACGAGCTGCAACGGTTCTGCTCTGCACCTCTCACCAACAAAAGCCAAAGACGACTCTGCCCCTCCGAGAGCTCCGACTTTGCGATCAACCGTATGCGAAGGGGCTGGAAGCCATCAGCCACGAGAAAGAAAAGGAGAAAGCTGCCTGTCTGATGCCTTTGTTGTGCAGAGCTTTTCATTTGAGGCCTCCTTTAATCCAATAGAGCAGGCTATAAAATGGATCCCCATTCTACCACCTCTTTTTGGAGAGGTCTCTTGATGATTTTTTTGTTCTCTGTTTCTGCTCAATTGGATTAGAGCAGATCTTTTCCTATTCAGATTTTCTCTTCTGGGTAGGCTTTCAAGCTCATTTCTCCTTTATCTAAACCTATCAGTCCCTTTTCCTCCACCTAACTAATGTCTCAAATTCCCTTTGAAGCAAAGACAGACCTTGAATCCTTTCAAGTCCTCAGGGTCTATAAAAATCCCTAAAAATTCCCTCCCTGGTCCTAGGTGCCTATTTTGTTGTCAGTTAAAGAGATTTGGGTTAATGGTAAACATCAGTATTTTTGTGGAATGTCTAAAGCAAAGCAGAAAAGGAACAACAGGTCCAAACTTGAAGACAGAAGGGTTCACCTCAACATGAGGAGAAGCTTCTTTACAGTGAGGGTGATGGAGCACTGGAGCAGGCTGCCCAGAGAAGTTGTGGAGTCTCCTTCTCTGGAGGCTTTCAAAACTCACCTGGATGCATTCCTGTGCAGACTACCCTGGGTGATCTTGCTCTGGCACGGGGGTTAGACTCCGAGATCTCTGGAGGTCCCTTCCAACCTCTAACACTCTATGAGTCTCTAATTTCAAACCATTGCCCCTCATTCTCGTCCTACAGACCTTTGGAAACAGCTCCTCTGCAGCCTTCTTGCAGGCCCTCTTCAGGTACTGGCAGGCTGCTATTAGGTCTCCTGGGGGCCATTTCTTCTCCAGGCTGAACAACCCCAGCTCCCTCAACATGTTCTCACACCAGAGGTGTTCCAACTCCCTGATCATTTTCATGGCTCACTTCTAGACTTGCTTCCTGTGTTGGTGGCCCCAGATCTGGAGACAGTACTCCAGGTGAGGTCTCACCAGAGTAAAGTGGCAGAATCACCTCCCTGAACCTTCTGGCCATGCTTCTGTTGATGCAGCCCAGGATGTGATTTGTCTTCTGGGCTGCAAGTGCACACTGTTGGCTCGTCACAGGCAGATATGGCTCACTAGAATATTAAGTCAATCTTTGGGCAGCCTAGGTTTCAGTGTGCATTGTGGCTACAGCTGAGGAGGTGCATTAGCTGTGTCTCTTCCCACAAACTGATGAAAAACGTCTTTTAGTTATCTGGAGTACAGCGGGCAATAGCAGTCAAGCAGATTCTTTTACTTTACCCAAAAGCCCTACAGTAATGAAGAATAACTTCCAGCTGACCCAGCAGAAGAACAGCCTTTGTCACAAGCATTAGAGATAAAGCCCTGCTGTTCATGCAAATTGCTATCTGAATAGGAAAAAAATGTTTTATGCATCTCAGTGATTGAAGAGAGAGACTTGGAGTAGTAAACTTCAATAACAATCTCAAAACAACTTTTACTGTAGAGCCTCTGCAGCCAGCCTGAAAACACTAACTGGGGTTTCTGTGTTTCCTTTCCTCTTTGTTAGAGCTAGACCCAAAAGCACAACCTTTGAACCTCAAAAATCATTTTCAGAAAGCGTGTTGTGCTGTTAAAAAGAGTGTCAAGATGAAAAGGTAGAAAAGGCTCTTCAGCCTGTGAATGAGTACTTGGCATAACAGCCCTGTGTGAAGGCTGGCGTGGTTGGGCAAGAGTAGAGGGAAGGGAGGGTGTCAGATGATCAGAGAGCTGGAACACCTCTTATATGCAGACAGGCTGAAAGAACGGAGGCTCTTCAGCCTGGAGAAGGCTCCAGGGAGACCTTACAACCACATTTCACTCTCTGAAGGCTGGGGAAGGGCTGCTCAGAAGAGCGTGTAGCAATAGGATGAGGGGCAGCAGCTTTAAATTGGAACAGGGTAGATTTAAGTTGGACATAAGGAAGAAGTTCTTCACAAAGAGAGCAGGAAAATACTGGAATAGGCTGCCCAAGGATATGGTTGAGACCCCTCTCTGGAAACATTCAAGATCAGACTGCTGTGGGCCTGGGCGTCCTGATCTAGTTGGAGGTGTCCCTGCTGACTGCAGGGGGTTGGACAAGATGACCAATGCAATCTGTGAATCTAAGATAAAAACTTCACTTAAAACCTCTCCTTTCCCTCACGCTCTCAGACTGAATGTGAACCAAAGCATCCTGAAGATACTGAGATATGTTGATATTTTCAGGCTTCTGAAACAGAACAATCAGTAATGCCCATGGGGGGGGGGGCAGTTCTCAAATGATTTCCAGTGAAAACACTACAAATGGGGAGTTTGCAGCCATCTGAGGTCACAGGATGTTCCAACATCATTCAGTACCTTAATTTGCCACAGCCAAGCACTGTTAATGTTGTTTAACAAGTTGCTCCTCAGCACTGGTGAATGTACCCCTTGCTACCAATAAGATTCCTGCCTCAGTTTCAGCTTCTGCAAAGTGAGATCTCAGTCCTGCAACATTATCTGTGTTGATACATGCAGAAAGACCCCTGAGTGTCCCTGAAGAACCTACCTGGGTTTTGACCCAAGGCATGCTGGAGTGGTGTTTCTTGGCTCTGTGCAGGTCACCATCGCTGGAGGTGTTTAGGAGGAGACTTGATGGGGTGCTTGGTGCCATGGGTTAGTTGATTAGATGGTGTTGGATGATAGGTTGGAAATGATGGTCTCAAAGGTCTCTTCCAACCTGGTCTATCCTATCCTATCCTATCCTATCCTATCCTATCCTATCCTATCCTATCCTATCCTATCCTATCCTATTCCATCTAGATCATTTTTGTGCCAAGCAGATGTGAAGGCAAACTAAACAACACAGATCTACACCGACTTCTCAGACTGTTTTAAGAACTGATTTCTGATAGTTTGCTATTATCTGAATACTCAGAAACAAAGGCTCTGCATATTCAATTCAGCACAGTTATTTCACCACTACCAAACCCTCCTCAGGTTTTGTTAATTGTTTTCATGTTCACTGTAGTAAACCTGCACCTTGCAGTGAGGGTGGAATCGGCATAACACTGCTGCCTTTTGACTGATGTTTGGCTCAAAGACTTCTTGGAAGCATAAGACAAGAGCAAGAGCAAAGGAAAAGTGCTTCCCAACACCTCCCTCAGATCCTCTTCACCAATGAAGAGCTCAGGCTCTCTGGTTTTCTGGGAAGCAGCAAAGGGTCGCTGGGATGAGGCTTCCAAAACAAAGAGCAACAAAAAATAAGGCTGCAGAGGGACTGTTTCCAAAGGCCTGAAGTGACAGGCAAGGGGCAAGGGTTTGAAATTAGAGAAGAACAGATTTAGATTGGATGTCAGGAGCGAATTCTTCGCCATGAGGGTTGTAGAACACTGGAACAAGCTGCCCAGGGAGGTAGTTGAGGTTCCATCCCTGGAGGTATTCAAGGTCAGGCTCCACAAGGCTGTGAGCAGCCTGACCTAGTGGAGGATGTCCCTGCTGACTGCAGGGGTGTTGGACTAGTTGACCTTTGGAGGTCCCTTCCAACTGAAACCATTCTATGATTCTATGACATGGATTGAACGCACTGGAAGTCTTGTGGCAAGGACTCCCTGTACAATACTCTTAACTAAAGTCAGTCCTGTGTGATGCAGCTGAGTTTGATGCTAGCTAAAAAAAATAATACTAATAAACGACAATATCATTTTCAGCTGGAAATGATGAAAAATATTTACCTCTGCAGAACGTATTCTACAGACCACACTTCAAACGAGTTGCCATGACGACCACAATGCACAAAGATAGCTGCTTTAAAATGTCATCACCCTGCCATCGTGTGCCAGTCCGAGGTACTGCTCGCAACCATCTCACACCGGACCCGGCACTCTTTTAAGACTTGGAGATTTCCGTCACTAGAAAAACACAAACTGCAATCTAAACATCAGGGTTTTAATAACTTGGAGTTATTAATAGGCGCCAATGCTGAGTGAGAGTGATTCATGCACAAGTGTGTGAATGACTGGATTTGCTTCTCTCATTCCAGAATCACAGAATGTTAGGGGTTGGGAGGGACCTCGAAAACTCATTCAGTTCAATCCCCCTGCCAGAGCAGGATCACCTAGAGCAGGTCACACAGGAGTGTATCCAGGCAGGCTTTCAACATCTCCGAAGGAGACTCCACAACCTCTCTGGGCAGCCTGTTCCAGTGCTCTGTCACCCTCACAGTGAAAAGCTTTTTCCTTATGTTCAAGTGGAACCTCCTCTGCTCCAGCTTGCACCCACTGCCCCTTGCCCTGTCATTGGACAGCACTGAGCACAGACTGGCTCTGTCCCGCTGACACTCACCCTTCACATCTTTATAAACATGAATGAGGTCACCCCTCAGTCTCCTCCAAGCTAAACAGACCCAGCTCCCTCAGCCTCTCCTCATAAGGGAGATGTTGCACTGCCTTCAGCATCTGTGTGGCCCTGTGCCATCCCCTCTCAAGCAATTCCCCGAGGTCCTTTTTGAACTGAGGGGCCCAGAACTGGACACAATATTCCAGATGTGGCCTCACCAGGGCAGGGTGAGGCCACAGTAGAGAGGTAGGAGAATCTTTCTTGACCTTCTAACTACAGCCCTTCCAATATACCATTGGCCTTCTTGGCCACAAGGACACATAATGCTCTATTTTAAAAAAAAAAAAAAAGTCAGGAAACCAACAGTTGATTTGATGACAGCAGCAACATTAAGACTTCACTTGACTCAAAATGGGTCGTTCCAGGCTTGGCCTTTCCTCTTTCATCCCAGACTCATTAAATTCCAGATGCTGTAGAAGCTCAGTCCTCTTGCACCCCACTGCTGCACTAAATCATCTGTATTAATCAGGTATGCCATATCAGAGTCATAGATACAGGGAGCCGTTTGGGTTGGAAAGGACCTTGAAGTTCATCTAGTTCTAACCCCCTGCCATGGGTGGGGACATCTTCCCCTAGACCAGTTGCTCAAGGCCCCATCCAACCTGGCCTTGAACACCAGATTACCCAGACTTAGCAGACTGCATCAGCCCAAGGTGGGAAAGCTGCTTTTTTGGTCTGGTTAGGCTACAGAAGCCAAAATCTCTTGCAATGTCTGAGTGCACACCCAGCCAGCTCTCAGCTCTGTATCAGAGCAACACGTGGGCATGCACCAACCTCCTCTTCCACGTGGAGATCCCCAAGCACACACCCTCAGATCAGCAAGTCATGCATTTTTTAACTTTTGTGCTAGGGCACAGCTATGACACCTCCTCTGTTTAAGGTAACAACCCCTCAGCTTCCATTGCAACTTTGAGGTTGAAACACTAGTCAAAAACCTTTCAAGCCACATAAAAGAGGCTGCTACCTCCTCATCTCTCATCCAATTCAGTGCTAGACTATGTGGAGTTTGCATCCTGCTCCTAACCCCCCTTTGTTGGCAGATGCAAGTTTGCTGTGCAAACGTAGGGCTGGAAGAGAGAGCGAAGACATTGCCAGCTGGCTGACATGAAAGTGAAGTCCCCATAGCACGGCTCTGTACTCTGAGGCACTGAGCATATCACTTTAAACATGTAAACTTAAATAAAATAAATCTGAAACAGCTCAGGACTCCTAGGGAGAAAGCAGTCACAGCTTCCATAAAGCCTCAAACTCAGCAGCTGTGATTGAAAACAAACCACTGAAGCTCTAACCCAGCTGATACGGACGCAGCAAAACACTCAATAGAAAGTTACTTAAAATCTCCACAAGGAACCTGAAATATCCTGCCCCAGCTGAGGCAGGTTCTAACTCTTCACTGTCCATGCATAACCTTAGCCAGATAACTCAGCAATGGGAAGCCGTGCTGCCTCCAGAGGAGGGGAGCTCAATATTGCCTCAGCTGGTAACAGATTCCACACCTGCTGCCATCACACCAGTGTACACATGGCAGCCAGCCACTGGCAAGCTCTGCACAAAGCAGCTCCTTTTCTCTGTTTAATGTTCTACCCTATTTCCCCTTGTGAGCAGATGTGAGATTCAAGCCTGCCACCAAGAACAGTGCTGTCAGAGGCAGCCAGCACATCCAGCCCTCTGCCTCTCTTTCACAGGCTGATGGATTTTGGTGTCTGCTCTGATACCAAGGACCTCAGCCTGAGGAGAAACTTCTTTACAGTGAGGGTGACAGAACACTGAAACAGGCTGCCCAGGGGGGTTGTGGAATCTCCTTCTCTGGAGACTTTCAAGACCCACCTGAATGTGTTCCTGTGCAGACTACCCTGGGTGACCTTGCTTTTAGCAGGGGGGTTGGACTCAATGATCTCTCGAGGTCCTTTCCAACCTCTAACATTCTGTGATTCTGTGACCTAACCCTGCAAACAGTTACTCACAAACAGTTCCCTTGACTGCAGTGGCAGCAGTTGCCACAGGTTTGTTGAATGCCCTCCTCCTGTGTGCATGCTGGAGCAGCTGAGGAGACATTAATATAGTTCTATTTCCAGGGCAAGAGCCCAGTGGATTCACCAGGGTAGTAGCTGCTTGTCCCCTCTTCAAGGGCAAGCAAGTCACTCCTCAAAAGCGTTTTACCTCAGCCAGTTTTTGTCTGCTTGTGTTTTGCTTCAAGCCAATCTAAATTCATGAACTGATCAGAACCAAAGCTTGTACTAAGGCTGTTCTAGGTGCAGGCTAAAGGGACCTGGCAGGCTAGTTTAACTCTCATTGATTTTGTAGCAGCAGAGATACCCAAGTCTCTTAATCATGGAATAGTACCAAACACATGCAATTAACTCAGCATTGCTTCCTGCCACAGGTCATTGCACTGGGATGCTGCACATTTCCCCTCACAGTCCAAGCCCATCATGCACTAGGGGCTGTCACCTGTCAGTGCTGTTTCCACTGCCTTGCAGTGCAGGAGGGCTATCTACAGTTAGGGGATAAACTCTGGTAGTTGCTTTATCACCCAGTGGCCCCTCCTTAGCAGGGAAGAATTGGGGAAATGGAAAGAAGACCCATAGGTTGAAGTAAAAACAGAACAGCCAAACTGATCCCAATGTCTGTACAAAGTTATACTCACCCCAGCAAAGGTAGAGCAGCCACACTACACAGGCAGGTTAGTCCTCCAGAGCAGAAGACACAGGAGCAGGAGGAACCCAAGCAAGAGGCTCTAGCAAGAAACCTCCCTCATCAAACCTGCCCCTTTATATGGAGTGTGATGCTCATGGTCTGGGACATACCTGTAGCCAACTGCAGTCAGCTGTCCTGGCTGACTTGGAGCTGCTAATGGCCTGCAGCTAATAGTTGGACTGGGATCCTGTCCCAGCAGCACCAGGACGAGGATGGATCCCACCTTAGGCTAACAGACTGGAGCAATGTCCAAATAAATAACCACAACGTTTCCTGCATTTATGATAGGTTATAGGATGTAACAACTTCATACCATCACAAAGGCACAGCAGGGTTTCACAGGACAGAGGGCAGAAGTTCTTCACAATAGGAGTTGAAAACCCTGAACCAGGTTGTCCAGGGATGTGGTTGAGACCCTGTCCCTGGAGCCATTCAAGATCAGACTTGAGGTGGCCCTGGGCATCCTGATCTGCAGGGGGGTTGGAGAAGATGACCTTTGAAGGTCCCTTCCAACCCAACGCAGGCTGTGAATCTGCGCTGGTTTAGAGCTTGTCCTTCACTCAGAACGAAAGCTAGACATAGGTGAGAAAGGAAGCCACAGTCTTGGGCATGAGAGACTGCCCTTGGTGGCCATAGAAGGCAGTGTGAGAAAGGGCTTTGAAGGACCCTAGACTGTTTGTGCGGGCCTTGAAATACGCTGATGAGACCTACCCCATGAACATGTAATAGGTAGGAGGAATCAGGTAGGTGTGACTTTGTGAAAGGTCCTCTACAAGCAGCTATAAAAACTTCACTTCAGGGCCCATGGATTTTGGGAGACATCCCCCCCAGGTACCTTATTCAGTGCTACATAAAGGAAAATGCTGCTGCTTGCCCAAGAAGTGTTTTGAGTCCAATATCAACACCTCTGCAGGAAAGTCTGTGGGTTACCTTGTTTGTGCCCTGGGAACATCAGCATCCACTAAAGACCTTCTAAGCCCCATGTTTGTTTGTTTCCTAGTTTGCTTTCACCCAAAACAAGTGAAATTAAGTAACTTTGACTCTTGTAAATGTTGTTTCTCCTGTGAGAAACGGCCAGAGGGGTGCTTGCTTGCTTCTGCCTGTCCTCTCAGAGTGGGAAAATGTTAGTGTGACAAAAGAATGTGGTTGTGCCAGACCACACTTGCTTGTGCTGGCCTCATGCAAGGCTATGAACACCACATTTGCTGTACCAGCAAATCATGCTGAGCTGGGCATCGTGGAGTGCAAGAACTGCTCAGAAAGCAAAAGCTAGATGGATAGAGCAGCTGAAAACCTCTAACACCCAGAAGTGTGGCTCTGGTGTGAGCTAAGGAGGAGAACGGTTACCCAGCACACAGAGCTGTGGCTGTATCAGACACTGCTCTAAGACATCTCCACAGGAAGGCCTTGGCCACAGTCCCAAAGGATCTTGAATGTCTGATCTATTCAGATGACTGTGGTGATCATCCTCGTGGCCCTTAATGACTAGATGACCTTTGGAGGTTCCTTCCAACCCAAACCATTCTGATTCCACCAACTGTACATGAGCAGCACACACTCACCCTGACAACCCTGCAGGTGGCACTGAGTGAGGTGCTGTGGCAGTTTGGGCTGGGTGCCTCCTGCTGCTGCTATATGGGGTGCGTCCCTGGTGCCCCGGGTGGCCAGCCCAGTGGGTGGACACAGGAAGCTGCATATTTCATTCCCATAATGTCCCACTCCCTATAAATCCATCTGCAAGGTCTCACACTTCCTCTTTCTTCCCTCGCTGCTCCCATGGGAGATGCTCCCTGTCTGGTAATGAAAGGGGCGTTATCTCAAGGCCTCTTGGGCCTGGCTAGGCCTAATGCCAGGATGAGAAGGGGGAAGGGCAATCTCAGATCTGGCCAGCTGAGATTAGCCTAACAGTGGAGGGGGAGGAAGAAAGAGCCCTGGGGGTTTTGGGTATACCGTCAGGAAGGGAGAGGGGAAATGCTGGGAGGCTTCTGGGTATGCTTTGGGATCGTTTTGTCACTGCCCTTGTGGTTCTCTGTGAAACACTCACTGCTCTTCCATTTAAACTTTCCATCACTTCTGCAATCCGTTTGTGTGAGTCTCATCATTATTCTGCCCCGGTGGGAGGCAAGAGAGGATCTGCCTCAAAGTGGGACAGGTGCTCACTGATTTCTGCAGCAGCCTGTTTGTGAGCTGATGGCCTAACAGCACTCCAAGGCGCTGACACAGGAACTGCAGACTCCACGCCGGGCAAACCACGCTAACTGAAGGTTCTAAAATGTAAAGTAAACTTTTATTATCCTTGAACCACAAAATAGATTTCTTTGGTTGTACAAATTTCACTAGTTACAGTCTTGATGCGCTAATTTTCCCTCAGAGTCTCTCGGGAGAGGATGGGAGAGAACCCAGAGCCTGGCACCAGGTACCGCAAAGGGAAAGAAAACCAGGGGGAAAAAAGAAGAAGAATCACAAGTTAGTCACCAAAACCAATCCAGGATTGTTTCCAAAATTGCTGTTGTTAAAAAGCAAATGCTAAAATTAGGTTTTAAAAAGGAAAAGCTCAAATTGCTGATGATGGAAGCAGCCGCAGCTGCGGTTCGAGACTGATTCAGAGTTCCCCCTTCAAAGCTCTGTAAAATTAAACCATACCAAGTCAGTCAAAAGGATCCACTGGATTTTGGCATGAAGGGGAGGTTCTCAGCTAAAGGAAACTGCATCCAGTTCTCCCGCTCAGCAAATGTACAAGCAGAAGTGCCTGTCGCTCCAGAGCCACTCTGAGTCACTGCAAGGCTTAAGGTCCAGCTCTGGTCTTACTGCTAGAGGGGTTCAGCAGAGAGCACCAATGTATCAGGGCAGACAGATCAGAGCCCTGCTGAGCTCCGGCGCCTCGCTCCCTGTCGAAGCATTTTAAAACCCCCATGTTTTAACTTCAGTAGTGGGCAGCAGGGGCTGATGTCAGAGCTATAGGCAGCATCTGTCTCCTCCACACCTGCAGAGCTCACTTGAATCTGTTCACAGCCCTTGTTCCACTCACGGAAACCAGGAATCACATCCCTGCTCCTTTTTCAGTTTCTCTGTTTTTTCTCTTGCATTTTCCCTTCCTGACTGGAGAGGGGCCTGAAGCCAACGAGTTGGCAAAGAGTAGAATTGTGAAGTTATTGCAAGGCATGGGTTAGGCCCAGCCCGCTTCACCACACTCCCTGCCTGGCAGGTCCTCTGCCAGAGCCCTGCGCTGGGCACCCACCGTCAATTTGAGTTCACAGCTGGCAGGAAACGCAGCAGGCTCTCCACGGGACCCTCCCACCTGCAAGACCCCATTACTCCTAACCTGACCCCAGCAATGCCACTTCCTACCCTTCCTACCTGCTATGGTATCTGCTGTGTCCCCCTCCTACTCTGCACCGTACCTACCCCAGCTACTCTGCTCTCTAGCTGCATGCACACAGCTACCCCTGCTACAGCAGCTCAGCTCCCTCCTGCCCCAGCTCACTCCCCAGCCTGCTGCCGACAGAAGCGGCGACCTGGCCTCTGACACCCAGCAGAGCGTGCCGTGGAGCGCTCCAGCAGACCCCCGCGGTCACCAGCTCCCGGGACGGCACAAAGCTGCGGCAGGAGCGGCACCCCCGCCGGGAGCTCGTTGCGCTCACAGAGGCAGGTGGCACAGAGCTGGCACAGGCTCCTGCTTGGTCAGGTGTCTTTGAGCACACAGGTGTCAGTGTCAGAGGGAGGCACTTTGCTGAAACTCCTTTTGTCGTGTGTTTGGTTTTGCTTTCGCCTCCAAGCTATTTCCACAAGCTCCCAAAAGACAGTGAGGTGACGGCGTGGGAGGTGGAAAGAGAAGCTTTTCGGCAAAACACTGGAAATCAAACAGGAGCCAAGGCAGGCTGGGGCCTTCCTTCTGATTCATACCAGAGCAGAAGCTCCCGTAATCACCACCAACAAATTCAAGCTGAGGAAAGAACAGCTGGAGCCCAGCACACTCTCACACTCACACGTTCTCCCTGTCCTACCCTTCCCCACACACAATATTTACAGGCTAATGAGCTGCCCACTGTCCTGCCCACACCTCCTCTCAGTTTGCCATCAATAAGTCTGGTGTTGTCCCGTCTCCTCCAGCACCTGCCCCAGTGCACTGCTGGCAGAGAAAAGAGGGCGGTTCACAGCCTTAAAGGAAGTCAGTTGACCACAATGCTCACTGGGGTGCTCAGGTCCCATGCAGAGCCCAGGAGGCAGCAGTGTGGGCAGTCCAGTGCTGTCCCTGGAGCACAGGAGCTCGGCAGCCCTGTGCTGGGCCACGCCATCGCCCAGCTGCAGCAGATCTTCTACGTAGGGACAGCAGCCTCCAAACTGCGGCGGCCGTGTCGGAGCTTGCGTTTGCTGCTGTACAGGGCCATTTCTTCAAGTGCTGATGAAGTAGGTGTTGGTGGATCCCGTGTTAGTAGCATATCCTCTTCCTCTGGCTGCCCATCCTGCTCCTGGGAAGCTGTGCAGACAAGAAAAGCACAGAGTTAAGAGGAGGTGCCAGGCTGAGGATCCAGCTGGCAACGCTGGCACCGACCAAGGGGACAGCCAGGCTGTGGCAGGGGCAGCACCGCTGTCTGAGCGAGTTCCAGTGACCCCTGCCCAGAACCTGCTGGTGGCCTGTGGCTGTGTCATTACCACTGTCATGTGTAAGATGCCTGCTCCAAAATCAAGCGTGCTGCAAGGACTGAGGGATTCCAAGCACTTCACCTGCTCCAGCACAGAAGCCTGGACTGGAGTGACCACAAAGCACGGCCCTGGGGCAGCTGGTGAGGGTCCTGGCCCTGCTCCATGCTAAGACCTTTCTGTGAATTCAGGCTGTGTTGTGGGGCCCTCACCAAAGGAGCTCACCATGGAAGATCCTCTGGCAGGGCAGGCTCTCAGTGAACTTGGTCTCAGGCCTTCCAGGATGTGTTCTGCATCTCAAGGACTGATGTTACCATGGCTCCTTACCCTCCTGAGAGGAGCTGGTAGAGCTTATCTGTTGTGCTTTGACACAGACCTGGGACATCTGCCCTTTGCCCATTTGGCTTGAGCAAGTACTGTGAGATACTGGTGTAAAAAGCAAAAAACTCCTCACAGATGGAGATTCTTCCCTTCCAGTGGGACCTGGCTCCTGAGAAGCCTTTCTAAAGTCTCTGAACATAGGAGAGAACCTCAACCACAGAACCCTGTGAAGATGTGTCAGAGGTGCACGGCCTGCCAAGCTGTACCTGGTGGCTCACCCTGGCTCTAGAGCCAGACTCCAAGATGTGATGTCCTGAGGGAATGTCCCTGCTGCTACAGGACCCGAGTGTGAGCAGCTGTTAGGATCCAGAATCCTTCCTGAACCATTCCCCACTGCTGTTTGCAAATGAATGTAGGTGATGCCTAGAAGGGACACTGGGACAGGTAAGCAGCTGAGTGACTCCCAAACAAGCAGGGGCACATGCAGACATCCAGATGAGAGTGGGGTGGGAGAGAAAAATCAGTGTGCCCTGGAGGGAAGTCAATCCTTCTAGACCCTCTTAGACCCAAATCTGCCAGAGGAGCCATCAAACATGCAAGTTAATTGATCTCAACACAGCATTCGGAACTTGTTTGATTGTTCCTCAGGAAAGCTCTTCATGAAAATGAGCTGCCCACGGACAAGAGGCCCTTTAGTGAGTAAGTAAGTGGTTAAGACACAGAAGGGCAGGGAGGTGCTGCCTGTTATCACACACAGAGCAGCTGTCTGTGCTAGGGTCAGGATTTGGTAACCAGCAAGGAGGAATATATCACTGAGAGAAACTGCTGGTGGTACCAAGCTGTGGACCAGGGTAGTCAAATGAAACTCAGCTACAGAATTAGGACTTCACAGCATTGAGTGGGCAATGATGTGGAGGGTAAAATTTACTACTACAGGTTCAAGAAAGAGAGAAATGACTCTAAGTCCTCTGGCTTAGGAGGTGCTCAACCACAGACTGCTATAGCCTGGGGCAGTGTTCTGGAAGGAATGACTTTGTGCTTTTCTTGATTGCTCTTTTCTTGGCATTCCCAGTGGCTTGCATCAGACCCAGTGTTGGACCAGCCAGAACCTTGTGCTGACTTAGCAAGTTTAGAGCTGGGGACAGAAAGAGCCCAGCTGGGACAGCCTGAAGGAGACAGCACTCAGAGCTTGAGCTGCTAAGGAGACAGCACTCAGAGCTTGAGCTGCTGGTTATTTAAGTGACCACGCACACAGATCCAGAAGCACAGACCAGGAGTCACTTGGGTCCTCAAGCACCCAAATGCGCTCCAGACTTAAACCAGAATGAACTTTGCTGCTGCAGCAGACAGCAGGAGTTTTTGCTCTAGCCAAAGGGGCACAAAGCAGACCCTGAACAGTGGATGTTACCCACCTATGGCTGGTGACAGAGGCCAAAACTTCCCACCCAACTTCTGCTACCGCTTGTTACTCCAGAAGACAAACCCAGCAAAGAACCAGGCATGCTTGTTACAGACTGTCAGCAAATTAGTCACCACCAAAGCACAATGCAAGCATCCTACCCAAATCTGAACGTGGAGAGTTGGAGGTTTCATTCTAGAATGGACAAAAGAGGACATTGCTTCAAGCAGCAAGAAGTTCAAGTCCTCAGGGGTTTTGCCTCCACAAGAAGGGAACCCTCTAGAACCACGGTGGGACTCAAGCAGTACAAAGAGGATTCCTTTAGCCATGAGCTTACCTGAGTTATTTCTGTCATCTACATATCTGAGGTCATCAGCTGCATCAGGTGACTGGAAGAGAACAGAAGACACGAGGCCCACGTCTGTAACACCAGTGCCAGGTAATCCCCCACCTCCAGCCTTCCAGCACACCACAGAACCCTTGGCCCCTGAAGGTGCTGGTGATCCAGCAGCTGGGACAGGACCCTCGGTGGTCACAGCATTAACCCTCTGTGCTGAAGCCAAGCAGCCCATGGCCTGATCTGCAGGATGAGGAGTGACTGCCCATCAGAGCTCTCCTCTGGCTTTATGTGCATGGAGGAGAAGACAGGAACACAAAAGGCAGAAAGCACAAAGACTGGAGCAAATGAGCAGAAATGTGGAAGGAGACCAAAGACAGAAGCTACATTTCCCTGAGAATCCTGGATCCCAGCTCTGCATTTGCACAGTCTGCAGGCCTAGGTCCCTACACAAATGCAAGCTCCTTTACATTCAGGTGTGTACAGAGATGTGAGTAGGGTAGGAAGCAGTTACAGCCCAAGAGACAGCAGAGACAGCTAACTGACAGCAACCAAACTCCAGCAGCCCCTGCTGATTTTAAACCACTCACAAAATGAAGGCCATTCCAACACCCAGAGCTGTCTGGAGCTCCTCCAACCAGACTTGACAACACCATGGGAAAAACTTTGCTCATGGTCCTGAACTTGAGGTGGCTTGAAAACCAGCACTACTCTGGGGACAGGCAAAGCCCTGTCCCAAGCCCTCCTCACCTTTCAGCTCTAAGTACCTCAAGAAGAGAGATCTCAAAGTGTTCTGCTGAGGAATTCTGCTCCTCCACAAGTGGCTGCACTAGTTACTTCCACTGCTCCTTCTAGGCCCATCCACAGCACTTAGGCTGAGCTCAGCTCTGGATGACGCCTTGAGCAGCCTGGTCTAGTGGAAGGTGTCCCTGCCCATGGCAGGGGGTTGAAACTAGATTTATCTTCAAGGTCCCTTCCAACCTAAACCATCCTATGAATCTATGACTTCCTTAAATCATTCAGCCCCTGCTCTGAAGGCCATGACTTCCTGGTGCAGGCTCCTCCAGCACACCAAGCCCCAGCAGAGGTGCAGCATGCAGGTTGTACCTGGATTTCGTACACAGGTTTGGAGGAAGGAATAGCAGCAAATTCCCGGTAGTCAAACTTCTTTTCAGACAGGGACTAGAAGGGACAGCAAAAGAGAAGAAAGAGAGAAGAGAGAATAAGGGGAGAGAAATGGATGGAGAACCAGCAGCAAGCTGAGCAGTCTGTGCAGAGACAAAGCAGAAGGAAAGCATCATTCTCAGAGCCAAGACAGCCTGAAAACAAGGCACCTCTGGGGCTCTGGACTATTAGCTCTTCTGGTGCCAGGCCAGGGCTTTCAAGCTGCAGAGAACACATGATGGGCTGCACTAACAGGCACATGCACATCAAGTCTGGCAGGAAACCTGCTTTGCTTGGGAAAATTGGTGGCAAGACCCCTGATGGCTGCAGCATGGTCAGGAGTTCTGTGCAGAGCTGGCTGGATTGTGTGACTCTGGGCCAAACCAGGACCCCAGTTGTGCAGCTGCTCCCACTCTTGCCTTTGTCTCACCGCTAACAACATCCTCTTGCTTTTAGACAGTGCTCAGAAAAAGGAGAAAGCTGATTTCAGCTAAAATCCCAGCTTGATGCTGTTGAGGAGACAAAGGGCTAAAGCCTGTGGCACACAAGGCTTTCTGAACATGGAGCTGAAGAACCAAGGAAGGGATGAAACAACAAAACAGGAAACCAGAAAGCAGAGGCTATGTTGCAGTGGCAGAAGATGGGGGTGCCTCTAGTAGTGGGTATGGCAGAGCTCCATCTGCTGTGCCACACAGCCAGACCTGGGGATCCCACTGCCCAGATGCACAGCCCACACCCCAGAGAGCCCAGGGTTACAGGAGATGACAAAAGCAAGCAGAGGTCATGCCCTACCAGCCTTCCTGGAGAAGTGACGCTTCTGGGACTGCAGTCTGCAACAGATGACAAAACAGCACCCTCAGTGACCATGCAACACCCCCTGGACCCTCCTTCCAGTGACAACAGACTGTGCTCAGAAGGATACTGCCCTCTCGGGACAGTGCCTCCCCTGTTCTTCTAGAGCCATGATGCTTGTTCCGTTTCTGCTCTGGATCCATCCCTCAGAGATTCTCTCACATTCTCCCTCCCAGAGGAAGGGACCTCTGGAGATCATCTAATCCAACCCCTTCACTAAAGCAGGATCACCCACACCAGGCTGCCCAGGATCCCAATGTCCATGTGGGTTTGGAAGCTCTCCAGAGAAGGAGACTCCACACTCTCTCTGGGCAGCCTGCTCAGGGCTCCAGCATCCTCACAGCAAAGAAGTTTCTATTCATGTTCAGATGGAACCTCCTGGGTTCCAGTTTGTGCCCTTTGCCCCTTGTCCTGTCACTGGGCACCACTGGGAAGAGTCTGGCCCCATCCTCTTGACCCCCACCATTTAGCTCTTGCTGAGCATTGATCAGATCCCCTCTCAGGCTGCTCTGGGCTCAACATCCCCAGGGCTCTCAGCCTTCCTCAGACCGGGCCCATCCCCGTGCTGACAGATGTCATACGTCCCAAAGGACCTTCTAGACAAGGCTGAAGGAGGAAGGTGCTTCCAGCAGCTCTGCTTTGCAGCAGGTTTAGCTAGAGCAGATGAACTCTCTTCCTCAGAGAGCTGCACACTACCTTCCAGTGGTGTTGGTGATGGGGTAGGAACAGGTGAGGGTGACTCTGCCAGCTGCTCCAGGGTGCTGCGCTTCTTCCCCTCCTTGGACTTGGCAATAACCATTTGGGCTTTAAGAGCATCCTGTTCCAGTGATTTCATCCTGCCTCAGAAATGAAGGAGAAAGACATCAGACCTTGCCTCTCAGTGAAGGACAAAGCCACCTTCTGTGCCCAGCAGCCAGAGCAGCCCCAGCAGGCTGGGCACAGCACCGGGGTTGAGCACCCTTGGTGCTCAGGGACAGACAGACTGAAAGCAGAGGAGAGCAGCTGGGCTCGCTGTCCCCACACACAGGACAGCACACGTGCTGGAAAGACAGAGCCTGGAGCTGAGCACCACCACACTGAGGAGCTGCAGGGCGTTCCAGTGGTGCCACACATGCTGGGAGCAGCCCAGGCTGGGAGGGGAACCACAGGGGCTCAGATGAGTCAGGTCAGTTCTCGGGGCTTGACTCTCCTCTGTGCTCTGTGTGTTGCATCTTAAGCCCTTTTTGGGCATCAAAAGATCATGACACAGCCAAGAAAATGTGGGCTAGGCACTCAGAAATATCTGCTCCCTTCTCCCAGTCAAACAGACCCAGCATCCCCACCATTCTCCCTGAGACAACCACCATGGCCAGTGGGACCTCAGGTAACTGAATGCCAGCCACCACTGCCACCCCCTCCCTGCCCCTGGCAGGCCAGCCACAGCTGGAGCTCTGCAGGAGGAGGGAGGGACACAGCTGGGGCTGTGGAACATGCAGCTGGTGGGGTTGGGGGGGGAGTGTGCACACCTGGATTGGCTTCCTGAGCCGTGACTCTGCCTTGGACTAGACATCTGAGCTGGCCTGGCCCCGGGAGCAGGTGCCCACTGCCGGGACTGGTACAGCTTCCTGGCCAGATCCTGCTCGTACTGTTTAATACTGTCTTCAAGAGCTGAGGATCTGAGGAGGAGGAGGAGGAGGAGGAGGAGGAGGAGGAGGAGGAGGAGGAGGAGGAGGAGGAGGAGGAGGAGGAGGAGGAGGAGGAGGAGGAGGAGGAGGAGGAGGAGGAGGAGGAGGAGGAGGAGGAGGAGGAGGAAGAGGAGATGATGGTGATGAACATTGCAGCAGACAAGCACAGGGAAAGAAAGAAACAGATACAGGAACATACTCTGGCAAGAAGAAACATGGGTCTGATCTAGGGGCAGCCTTGATTAGAATAGGCTCCTCTCTCTGATCCTGTCCCACACCAGCTCTGCTGCAGAAGCAGGAGCCTCCAAAGAGCCTTCTTTGGTGGTGTGCCCAGAAGTATGAACCTTCAGACCCTCAGCATCCCATGGAGACACCCAGCAGGCCAAAGAGTCAGGAGGTGACTCCCTGGGCAGGTGTGTGTGGGGCAGCCTGAGGGAGCACAGGGCACGAGTGTGTGTCCACTCATGGGTCCCTTGCTCTGTGTGCATCTGTCTGGCCACCAAAGGGGGCAAGCCAAATGGCCAAGGACACTACAGAAGGTCTGTGTGCTCCAGGCCCTGGCACACCTGCGGCTGGGGTGGGTGCATGGTGGGAGAGCTTCTGGGGAGCATCCAGCGCTGTCTGGGTGCCTGCCCCTCGATATGTGCCTGTACCTTTTGAATCACACCCTATCTACAGCACCAGTGCCAGGGCTGGCTGTGCCCAGAACACCTTTGGAGTACAGGTCCCAGTGTGTTTGTCCCAAGAGAGCACAGGGGTGCGAGCTGGGAGGGGAGCAAAGGGGGCACACCACACATCCTGGCAGAGCACTGATGACACAGGGAGAAAAAGGAAAGCCCAAGAAGGTGCAAACTGATGGGGTCACGAGTGACAGCACACAGACCAGAGAACTGGAAAGAAGCAGAAGGTAGAAGATTAGAAAGAATGCAACAGACCCAGTGGCATGCACTTACAGAACACACAGCTTAGTGTGGCTGCAGCACCTTCTGCAGGGCCACACAGCCCTCCCCCAGCACACAGTGCTGACTGGGGGCCTCTGAAAGAAGGTCTGAGCCCTGGCTGCCATCACCTCACTGTGCCTGCTCTGGCTGCTAGAGAAGAGGCAAGCTAAGAAG
Organism: Picus viridis; assembly: GCA_033816785.1. Taxonomy (NCBI): domain Eukaryota; kingdom Metazoa; phylum Chordata; class Aves; order Piciformes; family Picidae; genus Picus; species Picus viridis. The sequence goes on from CM066572.1 coordinate 27,497,081, forward strand.
AAATCTGTGGTAGCAGGGAACAGTCCCTGTGTGTTACCAAAAGGCTCCCATTGTGGTGACTGACTCCTGCCAGTACTGAAATAAGCAAGGCTTTAACTCTATCCAAGGGGACAGCCAGGAGCTTCTCCAAGAACTACACCTCGTTAGCAGCAGCAGCAGAGCTGAGGACCTGGTCTGCAGAACTCAAACCCAGTAATACTGGATCTGATAACTGGAAAGCAAGGCAGCTGCAAGCAGCTTTTTGTCAGGCATTCTCACCTCTAGAAGGCTCCCTTCACGACTTCATCTTCCAAGAACAAAACATGCTGAGAGAAGACTGAAGATTTGGAACGCAGGGATCAAACTCCTACCCATGGTGGACAAAACCCCTGCACTCAACACTCCCTGACCCTTCCACAGTGTAATGTGGAGTGCAACAAAATGCTGGCTAACCCAAAGGCATGGTCAGGTGTACAGAGCAAATCATGGCATCCCCTAAAAAAAATATCTGCCCCCTGTTTTTCAGATTTACCTGCTGGCAACAGCAGCAAGTTGATGGAAGAACAGATCCTGAGGCACCTGGTGCTCTGTGACACCAGCAAGGTCCTTCCAATGGCTTTGGTTGTGCTTCTCCTTCCTACACACATCCTAAAGCTTTTGTTACAGCATTTCCTGGATGTGTTAACTCTCTCACTCCCCTCCAGCAGAGCCTGGGCTCTTTTGCAGAAGCCTGACAGACAGCTTCTGTTTTGTTGGATCAGATACAACAGTGGAGTTTCTGGGGTTTTTTAGGGGCAAAGGCTGAGCAGCAGCTCTGTCATGATTGCCCCTGATGACATGGTGGTGCTCCTGTGGCATCACCCTGGCAGCGTTTGTGAGGCATTCAAGGCTATGAGCCTCTCTAGGAGGCAGAGCAGTGCTGGCAGGCCTCTCCCTGTGCTGCTGCAGCACACAGGGATCTCCTGGTATGTCCAACATCATGAGGCAGCACCTGCCAGAGCAAGAATTTGGACCTGGCCATCTTAGCACACACCCCTGCAACTCAGCCCTGGGTCCCTCCTGGCAGCTGTCTACAAACCCTTCTCTGCTGCTATTTCTGCAAAGGTTTGCTCCTGGCTGAGCACAAAACCACAGAGCTTCCATCTGGACATGATGCCACTGAAAAGCTGTGCACAGAAACCATGGGAACAGCATCAAGCAGAACAGGTGTGAGATGCCAGACAGCAGAATGTGTGGTAAATCAGCAGCAGATGGAATCCCACCACACTGGGGGCATGGAACAACAGCACTGGATGGAAACAATCCTGTCACAGCACCCTGTGGCATCCTGGCTCGCCTCTGTCCCAGCAGACAGGCATGAGCAGGGAAAGAGAGATTACCAAGTATAGACACAGAGTAACTCAGCTTGGAAGGGACCCCTGGAGATCATCTGATCCAAAGCTGCTCAAAGCAGGGCCAGCTTCAAGGGCCTAACAAACCTGCTAGAGGATGACAGAATTCATTCTCTTCCAAATCAAGGTTCCATTACACAAACAGGCCTTCCAGTGGCCTGCTCAGCTTCCTAACATGACAGGGCAGCGCTCATCTGCAGCTGAGATAGAGCAGGCAAAGAACTGATCCAAGGCAAAGAGCAGAATGCCAAGAAAGTTATTCCTGAAGGGCAGAAGCCCTGCTACTAGGAACATGAGTCCAGCTCTGAATAAACCACAAGGGGATGTTGTGTGAGCAGGTAACAACAGGAAGCTTTGTACCCTCAAAGCCCTACAGAATCAGTCACCTCTCCCTGAGGGTTCCAGTCTGTGGTTCTTCATCCCTAGAGCCTCCCCAAGCCTAAACAAACCCACTGGGACTGCCAGCTCCTGGTCATCCCTACAGTGTCTTACCTAGCAGGCTGGCAAAGATGAGGCACTAGCAGCTCTGCTCCTCTAAAAGCTCTCATTCAGCCCCCAAAAGAGACTGTTTCAGGATGTCCTTTGAATGCCTCCTACAGGAACGTTGTGGGAAGGAAACCACCATCAGCGGTGGGAGCAGCCTGACTGAATTCTGCAGGACTTGCAGGGCACAGCAAACGTCTGGGCCAGCTTTAAGCCTTGACTTCTGAGCTAGGAGATTCTCCCCCTCCCAAAGCAATGCTGAATCACTGTTCCACGGCTGTGTGGGCAAGAACGCCCTCGCCTTGCTCATTCCTTGGCTTCAGCAAGCTTTCCAGCCTGGCAGCACTGGATAGGTGAGATGGTGAGATGCTCTTTCCATTTTCCATTCCGAGTACATCACCTGGCAGCTCCAAGAGATCTGCTCTGCGTGTGTAAGAGAGGAGGTGGAAGGCTGTGTGCTAAGGGGAAGGCAATGCATTCACCATCACCTAAAGGTGTCGAATTTATGGTTCTCACAGAACTCCACTGCCCTCATGGTTGTGCAAACTAAGAGACACCTCACCCCTGTGGCTGTCAGAAGCAGATGAGCTCAGTCAGGTGCCAGATGCCTTGCCCTGTTTGAACAGACAGGCTGTCACCTCCCCTGACACCCAGCTCATCCTGCCTTTAATAGCATGGAACCATCCCACAGCCATGCGGCAGGTCCCTTTTCAGGAGCTAGCCTAGAGAGCAGTGAAGGTTGTCGGGCCTCACCGTGCTGCCCTCCACATGGCTCGCTTCTCAGCCTCCAGCGCCCGGCGCTCCGCTGGAGACAGCTCCTTCTCCTGCCCGCTCAGCAGCTCAGGGCTCTGCATCCGCAGCCGCTCCTGCTGCCGCCGCTCCGCCTTGGCCGTCCGCACCGGCGCCGCCGCCTCCCCCGCGCCGTACAACGGACTCAGCCTGGGCACGGAGAGAAGCAGCGAGAGGTTGCCTGGCCCAGGCCACCACAACACTGATAGAATCATAGAATGGTTTGGGTTGGAAGGGACCTCCAAGGTCATCCAGCCCGACCCCCACAGTCAGCAGGGACATCCCCAACTAGATCAGGTTGTCCAGGGCCTTGTCTAGCCTCACCTGGAATATTTCCAGGGAAAAGGCTTCAACCACCTCCTTGGGCATCCTGTTCCCATGTTTCACCACCCTCACAGTAAAGAACTTCTTCCTGATATCCAATCTAAAACTACCCTTCTCTAGTTTGAAGCCACTGCCCCTCATCCTGTCCCTGCAGGCCTTTGCAAACAGTCTCTCTCCATTCTTCTTGCAGGCCCCTTCAGGTACTGGAAGGCTGCCCTAAGGGCTCCCCAGAGCCTACTCTTCTCCAGGCTTCTTTTCCAAGAGTAAAGATGATGACCTGTTTGTGCATCCAAACAGTCCACATCCAAGGACATGGGAGATGAAAACAGGTCAGTGCAGATCATTTTCCCCTGCCCCACAGACTCCTTCCTTTTACACCCTAAGTCTGCTGAAGAGGAGGAGCCATCTCCTCCATCATCAGGCAGCTCCTTGGCCCAGGGCATTGCTGATCCACTTACCCAGACACAGAATTGGTTCTTTGTTCAGGCTTGAGGCCTTCTTCCAGTGAATTCCTCTGTGAGCTGTTGTTCTCATTGACCTCAGAGGGCCTAGAGCAAAACAAGCAGGTTAGCCCACAGGATCACAGGCTGACACACCAACAAAAGGTTGAGAGCAGATCCAAGCCCCAGAAAGCATCAACTACTTCCTTCTGAAGACACAACCCTGACAACTCCTTCTCCACTGCTGCCAGCACTTCCTTGCTGATTCATAATTGCTCACACTCTCCAGCATCAGAGCTCACCTTCTTCATCTGGAGGTCAGCCATACACTCACACACACACACTCTCCAAACACACAGCACCACGTCTGTTGACAAGTTCTGCACAATTCAAACCTGGCTCCTTCCAGCTGCCACCACCTGAGGGGCTGCCTAGCTGCCTCCAAATTCTTCCTTTGCTGATGTCAGGTGTTGGCACAGGACCCTCCTGTGCTGCAGGTGAAGGCATGCCTGGGCCAGGGACAAATCCTGAGTGCTCTCAGAGCAGAGATCCTCAGTGTGGCCACTCTGTGCATGATGCCTGACCCACTGGGGCTTTATGCCCTTAACCAAACCCCTGTAGCCTGCAGATCCAGCCCATCGGCAGTCACAGCTCACTCTGAAGCTGTGCCCCTGCAGACACCACTCGGTTTGGTCAGCAATGGAGGGAGGTCACACCAGCCTGTTTGCCACAGCTACTGTAGCCCAGGCAGAAAGTTCATTGTGATTCTGAGCAATTCTTTTTACTGCTCAAGTTTATTTTGATTACATTTCAGTTTTTGTTCTGGTGTGACAAAAAGAAACAAAACCTGAGTCTGTTCCACTGCCTTGCCTTTGCTCAAGCATAAACAGTAAGCAACTGGAAGCCATCTGATGGAGCCAGGATTGCTGTTCCCTGAGGATGAGCTGGCCTTCATGTCAAACCAAGAAGCTGGTTTGCATTTGGCTGCTGTCCTCCTCAATGCTGCCCTGGCAGCACAGGAAGGTTTCAGTGCATTCCTTATGTGAGAAGCTCCTCAACAGAGGCCAGACAGCAACAAGAGAGAGAAACAAGATTGAAAACTGACAGGAAAACGGTTTTCATCCACTGTAAGACTGACAGTGGAAGTGTTTGTGAAAAGAATAATGTCTGTAAGACTCAGAAGAGTCAGTCAGATAAGGACAGTCTCAACCCTATTCTAGAGCAACCCCTTTTTAGTTGAACTCTTATGAGAAGCCTTTTCATCCTTCCCTAGTTCTATGCCCAGGAATCACACAACATGAAGGCAACCTAAAGGGCAAGTACAGGAGAAGCAGGAAACAAAAGCCTAAAAAGCCCAAACCTAGGTTCAGCTCCAGGACTTATGCTGAGTTATGGTGTCTCTAAACATCAGTATCTCTAGGCACCCAAGGCAGAGCTGAAGGAGTTACTCTTCTGAACAGAAAGCTGGAAACCCCCACCCATTTCTGTGCTAAGAAGAAATACTGCCCAGCCCTCCTTCCTGGAAATCAGCTCTGGCACATGTGGGTGGTCCTGAGCCACCAGTCTTGTCTTACCAAGCTGCTGGAGCCTGGATGCTCCTTCCATTTAGCCTCTCAATCTTGTACTCGACCCCTTCAATGATGACGCTGGACTGCATGCTCATCTCAGGCACCTGCTTTACCATCTCATCCTCTTCTGCCTCTTCCTCCAACAGCAGGGTACGTTTCTGCTGCAGTTTTCGAGCTGCCAAAGTAAGAGAGACTCATCTTACACCACAAACCACTCACTAAAACCCTGCAAGGATGCAGGTTCCTCAGGCTCGCCATCCCCCTGCACGTCCGGGCTGTTCAAGTCCATACCCTCGCCACACATCTTTTGTTTCAACTCTGCTCCGCTATTGCTTCAGACCCAACAAAATCTGCACCCTTCCCTCAGTCTCTCCTCTATTCACTAAACCTCTGTTCCTGGGTGCTCTAGAGCACAGATCTCCAACAGTTCACCCTGCTGAGTGTGGACATGGCATTCAGAACATGATTTAATGACCGTGGTGGTCTTAGGCTGAAGGTTGGATCTAATGATTTTAAAGGTCTCTTCCAAGTGAAACAATTCAAGAGCAACCCTGCAGAAAAGGACTTGGGGGCACTGGTGGATGAGAAGCTGGAGATGAGCAACAGTGTGCACTTGCAGCCCAGAAGGTCAATCACACCCTGGCTGCACCAAAAGCAGCATGGCCAACAGGTTGAGAGAGAGGATTCTGACACTTCGCTCTGCTCTGGTGAGATCTCACCTGCAGTACTGTGTCCAGCTCTGCAGCCCTCAGCACAGGAAGGACATGGACCTGAGGGAGAGGGTCCAGAGGAGAGCCATGAAGATGATCAAGGGGCTGGATCACCTCTGCTAGAAGGACAGGGTGAGGGAGCTGGGGTTGTTCAGCTTGGAGAAGAGAAGGCTCCAGGGAGACCTAACAGCAGCCTGCCAGTACCTGAAGGGGGCTACAAGGAGGCTGCAGAGGGACTGTTTGCAAAGGCCTGCAGTGACAGGATGAGGGACAATGGTTTGAAATAAGAGGAGATTTAGATTGGATGTTAAGGACAAGTTCTTTACCATGGGGGTGGTGGAATATGGGAACAGGTTGCCCAGGGAGTTGAGGCCCCATGCCTGGAGATATTCAAGGTCAGGCTCAACAAGGCTCTGAGCAACCTCATCCAGTGGAGGATGTCCCTGCTGACCTTTGGAGGCCCCTTCCAACCCAAACCACTCTACGATAATGCAGTGGCTCTACTCATTCTCAAACTGGAAGTTGTGTGCAGACTCTTCTGCCACTTCCCCAGAGGAATCTGCACACCCACTGCTGAGTTCCTGAAGTTCACCAGCTACAGGAAACCCTGACACCACAGCACTTCCCCCAGTCCACACCATGACAGCAGAGCATCCACAAAATTGCTTAGCAGCCACTTGCTTTCAGCCATTTCCAGACCTTGGAAGGTAGCACCCAGGGCTCTAGGAAGTGCTGGATTTCTGCTCAGTGCACTCTCGTGCCTCCCATGCTGAAAGGGTTCACTCACAGGACCAGTTTCCTGGCACAGATCCCAACATACCTTCCTCCTCTTTCATCTTCTTCAGATCATCCTCTCCTACCAAGGAGACACGCTTGGGAGGCTTATCCACCTGCTGCTGCTTCACCTCGATCTCAAAGTACTTCTGCCTCTCCCGGAAGGACCTCTGCTCGGGGCTGTGCCCGCTGGGGCTGTGAGCGGCCACCTGTGAGACCCACAGGGCACTGTCCAAGTGGCTGAGCCAACCTTGCCCCACCAGCCCCACCTGCCCCCAAACCTGCTTGTCCCAGACCTATTCCACACCCTCCTCCTGCTCCCCAGCCCCACCATGCTGTGATCCCATCTCCACGAAAGCCTGCAAGTCCCTGTCCTCCTGCCAGCTGCAGCCAGCAGAACTCACCGCCTGGGCAGCTCTGGGACTCTCCGTGCTGGTGTGGCCATGCAGCTCCTAGGAACACAGAGAAAGGGACACGTTCTCAAAAGCAACTTTTCTCCCAGCACTCCTGCCCTCCGGCCCAGTGACACCAAGGCCACATGAAGGGCAGCAGTGCTGGGCAGCAGCTGGCAGGCTGGCTCCCAAAGCAGCCCCAGGATGCACTGGGCTTGGTAACCCTGAATGACAGGGACTGACACTAAATTGAGGGCTGAACAAACTGATGGAGACAGCTTTTACAAGGGCAAAAACTGAAGACCATGGGGAAGTAGGTGCAGAGCAGGAGCAGAGGCTCAGTGTGAGATCCAGGAGGCTGAGCCCTTCCTTAAATCAAAGATGCAACCATCAAAATTTACTTCTAAGAAGTGGAAACACCATCAGGAAAGAAAAAAATCTCTATTACCCAGAAGGCAAAAAAGCCCCACAACAGAATATTGACTATCCTCTCCCTGGAGGTGTTCAAGTCTGGTTGGATGAGGCCAGGTCTAGTGGAAGGTGTCCTGTCCATGTCAGGGAGGTTGCAACTAGATGGTTTGAAACTGGAGCAGGGTAGGTTTAGGTTGTGAATTAGGAAAAAGTTGTTGTTCAATGAGAGTGGTGAACACTGGACCAGGCTGCCCAGGGATGTGGTTGAGGCCCCATCCCTGGAGACATTCAAGATCAGACTCAGTGTGGCTCTGGACAGCCTGATGTAGTTGGAATTGTCCCTGCTGACTGCAGGGGGCTGGACAAGATGCCTTTGGGAGATCCCTTCCAACCCAACGCAATCTGTGAACTGCATAGATGCGTCTGAGACCTCAAAGCTCACTTTTGTGACCAAACCTGCTTAACATTTTCACTGCCACATGTGACTTGGACACCAGAAGGTGATTTGTGAGTGGCAAGGAGCAGAACCCACATCACAGAAGTGCAGTTTCCTGAGGACAGCCTCCTCTGGAGGACAGGAACTGTGCAGCCTCCCTGTACCCACCCTCCCTTCTCAGTTGCAGTGGTGGTGCCACTGTCGGTGCAACAGCTCCCCAGCACCAGTTACCTGCGTCCCAAGCAGAGGCTGTGACAAGGGCACTGCTGCAAAGGTCTTGTAGGCTTGCTTGACGTTGATGGGGATCTCATCAGGGGAGGGTGGTGAAGGTGGTTTTTGCTGCATGGACAAAAGCAGAAGGTGATGGCCAGGCTGGGTGAGCCCTTGAGCAACCAGGTCTAGTGGAAGACATCCCTGGCCCATGGCAGGCGGGGTTGGAACTGGATGGTTTTCAAGGTCCCTTCCAATCTAAACCATTCTATGAACCTATGACTTGTGTCCACACCCAGGGTATCCAAACTGGCGCCTGAACGAGCCCAGCCCCAGCTAAGGCACATGATCTTTACCCACCAGAGAAAGTGGCACCAAGGTGACCCAGGGCACACAGAGAGAGCTTAGCTGGGAGCAACTGCAGGCCACTTACAGTGCTGTGGGTACTGAGGCACAGCTCAGGTTGCTGGAAGGGGTTGGGGCTGTCCCCGTCCTCCGGGCTATGCGAGGCAGCGTTGGGTCGCACTCGGGAGAGCGGCTGAATGACACCAGGCTTGGTCTGCTCGTGCCAGCACCACGAGAGGGCACAGGCAGAGAAGGGAGGAGAGAGAAACCAGCAGTTAGGGCAGGAGCAGGCTCTGCCATGCAACGAGACCAATCCATGCTCCTGAGCAGCTGCCTCCAGCTACAAGCCAGGCAGGGAGAGCTACTGAAGCGACACCAACCAGTGCCTCCAGGGAGAGTACTGTGGACAGGGAAAGAGATTCAGACAAGTCTGGCTCAGGACAGGACCAGAGGGTCACAGAGGACAGGACACACGCAAGGGTCACAGAGGTATGGCATGAGCATGTCAAGGAGTCAGGAATGGAAGGCGCAGAAGGGGATCATCAGCCAAGAGAGAGTACATGCAAAAGCTAGGGATGGAAATTAACTGAAAGCCAGGCAGGGTCCAATTAGAAAAGCAGACAAACGAGCCTGAGATCTGATCTAGCTCTGTCCTCACTGCTGGATGCTGTGTGGAAGCGGATGAAACATCCAACACAAAAGAGAGCAGAAGCAGGAATTGAGCAGGCCAGCAAAAGCCACGGGAGAGAAAGCTGCAAGGGTAAAGAGGAACAGAGGCTGCCAAAACACTTGCACCAGGTCCTCAAACAGACAACACTCAGGACTCTGTGTTTGTGCAAACATCAGCTGAGTGGAGGACTGAAGAAGACGGAGCAAGAGCCAGCAGGGAGACTTCAGGGATTGTGGGAGTGAGCACACACAGAAGGCACAGGCAGGCTGGAGGAGGTACAGGGACAGAAGGAGGAGTTCCATGGTGGATGTACTCACTGATTTGCTGTCATCCTGCGATGTGATGAAGTTAATGGAAGCCTGCAAACAGAAACACAGGGGACGTCTGGAGCCTGGAGGGGAGGCCTTCAGCTTGCCCTGCTCCACCCAAATCTTCCAACCCCTCCTCTGTCCCGCGCAGGCAGAAGCTCCCACTCCATACTGATCCCCACCAAACCTTCTGCTGTGGGGAGCAGTCCAGAGCCCACCCATGAGAGCTTCTCCCAGTTCCTCAGCCACGTGAGGCACTCCCTGCTCTGCACATCTCCAGGCACTAACCCCCGTGCTCCCCACCTCTGCACCCCTTCAGCTAGCCCTGGCCCTTCCTCACCTCCCCTGCCCTCTGCACTTGCCGCTGAGCTTGAGCAAAGCCATCAGCAGCACAGCTCCTCTGCCAGGAAGCACCCACAGATGCCATCTCAGCGGTGGCTAGCAGGGAACAGCCTCTGGAGCCTGGCTTGCAACCCTGGGCACAAGCCCTGGGTGCCCAGCAAGCCCCAGAGCTGGGAACACAGAGTTGGAGGCAAGAGGCAGTGGTGCCAGGCAGGAGCAGGCAGAGCAGCAGCAGTGGGCACAAAGCAGGTGACCCTGCCTGGCAGGGGCTGGGCACTTCCAAAGCAGGTGACCCTGCCTGGCAGGGGCTGGCACACCGCACACCAGCGGGCACTTCCAAAGCAGGTGTCCCTGCCTGGCAGGGGCTGGCACACCGCACACCAGCGGGCACTTCCAAAGCAGGTGACCCTGCCTGGCAGGGGCTGGCACACCGCACACCAGCGGGCACTTCCAAAGCAGGTGTCCCTGCCTGGCAGGGGCTGGCACACCGCACACCAGCGGGCACTTCCAAAGCAGGTGTCCCTGCCTGGCAGGGGCTGGCACACCGCACACCAGCGGGCACTTCCAAAGCAGGTGTCCCTGCCTGGCAGGGGCTGGCACACCGCACACCAGCGGGCACTTCCAAAGCAGGTGTCCCTGCCTGGCAGGGGCTGGCACACCGCACACCAGCGGGCACTTCCAAAGCAGGTGTCCCTGCCTGGCAGGGGCTGGCACACCGCACACCAGCGGGCACTTCCAAAGCAGGTGTCCCTGCCTGGCAGGGGCTGGCACACCGCACACCAGCGGGCACTTCCAAAGCAGGTGTCCCTGCCTGGCAGGGGCTGGCACACTGCACACCAGTGGGCACTTACAAAGCGGGTCTCCCTGCCTGGAAGGGGGCTGGCCGAGGGGCTGCCGGCATCTGGAGAGGGGCAGTGCCAGGGAAGACCATACAGAGTGGGAGAGAAAAGGAAGAGACTGGGTTTTCTGTGGAGAGGCTGAGACAAGCACCTTTCCCAGCACAGAGGCTGCAGTCAGCCAGAGCTGCCACTGTGCCCATGGAAGAAGCCCCTCTGCCCTCGCTGGCACACATACAGACCCACCATGAGTACCTCCTTCCTCCCCACTCTCGCCTCCTGCCCCACCAGAAGCTTGCAGAACTCAAGGCTAGGCAAGACCATTCTGACACTAGCCTTGGGACAAAGAATCCAGCTTCCCTCAGGAACTCTCTGGAACAAACCCACAAATTCTAGCTGGGCTGTAAAGCCAAGGAGTTTACACTAAAAACAGATGGCAGAGAATGAGAGATGCAGCTCCTGGGAACCTCTACTCTTGAGTCCCTCAAACAGAGGGTGGTGACTGCCCTGTGTCCTTCAGCACTACCTGCTGGACCTGCTCCATTTTGAATCACACTGTCCAGACAGAATGAAATCTGCTAGACACAGACAGCTGTGGAAGGCTCTGCTCCAAAAAGAGTTAAATTATCTAAGTGTGACAGAAAGCTCAGGTACAGAGAGCAGGGCTGAGAAGTTCACCAGCAAGACTGTGCCACCAAGGCGTCTTCCAGAGCAACTCTGCCAGTGTCACTAACTGCTAACAGCCACAGAACAAGTGAAGAGGAAAGGCCATCAAAATAACACATGAGGGTGGTGGAACACTCCAGTGAGGGAGTTGAGGCCCCATGCCTGGAGATATTCAAGGTCAGGCTCAATAGGGCTCTGAGCAACCTGATCTAGTGGAGAGTGTCCCTTCTGACTGCAGGGGGGTTGGATTAGATGGCCTTTGGAGATCCCTTCCAGCCCAAACCATTCTATGATTTTACAGACCCTAGCCTCAGAAAGGAATGCAGTGAACAAACCTGCCCATGACCTTAAAAGGCTAAAGAAAGAACAAAGTAAGGAAATGGGCTGTGAATGCTGCAAGGATTCGACAGAATCTCTCTGGGACCAACTCTGAACAGAGATAAAACACCAGAGAAATGCTATGGAGATGCTGCACTTCAAAGGAACACAACAGACTCGAAGTGACTAAGGAGAGAGGACAAGTCCCACTGGCAGCTCATTCCAGCCCCCTAATATAAAAACAAGTCACTTAGACTCATAGAATGGGTTGGATTGGAAGGGACCTCCAAAGGCCATCTAGAGCAAACCCCTGCAGTCAGCAAGAACATCCTCCTAGATCAGGTTGCTCAGAGCCTTCTTGAGCCTGACTATGAATATCCCCAGAGATGGGGCCTCCACTCCCTCCCTGGGCAACCTGTAAAGAACTTGTTCCTGACATCCAAACTAAATCTACTATTCTCTAAATATAAAGAATTAGAGAGGATTTATCCTCAAAAGCCTCAACTAACTTGAGGCTGCCACAGGATGAGCATGAAATCAAAGACTTGGCAAGAGGGAAAAGCTCAGAGCTGATATGAGAAGTAAGAACAGCTGGTGACAAGAGATAATGCCAGAAAAAAAACAATCAAAAGCTACAAGAAATAAAGAACTTCCCACCACAGAGTGAAGGCTGGCCTCTAACCAACCAATTTTGATAAGACCACTCCCTAAGGGAAGGTGAACCTACAGCTGTCTGCTGCAGGATCCTTCAGCTCTCTTCAGAAGAGCTGATGAGCAGCTCAGATAGGACAAGGGGTCTCTGGGGAACCAAGCAGCAATGCCTCCCAAAATGGTTCCCAAATCCTGACTTTTCCATTTCTTCTGAGGTGCCAGAATGAAGGAGTCTCTGTATGAGGCACTGGTTAGGCCATGCTTAGGGAGGCCAGACACCTGTCAGTGTGCAGTGACTCCAGGCAGCCTGCTGCCCATCACTCTCCAGATGAAGCCACCCCTCGGAGCAGTGACCTCCAGTCTGTGACCAGCTTGTGTCTGAAACGTTCTGAGGAGCAGAGCTCTTCCCCCTGCTTCTCACATTGCCCCCTGTGATGGACAGTCTGTCCACTCTCGAGAGTGGAAGTCACTCTCAGCCTCTTCCTCCTGTCCTGGCACCGCCTGCCCTGGCACCATGCCACCCTGCCTCTCCCCACACTGCCTGTGCTGGGGCCAGTCTCACCTGCTGGGTGCCAGGAGGAAAGGGGGTTTCACGCCTGCAACTTCCTGTCCCAGCCTCGCCCGCAGGAGCCTGAAAGAGAGCAGACAAAGCTACACAGTTACTGCACAGCAGCAGCTTCCCTGCCTCTCCCTTCACAGCGACACCAGCAGGCAAGGACACCGAGGACATCAAGCCTGGAGCCAGCCAAGGGCCACCTTGCTGCAGGGGAGCAGTCAGCACTGGGCCCAACAGCAGCTGTGCCACAGCAGAAACTTGCAGGAAGTGCTGGAAACAGCAAGGGGATGACATTAAACCCTGGATGTGAGGCCACATCCAGGCCTCCTGCCAGGCCAACAGAACCAGGTTAGAGCCTTCTGCGACATCCCCAGGAACCCCCTCCACAGCTTCTCTTTAGTCTTCAGTGGACTGGCCCAGTCTGGGCAAACCTCCTGAGAAAAGCAGCCCTTCCTCAAAGGAGACAAGATGCAGCCACATCCACATCAGCTGGTGGTCTGGCAAGACCTCCAGAAGTAGCCCAGAGCATAGGAAAGACCTGGTTCTCATTGCTTCCAGAGGAACCCATGATCACCAACCAGCCCACAGCCAGCCCCAGCAGCAGAGTCTCAATCACCACCTGCAGCCTCTGCAGAGGCTTAAGGAGCACAACGTAAAACATACTTTAGATGCCTAAAGATGGAGAGAGGTCACCTGGCATTTAGAGAACTGTTTAAGCAACTGCAGGGTTCCACAACCATCAACACCATGCCCATGCACTTGTGAACCTGGTTAATCTGATTCAAGTCAGCCATGGGCAACTGCACCTCTACTGACCAAGCCAGCAGATGTGATCTGAAGCTTAACCTGGAGCACAGAAGACATCTGATCCCTCTCAGCACTCAAGGACAGAGAATGTGGCACTAGTAACTGACCTACTTCCACCCTTCCTGCCCACTCTGCTTCTGGCTACAGCTACCCAAGTCCTCCCCTGGGCCAGCACATGCAGCTTTACCAGCCACCAGGGAAGGGGCTGCTCTACAGCACTGCTTTTAGTGGACTTCAGCTTCATGACCCAGCTGACACACAGCTGCTCCAGTTCTGGAGAACTGATCCATTCTGCCAGTGATGTGGAATGAGATCAGCTCCAGCTACCTGTAACACCCACCTCCAGAATGACCTAGAAGTGGATCTGGCATGAAGCCTACCCTCACAAAGGGGCAGTGCTGTTCTGATCTTCTGAACTCTAAACCTGGATGTCTATAATGTCCAAACCACACTTTTGACTTTCAACATACTGAGAGGTCACAGATTCAGCTCCTGCCTACACACCTGTGAGAAGCAAAATCTCACCAAGTCACCAGGCTGCAAACATCTAAGAGGATTACAGCCAGGGGCTGGAGGGTTTATTTCTTTCAGGGGATAGGGGGTGTGTGGGGGGGTTGTCTGCAGTTGTTTTGCTTCCCTTGATTTTCAAACCTCCCAAAAGGCTGAGAAAGAAAGGAGAGTAGTATGGAGCTAATCTGGAACTCAGTATCTTCAGGTGTACTCTTTGCTCTGCCAGAGTGCAATGGTAAGTTGTAGAGCAAAAAGCAAAGCATCCCCCTTGAAATCTGGAAGTGCTGACATCCTGAAGCCTGTTCCTTCAGGAACAGTGTGGCCCTGGGCTGTGGACTAACTATGCCAGCTATGCTGCCTCAGCTTTCAGAAGTCTAAGCATGGCTGTGTTTGTCCAGGCCCAGATGCACAAGGGTGACACCACCATAGATTCATAGAGTGGTTTAGGTTGGAAGAGACCTTAAGGACCATCTAGTTCCAACCCCGCTGCCATGGGCCTCTCCCACTAGACTAAGTTGGTCAAGGCCTCATCCAACCTGGCCTTGGACACCTCCAGAGAGGCAGCATCCATGACCTCCTTGTGCAACCTGTTCCAGTGTCTCATCACCCTCACTGTGAAGGATTTCTTTCTAATCTCCAGTCTAAATCTGCCCTCCTCAAGCTTCAATCCATTCCCTCTCATTCTATCACAAGCCCTTGCAAAAAGTCCCTTCCTAGCTTTCTTGTAGGCCCCCTTCAGGTACTGGAAGTCTCCTCTAAGGTCTCCCCAGACCCTTCTCTTCTCCAGACTGAAGAGCCCTAACTCTCTCAGCCTGTTCCCACAGGGGAGGTTGTCCAGCCTTCATGGCCCCACTCTGGACCTGTTCCAGCAGCATCATGTCCCTCTTATACTGGGGGCACCCAAACTGGACAGAGTACACCAGGTGAGGTCTCACAAGAGCAGAGCAGAGAGGGAAAATCACCTCTCTCATCCTGCTGCTCACATTTCTGGTGCAGCCCAGGACCACCATCCCTGTACAAGCCCCCATCACAACCAGAGACGACAGGGCACACCATGGCTTCGCGCCTGACTCCTGCCCACCCAGAGAGCCCTGTGGCAATTGCCTGGCATCGCTGCCTGCCCTCGAGGCAGGGCTCAGCAGCACACTGGGCACCTCCACACCAGGGCAGTTAGGTGTTGGCACAGCCCAACGGCAGGTGGCAGGCCCCGGAGGGCACACGGGGCAGCAGACGATGCGTTAGGTGGCACCAGCCCCGAGCACGGGGGTTAGTAGCGGGTGGGAGGCCATAGCTGGTGCCTGCATGCCACACACACATGCGGGAAGCTTGCCTTGGAGTAAAGGTTGGTCTTCAGCACTCCCCCTGCCATAGCCCAGGGGCGGGCCCCCCAGGCACGCCTTGCCTGCTGCCTTGCCCCTGCGGTTGGCCACCACAAAGGGGTTCTCACTGAAGAGGATGGGCTGGGAGTCCACCAAACACTCCTGCTCAGGCATCTCTGGCAGCTGCTCCTGGGGCAAGGGGCAACCCGTGGGATCCTGCTTGTCCAGCTGGGGCTTTTCTGCCCTGCTGGTGCCAGGCGAGGCAGGGTCCTGAGGCAGCCCAGGCACATTCCTGACGGCCGGGCCCGCGGCTGGGTCTGGGCACGGCTCCCGGCTGTCCTGTGCCACGGGCAGAGCCAGCAGAGTGCAGTCCCCCTCCATGCTGCAGCTGGCCTTATCACACTGAGCAAGCTGAGAGGAAGAGAAAAGGGTCAGAGAAAAATCAGGAGAAGAGAGCAGAGGTGAGGAGGAAGAAAACACAGAGTAGATGCTGAAGGACAGAGAAGAACTCCCCAACTAACGCCCAAACCACCACCCCTCCTCTCTGCTCTATCACCAATCTCCTGGTCCCAAATGCTGCTTCCAAGCGAGGACCTTGCTGTCCACAAGCAGTCCATCCACGGGCAGCTGGCAGGCACAAGTACACTCCCTGCACTTCTCCAGCTCTCACACATGTTCTAGGCTGCACTCCAGCAGCTCACCAGTGACACTGCTGCTCTCTAGCAAACTGCCTGCCCAGCACGCATCTACCCCGACCTCACTGAAGCACATTCTCAATTCGGCTCCACCAGCACATGGCGGCACACCATCTCTCACCCCAGCACCCTCTCAAGTAGCTCCAGCAGAGGAACACCTCTCACCTTGCTCCCAGGCAGTGCCTTGCATGCACAGCTGTGACCATAGCACCCACCCCAGGCACTCCCATGCCTCTGTGGCCCCACCTTATCAAAACACCCCCCCAGTAAAAGCCAAGCATCAGCCAACAGAGCACAGAGCCCTGGAGTGCTCCAGCCAAGGCTGGGCTGAAGCAGAGCCCCAGTTCTGCCTCAGCTCAGCTGCACCCATCCACTGACCTTCCTCTTCTAACGCTGCAAAAGAGTTTGTTACCCCAGCCAAAGCCTTCTTCAGGGAAGCAGAAATAATCAGAGAGCAATGGCCAAACCTCCTCCTATCCAAGAGCCTGCTGGGGAACAGAAAGACCTCTTTGCTCAGAGCACATTCTCCAGCTTCTGTGTCATGGCAGCAATCACCAAAATAGCTCTCAGGGCTGGGTGGGCAGCTGAGAGGCTCAGGAATTCCTGAGGCCCTCCCCTAACCCCTCAACCCCAACCCAACCTAAAGCAATGGTTGGCAGAGCCCTGCCTTGGATCATATTTCTTCAGAAAGTGGAGCCTGTGCTACCCTTAGGAATTTTGCTATTGTAGGAATATGACATCCCAACATAAAAAACCCCCAACAAACCCCCCCAACCCCCCCCACATTCCAACCCTCTCTTCCCAGTGTCACCAACTATGTCAGCAAGAGCTACAGCTACAGGCAGAAAGTTCCCCCAGGAGCAGCACTTGTTCGCTGAGGATGCCATAATGAAAACCCTGCCAGCAACCCACCACCACAAACCAGCTCTGGGATACCTGCAGCCAGCCCCTCTGACACCACTTCCACCTTCCCATGCCACACAGAGGAGCCCCAACACCAACCAACCCTGGCTCCAGGTAGATCCCACCACTGAAACCTTCTTTGCTTGGCACAAAGGTCAAAAATAACCAACACTCTCAGGGCACTGTAGAGATGGCATCTCACCAAGACTGCATGAAGCCCAATAGTCCCTGGGGAGCCTCAACCCCCTGGACATGACTGGCACTGAGCTCCATCACCCCCACCGCAGCGGCACGTCCCGGTGCGGGACGCCCTCCCCCCGCGCCATGCAGGGCTATTTTTAGCAGACAAGCAGCAATTTCTATTTTGGGCAGGCAGGGATCTTGGCTTTTCCCAGCCCTGCCACGTCACTCCCTGCTCCAGCAGACAGGACAATCATGTCCCAATGCTCCAGCAAGATCAGGACAATCCAACCCACCCAACATGTCTCACCCTCCATCCTCCAAGACAAGTGCGGAAGGAACAATCCATCGCTTTGCCCCCAACACCAAAACCAATCTAAGTCTAAATCTAATGAACGAATACAGAGGAAGAATCCAAGGCCAGAATCTGGAGAGAAACAGACCCAGACCAGAACGTGCAGACCAGCCCTGGTGACAGCTATTGACAGCTGTCAGGTGTTCTCCATGTCTTACAGCCCAGAAAGCAAAGCTGGATCCTCAATGTTTTGCTGTGGCAGGATGCAGCCATTCACGGGTGAGGGCTTCAAGCCTGTGCTCTGCAGAGGACAGAGCCCTGAGCGCTGCAATGGCAGTGTCCAAAGCCTGCAGCCTGCTGGGGCTCTGCAGACATCAAGGTGCCGAGAGGCTGGCACAGCTGGAGGGCTCTCATGCAGCTTTCAACTGAATTTTCAGTTGGGGTTTTAAAAGCAAACACACAGAAGAGGCTGACACCGCAGCCTCTTTTAGATCTTGCTGCCAAAAGGGACACAGCAGCACAGACCAATGCCAGACCCCTTCTTTAGGGGCAGTTCTCAGTGTCCTCACAACAAATTCCACAGCAGTCTAGGACAGGGGCTGGCACCTCCCCGCAGTCAGTGGTGTGGAGAGCGGCAGGTCCTGCAGCTCCCCTGCAGGGACCTACACCTCAGCAAAAGATACCTGGACACTGCTGAGAGGAGGATGTACCTGGTGAGAAAGTTATCACGTGGTGAGGCCTAGAGTCATGAAGAAAAAGAAGAGCACTGTGGGACCTGGCAATAGCATTGGTCACCGTCCTGCAGTCAGGCTGGAGACAACCTGCTAACTGAGCCCTGTGCTGTGCTGCTGGCAGGGCTGTCCCGAGGTTGCCAGGCTGTCCCCAGCTCCTGAAGGCAAGCGGAACCTGGCTGTCCCCAAAGCCCACATCACCTGCACCGCCCGGCGAGGCAGAGAGGTCTTCTCAAAGGCAGCAGAGACGGGGCCGGGCAAACGACAGCTGGAGCAGGCTGAGCGTGGGCAGGAGCGGCCCTTCCCCGGAAGGGGACACTTATAGCTGCAGCTCCTGGCATTCCGGCCTGGCCGCCCCGCGTTCCAGCGCCAGGCGTTCCCGCGCCAGGCGCTCCCAGGCTGACAGGGGCTGCCCGGGGCCCCCGCTGCTGCTCTGCTCCCACCACACCGCTGCTGAACAGCAGAGGGGCAGCTGCTGGCGTGGGGCTGGCCTCCCTGCCATACCAAGAGGTCCTAAAAATAGCTTCAACCTTTCCCTGGGAAGACTCCTCTGGGTGAAGAGCCAGCAGAGAAACCCCTGAGACAGAGCAGGGCTCCGATCAGTGTGGCAGCAGAAAAGGAGAGCCCGAAGCCAACGAGAGGAGAGATGAACAGGAAGGGAGACCTGGCTGGGTGGAAGAAGATGGAGATAGTAAAGGTAAAAAGATGACCCTGGCACAACAGGATGGGAACACAGGAGCTGATGATGGCAGCCAAGGGTGGCCTTGTTGCAAGAGGGGGAAAAGAATTGACAGCAAGACTCAGAAGTGCAGGGGAACAGGCAGAAACCCAGTGGAAGAGGTACAAGGCAGGGAGATAAAAGGTGACCAAAGGAAGCACAAATGGAGAAGTGAGGTGAGATTTTAAACACCAGAGGGCAGACAGAGGACTTTTTGTCACCTGCCAGGTCTGTGAAATCTGGATTTCCTCCGGGCTGAGCTGTCACTGCACATCAGGGTCACTGGGGCAGGAGTGGCTAGGGCTGCATCAGGGCCAAGCCACGGCCTGCAATCACTGACACTTCTTCTGCACTCCTGGGTGGATCTTGACTTTTAATACTTGTGTCAGCATCCTGTGTCCCTCCCCCTTCCTAAACACCACCCCACAATGAGTTCACAGCTAAGCTGTGCACACAGAGGTGTCATCTCCTGTGCCAGAGGAATCTTCCTTCCATGGTAAACCCCCTGCCCACTCCTGTTCACACTCTGCGATGAATCACAGAATGTTTTGGGTGGGAAGGGACCTTTAAAGCTCATCCAGTCCAATGCCCTGCACTGAACAGGGACACCTCCAACTAGAGCAGATTGCTTAGAGCCCTATCCAGCCTGATCTGGAATGCTTCCAGGGATGGAGCATCTCCCACCTCTCTGCCTCCACACGGCACTTCAGGACATGGTTTAAAGGCCATGGTGGTGTTGAGTTGAGATCTAGACTCGATGATCTTAGAGGCCTTTCCAACCAAAACAATTCTGTGATTCTTACAGACCTTTCCATGCACTGAAAGGCCTCTCTGGAGCCACAGGCCACTTCCCTCTCCAAAGCAGAAGTAACCTGGCTCTCCACACTCCTCATTTTTGTTATTCCCATCTTCCTTTTGTGGCCATCTCCCATTTCAGTGTCCAAGTCCACCAAAGCTCTGTTTGCTGGCTCTCTTCTGCAGAGTGCTGCCAGGTCTGACAGTAGGGCACAAGAGAGGGCAGGTCCCAGCACACCCACTTTCCCCCCAGGCAGGGACCCCATCTGCACAGCCCCTCACTTACACTGCGATTGACTCTCTGCAAGCCGCTGCTGGGCAAAGCAGCCAGGGTCCGATAGTCCAGCCTCAGGGGTTCACTGGTCATGCTCTGGAGAGGGGCAAGGTGGGGAGCAAAAAGACACAAACAGCAGGAAAGATCAGGCCAGAAGTCAATGATATCAGAAAAAGCAATTAAAAGGAACTACCCCTAGCAGTAATCAAGTCCTCATCTCCAAACTCTGCAGAAAACGCCCACGGCCTGGCAACGAGCCTGGAATTGTTCCAAGCACAACCTCATGAAGACCCATGAGGAGGCCAGGCTTGAGCAGTACTGCAGAGGACATGTCAGTGGGCCCTTGGTCACCCACCAGTGCACAGACCCCCACCATTCCTCCTGCCCCATGTGCGCACACTCCGTAGAGGGGCAGAAGAGAACGTGAGCTGCCAGCCTGTGCTCTCCAAACAGCACTAGCGAGGCTTCCAGCCCGGACCTGGAGACATTTCAGAGTGCCAGTTTGTGGATCCTCTCCAGTGTCGGCTCTTGCCTTGGCTGTGTCTGTTGACAGTGTCTGTTCTGAGCCTTAACTCACAGGGTCTAATTCCATCTGATTTTGCTTCCCATCTGCACTTGTCTGCATTTCTAACTCTAGACATGGTTTTCCACCAGCCCTTCCTCAATCACATCACAGACTTCTCCATCTCTGGTATCTGCTCTTACCCCCAAAGTCAAGTCTTCTAGGGGGCAGGGGGAATGAAGAACAGAACTTATGGGGAACAAGCACTTTTTGAAATTTCTCTGGCCTTCAGATCCAGTTGTGTCCCTTTTCTGTCACTCTCCAGCCCTCCCACCGTGCTCCTCACCTCTGCCTCCTCCTCAAGCTGCTGTGTGGCTGCCTCCCGCTCCCTACGCATCCACTCCTTCCACGAGACAGGACAGAATCAGAGCAGCATCCAAGAAGCACAGGCAAAGAGAGAGGGAAAGAGGTCAGCACCATGCTGGGAGTAACCCCAGAGGGGACAGAGGAGCATGAACAGCACTGGCACCAGGAGAGGGTGAGCAGAAACCCAGCACCTAGCTTGGGCCTGGGGAAGGAGCTGAAACTCTGCATGAGGTTGGTTATCAGGACGACAAGAACAGACACCCTGCCCAACACAAGCCAGGGTGTCACCAGGTAAGGGGAAGAGAGCACAAGTCTCTAAGATCCTCATCAGCAGAGTCCATCCTGGGGAAAAGCCAAGGGAGTTTAAGCTTCCCCCAAGCATAAGCTACACCATCACCACAGGAAAGGAGAAGATGGCTTACTGCTGGAAAAGACATCTTGAGAGCACAGACTGAAGAAGCTGGAAGGGAATGGAAGAAGAGATCTACAGAGCATGGGCCTGGTTGTCACTAAGGAAAAAGACCTAAAAATATCTTGTGCTTGTTAGGAGCACTGCAGTCAAAAGACTAAGGGCTTCCACCAGCTGGTCAGCTCTCAGACATCACAGGAGTGTTGCAAGAGTGACCAATGACTAAGGTGACCAGCCGCAGCTGTGGGCTTGCTTCCCAGCTGCCAGGTACTAAAGTGTCACTTGTCCTAAAGGATGGTTTCTGTGCATTTATACTTCCATAGCTTCTGTAGGTTGGAAGGGACCTTTAAAGTCATTTAGTCCAACCTCCCTGCAACAAGTGAAGACATCTTCAGCTAGATCAGTCTGGAGATGACTCCGTGAAGTCATTCCACTGGAAGAACTCCAAACCACAGATCCAAAACACCATCAGAACAGCTTGCAGACACTTGGGATAGAAGCCCCTTGCCTTCCTCCTGCACATGCTGACATCAGTGGAAGCTGTGGGATAGCAAAGCTTCCAAAGGGAGGCTGCAGCACCCTGAACCCTTTTGTATTTCTGCCCCAGTCATCTGTGAAGTTGTGCCCTGCAGAGCCCACTGCAGGCCCTGACAGAGGGAGTGCAGGGCGATGTAAATGTGAAACACAAGCAGATGTCATTTAATGATCACACAGCTCATGTGCCTGGCAAGTCACACGGCCAGGCTGCTGCCCACTGCTCTGTCCTCTCACAGCCTGTGCCGCTCTCTGGTCAAAACCTCACACCTTTTTGCTCCAAACCAGGCCAAATATGAAGCGGTATCTGAATTGCAGACATCACCTCGGTCCAGAACTGCCAGGGTAACTACACGTGGGTGGAGTGGCGAACGAAACAGCAGCTGAGTGATTGCCACCAGAGAAAGAACCCAGAGAGACATTCAGTGCACCTCAGCTGGAAGCCTGGAGGAGCACTGCAAAAGGGACTCAGCCCTGTATGCCAGGGCAGGCTCCCAGCTGACAGCACTGGAGACTTCCATCGCCCTCATCCTCTGAAAGAACCTGACCTGAGGGAGAAGCAGAAAACCCAATTCCTCAAGGGGCTTGACTCTCACTGTGAAAGGCTGAAATAGTTGGCAAAAAGAACTCTTCCAACACATCAGAAAAATTCTGATGTCCACTGTGAAGGATGACAACAGAGCCAGCCACTTCTTCAGCTCAGGGCAGCTCCGTGTGCTCATCATGGCTCATGAAAATTGTCAGCTCACAGGCAGAACAGATTCAGTATGGGACTTCCAGCTAACACTCAGAGCTGCAGCTTGGCCAGAAAGAACCAGCAGGTAACCAAGCTGTGACCAGCAGTGGAGCATCACCAGAGAAGGACACGGGAAGGCAGGGCAAAGCCAAAGAGCAGCTGGAGCAACCAAGCAGCGCCAGGGAGAGGGAAGGTCCAAGGCCCCCAGCACTGACTGGGCAGAGATAATCTGTGGCATTTTCCTCAGGGCTCTGCCAAGGACAGATTCTGCTACACGAAAAAGCTCTCACCACTTTCTCCATTTCTTCTCTCTCCCATTGAGTTGCTTCTCTCACCATTTCCATCTCCTAGGAGAGACCAAAGTTAGAGCCACTTCACCCAATGCTCTCTCTCTGCTGGGAGCACCTGTAACCTCCTGAGGATTTGAGTCCCATCCTGATGAAAGTGCTGGGACTTGCTGATCCCATCGAAAGAAAGTCCACTGCCCATTATGCTGCAGATTCCATGCACCAAGGGAGACACTTGGTGTCTCCACTCTGTAGTGCTCTCCCAGCCACAACACTCACCTTCTGCAGGATCTCCAGTTCTTCAGGGCTCAAATCCCGATCAATAGAAGAGATGCTTTCCAGGCTGTTCTTGCGCCCAATACCAGCAGCAAAAGGGTTTGCAATAATTCCTGGGGACATCTACAAAACAAAAAGGTCACAAAATGTGGAGGAAGCCCACAGTGTGCCATAGAAAGAACTCCACAGCCTGGCCTCCCAGACATGGAGTACCAGGACAACTCTGGGCAAGTCAACCCTTTCACAACCTGAAACCTCATTTCAGCTGTCAATTACCTAAGGAACATGAAGTCTGAGAAAGATTAATTTAATGGAAACAGGTACAGAAAGGGGGTAAGGTGAGCAGGGACAGGGCACACAT
Source organism: Picus viridis (assembly GCA_033816785.1). Lineage (NCBI taxonomy): Eukaryota > Metazoa > Chordata > Aves > Piciformes > Picidae > Picus > Picus viridis. The sequence goes on from CM066572.1 coordinate 27,520,378, forward strand.
GCTAGTGGAGAAAAGAAAAGCTGAACTGACTAGCCTTGAAAAGAGGAAGCTGACAAGACATAGGATTGCTTCTATCAACTGGCAACCACCTCCAGTCCATACAGCAAGAAACCAGACTTTGGAATCATCATTTGGGATGTCAAATAAAATTCCAATCAACCCCTCAAAAACAAAGGCTGTAAAGATCCAGCAACCTCCTGTGAAGAGAGAGGTGAGCTCCTCGTGATGCTGCTCACTATAGGGGCACCTGGCACAGGAGCTCTCACCTCGATGGCAGCTGCAGCCTTGGGGTCGAAGCCGTCGCAGACCAGCACCAGCAGCGCGTCACCCACGCTGCGCAGGATCTGCACAGCTTCCGTGTGGGTCATCCCCAGCAGGCTCTGGTGGTTCACCTCCAGGATCCTCATGCCCACTTTCAGGCGGCCATCCCGAGCTGCAGCCCCTGAGGAGCTCACCTGGAACAAAGCAGGGCAATTGAGATGTCACCTCGGGAGGCAGAAGATCAGAGAGCATGGGGACCATCAGGAAGGAGCGAAAGGGCAGCATACCAAGGGAACAGGGGAAAATGCTGAGGCATCAGGGAGAGCATCTGGAAGTACTTGCAGGTACTTATGGAGAGGGTGGAAAAGGAAGAGCAGGGAGGGTTTGGTAGAGCAAACATGAAACGTCTTAGGGGAGGTAAAGACTCTGTACTTGAGAAGTGTTGTCCCAAGGAAAAGAAGCCTTTGTCAGTGAGGCAGGTGAGGAAGTGAGCTCTCCCTTCTAGGGTTCAGGAAATGCAAGCACAGGGATGGTTTTTTTGTGGATAGAGGTGAAGGAGGCACAAAGGCTCTTCACTGTCTGCCTGGTAGAGACTGGAGTCACAAAGAAGGAATTTTGTAGCTGTTGCAGAGAAGGAAATATGAAAGGATATAAATGGGCCTCCTGCAGGGGATGGAGAACACGCCAGATGCGATGCACTCAGTGAAAAGTGGAGAGAGTGCAGTGAACACAGGGACCACAGAACCCCCAGGTAGGCCTCACATGGGCCCAAGCTGCAGTTCCACCTCTGGTACCTTAGAAATGAAGATGCCTTCATCAGTGGGATCGAAGGGGTTTCCAGCATGACCTTTTGCTCCACCCCGGATGCTGATGCCCAGCTTTTCTCCTGGAGCTTTCTCAATGCAGATTTCCTGGAAACACAGAAAAGGTCTCCTTGTCTCTGCCAAGATCAGACTGGGACTGTTAAGGAAACACTCCTGGTAGCTGGCCATACTCTAAACACCCTGAAAAGAACCCAAATTAGACTTTTCTTCACTCATCCAGCACAGTTTATTCCTTTTATAATGAGACTCTGCCTTTCTCTGTCTGCTGTTTGGGTCTGGTCTTCATGAAATCTAATCACAGCATCACCATGAACATGGCCAGAGACCCTCCACAGCCCTCAAGTGGATATACACTTACAACAGACTACATTCTACCAACGAAAAGGGAATTCCAACCAGGACTTTGGTTGTGTCCTAGCCCCAGACACAAACTGCCTTCAAAAGTGACCCCTCCACAAAGGAGCACACGACCCCAGCATTCTCTTGCTCAGAGCCTACCTGCATGCCTGGTGGTGGAGGATCTCTCCTCACTAACATGGTCAGCTCCTGGGTGTTGGAAAGCAGAGCATTCACTGCTTCCTGGTGGGTAGCATGGCGCAGGTCAATGCTGTTCACCTCCAGGATCCTGTCCCCTACACGGAGCCCACTGCGCGATGCCAGCCCCCGGGGAATGACCTGCAAAGAACCGCTGACGTTACAGCTGCTTGCGTCCACAGCCTACTCTCTTACAACCTCTGAGGCCTGTCTTGACTTCTCCCTCTGCCTCAAAGTTCCCCAAGAGGTCAGGTATCAGTGAACACTGGCAGAGAATGAAGGAAGATCTCATCTGAAGCATTCTCAAATTCTCAGGTTATCTGAAACTGAACCTGGGTCAGCTTTTCCATCACTCTGCCCCTGACTGTGATCAGAAGAGAGCCTTCTCACAAGAGCTCTCAAGGAATTCAAATGTAACCCTGCAGGACTCTACCTTGGAAATGAAGACACCTGGTTCGTGAATCCCGAACGGATGGCTCGAGTGGTCACTGCCTCCCACAATGCTGAGTCCCAGGGGACCACCTGCTTTGACAAGGTGAATTTCCTGGAGGGAACAAGAAGCAGAGTCAGAGGGAAGATGGGGTTCACATGAGGACCACAAACACTGGAAAACACGGAGTCAGAAGTGTTCTGGGTGAGAGACCATGAGGCAAGCACCAAGGGGACAAGGGGGTTCCCCATCCCTCCTCAACGCCTCAGTAACAGGAGCCGAGCCCGCACGGCACTGCCGACATTCCAGATGACGTACGCCCAAGCTGGCCCCACCCCGGAGCCCAGCAGACTCACCTCAATGGGGTACTGATCCTCCAGGCCCTTGGGGAGATGGTTCCTCTGCAGGGAGGGCGTCTCCTCGGGCGGGCTGTCCCCGTGGCCGGGGGGCGGTGGGGAGTGCATGCGTGCCCGCGGGGTGCCCGCCGCGTCTCCCTCGCCGGGCGGCTCCGCACCCTCTCGCTCTACCAGCAGCACGATGGTGGGGGAGGCCGCGGTAAGCAGCGCTACGGCCTGATCATGCCTGGCTTCTGTCATGTCTACCCCATTGATCTAGAACGACCAACTCAGCGTCAGACCCTGCTCCAGCATGAAGCCCAGCACCCCTGGGGCCCCAGCCTGCTCTGTCCCTTCTCAAAAGCTCCTTCCCTGCGGCACTTTGGGACTTGCCCCACTCCTTCCTATCCTCGAGGGGATGCGGGCCCTGCTCATTCCCACCTGACCAGGATCCTTCTTCTGGACAGCTCACCAGCCCCTTCCCCACCTTCCCTGCACACCTCCAAGCCCTGACAGCATCAGGGATGCTGCGGGGGCCCACAAAGACTAAGCCTAATGCTCCTGGAGCGCTACAAACCTGGCTGCTGCCTGGGCCGAACTGTGGCTCACCCTTTACCAGGAGGGTCCCTGTCACTCCTCCTTGGCTTTGCATTGCAGCTTTCCACTGGGACATGACAAAAGTAGCCCAAGAAGGCTCCAAAGACCTCATTGTGAAAAGAAGACAGAACAACAATTCCCAGAGATGATGCCACAGGTCACTGATGTGCCACAGCATCGTCTGCCTTTGCTCTTATCAAGGGCTCTCAAAGCCCAGGCACAGGCACTGAGGAGCACGGTCTGATGTGTGACAAGACCTGTCACTGCCCACGAGACTGCTGTCTACCTGTGCTGGCCAAAGTCACAGCAATCTGGGGAAAGTTTTAAGCCATAAGAAGTGTACCCCAGCTAGAAAAAGATTGAGAAAGGGACTCTGGTGGTCCACGGTGACCAACTGCCTGACAAAAAGGAAAACCAGAACTCTTTTGGACAAGGAAACATTATCCAACATGCTCTGCAGAGTCATTTCAAGAATCCTGCTACAGTCATTTTATGATCTCAGTGAAAGACAAAATGCTTCAAGGAGGCTCTTCCAGCACATGCAGGGAAGCAGTGATATCATCCCTGCAAAGCACTGAACAGAACCCATCTAAAAAGCTGTGTCCTCATCCTTCACACACACAAAACTTAGCCAATGCAGTTTAAGATGTGCACAGAAAAGCTGCTCCCACAGGCAGCATGCAGAGCCCTGCCTACAAACCTGAGCTTTCAAACAGCTCGCCTAGAAACTCAAAGGACCAGAAAGGTTGTGACACCAAGGAGAGCAGAGCCAGAAGGACGCTGCCAAAGGGACAAAACTTGCCATGCAAGAGATGAAGCTGAAAGCTAAAAGGTCTCTATTCCTGCAGTCTGGAAAAGTTTTCCTAAATGAACAATGAGGACACAGCAGCTGCTGAGATGGAGCTGAACCAGATTATACAGTTACAAGGTGACTTGAACAGTCCCAGCAGCTGAGTTCTGCAGCCTGACTCCTCCCTGTGTGATTCCTAGAAATACTCCAGCCAGTCCCCAGCTCCTTCCAAGAAAAGCTGCTCCTGCACAAAGCTGAGTGCACACAGTCTGACAAGGCTGTGTCCAGACCCTCCACAAACCACACCACCACACTCACCCCACCTGCCCCATCCCATCAAGAATGCTGGCAGGAAACAGGCAAAGCAGCTCCGTACCGGGCAAGCCAGGAAGCTCTCAGCCCCACAGCATCCCCTCTACTCAGAGGGCTGTCCCCTAAGGGACCTACAGGGACACCAGAAGGGGGTGGAGGCAAGGAGGGAGGGGAAAGAGCTGAAGATACCCAGCAATGGCTGCTAAGACAGGGCACTAAGAAGGAAAGTTCACTAACTAACCACATGGATGCAAAAATCCTAATGAAAGGCAGGTGACAGAGACAAGACTCAGGTTCCTCATGGATGGACTATTACAGGACTCACTCAGGTGGTAACATTGAAGTGTGACTAAGAACTTTGTCATCTACATGCAGAGGAAGCCAGAATTGTTGTGAGCTCTCAAAACAGCTCTGGTAGGGAAGAACAAGCCTCTGCAGGGAGTTTGAAGGAGGATTGTGGCAATGAGCAGAAAGATCAGAGGTGGAGAAGAGAGTGGCCAAAGAGGAAAGGGGAGGAACAAGCATGAGAAGTGAGACAGTAGAGAGCAAGAGGCTCAGCACAGGCAGTGTGTGCTGCACTCCAGTCCAGCCAAGCCCTGTGCCTTATGATCATCATGCTCTGCTCTGTCCATCAAGCTCTGGTTGTATTCCTGTGTGAGCTGGGTGTGCCTGCAATAACTACTAGCAAAATTCAAGTGGGACTAGGCATCAGGAAGGAATCCAAAACATGGAAAGACGAAACGGCATGCCAGAAACTGGAAAAAAGGCTCTGGGTCTGAACAAAGAGCCTTGAGAACATGACCCCTGGCACAGAGGCTGAAGAGCCCTGCAAGCATGAGCACTGATGTGAGCTGAGTGAAGGACTAGCAAATCTCAAACCAGAGGGTAAGAAGAGGGTGAAGCTGTCTATCCTGTTCATGTCCTGTGAGGACCTTTTGTGTTTGTACCTGTCAAGGCACTGTCCCCTTTCTGCCTGTGTAGATCTGTGGCCACCCATGCCTGTGGTGTTTGGAACCTGCTCGTAGCTTTCCTGATGGCTGGACCTGGGAATGGGGAAGGGCAGCAGCCTTGTGTCCAGTGGACTAGGAAAGGAGGATCCCCTTAGGTCCTCCTGTCTGACAGACTTCAATTTCTAACAAAGATGGGATGCTGAAGAACACAGCTCTTAGGTCATGGCCCTTAGAACAAGGCCCTCGGGTCCCTCTCACCAGATCAAGGCCCAAGGTGCTGCACAGACAGCCCTGCAGCAGCTGCACGCATTCATGGCTTCCTGCATTCCCCTCTGATTACTCTGTCACTGACAAGAATCAGACCAGAAGCATGCAGTGGTACTTCCCCTGACCAGTGAATCTGGAATCCTAGGGGTACCAGATGTACCAGCCCTTGGTGGCACTTCACTCACTCATTCCCAATTGCCTGGCAGTCACAGTGCCCTCCCAGCATGTGGCAGCTGGCTTTCAGTAGCCCTGCTTGGCAAGAGAAGCAGCCCAGTCTCAGCAGCTCAGCTCTCCAAGTGCCCAGAGGAAGAGCAAGTCTCACATGGCCTTCCCCAGATCCACACAGGTTTTTGCACACCAGGGAATTCCACCATTCTGGCCAATTTCTTAGTGATCAGCCTGCTCTCACCAGGACCCCTGTGTGTCACTGCCTGCTCCTGCTGTCTCACATTCCCCCCTCAGAATCAGCTTTTCCAGTCTACTCTCAGCCCTATCCCAAAAACCAGCTGCCCTTATCCATTGTTCCAGCCCTACACCCTCCCTGCTGGATTCTCATCCCATGATGCAAACTCTCCAACATTCTCCCCTTAGTGATCCCTGTCCCATGTTCTCCAGTACCAAAATGACTCCCAGGACACACCCCCAAGATGAGGGTGACCCCCAAGATACACCAGAACGTGGGCAAAGCTGGAGGGTTAGTAGTCAGTCACTGGTGAGTTTTGGGGGAGTGTTAACTTTAAAGAGCAATCTGGGCTGGGCTCCTCAATCCATGTGCTCAAAGCTCCCTTAGGAAAGACAAAGGAGCTGTCCCAGCTCTTCCCCTGCAGAGAAGGCCAGGAGGGTTTTGAGCACAGGGGAGCAGCATGAAGCTGTGCTGTATTCCCTGTCCCAAGGAACTGAAGCTCAGTGGCAAGGAAAACTGAGGCATCACCAGCCCGGGAGGCACAGCAGCCGGGGCAGCGGTAGCCAGACACCTGCTGGAAGGCACAAAAAAGGCTTCTGTGCACAGTCCAGCCCAGAGCAGTCTTCTCCTGGAAGACAACAATTTGTTCCTGCTTCCATCATGACTGAGCACAAGACTGGAGGTGTAGCTGATGCCCAGCACCAAACCTTTCATGCCTGCACACACCTCAGCACAGGTGGCATCCCGGGAGCAGAGGACCACGCTCAAGCACGGGCAGGTTTCCTGCCAGTGCAGTAGCACCACCCTCATCATCACAGCAGAGCGTGAGAGGCTTCCACCCATGTGGACACCCAACAAAGGCCCTGAGCCCATGCACTGCAAGCTCTTACCAGGGAACTGGATCTGCTGTTCCTACCAAGCTGCCCACAGATATAAATAGAGTTGCTAGTGGGGGTGGAGTAGCTCTGACTTGTGACTCTATTCTGGGGTCTCATGTCTCCCTCTTGCCACAGGTAAGGCAAATGAACGCCATGTGGTGGGCTGTGTGCCTGCACTCACACCTCTCAGTCGTGCCTCAGTACCAGCAGCACCAAAAGATGAGCAAAACCAAAGCAATTTGGACAATCTGGCAAGGATCTGGGTCAGAGCTTGACATGGGGAGGAAGAGGGAGCACTAGCAAGAAGGGAGAGATGCTGTCCCCGTTCAAGTCTGCTGCCCAGATGAGAACATCAGCCCTGGGCCAGAGCAAATACAGCACAGCCCCCAGCCCGGGGTAGAGCAGACAGAAGCCAGCACTGACAAGGCTGTATCAGTGCTTACTCACGCAGCCCTGTGGGGACACATGCTCTCACCACAGCAGCTGGACCAGAATCCCACCACCAGCACCAGATGCAAGAGCTTTCCCTCGGAGGTAGCATGCGAGCTCAGGGAGAGGCTCAGGAGGCTCCCAGGACAAGGAGCAAGCGACACATTAGGCAGAGAGACTCAGGTTAGAGGCAGCAAAGATCCACACCAGTGGTACCAACAGGAGGGAAACTGGGGCTGGAGTTCCCAGTGGAAGCAGCAGAAGCACAGTGGTGACACCTGCTCAGCTCTTCATCTCCCTCCACTGCCACCCATGCCGACCCCTGCCAGAGCCACTGAGCCCCCAAGGGCTCCTCCCATCCACATGCTGAACTACAGCAGAGCCCTCAGCGCTGTCCCACATAGCTGAAGGACACTATGTCACCTGTCCCCAGTGCAGCCCAGCTGCAGGCAACGCTCATGGGCAGCCCTGGGAGAAATGGGAGGCACTGACTGCAGACAGCAGCAGGCAGGGCAGCGCAGAACGACCAAGAGCAAGTGCTCTCCCCAGAGGCTCAGGAGCTCAGCCAAGGACCCCCACAATGCACCTTCAGGGGCAGAAGAGCCCTTGTGTGAGGCCAGGCAGGAGCCCCCAGCCCAGACTCACCGAGATGACTCGATCCCCCACGTGCAGGATCCCGTCCCGGTGCGCTGCGCCGCCCTCCGCAATCCGCGAGATGAAGATCCCCTGGAACACAGGCAGGGGGTCAGGGCAACCCGGGCTCCCTCCCACCAGGCCTGGGCTTCCCGCAGCCACTCCTGGACACCAGGCAGGGCTCAGACCTTTCCCCTTTGCAGACCCCTCCCCTGGCACTGCCCACTGTTCCCCACTCCTCACAAACCCTCCTCTGCTTCCAGAGTCACCTGCAAGCCTCCAGCTGCAGTAAAGCCTTCATGTGGCCGAGTGCCCAGAACAGATGTCAGGAGGACAGCAGCAAGATTGTATGTCACTGGCAGAGCTTCTGAGTCCCAGCCCCACCTCCTTTGAACTTCTCTCCTTCCCGACTGGAGAGAAGATCCTGACTCCCAGAGCCCTCCTGGGCACCAGCCCCAGGCCACACTGCATAGCTGCGTGCCCATGGGTGAGGAATCATTAAATGGTTTGGGTCAGAAGGGACCTTAAAGATCATCCAGTTCCAACAACCCTGTGTGGCAGAGATTTTCCATGTATTTTGCATAGACACACTGCATTCCGTTTTGATTGCAGTTTTGCTTGTAAACACAGCTTCCTTCACTTCCCACCCAGCCAGTCTGGCAATTTCATCTTGGGAGCAATTTTCAACCCACCACACCCTGCCAAGGGCAGGGACACCTCCTGCTAGACCAGGTTGCTCAGAGCCCCATCCAACCCGGCCTCCAACAATTCCAGGGAGGGCATCCGCAACTTCCCGCACCGGGAAGCCCCCACAGTAGCGGCCAAGAGCTGGGAATTGAGGCCAGGGCTACTGACCGTGTCCCCCGCCCGGTAGGGCGTGGAGCCCTTGCCGCCGGCGATGCTGAAGCCCAGGCCCTTCTCGTTGCGCACGAGGCAGGTGGAGAACCTCTCGGTGGGAGGTGTCCCCTCGGGCCGCTCCGGGAAGCGCAGGCCCCCCTCCTCTCGCGGGGGCTGTAGTCGTCCTCGGGGCGCAGGGGGGTGACGGTGATGGCGTTCTCGGGTTCCACCATGCGCTCCCGCAGCACCGTCATGGACACCGAGCTGCCCGAGCCGCGCAGGGCCTCCACCGCCACGTGGTGCTCGGCACAGTGCAGCGAGACGCCGTTCACCTGCAGACGGGCACGGGGAGAGCCCTTACCTCCTGCAGCTTCTTCCCGCAGAGCACACCCGGCTCCAGCCTCCGCAGCTGCTCCCCTGCAGTGCTGGCTCCGCACCTGGCTCCTGCAGCCTGCCCAGGCCTCATCTGCTGCCCACAGGCGACCTTCCTGCACTTGCCCACCGCCGAGCTGCCTGTCCCAAGCCAAGGCTGCCCCTGCCAGGCACCCACACAGGGAGCTCCAACAACCTTATCTCTTGTGTCATGTCCACCTTCACGATTATCTGCTTTGGACACAACTCAAAGATGGACAAGTACAACATGGGACTGGCTCCCTGTTAAGGAGTCCTCTTAAGAGGTCACCTTCTGCCCCACACAGCAAAGCAGATGTACAGAGGCTGCTGGTCACCCCACTGAGGACTGAGGCACACTGTGCTTGAGGGCCTCTTCCCAGCTGGGTCACACCACACCTCCGGGTGCATGCAGGAGCTGGTCCTGTCCTCAGGAAGCGGCAGCAGATTCACAGGAACATTAACTCTGAGCCAGGGAGAGTTGTGGGACATTGCCTCTGAGCTGGGGGGGTTGTTTTGCTCTTGCCCAGCTCTTGATCCTTCGTTTGGCCTTCAGCATGAAGCAGACAACCCAAACCATGCTTCTCCCTACGCTTTCACCACAGGCCTCTTCACAGCAGTAAGGTTCTTACCTCCAGAAGCTTGTCCCCAACACGAACCCCTGCACGAGCTGCAGGGCCCTCTTCTGACACACGGGAGATGAAGATACCCTGGGAACAGAATTGCATATTAGAAGAGGTGAAGCCCATTCCTCAGCCCTCCAGAGCACAGAGAGGCTACCTCACTCCATCTGAGAGGAAACCCCTCACCAATGTCACCCCCTGGGTGTGGGGGCAGAGCAGCCACAACATCCCCCCACGACGTGAAGTTGGAAGAGGATCAGATTCACCACAGAGCCACCCCACAGGTGGCAGAGGGGAAAAGAGAATGACACTGGAGGCCTTTTCCAGTGGGATGAGAACATGACACAGGTGATGCCACCACGTGTGTGGGACAAGCTCACACTCTGTGCCTTGTGGTCCTGCACCTTAGGAGACAGCTGGGACAGGAGCAGTGGGTCTGAGCTCTGGCTGCCCTTGTTCTCCGAGCCCAGCCCAGCCACACAGCTGATCTCTACAGACATCCAAGCTGCAGCTACAGAGAAGCAGGCTCTCCAAGAGGGCACTGCACAGCTGGACAGACCAGGGGCTTACCTCATCGTCGCCCTTATAGGGGGTGGAGCCCTTGCCCCCGCGATGCTGATGCCCAGCCCCCCTGTCTGCCGCAGGATTGTCAGTGTCAGCTGGAAGCAAACACAGGTCACAGGTCAGTGCAGACCAGGAGAGTGCCAGAACAACTTGAGGAGGAAGGTGTGGCTACTTAAATAAAGAGCATGGACTTCACCTGCCTGCAGCTGCTCACAGCTTGGCGCAGCTGTGGTGTCCACCCTGAGGCACCCAAGGCACAACACACCAACCCTTCCTGCAGCTGAGTCCAGAGCCACAGCTCAAGACCAAAGCCCAGTTTGCCTGTCACGAACACATCAGGATGAGGTGTCCACCACAGAGCAAACCTAGCAGCAGTAGGATGGCACTGGGTAAAGGAGCAAGAACAGTGCTCATGCCACAGCCCAGCTCTGCCACGTGGCTCCCTTTGGGGGAGTGCTAGGAGACTGAGGGCCATCCCAAGAGTGTCTGTAAGAGGAATGGCACCTCCTCCAGAACACCCTGGGCAGACACTTGGCTTTGTTCTGATGGAAACCAGTGCGTGATTCCAGAAAAACCATCTGCCCTGTCCAGCTGGCCCCTTCCTCTTCTCCCCGCTGCACGGGCAGGCTCAGGACTGTAACTGTGCAATCCAGAAGTCTCCTCTCCTTCCTGGCCCCACCTCTACACCAAATCACTCCCCTTCCAATAGCAAACCTTCTGGTCAGGCTCGAACCAAAACTGCTCATATTCAGGACACCAGCACAAACCAGTCACTCACCCCAGTCGTGAGAAGGAAGACAGAGAGCATGTGGCAGGACACAGGGAAAGGAATGGGATAGACAGGGCTCTCTCAGGGATCTGTCAAGGCCAAAGACCAAGGAGCTGGTGAGGTAGATGACAGAAATGTACACAGGCTCCTGGAGAGACCCAGATTTGCTGTTCTCCAGATGTCACTTCTCTGGAAGCACTGCCCAGAGCAGAGAGCGGCTGCTGCAGAGGTGTCTGGCTTCAACGTGGGGTCTGCCTGGCAGGACCCCAGCACGGGCAGCACAGGGAGCAGGGGACCCTCCCTTCAAACCCTTCTTCTCTTTTACAAGGACAGAAGCAACAGCTTGTGGGCCTTCATGATCTCCTGAGTTTAAACCACGCCCAAACCACCCCAGGAAACGCAGAACTGAAGAGGTGGTCCTGACCATCTCCTCTGGTGCCCAGACCACAGCGTGGCAGAAAGCTGCTGAGATCTCCGCAAGAGAGTCCCTGATTGTAGGTAGACCATAAGAACATGGCCTCTGGTGCAAGACCCAGAGGCTGAGTACAACCCAAGTACTGAAAGACAACGAGTGTTCAGGTGACAGAAACGTGGCAGGCCTGGGGCAGCACCGCACGCCATCGACAGCTCTCTGGTTGAGCAGCAGTGGGCTGGAGGAGGGCAAAAGCTGCTGGATCTACTTACAAACACCACTGATTGCTTCCAGTCCCACTGGACTGCAGTGATGTTCTGAAGACTCCCAGCTACATTCAACATGAAGACTTCTAAAGACAATGGAAAACTAGGTCTGCAGACAAGGACCAGAAAGCATTACACCAACAGGATCCAAGAAGCAGTATTCACAGAATCACAGAACGTTAGGGGTTAGAAGGGACCTCAAAAGATCACATCCCAACCTCTGCCAGAGCAGGTCACACAGGAGTGCATCCAGGCAGGTTTTTAACATCTCTGAAGAAGGAGACTCCACAACCTCTCTGGGCAGCCTGTTCCAGTGCTCTGTCACCCTCATAGTGAAGATGGTTTCCTTACATTCAAGTGGAACCTCCTGCTCCAGCTTGCACCCACTGCCCCTTGCCCTGTCATTGGACAGCACTGAGCAGAGTCTGGCTCTATCCTCCTGACACTCACCCTTCGCATCTTTATGAACTCCTCCAAGCTAAACAGACCCAGCTCCCTCAGCCTCTCCTCATAAGGGAGATGTTCCACTGCCTTCAGCATCTTTGTGGCTCTGTGCTGTCCTCTCTCGAGCAGTTCTCCAAGGTCTTTCTTGAACTGAGGGGCCCAGAACCAGACACAATGTTCCAGATGTGACCTCACCAGGGCAGAGAAGAAGGGCAGGAGAACCTCTCTTGACCTACTGACCACAGCCGTTCTAATACACCACAGGATGCCATCGGCCTTCTTGGCTACAAGGACATTAGGAAGAAGTTATTCACAATGACAGTGGTAAAATGCTGGAAGAGGCTCCCCAGGGATGTGGTTGAGAACCCAACCCTGGACACATTCAAGATCAGAGTTGATGTGGCCCTGGGCAGGCTGATGTAGTTGGAGGTGTCCCTGCTGACTGCAGGGGCTCTGGACAAGATGCCCTTTGAGGGTCCCTTCGAACTCGATGCTGGATACAGCAGCAACGATGGCCTCTGTTTCACATTCAGTATTTCACATCACAGCCTGGACACTGGTTTTTGGACAATCCCAGTAAGTTATCTCTTCCCAAAGCACAGCTGTCCTAGGGCTGCCCCAGAGCTGCCCTGACTTCCACCATGCCTGGCCTGACACCCTGGACTGACAGCCAACAGCCACCCTGTCCGCAGGGGCAGCACAGCTCCCACCCTGCAACCACCACTGACTTTCTTGGGCATTTTCCTCTTCTTTGTTTCCTCCCCTAGTACCAGGGCTCCAGGAGCAGCTCAGTGGTGACAATAATCTGTGACCTGATCCCAGCTGATTCTGGCTCCTTCCTTTGTAGAAAGGACAAACCTTTATCATGTTGTCAGCACACCCAGAGGTCCTTCCTAGCTCCTCCCAGATGGCCAAGCATCCATGTCCTCCACAGACAAGTTCCACTGGGGAAGGAGAAGAGAGAATGGAAGAAGCTGCCACTTCAGCCTAGAGCTGTCACCTCCCTGAACTGCCTCTGGAGACCTGGGGAAACCCACCTGTGATTGATGGCACCACAGCACAAGCCAAGGAAGCAGCTGTAGGTCCTCTCGTCTCCTGTTTCCCTCATCCACTGTGTTTCTGCCTGTTTGTCTCGGGGAATACCCTCAGGCAGGGCCTGCTTCCATCCCACCCCCTTCTTCAGGCATTTTTAATACATTAAATTAACCCTGTGACAGAGCCACTTGATTCTGGGAGGTTTTCCAGCCTTAACCTCCATGGTTCTGGAGAAGCCAGAGGCGTGGCACACATGGACAGGGTGACTGAGCATCACCTGGAGAGCACTTGGTGCTGTGCCCTGCCCCTGCCAGCAAAGGGTTTCTGCAGCCTCCTCTTGGCAGGGGCACTGCAGACCCAGAGGCAGGGAACCAGCCACTCCCAGGGTCAAGCTGCCCAAGCATGCAGCTGATGTACTTCAGAACCTGCTGAAAGACCACGCTGTTCCTCCAGACAGAGCCAGGGGAGTGTGGGTTTCAGAGCTTTATTTCCAGAAGGCAGCAAGTGTCTGGAGGCACAGGCACCTTTCTATGACTTGCTGTACATGCAGGAGCATCCAAGTGTCCAGTCCCTGAATTTACACCACCTGGACAGCCAGCAAAGACACAGGAAATACAAACATGCCACAAATGCTTCAGACCTGTGCGTGGGCAGAAGCATGATGATGTAAACACATCTCATGGGGGCGAGGAACCACGCTTCACTCCAAGAGCAGCTGAAGAGTCCACTGCTTAGCACCAACAAGGAAAAATCCTTTCAGAAAGCAAGGGGACTGGAAAGTCCTAAGAACTGACTGAGATCTCCAAGTTGTTCATCAGCCAATTTATGAAGTTCTGGCATCTTGACACCCTGAAATAACACTTAGGTTGTGCTGCGTAGACCAGGAGATCACACAGGGTGGTGCCTGGAACTATCATCCCATCATGCCAGCACAGACTCTACAGGAGCAGCTGAAGAACAGGCATGCCTCTCAGCAGACACACACAGGACCAGCACTCATACCAAGCAGCTGCATTTAATGAGCTTTATGTCTCTCAAAAAAAACCAAACACATCTCTGGTTTATTTATACAAGACTCCACTCAGAATTGTAGATCTGGTTGGAAGAGACTTTGGAGCTCATGGAGTCCAGCTGTTAACACGGCGCTGCCAGGGCACCACCAAACCATGGTCCTCAGTGTCACATCTCCATGGCTCTGATACCTCTCCAGGGATGCTGACTCCATCACTGCCCTGGGCAGCCTGGGCCAGGCCTGGACAACCCTCACAGGGAAGACAAGTGGCTCACAAAGTCACAGCAGAGATTTAATACACACAGTTTTGTAAAACACAACATTTGTTACAACAAGATGTCCTTATTGGCATGGATGATGCTGGTGCAGGTGGGTATTCTACAAATCAAGACCTAGCAGAGGCCGAGAACTGGTCACCAGTGAAGAACCAAGAACAGGGTCCTGCCAAGACTGCATCACAGCTGATCTCATCCCAAATCACAGTTTAAATGTTCACAGGTTCACACAAGGAGAGGCCAGGAGCCTTCAAAAGTAGTGGGGAGGGACAGACTTCTTCCATCTTTCCATGCCATTAGTAACTCCACAGGAAATGGTTACCCCACGTTTGTAACAGCAAAGGAATCAGGGATGCACCAAATGAAGTTGTCGCCAGAAGACTTCAAATGATGCTCTTTGCTACAAAGCTCAAATAAATGACACACTTTAAAACCACTAAACACCGTGGAGTTAAAATGTGCAAAAGGGACATGAGAGATCAGACAAGTCCATGGAGAGCAGCTCCATTTGTACCTCAGTCCAGAAGCCCTCAGCTACAGACTGCAAGGACCTGGGGAAGTACCAGAGAAAGGACCACGACATCTCACTGTGGTCAGTGCTTCCTAGTCCCAAAGGAAGCCCCAAACAGCCACCATTAGAGACATCTTTGCAAGGACATCACCCTCAGCTCTGAGTGCCCCTGTTCCAGGAACACCTCAGCAGAAGGGGGCACTTCCACAGCACATCAATCCAAGAGACACATGGGAGCTGGGGAGCCAGAGCACTGACTCACCAGGCAAGATGAGAACAGCTAAATCTGCCTGGCTGCAGCAAGCAGCAGCTCGTGAGGACGGGGGGACAGGCTGAAAATATCCATGACCCAATGGGAGGTGGGAGATTCCTGCAGGAGCTGGTGAGAGCTAAATTAAACCAAACACAGAGAAGGGAACAAGGAGAGGTCCTGCCCTGGCAGGGGAGCAGGCTGCTG
The DNA here is from genome assembly GCA_033816785.1 of Picus viridis. Taxonomy (NCBI): domain Eukaryota; kingdom Metazoa; phylum Chordata; class Aves; order Piciformes; family Picidae; genus Picus; species Picus viridis. The sequence continues at coordinate 27,535,616 of CM066572.1, forward strand.
GGTGCACACAGCAGGCGCTGGACTCTGGTGTGATTCCTTCCCCTGCCTCAGGTGGGATTGGAGTCACCAAGGGAATGGACACTGAAAACCAGAAGTGGCAGGGCAGAGACTGGAGGAGCCAAGCACCTCACTGCCTCCTTACTGCCCACCTCCCATCCAGCTCAGTGCCAACCGGAGCAGCATGAAGGCCGCAGGGGCTGACAGCAGCGGTAAGAACAGACAGAACAGGGACCTGCAAGGTGAACACGCTGGTGGAGGCCTGCAGAGCCTCCCCCAGAGAGACTCTAGAGTGGTGAACACTTCACCACGTGAGGATGAGAAAAGGAAGCACTCATAAAACTACGAAACATGGTGACTCTGAACTATGACTGCAAACCTGGGTTCATTGAGATACAAGTCATCTTGGGGCGAATATCTAGGGATGTGAGCATGCAGCCACCACACAGCCATGAATCACAGCTCAAGCTATAGCTGAGCATCCACATCCATGGGGGGGTTGGCTGACAGAGATTTGATTTTGTCTTGGTATTACCAAAAAGTGTTCACAGTGAGAACAATCATTCACTGGAACAACCTCCCTGGGGACGTGGTGGAGTCTCATCAGTGGAGGTTGGCCAGGCTGGTCCTTTCCCACAACACGATGGGCCTCTGGAGCTCAGTTCCAACCTGGGCTGTTTGGTGAGACCCCACCTGCAGTACTGCATACAGATCTGGTGCTCCCAGCGTAAGCAGGACATGGAACTGCTGGAGCAGGTCCAGAGGAGGGCCACAAAGATGATCAGAGCTGAAAAACTTTCCTATGGGGACAGGCTTAGAGAGTTGGGTCTGTTCAGCCTGGAGAAGAAGAGGCTCTGGGAAGACCTTAGAGCAGCCTTCCAGTACCTGAAGGGGGCTAGAAGAAAACTGGAAAGGGACTTGTACTAATAGGCTGAGAGGGAATAGATTGAAAGCCTGAGCAGGGCAGATTTAGACTGGAGGTGAGGAAGAAATTCTTTTTGGTGAGGGTGGTGAGACACTGGAAGAGGTTGCCCAGGGTGGCTGGAAATGTCCCCTCCCTGGAGGTGTTCCAAGGCCAGGTTGGACGAGGCCTTAAGCATCCTGGCCTAGTGCAAGGTGTCCCTGCCCATGGCAATGAGGTTGGAACTAGATGAGTTAAGGTCCTTTCCAACCCAAACCACTCCATGAACCCATGACTCCAGGACTAGCTCTGCCATTGATGAATTCCAGAAACATGAATGGATAAAGGCAGTGCCCAGGGGTGCCACGGGAATGGAAACGCCAACAGCAGGAGGACCCTAAAAGGAACAGGGTAGGCTAAAGCATGGAATGGCACAGGACAAAGTCTCTCTGGAAAGGAAAACATTCAACTTCTTGGAGAAACAAAATGAGCTTTGGACAAAGCTACCAAGCCTCAAACCATTCCCAGAGCTGAAAATGGGACAAAATCCAGGACGTGGAAGTCCTGTGGGTTCAGCTGGAACAAGCGGCACAAACATGCTGTGATTCTTTCTCCCTTCAGCAGTAAAGAACGTGTGCTCCTCTTGATTCTGGGGGATAAAAACTGCTACAGGCACTTGCTTTGCATCCTTCTGACTACAAAATTTCACCCAGAGGCTCCTCTCAGCCCAGTCTTTTACTGCTCTAAAGGTCCATTTCAACAGTGTGCGTTTGCAGGCCACAAGGCCAGACACACCCCGAGCTGCATCAAAAGCAGCACGGCCACAGATGGAGACAGGCTATTCTGCCACTTTGCTGTGCTCTGGTGAGACCTCACCTGCAGTACTGTGTCCAGCTCTAGAGCCCTCAACACAGGAAGGACATGGACCTGAGGGAGAGGGTCCAGAGGAGAGCCATGAAAACCATCAGGGGGTTGGGGCACCTCTGCTATGAAGACAGGCTGAGGGAGCTGGGGTTGTTCAGCCTGGAGAAGGCTCCAGGGAGACCTAACAGCAGCCTGCCAGTACCTGAAGGGGACTACAAGGAGGTTGCAGAGGGACTGCTTCCAAAGGCCTGTAGGAATAGGATGAGGGGCAATGGTTTGAAATTAGAGAAGAGCAGATTCAGATTGGATGTTAGGGACAAGTTCTTTACCGTGGGGGTGGTGGAACACTGCAACAGATTGCTCAGGGAGGGAGTTGAGGTCCCACCCTTGGAAATATACAAGGTCAGGCTTAATGGGGCCCTGGGCAACCTGATCTAGTTGAAGATGTCCCTGCTGACTGCAGTGGAGCTGGACTAGACCTTCCAACCCAAACCATTCTATGATTTCATGCACAATTACAAGACTGACAGGACTGGAAAATCTTCGCTGCTTCTGTTTCAGCTGTGTGCTGCTAAGGGCAGACAGCACAGGGCGACAGCATTTGTCCAAGGTGACAATGGAACATTCTTGCAGTAAACCTGGCATAACCCATTTGAAAACACACAAGCAGAGACATCTTTATGTACACCCACAGTCTGGAGGACAAAGCCCACCGAGGACCTTGATGATGCAAGAACAGAAGTTAGATGGCCAAGAAGAATTTCATCTGTAAAGAGAAGCTACCCCAGGTGAAGGAGAAAAGTTAAGTCACCTGAAGTCTGAACAAACTGTCCTGTTAACCAGTCAGACCCAAATTCAGGTAGGACAGGAGAGTGAAGAGCCATCAAGACAGACAGGGACAAATCTGTATCATGAGAGACCACCACAAAAATTTTCTCTTTCTTTACTGTGGCAAAAGGAAGGCTGGAAGGAGTTGTGATTGATGTCCATAACCACACAGCAAGGACAAGCAAAGGGTCAACACAAAGACAGAGATTTTTCAAGACAAAGCACAACATCAAATGAAACACAACTTCTGCTTGCAAGTCAGGGTTTTAATCATTCAAGAAGCGGAATCTTGCAAAAGCTTTTGGTTTTCCCAAGTAGGAGGAAGCTGAATGTGTGCACACACGTTGAGTAAAGGAGGAAACCACCTGTCTTTAATGAAACCTTTGACTCAGGGACTGTCTGGGTGCCAGTGGTGGCAGGAGACTTGGCTCCAGGATTCACTCCAAACGTGAGGGTTATCTCCACTGTGAATGGAGCTGGTGGCTCCTGAACTGAGCAGAGCACAGACTAAAGCCTGCTCCAGAAAAGCCGACCTTTCCCAGTCTTGCCTTGTCTCACTTCCCAGATCCAAGCTGGAGCTCGGAACTGACTGAAAATCAGGATGGCAGTGGAGTGCTCTGTTCAAACATGGCATCTCCTCTGTCTGCTAAGCCCTCTCCTCTGCTGATGTCTGCTCTATTTGCAAACCAGGTGACCATGCCCTACTCTGAAAGCAGAAGGCTCTCAAAGCTGGAGAACGGTGCAGAGCACGAACCCTGTGAAAAGCAGCTCAGGCATCTGGGGTGGTTAATCCCGGAGAAAAGGAGGCTGAGGAGAGACCTTCTGACTCCCTGCAGCTCCCTGAAAGGAGGCTGGAGCCCGTGGGGGTTGGTCTCTTCTCTCAAGGAACAAGTGACAGGACAAGAGAAAACAGCCTCCAGTTTCCCCAGGGGAGGTTTAGGTTGGACACGAGGAACAATTTCTGCCCCCAAAGGGTTGTCAAGCCCTGAAAGAAGGCTGCCCAGGGCAGTGATGGAGTCCCCACCCCTGGAGGGGTCTAACAGAATCCCAGAATCATTAAGTTTGGAAAAGACCTCCAAGATCATCAAGTCCAACCATTAACCCAACACTGCCAATCCCACCACTAAACCATGTCCCTCAGCACCACATCTATATGTTTTTTTCAACACTTCCAGGCATGGCAACCCCACCACATCCCTGGGCAGCCTGCTCCATGGCCTATCCCCTCTTTCAGCAAAGAAATGGCTCCCAACAATGTCCAACCTAAACCTCCCCTGTCACAACTTGAGGTCATTTCCTCTCATCCTTCTGTTCTATTTTGGTACTTCCACCTCCCCTATCACAGCAACACCACAGAATCTTTCAGTAGTTCATGAATGGGTGTTTCTGATCATTGATAAGATTTCTCTTGAGACCTTGAAGCAGATCCTCATTCTTCTCCCTAGTTCAATTTTTTAATGCCAGCTATAACATTTGCCTCTGTGCTAGCTGTGCTCCTCTTCAGCTGGCTGAAGGACAGATGTGTACATGTGGTGCTGAGGGACACAGCTCAGTGGTGCACTTGGTAGTGTTAATGGCTGGACTCTGATCTGAAAGGTCTTTTCAGCTTCAAAGATTCTGTGGTTAGAGCAGGAGAAGGAAGCTCTACAGATAGTTCTGCATCTGTGTCAGGAGTCACTCCACAGCTTGCTCCCTGTTCCTTCAGAGAGCTCTAGTTCAAACCAAACCTGCAGCTGCCACAGTGATGAAGGTAAACCAGCAGCAACCACACAAGCCATCTCCTCACTCTGTAGGTGAATGGAACTTAGTATCACAGTATCAGTCAGGGTTGGAAGGGACCACAAGGATCATCTAGTTCCAACCCCCTGCCATGGGCAGGGACACCCCACACTAGATCAGGCTGGCCAGAGCCTCATCCAGCCTGGTCATAAACATCTCCAGGGATGGGGCCCCAACCACCTCCCTGGACAACCCATTCCAGGGCTTCACCACTCTCATGGGGAAGAACTTCCTCCTCATGTCCAGCCTGAATCTCCCCACCTCCAGCTTCATTGCATTCCCCCAGTCTTCAACTATGCCCTGCAGATCTGAACATGAAATCTCTCATGGAGAGACTCCAAGCCCTGTCTCCCAGCTGCTGGAGGCTCACAGCACATCAGGGCCCTCCAACCCAGTGGGAAGAGGTCATAAAGACATTCCTGTGGCAATGAATAGAAAGCAGACAAGTTCTAACAGCAAACATGGCACCTTCTGCCTTGCTCAGGGGAGCTTCCATCATGTAAAGAGGGAAGTCCCAGCATTGTGGGTTTGCTAACAAAGGAAGGAGTCTCCTTTGTCAGAAAGTGTCTTCTAGCCAAGGCAGTTGAGCAAACACTGGTGACATTATACAGGAGAGGTTCACTCATCTCTGCAGGGCCTGGAATGCTCAGGTCACCTTCTGGGACAAGTGAATTTGCTAGGTAAGAATTCTAAGCCCGAGAAGGTCCTACCAGGCTCGTGGTCTCACCCAGAGAGCACCACAGAGCCGAGGGCCACATGTGAAGGCAGTGGTGTGGTAGCCTCAGACAGATGAGCTGGACTGCTTGTGACACAGGACATCCTCATGGCACCCAGTCAGCAAGAGAGGCCTTCCAAAGCTGAACCCTTAACAGGGGGTCCTCAGGACCCAGCTCTCTGTGGCCAGCATTAAGGGTGGTGCCAAGCATGAAGCCTTCAAACACCAACAGTTCTGCTTCTGAGTAACTTCCACAGGAGAAGGCTCCTTTGTAGAGAAGATGCGACTGCCTCTGACTCCAGAGGACAGGACAGGCACCTGAGCAAAGGCAGCTGGCAGGATCTTTTCCACCTTGTGCAAGTTAGTCAAAGAGCCCTGAACATCCAAGCTCAGCCTCACTTCCTCTCAGGGAGAGGACTCAGCAGCACACCCAGTGCAGCTTGGAGAAAGCAGCATGCAGAAGCAAAAGCCTTTGATGATCCTCAGCCAGCACAAGCCTTGCCAGTGCAGAGCCCTTCATGACTCTGACATGCAGAGGATGGATTAAGCCTAGGCCACCACAGGAGGACTCCAGCCATTACTGCAGACAAAGCAGCATTGGTCACTCAGAATGCGGGACCCTTCTTCCATGTGACCTTCAAACTGCTCAGCAATTCTTTCTGGACTATTTCTTCCAAAAATCACCTGAAAAAATACTTCAGGTGTAACCTTGTGCCTTCAGAGAGCAGCTCAGCATGCTTCTCCTCTCCTTTCCTCCAAAAGCCTGCCTACCACCCAGACACAGCCACTTCTGCAAGGAAGTGGGAGACAGAACATGGAACAGCCAGCAGTAGAAGCCAGGTCTCCAGGAGCAGGCATCATGCACTCCAACAGATGATGTCTTACACTACAGCAGAGTCCCACTGTCACCAGCAGCTGAAGGAGCTCTGGCAGTACCAGCACCAGGCTCCCCACCCCTGAGATGCTGGCAGAAGCTAGGCAGATGTCTCCATCTGGCAAGGTTCTTCTTTGGCTCAAGACTATGGTTTAGGCTTGAGGAACACACAATCAGCAGCTCCTTCTCTCCAGGAACTGCATGAAGTTATACAAGGAATGTGACAGCAGCATGAGGAACTTCAACTGTGTTGCTCAAGGGGCTCCAGGCTGCTCTCCACACTATGATGTTCTCAGTTCCATCAGCCTACTGCTTCAGCTGTCACGGGCTCTTCTCAAGGACCTGAAATGCCCCTGGAACAGCAGGCAGATGTTCCTTCTGGGATGGGTCACTTCCCAAGCTAATTCTCTACTCAGATGCTAAGAAGTCTCTGAAGCCCTGGACAGTTCTCCTGTTGTCCTCCACCTGTGCACTGAGGCAGGTGTTTTCCACAGCCCGTATGCTAGGAAAGGTGGCAGGGAGACAGCTCCAGCAGGAGTGAGGTGTCCCAGCTGCCTAGTGCCCCAGTTCAGTTCTCACTGATGGCATTCTCAACCCCAGCCCCACTGTCTGGTTCCATTGATGTTTCTCGAGACACTCCCCCACAGGAGCTGCAGCCCTGGTAGGTGCTCAGCATGAATCCACCAACACAACACAGTATCAACTGACTGAAGAACCCAGCAACCACCCACTGAGCACAGCACTCCCCAAAGCTGTAGGACAACTCACTGCTTCCCAAAGCTGGTGTGGTCTGGGCTGACCTCGGCTACCACCACTCATCTGGTGGACCTCTCTTGTGCTTGTCCTCAGGAGCTGCACTACCACACTGCTCTGCACACTGAGGAACAGGTCTGCACTGCAGGGACACCAGAGCAAACTGAGGCCTCTAACCAGCCACCCTCGAGAAGCTTCAGGCACTTCCACCAGATGCAGGCGAAGCTCAGACAAGAGCCATGGAACAGGCAGGCAGTGTCCTGACACAAGGCTGAGATTTCCTGGGCCACTGTACCTCAGGGAGCAAGGAGAGAAAGACCTGAAGAGAAGGATCAAGAGCAGCCATTTCCCTAGTGAGGGATGAGGAAGCCCCTGGCTACAGCTTTGCCTTGGAGTGATAGAAGAGCAGAGGCACAAGAGAAAAGCAAGGAATACTTGTCAGTGATCTAGAGCTAGAACGGGCACACCTAACAGTGGACCACATCTGAGCCAGCTCACATTTCTCCTGGAGTGGAAAGAATTGGACTCGATGATCTTTGAGGTCTCTTCCAACCTTGGCGACACTGTGATACTGTGAATTTGCCACCTCCCTGCCACAGCCACAATGGAAACTGCTGAGGAGGGAGCAGCAAAGAGCCCAGCTCACAGAGACAAGCAGGCCAGCACATAAGTCACACATGGGACTGGCACCATTCTATGTCCTACAGGAGAAAGCCTCCTAAAAGACATCAGCGCTGACAACAGCTCCTACCTCAGTGCATTAGCACCCTGCTCCCAACCATTCCTGGGGAACAGAGCCTCAGCAAGGGGATCATAGACAGATGATGAGACAAGGCAGCGAGATACAGGACCTTTAACTCAGGCACTGACACAACACATGTCCAGGGGCTTTACAGATCCTCTGGTGCCACCTGCCCTTTTCTGACACCCCCTCCAGTGCCACCTGCCCTCTTCTGTCATCCCAAACTGCTGCACATGATTCTGGAAGGGGCTGAAGGAGATGCACCACTCATTAGGTCCAGTCCATCCTTCTCAGGCCATGGCATTGTGTCCTGAGCTGGATCCTCCTCCGTCTCCCAAAGGGACATACACAGTACCCAGCAGGTTCTTGAGGCCTCTGCTCCTTCAGGGTTGCCCCCTACTCCCAGAAGTGGGCACTGATTTTCCTTCACCCTCTCTTTGCTCAGTGCACAGCAAACAGAACCTGACCTTTCCACCTCAGCCCCTTTGGGCTCTCACATTGCTTCCCTCTCACTCCTGGTCTGCAGCAGCCATTCTCACCTCAGGGACGGAAGAGTAGGAAAAGGAGGTGAAAGCAGGGGAGGAAACAATCACTGGGTGTCTGTGATCAGTCAGGTCCAGAAGCCACTTGACCCAGAGAGATCAGTTTCCCCTGCAACGAGGGGAGAGCCTGGGAAGCAAATCAAGCAGAGGGCATGATTTTGGCAGAGAACAGGAGTGGTACAGACCTCTTCCTCCTCAATGCGAGCAGGTTCAATCAGCAGATTATTGGCTTGATCAAACGACACCCCCTGTTAGGACAGGAACCAGCAAAGAGGCATGCGGATTAGTGGAGCATAAACCAAACCCACCACCACGACCACCACCACCCAACACACACCACTGACAGGGCACAGCACCAGAGCAGACCCCCTCACACCACTCCTGGCCACCACCTTCCCCGGGGCCAGCGACAGGGCGGCTGCCGGGGCAGAGCCTGCAGGGTGCCAGCGCCCGGCGAGCCGCGGCCCATCCTCGGGGCCACCTTCGCTCTGCGCTGGCACCGCTGGCTGTGGTCACCAGGCTCACAAGCTGGACACTACTAGCTGAGGTCACCCTTCTGCACCGAGTCCCTCAGTGAAGAAGGAAGGATTGAAAACACAGGAGGAGAGCCCAAAGGGTCACTGGTGCCACCCAGCTGCTGCACAGGAGTGAAGCGGTCCCAGATCCAACTGCACTGGTCCCACTGGGAAGGAAGAGCCTCTGGTGGAACAGGATAGCCTCCCAAGGACCTAGGGACCCCGTTTCCAATAGCAGGGGCCCTTGGAGTATTTCCTGAAAACAAAATGTCCCTGCAAGACCTCCTGGTTTAAGGACTGGGGCTCCTGCACAGCTTGCCCTGCTTCAACGCGTGTGCAGCACCTTGCTGGAAGGGCCTCTGCACAGGGCCACTGCTCCCCACATTCCACTTCTGAGGACAGCTCAGGAGGCAACCAGCCCAGAAGGAGGAAACTGCCATTTCCCAAGCAGGAGGCTCAGACAGTAACAAAGGTGTCTGGCAGCCACCAAGCCTGTGGTCTCAAGACCTGTGCAGACTTCACAGGGTTTGCCAACACATCCTCAGCTTCAAGTTCTGACTAAAGGTTCAGGAGTGAGGGCACTTCCAAAGCCATCACACAACTCCACTCTCAACTGGTCTAACCTCACACAGTGTTTCTCTCAACAGTGGTTTTCTACTCCACTGTGAGGATCTTCCTCAAACAAGAATCTCTGCATGTCCCAAACCAAAACGTGGTGGTTTAGCTGAGTAGAGCCCAGGACCTCCTATCTCACTAGCCCCCAACACAAGCAGAAAGGTCCACGATGGCCTCATGGGGATGGCAAAGCTGCAGAGTATGGGTTCCCTAAATGGGAGTACATCTGGGGCACAGTGGGTGGGAGCAAGGGGAAGGGCTCCCTCCTGTCTGCTCTCACTGCCCCCTCCTCTCCAGAAGCAGAAAGGCTAACATGAGCCTGAGGTGAGATCCATCCAAAGCTTATCCTGTGCAAAGGAGGTGCAACGACCAGCAAGCGCAGAGGCGACTGAAAGGCATGGAAGAACCTGTGGGCGGTGGGACAAAGGAGATGCTCCTGCAGCACAGGACACATCACACACAGCAAAGAGAGTGCAGGAACCTGGGTACAGCACAAGGAGTCAAGACACAGGCAGTGTGGCACAGCTCTTGGACAGCCACATGAGCTCCAGAACCAACCACAGCTCTCCCACCCTCAGCGCATCTCTCCTGAAGTGCTGAAGCCTCCTGCCAACGTTTCCATGGGTACCACATCAAGCTGGTTGGTAGCTCAAAGCAGCAGAAGGGAAGTCTGGCACCCCTCTGATTGCACCCCCTCCCCACAAGACCTTACCTTCACCGATGGCTGAGCAGATAGAGCTCCATTCTTTCTGTCATCCTCATCCCATGCTTCCTCCTGATCCTCAGCCTCTGCGTTGTTATTGCAGCCTCCCAACTCCTCTTCCTCTTTGGGGACACCGTCACTGTTCAACCCCTGCAGAAGTGCCACCACTGCCTCTGGCTTGGGCAGCTTGGTTATCTTGAAGTGTTTCTTGTAGTGGGGCGTGTCCTTGCGGATCAGCCTCTGCTTCTCCACCGGGAACGGACGCTCTTCATCCTCATCCTCATCCTCGCTCCGTATCAGCGTGTCCTCAGCAAAGTGCACAGTGGGCTGCAGGGGAAAGGCCCCAGAATGCTGTGAACCTCAGGCAGCAGCAGTGCAGACACCTGCTGTCCCCCACGCAGGCGGGCAGAGCCAGCACTGCTACGTTTGTCTGGGACGAAAGACCAAGTGCCACCACATTTCCCTTTCCCCACCTCACATCCTCCACCCTGACATCTTCTGGCAGCTCCAGGGACTGAGGGCGCTCCAACCTGTGAACCCCATTTTCCCACAGCCCCCATCTGGTCTCCATGCTGCCCTCCCTGGCCTCACAGGCTGCCTCCACCTCTACTTGCACTCGGCCTCCACAGCCTGCGCTGGCCACCAGCCATGCCCAAATCCCACTCTGCTCGCCCGTCTTCTTGGAAAACCTCAAGTCCTTCCACTTTTCATCCCGACCTCGCCGCCGTTCCGAGGCCCCTACCTCATTGTATTCCACTTCCACATCCTCCTCCTCTTGGTCAGCAGCTTCCTTATGCTCCTCTTCGGCTCTGGGCTTTGCCTCCTTCTCCATCTCGGGCGCCTCGGGCAGCTGCCCGTTGGGCCAGCCCCTGTCTGCCTGCTCCTCGCCCCCGCGGTCGGCGGAAGCTGTGCTGTTGGACAGGTGGGAGTCCTCGCTGCGCTGCGACGTGGCACTCAGCCTCTTCTCCTGAGGAGAGGATTTAAGGTCAAGATGGACACCAAAGCAGCAGGCAGAACAATGCTGTGTGCCTGCCCCAAGCTGGGGTATGATCCAGCTTTCCCTGCCAAGCCTGCTGCACCTCACCATGGGCCACCTGTGGCAGTTTTAGGCTGTGCCTCGGAAAATTTCTGCAGATTGAGTAGAAAAGTAGTAGAATGGAAGTAAATTACCATTGGATGTAAAAGGGAAAATAATGACAAGGTCTAAGCAATCCCAGTGGTCTGATAACTAACAAAGGTAGTGGTATTAACTAACTCTTCTTTCTCTGCTCTTCCCTCTAGCAGATACTAGGCTGGTGGCTTTTGCTTGGCTGCTGCTGACCTTGGCTGTGCTGTTCTTGTGCCTAAGTACTAACAAGCTACTCTGCTTCACAACAACCCCATGCAGAGCTACAGGCTGGGGTTGGAGTGGCTAGAGAGCTGCCAAACAGAAAGGGACCTGGGGGTGCTGATTGACAGCTGCCTAAACATGAGCCAGCAGTGTGCCCAGGTGGCCAAGGTGATGCAGGCATCCTGGCCTGCATCAGGAATAGTGTGGCCAGCAGGAGCAGGGAAGTCATTGTGCCCCTGTACTCAGCACTGGTTAGGCCACACCTTGAGTACTGTGTCCAGTTCTGGGCCCCTCAGTTTAAGAAGGACATCGAGACACTTGAACATGTCCAGAGAAGGGCAACGAGGCTGGGGAGAGGCCTTGAGCACAAGCCCTATGAGGAGAGGCTGAGGGAGCTGGGGTTGCTTAGCCTGGAGAAGAGGAGGCTCAGGGGAGACCTTACTGCTGTCTACGACTACCTGAAGGGAGGTGGGGGTTGGTCTCTTCTCCCAGGCAACCAGCACCAGAACAAGAGGACACAGTCTCAAGCTGCACCAGGGGAAGTTTAGGCTTGAGGTGAGGAGAAAGTTCTTCACTGAGAGAGTCATTCACCATTGGAATGTGCTGCCCAGGGAGGTGGTAGAGTCACCATCCCTGGAGGTGTTCAAGAGGGGACTGGATGTGGCACTTAGTGCCATGGTTTAGTCATGAGGTCCGTGGTGACAGGTTGGACTTGATGATCTTTGAGGTCTCTTTGGTGATTCTGTGATTCTTTTTCCCTTGTCCAGGGGGAAGAGGGGGAAGCTGTTGGTAGCCCCCTGGTTTTGTTGTTTATAAGTTGTAAATACATGTCAATAATGTGTATTCTGTACATATTCATTGCAGTTCATATTTCCAGACTGTAGTTTTGCCTGTAAATACAGCTTCATTTGCTTGGCAACTGAGCACGTCTGGCAATTTTATTCTGGGGGTAATTTCAACCCACCACACCACCCCTGTCCCACCACCCCTGTTTTGGTGCTATCACACCTGGGCAGCAAGATGCCTCCCCTGAGCACTCTGTTCCCATCATTCTGTACTAGGAACACCAGAGCCTTCCCCTCTCCCTGTCTTTTGACAAAGTGAAGCCAGTGCACACAATTCCCCTTATGCTGTCTCCTGCTTGCACCTCTTGCTCCGCCTCAGTGGCCCCAGCTGACACCACGAGGCAGATTCCAAGCCCTGGAATCCGGGTGATCCAAGCTCAGCCCCTTCCAATCCTTCCCAAAAGTCAGTTCTTTCTGCCAGCCTCCCCCCACTGCCTCCCCCAGCCCCTCCTCATGCTCTCTGTGGTTACCCCATTCCTCAGGTCTGAGTTAGGAGAGGCCAGGTCGGGGTCAGCCTTGGCAGCGTGCGCCTCGCTGCGCCGAACTTCAATCACCTTCTTCATCACCTTCAGCTCGCTGGGGTGAGGAGTTGCCCTGCGCTGCAAGCCCTGCAGAGAGTAGCAGATACAGCAGTCAGAGCTCTCAGGATGGAATCTTTTCTATCAGAGTGCCAGAGCCCCAGCTGGGCATGACCCAAATGTCAGGCTGAAGGACCTGATCTGGGTCTTTCCACTGCAGTCTGCAGCAGGGGAGAGGAAATGGAGGCAGAGACCTCTTCTCTGAGCTCTCTCAGCCATCATCATGCTCTCTGCATCTGACAGAGGGACTGGGAGGAACTCTAGGGATGGGAAATTTCCAGTTGTGCTTCAGGCTTAGAAAGTGCAGAGCTGTCAGCACAGAAACCTCTGAGGGCCACACAGGTGAGTATCTTCCTCATCCCTCCAGTGCTGCTGAACATGCCTGACAAGCTCCTGTGCCACCTGAAGGTGTGAAGCTCCATCCCAGCTAAGAGTCAATAAAAACTCTTCTGAAGTTACTAACAATGCTAAAACCACTCCAGACAGCTAGCACCTCCAGCAGCAGGGACACTCCCACTGCAGGGACAGGGTTTAGAGGATTCAGGTCTCGGGAGTCTCTCTCCACAAGAGAATAAAAAGCAAACCAACCCTGCAGGAGACTGACTCCAAGAGTACACACTGCAAACAAACATAAACCCTGCCCTTTGATCTGCCAAAGCAAAAATGATCTTCCACAGGGTTTGAGGCTGCCCACAGTGCTCAGCTGCCCCAGTAAGAGGACACTCCACAGCAGGGGCTGGTGGCTGGCTCCATGCAGGGCGGACTGGGGAATGCCTGGCTCCAGCTTGGCTGGGCAGATCTTCCCCAGCCCAGTCTTGAAGGTGATCCAACTGTTGGGATCTCTGGACTCCCCAGATGGCAGCTCAGCACCAAATGCCCTTTAGCCTGCAGAAGTGCAGCACAGGTCTGTAGCAGTGTGACAGGGTGGAACATGGACACCATGACAGCTCCCCATCTAAGGCACATGAAGGCTTTCCCTGTGTTTCCAGAGGAAGCCAGTGAGCCTCCTGGAACTCTTCTTACCCTTCTCTCAGCCCCAGACTCCTCTTCATCATCTCCTTTGGGTTCATCCAGGAACTGAATGACACTGACTCTGTTTAAGTTGGTGTCTGTCCAGCTCTCATCCACACTGTTCTGCAGAAGGTTCTCTGGGGAGAAAGGTGACAATCAGGGCTGTAAGGCTTGGATGAGAAACAGCTCTCCACCCACCACAACATTTCTGTTGTATTTGCCCATGGCATCAAACAACAGAGGCCTTGAGGACAAAAGATGTGGCCTGCACACTTTGTCACCTCTGGGACATCTCCCACCAGATCTACAGCAGCCTCTACAGGAGGGCCTGAACGGTTTAGCTCTAGCACTCCTTAGCCAAGAACTAAAGATAAAGGTGGGATGAAGGCACTGATTGGAAATATTGACATAGCAACATCATCAGGACAAGAAGCAAACCTTACAATGAACTACTCAGCCAACACAGTAAAGCAGAAGGCTGAGGACTGGGCTGCAGCTCTTCTACCACCCAGCAGAGAAGCAATTTCAGTTTTCACATCTGCCTTGGCAAGCTGCCCCCAGCCACTCCAGAGCTGGGGTCTGCACAGGGTGCCACAGTGACCACCACGAGTCCAGCCAAGGGCAAGGGGAGGATCAAGGCTCCATCCTGCAGCGCTCTGCAGAGGACATGGTGCTGCCCAGCACCCCCAGTGCAGGCTCTTACCTAGGCTGGGAGAGGGCTGCTGGGGGAGCAGGTAACAAGTCAGAACTTTTTCTCCTGTCTTCTCATCATCCTCAGTCTGAAATTTCAGCATGGGCTGGGACTGGTTTTCTGCCAGCCACAGGGCCTTCAGGTTCAGGTTTGTCAAAGCAAAGGGCAGGTTCTGCAGCCTGCAAAAGCAAAGATCTGCTAGTGAAACTCACCTGGCAATAAGGGGACTCAGCTCAGCCCCAGGCTGCCTAGCCTCACTGCAGAGGGACAGAGCCAAGCTACTGCAGGACGCCCCCTCACCCATGCTGCATCCGTATGGGTGCTGGACTTCAGTAGCCCACCCTCACCCCCAGCAGATTTCAACAGAGGACAACTCCCATCAGCCATGTGAAAAAGAAGGACTTTGAAGAGGAATCTAAAGACAGAAAAATGAGTCCTTCACAGACCAGTACACAGAGACTGTTCCAGAGAGCAGCTCCAGTCAGTGCTACCAAAATCCTGCAGCTAAAGTCTGCAGTCTCTCAGAAGAGAGCACAGATCCTTCACACCAGAGCTGTGCACACTGGGAACATGGCTTTGCCACCAGCCACCCGAGGACTGATGGCACAAGGCTACAAAACCTATGGGAAGGCAGAGAGTGGACCAGGCTTTCTCTTGGTCTTTACCCACGTGGCAAAATGCCCCCACATCCCGTGTCAGCTCTGTCCTGGGTGCAGCAACATGGAGAAAAGGCTTTGCCAGCAACGCCCAAGAGACAAAGCCCTGAGCAGCCAGAGCCCGCCTGGGCTCCTCCGGACCTGGCAGCAGCACAGGGCCGGCATCTCCCAAACCACAGCAGGGCCCAGCGCACCGCCCCTCACAGCAGCCCCCCGCCCCTTGTGCTGCTGACCTGTTCCCAGCCACATCCAGGACGTGGAGCTCGGTGGTGTTGGCCAGCTCCGGGGGCAGCAGGGCCAGGCGGTTGTCACGCAGGGACAGCACGTTGAGGTTGGCACAGCCACCGATCTCCGCCGGCAGCGACGTCAGACGGTTCCGGTCCACGTTCAGGTTGGTCAGCTTGCCCAGCTTGCCCAGAGACTTTGGCAGGGCCTGGGGAGGAGGGGATGCAGGGGTTGCAAAGGAGAAGAGTGGCAGAATGAAGGCGAAAAGGCAAAAAGCTCTGTCTGGGGAGAGCTGCTCTCTGGCCTAACTCTCCTGAAGCTCTCACTACAGCCCTGGGGCAGATCCTCCCCAGGATCACGGGTTGTGAGGTGCCAACTCCTCACCTCAGCCCAGCACTCAGAACACGCTGGCCAAGATTCTTCTCCTGCTCCTCTGCCTGTTCCCAGCACTTGTGTTTGGACAATCAAATCGTAAGCAGTCTGCAGCAGCCATTTCAGAGCAGATACTCCATGGCCTCCTGCCAAACACAGGCTCTGATGGAGCCTTATTTCCCCCATTCTGGGCTTCAGAACTCCATCTCCTCGGGCCAGCACCCCAGCTCCTCCAGGGCCACCTCTCTGGCAGATTCTACCAGGGTCTTCTTCAGAGCCTGTGAGCTCAGTGGAACAGTGATCAAAGCAGCTGGAGCACACTCAGGGATCTGGCCCAAAGGCCAGAAGGTGGGAAAAGGTCCCTGACACGTGGCTAAGGAACAGCAGAGGAGAGGCAGGCAGCTGCTGGGGCACCTACCGTCAGCATGTTCTCCGTCAGGATGAGCTCAGACAGGTTCTCACAGTCCCCTATTGACTCTGTCACCTCTGTCAGCCGGTTCTGGTCCACCTTGAGGATGGAGAGCTGCTTCAGCTGACCTGGCCAGGACAAGAAGAGAGGTGTGAACCATGCCACCAAGATTATGCTGCTGCTTTATGTTCATCTGGCCAAGAAGAGAAGGCTGAGAGGAGATCTTATCAACCTCTATAAATATCTGAGGGGGTGGTGCCAGGCTGAAGTTGCCAGGCTCTTCTTGGTGGTGCTCAGTGATGGGAGAAGGAACAACAGGTACGAGCTGGAACACAGTAGGTTCCACTATCAACATGAGGAGACACTTCTTTATGGTGAGGGTGACAGAGCACTGGAACAGGTTGTCGAGTCTCCTTCTCTGGAGACTTTCAAGACCTGTCTGGACACATTCCTGTGTGGCCTGCCCTAGGTGATTCTGATCTGGCAGAGGGTTGGACACAATGGTCTCTGGAGGTCCCTTCCAACGCCTAACATTCTGTGATGCAGGCACTGCCTTTGTTCCATCCAGGCTTGTCCACAGGTTTCATTCATGCACAATGCAGATCAAGAACCTGAACTTGTCCTGTACAGCTCTGCTCACCAGGATCACCTACTGCTTCTGCACTCAGCTGTTGTGACTACGTCCACCAAGCCCTAATCTCCTGTCACATACCACTTTACCTGAAGCTCCCCTGCCAGGAGCACTGCCCTGAAGTCCTCCCCCATCCCACAGCACTCACCAATCCCATCTGGGATGCATTCCAGCAGGTTCTGGGACAGCAGCAGGTCTGTCAGTGCCACCAGCCCACTGATCTCATTGGGCAGCTGCTCCAGCTTGTTCTCCGACACATCCAGGCACACCAGGCGGCGGAGGTTGCCCAGCTCCTAGGGTCAGAGAGGAGACGTTGCAGTGGCTGAGGAGGGATCAAAGGAGAAGCCAGGGCCCTGACGGGCACTCACCAGGGGCAGGGCCGAGAGCTGGTTCCGGTCCAGCCAGAGCTCACGCAGGTTGGGCAGCGCTCCCAGGGTGTCCGGCTGCAAGAGAGCAGGACAGCGACAGCATCAGGCCCTGCCACGGCCAGAACCTGCTCTAGGAGGCCACAGGTCACACCATGCCTCTGCAAAGCAGCACCTGCTGCTGCTCCCACGCCTCCTGGAGCCATCCACCAAATGGTTCAGGAAGCTCATCTCTGGTGTGCCACAATCCAGCAGCACACATCTGGAGATCTCTGCACAAAGTCCAGCAGGGACTGTCTGGGAGCAGGCAGGACAAGAGCTGAACTGGGGTTTGGAAATCCCAGCCTTCCTGAAGGAATGAGATGTTCCCCTCCTCAGACATGAGCACAGACGTTTGGGGAACAGTGGCCAACTCAACACCTTCATCACATCGCTCCACAGACTCTAAGGAGACTCTGGAGCTCGTGCTCCTGGTGGGTATCAGACACTGCAGCCTCATGCACAGTGAGATGCACAACCTCCTCTGCCTCACAGGTTCTGGAGGGGCTCTGCTGAAGAGCATGACAGGACAGGAAGAGCAGGACCCAGTGACAGCTTCACCCACAGCTGCAGAATCAGAGTCTCACTGGACGCCCCCGAGTGCCCAGACAAGCTGGATCTCAAGGCTGGCACTAGGCATGCCTCCATGGGGACACCCCAGTGCCAGGACACACACCCCACACTGGGTGACTGCACTGCCAGGAGAACATGGCAAGCTCCCACACTCTGCAGCAGGGAAACTACATGGGAAAGAGACAGGCAGAAAGCTGTCCCAGGAGCGAGGAACAGCAGCTCGGGGCAGAGCAGCACAGAAGACAAAGGAAGCTGCAGAGTCCCTGGAAAGGAAGGTCCTGGAGCAGCCAGACAGCAATAGACATCCCAGAGCAAAAGTGCTTGGACAGAGCAGTGCAAGGTGTGCCTGAGGAGAGCAGGAAGCAAGACACAAGGGCTAACACATGGAGAGAACATCAAGCTGGGAACAATGACTAGGCCACGGTGGCAGATCAGAACCTTCCCAAATACCCTGTTCCTTGCATTTCAGATGAAAACCCCACTTGTTTCCACAGAGGTCTAGGGTTCTGCCCCTCCAACCACCCACAGGCCCTCCCCCACCATCCCTCACCTACCAGGACTTCCAGGTCATTGCCACCAAGATCCAACTGCTCTAACTTGACAAGGAAGGAGAGCGAGCTGCAAGAGACAGGGAGCAGAGAGGGGAAGAGAGGGAGAAACAAGAGAGAAGAACGAGAGGTTAGCACCTGGGACATTCACCTCACAAATCAAACCATTTCTAGTAACTCCTCAAGCTGCTAGGGCAATCCTGACCTTCTCCACAATCCCTCTGAGCTAAGCAATTTGGGGGGGGTGGTACCTTCCCCAGGGCATCCAGTTCAGCAGCACCAGCAGCCCCAGTTCTCACTCCCATCAATTTGCCTTCTCCCCCTTCCACCATAAAACACCCTGAGCAAAACCAGGGCAGATAACAAGCCACAGCTGAACCCTGCAGGGACCAGGACCTGGGCACAGACTGACAACAGGAGTGGGGCAGCAGAGGACGACACATATCTGGGGGAGCAGGGGGAGCACAGCTGCAGGGAGAGGCAGGAAAGACAAACTCAGCAGCCTCAGGTTCCCCACTCAGGAGAAAGGCAAAGACAACACTGGCATGATGTCTCAGAGGACGTCAAGACATACAGACACAAGCTCACAAGACACTGCAAGAAGCCTTCAGGGCAGCCACAGCCTGTCCACAATGGTGGTCCAAGGATGTGCCCTGAGGATCCAGATGCATCACAACCTGGTGGTACAAAAGGCTGCAGCCCCAGACCACCAGCATTCAACTTTCCTTACACAGCCCAGGTGCTCATGGGCTCTCGCTCCTTCCCCACCAACTCCAACTGCCTCTTGCTCTGTGATGCCATCTCACAGCCCTGTCCATTTCCCCAGCAGGAAGGGTGCTCAGCTCCTCCTCTTCACAAGGAATTGTCCCAGCACAGAAGTCACTCTACTTCCACAGAACTGGAGCCATACTTCACAGTGCCATCCAGACCAAGGAAAATGTGAGACAGCACTACAAGACCTGTCTCAGGCTGGAACAACACTTGGGAGGCACAGGAGAAGCAGGCTGTCAGAGGGTGCTCATGCTGCCAGCTTCTGTAGAGGGAAGATGTGGTGACTTTGGCATCAGAGGCAAGGTGACAGTGCTAATCTGGACTGTGCTTCTACACCGTGTCATCACCAGATATGAAGCCTGGGAGATGACCACTGCAAACTCTTTCAGCTCCTTTGTGGAAGCATCTTGTCCTCTGGGCCAAAAGTGACACACATTTCTACAAGCAGATACAAGTGATGACAGAAAGCCTGGCAGGTACCCACAGGTCCCAGAGGAAAATAACCATCAGGAAGAGCATGTGCCTAAGTCAAAGCAACACCTCACAGTGAGGAGGCATGGCCACCACAAAAGAAAGACTAAAGCCCTGGCTGCTCAGAGGCTCAAACCTTGCCTGAGCATGACCATCAGATGCCTCCTCTGCCCTCACTCTTGAATAAAGCAGAGGAGCGAGAGGAAAACACAGGCAGCCAAACTGAAAAGCTGCCATGCAGAGCAAGAGGGCACTGAGGTGACCACAGCTGCATGCTTCACATGTTCACTGAGGAGTTTGTGTGGCTCCAGAACACTGCGACTCAAGGAGCAGTCAGGTACAATCCACTCCAACATCCATTCCAAGGATGACTGAATGGGTAAGCAGCAGGCTGAAACCTGGCTGACTGAGCTCATGTGGATTACAAACCTCAACACGCAGCTCTCATGGGCTCCAAGCCAGGACTAAGGCACAGACTGCTTGGTTCTCCCTCTCCTGCCTACCCCCCACAGCATCAGCTGTGCCAATCAGGCCCTCCAGCAGGAACTCCTCTCTGCCCCTGAGCTCTGGCACACCTAACAACACTTACCTCTTCTCCCTGGCTGGCTGATTGTGCCCACTGCAGGAAAGCCTATTATCCCACCCATCCCTCAGCCAGAGCTATCAGAAGGGATACCCCCAAACCCAGAGATGTCAGAAGCAAAGCAGACCTTCAGCCATAATCTGCTGCTCTTCAAAGGATCACCTGTACTGTACAGAGCTGTCCCTATACCCATATCAGGACAACTCTCTGTCTTTTTCCAAATAAATCCTTCATCTGCTCCACCTCTCCAGGAAAAATGGTTCTCACCATTTCCAGCAGCTTTCCTGGGGAACCCTGTGTGTTCCAAACCAGTCCTGACACAGAGGCTGAGGACCCTGACCATCCTTCCCTGCTCTTCAGCCCTGTGCCACCTCTCTCCCTCCTCACCCCAATTTACAGAAGTCCAGCAAGATGCAGCTAATTCATGGCAGGCCTTTAGCCTGTGCTACAGAAACAGCAAGTCCCTGAGGGATCAGTAAGAACAATCAGCAGGAGACTCCTGAAGCCACCAGACAGACACTCACGTGGGGAGAGTCTTTAGCAGGTTCTCACGTAGCTCCAAAGTCACCAGGTTTGCCAAACTGCAAGAGAAAAGGGATGGAGAAAGCCAGGTTCACTGACCAGGGCTTCAGGGATAGCAGGAGAGCTCATGTCCTTCCCTTGGGACCACCCTGGTCACCTGCAGGAGTGCGTGAGCACACGGATGGAGATGAGGGGAGGACACAGCACAGGAGGGGCTGCGACGGCTTCTGATGGATGTGACTGCTCATGGCACAGTGATGGGGACACAACACCGTGCCCAGGACAAGGAACATGGCATCACACACAGCACTGTCTGCCCCAAAAGATCAATGCCTTCAGAAAGCCCAGTCCCAGGGGGAGGCCCTGCACCCCACAGGCAAGGTCCCGTGGGCTCTGCCTTGGCCACCTGCTAACAGCCAAGCCAACAACCACCTCCACGTGATAGGACAGACCCCACCTGGCTGGGAAGGGGCAAACAGGGACTCAAAAGTAAGGAAAGGATTTGAGGACCCTGGGTGCACTCCTTGCCTGTGCCATAGATCACAGGAGCAGCAGCAGCTGGGACCAGGAAAAGATCCTTTCTAGAAAGGTCCTTTAAGAGCAACGGCTGGAGGTGCTCCAGGGCAAGCTGTAAGGGCGATGGCACACCCTGCCCTGCCACGTCCTGCCCTGCTGGGCTTCCCTCCACGGCAGCATGGCATCCCACCCCAGCCCACCTCCCCAGCCCAAGGGACCATGGCATACTCACTTCCCAATGTCATTGGGGAGGCTCTGCAGGGACACATCATTCAAGGCCAAGTGGCCCAGGCTCCGAAGCTGCGTGAAGCCCTCTGGAAGCCTACAGGCGTGGCAGAACAAACCACCATCAATGCTGTGCACAAAGCAAGCACTCAGCTCCTTGCTCTGATCCCCCAAAGCCACTCTTGTCACAATCAGTGCCCATGTGAGATTAGAAGAGCAGGAACCAACTCTGCCCTTGGCTCCTGGCCCAGGAGATGCCTGTTTCCAAGATGCCAACGCCCTCTTGCAACATGACAAGTCCAGGTGTGCAAACTGGGCTCTGCAGCACCCAGGAATGAATCCCAGACCAGATGATGCCACAGGATCCTTCAGACTTGGAAGCAGGGAGAGCTACAGAATCATCCAAATGCTCATCTCTGGGTGTTTGTGCAGATGACACTGCAGCATTCCCCAGGACCAAGGAGTAGCAGCAGAACAGCTCCAAGGTGCAACATAACCCACAAAAAAGAGCAGAAATCCTTTGCTGCTCTCAGGCTGTCCCTGGAGCTCCCCTGCCCCACTGCTCACGACACATCTCACAGCTCTGGGCCATGAGATGACCCTGACAGGTCACTGCTGGTGTAGCAATGCTGGGCTGGTCACTCCTCTGGGACAGGGTATCTCACTGATTAAAAGCTTTGCTGATAGCATGAGAGGAATCAGCCCCAGGACGCCCCAGGGGAGATTCAGGTTGGACATGAAGAACAATTTCTGCCCCTTGACAGTTGTCCAGGCCTAGCCCAGGTTGCCCAGGGTGAAGTCTCCATCCCTGGAGGGTTTCAAAGCCAGGGAGATGTAGTGCTGGGGGCCACGGTCTGGTGGTGTCCTGGCAGTGCTGGGTTAACAGCTGGACTTGAGGGCCTTAAAGGCCTCTTCCAACCCAACTGACTCCAGCTGTGTGGCTCTGGCACCACAAGAGGGAAGCAGAGAGTGGAAGCTGGTTAAAGGGTGGCTTGGGCAGCGCTTGCCCAGGAACACAAAGGGCAGGAGTCATCTGGAGCCAGACTGGCACCTACAGGGATCCTGCAGGCAAGACCTCGAGACACCAGTGCCTGAAATCCTGGTCCAGCAAGGCAAAGGAGCCACATTCCCAAAACACTGGGAATCCAGAGATGCAGGGAGAGGAGACTGAAGGAACAAGGCAGAGAGCCCCATTCCTGGACACAGCTCAGGGCACTGAGGTAGCAGGGAAGCCAACCCAACGGAGCTCAAAGGACAGCCACCCTAAGATGGGAGAGCAGAAAGGACAGGAGCAAGCAGCGGACAGCAGGAGGGCCTCTCTCTGCTCCTCTGTAGTAGGATAAGCCCAAACTCCTTCTAGTTTGTGCACCAGGCAGATAGGGATGGGAGCAGGGAACAAGCTTCTCCGGAGAGGACTCAAGTCCTCACCGCTGGCATCCATATGACTGAAAGTCATCACCCCAAGCCACAAGCCCCCCAGAAGATGCAGCACACACCAGCTCCTCCCTAGGCTGGAGAGCAGACACCTCCACGATTCTAGGCCTTCAGGAGAAGACAATTCCAAGATGAAGATCAGAGAAAGCTAGGGAGAAGGAGGAACTTTGCTCTCAGCTGGACAAAGGGTTTGCACCTGCCCTCCTACCTGGAGAGAGGATTCCCACTGAAGTCTGCGATCTCCAGGGACTTGCAGAATTTGATGCTTTCAGGAATTTCTGGAATGTCTGGAAAAAAATACATGAAAGGGATAAAAAACAAAAAGGCTTGAGAAGAGTCTACAAGGTGGAAAATGGGACAGCAGGTACAGCAACCCCATGCAGTGCTACAGGCTGGGGTCAGAGTGGCTGGAGAGCGGCCTGGCAGAGAGAGACCTGGGGGTACTGGTTGATGGTAGGTTGAACATGAGCCTGCAGTGTGCCCAGGCAGCCAGGAGGGCCAATGGCATCCTGGCCTGCATCAGAACAGTGTGGCCAGCAGGAGCAGGGAGGTCATTCCGCCCCTGTACACTGCACTGGTTAGGCCACACCTTGAGTACTGTGTCCAGTTCTGGGCCCCTCAGTTTAGGAAGGATGTTGACTTGCTGGAACGTGTCCAGAGAAGGGCAACAAAGCTGGTGAGGGGTTTGGAACACAAGCCCTATGAGGAGAGGCTGAGGGAGCTGGGGTTGCTTAGCCTGGAGAAGAGGAGGCTCAGGGAGACCTTATTGCTCTACAACTACCTGAAGGGAGGTTGTAGACAGGCAGAGATTGGTCTCTTCTCCCAGGCAGCCAGCACCAGAACAAGAGGACACAGTCCCAAGCTGCACCAGGGGAGGTTTAGGCTGGAGGTTAGGAGGAAGTTCTACACAGAGAGAGTGATTGCCCATTGGAATGGGCTGCCCAGGGAGGTGGTGGAGTCACCATCACTGGAGGTGTTGAGGAGGAGACTTGATAGGGTGCTTGGTGCCATGGGTTAGTTGATTAGGTGGTGTTGGATTATAAGTCGGATGTGATGATCTTGAAGGTCTCTTCCAACCTGGTCTATTCTATTCTACTGATGACGGCCTTGCAGAGCAAAGCCACCATACTGTCATGGGTCTGGACAAGAGGTGAGCACAGGGCTCGCTGCAGGACAGAGTGCCCAGAGCAGTGCGGGGCTCAGCTTTGGCCTTACCGTTGCGGGAGATGTCCAGCTCCACCAGCTGCATGAAGTTGGCAACCTCAGGGGGCAGCCTCTGGATTTCATTGTCACTCAGACCCAGCCTGCGCAGGTTCAGGAGCCTGAAGAAAGGCTACGACAGGAGAGCAAAGCGGAGTCAGCTCTGTGGGGAACTCAGCTCCGCGCCTCAGGGCAAAGCTGAGCAGCCAGCCACTGAGACAACTGCCTTCCCTCACCACCTCTGCCCTCTGAGCTGCTGCACGGATGAGAACCCTGATGAAGGTCAGCGAGATGGGAGGGTGAAAGAAGAAAAGCATTTAATGAGTTTAGCTTGAGGACTCCTTCACCACCTCCCCCTCCCTGGTGGGACACGGAATGGATGCTCCTCGCTTCCCAAGGCAAGTTCACCTTAGGCATTCAGAGACAAGCTCCATGAGGAGGACACTACGAAGCAGCTCCCCAGCAGGCATCACAGTGCCTAAGAGTCCGGCCCAGAGAAGCCAACAAAGGAGAAATGAGGGCACCTCCAAGCTGAAGGCCTGCCCCTGCTACCACACACATCTGACACCTAGAGGACCCTTCCCAGGTCAAGACACCAGTGACGAGCCCCAGCACCAACAGGGAACGAGTTTGTGTCACTTGTCCTTTCTAGAATCACCGCAGTCATCGATATGCTGGCTGGAGGGACCTCCAGAGCTGCCCCAGGCCAGCAGCACCCAGTTTCTTCACACCTGACCCTTCTCAAAAGTCATCTCTATCACCACATTCTAGACCCCAGCAGCATCTCAGGAGCTTACAGACCACCACCACCACTGCAATCATCCACTGAGCACATCCTGCAGCTGCTTCTGACCCCCTGGGACAGGAGATACTGGGCAGGATGGGACCCAGGGCTGTGGATTGTTTCAGAGCACCTGGGAATATCACCCAACCAACACTGGGCACTGCAGAAAACCTGCAGCTCGGAGCAGCCAGCCCAGGACCCACCAGCAGATAAAGGCAGAGCCAGGCTGCTGGGCACACCCAGCTGTCTCTGACAAGGAGTTTGGCCCCTACCACAGCACAGACAAGGGCTCTAGGGCTCCTCTAACCATCCTTGAGTCTTGGCCAAGCCTTAGCAAACTCAAAACTGGATGCACAAGTCAGTGGTGATGAAGTTCAGGCCCACAAAGGGACAGGCAGAAGCCACTTCCAATCTGTGCAACCATCCTGCCTGTCCCATGCCAGTGGCAGCGAGGGGGTCACGGTGAGCAGCTGAAGATGCACTCTCAGCTTACAGATCAGGAAGCACCTCCAGAGAGCCAGGGCTGCTCACACTGACCACACTGAGGAGGATCCAGCCAGGCCTGGAGGTTTGAACCTGCTTCCTCAGTTGCCTCTCCAAGTAATCCAGGCTGCCAAAACAGACCTCCCCAGGAGTACAGGCACTGGGGGTTGGGGCAGCAGGACACCCACAACTGTCACTCATAGCAGGGCCAATCATACCACTGGTGAGGTTTCTCTGCCATCTCCTGTCTCAGTCAGGAAGCTTTGCTGGGTGCAAGGGAATGTTTGAGGGACAGCAAGAGAGAGAGATTGAGAGAGAGAGAGAGAAAAGGAAGGAGGAGAGAGAAGAAGTTCTCTTGGCACTACACATCTTCGGTCCTTCAGGTTCAGTTTATCCAACACTGATCAGTTTAACAAGAAGGGAAGTAGGTGAAAGTCTAAATGACAACAAAGGTTCAGGCCAGAGCAGGAGGTTGGGAGACTTGATCTGCTATTGTTTCCTAGATCCTTCTCCTAATTTTAGAATGCAAGGAAATTCCAGGCAAGACATTGTGCTGACCTGCTAGAGGCTGCAGGCTGGGAAACAAGGGGAACAGAACATCCACAACTAGAGCTCCAGCACTGCTGCCTGCAGGGTCTCACAGGAGAGGTGCTAACCCTTCTTTAAAAACATCAACACAGAACAAACTGGGGCAATTCCTGGTGCAGGCTGCACTGCAGTCTGCATGAGAAGTGGTCAGTGACACAACAGAGATGAATTGTCTAAGTGTCTGTGGGGCAACCACCAGGTTGCCCTGAACACCAGCTGGAGCCTTGCCTACAGACCAAAGACCACCAAAATCCTACCATCACCACTTGCTGTGGCCTCCCTGGCCCTGCTCCAACAGGTCCATGTCTCTCCTGTGCTGAGGACTCCAGAGCTAGCCCCGGCACTGCAGGTGGGGTCTCAGCAGTATGGAGCAGAGGGGCAGAATTCCCTCCCTGCACCTGATGCTGGGGATCAGCCCAGGACAAGGCTGGATCAGGGCTTGGAGTGTTTGTTGTGTGAGCACCCAAAGCCCAGCTCCTGCTGGCAAAGCTCTTTACAAACCCCAGCAAGCAGTGAAGTTTGCTCTCACCTCTACTGCAACTGGAGTCAGTACGATGTACTTGGGGCTGCTGGTGGATGAGGCACGAGCCAGTAATGTGCACTTGCAGCCCAGAAGGTGAATCACACCCTGGGCTGCATCAAAAGCAGCGTGGCCAGCAGACAGAGAGGTGATTCTGCCACTTTGCTCTGCTCTGGTAAGACCTCACCTGGAGTACTGAGTTCAGCTCTGGGCCCCTCAGCACAAGGGAGACACAGACATGATGAAGTGGGCCCAGAGGAGGGGCACCAAGATGATCAGGGGGCTGGAGCCCCCTCTGCTATGAAGACAGGCCCTAAGAATTGGGGCTGTTCAACCTGGAGAAGAGAAGGCTCCAGGGAGACCTTATAGCCACATTTCACTATCTGAACAAGACCTGCAGGAAGGCTGGGGAAGGACTGTTTAGAAGGGCTTGTGGTGATAGGATGAGGGCAGTGGTTTGAAACTGAAGCAGGGTAGGTTTAGGTTGGACATAAGGAAGAAGCTCTTTACAGTGAGAGTGGTGGAACACTGGAACAGGCTGCTGCATTCTGTGAATGTGTAAGACACAGGAACATGGCATCACCAAGACCTGATGGGCTGCAAACACCACGTCCAACCTTTCATTCTCAGCTCTGGGCACTTCCACTCATGAAGCCCAACAGCCTGCACCAGAGACTCATTTGTGGCACTGGAAATGGAGAATAAAGTCATTTCCAAACTGCTGCTGGAAATGAGAGTGAAAGCTCCAGCCCTGTCCCTGTGGAGATCAGCAATTATCCTTTTCTCTAATCAACACTGATCCAGCCTTACACAGCTGGCAGGAGAGAAGACACCAATTCAGCACTACACTGAAGGTCTCTAGTAAGATGGAAACACACAGGTACGTGAAGAAGAGCGTGGCCAGCAGGTCTAAGGAGGTTCTTCTCCCCATCCACTCTGCCCCAGTGAGGCCACAGCTGGAGTCCAGTTCTGGCTCCCTAGTTCAAGAGAGACTGGGAACTACTGGAGAGAGTCCAGTGGAAGCTGGGAAGCTGCTGAGGGGTCTGGAGCATCTCTGTGAGCAGAAAAGGCTGAGAGCCCTGTGGCTGTTGAGCCTGGAGAAGAGCAGCCCCAGAGAGGATCTGATAAATGCTGAGAAAGTGCTAAAGGGGATGGGGCCAGACTCTACCCAGTGGTGCCCAGTGACAGGACAAGGGACACAAATTGGAACCCAGGAGGTTCCCTCAGAAGCAACCTCTTGGCTTGGAGAGTTCAGAGCCCTGAAGCAGAGTGCCCAGAGAGGTTGTGGACTGTCCTTCTCTGGAGAGCTTCCAAAGCCAGCTGGGCATCAGGATCCTGAGCAACCTGCAGTGGGTGAGACCCTGTGAGAAGCTGAACTCTGAACACATGGACCCAAGGACAAAAGTTGAACACCTTGAGCACCACATCCAATGAGAAGAGTGGAGAAGAGGTGACTGTCAACAATACACAGAGAACACTGCCAACAGCAGCACCTGCCACAGGCTCACAGGGCCATTTGCATAACCAAATAAAAAGCCTCAAATGTCCCTTTTTGCTGCTGCCAGGCAAACACTGAAGCGTGCAACCAACAGGAACAGCAGAACAGAATCAGCAGAACTTCAGGAGCCCCCTGACTGTGACAAAGCTTTCAAAGTAAACCACACCAGTCACTTGGAAGCTGCACATACACGAGTCACAGCTACCTGCCCTCAATGGGCTGGACTTCAAGAAACTCCAGCAAGCCCACAGACCACACTGAGCTGCTCTGCTCCTGATAAGAGACACAATGCTCACCATTCAGCTAGGTCCAGCTAACCATGGCTAGGCTGGAATGACTTTGCTTCTCTCTTAACAATGACCAATGGCTCAGCAGTTCTGGAAGTCCCACTTCAACATCCACGCCGTGATACATGAAGAACTGAGAAAGGATGAAGGCCCAGTGCAACTACCAATGAACCTCTGGACTCAGAGCACTGCCTTTGGAGTCACCTTAGAGAAGAAGAACATCAGACTAAGAGAGCAGAATCACTGCTGTGATGGTCAAAAATTTCATTGCAAAGGAACAGAAATGTCAGCTTCTGGTGGAAATATCCTACAGAACTCATCTCCAGCAGGTAGTTCAGTCCTACCCAAGGAACATCTCCCAGCAGCAGGCTGGTTTGATTTGGGGTTATGCACAGCAGCAGCAGCAGGAGGCTCAGCCAGTCCATGAGAAGAAGAAACACCGGTAGGGCTCCATCTGGCAGGTTGACCTCTGGCTCCTGCTGAGGAACCTGGGTAGTGAGGAGGGCCTGAGCCTCACACCCTGCCTCATCTAGGACACATTTCTTACTGGTAACATAAGGAGGAAAGAGCCACCTTGCAGGGCTTCCCACCCAGTGAGAGACAGAAGCACACAAGCCCATGGAGTGCAGCTCACGGCCAAGCCAGGGCCACCCACGGCTCCAGTCCCGGTCACTGGGGAGCTCCGCATGGAAAAGCAGAGGCCACATCCACCCAGTTCAGAGATGAGCTTCTGGCTTCATGTCCTCACCGTGGCACAACTGCTCCCCAACAATGGACATGGCACTGCCCACAGTTGAGAGGGGGACCTGTCCAACTCCTGAGCAGAGATAAGCCTGACAGCCCCTGCACCCCCTCCTCACTCCTTACACAAGGAACTCCAAGTGTCCATCTCCAAAAACAGCTCCACCAGCCACCTCCTGTTCTGCCAGAGAGTGGAGCCAGCCCCAGTGTCTTCACCCCCAGCCTCCCTCAGCACCAGGCACCTCGCTGCCTGTGGGCACCAGCACAGAGCTTCCAGC
Organism: Picus viridis; assembly: GCA_033816785.1. Taxonomy (NCBI): domain Eukaryota; kingdom Metazoa; phylum Chordata; class Aves; order Piciformes; family Picidae; genus Picus; species Picus viridis. The sequence continues at coordinate 27,564,618 of CM066572.1, forward strand.
TGAACATCAGCCAAAGCAGTACAGGAGAGCAAGGGAGGGGTGCAGGGTCCCACATGCAGCAGGGCACTCAAAAAGGCAATGTGCATCACAGAGGCAGGTCCAGCAGAACCACAGAATGGCTGAAGCTGGAAGGCACCTCTCAACATCAGCTGGTCCAGCCTCTGCTCCAAGCAGGGTCAGCTAGAGCAGGTTACCCAGAGCAGTGTCCACTCAGGTCTTGAGTACCTCTAAGGATGGACATTCTACAACCTCACTGGGCAGTGTGTTCCAGTGTCTCACCACCCCTCCAGGAAAGGAAAACCCAAAATTTCCTCTGTGTCACTCTGTGCCAGTTACTTCTTGTCCTGCCCTTGTGCACCACTGAGAAGGGTCCAGTTCCTTTCCCTGAGAGCAAACTCACATCAGTGAACCCCCCCAGGCTGAACACTCCCAGCTCCCTCATTTTCACCCCATATCACAGATACCTCAGTCCTTTATTTATGTCCAAGTCTTCCCTGCACAGGACATGCTCCTCCAAAGCGAAACAAAGGGGAAGAATCACCTCCCTTGACCTCTGTGGCAGTGCTCTTCCTAGCTGCTTGTCAGCTTGAGGTCCCCCAGGGCCCCCAGTGTTCCTGCAGAGCTGCTTACCAGGCAGTCAGTGCCCTGCTCGTCCTGCTGGATGAGGTTGTTACTTTTCAGGTGCGGAACTGGCAATAGCAGCCTTCCACTACCCAATTTTCCCAGCCTGCTGAGGTCCCTCTGAGCAGCAGCACAAGGACCTGGCACAGGAAGGTCACACACAGCATGTTCATAAGCAGCCAAGCCACAAAGGGCCCTTGTAAGCCCTGTCTCTTGTCTGTGAGAGGCCCCAGAAAACCTCTGGAGGAGGTTCCATCCTCCTCTCTGCAACCAGCGTGCCTCCAGCTAAGCTGTGTTCCTTCAGCACACCAACTGCGACAGCATCCTCCAGAGTCCTGCCTCCAACCATCCACACTGACCTCTGAGAAGCTCCCAGCGCTGCTGGTGGGGCTGCAGCAACGCCCCAGGACAGCAAAGAAGCTCCTGGAGCTATGAGGTTGGCCTGGAGAAGCACGGCGCTCAGATAACCACGCTGGGAATTTGGCCACCACCCCCGAGGGCTTCCTTTCTCTGCTCAGAGCCCAGCCTCCCAGCCCTGCTCGCTCTTTCAGGCAGACCAGGCGGTGGAAATTGAAAGGAGGAGAAGGGACAATGGATGAAAGGCTCAGCACAGCCCCGCTGAGCTACCCTCGGCTGTGCCCCTTCCCACGAACAACAGAACCCGAGGGCAGGCCGGGAAAGCCTCCTCTCCCCAACCACCTGCCCCCAGCCGCCCCCGGGAAAGCCTCCTCTCCCCAGTCAGCTGCCCCCAGATCCCCCCAGGAAAGCCTCCTCTCCCCAGTCAGCTGCCCCCAGATCCCCCCAGGAAAGCCTCCTCTCCCCAGTCAGCTGCCCCCAGACCCACCCCCCGGAAAGCCTCCTCTCCCCAGTCAGCTGCCCCCAGACCCTCCCAGGAAAGCCTCCTCTCCCCAGTCAGCTGCCCCCAGACCACCCCCCCGGAAAGCCTCCTCTCCCCAGTCAGCTGCCCCCAGACCCGCCCAGGAAAGCCTCCTCTCCCCAGTCAGCTGCCCCCAGACCCCCCCCGGAAAGCCTCCTCTCCCCAGTCAGCTGCCCCCAGACCCCCCAGGAAAGCCCCCTCTCCCCAGTCAGCTGCCCCCAGACACCCCCCCGGAAAGCCTCCTCTCCCCAGTCAGCTGCCCCCAGACCACCCCCCCGGAAAGCCTCCTCTCCCCAGTCAGCTGCCCCCAGACACCCCCAGGAAAGCCCCCTCTCCCCAGTCAGCTGCCCCCAGACACCCCCCGGAAAGCCACCTGTCCCAGTCACCCCATGCTCCTCAGAAGAGACCTGGCGGGGCTGGCCCGCGGCTGTGCTGCGAGGGAGGGAGGGAGGCAGGCAGGGAGGGAAGGGATCCTGCCCCAGGACGCCCCCGGCAGGCTGGTGACACGGAGCAGGGTGAGGGACACGGAGTGACCAGGCCCACCAAGCTCCCTGTGCCTGCAACCACCATGGCCACGAAGTCCTTGAGGCGAGGCCAGAGCCCTGTGTCCCTCCACGACCCACACTGCAGGACCGGCCCTGGTGTCCCACAGCTCCGTCCCAGCCGCAGGACCACGCAGCCACGGCAAGCGAGCAGGGAAAGGTGCTGCAGCCTGGCACTCGGGCAGCACCGACTGCTCCTGTACACAGGCTGCTCCTCACCTCCAGGTCAGCCCCAGGGTGCTGTCACGCCCCTCTGAATCTCTGCTTTCGTGCAGCTATAGCAAAGATCTCCTGGCCTACCCAAGGCTCAACTCCAGCTCTCTCCCCACCTGGCTGTGCTTAGGCACAGAGACACTCTCCACGATCCCTGCACTAACTCACAGCACTGAGACACAGATGAAGCCATCCCACGTGTCCTACCAGAGGTATCTGTCCCATCTCACACCTCAAGCTTTGGTCCCACCAAAGGCACCGTGCCTAATCCCAGGGGAAGGGGAACCAGGACATCAGGGTCTTTGCCACACCATCAACTCACTGCACTCCTCTGACAGCCCACATGCTCCTGCTCTACCTGGAAGAGAACCATCCCCACAGTGGCCAAGAGGGAGCCAGGAGGGTAAGTGGAAGCCCAACCTCCTCTAGCAGTCTCTCCAGAGAAGGAGCCATGCTCTTGTGGCAGCAGACAGCCCAAGGAGGCTGTCCCAATGCCAGGAGCCTGCTGCAAACAGCAGACAGGACAGAGCAGCTGTCAAGCGTCATCAGGGTGCAGAGACATTCTTCCCCTCCACCAAGCAAGTTCTCAGCAGGCCTCAATGAAACACCCCCAAGATGGGGCATTTCTCAAGGTGAAAGAGCTGCAACTCTGCTGAAGGGCAGCAGGGCACCCAGCTCTCACACACACAGGGCTCCAACAGGCTCAGATGCAGGCCAAGGTCTCCAAAATAAGCTGGTGACCATTTACATATCTGGAGACCAGGAACTGAGTCTGAACCTTGACTGTGGTCTTCAAACTGGAATCCCACAAAGCCTTCTGGCTTCTGCAGCCAGAACCATCAAGGTGTTCCCAAGCTCTGCTGGGCAACAGTAGGTCCCAGAGACCTCCTCCTGCCCAAAATCAAGCCAGGCTGCCTCCGAGACGAGGGCCCAGAGCCAGGGGTGCTTGGACCAGGTGGTTCTGCTGCAGGACTGAGCACACCAACAACTGCTGCATTCCTGCTCTAACACAGGCTTAGAGGTGCAAGGCAGAGGCTCTGCTAACCTTTCCAGCCCTGGAGGTGTCCCTGATGAGGACAGGTCCTCCTTACATCTCATGACAGTCAGAATTTCAAGTCCAGCTGTCAAACCCTGCTGGCAGAGACACACCGCCTCCAGCAGTACAGCACACATTTAATTAAAGGCAGGAAGATAATTACAACTCTCCTGGTGATTCAGGAGCAGGAGGAGGGCCTGGTTTCCCATGCCACCAAGGGATGGGCTCCCAGCAGCACACAGCAGAGCTCCACAGTCATCCCCACACAAAGTGAATGCCCATGGGCAAGAGGTGTTCATCAGCAGGGACAGAGCAGCTCGAGGTGCCCTCAGCTAAACCAGGTCAGGCATCTGAACCACATTCCCTTCACATCTCTCTGGGTAAACCTGGGCTTGGCCTCTTAGGTGATGCCCATGCAGCAAGCAGAGGCTCTACTGTGTGCTCCACAGCCAAGGGTCCCTACACACAACACATGTTGGCCCCAGAGACCTACAGAGTGAACACCACCGGGGTCCCTCCTTGTCCCCTTTCAGTGCAGAGCTGACCTCTGGCAGCGGTGCCCATGAGGCTGCCTCTGGGGACACCAGCTGCATGGGAGAGGCTGAGGAGGAGCTGGAAGCAAAACCAGCAAAGCAGAGCATTTGGGAGCTGCTCAGGTCTGAGGTTACACTCGGTCCTCCAAGTCACTCTGCTCAAAGCCAACACCTCACAGGTGAGGCCACAGAACCAGCCAGACCTGTCCTCCACAGCAGGGCAGCTCGGGCATGAAGCCAGCTGCAGGAGCCAGGCCATCTCCAGCAGAGCCAGGCTGTGTCACCTGGCAGTGAACCCAGGACACACCTTTCCCTGCACCAAGGAGCAATGCACACCAGGTGCCCTCCCACAACAGCCAGGTTCCAGAGGAATCACTCCACCTGAAATCCAGTCGGCATAAGGGAGCCAGTGGTCACCCAATGCCAGCATGGGGGGAGGCTGGAAGGGACCTCTGGAGATCATCCAGTCCACCCCTTTGCTACATCAGGGTCACCCAGGGCAGGGTGCAGAGTGGGCTGCAGAGGCCAAAGAAGTAATCATCACTGCTGAGAGAAGAACATCAGTTTGGGGCTCCAGCAGAGAGGCCCCCATAGGCTAGCCCTGATACTATGGGGAGAGCACCAGTACCAATGCAGACCCCCAGCCCTGGGCACCTGGTGCTAGTATCTAGAGACTCAGCCTGACACCCCTGGGCAGTGTGGAACAAGACCACAGGCAGCGAACACAGCAGATGCCATCCCAAACAAGAGGTCTCCCCAGGGACTGACCCCAGTCACAGCAGCTCCTATTCCACACTCCTCCCAGAGTTCACCACAGACACCAAACTGGCTGCAGCCTCTCCTAGCCACAAGCACACAACCACCAACACCTGGAAGACCACAAGAGTCCAGAGACAGCTGATGGTTTGCAGCAGCCTTCAGCTGAGCTGGGGCTTGCAGAGGGGCCTCAGGAAGAGGAGACACTCCCCAGGCAGACCCTGGACAAGGAGGGGACACAGGAACAGCCCCACGTGTCCCCACACACACCAGAGCCAGGAGGAGATGACCCTCAGGCAGCAGGCTGCCCTGGAACGCAGGCTGCGGATTTCCGACCATTTAACCCCAGTCTCAGGCCCTGAGGAATGCAGCTCAGACACGCAAGAGCCCTTGGTCAGGGAACATTCCAGCCAAGACAAGGTCCTCTCCACACCATGGCTCCCCAGCTGCTGCTTCCTGGGCATTGAGTGGGGCCTGAGGAATGCAGAACCTCTTGGGGCCAACCAGCCACTGCAGACAGCTCACTGACCAGGACCTGCTGCCCTGCACACAGCTCACTGACCGGGACCAGGACCTGCTGCCCTGCACACAGCTCACTGACCGGGACCAGGACCTGCTGCCCTGCACACAGCTCACTGACCGGGACCAGGACCTGCTGCCCTGCACACAGCTCACTGACCGGGACCAGGACCTGCTGCCCTGCACACAGCTCACTGACCGGGATAGATGCAGGAATGGAATCTCTGGTCCAAATGCCCTGATGTACCAATTCATGGCCACAGAAAGGAATCCCCAGGCCAGAAGCAGATAACCACAGCACAGTTCACACCTTGCTCTAGAGAAGAGCTGTGGGTGCTTTACTGACAGGAGCAATTCATGGTCTCAGACATGAAGGTGGCAGCAGCAAAAAGACCCCTTCCTGAAACCACAGCAGCAGGACTTCCACTCCAGTCCTTCACAGGAGGCCAGGACCAGTCCAACATCCAGTGCCACCAACACACCAGCAAGTCCTGCACGGCCATGGAGCATCCAGCAGCATTTTCCATCAGAATACTGGAAAAACACTGACCTGGAGACCTGCTGAGATCACTCCATGGGACACTGCTCTGGCCATGGGTGCAGAAGCAAAACCTAACACACCCCAAGCACTAGTCACTGACTTCTCCTCTTATCTACTCTACCATTTATCTCATCCTACCCAGCCCTGACACACCAGCACCTCAGGAATGGCCTCCTTCAGCATAACAAAGAGGCTTAACTTACCAACCTAGCTTCCTCTGACCAAAGAAGGGCCACCCAACAATTGCAGAGAGCAGAACTTGCTTCTCTGTCATGCCACAGATCTGAGCAGCAGGGAGAAACAGACCGAGTTCCACAAGAACCTCCTCCAGCTGTCTCAGGTGTTTTCATGAGGCAGAAATCCTATCACCCCATGAGTTCACACAACAAACAGCTGTATCTCCAGCAGCAAGGGACATCAAACCAACCAACCCCAACAAATGAGCTCTAAGCCTGAAACTGGCCAAGGAGCTCAAGTTGATTAACTGGAAGACAGCGACTCAGACTGCAGCAGACTGGAAACTTGGGGCTCACGGAAGCACATCTGGGGGGCTGAGAGAAGAAACTCTTCCGGAAGAGTTAAGTGCCCCTGTGTGGAAGGAGAGAGCAGGAGATTCTCAGACACAAAGGAAACAAACAACTCTGAACAGGAAGAGCACAAAGAGCAGGCAGGTGCCAAGGCAGCTCTCAGGGGAGCAGTTCAGACATCCACCATTAAACACCCTGAAATGGAAAGAGGAGGAGTCAGAAGCCACAGAAAACCTTGCAGTGCAAGAGCTCTGCAGGCCTCACAGCCTGTCTCAGTGTCCACCAGGTTCCTCCACCACCATTCCCCACCTCATCCCAGCTTCTGTCAGTGAAACGAAGGTATGAAAGCCAGAAACAGTCAGAGGAGAGCTAAAGATGTTCACCAAGTCCTGCCTTTCCCTCTAACCATCAACAAAACATCTCAGTCACTCCTAGCAGACACTCAGACAGTAGTCAGAGGGAATAAGGAGAGGTCTCAGAGCAGGTCAGCTGATAGCTCCGTAGGGCCACATGCAGTGTCCTGGGAACATGAGTGAGGGAAGGTGAACCTATGCCAGAAACTGTCACCAAGGAACAGGAGGCAGCCCAGAGGTGCAACTGGGCCCCAGGCTCAGCAGTCAGTGCACCCAAAGACACAGAGGATGTCATTAACCACAAGACAGAGATGCACCTAGAGGTGCACCATAACCAGGTCAGCTGAATCCAGGGGACAGACTGGGGAGGTGGTGACCTCCCCACATCACACAAAACCAGCACAAATGAAGGTGGGAGGCAGCAGCATGCAGGCCACAGTCACCCACATCTTTGTGATGCCTTTGCACCACTGGACCTCCTCACCACCCAGCAGGTCTTTTTATCTCACTGTCACACTCTCTTGAACCTTCTCCAAGACTTGAAGCCCTTCTGAGATGCACACAGGGCAGCACACCCACACACTGTCCCTCAGCCAAGGTGGCTGCACACCCTGGAGCTCAGAGGGTGAATGTTCACAGTCAGCTCTTGTTTGCAACCCTGGAAGGACAAAATCACTTCTGTGCTCCTCTTTCCCATTCCCTTCTTTGTATCACAGAATGGTTTGAGTTGGAAGGGATCTTAGAGAGCATCCACTTCCAAGCCCCCAGGAGGGTCAGAGACATCTCTGACTAGACCAGGCTGCTCAAGGCCCCATCCAGCCTGGCTCTGAACACTTCCAGGCTTAGAGCCTCCACAGCTCCCCTGGATAAGCTGTTCCAGTACCTCACCACCCTCACGGGCATATGCCCAAGAATTTTATGCCAGAAGAGCTGCTAAAGCTCTTCTCTCCACAACTGAGCTGCTACCATGCCAGCACAAACCCCTGGCCACCTCCCAGGGTTTGGATGACAGACGGTGACTGCACAGAGAGAGGAAAGGACGAGGTGAAATGGCCTGCACCTATCTCATCTTCTGGGCAGTACCACGTCCAGACCACCTGGCTGTGGAGGAACACCACCACATCCATTTGTACCCATCAATTCACGCAGCCCTGAAGCCCCTGGAGGAAGCAGAGAGGTTTGCCAACTCTGCACACAGGTCCCACAGCAAGCAAGTGAAACCAGTTCCCTGACTGGTTTTGTTAAGCAAATGCAGCTGGCAGGTTTGACATGGCCCACAACGCAAAGAATTCACAGGCAGAATGCAGAAGGTGCCCAGGAGGTGCCCACCACATGCTCAACAGTTAATGGGTACCAAAGCTGGCTCAGTCTGGTGAAGCCTGGAGAATTCCAGCCACCAATTCCTGGCTCCCCAACTTTCTCAGGAGCAAGGAGAAATCGAAAGAAGCAGCTTTGCTCCTCCATGAAGTGACTAAAGCCCAAGATGCTTCTGGCAGGCCCCAGATGCCAGGAAATTAAAAGCTGATCTTAATTAGCTTTGCAAGGCCCCACCTTGTCTTGGGAAAGTGACAAACTGCTCTCAGGTTTCACCCTACTCCAGCAGCTGGATCCAGGCTCCAGACAAGGACACTGGATGCTGTCACCCTAGCCCACGGCAGCCAAAGGGGAGGAATGGCTGGAACCTGGATGGTTTCTGCTGGCCAAAATGGTCTGGCCAAGGGGTAAACAACAGGCCTGGGCAGAAGGGTCCATGCTGGGCCCACAGGTCTCTTCCCTCTGGTGCTCTAGGCAGGTGTCCACCTCTCAGCTCCCAGTGAAAGGCAGTAACAGCTCACTGGGCAAGACAAAAGCTGCTCTGCACTGGGCCCAGTCTGTCGTGGGAGCATGAGGAAACGGCAGAGAGCAACAACCCCTCCATGGACATCCCCAGGGCTTGCCTCTCCTGCACCACTGCTGCTCAAAACCTTGGTATCAAAGCCAGCTCTGCAGCTTTCTCCTTTTCCCCACCCTGCACCTTCCTTCTTTTCCCCTCCCTGCACGGCCCCAACCTCACGACATCTCCTGCCCAAGGATCCTTCCAGCAGGCCTCCAGCAGCCATCACTCCTGCTGACACAGGAGAGGTCTCCTCCCTGCTCCGCAATAACTTGTTCACGACTTTCATCCCTGCTCAGCTCCACCCTCTCCTCCTCCTACACCAGGTCCCAGTGCTGCTCCACCCAAGTTTCCTCCAACCTCTCCCTTCTGCCTTTCCCATGCTCCAAACCTGAGCACTCCTGAGAGCACACCAAGAGCCTCTGGATCTGCTCCTGGGCTGTGACCGGCTCCATCCACCACCTCCAACTTCCTCTGAATTCCAGACTGCGCTCATTCCTCTCTGGTTGAGACCTGCACCTCTGAAGTGCTCCTGAGAGTGGATTAAATGAGCCAGGTAGTTCTTGTAGCTCTCCTGAAATGAGAACTCTTGAAACCTCCACCCCAGCTGAAGCACCTGCTATTAACCTGCACTTCGGGGCCTGCAGAAGTCACTTTGTGGCAGGTAGGGCAGGAGTCGGCAGTGTCAGGCTGTCCTCCTCTGAACGCAGAGGTGCGCACCCTGGTGCAGAGCACAGGGACCTCTCAAACGGAGGTGATCGTTTTATATTAAATTATCTCTGTCACCCTGGCAGCAAATCCCTGCACCCAGGCAGCAGATGCTCCTGACACAGATCCCATCCATCACTGCAAACCACCACAGCACAGCCTCCAAAATGGACAACATGGAATCAAAACAGGCAAGATTCCGCACAGGACAAAGCAAAAGGAGCGAGGCAGAGAGCATTTGGCACCACAGGACAGAGGCACAGACTTGGAGAAGGAACTGAGGGATGTGTTCAGGAAAGCCAGCAGGCCAGCAGATCATCTAATCAGATCAAGAGCGAGGCAGCAGCTGAAAGTCTTCCTGAAGCTGAGGTTCTGGTAGGGAGGAAAATGGTGCTGCAGAAAGAGTCAGAGGCTGCCCACATTTCTGGGACAAGTGGGACACAGACAGATGGGCAAGGCAAGCAGAAGTGGCCTGACAGCAGGCACCAGGCAGGAGGAGCCTAGGAGAGGAGGCAGATCAATTCCAGCATCTCCAAAGGAAGCCCCTTGCAAACTGCAGGTCAAGGTGGCCCTTCCAAAAGCCAGTCAGCCCTCCATTGATCACCTCCTTGTGGATGCCCACACAGCCCCCAACACCAGCATCCACAAACAAGGCCCTTCCTGCATGTGATCTGGACCACCTGGTCACTGCCAGGTAAGTTCTACAAGCACAAACCATTAAGACACACGTTGGCTGAAGCCTCAGATGGATCTAACCTTGTGTCCTAGTTTCACCAGGCTGATGACCTCTTCACCAGCTGCCTCCAGACCATCCATGCCATCAGCAGGAGGAAACCTAGGAGGGGCTGGAAAGACTCTGAGTCCTGCTTCTGCTCCCTCTTCCTGACATGTCTCTGGTGCACACCATCTTGAGGCAGCACCCACCAGCTCCTCAGTGTGCTTCAGGAGCAGCTCACACTCAAGGTGCTCTGCCTGGTTCCTCTCCCATTCCCCAGCTCCACATCTTTGATGCTCACTTTGCCTTGAGCAAGAGGGCATTTAGGTGTTGCTGGAGGAAGTCCGACACCCACCACGACCAGAGAAAGCCCAGGACAGCTGCCGATGGCACTGGATAGGGACAGTGTGGGTACAGCAAGTCCCAAACAAGACTCCCCACATCTCTCCTGGGGTACACCAGAAGATGATACCCTCCTACACACTCTTTTAGTTGCTTTCTCTTCCATGACCTGATCCACTTCTCTCCTAAGAGGAAGTCGACTTTGAGCACCCATTACACCATCTGGCAGCAGCTCCACTCCACTTTACCTACATTTTGCATGACAAAGTATTTCATTTATTTGGAACTGCACCCTTTTTGGTTTCACTGAGTCCCCCAGTCCTCCAGCAGGAAGCAGCAGCGGTCAGTGGCTCCTGTTCAGTCCATCTGTGATACTCCAGAGCTCTCATTTGATGGGGGAATGGCGCCACTGTTTTCAGAAGGGAGCTCGTGGCTTCAGTTGGAAGGGACCTTAAAGATCAGTGAGCCCCAGCCCCACTGCCATGGGCAGGGACACCTCCCACTGCACCAGGCTGCTCAAAGCCCACATCCAGCCTGGTCTGAAACATTTCCAAGGATGAAGTGCCCACAAACTCTCTGGGAAACCTGTTCCAGCATCTCATCACCCTCAGAGCAAAGAGCTTCTTCCTAATCCACCCTGCTCTAGTTTCAGACCAAAAAAGATTGTCCACTGGGTGTGATCACACTGTTCCTCTGACTTCACCACAGTTCTTCCGGGAGCAGAGGACCAGACTCTTCCCTGCCTGCTCTCTGTTGTTTACCTAATCATGATATGTGTGGGAACTCAAACACCAGAGAGGAACCATGATCACAGGTGAAGTCCTGGCAAGAGCTCTGGTGCTCCCAAGCCACACCAACACAACAGCCCAGGTTCAATAGCAGAGCTCATGGACACAAAGCCATTGAGTGACAGCAGGGAGGAGATGTGGTACTCAGGAGACACAGCACCTGCACTCGTGGGCAGGACTAACTCTGTCTGATCACAGACTGACCAAATATCGATATAAAATGAGAGTGTATCATTCCAGGGATGATGTTCACCAGTTACCCAGACCCCAGCAGTTTCTCAGCCCCAGTGGGCCACTGCAAACACAGGGCAGGATGGTGACCATGCAGCAGAGCAAGGTCTATCAGGTTCCTGGCAGCCAGGCCACAATTAGCCTCCTCTGCAGGAAACCAATGCTCACCATGTGTCCTGACCTGCCTGTAACACCTCCCAACAGTTAGAGAAACATCCCTGCCTCAAGTACAAGACCCTGAGGTGCAGGGACAGAGAGCTGAGGAGATGCCACCCTGGTGTCTTCACCTGAGCAATCTAGCTCATGGCAGTCCAGAGGCCAAGAAGCAGGGAAGGGACACCATCAGAGACACCAGGGGAGCAAGAAGCTGTCTGATCCAGCCAAGGGAATGAGTTCAGGCAGGGAAGGATGAATTGCACAGTGTGACAGCAATGAACCAGTTCAGTATGGCTTGACTCAAACTCCATTTTTGGGTTGCATGGGGGTTTTCTCTCCAGATTCCGTGGCCAATCTCCAATGTGTCAGTAATTCAACAAGAAACTTTAAACCAAAAAACAATTATCTATTTCTCAACATCTTTAATAAAGAGATGTCTGAGGTCACATCCACCGAGAAGCCTCTGTCCAAACAAGCCACAGCCCCGTGCTTCTCCAGCACAACTAACCCCTACCTAACTCTTTACAAAGGGTGCAGTTTCCACAGGGTGTGTGGAAGAACTTTCTCCAGCACATTCCATGCCCAGTGTCGTCTCAGGGCCTTTTTCTCGAGAGCCGGGTTCGGATTCCAGCTCCTGTCTGTGGTGTCCTATTCTCCAGACCGCACAGCAGATCGGAACCACCATGGCTCAGCTCCTGCTAAGGGCTCTAAGGCACAGCATCTGAGCTCAGCACAGACCCTGGTGCACGGAGACCTCCCGGGTGCCGGAGAGGTACGGATGACCGGAGTCCCCAAGCAGAGATCCCCCCCCTGCTGCAGCAGGGACACCTCCGTGCGGTGCGGGGTAGGTCGCTGGGGGCTCACTCCCGCGGTGCCCGAGCTCGAAGCTCTGCGGCCGAACGGAGCTGCGGGAGCCGCTGCGGGTGCAGGCTGCGGGCCCGGGCAGCCAAAGTGCAGAGACCCCGTACCGCTTTGGGAACTGGTTCGAGGCTTCATAAGCTAAAGCCACATTCAAACCCCACTACGCTTCACTCAGCAGCAAGCGCACCTCTAGGTGCTGCCGCCAGCGGCAAAGCGCTTCCCTCTCGCGAGCAGAGGTCCCCCGGCGGATGGACGGCAAAGCCCCAGCGCCCACCGACCCACCCGGTGCTCCCCTGCCCACGAGGGTCTCCTCCGGCCGTAGGTGCACGGAACCCACCCGGCAGCCCCGCTCCGCTCCCACAGCCCAACCCGACCCGGGCCCGCCGCTCCCCCGCTCAGCCCCACACCCGGCACGGAGAAGCGGCAGGAGCCGGGCGACCCAGAACCCCGCTCCCCACCGGCACACCGGGGAGGGAAGGCGGCGCGGCCGGCAGTTTGAGGCCGTTCCCCGTAGCGGGGCCGGGCAGGCCGGGGCAGGGCGCGTCGGCTGCGCTCCCGGCCAGCCGAAGGGCGGCTGTAGGCGGCCTCGCACCAGGCCGGACCGTGCCGGCCTCCAGCCCCGGGGCCGCGCCGGCCGGGCCGCGGCAGAGCGAGGCCTGCGGCGGGGGGCGGGCGGGCCGGGGCGCGGCCTCACCTTGGGCAGCTCCCGGAGCTGGTTGGCGTCTAGCAGCAGCTCCTCCAGCGAACGGCTGTAGCGGTAAATCTCCTCGGGCACGGCCTGCAGCGAGCAGTGCCGCCGGTCCAGCGCTTCCACGTGCCGGTTGCAGCGCCAGAGCGGCGGCATGCAGCGCAGCATCGCGCCGGGCCGCGCCAGCGCTCCGCCGCGATCGGCTCACGGCCGCGCAGGGGCGGGCCCGGCCGGGCGCCGCCGCGCCGGGAAGGGCCTGCCCGAGGGAGGGCCCGGATGTGCGGGGGTCGGGCCGGGCTGGGCTGGGCTGAGCCGAGCCGGGCCGGGCCGGGCCGGGCTGAGCCGGGCAGGGCTGGGCTGGGCTGGCCCGAGCCGAGCCGCGCCGCCCCGTGTCCGCTCCGCGCCGTTTCCGCGCCCGCCCCTCGGGCCTGGCCGCCGCGCTCCGGCTCCGGCTCCGGCTCCGGCTCCGGCCCCGCCGCTCCCGCCCGGCCCCGGTCGGCTCCTAGGACCGCGCCGCCCCCGCGGGTCTCCCTGGGAAACCGAGTCCGCTCCCGCCCTGCCCCGCGCCCGCCCCGGCCCCGCCCGCAGCCCGCGCAGCGCCGGCGGTGCGGCCGAGAGGGAGCTGGGGCAACAAACCGGAGTCGGACTCGGAAGCGGTGTCGCACCCCCGCTGTGACCCTCTTCACGGTGGCCCCCTTCCAAGGCAGCCCGGCCGCAGCCGGGGGCGCGCACAGACCCCCGGCCCCGAACGCTCCCGGGCTGCCCGCAGAGGGAACGTCCCTCAAGGTTCTAGTGTGGCACCTTCATGTACACCTTTGTGACATGGGGCATAGCCTCAGACATCAGCCCAACCCCGATTCTACCCAAGCTGCTTCCACAGCCTCCACCCTCCTCCTGCTTCCAGGTGAGGACCCAAAGAATCATGGAATCATTAAGGTTGACAAAGACCTCCAAGACCCAAGTCCAACAACTGGCCCAACACTGCCAGGTCACCACCAAACCACAGCCCTCAGCAGCAGATCTCCACAGCTTTGAAACCCTCCAGAGATGGAGACTCCAGCACTGCCCTGGGCAGCCTGCACAAGACCCAAGGGTGAGAAATTGTTCCACGTAGCCAGCCTGAACCTCCCCGGGGAAACTTGACACCGGCTCCTCCTGTCTTGAGATCTCTTGGGACCAGATATCTCAGCTACACCTGGCTCCAGCTCCCTCTCAGGTTGTCGCAGAGGGCCAGAAGGTCTTCTCTCAGCCTCCTTTTCTTCAGGCTGGAAAATCCCAAGTCCCTCAGCTGCTCCTCACAAGTTCTCCAGACCCTTCCCCAGCTTCCTTGCTCTTCTCTGGACAGGGCAATGTTTGTGAGATGCTGAAGGAAGGAACTTTGAAACCTTTGGCTGTGTTACTCTTCCATTCACCTCACCTGCAGTGTGCTTCTGTAACAGGCATCACCCCACCTTAACCCATTACTTCAGCTGTTTTTCTGTGGGCAGAAGCACAAGCAGTGCCATTCTGCTGCAGTGCCCATCAGAAGTCACCAAGGTAGGCAGGTGCCTAGATAAAAAAAGATGGGGGTGGGAGGGACGGACCGCAGGACATGTGATGACTCAGCCATCAGGAAAGAGGAAGAGGATATTTAAGGCCAGCTCCGAGGAATGTCCCAGCTGTGCTTCTCAGAAATGGAGGGGTGGCACAAGGCAGCAGAAACTGGGCTGTTCTGAAGATGGTTTCAGGGCAGGGTCACGTCAGAGGTGAAGAACAAGAATTTCAGTTATGCACGAGGCTCATGTGTTGGAGATGATGTGGGAGAAATAGAAACAGTTTGCCCAGAATAGAAAGCAACACAAAAGGTACCTCTGAGGGAGCTGAAAGGACATGGTGGGTTTGGACAAGTCCACCGATTATCATAGCCAGGTCACCCAGGTACCGGGGACACCAAAATGCCTCAGTGCTGGTCGCATACAGCTCAAGAAAAAAGGGGATGACAAATTGTGTCCCTGTCCAGCTACTAGAAGCAGCAGACTGATGGAAAACTCTTGAGGAAGGAGATTGTATGAACTTAATTCCCCTAAACCACCGATGATGGCAAGAAATGTGCTCCATGGAAGCACAGGTGAGGACAAGAAGGGCCCACTGAAGGTAAATGAAGGTGTCAGCACAAGAGCTAAAGCTGCTGCCTTTAAGTTTCCATCTTCAGTGAGCTGGCAAAAATCTACCTATAAATTTCACCATCCAAACCCATGAGCTCTGCCCTGTCTGCCCAGCATGGACATTCTCAAGGGCTCTGCCAGGGGGAAGAAAATGGTTCTACTGAAAACTTCAGATCTTTGTGGAAGGACATCTGAAAAATCTGGGAGCAGTGGGGGCCATTTAAGAGCAGCCACCCCAGCAGGGTGGTTTCTGTAAGCTCACAGTTGCAGAACTTCCGTGGGCACCAAATATCATCCATCACTCATCTTACAAACCAATGAGAGATGGAGATGCTGCTGGATACAGGAATGGACTGGAAGCAGTCTAAGATTAATTCAGATGTAAATCTTCTAGCTGCATTTATCCAAGCTGTGTGCATTGGGGTGAGACCTCAAGCTTGTTTTCCAGGGATGCAATCACAGAACCATCTGAAGCAACCTTCAAAGGTCATCTAAGTCCAACCCTCCTGCACCAATCCTGCCAGAGGCAGAAGAGATCTCAGCAGAGAGCAGAGCTGCAAGAGTTCCCAAGCTCTTTTCCCTGTTACACCATTCAAAGACCTAAGAACCCACCAGGTTCTGGTTGCTACCACAGCTGGGACCAGGCTGATGTGCTGTGGGTTTCTTCTCACGCCACTGAAGCTGCATCCTCTAAATCAGCATCTTTGGGCCTGCAGAAAAGGTCTATGGTCCCGAGAGCTTAAGTCTGTGACCTCTCTGCTGCTGAGGAACTAGTGGCACAGCATCATGACACAAAAGACCATCCAGAGCAGCCTGCTGGCCTCTGCTTCTCGCCACTGCTGTTTCCTTGAGGGATCTGAGCAAGCAGCAGAAAATGGAGGTGGGACCCATGGAGAGGTCTTCCGGGTTTCCTTAGGAGCAAAAAACCCTTGGAATTATTAAAATCGGGGTGTGTGTGGGTGTGTGTGGGTGGGTGGGTGGGTGTGTTCTCCTGCACCACAAAGAGCAGCAGCAAGCCCCCAGTATGCTGAGCTGTGGGAGGCCAGTGGGGTCACAGGGGCATCACCAGCACAGCTGACAAAGGGCAAATGCCACAGCACGTTCAGCAGGTCTTATCACCTGCCTTCAAGAGAAGGAGTCAGGATAACATGTTAAGAAGGGTTGCCAGGGCAGCCACCTGGCCAAGAGCTGGGAGCAGGTGGCTACCCAAGAAGAGCTGGGGCCTGTCGGGTTCCACAGAAGAGCAGGAGCTATCGAGAACAAGCTGAAGCCAGGCTTGGTGTTAACTTGGAATGGGTGGGAAGCAGGTGGTTATCCAAGCTAGCAGGTAGGAGCAGTACAAAAAGCACAACTGGTTCAGCAGTGACTACAGATGTCCAGCCTAGCACAGAAGGCTCTGTTGTGTGTCCAACACAAAATACAAACACTGGATTCCAAACCCACAGCTGCAGGCTCACCTCAGTCCCTTCGGAAGCTCCTCCAAGAGCATTCTTCCTTTACCTGAGCTTCTGATCTAGAAAGGTCCATCTTCTCAGATCATCTCCTCAGGTCTGTGCTCTGCCCCCATCACCCACACCAAGCAGTGCAGCAGCCCCTTCAACTCATTATCAGAAGCTAACTCTGCTGCTCCTCCTCAGCTGGACAGGTTGCTACAGCTGATGTCTCACCAAAGCTTTGAGACCTTCACAAAAGCCCCCCGAACTCTCCCCTCCAGGCAAGAGGTGTTTGTGTCACTGTCACAGCACAAGGACCAGAGGTTTGTGTATTGCAGGTGCCCTTCAGGTGCCATACCCCAGCACTTCTCCCACCCCAGCTGGGACACCTGCAGCTCATCCTGCTGAGGGGGCCCTGACACAGCAAGGCAGCAAAGGGTGGCTCTGACCTACCAGAGAAGAGTCAGGTCCAAACCATGCACCAGCACAAAGCTGCTGTGAACCCTTCAAAAGGCCCATCTGGTCCAGTTCTTGACTCTGACTCATGTTTGGGACTCCTCAGGCCAAGCTGAACATGCAGGTCCTGGGCAGGAAGCCCCCTCCCAACACCACCCAGGCTCCCCCCACCTTCACACAGCAGCACTCAGGGTGCTGCTCAAACACCTCATGGGGAATCCTTCTTACACTCCCACCACTCATGGGACACCTCTGCAGCATACAGCCCCTGCATGTGCCATGGGACCTTGCCCTAAATACACACACACAGAGCGCCCCCCACCAGCCCCGGGGGCGGGCGCACACATACACACACAGCGCCCCCACCAGCCCCGGGGGCGGGCGCACACATACACACACACAGCGCCCCCCACCAGCCCCGGGGGCGGGCGCACACACACACAGAGCCCACCAGCTTGCTTTGAGCCTTTATCCCAGCTATGAGTACCCCAGAGACCCCTGCCCACCCTGCCACGTTGGCACCTGCGGCCGAAATCCTGCCGGGCAGGGCAGAGGACATCAGGCCAAGTCCTTGGAGTGCAGTTCATGCCGAGAGGTCACTGTTGTCAAACCTCTCCTGGTCATAGACCTCCGCCACCACCTTCCTGCCCGCGAACCAGCGCCCGTTCAGAGCCTGGATGGCTTTGTGAGTCTCTGAGGCCATGGAGAACTCCACAAAGATCTTGACGATGATCTCTGCATCCTCCTCTTCTCCTTGCTTCTCCTGGTAGATGATGACCCTGTTCACAGCCCCAAATTTGCCACATTCTTCTGTCACTTCTCCCTCCAGGTCATCATCAATGTCCTTTGGATCCACCATGTTGCGAAGCACCATCACAGTGGACTGCAGAGAGAGAGGACAAGCCAGTTAATGGTCGGACTTGATGCTCTTAAAGGTCTCTTCCAAACAACTCCCTAAGTCACGTGTCCCCGAGAGACACAGATGGGACTAAATTGTCCCTGACCACATGCCAGCCCCACTGATTACAAGCCAAAAAGGCCACCAAGTTTTGCTTTGGTGTTGCCACGTGAAGACACAGTCAGAGACACCTCCTAGCCAGGGCTCTTCTGGCAGTGGCCAGTTTGAACCTTCAGGGAAACCACAAGAAGACTCACGAGGCAGAGTGAGAACCACCATGAGCTGCAGGCCAGCAGGTGGCCTCTGCAGTCTCACACAGCCACACCAGGTGTGGAGAGCCCTACCGGGGGGGGGGGGGGGGGCCTCCCGCTGCCCACCAGTGCCACTCACCTCCTGCTTGCGCAGCAGCTTCTGCATGACCATGTGGCGGGCGCTGCTGCCCGAGATGCTCATGTGCTCCTGCTCGCTCAGCATCTCCGGCCGCTCCGACTCCTGCAGCACCTCCTCCTCCTCCTTCTCCTTCTTCACCTCCACCAGCCCCAGTGCCGGGGGCTGGCCAGGATGGGGTTCACCACTCCCACCTGCGGGATGGTGACGGGGATGGGAGGGCGGGCGGGGGTCACACCTGCAGGGGCACAAGCTCTGTGGCATCAGAAGAACCAAAGCCCTGTGGTACCTGGGTGCACACCACCAGTGACAGAGAGGGGGACAGAGTCCAGAAGGGTTCCTTTGCACCAATAGGCCTTGGAACAGGGAAGGTGGTGGAGTCACCATCCTTGGAGGTGTTCAAGAAACATGTGGACATGGCACTTGGGGACATGGTTTAATGACTGTGGTGGTGTTTATAGTTGGACTCAATGACCTTAATGGTCATTATAACCCAACCAATCCCATGATTCTAACAGCCCCCAGGACAGCGGGAGCAGCAGCTCAGCAGCACCAGGACACAAACCCTCAGCTCATGCATCACCCATGCAGAGGGCACGAGCGCAGGATCCCACATGGAGGGACACCTGCCCAGTTTCACTCAGAATCCTGTGCTCTCCTTGCTCTGACCTTCATGTCCCTGTCCTATCTTTATCTCATGGAATAGTATGGGCTGTGTAGTGGGTTGAGGCAGCCCCCTCCCCACCACGGGCAAAATGACGACTCCGACAAACGGATTGCAGAAGTGATGGAAAAGTTTAAATAGAAAAAGGTGAAGGTGCACAAAGGAACCAGAAACAGTGAAAGAAGAAACCCCAAAAACACACCCGGATGAACCCCATCCCCACCTGAGGGTGGGCCCAAGACCCCCAGGGCTCGTTCTTCCCCCCGCACTGCTAGGCTAGTCTCAGCTGGCCAGGCCTGAGACCGCCCATCCCCCTGGCCGGGAGACGTCTCCCCCAGTTACCGTGCGCCGGCGAGGGAAGAAAGAGAAAGAGGCGGACCCCACGCAAGGTCTTATAGCGGTGCAGGGGACTGTGGTAGGAGATACACGGTTTTCCTGTGTCCACCCACTGGGCTGGACTTCTGGACACAGGAAGCGTGCCATGCAGCATAAGGGCACCCAGCCCAAACCACCACAGGCTGGAAGGGACCTTTGAGATTATCCACTTCCAAGCCCCTGCCCTTACACTAGAGCAGGTTGCTCAAGGCCCCAACCAACGCAGCCTTGAACACTTCCAGGGATGAGGCACCCAAAACCTCTCTGCAGAAGCCGTTCATGTCTCACCACCCTCATGGGGAAAGATTTCCTCCCAATATCTAATGTAAAGCTCCCCTCTTCCAGGCTAAAGCCACCCCCCACTTTGTCCTGCACCAAACCGAATCCCTGCTCTGCTGCACTAACAAAAGTCACTGCAGCTCCAGGGCAGGGAGCAGGATCTCAGCATCCATCTCTCCTGAGCTACAGAGACCCTACTCTGTGAGAAGTGACAAGTGACAGAGAAGAGCCAACACACCTGTAATGACTCCTGGAGCCTGTGCTGCCATCACAGCCTGTGGCAATGCCCCCAGGGGCTGGGCCAATGTCAGGGCTGGGGACACCAGCCCAGGGGTTGCCAGCGTGCCAAGTACTGCAGCTCCTGCCACTGCTTCCTGCAAGACAAAAGCCCAGGAGTTAGCTCTGCATCAAAGAGCCAAAGATGGGGGGATCCGACTAAGGCTGAGATGCTTCTCACAGAGGTCCCCAACTCCTCAGCTCTCCATAGGATGCTCTCATTTTTTCCCCCTCACAAAGTGCAAGTCTTCTCCAAGGCAGCTGTGCTCATCTAGCAGGGCATGTCCCCCTATCGCCAGGCTCTGCACCTCAGCTTCCCCAGAAAATCTCTCCTTTGGAGCTTGATCCAAGCTTTCCCTGTGCTGGGCTGAGATCAGTGCCTGCAGATCCCAGTTTCCCTGAAAGCAGGTCCCACCACTGCTGTTCCTCAGCTACAGAGCAACAGTCTACACAGGACAAACTCACAGCAAAACCCCCAGATGGGCAAACGTGGCCCTGCAGCTACCAGGCTCTGAGCTTCACCCCCACCACATAGCAGCTCCACCCTGGAGCATCCTCAGTCCAACTCCTCATGCTGCTAACAAAGGAGAAACTTCTGGAGGCACCCAGGGCTCTGCCCAGGCCACTATCAGTCACCTCTGACTCCTCTGGTCACCAGCTTCCCCAGCTTTTTACCAAAACAGCTACAAAGCCTTCTCCCAACAGCTTCAGTTCCTCACTCCTTCTGCAAGGCTGGTGTTCAACTGGCACTGCCCAGGCTTCATCCTTGCTAATCAAAACCTTCTCTTCATGGTTTCATCTCAGCAGGGTGACACCTCCTCTTTCCTTGGCAGGCTGCAGACCCAAAGTTGTGCCTGCCTGAAGCTTCTCCCTCATGTTCCTGATTTCTGGATAACTGCTGAGCAGACTGATCCGTTTGTGCTTACACCCTGTGACACTGAAGCCCCCAGGCCATGACTGTGTGATTTAAAATCAGGAACCCTGCAAGAACACAAACAGACTCCACCCTCTATTCTATGGTCATCCATGTCCAGCCACGTGGCATCAGGCTGCCCAGACCTGTGCCTGGACCAAGCTTTCCCAGCACTTCTGAGGCCTCTTACAACCTTTATTTTAGCTTTTCCTCACAGCAGTGACTCCTACAAGACTTCCCAGAGATGGCCCAGAGATGTCCATGACCGATCTCTACCATCCCATGAAGAGTTAACATTTTTTCCCCAAAGTCATTCTGGTCCAAGTAATTCTTCTAGCCAAGCCTCAGCTGACTGCAGAGGTCCTCAGCTTGGGGACTTCACTGCGGTGGTAGCTCCTCCTGCTCCTGCCTTTGCTCTCAATGAAGAGCCCTCACAAGGCCAAGCCTGGCCAACACCAGAAGTATGTCCTCAGCCTGCAGGTCCCTGCAGCTCTTGGGCCTGAGGGGACCCAAGAATTCAGCAGTGCTGGGACTGGTTTCTTTCATGGATTAGGGCAACACAAGAGGAGATTCTGCTGCCCAGGATAAGGATGATGGTCACAGACATGGGGGTCTGCTCTGAGAGGCAACCCTCCTTCAGCAGTGCATAGCCAAGAGCTTCTCTCACTTCAGGAAAACAACTGGAGAACCTCTGTACTGCTGCATCAACACTGGTCCTGCTCCATTACTACTACTTCTTGTCTCTGGCCAGCCTTAAGCCACTGCAGCCATGCCACCTCACCAGGCAGGCAGAGCCTTTTCAGAGTGCTGCTCACGCAGCTGTCGCTGCCCTAATCAGCCCACCCCCCTTCATGTACTCCCAGGGGCTCTCCAGCCTCTGCAACCCATTCCCTCATCACTGTTGTCCCCTTCTCATCCTCCCCCACCAAGCTCTGAGTAGCTGTGCTGGAATCCTCAAAAATGTTTCTGTCAGGGACAAGCTTCTCCCTGTGACATCCTGGGAGCAGAGCATGGTCCAAGTGAGGTGCTTCCCCCATGAGCTTTGGGGCTATAGCTGGCTGTCACTGCACACCTGTGCCACAACCCTGGCTAGGTGGTACCAGCCCAGGCCTCACCTGTGCTGTGATTTTGGCTGTGGCAGCAGCTGCAGCCACGGCGGCGGCCGGCGGGAGCCCTCCTGGCGTGGCAGGCGTCAGGAGTGGCATGGGGGCGTCACAGCCTTGCCCACCCGCAGGTACTGGCCCCCCAGGTCGAAGAGATTCATGGAGGAGACAGCATCCTGAGAGGACTGGGCCTTTTCATACTCTGCAGCGAGGAAGAAAACATTTGTCAACCACCCTTTTTATCTCAAACCCAGCCCTTATCTCACCACACAGCAGAAGCCACCCTGAGCTCCTGTGAGGAGCCCTTGGTGCTCAGCTCCCTCCTCCCACCAGATCTGCTGCTTGCAGCCAGCAGGGATCCCTCAATCTACAAAACAGTGACTCAACATCACTGGCTGCTCACTGCAGCTCCAAGCTCAGGCACAGGCCTGCTCCGGGATTATTTCATAGAATTGCAGAACGGTTTGGGTTGGAAGGGACCAACCCCCCACCCCCACTATGGGCAGCCCCCCACCAGGAGCAGGGACACCTCCTACTAGACCAGGTTGCTCAAGGCTTCATTCAGCCTAGCCTTGAACACCTCCAGGGAGGGGCATCCCCAGCTTCCCTGGGCACACTGTTCCAGTGTCTCATCCTGTCCCATTGCAATTCCTCCCACCAGAGCGAAAGCCCCAGGGGTGGGAGCTCCCCAGCCACGTACCAATGAAACCGTAGCCTTTGTGCTTCCCTGTCGTGGGGTCCCTGGCCAGTGTGCAGGACTTGATCTTCCCAAAGGCCTCAAAGACACTCTTGATGTCGTCATCTGAGAGGTCCTGGTGGACGGAGGCCACGTAGATGCGGTTGAAGGCCCGCGCCTCCTCAGCCAGCTGGTCGATAATGGGCTGTGCCTGCCCGATGTTGCTGGGCCTGCCCACCTGCAGAGCACACAGCGAGCAGCCCCTGAGCCTCGAGGAGCACCAGCAGCATCACCAGGGGCTGCAGCAGGAAGGCACTGGCCACCCACTGCCTCTTTATAGAACGGTAAGGGTTGGTAGGAACCTCTGGAGATCAAGTCCAACCCCCTGTTACAGCAGGGTCACCTAGAGAAGGTCACACAGGAAACAAGCAGGTTTGGAACGTCTCCAAAGATGGAGACTCCACCACCTCTAGGGCAAGCCCGCTCCGGGTCTCTATCATCCTTAAAGTCCCTCCTCACATTAAGTTGGAGCTTCCCATGCTCAAGTTTGTGCCCCTGCCCCTCTTCCAGCCAAACAACATCTCTTAGGCCAGCAAAAGCGAAGAGCACAGCTGACCCAGCTCTGGGGTCCCACCTGCTGTAGGGCATGGCAGGAGAACTGAGAGCCTGGCCAGACCATGATCGCTCTTCTGCCACATCTCCACTTATGTTCCCTGAGCTGCCAGGAGCCGAGAACATCCTGCCAGCAAAGCACAACTCTTCTGCATCCTTTCTTTGGAGGCTCCTACAAGCCCAAGCCCTTGGACATCCCACTGCAGATAGAGTGTAGCAGAGATGGAATGCCCAACAGGCTGAACACCAAGGTCCATCAGGAACAAACTTGAGATAATCACCCACACTACAGCCCTGTGAGAAGTGTTTGGAAGGACAAAGCCTTTATGCCAGCAAAGAGAACCAAGAACCCCTGAGCGGCCTGCTACTCACCTTGATGTTCCTCCCCCCAGCATGACTGAGTTCATCTGCTCCAGGGCCAGCTGGGCAGCTTCAGGAACCTCGTACTCCACAAAAGCAAAGCCCTGGGACAGAAGGACATGCTGTTGAACCACCAGCCCCATCCTGCCTCCAGTCTAGTACTAGGCTGAGGCAGCCAGCACCTCCCATATACTCTTCTGGCCAAGAAGATGTTACTCCTTCAAGAAGCAGAGAATCAGGCGCAGAAGAACTGACACAAGGCTCCCAGAGCCTCACAACGAGAGGCCCACCAGCCAAATGCCACTGCACACAGGGCTGCTGGTCATCTTTTACCCACCCCACTCCACCCAGGTCTGGTTCCCACTGCAGAATCCTGCCAAGCCAAGGGCAGCAGCAGCCACAGACATTTATCCTCCTCTCCACAAGGGTGACAACAGCTCCTTCCTCCCTACATACCCTCAGAAAGAACAACCAGGTCACTGCAGGGCTGCCAACCCACCTTGTGCTTCATGGTGACAGAGTCCCAGGACATGTCAATGCTTTTGATTGGTCCAAAGGGGGCAAAGGCCTGGCGAATGGTGTCCTCTCCCAGCTCATAGTAGATGGAGCCCACATACACGCGGCACATGATGGCCAGGGCGCGCTGCCGCTGAGCTGCCATCTGTAGTGGAAAGAAGAACTGGCTGGTTAGACCAGGGGGTGGCCATGGATACCAGGACCTCCTTCCCAGCCTCCTTCCCTCCCAGGAGCTATGGCCCCACCGCAGGTAGCTCCTCACTAGGCTGCAGCACAGCCTGGCACAGGTGGTATGAGGAAGCCCTTCCCTGCTGGATGCACAGACCGCAGGAGCAGGAGAGCAGCACAGCTGCAGCTCAGTCCCGGGCAGCCAAAGCTCTGGCAGGGCTTGGCACCTCAGGAGCCATAGCTCCAATCCCCCTGGCAAGGTCTAACACCCCCCTCTCCCCCCCCTCAGCCTGACCACGGCTCCAGCAGCACTGGCAGGAGGAGAAAATAACTTCACTCTAGGACAGATCCCCCTCCAGGCAGCAAAGGTCTTGGTTCTGGACGCTCCCAGCAGTGCCCCCACCCCACTCCCTCCCACAAGGGACAGCAGAGATCCAATGCTGGGCACCACCAGGCACTCCCTCCCACCCCCATCCTCCCAGGCAGCAAAGGAGCTGGAACTGGGCACCTTTTCCCCACCCCCACAGGCATCACACCTCCCACACCCGCCCCAGGCAGCAGGAGATCCAGTACTGGGCACCACGTCCACCTCACTCAAGACCAAAGCAAAAAAACATGACCTAAAGGGTTCACTGGAGCTGCTGGGCCTGTGTGGTGCCAGTACTCATCACTGCCTGCCCTCCAGCTCCAAGGGGCTGCAGCCCCCAGGGCACTACTCTGGGGGAGAGAGGCTCTGCGCTATCTCCTGGGCCTGCCTGAGAAGCTGTTTGCAAGACAAGCCCAGACACCTCTGGCAGCAGCACTCAGGCAGCAGCTGACCCTGCCAGGACCTGGGGGCTGCTCTGGCAGAGGCTGCCTGCAGGGCTGGCAGAGCTTGGGACAATGGGTCCTGGCTGCTCCTCCTGGGGACCATGGCAAGCACCTGGTCTCTGTGGAGGCAGCTCCCTATGCTCAGCAAGCTACAGGACACTGGAGATGCATCCTTCAGCTCTGCAGGGACAGGAGAGACAGTGGTGGGGCAGAGAGGGCCAGGGGCCGCTGCAGAGTGGGCACATGCAGTGCAGAGCTGGGGGTCTCTCCCTTCCCAGCACAGCAGTGCTGGAACCAACTGGGGAGCTCTGGACTACCGCCACCTCTGTCCCAGACCTGCTGAAGAGGGTCTTTGCTGAGGCCTTGAAAGAGGCCTGCCTGCAGAGGAAGCACATTGGGCTCTGAGGTGTCTGGGGGACAGGATTCCATCTGTGACAGTCACAGAATCAGACTGGGCTGGGCTGGAAGGGACCTTAATGATCACCTAATTCCAACCCTCTGCCATGGGCAGGGACACCTCCCACAGGAGCAGGTAGCTCAAGGCCCACAGACTGTACCTGGAGAACTCCTCCTCCCTCACGGCCCACTCAGGACTGGCATTGCCATGGGAGGAAGCCAACTGTGAAGGCTCAGCTCCTGCCCCTGAGCAAGGCAGGGCCACCATGAAGAGGAAAGGCTCTCACCCCATGCTGCTGCTCCTGAGGTGACATTAAGTGTCTGGCAGTGTTCAATTTACTCTGCATGGCTGTGACTAGAGGACTATGGCACACACACAGCAGGTGGATTGTCTCCCAGCGTCTCAAACACATTCCCAGCTCTGGTGCAGGAAAGCCCGTGAGCAGCAGCCCTCAGCCTGTGCACTCTGGGGCTTTATGGGTTCAGAGCCACCACCATCCTGACCCCAAGTGTCCCAGTGCCTCATCCCTGGTGCCACAGACTGTGACAAACAACTAATGCTCTACTGGGAGTGCTTCCTGATGAGGCACCCCAGGCAGAGAGATCTCCCACCTTTCTAGAGGGCCCAGACACACCCTGAGGACATTTCTTCTATCAGTGCAGCAGGGGCAGGAAAATGGCATAGTCCTTCCCTATGGCAGCAACCTCTGCAGGAGGACATCCAGACCTTACCCTGCTGCAGAGATCCTAACAGAACAGGTAGGGTGGAGTGAGAAGGACTCTTTATATCATGTTAGAGATCTGGGCCTACAAAAGGCAGAGCTGAGCTGGACACGGTGACTACAAGGCTCCCCAGCAGGGATCTGCAGCATCAGGCATGGGGGATGATGGGATGTAGAGCTGTGAACTGAGCACACAACAGCATCAGTAACTCATGACCACAAATCTCAATTGTCCTCACCAGCTGCACCAAGGGGGCTTTACTGGCCACTGGCCTCCTTCTCCACCCACAAAGTAGAGCCTGAAGTACCTGCAGCCTTCACAAAGGCAGCAGCTGACAGCTGTGTCTAGGTGGGGTTGCTGCCAAGGGCCTGTGGAGGTTACTTTCAGGACAAGCCAAACATCCCCTTGGGAGTGCTCCTCTGAACAAAGGTTCATCTGGCTTCAGCTTCACTACAAGGCCAGGAAGTTGTGCTGGTTTTGATGCAGTGCTGGGAGGAGAGGGAGCTACAACCTCAGGCACTGAGACACTGCTACAGGAAGCAGAGGCTGCACCTCCTCCAGCTAGAGACTGGTGAGTCTGGTCAACAGGACAAAGTGCTGGGCAGGGCTCTGTGGGCACTTCCTACGCTCCTGGGGTTTTTTGGATTAGGTGCTTGCTGAGGACAGAGCACCCTAACTGTACTGGGCTAATTCAGTGCAACCACTACTCCTGGCTTGTCCACCAGCAGCGGTCTCACCCTAGAGAGGAGGAATGTTCGGGGAGAATAACTCAAACCCAGCCATGAGGAGAAATGAAAGAGCTCCTGCACCACCATCAGCACACACTTATCTGCTGCCCATCTGGGAGTAATGAGCCTCAGCTTTTTGGTTTTAAGCCAAAGGGACAGAGCTGTGCTCTCCAGGGAGCCCCTCCCTTCACTGGTGTTACTGGAGTGCGAGGGCTCAGGCAGCCGCTCTGCCAAGCTCCCACTGAAGTGGACACTCCAAACTCACTCCCCACTGACATTTACTGTGGCTCCCCAGCTGACACTGCCGGGGCAGCACTGGAGGAAGGCTTAGGTTGGGTGCAGCTTTCCCTTTGCTGTGGGAGACTCTCGTTGCATTTGAACTCCAATGAGATGGAAAAATATTGACAGGTGAATTTACAAATGAAATCTTTCCAGGGGAGCCAAGTGGTCAGTGCCCAAAAAAGGAGGGGATGGACAATCCCAGGTAGTTAAGCACTTGGTGGCATCTGATTAGAGGTTCCAGCACTAAGGGGCTGCACAGGTTCTCTGGGTGTTTTTGCAGCTCTGTTACTTCCATCCTGTGTTCATGGTCTGTGGAACATGCCATGTTCACCTAGTCTGGACACATGCACAGTAAAGAGCAGTCTTGCACCGTGTTCAGCCAGCCTGGAGTGCCCCAGTCCTCCCCAGCACCGCAGCTGCCAGCTCTCCGGTGCTCTGTTGGCCGAGAACTTGCCCACTGGTGAGTTACCTTGGCAGTTAGTTTTGGGTCAGGACCTCAGAACTGCAGCATCCCTAGAAATGCAGCTGCCACAATCTCACAGGTGCGTTCAGAGCTGTTGGAAATCTAACGCTGGCTTTGCCACCTGACTGCAGGACCCCGACTGCCCGTGTCTCAGTAGACTGCACCCAGCCTAGGGTCTTCTCTGGGGAGCTTACACTTGGCCTCTGCTTGTGGTGCTTGTCCATAACAGGTGGGGATGTGGGAGGGTGGTGCTGGGTGGAGTTAAGAGCATTGTATCACCACTAGGTAGGTCCCCACACTAGGCCCTGACTAAGACAAAGTGCCCCAGAAGAAGTGAATATGTCTATTGACCGATTGTAAAGGTGAGAGAGGATCTCCAAAGCCCATTGTCACTGCTGCCATCTGAAAGACAGTAAAGACAGAGTTCAGTCTGTTGGAGCTGAGCATACTACGGCTGTTTGTACAAACTCAAGCAGGCGGCGGCACAGGGACTGCGGCAGAGGCCTCTCCTTCCTCGCCCCTCACTGCCTGCTCCCCAGGGCTGTCCGGCGCGGGAGCCTGCAGATGCCAGTCCCACCAGGCCAGGGTGGAGTTTTGCTGCTGCCACTGCCTCAGGAAGCAGGGTCTTCTCTTCCCAGGGGGACTCAAGGCAACAGTAACCTCTGCAACCACTGTCGTTGGCTCACCCCCAGCCTTAACAGGAGGCCCTCAACTAGAGCAAAGGCTCAGAAGCACCCACAGCCCTGAGCTGCCCCATGGCCAGGCCACCCACACTGCTGCTGGGGTCAACATCCAGGTCCCTTGGAGCAGAGGGCAGCGAGACGTGACCAGTACACCTCTGCAGGGAGATTTCCACCCTAGTTAGGTGCTCTCAGTGCAATGGCACTCCAGCACTGGCAGGAACAAGCAACAGAAGGTCTCTGGGATGTGCTTGGATGAGGGCAATGGGACAGCACTGCTGGGACACAGGGACTGTCCCCTCTGTCAGAGGTGGTGGTGAAGGACACTTCCCAATGACCCTGGACATCACCTCAAGCATGAATCAAAACCAAAACCCAGAACAAACATTTTGGCTTCTGGCACTTCAGGAAGCATTTGGTCAGCCAGCAAGGGAGAAACCCTCAGAAATGTCCTCTTCAAACCAGGGCAGTGTGGGGCAATTTGTGCAGGAGAGCAAAGGGGCTTTCTTTGGTGGGCTGAAGACCCTTTATAGTTGAATTTCACTGTGGAAACACCAGGCAGCACCTGGCTGCAGGGAGGCCTCAGGGCTGTGTCTGCTTCTGAGCACAAGAACTCCACCGCCTGGGGGAGGTGAGGCAGCGCGGGGGCACCCGGGGGCTCTCACCTGCAGGTTGGTGAGCTGCTGCTGCTGGTGGGCGATGGTTTGCTTCACCAGCACGCTCTTGATGCTCTGCTCCATCGCGTACTTCTTGGCCTGGAAAGAGACAGGAGCTGTGGGCGCAGGACAGCACCACGGCGCAGGGAGGGTCAGCTGGCTCCACACCACAGCTCCCCAGCACCACACCACTGGGACTTCTGGGTGCTCCAGCCCTGGGCACTGCCACCAGCTCACTTGTATCTGGGTCCTCCTTGCGGAGCCCTGAGCCCTGGAGCACAGCACAGGGCTGGAGCAGAAGGCTAGCAGGGCACCATGGTAGGGAGCAGCATGCACTGGACGCTGAGCATTCCCCACTTCCACCCTCGGCCCCTGGGTCCCACCACAGCACCTTACCTGCTGGGATGAGGGCAGGACAGAGCCTCCTTCAACTCCTCTCCATTCAGAGAGCATCTGGACAAAGTTTCTACAGAAGGGAAGGGCCTCCACCTCCCCAGTCCAGTCTCTTGACTGGGCACTCCCTCTCTCCCATCACATCTGTCCTGCTCTAGCCTGGAGAACCTGCTGCTTCTGCTGTCTAAAACACTGCAGCTCCTCTGCTTCCAGCCTGCAGACACAGGGCTTGGTTGGCTTTCAGTGCTCCACACCCA
Source organism: Picus viridis (assembly GCA_033816785.1). NCBI lineage: Eukaryota > Metazoa > Chordata > Aves > Piciformes > Picidae > Picus > Picus viridis. The sequence goes on from CM066572.1 coordinate 27,594,146, forward strand.
GCTCCTGCCTGCTGGCACAAGCCTCAGTTGTCCTTGCTTTCAGCACTCTACGGATTTGACAAAGCCTGAACTTCACACCTGGTGGTGTCGGCATGGAGGCTTTGTCACCTAACAGCCAGCCATGCCCAGGCCAGGGCACACACCGAGCCAACCCCTGGGCACCTGCTCTCCTTGGCTGCAGGTTTGGGAGGTGCCAGGGCACAGCAGGCTCTAAGCCGTGGATGTGAGGCGTGAGCTTCCGAACCTGGAAACGGACAAGGGGAGTCACAGCCGTGAGCCACGGAGACACCGCTCCACACCCAGAGCCACCACACGCAGGCAGCTGCACAGCAGGGGACACCCACATGGAGCCCACCGACAGCAGGGCTCTGATGGCCTACCAGGGCCACCTACCCAAAGCTCCCACAGGCCCTGGGTTTGGTTTCTCTCCCCTCTTTGCTCAGCTCTGCTTTCCAGAGCTCTCAGCTGAGCATTGCTCATTCCCCTCAGGAAGGTGGGCACCAAGCCAGAAGGAGCCTCCCAACTGGCTGTGTAAGACAGGACCAGCCACCAGAGCTGGGCTGGGGCCTCAGCTGGATTCAACCAGGCTGGCTCAAGTGGACTGAAGCTCAAGGAGGACAGATTCAGACTGGAGATTAGGAAGAAATCTTTTACAGTGAGGGTCATGAGACACTGGAACAGGTTGCCCAGGAGGTGTTCAAGGCCAGATTGGATGAGGCCTTGAGAGACCTGGTCTGGTGGGAGGTGTCCCTGCCCATGGCAAGGGGGTTAGAACTAGATGACCTTTAAGGTCCATTCCAACCCAAACCATTCTGTGACTCTAAAAAAAATGCTGCCTACTGGGCCTCTTTACAACGTGAGGAAGAGCAGAGGGAAAAACACAGACATTCTGTGATGTGTTCATGTGTGGATGAAACAAAAGCCCAGCTGGAGCATCTCAAACACTTACTGCTTGTGGAGCACAGACTGCTCCTTACAGCAGTGTTGTGGCAGCTGCATGTTGTCTTACAATGACCTGATGTTCAGATCTTATCTACTCATCATTTTGGGGTTTTGCAGTTAAAAACCACTCTTCCCACCCCAACAGCAAATTCCACATCATGCTCCCCAAAAAAGCCACCTCAACTAAAGAGCTCTTGGGCACAGGGGTGGCTGAATCCAGGCACAGCATAGCCATGACCCCAGATGAGTCCTTGGCAGACCACTTCCCTTTGACAACATCAGGAACAGAGAATAATTGGAAAAACACCAACCAAAACCAACCCCCAGGCAGAGGAGAGCACTGAGAAGAAAACTGACATCAGGTTTACTCACTTTCTGGAGAGCCTCCTGCTGCTCTGGTGTGAGGGGAGGAAGCCCCAGCTTGGCTGCTGTGCTCTGTCCATTTTCCATCTTAATGGACTCTGTGCCCTGAGGAGACAGAGAATGCTTGTAAGAAACACACAAGGGATGGATTCCTTCAATGCCAGAACCCAGGGGACTCAGAGCTCACCAAGAGAAGCCTTCCCAAACCTGTCCACAAACATCTGGCTGCTCCCAAGGTAGAACTGCCCCAACAGTGTAAGGGCTGATGCCACACTGGAAACTCAGAGCTCCCCACCAGCAGTTTCTCAACCCAAAGGAGATAAAATGAACCCCACTCTGCATTCCCATCACCTCCACCCCACCTCCCAACAGCTAAGGTCTCACTGGACCCCTCTGCTATCTCCTCTCATCCCTTCCCATACTGTTTTTCCCCTGGTTTCTCAAGTTCCCCTCTGAAGTCTCCTCTGACCCCTTCCTAGCTCCCACATCCTGCTCCAGATACCCAAGAACACGGAAGTGCTGTCCCCAAGGGCACCACCTGCCCCTGCAGGCTCCCAACCCCACACAGCAGCTCCAAAAAGCAGCCCCTGAGCCATGGAAATGACCCTTTCACAAGCTCAGACACACAACGTCACCCTGCTGGGTGGTTTGGTGACTTCTGACTTCTCTGCATCAGGCACCCCTTCCACCCTGGACTCTCTTCCTGTCAAACAACTGGTCCATGGTTCCCCCCAACATAAAGCACCAGAAGGTATCTCCGAGGTGTGCCCATCAGCTTGAGTTAGGTTAAAGATACTCAGCAGCTCAGCTCTTCCTGATCAACAGCCAACTGCTACCCTCAGAGTGACGTGTGGCATCCCAAAGTGTCAGGACCGTTCCCAGTCAAGAGGGTTTGTCATTAAAAACCTCCTGACAGATATCCCAGTTCCCCAGTCAAACCAACAAAAATTGACATACAGAAGCACCCTGGAACAGCCCAGTGCAGAGGAAGGACCAGACCCACCAGATGGCAAACCCACAGCAGCTTTCCTGGCAAAGAGACAGCTGGCCCCGCAAAAAAGGACATCAAAGCTACGGGTACAGAAGGAGCAGCGAGGTCTCCTGCTGACCTCCTTCCCATTCATGCAAGACCATCACTGGTGGTATGGGTGGATGCTAGCTAATGATTCAAGAGGTTGGGCACAAAGGTCTCAAAGAAAAATATATCCCCTTACAGGTCCACCCAGATCTCATGAACACAACAGCAGAAGGCAAAGCAGAAAAGGCTGGGGTTTGGCCACACCTGAAGCCTCAGGGAGAACAACATTTTTCAGAAGTACCAGATTCTGACCATGGCTGCACACAAAATGCATCCCTCACGGCACCCTCTCCACCCCTACAGGGACACACTAATGGGAAAGCTGCTGAAGAGCTCTCAAGACCTCAGAGAAGTGTCAGGCAGGGGGTGGGGAGGTGCAAGCACACAGACATCACCACAAGGACAGCTGCTCCAGAGCACACCAGCCCTGCTGTGGTGCCACCCTGCAGCCAGCAGAATCCTCCGTGACCACGTTCCCCAGCAGCCCCATTTCTCACCAAGGGTATTTATGTTGCTGTGGACAACATCCTGGCTGTGCTGAGGAGACAGCTTAACCACCTGGATTCTCCCACAGCAGTGACAGACACCACCCAAGGGCAGGTGCAGCTCAAGCACATTTCCAGAGTGACCTCAGTTTAGCACTTGGGTTCTAAAGGCTACTTTGGGACAACAAAAATTGCCAAGTCTCAGAGCACGCAGCAGAGAGGAGAGAAACAGCAGCTTCTCAGCAGGCAGCTTGGCCCAGGCCCAAGGGAGGAACCCTCAAGTCCCTCCACCAAAAAGGATCAGAATGCAGAGACAAGAAGCCCAAACTCCAGGCACGATCTGAACCACCTACAGCCATGGCAAGGTCTCAATAGAGAACAGAAACTCCAGTGCCAGCCCCCCAATGCCAAGACCACTAAGCACCTGCCATGAAGGTTGTGATCCCCAGCTGTGCCTGCTGGCCCATCTGCTCATGTCCCCTACAAGTGGGATGCAGGATAGTGACACTAAAGTGTCCTTGCTGTCACCCCTCCCAGCTGTCACAGGGACCCTGCCCTAGAGGGTTCCCCTAGTGACCAGACTGGTGCTGATGCTGCTCACTCAGCCCATGAACCAAGGTCTCCATCACTCGGTACAAACTGGAGCCACATTCCTCTGGAACAGACAGACGCCAGTGAGAGCTGGCAGGACACAGCTGGTTACAGCCTGTCCCGGCCTACCCTAACCCCTTCATCTTCCCACCATTGAACACCACGTGTGCCACCAAGTTACCCAGCCACCCTCTACCTCAAGATCCTCCAGAAGCTCATTCACCTCGGTGACAAGACACCACTGGACTAGGAACACCTGCCCACAAGATAACTGTGTGCCCTCCCAACAGAACCCTGTCCTCTTCTCGCAGATGCAGGACTGGTCTGATTCATACACCACATTCCTACCAATCGCTGCAGCAGAGGACACATCAAGAACATGGTCACAGCAGGATGGTCCCACTGCAGGAGGCATTTATCTCACCAGCTCTTCAGCTTAAAGCAGCAGGACATGAACCTGCCATTGCTGTTCTTTGAAGTTCTGCCTGTATCACCCAGCAGAACAAATGTTTTTCCTCAGGCCAGTGTTCACCACTGAGATGGCCAAACGGCCTGATCTGTTCAGAGCAGACACACAGGAGGCTGAGCAGATGTCTGAGAACATCACTGGTTGCAGGGCAACAATGGGAAAAACAAAGATCAGAGCAGAAATCGGGGTTGAAGCATTTCCTGTACTCATTGCCAAGCTTCTCCCAGATCAGCCCACTTGGACCACCAAAGCCAACCACGGAATCACAGAACTGTTTGGGTTGGAGGAGGTCTTTCAGATCAAGCCCAACCATCAACCCAGCACTGTTAGGTCACCAAACCATCTCCACCTATATGGTCACAATACAGTGATGGTGGCAGGAAGGCTCCAGGATTCTTTTCAGTTGTAGAACATTCAAAGAGAGAATTAAAACCTATTCTTGAATGCTTTCTACCAGTTCTCCTCATTTACACCTTGTATATCTGCTAGCAAAGACTTCCAAGAGTCCTCCTTAGTCCTCTGTAGACCCTCTGCAAGCAAAGCCCACACCTTCTGCTGTCCCCCTTCGCCTCAGCTTTTCAGTAGTGCCCTTGATGAGTTATGGGACTAGGGAGAAGAAAAGCAGAGTGCAAGGGCCACTAGCCTCATGAACTGGAGTCTGCTGGGCAGCAGAGGACATACTGAAGGGTAGTTGGTGCTCTACAACTGAGAGCATCCCCATCTAAACCAGCTGTAACAGGCAGCAGGGCACAAGAACTGGGAGAAGAGTTGGGAAGAGGACCAGGAAAGGATCCTCTTTCAGGAAAGGAGTGAGAAGAGTACCTGTTGCTACGAGCACTGCTGGGCCCTTTGGGGTGGGTTGAACGCCTGCACCCTCCAAGCCCTGAGGGAACCTCCTGGCTTCCAGTTTGTGCCCAGTGCACCTCAGCCAGTCCCTGGTCAGCACTGGGAAGAATCTGGCCCTATCGCCTTGCCCACCCACCCTTTATCTCTTGCTGAGCATGGACCAGAGCCCCTCTCAGGCTGCTCTTCTCCTGGCTCATTAGACCCAGGTCCCTCAGCATTTCCTCCCCACACAGATGTGTGACCCAAGCCATCCAGAGCACCAATCCTCTGCACATCCAACACCTAAGAACAGGGACAGTGCTAAACACACCCACAATGGTCTGTATGCCCTGGAACGGCTCCTCAGGATACATCTGCACTGCCATCTGATGGAATTCTGGACCAAAACCAACTCCAAGATGTTTCTCTGTGTGCAGCACCATACTCTGCAGGGTCACTTCTCTGCCATCAGGTTTCAACTCTCAGCTCACTCCTCAGACCACATAGGACACCACATCACTCCTGGAGCCCCAACACAACATTGAGCAGTTGGGGAAAGCCCAGCAAAGGGCCACCAGGCCACTGCCCTGTGAGAGGCTGAGGGCTCAGAACCCTCAGGTAACATTCTGGATGGTCCTAGTCCCTGTGCTGCTGCATGCAGGAGCCTTGGAGCAGCATCCTCCAACGTGGCCACAATTAATCCTTCTAGGATGAGCTCCTCATTAAAGTGCCAAGCCAGAACTCATCAAGTCCAGAGCCCATCCCAGGTGAGGGCAGAACTCCAGGCATTGTATGGCTATGTGAAGGATGGCAAGAGCCTAGGAAGAGTGCAGGGAACATAGAAATGGGCAAAAAAAGTTCACAAGAGCAAGAAATGGGGTAAATCCCCAATCACTGTGCCACCCTGAGGTAGCCACTGAGGGCAAGGAGGCATTGAAGGAGCATTTCCAAAGGAAGTGTCTCAAGCTGTGGCACAGTGCCACTTCCACAGGACTGACTCCAAAAGTGGTGGCACTGAATGGCTCAGGGTGCTGCAGTTTCTCCAGCAAGATCTTTACCAGCCAACACTTTACCAGGTGGTTCCATTCTGAACACTGACAGATCCCAGTCATCAGGTTATTGGGAAACCCCCAGAGTCCCATCTCCAAGACTTCCAGGAACTCTGTCTCTGTGCCCACTGTCCCCTCAAGCAGCACACACCAACAGCACCCACCCCCCCACTGCAAACACCTCGCCTGGGGCAGCAGTACAGGAACCAGGAGCTACCCCAAACACCCAGAAGAGATCTGTTTGGAGAACTGCAGGCCAGAAGGAAGGAAGAGATACACACAGTCTTGAGGCACCTTCTGCTGGTCCTCATGAGGTTCTGAGCCCTGCACAGCTCCATCCCACACACACTGGGACATGTGCAGGCCATATGGAGAGAAAAGAGAAATTGTCACAGCTCTGAGCTCAAGGGAATGAGAGCTCTAGCATGGACAAGGTGCCTGTTGGCCAACACTTCCTATGACACCACTGATGGGGGAAAGCAAAAAACACGAGAAAACTAAAACATGTTCCTGTGGCACGCCAGTGGTCCATCCAACCCGGTACTCCACAAGCACATGGAGACGTCTAGGTGCTCCCCATGAGCCTGGTCACCTCCCCTGCAGCTCCCCAGAATCCATAGTTATAGTACAGGCTTCCTGCCCTGGAGGCTGGACACCTTGGAGGGTTGCTATTTCCATTTTACAAAATCCATAGGCAGCCAAAAATAACAAGAATGGTCCAAGGAAGGCTGAACGGTGCCCCAGGAAAGTAGTTTTACTATTTAAGCTTAACTCACAAAGAAAACAAGCAAGCCTCTGAAACGAGACCTCCCCTGCTTTCTCTGGAGAGCTCTAACGAACGTTCCCGAAACTACAAAGAACTCAGAAAGATCGATGCTGTTGCGATCCTCTCTTGAGTGCATGAAAGGAGCGATAGGAAACACAAAGCTACCACCCCCAACAGGGCAGCAAACCCGTTCTGCCAGGAAGAGCGGCCCGCAGCTCACCCATTAACCGCAGGCCGAAAGCTAAATATTTGTATCGGCCCCCCAGCACCTGGCTGGGTGTGTGGAACTCGGCAAACAAGCCCCAAGAGAGCAGAGAGCGCGGATCTCAGCACCGTGAAACCTGCTGCCAAAGCACCGGGGCCAGCACAAAGCACACGGCAGACACCGACGGGGAAGCACAACACTGCTGGCAGAGAAGGCCGTGCAGAGCCTTGGACCACTCCTTCGGACATGCCGCCGGTCCCGGCTTTGGCAACCTCTGCCAGCGAGGCCCGGTGGGGCGGCGGCCCAGAGCAGCGGAGGCTCGGCTGCGCCAGCAGAACCCTCACCCACAGGGCCGCGGGGCGGGGAGCGAAAGGGCCGGTGCAGGCGGGAAGACCTCCCGCGAACAATGCCGGGCCCGAAGCCCACTCTGTCCCCCACAGAGGCCCACTCTGTCCCCCAGTGAAGGCCCTGTTCAGCGGCCAGACGCGACGGTCCCAGCCCGCCCCAGACCCCAGCGGGGTTCAGCACGGCTCAGCGCGCCCGCATCCCCTGGGCCGAGCAGAAGCGAGCCACTCTCCCTCACTGCGCCCCGACCGGCGGCGCGCAGAGCAGAGCAGCCCAGGCCAGGCCGGGCTCGCCGCTCACCAGAGCGATGGTCGTCGTGGCCGCCATCTTGTCCACCCCGTCGGCTCCAGCAGCGGCTCTCGCGAGAGCCCCACGGGGCGCGGGAAAGGGCGAACCCTCGCGAGAGCTGCGGTGGTAGCGGTGTGGTAAAGGGGACTCTCGCGAGAGCCGCGGGAGAGAGGTGGTGCTGCGAGGGTGGCTCTAGCCTCGTTCGTGTGCCGCTGGCTCCGGGGTCCTCCGTTCAGCCTTCAGCACCCTCGCTCCGCAGCCCCGGGGATGTCCCTGGCCTCAGCGGCTCTGCCCGCGCCAGTCCCGGCGGCTCCCCGGCCGCACTCAGTGGGGGCCCGAACTTGTCAGGGACCGGGGAACCTCGGCTCGGTAGCGGCGGCTTTCAGCGCCCCCTAGGGCTGTTTGTCCTAGCCCCAGGAGGAGTCTTTGGCCGCACCGACCCAGGTCTAGGGGCTTATGGGTACCGGGGGACCCCAGCTCAGCGGCAGTTATCGCCCCGGGAGCCCTGTCGGCACCAGCCGCGGGCACTCCTTCCCTGGTCGCGCCGCGGCTGTGCAGGGCGGTGCGGCGGTCACTGCGGGGACCGGGCAGTCCGGGGCTGCAGCGTAGCTGCTGCCGCTGGAACCCTCTCGGGGGTGCCCAGGAGCTGCCACCGCTGCCGGACGCGCCTCGCAGACAGGGCCTGGCCGGGGCCGTGGTGGAGGTGATGAAAGCGCAGCCCCGGCTGTCCCAGGCCAGTGTGCGGCCGGACATGCCGGGCTAAGAGCTTCCGTTACTTGCCGTGGAGTTCGTAGCCGCTGTCTCTGCGGGTGGAGGTCCAGCCCTCACTTAGGAGAAGGGAAAAGGCACCACCTGCCCTCCCGTCCACCTTTATTCTTGGCTCTGCCAGGTGGATCCAATCCCTGAGAGCCCGGTTTGGGTGCAGCAGGAGGGGCAGGCAGCCTGGGCACGGCTGACCCCTGGCACAAGTGAGCCCTGGAACGGGGCAGGGGGTGGAGGTGTTACCCTGAAATAGGGCCCCCAAGAGCTCACCCGCAGGTGTGATCGTGGTGTAAGGAGAGAATGCCCCTTGCTAGGGGTTGAGATGGGCTATGGCACCTTAATTAACCACAATTAACCTAGCAGGAGGGTGCAGTGGCCTCCTGGCCCTGCTTCAGAAGTGATACAAGGCTGGAGAAAGGCTCCCAGAAGTTCCAGCCTGAGAGGTTTGGGTCAAGCCAATAAATCTTGGCCCAGCAGCGAAACGATGGTGTGTAATTGCTATGAGGAGAGTCTGGCACTGCAAAGTTCTTCAGATAAAGGTACAGGGTAGGGGGTGACCTGCTGGAGAGCTGCTCCATGGAGAAGAACTTGGGAATGCTGGGGGGCAAGTTCATCATCATTCAGCAAGGTGGCCAAGAAGGCCAATGCTTTGGGTGCATGAAGAAGAGTGTGGCCAGCAGGTCAAAGCAGGTTCTTCTCCCCTTTACTCTGCCCTGGTGAGGCCACACCTGGAGAACTGCGTCCAGTTCTGAGCTCCCCAGTTTAAGAGAGACTGGAAACTACTGAACAGTGTCCTGTCCAGAGGCTGGGAACTGCTGAGAGGCCTGGAGCATCTCTGGGGAGGAAAGGCTGAGAGACCTGGGGCTGTTTAGCCTGGAGAAGAGAAGCTTGAGATGGGATCTTCTCAATGCTCAGCAAGAGCTAAAGGGTGGGGAGCAAGAGGCTGGGGCCAGACTCTTGCCAGTGGTGGCCAGGGACAGGCCAAGGGGCAGCAGGCACAAACTGGAAGCCAGGAGGTTCCCTCAGGAGCAGCCTCTTGGCTTGAGGGTTCTGAGGCCTGGAGCAGGCTGCCCAGAGAGGTTGTGGAGTCTCCTTGTGTGGAGAGCTTCCAAAGCCAGCTGGGCCTTGGGATCCTGGGCACCTGCTGTGGGTGCCCCTGCTGGAGCAGGGGGGCTGCCCTGGGTGATCTCCAGAGGTCGTTTCCCATCTCACCACTCTGGGATCAGGGGATCCCATGAGGTGGAACATGCAGTAGGCCTCTCCAGCCAGTCTTAAGTGACTGCTACTGTTGGGACACAGCAGACTCCCCCATGATGGAGCCTTTAGCTGCAGGTGCTCTGCCCAGGAGCTGCACACCCAAGCCATGCTGTACCTGACACTGTTAACCCTGTCCCACCTGATGCCAGGATGGTGCCAGGACACAGAGGCAGGAATTCCAACCCTCAGCAGCCACTCAGACTTGATCCTAGAGTCTGAGGACAATCCCTTCCTGTAGGACAAGACTCCCAACAGTGGGGACCATCCAGCCTGGAGAAGGCTCAGGGTGATCTCAGTGGGGACAACTAACCTGAGGAGAGGGTAGAGAAGGGGGAGCCAGGCTCTGCACAGTGGTGCCCAGTGCCACAGGGTGATGGGCACCAAGTGACAGATGGGGCCTGGTTTTTCTGCAAGTGGTAGGACATGGGAACAGGTAATGCCCAGAGAGGCTCCAGCTGTGGAACCTCTCAAACCTGATGCAATTATGGGCAGCCTAGGTGACTGCAGGGGCTGGTAGGGGCCTCCTCCAACCCCAAGTGGTCCTATCCCAGCCTTGGAGGCAGTCCCTGTGTGCTGGCAGTGCCTGGCACAGGCCGGTGACCAGCTCGTCACCACTGGGTGCAGTGAAGCCACTGGGCTGTGACAAGGTGGGACCAAGGAATGAATCCAGTGGGTGAAGTGTGCCAGTGCTGACCTCACCCAGCTACTCAGAGGGATCTCTGCCCTGGCAGAGTGCCAGCACCTCCTGCAGAGGGCATTTCTGAGTCAGCTGCCTGGTGCCTCTCCACTGAACTTCCTCTGGCCCAGTTTGTCTGATGCTGGGGCACACATCAGCCCGGGGATACCACCTCACCTCCTGGGCCGGCAGTTGGGGACGGTCGAGTGGTCCAGGGCATGCTCTGCCCAGAGGGGTTGTTCAGGGGCTTTATTGATTTGTCAGCTGGCAAGGCTCGAACACAGAGCACAGCTGGCAGACAGGGCACCAGCTAGCAGATAGCAAGGCACCCCCGTGTGGCAAGGTACAGCCTGAGCGAGGTACAATCGGTGCCATGGTGGAGGCAGTGCCACACAGAGCGTGGGCAGCGTCTCATGGAAGCACCCAGCACAGTGCAGAGCATTGGTACAGCACAGAGCACTGGCACAGAACATTGGCACAGCATGGGCAGCACAATGTGGGCAGCGCCACATGGAGAACCTGGCACAGTCCACAACATTGGTACATCATGGAGCACTGGCACAGTGCAGACCATGGGCAGCCAAAGTGGGCAGTGCCACATGGAGAACCCAGCACAGTCCACAGCATTGGTACATCACAGAGCACTGGCACAGCGCAGAGCATGGGCAGCACAACGCAGGTAGTGCCACATGGAGAAGCTGGCACAGTGCAGAGCACCGGCACAGTGCAGAGCACCAGCACAGCACAGAGGACAGGCAGCATAATGTGGGCATTGCCACACAGAGCACCTGGCACATCACAGAGCATCGGCACAGAGCATTGGCACAGTGCAGGGCACTTGCACAGGGCACTTGCACAGGGCACTGGCACAGCACAGGACACTGGCACAGGGCACTAGCACAGCACAGAACACCAGCACAATGTGGAAGACTGGCACAGTGCAGGACACTGGCACAGTGCAGAGCACCAGCAAAGTGCAACATGATTCAGCTGGCTTCCCAGGGCACAGCATGGCACAGCACAGCATGGCACAGCACAGCATGGCTTTGGCGTGGCAGTGGTGACAATTCCTGTTTGCAGTCCCTGCCACCCGAGCCCAACGTGGCAGCACTGGGGATGGTCCTTTTCTCCTGCCACTGGCAGAACCTCCCCAGATCCACCTCAGAAGCAGGCAGGAAGGGCCCAGGGTGCCCCCTCCAGATGCCAAGAGGCTTTAGGAGGCTGTGAGAGAAACTGGGGAATCAGAAGGGTCCTGCTGAGCACCAGTGAGGCTTCTGCTACTCCTGCTGGATCCAGCTGATGGGTTTGGATGCCTTCTCCTGCCAGACCAAGTCCAGCTCACAAAGTCCTCTCCTCAGCCAATGCCAAGGCCTGCAGATCTACCAAGGCATTGCCATGGTTCTTCTGTGCTGGGGGAACCTGGGCGGAACAGGAGGAACCGGCAGTAAAGGATGGAGGGTAGTGGACCAGAAGCTGCTCCAGGGCTTCAAGCAGCTCCTCTCCTTGTTCCTCCAGGTGCTACCAGCTGGCCAAGAGGAAGCACAGCTCTGGGACCTGCAGAGAGCAAAGCTGCTTGTTCTGAGGGACATCTGTGACCTAGGGGATCCTGCAGCAGCCTCCATCCTCAGGCACCTCTGGGAAAGGCTGCAGGGAGTTGCCCGCTCCCCAGCCCCTCTCAGCTGCCTCTGGCTGGCTGCTTCAGGAGCGGGCAGCAGAGCACCTTCTGCTGGGGCCCAGCTTCTGGCACAGGGGAAACGTCTCCTGTTGGCCGGTGGCTCCTCCAGACGCTGCTGCCATCCCACAGCACGGCTCCGGCGGGCACCGCTGCTTGGCTGCAGGGGAGGGAGGGCAGGAGTCTGGAAGACCCCGGCTCTGGGCACCGTGCTGCTGCCAGTGAGGGTGGGCAAGAGTCTGGAAGACCCCCAGCTCCGGGCAGCACGCTGCTGCAGCGGCGGCAGCGTGCCAGCGGCGCCGGCTCCGGGCACGGCTCTGCTGCGGGCGCGGGAGCAGGCTCACAAGGGAGGGGAGCGGTGCTTGTGGAAGGCATTTTCCAGGAAGGTCGCCAGCTTCTCGCAGTCATCCTGAAATAGAACACAACACGTGCCAGGGCAGCAGCCTGCCTTGGCTGCCGTGGACATGGGTGGGAAGGGACCTTAAAATCATCCAGCTCCAACCCCCTGCCACGGACAGGGACACCTCCCTGGGAACAAGTCGCTCAAGGTCTCCTCCAACCTGGCCTTGAACACCCCCAGGGAGGGGACATCCACAGGGCTGGCATGATCCCCAAACTGCTCCTTGCAGCTCTGAAGGCATCTCCAGCATCACCCCTGCGGTGGCACCAGCTTCTGCAGACACCTCACGGCCAAGAGCCCCTGGTGAGGGTTACAGAGCCCCCAGTGTCCCAGCCCTGCTGGCTGGAGCTGTGCCCATGTGCCCTGGCAGCTCCCCCACGGTGCAGGACAAGTGTCCCCAGCTCCTGCACCTCTGGGAGGGAAGCCAGGTGTGACCACCACAGTGTTGTGCTGGGTGAGCAGGACGTCTGCCACTGGTCACATCAGAGCCAAAAATGGGATGGAATTTGCTCAGGAGGAACTGTCCACCCACGAGGAGCAGAGGCTGGGGGACAGCTTGGAGCCTTCACAGCTTCCCTGGGCAATTTGTTCCAGTGTCTCACCACCCTCCTAATGTCTGATCTAAATCCAGCTTCTTCCTCAGATGGTTCCATCTCCAGCCACTGTGTCCCCATCTGAGTTTTGCTGTGGGAACAGAACAACTCACAGGCACATCTGGACCATGCTCTGAATGCAACATTCACTGAGAACACCAAGACCTGGCCAGGAATGGAGCCTTCCTGTGCCAGGTGAAACACCACCCAATGATCTCAGCATTACTCCATGCTCCTGAAGGTCTTTGCCCACCTTAAACGATTCTATAAAGGTGAAAGCACAGATAGGTCCTCAGAGCTTCCAATCTGAAGGACCAGAACAGGTCCAGCCTCTGGCTTAGTTTAATTTCAACTTAACTAAGTGGCCACTGGATCTCAGGTTGTTCCTATGGCCACCTGTCTGCAGTGTCCTCACTTGGGCAGTGTCCAGCCCTCGGTTGCTGCTGCTCTGAGGCAGCCCTTGGTCACCCCTGCTGCTGAATTGCTGATGCTAGGAAAGTCCTTGGCTCCTGAGGGCAGGATGTGTGGCCCAGGGGGATCTTTTGTTAGGCTGCTGGAAAACCAACATCTGGGAGCAGGACTCCTTCAGGTGAGGGTGGTGAGACACCAGAACAGGTTGCCCAGGGAGGTTGGAGATGTCCCCTCCTGGAGGTGTTCAAGACCAGATTGGATGAGGCCCTGAGCATCCTGGTCTGGTGGAAGGTGTCCCTGCCCATGGCAGGGGGGTTGGAACTAGATGATCTTTAAAAGGTTCCTTCCAACCCAACACATTTCTGATGCTATGATTCTAGGTCAGGAACAGGAAGCAGAACTCCAGGCTGGGAGTTCAAGGTCTAGATCAGATCTAAACCTCAAACCTCTGAGAGAAAAGGTGTCTGAGACCTATGGGGTAGGGAAGATGCCAGAGAGGGGAAGATGGGTTAAAGGACCTTGGAGGAAGCAGGTGCTTTACAGGCCATGGGAGAAGGACCTGTGTGGGCTGTGTTCTGCATCAGGAGTTGCCCCAGCCCCGTGTATTCTCCAGGGCGCAGGAGAAAGCAGCACAGCAGCAGGCCAGGGCTGGGCGGCAGGGTCACCGCGCTCAGCTGCAGACAAGCAGAAGGCCTACCTGCCCTCCAGGGCGCCCCGAACGGCTCACTCGCTGGCGCTGCCCGGTGTCTAACCTCAGCACCCAGAGGAAGGAGTCCTCCCAGACTCTGCCTCCCGCCCACAATCCCAAACTCAGACAAAATCACAAGAAATGGGGTTTGATTTCTGCTGCCTCTCCCCAGGCTGCACCTCTGGGTGGGCTGGGTGGACTGGGCTGCTCCCAGTTCCTCTTGGGACTCTCTGCACAGTGACTCCTCTGGCACAGTGAGTTCAGAGGTGTCCAGGCAACACTGGGACAACTCCTCTGGCAGATGGGAGGTGACCTCAGCTTCCTGCTCTGGTTCTCACCCTGAGGTTGAGGACACCAACCCCACCATCACAGTAGGGCTGTCCCTTCAAAACAGCAACCAGGGGCCTGCCATGAGGAAAGCATGGAGGCAAAACCCCAGACAGCCCAAACTCCACTCTCTGGCTGATGGAAGTGGGGTGAAGGAGCTCATTCTGCAGCGTCACAGAGGCTTGGGGACTGCAGCAGCACACTGGAGATGAGGAGTGGTGAGGGCCTTACCTCGTGGATGAACCCATAGTGCACCAGCTCTGTGGCCAAGTCCTTGGAGTTATCAGCTGCAGAGACAAGGCATGATGAAGACATGGATCTCTGCATCTCCTAGTTCCTCCTCTACCAGCAAAGCCCTGATCCCAGCCCACAGCACGCCCACTTCACACCTCACCACGCTTCAGGGCACACATTGGGCTGGTTCAGGAACTGCTGGGTAACCCTGGGGCACTCAGAGCTGGGCAGGGAATGGAGCTGTACAAGGTCCAGGAACAAGCCCCAGTCCCACCAAGCCCAGCAGCAGCCTTGGCAATGTGGCACTTTGGGATGTGCCCCATGTTTTGGCTCAGCTCAGCTCATGCAGAGCAGCCAGGCCAGGACCTGGGGCAGCAGAAGACAAGGAGCTGGTGAGGCAGCAGCTTCCACACTCATTCCCAAGCTTTGTGCTTCAATGGGGCAGTCCAGGGGCTCCAGAGGTTCCTGTGTGCTTTAGGAAGAAGCCCACTGTGCTGGACCTCCTCTGAAGAGAAGAGCCCTTCCCTTGGCCATGGGGCTCCCTCAGGGGAGAGTCTACCTTCCCCTTTGACAGGGACTGTGGAGACTGCACCAGCACTCACAGGATCACAGACTGGCTTGGGCTGGGAGGGACCTTCAAGGTCACCTAGTCTTTGAGCAACTTCCACTAGAGCAGGCTGCTCAAAGCCCTGTCCAACCTGGCCTTGGGAATGGGGGAAGAAGTCCCCAGTGTCACCCCAAGAATCACCCACAGCCACCCCATGCCACATCTCCCAGGGTGAAAGGCAGGGTCTGGATGGCCACT
The DNA here is from genome assembly GCA_033816785.1 of Picus viridis. Lineage (NCBI taxonomy): Eukaryota > Metazoa > Chordata > Aves > Piciformes > Picidae > Picus > Picus viridis. The sequence continues at coordinate 27,609,377 of CM066572.1, forward strand.
CACTGAGCTCCAACACCTCCCTCAGGGTGCAGGTTACCACCACCTGCCAGGGGCTCCAAGCCCTGGCACAGAGCAGATAAGAGCTGGTTCCACAGAGATCTGAGGGTTTGCTCTGCTCTCCCAGCACAAGAAGGAAGGAAAAGCTGTTTGGAAACCCAACCTGTGTCTAACCCACCCTGCCCAGGCCACCAGGCAAAGCTGCTGCACTCACACACAAAATGCCCTTGCAGGAAACCTACTGGGCAGCAGGTCATAGCTCAGCTGGCGGTGCAGCTTGTCCTCCAGGATCAGCAGAAGGGTGAGCTGCAGGAAGAAGAGAGGCATCCTTACCAGATCAGCTTCTCCACAGGACAGGAAGCTGCTGAGTGCCACCAGCACCAGTTGCTGCTGGTAGTGGTTGGCTGGGGACTGCCAGGTGCTGGGTGTCTGGGGCAGGGTGGTGTGAGTGTCTTGGAGGGAAGGTCTCCCAACAGCGAGTCCACCTGCAAGTGCCCAGCTAAAAAGGAGTAGTTAAAAGATGTCCAAAGACATCAAGGTCTCCCTGCCCTGCAGCCAGGTGGCTTTGTTCTTCTCTGGGCTTCTTTTATGACAGAGGGAAAGGGGTAAGTGAAAGTCTTCAGGCACTGGAACAGGTTGCCCAGAGAGGTGGTGGAGTCGCCATCCCTGGAGGTGTCCAAGAAACAAGGAGATGTGGCACTTCAGGACAGTCTAGTGGTCATGGAGGTGTTGGGTAAAGATTGGACTCCATGACCATAGAGGTCTTTTCCAACCTTAACGACTCTGAAATCCTTTGGGTTCTGCAGTAAACTACTTGAGACCAGCCTTCATCCCAGCCAGATGCCAGAGGTGGGTTCAAGACCTGCAGGTCTTGCCCCAGTGCCTGGCATGGAGCAGAAGCTGGATACTTACATGCCACTGGGTCTTGTCCTCGTTGAGCTCCATGTTACATTGCATCTGCACCACCTGGAGGAGGAAAGAGCAGGCACCAGAGGGGGTTCGAGCTGCACGTGCCCAGCAAGCTCCTCCGCCTGCCTCCAGCGATGGCCAGCAGGCCAGGAGACAGAGGCCAGGACAAGAGGTGTGACTGAGGATGGTGGCTCACAATGTCTCACTGTGTGCATGACAGCAAAGGGCAAACGCCAACTCCTGCCCAAGGGGAGCAATAAACCCTGGCCAGGACGCGGGCAGCAGTGGCCTGGCTAGCAGGAGACTTCACTGCTGGAAAGACTCTGGGGCCATGGTGGGCAGCAAGCAGGACAGGAGCTGCAACGTGCCTTGGCAGCAGGAGAGGCCAGCAGTGTCCTGGGGCACAGCCAGGGTGTGAGGGAAGTCATTGTTCCTCTTGTTGAACTTCATCCAGGTGCTGCAGCTAATTCTGGCCCCACAGAACAAGGAGGACATTGATGAACTAGAGCAAGTTCAGGGAAGGGCCAGCAAAGTGATCCTGGGCTGCAGGGCTTGTCCTCTGCTGAGAGGCTGAGGGAGCTGGGCTTGTTCAGCCCGGGGACAGGAAGGCTCTGTGGGACGTGACACCAGCCTGCCCCTACCCATGAGGGGGCTGTGCTGCAGCACCTACCTGCTCTGCTCAGGGGTGGTTTCCACAATGGCTTTGGGGGCTTCACTTCCCTACAGAGGAACCTGGATGGGCTGGATTGATGGTCAGAGGGCAGTGGGATGAAGTTCACCAAGGCCAAGAGCCAGGCCCAGCCCCTGGGTCCCACCAAGGCCAGGAAGGCTTCAGGCTGGGGTCAGAGGGGCTGGAAAGTGCCTGGTGGGAAAGGCCCTGGGGGATTGGAGGCAAAGCTGGAGAGGAGCCAGAGAGTGCCCAGGGGGCCAAGAGGGCCACCAGCAGCCTGGCCTGGAGCAGCCCCAGGCTGGGCAGCAGGAGCAGAGCAGGGATAGTGCCCTTGGACTGCAGGCACTGGGGAGGCCACCCCTTGAGTCCTGGGCTCAGGTTTGGGCCCCTGACTCTAAGAAGGACCTTGAGGGGCTGGAGGTGTCCAGAAAAAGGCAAGGGAGATGGAGAAGGGTCTGGAGAAGAAGAAGAAGAAGAAGAAGGGTCTGGAGAATTTGTGAGGAGCAGCTGAGGGAGCTGGGGGTGTGGAGCCTGGAGCGAAGGAGGCTGAGGGGAGACCTTGTGGCTCCCTGCAAGTCCCTGAGAGGAGGCTGCAGCCAGGGAGGGCTGAGATCTCTTGTGCCAAACACTGGGCCAAGAGGAAGTGACCTCAAGTTTCCCCAGGGGAGGTTGAGGTTGGCCACGAGGAACAATTTCTGCCCTTGAGGCTTGTCCAGGCCTGGCTCGGGCTCCTCTGACTGGGGCTGGAGCTCAGGGCACAGAGAGGGGTTCCTGCATCAGGATGTTGGGCATGGGACCATCCACCTGCTGGCCCCACCTAGGGCTGGTCTTACCTTTCTGGTCTCCACGTCAAAGGGCTCTGGGGTGGGAGTCTTGGCCTTCTGAGGGTCCTCCTGGGGCTGGGAGAGCACTCGGGGGAGGGCATGGGGCCTGGACACGGCGAAGTTCATCAGGGGGTAGATCCCATTCCTGGTGCAGACACAGAAGGAGGACAAAACCTGATCCCTGTCCTGCAGCCCTGGCACAGGTCATCTTTGGAGTTCCATGGCCCTGACCAGGGACCTGCCACCGCAGACTGGCTGCACTAGCAGGTGGGCAGCATGGGGAGGAGGTGGCCCAGGCTTGATTGCCCCTGGGGGGACCTCATCAGGGACCACACACCAAGGTCTGCTGAAAATGGGACCTTCAGCTCCAGTTCTGCCCTTGAGCCTGTCTCCAGGCTGCCCAGGCAGAGACCCTGTGGCCCAGAGCTGGGCAGAACCATCCCAGGTCGGCCAGCACCACCCCAACCCACCTGACATCCTCCAAGAACTTGTCAAGCTCCAGGAAGGAGACCTCCGAGTACCTGGGAGAGAAAGAGGACAAAGCTGGCTGGGGGAAGCAGGAGAGCAGAGCAGTGCAGAGGTGCTGTGCTGTGAGACCAGGGCCACCTGGCAGGAGACAAGTCCTGGCTCACGGCCACGGCTGCTCCGGATCCTCTCCCTGATCCTCACCTCCACTGCACTCCAGGCCGACCCTCCCTGCGGATCTCTGCCATCACCATGTTCAGGTCCAGCTCCTTGATCTTCTCCTCCACCACGTTCTCTGGCATCAGATCTGGGGTGCAGGCAAAAAGGGACCATCATCTGGGAAGTCCATGAGGTGGCTTCTGCGGCATGGCTTCCAGGGTAGGTCTTGGAGGCCCTGCATCTCTCCCCAGCTCGCTGGGACAGTGACAGGAGCTGGGACAGGCAGGGTGGCCCACAGGTACTCTGCTGGGACAGTGGCAGGAGCTGGGTGGGCAGGGGGGCACATGGGTGCTCACACTGGTTGTTGATGAAGCAGTGAGCTGCCAGCAGCTTCAGGGAGTGGACCTCGAAGAGCACACGGTGGAAGAGCAGACTGTTGGCTGTGGGTCGCTTGTCTGGGTTGAGGGTCAGGCAGGACAGAATGAACTCCTGAAGGACAAGACAAAGGGATCAGCTGGAGGGGAGCAGGACCTGCTCCAGCCCCACCACAGCTACCACAGCTCCCCTGGCACCTCCCGGTGGTGCTCCCTGGGGTGGGCAGTGGACAGGGGATGTGCTGGGGGACTAAAAGTTACCCAAGAGCCAGCAACGTGCCCTTGTGGATAAGAAGACCAAGGGTCTCCTGGGGGCATTCAGCAGTGTGGCCAGCAGGACAAGGGAGGTTCTCCTGCCCCTCTGCCCTGCCCTGCTCAGGACACAGCTGCACAGCTGGGTGTGTCCCTGTGCGTGGCGCCTCCTTGCCAACCGTAACCTGAGCAAAGTCCCTGGAGAAGCCCAGGCAGGGCTCGGGAGGTCCTGCAGCAGGGTTTGCTCTGCAGAGGTTCTCTCTGTTCCCTGCCCAGCCTCGTGCCCAGCAAATCCTGCCAGCTCCCTATGCCAAGAGGGATCAAGCCGTGGTGTCACCAGGGGTCAGGTAAACTCTGCATGCTATGGGCATCTCCATCCTCACGTGCTACCAGCCTCCTCTCCTCGCCAGCAGCCAGGCTTCTGCCCTGCTGTGGCGCAGCATGGGCACAGCCCCCTGCCAGGGGCACATGGGCTGTGGGCTGAGGTACCAACCTTGGGGAATTTTGGTCTCCTCTCCTAGGAAACAAATGACAGGGCAAGAGGAAGCATGCCCTCAGGTTGCCCCAGGGGAGGTTGAGGTTGGCCATGACAAAAAATTTCTGCCCCTTGAGGCTTGTGCAGGTCTGGCCCAGGCTGCCCAGGGCAGTGGTGGAGTCCCCAGCTGTGGTGGAGCTGTGGTGCTGAGGGCCACGGTTTGGTGGTGCCCTGGCAGTGCTGGGATGGGCTCCATGATCTTGGAGATCTTCTCCAACCCAAATGATTCTGGATGAGGCCAGCATATGCTTGTCCTGAGGACACAAGTGTGGGTGCTGGGGAGAAGCAGGGGACCAGCAGAGTCCAGGCACCATGGCCATGCCCTTCACATCTCCCACAGCAACTCAAGACAGCTGACAACCAAGGCCAAAGGTCTCCTGGGGGGCACTCAGAAGAGTGTAGTCAGAAAGTCAAGGGAAGGTCTCCTGCCCCTCTGCTCTGCCCTGGTGAGGCCATAGCTGCTCAACTGGGGCCAGTGCTGGGTTTCCCAGTCCAGAGGCTGGGAACTACTGGAGAAAGGCCACTGGAGGCTGCTGAGAAGACTCTGAGGAGGAAAGGCTGAGAGACCTGGGGCTGTTTAGCCTGGAGAAGAGCAGCCTGAGAAGGGATCTTCTAAATGCTCAGCAAGAGCTAAAGGGTAGGGAGCAAGAGGCTGGGGCCAGACTCTTGCCAGTGGTGGCCAGGGACAGGCCAAGGGGCAGCAGGCACAAACTGGAAGCCAGGAGGTTCCCTCAGGAGCAGCCTCTTGGCTTGAGGCTTCTGAGGCCTGGAGCAGGCTGCCCAGAGAGGTTGTGGAGTCTCCTTGTGTGGAGAGCTTCCAAAGCCAGCTGGGCATTGGGATCCTGGGCACCTGCTGTGGGTGCCCCTGCTGGAGCAGGGGGCTGCCCTGGGTGAGATCCAGAGCTCCCTTCCCAGCTGAGGCCAGGGTGCCAGCAGCACTCACCCGCATGTTGGGGTCGTCCAGCGAGTGCCGTGCCCGCGCGATGGCCTCCTCGGAGACCCTCGTGTCACCGTTGCTCTGGATCTCCAGCACGGCCATCTGGGGAGGAACCAGCCCAGGCACAGATCAGCACGGCCAAGCCTTGGGGCAGTCCCTCAGTGCTTCCTAAAGGGACATCCTCTGGCAGGTCCTCACCAGGACCCACCACCCAGCCAGGCTCTGGACCTCTGTGCTCCCCAAGGCTCCCAGGCCGCTGGGTCCCTGCCCCTGAGGCCAGTTTCTGGCCGGCTCTGGGCTGCTCACAGCTCCATGGTGGGACAGGTGTGGGAGGCACCAGGCAGAGCAGGGCCACGCTCTGCCCAAGCAAGCTGAGCTTGAGGCAGCAGGGCCTCTTGGAGCAGCATGGTCTGTATCCATCCCTGTGCCCTCCTGCCAGAGCTGCCACAGCCCAAGGAGGAAGAGGAAGCTGCAGCAGAGGCAGCCGAGAGGCACCAGCTGGACATGGCAAGGGGGAACTGAGCTGCTGCCTGCAGTTGGGTGGTCCAGTGGCAGGAGATGTTCTGCTGGCCCCAGGGAGATGCCTCCATCACTCAGTAGATCCCCAGCTCACAGCCTGGGGAAGGTGCCCAGGCCACCACGGTGCCCAGCAGCTGCTCTGTGCCCAGGGCTGCCTGCAGATCCGTACCTCCAGGGCACACATCCCAAAGGAGAAGATGTCCACAGCCGTCCCGTCTGTCTTCTCTGCAAAGCCAAGCCAGGACCACCTCAGCTCACCTGGTCCTGGTGGCATCTGCCAGGCTTTGGGGTGCCCTCCAGCCACAAGCAGAGCCACAGAGGTGCCCATTCCACGCAGGCTCCACATCCCACTGCCCAACAGCTATCCCCAAATTGTACCCACAGTGGTGCCAGGGTCGCGTGGCACCTGCTTGGTGACTCACAGCCAACAGTGGTAGCTGTGACTGCACCCGGTGATCCTGCAGACCTCCTCACCCACATCTGGCACAGCACTGCCCACATCCCTCTATGCCCATGCTTGGCACAGGACTCCCTGTACACCTCTACATCCATGCCTGGCACAGGACTCCCCACATCCCTCTGCACCCACGCCTGGCACAGCCCCCCCCCGCGTCCCCGCACGCCCACGGCTGGCACAGGAGCCCTGCAGTCCCACGCCCCCCGGCACTCACGGCCGTACTCCGGGGGAAGAAGTGGAGGTTGCGCAGCTCCTCCCTCTCGATCCTGATTGGGCTTCGCAGGTCGTCCGGCAGCGCTGCGGTGGGAAGGGGACACCTCAGCACCTCCACCCTCCGAGCTGCCTCCCAGGGGGCTCTGTGCCCTCTTGCCCCCATTGGGCCACCCATGGGCCCCCCTCTGCTCCCAGGTCCCAGAGGGACAGGGGTGCCGGAGGGTCTCTGTGCCCCCTGCCCGCCCAGCCCACCTGTGGGCACCCTTCTGCTCCCATGCCCCGCGGTGAGAGGTGCCCATGGCTTGCAGGGGAGGAGTCCCGGAGGTTTGGAAGGGGTTGGAAGGGACCTCTGCAGATCATCCCGTCCAAGCCCCTGCCAGAGCAGAGGGAGATTGACCCAGGGATGGGACCTAGGGGGCAGTGAGAAGTGGCAGAGAGGCACTCACCATTTGCAAACACCCGGTGCCAGACTGCCGGGCAGCACCAGGGTGGACACACGAGAGGCAAGGAGTGGAGGAGAGAGAAGAAAGCGTTCCAACCCTTGCTCACCACCACCCACACCACCCCAGCATCACCCCAACACCATCCCACATCACCTCACACCGCCTCACACTGCCCCAACACCATCCCACACCACCCCAATACCACCCCAACACCATCCCACACCACTGAACACCACCCCAACACCATCCCAACACCATCCCACACCACTGAACACCACCCCAACATCATCCCAACACCCACACCACTGAACACCACCCCAACACCATCCCAACACCATCCCACACCACTGAACACCACCCCAACACCATCCCAACACCATCCCACACCACTGAACACCACCCCAACATCATCCCAACACCATCCCTGAACACCACTGAACACCATCCCAACATCATCAACCAGTACCATCCCACACCACTGAACACCACCCCAACATCATCCCAGCACCATCCCACACCACTGAACACCACCCCAACATCATCCCAGCACCATCCCACACCACTGAACACCACCCCAACATCATCCCAGCACCATCCCACACCACTGAACACCACCCCAACATCATCCCAGCACCATCCCACACCACTGAACACCACCCCAACATCATCCCAACACCATCCCACACCACTGAACACCACCCCAACATCATCCCAACACCATCCCACACCACTGAACACCACCCCAACATCATCCCAACACCATCCCACACCACTGAACACCACCCCAACATCATCCCAACACCATCCCACACCACTGAACACCACCCCAACATCATCCCAGCACCATCACCACTGAACACCACCCCAACATCATCCCAGCACCATCCCACACCACTGAACACCACCCCAACATCATCCCAACACCATCCCACACCACTGAACACCACCCCAACATCATCCCAGCACCATCCCACACCACTGAACACCACCCCAACACCATCCCAGCACCATCCCACACCACTGAACACCACCCCAATACCATCCCACACCAACCCAACACCACCTCACACCAACTCAACCCCACCTCCCCATGTCCCCATGTCCCTCAGTGCCAGCTGCCTGCAGCAGGTGCCCACCAGAGCCAATCTTGATGAGCCCATTGTGCTGGATGAAGATGGTGTCACTGGTGAGGTTGCCATGGATGATGGGAGGCTCACAGGAGTGCAGGAAGCTGGGGGCACAGAGCTGTCCTGAGCACCTCACCTGTGCCCAGGGACAGGCAGGGCAGTGCCAGCAGTGCCAGCTGTGCCCTCCTTACCTGAGGGCAGACAGGATCTGGGTACACCAACGCTTCCAGGCCTAGGGCAGAGACCAGAGCTCCCATCAGTGACCAGCAGCAGCTGTGCCTGATCCCTGCCCCCCATGGCCCAGGGGGACATCTGGCCCCCACAGAGCTGCTGCCCAGGGGACTGCCAGGTGCTGTGCCACCCTCAGCAGCCTCCTTCCCAGCCCCTGCCTGGAGGACACCACCAAGTGCTGGTGGAAGCAGGAACAGCAGGTGCCAGCTCTGGCAGTGGGATCCATGGTGCTCACCAACAGCTGGAGCAGTGCCAGGCTGGTACCAGACTGAGCTCCATCCTCCCTGGGCACCTCTCAAGGTCAAGCACAGAGCCCCAGAAGGGTCCCCGGTCCTCAGCCAGTGGAGCCCTGCCTGCAGAACCCACCCCAGCCCCATGGGCAGTGGGTTTGCAGGTGGCACTGGTCCCTCGCTGAGGCTGGTGGAGAAGAAGCTCCTTCCTGAAGCCCAGGCAGCAGCAGAACCTCACTGCTGCAGCTTCCAGAAGGTTCTCCACACCCAAGGCAGGTCCCAGCAGCAGGATCCTATCTTGGGCTCTAGCTCTGACTACCACCAAGGTGCCACCTCCCTACAGCAGAGAGTCCCTGGGTAACTTGGGGAGCAACCACACACTTGCTCGACCTTCTAAGTGACCAGAAACCTTCTCTGTGCCAGCAGGTACAGAGCTGCCCAGCCATGTTCCCAGGGCCTCCTGTGCTGCTCCCAGGAACCCACCCTGGCATTCATGGCCTTGTGGTTCTTCTTGGTCTTCTTCAGGAACTGCTTCAGGCTCCCCGAGGACACATACTCCGTGATGAAGATGACCTGGCAGGGAAGGGCAGCATCAGCTCCCTGAGGTTCCTGCCCCCTTCCAGTGGGCAGCATGGAGCCCTGGCAGGGTGAGGAGCAGGGCTGGGATCCCCCACACACTGGTGTCCCTCCCCCAGCCTGGAGACCCCTGCCGACCCTCTGAGCCCTCCATACCCGAGCCTTCAAGTCCTTCACATCCAGCCAGTACTTGTGGAGCTTCACGATGTTGGGGTGATCCACCAGCACCAGCTGCTCAAACATGGTCTTGATCTTCTCCTGTGGGCAGAAGAGGACAGGGTGGGTGCCAAGTACCAAGAGGACACCTCTGAAAGCGAGGGGACGGTGGTTGGGGAGGGGGCTGTGCCCTGGGCACGGGAAAGATGGGACTGGGGGGCAGCCGACAAGGGAGCTGCCTCTGAGAGGCCAGGGACAGCTCAGCGCCAGGGAGGTGGGAGCACAGCATGAGGTGGGCCAACACCACCAGGCACCAGCAATGCCAGGGTGGGTAGGCACAGTCCCTAATGGCACACTGACCCTGGTGGGTCACTGACTGAAGTGTGCCAGGCACGACAGGCACCAGCGGTGCCCGGGGCTGGTGGGCAAGGGCACTGCTGTGTACGCGACACCAACCTCGTGAGCTTTGAAGGCCTTCTTGTCGGCGAAGAGCAGCTCGTTCCACACCACCTCCACGCCCTCCTCTGTGTCCATGGCCAGGAAGGTGCTCTGGATGCCAGGCATGTTGCCCTGGTTCACCTGTGGGCACGGGAAGGGGTGAGACAGCCTGGCTGTGCCCTGGCCATGGCCACCGGGCTGCTGGAGGCACATCCTGTAGGAACATGGCCCTGAGGTGCTGCTGGAGGACTGCCAGGCAAGGGGAGCAAACCCCTGTCTGCTGCCTGTTCTGCCCTCAGGACCTGCCTGCTCAGCACCCTGAGCACTGCAGCAGCTGGCACCACTTCTCCAGGGTCTGAGTGCACAGGAGCGAGCCAGGATGGGGTCAGTTCCCATGCCAGCTCCCCTCCTGAGTGCATTCAGCACAGTGAGGTTCTTCCAGCTTCCTCACCCCTCTGGGTCATGGAATGCTTCGCGTTGGAAGAGACCTTTAAGCTGATGGAGTCCACCCAGTGACCCCGCACTGCCAGGGCACCACCAAATCAAGGTCTTCAGCACCAAAGCTTGACAACTTGGAAAGCCCTCCAGGGATGGAGACTCCACCACTGCCCAGTGCTTGGCACAAGAGATCTCAGCCCCACCTGGCTGCAGCCTCCTCTCAGGGACTTGCAGAGAGCCACAAGCTCTCCCCTCAGCCTCCTTTGCTCCAGGCTCTACACCCCCAGGTCCCTCAACTGCTCCTCACAAGTCCCCAGAACCTTCTCCTTCTTCTCCAGACCCTTCCCCAGATTCATTGCCCTTATTTGGACACCTCCAGCCCCTCAAGGTCCCCAAATGTGACTCAAGGTGTGGCCTCCCCAGTGCCATTAGGCATGAAAAGAGGATTGTTCTGTGGCTGCCAGGGCAGATCCCTGCTGTGTCCCAGGGCAGCTGTGGGCACAGACGTGGGCACACAGCACCCCCGGCACTGGCAGGGCACAGCCGGGCAGCTCGTGGCCCAGTTCCTGCTGCAGACACACAAAGCACCTCTGTTCCTTGTTCTCCACACTCCAGGCTCCACCAGCTCCACAGAGCCCAGCACAGAGCAGCCAGTGACCACAGCCACCCAGTGCTCCCAGCAGCCAGGCAGTGCTCCCAGTGTAGGCACAGCCCAAACGGAAGTGCCCAGCATGGGCACTGCTTGGGCGCAGCAGGGAGACAGCCCAGCCCTCACCCACAAGATCCTCCAATCCCAGCCTGGTGGGGTGGGCAGGGAGCTCTCGATCTCACCCAGGGCAGCCCCCTGCTCCAGCAGGGGCACCCACAGCAGGTGCCCAGGATCCCAATGCCCAGCTGGCTTTGGAAACTCTCCACACAAGGAGGCTCCACAACCTCTCTGGGCAGCCTGCTCCAGGCCTCAGAACCCTCAAGCCAAGAGGTTGCTCCTGAGGGAACCTCCTGGCTTCCAGCTTGTGCCTGCTGCCCCTTGACCTGTCCCTGGCCACCACTGGCAAGAGTCTGGCCCCAGCCTCTTGCTCCCCACCTTTAGCTCTTGCTGAGCAGTGAGAAGATCCTTCTCAGGCTGCTCTTCTCCAGGCTAAACAGCCCCAGGTCTCTCAACCTTTCCTCCTCAGAGTCTTCTCAGCAGCCTCCAGTGGCCTTTCTCCAGTAGTTCCCAGCCTCTGGACTGGGGAGCCCAGCACTGGCCCCAGTTGAGCAGCTATGGCCTCACCAGGGCAGAGCAGAGGGGCAGGAGACCTTCCCTTGACTTTCTGGCTACACTCTTCTGAGTGCCCCCAGGAGACCCTTGGCCTTCTTGGCCACAAGTGCACAGTGCTGGCTGATGAGCAGGCAGAACGTTCCCTGCTCCGAGCAGACCTGAACCTTCTCCATCTGGTGCTGCAGAACAACCAGGCTGGGGCTGAGCAGCTGCCCCGAGCTCCACAGGCACACAGACGCTGCCTTATGCACATGGACACCTCTGGGGTCAGAAAGAACCAGCCCTGGGTCACCTTGGTGTCCCCAGGCTGTGCTCTCAGGAGTTCCCGGCAGCCCCGTGTGCTGCTGCTGGTGGGCATGCAGGTGGAAGAGGCTGGGGACCTCCCTGCTCAGGCAGCTTCCAGGCAGGAGCCAGCCCCCAAGCTCGCTGGGGACGCAGCAGCCGAGGTTTGCAGGAGATCAGGTGGCTCCTTACAATAAACCACTGCCTTCTCCACCTCACTGGGCATGCAGCTGGCCAGAGGAGCAGGCTCAGTGTGGGGGTTCTGGGGCCCTGGGAGACCAGCAGTGGCACAGGGCAGGAGATGCTGGCATTTAGACTAGGCTTGGAGAGGAAAACAAACACAAGCTGGGTTGTCAGCTGTCTTGAGTTGCTGTGGGAGATGTGAAGGGCATGGCCATGGTGCCTGGACTCTGCTGGCCCCCTGCTTCTCCCCAGCACCCACACTTGTGTCCTCAGGGCAAGCATATGCTGGCCTCATCCAGAATCATTTGGGTTGGAGAAGATCTCCAAGATCATGGAGCCCATCCCAGCACTGCCAGGGCACCACCAAACCGTGGCCCTCAGCACCACAGCTCCACCACAGCTGGGGACTCCACCACTGCCCTGGGCAGCCTGGGCCAGACCTGCACAAGCCTCAAGGGGCAGAAATTTTTTGTCGTGGCCAACCTCAACCTCCCCTGGGGCAACCTGAGGGCATGCTTCCTCTTGCCCTGTCATTTGTTTCCTAGGAGAGGAGACCAAAATTCCCCAAGGTTGGTACCTCAGCCCACAGCCCATGTGCCCCTGGCAGGGGGCTGTGCCCATGCTGCGCCACAGCAGGGCAGAAGCCTGGCTGCTGGCGAGGAGAGGAGGCTGGTAGCACGTGAGGATGGAGATGCCCATAGCATGCAGAGTTTACCTGACCCCTGGTGACACCACGGCTTGATCCCTCTTGGCATAGGGAGCTGGCAGGATTTGCTGGGCACGAGGCTGGGCAGGGAACAGAGAGAACCTCTGCAGAGCAAACCCTGCTGCAGGACCTCCCGAGCCCTGCCTGGGCTTCTCCAGGGACTTTGCTCAGGTTACGGTTGGCAAGGAGGCACCACGCACAGGGACACACCTCGGGCTGTGTCCCCTCAGAGCAAGCAGCAGAGGGAGGATGGGGACAACCCTGCCAGCTTGACTCTCAGCTGTCCTGCCCACCTCCATGTCCCCAGGCTCAGCAGAACCTATCCTGCCCTCTTCACCCCACACTCTGGCCCTGGCCAGTGGCTGAGCCTCAGTGGCCCCTCAGCCTGCCATGCACAGGGAAGTGGAGGGGGCAGGTGGAGCTGTCCCCAGGGACGGGAGCTGGAGCAGGTCCTGCAAGAGCAGCAGGGAGTGGGCAGTGGGCATCTGAGGGTGAGGAGCTCACCCAGACTCCAGGCACCCAGGGGTGAGGGGGCCCCGTGTGTAAGAGCCCTTTCTTGTACATGTAAATCAACAAAGATAAAATCACCTTTGTCTCCCACCCCGACAACAGCTGCCCAGAGTGGGAGCGGGGGCTGGAAAGACCACCGGAAATAGGCAACAGAGATAAAACACATCCTGGCCAGATTAGCCCAGGAATAGGTGAACCAGGCGGAGGCCACACTGGTGCCGACCCCCTGGAAGGTGCAACGAAGACTGAGCTCTGTCGAGAAGGACCTGCCTGATGGGGCAGCTCTGCCCCGTAGAGAGCACACCCGGCAGGCACACACGCAGCGATGTGAGCAGGGTGTGGACTGGGTGAAGCTGCAGTGACTGAACCAGGAACAGTACAAAAGCCCTGAAGTACACCAGCTCAGACAGGAACATCACCGTGGCTCAGCCTGGAAGCAGCAGTCTGGGGCGTCTCACCACCACAGACCATGCCGGGCCCTAAGATTTGCCTGCTGCAGAAGAGAACTCCTGCAGAAGAGAGCAGACTCCGCTGAAGACAACACAGGCTGGAGACGTCACAGGGCAACACTAGCTGAAAAGAACTTGGGCTTTAGAAACTCTCTCTCCCCTCCTCCAGCCCAGGACATGACAAGAACCCTGAACATCTCTTCCTCTCCCTTCTCTCCCTTCCTCGGACCTCCTCCAGCCAAAGAAAGCGCCCGGGGGGGTTTGGTAATACAATTCCTTTCCGGCTCTCTCTCCATTTTAACTCTCTCTCTCCCTTTTACTGTTCTGTCCATGTTATCCTTTAATAAATAGCTTTGCTTTTGATGTTTGGCCTCGTTTGTGCCTTAATTCCACAGCACAGGAATGTTCAAACCAGAACCCAGTCTCTCTCCCCCGTTGGACTCTGACCCCATGGTCAGGGCAGGGGGTGAGGGGGTCACACAGGGTCCGGGCAGGGAGTACCTGGGCATAGGGGGATCACTCACAGTGAGGGGTACCAGGGGGGTGAGCAGCCCACCCAGGGTCCTGCTGTGGGATTCTCTGGTTGAAGAGCCAACTCAGCCCCCACCCTGAGCTGGGGTCTCTGCCTGGGGTGGGACACCTGGTGGCACAGCTCCCAGCCCCTTTATCCCCAGGGACGTGGCCAGCACCAGCAGCAGCACCAAGCAACTCTGGAGCAAGCTGAGCCTAGCAGGATGTCACCTCATGGCAGGGACACCAGAGGCTGTGACAGAAGAGCTGCCAGGTGACATCCATCTGTGGCCCACAGCAGGACAACGGCTCCAGCCTGCAAGTCTGCTGGTGGCTCTGCAGGAGCTGGAGCAGGGGCAGAAACAGGAGCAGAGGCAGAGGCAGAAGCGGGAGCAGGAGGAGAGGCAGCAGGGGCAGGAGAGGCAGGGGCAGGAGAAGAGGCAGGAGCAGGAGGAGACATCTGCAGTGCCCGCTAAACCTGTTCTCCCTGGTGCTCCTGTTACACAACCAGCAGGTGAAGGGAACTCACCAGATGGAAAATATTTGGATTCCAGAGGAGCATTTGGGTCCCACCCTCACAAAACCACCTTCTCAGCCCTACCTGAACTGCACTGGACACACTGGGGGCCAGGAGAGCAGGGGCTGAAAGGGACCCATGGCCAGCACCACAAGACATGCAGCAGCAGAGCTCTCCCACCCCAGAGGCACCCGCTCCATCCAGCCCTTGGACATGGACTCTCCCAACCCATCCCTGCCAGCAGCAGCAGGAGGAGGTCACTGTTTAACACCTGGTGACGGGAAAAAGAATCCCCAAGTCCCCGAATCCCAGCATGGTAGCAGCTGAAGGGGACCTCTGGAGCTCACTCAGTGCAGCCCCAGTGCAGCCCCCTTCATCAGCCTCTTGCCCCCACCCTTTAGCTCTTGCTGAGCATTGAGAAGATGCCCTGTCAGGCAGCTCTTCTCCAGGCTCAACAGTCCCAGGTCCCTCAGCCTAGCCCCTAAGGAACCTCTTCTCCCAGCAAGATCTGGAGCAGAACTGGCCTGGTGCTGGCAGGAGGGGGCTGGACATTGTCCAGCCACTGCATGCCCCCGGCTGCCCATCCCTGTGCCTAGCAGCTGCTGCAGCAAACCCTGGAGTACCTGTTTTGCTTCCTGCACTGGGCACAGAGACAGGAGGGGTGAGAACTAAGAGAGAACCTGAGTCATGAAGGCAACACAAGTGGTGTCTCCATCCACAAGCACCTGGCCAGTGGGCAGGGGGCAGCTAGACCCCGGGGCCTGTTTGCTTCAGCCCAGGAGGTGTTGGCTGCACTCACAGGAGGTGTTGGCTTCACACCAGGAGCCGTTTGCCTCCAGGCAGGAGACTCGAGCCCTGGCTGAGCACTGCCCTGAGCCGCTCCCCAGCTCAGTGGCACCTCAGAAATTCACTGGCTCATCCCTGAGCCCAGGGCCAGGTGGCAGGGGGGATGAAGACTGTAGAAGAACTGTAGAACTGAAGTTCTACAGAAGACTGTAGAATCTGGCAGGGAAGAAGGGTCCCCACCACCTGAGCATGAGGGAGGGAGGCAGGCAGAGCCTGGGTGAGTTGGGCTGGGAGCAGGAGGGGACAAGGACAAGCTGGGCACACAGCATCCCAGGCCCCTAGTCCCTGACAGTCCAAACTGCAGGCAAATGCCCAGGGGTAGACTAAACAGGGGTCATCCAGAAGGTGATGGACTGTCCTGGTGATTCCATTCCAGCTGGAGAAACCCAAACAGCAACAACCACTCAGGAGCTGGGCAGCAGAGCAGCAACCAGCAGGAAGCATCCCCATTAAGAGGGTTGCACTGGGACAGGGATTTCTCCTCCTGCTGACCCAGCAGACCCAGCTGAAGACCTGAGCAGTTTGGTCTCCAGGAGAGCCACCAGCCCACCTCACCAACCAGCTCCTGAACGTTGTGGTGATGCCAACCCCACCAAATGCCAGGAGCACATGATCACCCTCAGCCCATTTGGTGATGTGGCTGTGGGACACCTCTATGGTCACAGAGGTGGCACACAAAAGGCCCCGGGGCTGAGCATGCTCTCTGGTTACAGCAGAGAGAAGACCTGGCTCTTCCCTGGTTACACCAGAGAGGAAGGAGAGAGCAGACACAGGGCCAAGAGGAGAATAAGCCTCCAATACCCACCCACCGTGAACAATGCCCCCAGGTAGGAAGACCAGGCAGGGGGCAACACAGGCTTGGTGAAACCAGAAAGGACCCCAGCTAGGGGGATGCCAGCAGCTGCCAGCCTGCTGAGCCCAGAGCTGGGCAGGTGTGGGGCATGGCAGAGAAGCCCAGCAGGCAGGAGGTGTCCTGGGAGCTCCCCCAAGAGTTCTCTGAAGCAGGAGGTGCTGCGGTGGAGCAGAGGGAGGGGAACAATGAGCATGTTAGGGCAGGAGAGAGGACAAGCCCCAGCTCCAACCTCCACCACGCTGACGTCAGGTCCCTGCCAGCAGCAGAACAAGGCCAGGGATTGTTCCACCCGCGGGGCTCAGCCAGGATCAGGGGAGCCTTGGGAGGGGAAGGAGCACAGGGAGAGGAGACCTGGAAGGTGGCAAGGAGGAGGCTGGGTCCAACCCAGCCCTGCCTGTGTCTGGACTCCATGCTGAGAAGACCACGTCTATCTGTCCCTGAGTTCTGCCACCCCAGGTCCAGCAACCTCACCTGGTGTTCCAAACAACCCCAGTTAAATCCACCCCAGGCTGTCCCACCTCCAGCTTGGGGCACGGGGCAAAGCCTTGTGCCAGTGACCTGCCCAACCATCCATGGGCACCAGCAAGCCCATCCTGGAATGTCCGCAGTGAAGCTGTGGCACCAGCATGGGCAGGAGGGCAGAGGGCAGGAGCAGACCCAGCCAAGCCCCTGGCTGCTCCCCTCGGTGGAAACAAGGATTGCCCTAAATCACTCGATTTCCCTCAAATCCTCCTACAGCAGCTCCTCCCCATCCTCCTGTTCTCCTTCTCCTGCTGCTTCTGCAAGTTACAGCTCCTGCTTTGAGGGCTGGGTAGCATCAACCCTTCTCCTAAACCTGGTGGCCAAAGTGGACTATTTCAGGCAAAATCATGCCTGGCTCTTCTCCATCTCCACCAGCCAAGCTGGAGCTGGAGCACCATGGAGCAGAACATGGTGATGGAGGCCACAGCAGATCTCCAAGTTGCAGAAAGCTCTGAAGCTCAGAGCTGTGAAACAGCTGAGCTTTGCCCCAGCTCTTCTGAAGGGAACAGCCTGAGGAACACCAAGAGTAACCCAGAGCATGGTCCACAGGCAGGACAGCAGGTGGGGACACCTGGAGATGGGCAGGAGAGGATGGAGAGGTCGTTGAGATAACAACCTGAACCTGGTCAATGTGGTGCTAGTGAACAGTGGTCACCAGTGATCGTTCGTGTTCACCAGTGCTCAACAGCAGTGTCCACAACCAATGGCTGGACTCAATGACCTTTACAGTCTCTTCCAACTAGCGTGATTCCACGATTCCATGATCTATGGGTTCTGAAGTCCTCTCTCCAATGCATGAAGGGTTTGTGCAAGCATCAGGAATGCCACCAGCCTGTTCTGGGTCCCAAAGGTCACCCAGGAACCTGTGTGCAGAGAAGAAGCACTGCAGAACTTCTCACACAAGCAGCAAACCATTTGGTTCCTCTTCCTGGCCACTCCAACTCCTTCAGGAGACTAGGAAAAGTAAATGGAGTCACCAGAGAAACAAACTCTGAAAGAACTTCTCTTCTCATGTGGAAACATCCCCACAGCAGTGCTCCTGGGCTGCTCCTCCACAGGGATCCAGGGGAGAAGGGACGGAGGCAGAGCACAGGCAGAGCTGCCACCCAACATGATGTCCCCAAGCGTCACAAGACATTCTCCACACGTTCTCCACACACTCTGAGTCCTGAACTATTCCTGGAAGCCTGTGACTTCCCATCCACGAGGAATGTTTTGTCACCAGCAGGTGAAGGATGTTGTGAGGGAAACATTCTCCTCCCTGGTGGCCCTGGCCGTGCTCAGCCCTGCATGAAGACCTTAGCAGGTTTTAGCTGTTGTTCTCTGTACCTGATAGTGGTGTGATGAGGCACCTGGGAAGCTGAGCTGCTGCTCTGTGTTCTGGTGGAGCTGTGACAGCCATGGTGTCATCCTCTGCACGTGTCACTTACACACCAGCAGCTCCTTGCAGGCTGTGCCACAGAGCACCGCGGTTTGAACATGGGATGGCATGGGAAGCTTGACAGAATCAGAGAATCATGGAACCTTTGAGTTGGAAGAGACCTCCAAGCTCCTGGAGTCCAACCAGTGACCCAGCACTGCCAGGGCACCACAAAACCATGGCCCTCAGCACCACAGCTCCACCACAGCTGGGGACTCCACCACTGCCCTAGGCAGCCTGGGCCAGGCCTGCACAAGCCTCAAGGGGCAGAAACTGTTCCTCATGCCCAACCTCAACCTTCCCTGGGGAAACTTAAGGCCACTTCCTCTTGGCCCAATGTTTGGCACAAGAGATCTCAGCCCCACCTGGCTGCAGCCTCCTCTCAGGGACTTGCAGAGAGCCACAAGGTCTCCCCTCAGCCTCCTTTGCTCCAGGCTCAGCACCCCCAGGTCCCTCAGCAATTCCTCACAAGTTCTCCAGATCCTTTTTCTCCAGACCCTTCCCCAGCTCCCTTGCCCTTTTATGGACACCTCCAACCCCTCAAGGTTCTTACTGGAGTCAGGGGCCCCAGCCTGACCCCAGGACTCAAAGGGTGGCCTCCCCAGTGCCTACTAGTCCAGGGGGACCATCCCTGCCCTCCTCCTGCTGGCCACCTCAGCTTGCCAGCCGCTGCTGAAGGTGTGATGCTGGAGCCCATCACCCAGTTATGCCACCACACCACGAAACACTCTGCAGCCTCATTGCCACTGTCCTCCCATGTGCCCCTGCCCACCAGCCCCACCTCTCCTTACAGGTGGCACAGGGACCAACCACCAGAGCAGAGTGGGGGGCTGAGATGAGATGAGGTGGTCCAGAGCCCTTGTCTGGAGAGGAGGAACCAAGTGCCTAGCCCCGGGGGTGGAGGTGCCCAGGGTGAAGTGGCACAGGGACCAGTCCTGTCACCACCGTTCACCGACAGAGTCTATTCCTGCAGCAGCTGTCCAAGCAGTGACCCATAGCCACCAGCCTGGCCCAGAAAAACATGACAGGACCCAGCTTGGTGCCAGCTCCCACCCCACACTGGGCATGGCTCCTGGCACCAGGCACCCAGCGCTGGGGCATGGCAAGCCCAACTCCCATGGCACAGCCTGACTCCGGGCATCCCACACTGGGCACCCTACACTGGAACACCCACACCAGGCACCCCCACAATGGGCACTGCACTCTGGGCACCCCGCACCGGGGCATGGTAAGCCCAGCTCCCAGCTTCCCATACTGGGTCATAGCCTGGCTTCCCGCCCCGGGCATCCCGCACCAGGGCAAGGCAAGCCCAGCTTCCCATACATGGCACAGCCCAGCTCTCTGTGCTGGGTTCTGAACTGCTGCCCACACCAAGACACCCTGCACTGGGACACCCCGCACCCTGTACCGGGGCACGGCAAGCCAAGCTTCCCACACTGGAGCACAGCCTAGCTCCCTGCAATGGGCACCCCACACCAGGCACCCCGCACCGCGCACCCCGCACCGGGACATGGCAAGCCCAGCTTCCCATACCGGAACACAGCCTGGCTCCCCACACCGAGCTCGTCATACCGAGATCCAGCCCAGTTCCCGAACCAGGACCCCCTCCCCGGGGCTCCCCTTCCCCGGAGCTGCTCCCTCGATCCCGCAGCCGCGGCCATGACCGGGTGCCGGCAGCGCTGTCTTGCCCCGGTCCCTGTCCCCAGTCCCTGTCCCGGTGCCCGTCCCGGTGCCCGCACGCACCTGCTCGCGGCGCTTGTGCCAGCGCCCGCAGGGGCTCTCCTCCAGCACCTCGCTCTCCTCCTCGCTCTCCTCCTCCTTCTCCTGCGCCAGCCGCGCGTCCGGCTCCGGCACCGCCATCCCGGGCCGAACCAGGCTGAGCCGAGCCGAGTCTCTCCGAGCCAAGCCGAACTGCGGGCTGACAGCGCGGAGCTGCTCTTAACCGAGCCGAGCTGCTCTGAAGAACCAAGCCAAGCTGAGCCGAGCTACGCCGGGCGCCGAACTGAACCGAGCCGAGCTGCGCCGACCTAAGCCGAGCCGCGGGCTGGCGGCGACGAGCCGAGGCGCTCGAGCCGCTCCGGACGAGTATCTCCGAACTCAGCCGAGTCTATCCGAGACGAGCCGAACCGGGAGCTGGCAGAGCCGAACCCCTTGGAACCGAACCGAACCTCTCCGAACCGAGCTGCTCCGAACTGCGGCTCGGCAAAGCCGACCCGCTCCGAAACGAGCGAACCGCTCCGATCCGTTCGGAACAGCTCCGATCCGTTCCGAACCGAGCCGATCCGCAACGAATCGCACCGAGCCGCTCGGAGCCCAGCCGCGGGCTGTCAGCGCCGCGGGGCCGTCCCGGGCTCGTCCCGCCCCGCTCCGGACGTGCTGCCGCGCACGGCCCGCCCCGCGCCGCCCCGCCCGGTCCGGCCCGGTCCCGGCACCTCGCGGACGCTCCGGGTCCCCGTTGAGCCCGTCTGGGTTGCCCCCGCAGCCCCGCTCCTCTCAGGGCCCGGAGCCCGGCCCCGCACCCTCCGCTGGGCCTCTCTTCCCCCGGCCTCTGGCCAGGCCCCTCTCGGCGGGGCCCCCGAGCTCCCCGGCCCTCCCGGCAGCCCCGAGCGCTGCCGTCTTCCTCCCCATACCGCCACGGCCATCATCACCTTCACCGCCATCACCTCCACCATCATCATCACCTCCATCACCATCATCTCCATCACCATCATCTCCACCACCATCATCACCATAATCATCATCACCATAATCATCATCACCATAATCATCATCACCTCCACCATCATCATCCCCTCCACTATCACTTCCACCCTCCTCATCATCACCTGAGAGCAGGGCCTGTGTCACCTTCATAAAGTACAGCAAGGCCAAGCCCAAGGTCCTGCACCTGGGTCGGGACAACCAGGTGTCAATCCAGGCAGGGGGTGAAGGGCTGGAGAGCAGCCCTGGGGGGAAGGACTTGGGGGCTGCTGGGTGAGAGGCTGGACGTGAGCTAGCAGCCGGTGGAAGGAGGGTGGACTCTGCCCCTCTGCTGAGACCCCACCTGCAGCTCTGAAGTCCTCAGCATGGACCTATTAAAATAGGGCCACAGGGCGCCACAAAGATGATCCAAGGGCTGGAAGCCCTCTGCTCTGAGGCCAGGTTGAGAGAGCTGGGGTCATTCAGCCCAGAGAAGAGAAGGCTCCAGGGAGACTTTCTGGTGGTCTTCCACAACTTCAAGGGAGCCGCAGGAGAGATGCAGAGGGACTCGACCAGGGGGTGCAGGAGCAGACCCAGGGGTGCTGAGTTTGAACTGGAAGAGGGAGATGGAGACTGTAACTGAGGGAGAAATTCTGCACTGGAAGGGTGGGGAGAGCCTGGCCCAGGCTGCCCAGGTTGTCACCATCCCGGGAACCATTCGACATCAGGTTGGTGGGGCTCTGAACAACCTGCTCTAGTTGCAGATGTCCCTGCAGAGTGCAGGAGTTGTACTGGATGGCCTTCAAAGGTCCCTTCCAAACATTCTGTGATCTCCCTGCCATCACCACTGCCACCTTCCTCACCATCTTCCCTGACCAGGGGCAGCTCCATGATGGGTTTCAGTGGGCTGGGATCCTGTGCACCCAGAAACCTCTTCAGCAGCTCTAAATGAGGAGTCTTCCAGATGTTTTCATTCCTCCCGAAAGCTCCTGGCTTGCTCAGTGTTTTTCTCCTCTCCTGGCCAGCTCTGGTTTCTGTCAGCACATCCATGATTTGTTCCACCCCATTCCGTGCACATACTGGTACTTCCTTGCTCCTCTGGGAGACCTTCTGTGCCTTTAGCATCTCCAGACAGACCACAGTGAGTGTGGCTGTGGGACAAGGAGGTACTAATGATGCCCAGCAGGTAGCATACACAAATCCCTGTCCCCTGAGACACAGCATGGACAAACAGGAGATGTCTCCTTGTGTGGCCACCACCAGGTCTTGCATGGCAGCTCACCAGGCTGCTCTGACCAGCTACAGCGCTGTGGCACTCTCCACACTTGCCACTGACAGACCCTATCCCCTCCTTCTGGGCTGTGAAAGCACATCCTGGGCCACAGCCACCTCCAGGCAC
Source organism: Picus viridis (assembly GCA_033816785.1). Taxonomy (NCBI): domain Eukaryota; kingdom Metazoa; phylum Chordata; class Aves; order Piciformes; family Picidae; genus Picus; species Picus viridis. The sequence goes on from CM066572.1 coordinate 27,631,464, forward strand.
ACACAAACCACAGCCACCTCCAGGCACACACAAACCACGGCCACCTCCAGGCACACCACCAGTTCCACCCCCTGCTGCCAGGTACCACAAGCTTCCACAGTGACCTTGTCCTGTGCCTGCCAGACAGGACTCGTAGGAGAGTCAACCACAGGTTCTTATCAGCGTGGAAGGTAAAAGTTCAGCTGGGAACCAGTTCAAGGACAAGAAGGAGAAGGCTGGAACCAGACACAACCCACCTGCCCTGCCCTGGTTGTCTCTCCTGTCTGCCTGTGTCCCAGGGTCACTCCCGGGACAGGTCTCATCTCCTCTGGCCTCTGGTTCCCTGTGGCAGCTCTGTCAGTTGCCTCCCATTTTGATTGTAGCTGGTGGGGGGACAACCAGCACTGTGGTGGTCTCCCAGTTTGAAGAGGTGTGCTCTCCAAGGGACAGCTCTGCCCAGACAAGGCAGATGGGCCCAAGAGACTTTGACACCCAGCAGTGCTCAAAGCCATGGAGGGCAGGAACCTGAGCAGAAGGTCCACAGAGCCCCAGGATGATGAGGGTCTCAAGGGGTCCCAGTGGGACAGGGAAGACAAAGTTATCCCTTGCTGCAGCCTTGAGTCTGCAGAAGGCCTTTCCTTCACAGGGTAGAGTTGTCCCAAAATGAGGTGAGAAAGGAACAGATCAATAACGTGGATGAGATTCTTCCCCAAAGGCATTGGTGGGACTCAGTGGTGGAAGGGCCAGAGAAGGTTCCATAGTACCCCAGACTGGCTCCACACCAGGGCCTGCCGCTCCCCACGCTCAAAAACACCCAAAAGGGATGAAGGCAGCATTGGCAGCTCACTGGTGACACCACACCAGTGAGGACAGCCAGCTCTGAGCTGGCCATGACGAGCTGCAGGGACCCTGGTGACAGGGGAAAGGCCCTCAAAGGTGTGGGCAAGGCACTTGGAGAGCAGCAACAGAGCCAGGGACACGTGGACTTGGGCACCATGAGTGGCATGGAGAGAGGAAGAGTTCTTCAGGATGTCACCCCAAAGGGCAGGTGGTGAGGAGGCTCAACACACCAATGAGGGTCATCTGCTGATCCTTGGGGTAAACCATTGATGGGCAGTGGTGGAACTCATTGCCAAGGGATATCTCCAGCAGCTAAAGTGGAAAAGGGTTTTGAAAGCCATCAGGTCCATCTGCCAGAGGACAATTGATTGAGGGCTGTGGAGGAGACCAGATGGAGCCTGAGGGTTCCGAGCTATGCATGGTCGGATGCCAGGAGTCTGCCCGGGTGAGGAACGGCTTGGTCCTGCTCTGCTTCCTGGGCTCTTCCTCTTGGGGTCTGCTCTTACAACAGGAGAAGATGGGACGCAGGGCTCATAGGTGACCCAGGGGACATGCTCCCCATGCTTTCTGGAGGAAACACTTCTGCTCTTCACACATTCTCTGTGGACCTCTGCTGCTTTCAGTCCATGTGTGTGGGACACATCCACAGCTAGACACTGCTGTGTCCCTGGATGGGCCATGCTTGGAGCTTAGGCACCCCCACTGGTGTGCAGTCCCCATGGCTCCTGTGCTGGCCCTGGGGAAGGTCCACATGGATCTTTTCTGGCTCTAGGGAAGGTCCACATGAGTCCTGTGCTAGGTCCTGCGGAAGGTCCACTTGGATCCTGCACTGGTCCTGAGGAAGGTCCCCATAGGTTCTGTGTTGGGTCTTCTGGAAAGCCCACATGGGTCCTGTCCTGGTCCCTGCAGGGACCTGCAGCCACCCAGGAGCTCCTTGGTTCAATCACCATGCATCTCAGGTACCTTGAGCACGCTCCAGTTTCAAGGGAGGGACTTTTGGAGCCCTCTCAGGGTTGCTTTCCTCCCCTTCCAGGCTGCTCTGCAGAAAAGCCCTGGTGCCAGCAGGACCATCCCTGCTGGCCGGAGGAGGACGTGGGCACGGTGCCAGAGCTGCTGGCGCTCACACCCCTCATGCTGGGCTCAGGCTCCCGGGCTCCCCCCTTCCAGGAGGCCCCTCTTGGCCGCCGTCTATTTTTATCCGGTGGCGGCTGGGGCTGGGACGTGGTGACATCAGCTGTTTGTGCACAGCTCGCACGTCGCTGCGGTCGAAGGTCCAGCCCTGCTCCGGAGCGGCTCCGCCACCCCGACCAACATCTCCCCCACCGCTACTTTGTCTCCTCCAGCGCATTCCTGGGTGATTCCTGCAGGCACGGCGCCAGCACGGAGCCGCTCAGGATCTGCTGCCGTTTGCTGAGCTCCAGGCTCTGTCCCCGCCGTGCCCACGGTGCCCCACCGACGTCCCTGCCGGCGAGGGACTCAAAATACGTGACCCTCCCTGTCAGCAGGTAGCTCAGAGGTGGGAGCTGAGGAGAATCCAGGGAAATCCAGGGAGGTGTTCGGAGCTGCAGCGTCAGCAAACCCCTGGGAATCATAAAATCATGGGATGGGTTGAGCTGGAAGGGACCTTGAAGATCATCTAGTTCCAACCCCCTGCCACGGACAGGGACACCTCCCTACTGGGAACAAGTTGCTCAAGGTCTCATCCAACCTGGCCTTGAACACCCCCAGGGAAGGGACATCCACAGGGCTGGCATGATCCCCAAACTGCTCCTTGCAGCTCTGAAGGCATCTCCAGCATCACCCCTGCGGTGGCACCAGCTTCTGCAGACACCTCACAGCCAAGAGCCCCTGGTGAGGGTTACAGAGCCCCCAGTGTCCCAGCCCTGCTGGCTGGAGCTGTGCCCATGTGCCCTGGCAGCTCCCCCACGGTGCAGGACAAGTGTCCCCAGCTCCTGCACCTCTGGGAGGGAAGCCAGGTGTGACCACCACAGTGTTGTGCTGGGTGAGCAGGACGTCTGCCACTGGTCACATCAGAGCCAAAAATGGAATGGAATCTGCTCAGGAGGAACTTTCCACCCACGAGGAGCAGAGGCTGGGGGACAGCTTGGAGCCAGAACAGAGCGACAGGGCAGTGGTGAGGACAGTGTGTGACCACTGGAACAGCATGGCCAGGGCTGCAGGACAGCTCAAGGTGATGGCTGGAGGAGCTGGACGTGGTCGTGGGAGGAGAGGAGGCACAGAGAGGGCTGATGGGGTGCAGGGTCAAGGGTGGAGGTGACAGAGGGTGGCCATGGTCCTGGGAGCACCATCAGACCCAGTGGCTGAAGCAGGCTGCTGCTGGTCCAGCTCCCAGCAGGGAAGGTTGATTTCATTCCGTGCGTTGCTTGGTCACGCACAAAGGACTCCTGGTTTGTGTCAGACCTGGTCACCTGCTCTCCTGCTCTTGGCAGGCTCCTGGGAGGTCTTGGTGCTGCTCCACTGCCCTGGCAGGGTCTCGATCCAGGATCCCTGACTCCTGGTCCTCAGCACAGGAGAGACATGGACCTGCTGGAGCAGGGCCAGAGGAAGCCACGGCAATGACCTGAGGGTGGAAGCCCTCTGATGTGAGGCCAGGCTGAGAAAGTTGGGGTTGTTCAGCCTGGAAAGGAGAAGGTTCCAGGGAGACTTTCTGATGGCCTTCCAGGACTTCAAGGGGGCTCCAGGACAGCTGGAGAGCTGATCAGGGAGTGCAGAGCCAGGCCCAGGCATGCTGGGCTTGAACTGGAAGAGGGTGTGGAGAGCCTGGCCCAGGCTGCCCACAGAGGTGAGAGATGCCCCATCTGTACAACCACCCAGGTTATGCTCTTTAAGGTTCTGAGCAACCTTCTCTGGTTGGAGATGTCCCTGCTGACTGCAGGGGTTGGACTGGATGAGCTTTGCAGGTCCCTATCAAACCATGCCATGGTTCTCTGATCTCAGAGGGAAGCCCCTTTGTGGACACCATGGTCAGTGCAGCAGGCACCTTGTGCTTCATGAGGCTGAGGTGGCCCCCAACCCATGTCCTGGCCTCCTGTAATAGGCTGACAGGTCATCTCCTGCTCTGCAGGCTGTGGTTTCCTCCTGTAACCTCAATGAGTTCCTTCAGGTCTCATCCTGCTGCCCCCTAAGACATGAGGCCATCCCAGAACCTCCTGAAGAGCCCCAGAGCTGCCCCTACCCCTCCTCTCAGGGGCACACTGTTCGGTACTGGAGAGCTGGGGCAGGTTCTGGGGCTGGGCAGTGGGAGGTGTGGGGGCACAGTGGCACAAAATAGGATCAAGGAATGATTTTGGTTGGAAGAGACCTTTGACCTCAGCAGGTCCAAACAAATGCTCCAGCTGTGGTGTCTTGCAGACTCTTTGGACCTCTCCCACCCAGCCCATGTGCAACCTGCATTGGGTGAGGAGGGTGGGCAAGGAGGAAGAGGGAGGATGAAAAGTGGGAGGAAGGGTGTAGAGGAAGAGTGAGGAGGAAGGGTGAGGAGGGTAGGTGCTGTTGCCTCATGGGTGACTCCAGCCCAAGAGCTCTGAGGCCAGCTCTTTGCTATTGGAGCAGGAGGAGCCAGGTGTCACTTGGGTTGTCACCTCACGGCTGGGGAGTTCCCCGTTCCAAAGCCTTCAGACATCCTTTGGACCTTTTGCTGAGCAGAAGCAGCAGAACCAGTTCTGTGGGAAATGAAGCAAAGCTTCCATCACAACAACATCTTCTGTTCTTTCCTCTCTTGGAGGTAAGAGCTTCCACCAGGAGGAACAGCAGACCTTCAGCTGAGCACAGCAGCTGATGTCAGTTCTGGGATTTTGGACAAGCAGCCAGCGGAGACCTGTTGGTGAATGCCGCTTTGTGCTGTTGAGACAAACCCAAGACAGCAGCAGGCAGCAGCAGATCCCTACAGTGACCCCAAAATCACAACCCCAGACACGGCTGTGGTCTCCTGGTGGAATCACAGAGCCGGAGAAGACCTTCACATCCCACATCCTACCTGCCCTTGGAGACTGAGCTGTGCTGAAAGGGGAATGATGATTGGGAACTTGGGCTCTGAGAGCCACAGGAATGTTTTAGTCACAGAGCTGGTGGCACCACGGTGGGCACAGGTCCTCGTGCTTGGCCAGGAGGTGGTGGAGTGTGGCAGGGACAGCAGGCAGGGACAGCAGGCAGGGACAGCAGCGACACTGGGGGCTGGGCTAATGGGCAGGGGAGGAAATGGAAGGGCACGAAATGCAAAGTCATGCCCTGGGGCCACCAACAAACACTTGGGCTATGAATTAGCCCCAGTTTGGAGATGATTAAAGAGGAAATGGCCAGCAGTGCTCAGCCACCCGAGCGGGACATGGGCAGCCATGCGGTGTGGCCGTGGAGACCTGGTGGGATGTTCTCCAGGGAAGGTGGTGACCACGGGGCTGGTTACAGACCATGCACCAGCCAAGCCAGTACCAGGAGCTCATGGTTCAGAAGGTGCTGAAGAAAGCAGGAGATGGAGTGCAGGAGGAGAGCAGCCCAGCGTGGTGGCCTCTCAAACAGATGTTGGGGGAGATAAGATTGCCCGGGGTAGCCTTATCAGTGCAGAACAGGGAAGCAGGAGGAGATCTGCCCAAAGCAATGGATAGGGCTTGGCCTGAGCTGGCCAAACACCAAGGGGACCTTCCTGGCTGCCAGAGGAGGCAGGAGCTGCAGAGCAGAGGTTCAGGGAGCCTGTTCTGGAGAAGGGTTTCCACAAGAAGCTGCTGGGAGCTGACCCAGAGCACCCTGCCAGTCCTCTTTGGTTTATTGGGTAGGTTGATGAACTCTAGCTGGGGTACCAGGCCTGGCTGGCTCCATGTCCTACACCTGAGGGCACATCATGGAGGTCTGTGGCCCCTGTGGGTGGAGAACATATTCACTGAGCAGGGAAAGCTGCTGTTCCAGGGGAGCTTCAGCTGTTCCCCACCCATGGTGCTGGCTTCGCTGTGGGCACAGTGATGGCTTTGCTGGTTTTCCTTCCCCTTCCAGCAGTTCAGGTCCTGGGGCTTTGCTCTCATCCCAGTGTTCTCCCATGGGATGGAGATGTTCCCCAGTGCACCCACAGTGGGGGCACGACCTGCAGGGACTGGAAGCAGGTGCTCAGACCATCCATCCCTTTCTTTCTTCTCCTGTGTTGCCCCCATACCTCCAAAGCCTGTTCAGATGCTGCTCACCCAGTTACACAACCGATCCCACACCCAGTGTCCCCTTTTCTTCAGCAGGTTCCTGTGGGAGTCTAATCTAGGTCCCATCTGGAGCCCAACCAGCACCACATTCCCAGGCAGCCTGGAGCTGGCATGACTCCCTGCAGGAGCTTCACCATCCCAGCTGCTCCAGTCCCCCTGCCCACCATAGGGTCCAGGTTCCTGGATTCACCCCAGAGCCAGCCTCACCTCAGGGGCTGGGGCCAGATCCCTGCAGCTTGGTGCCCACAGAACAAGTGATAGGACAAGAGGAAGTGGCCTCAAACTGACCCAGGAAAGGTTGAGGTTGGCCATGAAGAACAATTTCTGCCCCTCCAGGCTTGTGCAGGCCTGGCCCAGGCTACCCAGGGCAGTAATGGAGTCCCCATCCCCAGAGGGGTTTCCAAGCTGTGGAGCTGTGGTGCTGAGTGCCATGGTTTGGTGGTGCTGAGACAATGGTTGGACTCCGTGAGCTCAGACCTCTTTCCCAGCCTGTCCCATGCCCCCCTGATTCAATGACAACCACGAGGACAGTACAGTGGGCACCAGAGTGGTTGGGACTGGTGGCAGCTGGGCGGCTGGGCAGGGGGCTGCAGCTCCTCGAGAAGCTTCCAGAGGAAGAACTGGAACCACAACACCAGCAGCCCCTTGCCACAGCCCTGGCAGAACAGGCTGCCTGGTGTGCCAGGCATGCCCTGCATGTCAGCTCCGTGGGGAATCTGACCAGCTCCAGCTGCTCTGTGCCCATCAGCTCCACCAGCATCAAGGTGTCTTGGTGGCAAGGAGCCCTTCAGCACCATGGTAGCATTTCACTGGGGTGGCCATTGGCCATCAGGTCCTTCACTGCCAGCAGAGCCTCAAGATGCCAGCTCTGTGTCTTTCACAACCAGAGTCCACCCAGTGCCCACCAGTGCCCAGCTGGTGGCCATCAATGAGCCAGGATGGTGTGGATCCGGTGGTCAGGTCAAAGACAGGCTGGGAGTCAGGCACCACAGCCTCATGTCACAGGGCCACCAGAGGCGGGTGAGACAAATCCCTGGTGATACGAGGAGGTTGGCAACACCGGTCCTGATGACACTGGGAGGTAGATGACGCTGGCGCCAGTGACATGGGGAGGTTGGTGACACGGGGAGGTTGGTCCCAGCGTGTGAGAGCTCCACTTTCTATTGTCTCAAGCACTGTGCGGTGCTAAAGTTCCGAATGCCCCCGGCAATGGTTGTTCGTGGCCCTCGGGGACCTCCCTGCGGAGCTGCAGCAGCCTCGCTCCTGGAGCCAGCTCAGCGCCGGCGGAGCGCAGCCCTGGGGCGGGATCCGGGCGGCTCCTGCGCGGCGCTCTGCAAGCTGCGGCGATTGCGCCACGGCGTGGCCGCGATGGGTACTGCACCGGGGGGCACGATGGGTACCGTACTGGGGGGGCCATAGAATCACAGAATGTTCCAGCTCGTACCTGTTGTTCCTTGTCCTATCACTGGGCTCCACCAAAAAGAGCCTGGCACCCTCAGCTTGGCACCCACCCCTCAGATATTTATAGAGGTTAATAGGATCCCCTCTCAGCCTTCTCTTCTCCAGACTGAACAGACCCAGGCCTCTCAGTCTCTCTTCCTAGGTGAGATGTTCAAGTTCCCAAATCATTCTCATAAGTCTCCTTTGCACTCTCCAGCAGATCCCTGTCTCTCTTGAACTGGGGAGCCCAAAGCTGGACAGAGTTTGAGATGGAACTCATCAGGAATTTGGTGACCATGTGTGGTCCTAGTGGCACGGGCAGGTTGGTGACACTGGTCCCAGCGTCACAGGGAGGTGAAAGATGCGGGTCCTTGATGACACTGGTCCCACTGACACGAGCAGAGGGTGACACTGGTCCCACTGACATAAGCAGATGGGTGACACAGGTCCCAGTGACACAGGGAGGTGAGAGATGTGGGTCCTTGGTGACACTGGTCCCACTGACATAAGCAGATGGGTGACACAGGTCCCAGTGACACAGGGAGGTGAGAGATGCAGGTCCTTGATGACACTGGTCCCACTGACATAAGCAGATGGGTGACACTGGTCCCAGTGACACAGGGAGGTGAGAGATGTGGGTCCTTGGTGACACTGGTCCCACTGACACGAGCAGATGGTGACACAGGTCCCTGGTTCTAGGGACACTAGTCCCAGTACGAGACACAGGTAGAGGCAGGAGCTGACCTGGAGGGGGTTTATTGACAGCAGGAGCCACAAATGAGGGGTGGGACAGGGACCCCCCCCAGGAAAGGGACAAATTAAGGGGGGTAAGGGGAGAGCTTAGGTCCTGGGGGTCCCCATAGAGACCCTCCTGCAGTGCCCCCTTACCCTCAGCCCTGCCTGTATCCTGGGGAGGAGGGTGGGAGCTTAGAGAGGGGGTCCTGACCCTGCCTGTTTGGCTGGGGGGGCCAGGGGGTAATGCGTGCGGGGAAGGGGATGGGATGGGATGGGATGGGATGGGATGGGATGGGATGGGATGGGATGGGATGGGGGGGGACTAGGATTTGTTGGGGGACACTGGGATGAAGTCAGGGGGATTGGGATGTGAAAGGGGGGACTAGGATGAGGTGGAGGGAATTGGGGCGTGAAGGGGGGAGATGAGCTGGGGGGGATGTGAAGGGGGAATGGGATGAGCTGGGGGGATTGGGATGTGAAGGGGAGCTGGGATGAGGTGGGAGGAGGATTGGGATGTGAAGGGGGGAATGGGATGAGGTGGGAGGAGGATTGGGATGTGAAGGGGGAATGGGATGAGGTGGGAGGAGGATTGGGATGTGAAGGGGGGAATGGGATGAGGTGGGAGGAGGATTGGGATGTGAAGGGGGGACTGGGATGAGGTGGGAGGAGGATTGGGATGTGAAGGGGGAATGGGATGAGGTGGGAGGAGGATTGGGATGATGGGGGGCAGCTCCATTGTGGGTGGGGGGACAAAGTGCTTCCAGTCCACATTCAAAGGGGGACACACAGCCCATATTCACAGCAAGAGGGGGCCAGCAAAGGGTCTGGGCAAGGTGCTGGGGATGGGGTAAGGGCAGGAAGGGCACCCCATATGTGCCTCCCCCATTTCTATCTGGGGGGACTGAAAAATGGGGGTGGGGAACCAAAAACTCTAAGGGGTGATTTTTTTGGGGGGTAAAGGATAATAACACTGAACTGAACGGGGCGGGGGGTGGGTAGGGGGTGGGTTTGGGGTGTGGGGAGGCAGAAAGCAGGGTCGGGGTGGGGGTCCTGGGGTGGGGCAGCTACTCCTTGGCACGGCCGATGATGGCCAGGAGGTAGAGGAAGATGTTGATGATGTCGGTGTAGAGGTTGAGCGCGGCGAAGACGTGCTCCTCAGGGCTCAGGGCCAGCTGCTTGTTCCCCAGCACGAGCTGCGTGTCCACTGCCAGGAACTGGGCAAAAGGAGGGGGCACCAGTCACGGGGGGCACACTGCAGGTGAGTAACTCCCAGGACCTCCCCACGACCCACAGAATGCCCCACACTGAGACGTTCTCCTTGCTCCTCGGCACCAGCTGTGTCCCTGCTGGCAGGAGCTGCCCAAAATGGGGGGCACTGCTGGGGAGGATGACACACAGGGAGTTGGTGACAGGACAGGACCCATAGAGCCCCCCCCCCCCAAGAGCCAGACACCCCCCCAGGACCCACAAATCCTCCCCACACTGAGATGTGCTCCTTGTTCCCCAGCACCAGCTGCGTCCCTACTGTCAGGAGCTGCCCAAAATGCCAGGGGCACAGTGGGGGTTGGCAGCATCACAGCATCCATAGCCCCCCCAAGAGCCACAGAAGCCCCCCAGGATCCCCCCGACACTGAGATGTGCCCTTCGTTCCCCAACACTAGCTGTGTTCCCACCACCAGGAGCTACCCAAAATGGGGCAGGCACCCTTGAGAGTGGGGCACAGGGTGGGTCAGTGGCACTGCAGGACCTCCCCAGCACCCATAGAAACCGCCCCCCCGCTACTGAGTCCCCCACTCTGATGTGCTCCTGGGGGCTCAGCACCAACTGAGTGTCCATCACTGAGAGCTGCTCAGCATGGGGGGTGGGAGGGCACAGAAGGAGCTGGTGGCACCACAGGACTCACAGAGCCAACTATGTGCCCCATATTCTGGGCACCCTTTCTGGTGTTGCTCCCCCCACCATTACTTTGGGTGCCTCCCCCCAGTGCTGTCATCCTCCCTCCATTATTTTGGGTGCCCCCCCCCCCATTATTATGGGTGGCTGCCTCACGAGTGGGGTGCCCCCCTGGTATTGCCCTCTTCATTATTTCAGATGCCCCCCCATTATTTCAGGTTCCTCCCCCTCTGCTGCCCCCCATTAATTGGGATGTCCCCCTTTACTTCCCTCCCCATTATTGTAGGTGCCCCCCATTACTTTGGGTGCTCCCCACTTTGCTGCTCTCTCCCCATTATTTCAGGTGCCTCCCCCTTCGCTGCCCCCATACCATTATTCCAGGTGCCCCCCCATTATTATTTGAGGTACCCCCTGGTGCCACCCCCCCGTTTCAGGGTGCCCCCCCGCTCACGCAGGTGAAGAGCAGGGCCCCCAGCGAGGCGTAGATGATGTCGAGGATGCGGCTGCGGATGAAGATGCAGAGCAGGGAGAACAGCACCAGCACCACCAGACACACCAGCAGCACCCCCGGCACGAGGTGAAGTCGTACTTGGTCTGGGGAGGGCATGGGGGGGTCACACACCCCATATGGACACCACCCCCATCCCCCAGAACCACTTCGGAGCCTCCCAGATCCAGCTCAGAGCCCTGAGCTCCAGTTCAGAGCCCTCTGGACCCAGTCCACAGCTTCCACTCCAAGCATGAGACACCGGTGAGGGTCACACACCCAGTTTGGACACCCCCCCCAGTCACACCATGAAGTCCATGGTGTGGTCACACACCCCATACCGACCCCCCCCCCCCGGACCCACTTCAGAGCCCCCCAGACTCACTTCAGGGCTCCCAATCCCACTTCAGATCCCCCCTACAACCATGGAGCCTGGAGGAGCTTACACGCCCAGTTTGGACTTCTCCAGCTCCAGTTTGCACACCCCAGTCCCACCATGGAGCCCGGAGGGGGTCACGCATGCCATAGTCACCCCCTGCTAGAACCAGTTCATAGCCTCCAGCCCCAGTTCAGACCTTCCAGTCCCAACTTGGACCTACCCAGCTTCACTCCAGACCCAGGAGACCCACCATAGGACCCCAGTGAGGGGCTCACATACACAGTTTGGATCCCCCAGCCCCAATTTGGATGCCCCCAGTCCCAGTTTGGATCTTCCCAGTCTCAGTTTGGACCCCTTGAACCGCAGTTTGGTGCCACTCAGCCCCAGATTGAACCCTTTCAGCCCCTGTTTGGAGCCCCCAAGCCCCAGACTGAACCCTGTTAGCCTGTTTGGAGCCCTCCAGTCCCAGTCTGGGCCCACTCTGGCCCCATTTGGACCCCTTCATCCCAGTGTGGACTAATCCAGGCCCAGTTTGGACCCCCCAGCTCCAGTGTGAACCCTCTTAGCCTGTTTGGAGCCCTCCAGCCCCAGTCTAGACCCACTCTGGTCCCAGTTGGACCCCATCAGCACCAGTCTGGACCCTTTCGACCCCTGTTTGGAGTCCCCAAGAGGCAGGTGGAGCCCCTAAGCCCAGACTGAACCCTGCCAGCCCCAGTCTGAACCCCCCATCTCCAGTGTGGACCCCCCAGCCGCAGTTGGGACCTGGAGCGAGAAGATGACGACGGTGAAGCAGACGCCGACAGTGATGCCCACGGCCATGATGACAGCGTCGGTGTCATAGAAGCTGGCGATCATCCCCACCATGTAGGACAGGCTGAGGGTCAGGATGGACTGGGGACATGAGGGGACATGGGCACAGTGGGCACAGGGGCACCCAGCCCCTGGGCACGGGGACACTAAAACTCTGGGTCTGGGGACACCGAGTCCCTGGGTATAGGAACACCAAACCTTTGAGCATGGGGACACCAAGCCCCCAGGTCTGGGAACACTGAGCCCCCAAGTATGGGAAGTATGGGGACACTGAGCCCCCAGGTATGGGGACACTGAGCCCCCAAGTATGGGAAGTATGGGGACACTGAGCCCCCAGGTATGGGAAGTATGGGGACACCGAGCCCCCAGGTATGGGGACACTGAGCCCCCAAGTATGGGAAGTATGGGGACACCGAGCCCCCAGGTATGGGAACACTGAGCCCCCATACATGGTGACATTGAACCCCCAGCAACAGGGACACCAAACCTCCACAGTCTGCTACGTCCTTCACGTGGGACTCTGGGCTCTGCCATGGCCACAGCAGGCACCAAACCCAGTGTCACTGGCCCTGGTGACACCAAGCCTCCACAGCACCCCACGTCAGGACTCGTGGCTTTGCCACGCCCATAGCAGACACCCCAAGGTGTCCCTCACCCCTGGACTTTAGTCATGTCCCATTACTGGCCCTGGTGGCACCGGACCTTCATGGCACTCAACGTCCTCCACAGAGCACTCTTGCTTTTGCCATGCCCACAGCACACAACCCAAGGCGTCTCTCACCCCTGGGCTTTGGTGCTGTCCTGCCACTGGCCCTGGTGACACCAAACCTCCACAGCACCCGGCGTCCTCCACGTGGGGACTCTTTATCTTTGCCACGGCCGCAGCAGCCGCCCCAAGGCGTTCCTCAACCCAGGGCCACCACAGCACTCACCAGGGCCACCATGTTCCAGGGGTGCTTGCGGCGGAAGTCTCCGCAGCAGCTGAGGACGATGAGGGAGATGAAGAAGACGCCGTAGGACACGTAGTAGGTCCAGACGTTGCGGCGCACGAAGCCCTTCACCCCCACGAAGGTGAAGACGGCGACGAAGGCGAAGGTGACACTCAGCTGCAGGGTCAGCACCAGGAACACCTGGGAGGAGCAGGAGGGGGTGCAGTGGGTGAGCGGGGGTCCCTGAGGCCGTGGTGGCTGCCCCCAGGTGCTGCCGGGGTCCCACCTTGCGGATGAAGGCCTGGCGGATGCTCTTGTCGTCCCAGTGCGCCGTCGGGAAGTCCTGGTTGTCATAGTAGGAGGGGGGCCCATCCTCGTGGTAGGTGCTGTGCAGGGGAGCTGGGGGGGGGCAACAGAGCAGGGGTGCTCAGGGGCTGGGAGGCTTGGGGGCTTTATGGCGGGGCTGGGGATCCCCCTCAGGTGACCCTGGTGGGACCTGGATCTAGCTGGTGGTGGTGAGAGGAGAGATGGAGCTGGGGGAGGTCCTGGGGGTTCCTGGCAGGAATCTCAGGGGATGGAGGGGAAATCCAAAAGGGGCTGGGGGCCCAAAAAGGGTTGTGTGGGGAATCCTAGAGGACATCAGGGGGTGTCTCAGAGGCTGGGGGGTCCTGGGAGATGCCACAGGGGGGCCTCAGGTACTGGGGGGGGTGTCTCAGGTCTATGGGGGGGGGCACAAGGGGGTCCCCGGAAGTGCCTCAGGGGACGGGAGAAGGTCCCAAGGGGCTGGGGGGGCGTGTCCCAGGGGATAGGAGGAGTTCCAAGGGGGTCCCAGGGAGCATGGAGGAGGGGCGTAGGGATAGGGGGAGTTTTGGGGGACATGTAGGGAGGTGTCCCAGGGAGTTGGATGGGCCCCAGGGGGCACAAGGGGGTTCCAAAGAAGCTGGGAGTCGGGGGGAACTCAAGGAGGTCTCGGGGGCCAAGGGGGTTCTGAGGGGGGATGATAATGAGGAGGCTGTGTGGTGCCCCGCGCCCCTCCCCAGGGCTAAAATGGGACTACACCAGCCCCCCAGCCCTCCCACCCCCAGCCCCACATCACCCCCTTCATTCCCTCATACTCACAGTCCTGGTCCCCTGGCACCATGGGCTGGGGCTGGGCGTAGGGGGGCTGCGCGTAGGGGCCCTGGGGATAGGGGCCTGGGGGAGGGTAGGGTCCAGGGGGTATGGCCCAGGGGGGCCATAGGGCCCTGGGGGGCAGGTATGGCCCTGGCCCCTGTGGGAAGCCTGGTTGGGTGTAGGGGGCAAATTGAGGCTGGGGGGGATAGGGAGCAGCAGTGGGGGGAGGGTATGGGGGCTGCATGTAGCCCGGGGGGGCCGTGGGCTGAGGACCCCCTCCCGGGAAGGTGTCACCCGTCACCAGGAAACTCTTCTCGTGAGACATGGTGGAGGACCCCCCCGGCTGGGAGCTGTGGGAGAGAAGAGAGGGGGGTTAGGGACCAGCACCCCCAGTACAGACCCACAGCACCATCAAGCCCCCTAGTATAGACCCACAGCACTATCAAGCCCCCCAGTATCCCAGTATCACCCTCCTCAGCATTCCAGTATGCCCTCCCCATATCCCAGTATCACCCCCCAGCATTCCTCCCCAGTGTAACCAGGATCACTCTCCACAGCATCCCAGCAACACCCCCAGCGTAAGCAGTCTCCCAGCATGAGCCCCCAGCACGACTCCCCCAGCATGACCCTCCCCAGCCCGTTTCCACCCCGGGCCAGTCCTGGGGGTCCCGTTGCTCTCCCCGGGGGGGTGTCTCTCGAACCCTGCCAGCTGGGGAGAGTCCCAGGGTGCCGGCCCCCCCCTCACCGGTGCCCCGGGCCCGCACAAGATGGCGGCGGCGGCGCCGTTACCGCGGCAACGGGGGAGGGGAGGCGGAGAGGGGCAGGAGCGGGGCAGCAGCGGGGCAGGCGCGGGGCTGGCAGCGGTGCCCGCAGCCGTGACACTGCCGCACCTCCTTATCCCCACTCCCTGGGCCACGGCCGCTCCCCCGGCACGGGCACCCCGGCTGCCGCTGCCCCACTGCCGCAGCTCCGTGCCCAGCCGAGCCTGGCACGGCGACTGGCACCGGCGCCAGCCCTGCCCGCAGAGCCCGCCCGTGCCACGGCTGCCGGCGGGTGGGAGGTTGGCGAGGGCGGCCTTGGCTGCGGCGATGCCCCGTGATGGCCGCCACCGGTGTCACTGCCGCGGTGCGGGACGCGGCCTGGCACACGGCCTGGCGCACGGTGGGCACTGGCAGAGCCCCCGGCCAGTGCGCATAGCTGCTGCTGGTGCCAGTGCCGGTGCCGCAGCCATGTCCGGGCACAAGATCTGGCCGGCCGATGGCAAAGCCGAAGTGGCACCATGTGATGTCAGGCCCGGTGCCATGGGAGGGATGCAGATGGGTGGACAGGAGCTCAGCCATGGGACACCACGAGCAATGGCATGTGCCCACCAGCCTGGCACAAACTCCCACGGGCAGCATCGGGGGTGGGGAGGGGGGAGTAGGGACACACTGTGGGCAGTACCAAGGGAGGGCACAGGGAAGCACCGCAGGGCACCACACATGGGGGCACAAGGAGCACCCCACGGGGGATGTATGGCATGGGGGAACCCCATATGGGGGGCCACAGGGTGGTACTGGCATAGGGAGCATACTGCAAGGGGGCTACATGGGCAATGGGAAGCACCCCACAAGAGGTACAGGGTGGCACCAACATCGGGGGCACCCCGAAGTGGGGTTTACTGCGTGCAAATGGCAGGGGTGGCACAGGGGGTACCCCGAGGGGGGGCACACAACATGGGGGGCAACCCATAGTGGAGTTATGGGGTGCACTGGGGGCACCCCATGGGGAGCACTGAGACATGCGAGGGGGCACTACAAAGCGGGGGCACGAGAGATTTGGTGGGAGGATGCCCGATGCAGGGATGTGTGAGGAGATGTCCGTAGGAGGGGAGATGTGGGAGGAGTGTCTGGGGGGACTAAAGCGGAGCATCCAGAGAGGGTTTGCAGGGGGGATGCAGGAGGAGGTTTGGGGGAGGTAGCTGGGGGGTGGCGTGTGTGTTACAAGGGGTCTGCACGGGGGGTCCAGGGAGGTGTGCAGGGAAGGTTGTGGGGAGGGGTTCAAAGGGTTGAA
Source organism: Picus viridis (assembly GCA_033816785.1). NCBI lineage: Eukaryota > Metazoa > Chordata > Aves > Piciformes > Picidae > Picus > Picus viridis. The sequence continues at coordinate 27,647,322 of CM066572.1, forward strand.
GAGGGGGAGGTAACGGGGCGGGGAGACGGTTGCAGGGGGTCTGTGGGGGAGTTAGGCGGGGGATGTTGCAATAGAGCCTGAGGGGGGACTTTAGGGGGTTCGAGGGGTGTTGCGGGGGGTGTGTTGCAGGGGAGGCTCACAGCGGGAGGCTGCGGGGGTGTTCAGAGTGTGGTGCGCAGCTCCCCCCGCTCCCGCAGCCCCCGTAAGCGGCTTTGCCGGTAAAGCCACGGCGCGGCCTATTTCGGGCCGCTCAATCCTAATCCGCGAGCGCTGACGCGGGGAGGGACGCCACGCACAGCCTCACCACAGCCCCCCAGCTCACCGCGAGGACCCTCCCAGCCCCGGCCCCGGTCCCGGCCCCGCAGCAGGGTCTCCTGCTGCCCGCTGCCCCCCGGCACCCGGTGCCCACCCTTGCAGCGAAATGCGGCAGCGCGGGGGCAGGGGGGTGAACCCACGCGCGGGGGAGGCGCCGGGATCTCCGGGACTCCCGCATCCCAAGAACGGCAACAACCCCTCCGAGACCCTCTACTGAGGACCCCCCCCCCCCCGACGCCCCCCAGCTCACCGGAGCCGGGCGGCAGCGATGGGACCGCTCCGGCGGCGTGGGCGGGGCCTGCGAGGCCAGGAGGGGCGGGGCCTCAGGGAGGGCAGGGCCTCGGCAGCGCAAGCTCCGGGCAGGTGATCTGCGGGGGCGGGGCCTAGCTGGGGTGGGGCCTCAACAGGGCAGGAGCTAGTCAGCGGCGGGTGGGCGGAGCCTGGTGGGCGGGGTTAAATTGGGGGCGGGACTCGAGCAGCACAGGCTCCGTTTGGCTGCCGCTGGGGGTGGGGCCTCTGGCAGTAACACTGGGGCGGAGCCTAATCAGGCAGATCCTGGGGAGGGAGCGGGCAGCGCTTCCAGAGCGAGAGCGGGATCTGCTGTGGGCGGGGCCTATAAGTGCTTCCCGTGAGGAATGGGGGCGGGACCAGGCAGCAAATCGAGGTCATCTGGACCCCGCCCCCTGACGTAGGGCGGGGCCTGGTGGCAGAGCGCCCCCGTGCGGCAACAGAGCGCCCCCGATCGGTGCGGTAGCGGCCAGCCCCGGTGGCTCCGCCCTGCAAGGCCCCGCCCTGGCCCCGCCCCGTTTCGGTTTCGTTTCTGGCGGGGGGAGCCGAGAGCAGTCGGTACGTGCTGGGAAAACTGGGATAGGGCGAGGGAGGTCCCAGTCCCCACTGGGAACTCTGGTATGGGGATGCTACAGTCCTTGCTGGTAGCCCTGGACGGCAGTGCCGCGAGTGCCAAGGTCCACCAGGAGCAATGGGATGGGGTGAAGGAAATCCCAGACCCCCACGGGAAGCACTGGGAGGGGGTCTGTCGTGCCCCAGTCCTTGCTGGGAGCTCTGGGTTGGGGTGCGGGGTGTCCCAGTGCCCAATGGGATTGGGTAAGGGGTGATCCAGTCTCATACTGGCAGTATTGGGATGGGTCAGGACGGCTTTGGGGACTGCTTTTGGTTGCGTTCCTTGGTCCAGGGGTTCACACTGGAGGGGTATCTGAAGTGGGAGAGTCCCAGTATCGCCCCAGCGTGTCCCTCTCTAGGATGGCAGAGGAGGAGCCGCGGCAGGGGGCGACCCCCAGAGTGATGCCCCTTGCTCAGGAGTGCTGGATGTTGGGGGATTTCCCCCAGTATGGAAGTGGAGTTACTGGTTCTGTATTTCGAGAGCCACCGGCGCTCCGGGGGGGGGCCGGTGCAGGGCTGGCAACGTCATGGTCCCCATCTTACCATCACCTTCCAGGACCCACGCGGTGAGCAAATGGGAGCATTGACACAGGTGACGTGTCCCAAACCCCACTGGGAGCACTGGTGAGGAGCTGTAAGCTCCCCTAGTGTGCCCCAGCAGGGGGTGGGTGCTGTGCCCACTCAGTGATCCCCGTGTTTCCCCCAGACGCTCAGCGGGTGCTGACCCGGAGTCCCCACCGGCTGGAGGGGACCGAGCTGCGAGTGGCGCCGGCCCCCCATGGGACCCCTCCCGGCTGCTGCTGGGGGGCCTGAACTCGGCGACACCCCTGGAGCTGCTGGAACCCCACCTGGGGACCCTTCTGGGCCGCCCCCCAGGAACCTTCACCCTCAGCCGGGGTCCTGCGGGCTGGGGGCTGCTAAACCTGCACGACCCCCTCACCCCTCAAGGTGGGGTACTGGGAGCACGAGGATGGGGCATGTAGGGATCCCAGTCCCAACGTGGAGCGCTGGGATGGGGGTTGAGAGGTCCCGGTCTCAAATGGGAGCACTGGGATGAGATGCAGAGGATGCAAATCTCAACTGGGAGCTTTGGGATGGGGTGTGGGGTGTCCCAGTCCCAACTGGGATCACTGAGATGGTGGGGGAGAGATGCCCAATACCACCTGGGAGTACTGGGGCTGTGGTGTGGAGGGTCCTAATCCTAACTGGGAGCACTGGGATTGAGGTGTGGAGAATCTGAAATCTTAACTGGGAGGAGTGGGATGGGGCAGGGGGTGTCACAGTCCCGGCTGGGAGCACTGGAATGGGGTTGTGGGGTGTGAATTACCCTGTGGGTCCTGGTGGTTCCCTTGAGCCAGCCCTGGTGGTGGGGCAGGGTGTGGCACAGGGTGGCACTTGGTGGCACATGGTGGTGGCACACGGTGGTGGCACATAGTGCCACCCACCTGTCCAGGGCCATGAGGGGACAGCAGTGCCACCCTGGTGTCTCTGTGGGCAGAGCTGGCAGTGGTGGAGCAGCAGGCGCAGTGCTGGGGGCCAGAAGGGGCCAGGGTCCAGCTGCAGCGGGTGCCACGCACCCCCCAGGTGCTGGTGCGGGCAGCGGTGCCAGGACTGAGCCATGACCTCCTGGAGCTCTACTTTGAGAACCGTCGCAGTGGCGGTGGCAGCGTCAGTGATGTGAAGGTGCTGCCAGGCAGGCAGGCTGCCATCGTCACCTTCCAGCAGCTTGATGGTGAGTGGGCACCATGCCAACCCCAGGGATCATGCTGCCATGGTGGTGTCAGGGCTGGGGTGACAGTGGTGCTGGGTACCAAGGGTGAGGTGGCTGGGGTGATGCTGGAGCTGCCACAGGTGGGATGATGGCAATGCCATGGGTGCTAGTGCTGGAGTGATGGTGGTGCCAAGGGTGTTGGAGCTGAATTATGGTGGTGCCAGAAGTGCCATGGCTTGGGCAAGGGCAGGGCTGGGGGTCAGGGGTGCTGTGGCTGGAATGCTGGTGGTGGCAGGGCTGGGGTGATGGCAGTGCCAGTGGTGCCAAAGCTGCCTGTCATCTCCCCTGCAGTGGCAGAGCGGGTGCTGGAGCGGCAGCACCAGCTGCAGGGCATGGTGCTAAGCGTGGAGCCCCACTACTCCTTCCTGGGGGCACCGGGGGGGACGAGATCCCTGTGCCAGGGGAGAGCCTGTCACTGGACACAGCAAGCACCCCGGGCACCAGCACTTCACCAGACACAGTCCCTCCAGTTCCTGCCAAGCTGGAGCAAACAGAACCAGCAGTGTCAAGCCCGATGCCAGGGGAGCTGCCAGATGCCGTCACTGGGGGTCACAAGGACACAGAGCGGGATGAGGCTGTGGCCAGGCGGTGGCAGTGCCCAGAGCAGGCAGCAACAGTGTTGGCATCAGCACAGGATGAAGCATTGGTGTTGGCTCAGGATGCAGTGCTGGTGCCACCAGCGGTGGCACAAGAGGAAATGCTGGAGTTGGCAGCTTTGGCACAGGATGAGGTGCTGGTGGCAGCGGAGCCGGGCGCAGTGCGGTACCTTCAGTGGCACTACCAGGACCTTCTGGGCAGCATCCCCGAGGTCTCCCTGGTGCCATTGGAGGGAGGTGATGTTGCTGGCTTCCGGGTGAGCCACAGGAAGGGTCCCAGGGTCTTTCCCAGCTCTGTGGTGCCCACTGGTGCCAGATCTCAGCCCTAACCAGTTGTCACCACTGGCAGGTGAGCGGGCAACCAGATCAGTGCCAGGCAGCCGCCGAGTTCCTACAGAGCCTGCTGGGCACCGTGGGCTCGCAGCCAGTGCCACTGCAATTCCCTGGCATCGCCCGCTTCCTGCGGGATCAGGGTGGGCACAGCCTCCTGTGCCAGCTTGAGAGACGCTTCCAGTGCATCATCCACGTGGACAGTGGCACATGGAGCCCCCGGACCCACAGGTATGGCTGGGGCTGGTACCAACGTCACTGGGACAGCGGGTGCCATCATGCTTGGCCCTGGCATGCATGAGCAGCCCTGGTGACAGCAGTGGTGCTGACCTACCCCTGTGTCCCTGCAGCTGGAGCTGACAGACCTGCTCCCCACAAGTTGCCACGGGGATGCCCAGCACTGCCCTGGTGATGCATCTGACATCGGTGAGGAGGCCACTTGCAGTGTCATGGTGGGAGGGGGCCACAGGTACCAGTGCCATGCCCCAGTTGGGGGTTCATGGTCAGGATCTTGGTCCTCCCTGCAGAGGAGATCAAGGAGCTGCTGGCAGCGCTGCACCCTGTGATGCCCCGATGATGCCACCGATGATTCCACTGACAGTGCCAGTGATGATGATCCTTGGGCTGGTACCGAGCAGGATGCTGATGCTGAACCCCTGGCCATGGGCCGTGGGGATGGTGCCAGGGAGCCACAGTGGGGCATAGGCGATGCCAGGCTGGCAGAGGAGGAGGCACAGATGGTGCTGGCGATCCAGCGCTCCATGGACAGCTCACGGTGCCAGGAGCAGGAGGTGGCAGAGCTGGCACGTGCCACTGCTCTCTCCCTCCGCTCCTTTCAACGTGAGCAGCTGGCATTGCCCAGCAAGGAGGAAGAGGAGGAAGATGATAGCAGGCTCCGTGCTGCACTGGAGGCCTCTCTGGAGGAGGCAGTGCCAGCAGCAGATGTGGCACGGGTCACCATCTTCTGCTCCTTTGAGCAGGACATGTCAGCGCTGCCACGGGCACTGGAGCAGGCACTGGAGGGGCAGCTTCGGGCACAGGTGGTGGTGAGTGAGCGGCTGCAGGCACTGCCAGCCTCCTGCCTGGCCCTCCTGCAGCGCCGGCACGCCGTGAGCCTCCAGCTGTGCCATGGCACTGCCACACTGAATGGCTTTGCCGAGTACACTGCAGCTGCTGCCCGTGACCTCCGGGCCCTGCTCGGGCAACTGCCACAGCCAGAGCCATGGCTGCCTGATGTTGGCACCAGCACAGCACGCTGGGTGCGGTGGGACTCCTCTGGCACTGCCATCCCCTACCCTGCTGAGGCCGTGGAGCAGCTGGAGCGTGCCTGGCAGCACCAGCAGCGCCGGCTGGACCTGGTGCTGGCTGGGCGACCCCTCACCATCGACCTGCAGCGGATGGAAGAGTTCGACATTGGCAGTGCCCGTGCCGTTGCCATCTCCCGCAGCCAGCCCCCTGCCCACAGCGACCGACGCCTGCTCGGTGCGTGCTGATGCCAGTGTGGTGCTATGGGGCGACCCCTGCCTTGCTGGAGGGTATTCTGTCTGGTAAGGTACCAACCATGCCATGTTGGCATTCATCAGGGCTGTACCCAGCAGGGCTAGAGGTGCCAGGGCTGGAGGAGGAGGAGGTGCGGCTGCTGTCACTGTCTGAGGACTCAGAGGAGTTTGCTGCCACCGTGTGCCAGTTCTACCAAAGCCTGGAGGAGCGGCATGGCACGATCAGCATTGTCAGGGTAGGTGATGGCAGTGCCAGGGCAGGCTGGGCACAGGCAGGCTCCTAGCCATGGTGTGCCCATGGTAGAGCCCGGTTTGTACTCCCAACAGGTGCAGAAGCTGATCCACCCTCTGCTGTACCAGCAGTACCAGCTGAAGAAGGGTAGTGTGGCACGGGAGTGTGCTCCTGGCACCGTGGTGGAGCGAGTGCTGTTCCATGGCACCACCGAGGGCTGCAGCCGCGAGATTTGCCTGCACGGCTTCAACCGCAGCTTCTGCGGCAGGAACGGTGAGTGCCAGGCGGGCACAGGCTGAGCCTGCTGTGGCACCGCTGGTGGGTACCAACCTGGTGTGCGCCAACCCAGTGCCTTGGCCACATACTTGCTCTGGTCGCACCAGCATGGTCCTACTACTGCCAGTACATGCTCACTCCAGTACCTCTGCCCCACGCCCCCTGGCTGCCTTCGGCCCAAGCCCACTGGGTACATTCGGCACATGCCAACCCTGCTCACCTGGGCACTGGTGGCCTATCCCAATCTGCTGCTACCAGCAGGTGCCCCCCAGCACCTTTGGCCCGTGGCCCCTGGGCAGCTTTGGCCCATGCCTGTGGTGCCCGCAGGTACCCTGTATGGCCTTGGCGTGTACTTCGCGGCGTCGGCGGCGCTGTCAGCCCGGGACCAGTTCTCCCCCCAGCCCCGACGGCTCCAAGTTCATCTTCGTGGCCCAGGTGCTGACCGGGGACTATGTAAAGGGGTCCCCAGGGCTCCGTGCCCCCCGCTGCGGGCACAGCCTGGCAACTGCCCGCCCCGGCGCTACCACAGCGTGGTGAACAGCTCCCAGCGCCCCTCCATCTTCGTCATCTTCAATGACACCCAGGCCTACCCCCAGTACCTCATCACCTGCCGCCAGCTGGGGGAGGATGCCAGGACCCACACTGCTCCCCTCTGACCCTGCCAGGACACTCCTGAACCCAGTACCCCCCGTCCCCCTGCACCAGCTCCTGCCCAGGGGCAGGATTTGGACATCCCAGAACAACTGGGGTCAGGGTCTGGAGGGGAGTCCCCACCTAGGGGTCACTCCTGCTTACCCCCCGCCCCCCCCCAGTTCCTCCACACCCTGCACCAGGGAAAGGCTCAGGGGGTCCCTGGGAGTTCTTAGGGTCGGGGGGGGGGTGTCCCTGCCCCGGGGCAGGTCCCAAGGAACCCCAAACTCAGAATAAATTTGGTACCTTTTCTCTGTGTCCAGTGATTGGGGGGGGGAGTCAGGGCTGAGGGGGGCACTGTGTTTCAGAGAGGTCCTGAGGGATCTGGCACTGGGGGTCAAGTAGGGGGGCTATGAGCTGGGCATCCACCTGTACCCACGGGGATCCCAGGGGCATGAGTACCCCTCTGTCCTGGCACCAGGACCCCCCCAGGTCATGTCCCCCCATCCTGGGATTGGTTCCCCCAACCTGGTGCCAGGAGAGTTGCCCCCCAGGGATCACTTTGGGCTCTGAGGGTGGTCAGGTTGGTGCCCAGGAGTGTGCCCAGGGCCTCTGGGTGGGATAGGGGAAGGAGGGTGGTGTCTGGGGGTGCCAGTGACATGGGAGGTGCCAGGGACACTGCCTGTGCCCCAAGTCCCACAGCCCATCCCAGGCACTACCCTGTGCTCCCAACCCAGCTGTCCCCCACAGCCCTCTTGACCTCCTGTGTGCCAGGCCCAACACCTGGTGCCAGCACAGGGCAGTGCCAGGATCTCCCCTCAGGGCACCATGCCAGGCCCCGGCACACAAAGCTACCACTGGCACTGAGGCCAGAGCCCCTCGGCAGGGCTGGGTGTGGGGTCCATCAGCCTTACCAGGAGGCCAGCCCCTGTGGTGCCAGGGGCAGCCCTCAGGGTGCCACAGCTGCTGCTGGCCTTGAGCAGAGGTCCTGACACTGCCAGTGCCAGACGTAGCCAGACCTTTGCCCCCTGCCACTGGTGGCCAGTGGAGCCATGAAAGGGGCCTTTGTGTAGCTGCTGGCACCAGCCCCACTGGCAGCCCTGGCACCAGCACTGGCACTAGCACATGACCACAGCCAGGCTGCTGTGCCCAGCACCATCGGGGCCTGAGTAGGACTGGCAGGAGTGACACCGGGCAGCAGAAGGACAAGGGCGCCAGCCACACAGGGACAGGCACTGGTGGCACACTCTGGGACAGGCACCGAGGCTCACAGCAGGGCAGGTACTGGGGCACCAGTGGCACAGACTTGGGCACACATCAGTGCCATGCAATGGGACACCAGCAGCACACGCTGGGACATGCCCCTGTCACTGCCAGGCTCGCTGGTCCCAGTTTGGCACATGCCAACAAGTGCGGTGGTGCTGGGATCGGGCAGGTGTGGCTGGGAGGGACTGGGAAGCACCGAGAGCGACTGGGAGACACCGGGAGGGACCGGGAAGCACTGGGAGGGACTGGGAGGCACCAGGAGACACTGGGAGGCACCAGGAGGGACGGGGAGGCACCGGGAGGCACTCGGAGGAACTGAGGTACGTGAAGGGACTGGGGGACAATGGGAGGTTCTAGGACATATTAGGGCACGGGCAGGGCACGGGGGTGCACAGGCAGCCGATGCCAGGCCAGTGCCGGTTTGCGGGTGCCATGGCTTGTGAGCGGGCAGAGCTTGGCACGGACGGACCCTCCGTACTGCGAGCACTGGGGCGGCTCCGGCTGAACTGGGCTGGGCGGGGTCAGCCCCTGCCTTGCTGCTGGGGGCACTGGAGGGCGGCGAGCGGCCGCACTGGGAGCGCTGGGTGGGGTTAACCCTTCCCATACTGGCGGCGCCAGGCAGCCCTAGCTGGGTGTACTGGGAGCACTGGTGGACACACCAGTGAGGGTTAACCGGCTGTATTGGGTGCTCTGGTTAAGGTTAACTGGGTGTGCTGGGAGCACTGGTCAGCGTTAACCCTCCCCGTACTGGGTCACCGCTAAGGGGTAACTGGATATACTGGGAGCACTGGTGAACGCATCAGTGAGGGTTAACTGGGTGTGCTGGGAGCACTGATAGGAGTTAACTGGGCACCCCCGTGAGGGTTAACTGGGTGTGCTGGGAGCACTGATAGGAGTTAACTGGGCACCCCCGTGAGGGTTAACTGGGTGTGCTGGGAGCACTGGTCAGCGTTAACCCTTCTCATACCGGGTCACCACTGAGAGCTGACTGGACGCACCAATGAGGGTTGACTGGTCGTACTGGGAGCACTGGTGCGGTTAGAGCTAACTGGGTGCACAGTTAACACTGGTGAGGCTTAACTGGCCGCTCCAGTAAGGGTTAACTGGGCGTACTGGGAGCACTGGTGCGGTTAGAGCTAACTGGGTGCACTGTTAACACTGGTGAGGCTTAACTGGACGCTCCAGTAAGGGTTGACTGGGCGTACTGGGAGCACTGGTGCAGTTAGAGCTAACTGGGTGCACTGTTAGCACTGGTGAGGCTTAACTGGCCGCTCCAGTAAGAGTTAACTGGGCGTACTGGGAGCACTGGTGCGGTTAGAGTTAACTGGGTGCACTGTTAACACTGGTGAGGCTTAACTGGCCGCTCCAGTAAGGGTTGACTGGGCGTACTGGGAGCAACGCCTAGCATTAACCCCTGGCCTGCTGGGCTAACTGGGTTAACTGGGAGCTGGGGGAGGGGGCTCGGGCCCCGCCCGCGGCCCCGCCCTTCTCCCCGCCCCCGCTGCAGCCCGGGGCCGCTTCGGGCGGAGCCGCTGCGGGAAGCGGAGCCGGTGCCCCCCGCCGGTGACATCCCCGGTGCCCACCCCCGGGTCCGGTGCTCACCCCCGGTCATGCCCGGCGGGCAGCGCGGCGCGGGGTGAGTGCGGGCACCAGGGGGGCACAGGGAGGGCTGCACCGGGGGTGCAGGGGGTGCGCGGGGGAGTCCGGGGGTGTAGGGGAGGACTCTAAGCTGGGGGAACTGGGGAGCGAAGGAGGGCTGGGGGGGAAATTTGTGCCGCAGGATGTGAAGGCTGGGGGTGCTGTGGGGATTTGGGGGTGCTGTGGGGGTCCCAGTGTGCAGGATGGGGCGTTGGGGATGCTAGGGTGGAGCTGTGGGTCGCGGGGGAGGTGCTGTGGGGTGCAGGATAGGAGGGCCTGTGCTGGGGGGCGATGGGGTTACGGGGCGGGGGGGGACGACGACGACAGTGCTGTAGGATCTGGGGGTTTGGAGGCGCTGAGGGAGGTCTGGGGGCGTCTGGGGGTGCTGAGGGGCATCTGAGCTGGGTGAGCTGCGGGGGTCTGGGGGCTCTGAGGGTGCCGCGGGTTTTGTAGGTCGAGGGGGGGGTGTCGGTGCTGCAGGAGCTGGGGAGGGCTGCGGGGGTTGCAGCCGTGAGTCAGACTTGGCACGAGCACCGCCCCCTGTGCCACCCCCTGCTCCATCCCCCCTCCGTGTGCCACCTCCCCATGCCACCCCCTGCTCTATACCCCACATGTGTCACGCTGTGCTCATCACCCCCTTCGTGTGCCACCCCTTGCCACTCATATGCCCACCCTACCTGCCCCCTACATTCATGTGTCACCCCCTGCTCCTTCCATGTATGTACCCACCCTGCACCTGTGACCCACACAGGTGTGCCCACAGCTGCTCACCCCCACACGTGTGTGCCCACCCCCTACATGTGCCCACCCCGCATACATGTGCGTGCCCTATATGTCTGCCCCCACGCTGGTGCCCACCCCACAGCTATCCCATTTGCATGCACCCACCCCTGCCCACCCACTTATGTGCCCCACATGCGTGTGCCCACCCCTGCTCACACCCACGCCTGTGTGCCCACCTCACACGTGTGCCCACCTCACACATGTGCCCACCCCACACATGTGCCACACAGGTGCTTGGCCAGGCTATGGAAGGTCTCTGTTGGGGGGCCCTGGGGGTGCTGTGCTCTGATGCCAGCCGTGGCCTTCGCCACAGCCTCTGGCACCTCCAGAGAGTTTGGGCTAAAAATGGCACAGAAAATCCTCCCGGGGGTGCCAGCGGCGTGTGCTGGTGCCATGGGGCTGCCAGTGGCAAGGGGCTTAGGCACCAGCCCGCAGAGAGCCGGTGCCAGTGACCCGGTGGGTTTGGAGCTGCTGGAAATGGCGTCTCACTGCTTCCTGGCACCGTAGGGTCTGGTGGGAAAGAGCTGCAGCTGCTGCCACTGCCGTGGCAGTGCCAGGATGGTGGTGCCCTGGTGGCAGAGCCAGTATAGCAGTGCCAGGGTGGCAGAGGCCTCAACAGTGCTGACGTGCAGTTTCACTTGGCAACCTCTGTCACGCTCCCCTGGCGTGGGGATGGCACTAGCACCGCGGTGCCACTGGCTGGGCTGGGCCCTGGCAGCCTCTCCTGGCCAGTGGCACCGGCACACTTTGGTCATTGGTGCCCCAGTGCCAGTGTGGCCTCATTGCCTGTGGCTCTGATGCCCTCTGGTGCTCCAGGCTGCAGGAACAGTGTGCTGGGGTGTCACCGGTATGGGGTCCTGGTGCCACCATGGCTGTGCCCACTGGGGGACCAACCTCTCTGGGCATCACTGCAGCTCTGCCCACTGCTGCCTCTTCAACGTGGCACCCCCTTTGTGACTTTGGCCATGGCAGCACTGCCTGGCATGGCTCAGTCCAACACTCCTGGCACAGACCAGAGCATAGTGTGCTTAAGGTCTCTAGAGGGCACCATCTTATGGAGATCATGGCACCCCCTGGCACCCCGTGGCACCCTTTGGCACCCCTTGACTCTGCACAGGGCTGGGCGTGGTGCAGGTGCTCCTGGCCGCAGGTGTAAGCCAGGCAGCTGGGGTGTGCCCGAGGGCTGGCGCTGGGCGTGGTGGTTGCTGGGTGCTGGCAGGTGGTGCAGGTGGTGCCACAGGTGCCAACAGGTCCCTGACGCCGTCCTTCTGCCACAGGAGCCGAGGTGGGCACGGTGCCCGCAGCCAGGGGCAATGGCAGAGGAGAGCTCGAGCGGTGGCAGCAGTGGCTCCCCTGGGCCCGGGGACACCCTGCCCTGGAACCTGGGCAAGCACCAGCGTACCAGGCGTGCCAAGGCTGCGGCGGGCAACGGCACCGTGCTGGACCCTGCCGAGAGAGCTGTCATTCGCATCGCAGGTAGGGTGGCAACGGGCACCATGATGGGCACTGTGCTGGGAGGCTGGCTAGTGGTGGGCATCGTGTTGGGGACTGGCTGCAGCGGGCACTGCTCTGGCACAGCACTGGGCACTATGTTGGGGGTCCGGCTGGCAGCAGACACTGTGCTGAGCATCATATTAGGGACCTGGCTGCAGTGGACACCACAAGAGGGGCAACACTGGGGGCTGGCAGGAGGTGGGCACCATGCCAGCCACAATGTCAGGGATTCATCTGCAGCAAGCACTGTGCCAGGCATTGTGTTATGTCTGGCTGGTGGTGGGCACTGTGCCAGGCACCACAGCAAGGATCCAGCTGTGGTGGGCACCATGCTGGGGGTCCAGCTGTGGCTGGCATCATGGTGGGCACTGTGCCAGGGGTCTGCCTGGTAGCTGACACTATGTTGAGGGTCTGACTGGCAGTGGATACCCTGCTGGGTATCGTATGGGGGCCTCCTGGCAGCAGGCACCACACTGGGTGCACTGCATTGAGAGTCTGACTGGCTGGCATCGGACTGGGCATAGTGTCAAGGGTGCAGCTGTGGTGGGCACCATGCCAGGCATCATGTCAGGGGCTTGACTAGCAGCAGACACCATGCTGGGCATCATGTGCTGGGGTCTGACTGCAGCTGGCACATTGAAAGTCCAACTGCTCATGGGCACCATGCTGAGCACTGCAAGTGTGCCAGGAGCCTTGCCAGGGGTTCTACTTCCAGTGGGCATCACACTGGGCACTGCAAACATTTGTTGGCTGGGGATGGGCACCATGCTGGGCATCATGTTGGGGATCCAGCTGTGTTGAGCATCGCATCGAGAGTGGTTGGCAACTGGCATCACATTGGGCACCACACTGGGGGCAGATTCTGACAGTGCTGGGCACCGCCATGCCAGGCGCTGCACCAGGGCTCTGACTGTGATTGGCACCCTGCCTTGGGTCCAGCTGGTGGTGGGCCTAAGTGTGTGAGGCAAGGGGGTACCCCAAGCATGGCAGGGCCAGGGCTGGGCACAGACTGAGCTCTCCCTGGCACTGAGGACGCCAGAGGGTCCCCAGGGACATGTCTTGGGGTGTCCCCAGGGTGCCCCCCAGTACCCAGGACATGTGCCAAGTGTGTCCCCAGGGTGTCCCTGCAGCCCTCACGATGTGTCCCTGGGGTGTCCCTGAGGTATCCCCCAAATGTCCCTGGAAGGCCGTTGGGGTGTCCCCGAGGCGTCCCTGGGGTGTCCCCAGGGCTGGGCAGAGGCTCTGGTGACCATACGAGGGTCCCCGGGGCCCAGACTGTCCTGGGAGGGGCTGTGGTGGTCTCAGCTGTGAGGTTTCCGGGGAACCCCCAGGGACACACTCTGGGACACCTCTGGGTCACCAGGTGCCACCCATGAACCCCTGAGTCTCTTCTTGCTGGGGGTCGTGTCACCAGACCCCAGCTATGGGACCCTGTGTGCCCCCTGTGTTCCCCTCCGTGGGGTTTTGGGGGGGACGCGGGATGGGGGGCGGGGGTCTCCATGGCCCCCCCAGTGCCTACTGCTAGGGGTGGGGGACCGGGTCCCCACATCCAGCTCGGGGCTGGGCTGTCCCAGCCTCACGGCTGCTACCCCAATACCCAGCCTGCCCCCCGGGCTAGGTTGGTGCCGCTGCCTTTATTTTTAGGACCGACGAAGCTCCAGGGCCCGCGCTATGGGGCTGAGCTGTGGGGCTGCGTTGCGGGGCAGGGCTATGGTGCAGAGCTGTAGGGCAAGGCTGATAGGCTGAGCTGTGGGGCAGGACTGGGCAGCGGGGCTGAGCTGTGGGGCGGGGCTGAGCTGTGCGGCTGCGTTGTGGGGCAGGGCTATGGTGCAGAGCTGTGGGGCAAGGCTGATAGGCTGAGCTGTGGGGCAGGGCTGGGCTATGGGGCAGGGCTGTGGGGCTGGGCTGAGCTGTGGGGCAGGGCTGGGCTATGGGGCAGGGCTGTGGGGCTGGGCTGAGCTGTGGGGCAGGGCTCTGGGGCAGCAGGGGGTTTCCTGTGCCAGCTGGGGAGAGCGGGCTGTACCCGGCAACCCCATCATGCCCCGTGTCACCTCCAGCCCCACACCGTGCCCCTGCCCCATAGAGAGGAGTCTGTGCCCCGCAGGGTTCCGCCCCCTGTAGGGTGCCCTGTCCCATAGGGCTCTGTGCCCCACGGGGTGATCACACCCTATAGGGGTTCCGTGCCCCATAGGATGGTTGTGCCCCATTCGTGCCCTGCCCCGTAAGGGTTCCGTGCCCCACGAGAGCGGAACCCCGGGGGGCGGAGCAGGGGGGCGGCTCCCTTCTGTCCCTTTAAGGGCTGGGGCGGGGGGGACACCCGAGCTGTCCCTTTAAGGGCTCGGGGGGGCCGGCCCGTCTCTGCTGTCCCGTGGCCGCCGTGGGGCCGCCGTGGGGCCGCCGTGGGGCAGAGCAGCGGCCGGACCCCCACTGGCTGTGTGTGTGTCCCCCCCCCCCCCCGACAATGTCGTTCCCCGGCGTGGGGCAGCCGCCCCCAGACCCCCAAGAGCAGGAGCAGGAGCTGGTGCAGATCTACGAGGACGTGCGGGAGAGGAGCAGAGGTGGGGTCCCCCCGCGCTTGGGGGGCAGCTGGGGGGCTGGGGGGGTGGGTGTGCGGCTGGGGGTTGCTTGGGGAGAGGCTGTGGGGCTGGGGGGCTCAGGCGGGCAGCGCCTGCGGCTCATTCCCATAATAGGGCAGGACGGGAGCTGCCGGCACCCAGTTTAGCCCCCGCGCACCCAGGTCAGACCCCCCGGCACCCGGTTTACCCAGTTCGGGACCACCCCCCAACCCACTTCAGGTCACACAGTTCACCCCCAGCACCCGGGTCAGACCCCGGGCATCCAGTTCAGACCCCCCCCTCCCCGCACCCAGGTCACCCAGTTCGCCCGCTGCCGGCACCCAGGTCACCCAGTTCACGCCACCCCAGCACCCAGTTCAGACCACCCCGCCCCCCCCCCCCCCAGTCCACCCACTGCAGACCACCCCACCCCCTCAGTTCACCCAGTTCAGAGCCCCCCGGCACTCAGTTTACCCAGTTCGGGACCACCCCCCCCCCCAGCCCAGTCCAGGTCACCCAGTTCATCCCCCTCCAGTTCCTGCCCCCCAGTTCACGTTCCCCCCGCTCCTCTCCCAGTTCAGCTCATCCCCGTCACGGCCCCCAGTTCAGCGCTCCCCAGCTCACCCGGTTCACCCCCAGCACCTGGGTCACACCCTGGGCACCCAGGTCAGACCACCCAGTTCACCCAGCTCTCTCCCCGCCACCCCCTCCCGTTCACCCCCACTCCCCCCAGTTCACCCAGTTCACACCACCCCAGCACCCAGTTCAGACCACTCCCCACCCCCCCAGTTCGCCCAGTTCACCCCCCTCGGGAATGGCGCGGGGGGTGGACGAGGAGGGTGGTCAGGGGGAATCTGGCAGCTGGGGGGAGAGCACAGGGGCAGGGTACAAGCTCTGGTGCCCACTGGTGGCACTGAGTGGCTTTGGCACCCGCTGGCAGTGGTGCTGGTGCTTGATGGTGGCACTGGCATAGTGGGGCACAGGCCCTGGTGCCCAGGTGGTACTGGCTTCTTGGGGCATAGGCAGTCATGCCCAGTGGTGGCATCTGCATCTTCGGGTACAAGCCACAGTGTCTGGAGGTGGCACTGGGTGGCATCGAGTGGCTTGGGCCTCTCAGGGCATGGGTGCTAGTGCTTGATGGTGACACTGGCATTGTGGGGCATGGACGCCATGTCCCAGTGGTGGCATTGGGTAGCACTGGCATCTTGGGATATGGGTACCAGTGCCTGGTGGTGTTACTGCCTCAGGGCACAGGCACCAGTGCTTGGTGATGACATCAGTGGCATTGGCATCTCAGGGTGTGGGCACTGGTGCTCAGCGGTAGCATCACTGGCATCTTAGAGCCTAAGCCACAGTGTTTGGTGGTGACATCAGTGGCACTGGCATCTCAGGGCATGGGTACCAGTGCCCAGTGCTGCCATTGAGTGGCTTTGGGTAGCATCACAATTTCGTGGCATGGGTACCAGTGGTGGCATTGGCATCTTGGGGCATGGGCACTAGTGCTTGGTGGTGACATCAGTGGCATTGGCATCTTGGGGCATGGGCACTAGTGCTTGGTGGTGACATCAGTGGCATTGGCATCTTGTATCATGAGTGCCAGTGCCTAGTGATGCCATTGGCATCTTGGGGTGTGGGCACTAGGCCTCGGTGGTGACATCAGTGACATTGGCATCTTGAGGCACAAGCCACAGTGCTTGGTGGTGGCGTCTTAGGGCATAGGCACCAGTGCCCAATAGCGGCATTGATGACACTGGCACCCTGGCAGTTGGTTCCTGGCAGTGCACCTTGGTGCACCCTGGGAGTGACTCTGGATAGTGCCAGCAGTGGTGCCCATACATGGGGAGTGAGAGCTGCCTGTGCCCTGCTCTGCTGGCCATGGGGTTGGCAGTGGGGTGCCAGGGGAATATGGAGCTGGTGGCAGCCCTGGCAGCAAGTCAGGGTACTGGGTGCCAAGGGTGCCAGACGCTAGATGCTGAGGTAGCCAGAGGTTTCAAGTACTGGGTGCCAGGGTAGTCAGTAGCCAGGGGTGCCAAGTGCTGGGTGCCAGGGGTGTTGGGATAACTGAAAGTGCCAGGGGTACTCTGTGCCGGGGTGTTGGGTGCTAAAGTAACTGGGAGTGTTGGATGCTGGGTGCCAGGATAGCTGGTAGCTACGGTTGCCAAGTGCTGCGTGCCAGAGGTGCTAGGTGCTGGGGGTGCCAGGGTAGGCACAGATTCTGGGTGCTGGCTGCCACTGTAGCCATGGGTGTCAGGGTAGCTGGGGGATGCCAGGTTCTGGGTGCCAAGTGCTGGGTTCCAGCATAACTGGTAGCCAGGGGGCAAGTCCTGGGTACCAGAGATGCTGGGTGCCAGGATAGCCAAGAGTGGTGGGTACTGGGTGCTGGGGTGGCTGAGAGTGTGGATGCCAGGGTAGCTAGGAGTGCCAGGTATGCCAAGAGCTGATTGCCAGGGGTGCCAGATGCTGGGGCATTCAGGAGTGCTAGGGGTGTTAGATGCCAAATCGCTAAGAGTGCTGTCTACCTGGTGCCAAGGGTGCCAGATGCTGGGTGATCCAGGATTGCTGGGGGTCCCAGGTGCCAGTGTCACGGTGGGCATTTGCTGGATCTCCTCAGCAGTTGCCAGGGCCAGTGCCAGGGCTCATGCCAGGCTGGCCACCGGCCTGGACGCAGTGCGGTGGCAACTGCCTGGCACAGCCCAGGCCTGGTGCAGCCACCAGGAGCTGGAAGCTGAGGCCTGGTACTGTCCCCTGGCACTGCCACCCTGGCGCCAGGATGAGGGGACTGGAGTGGTCCTTGCCACCAACTCTCAGGATGCCAGGAGTGTGCCAGGGTGCTGCTGCCATGGCACGATGCCGGGGGGCTGCACGTGGGGAGGTCTGTGCCATACTGGGACAGGTCTGGGCCGTACTGGGGGGGTCTGGGCCGTACTGGGGCAGTGTTTGTTCTGCACTGGGTGGGTCTGGTTTGTAGGGGGGCTGGGCCGTTCCGGGGGGGTCTTGGGCCATGCAGGACAAAGTCTGTGCCGTGCTGGGCTGTACTGGAACTGGTCCAGTCTGAGCTGGGGGGAGCTGTGCCATACTGGGGGGCGTCTGTCTGTACTGGGGGGCGGGTTGCTGTACCGGAGGGTCCCAGGGGCGCGGTTGCAGGTCCGAGCCGGCGAGGGATTGCGGTACCGGGGGTAGCGGCCGGTCCCGGGGCGGGGGTGGTGGTGCCGCAGGGGCGGGGCCGGGCGGGGCCGGAGGGGCGGGGCCGGAGGGGGGCGGGGCCGTGCTGAGGCTGCGGGACCGGAGGCCACGGGGGGCCCAGGCGCTGGCGGCCATGGAGGGGGCGCGGGGAGGGTCCCGCTCCATCCACAGCGAAATCAGCAACCTGCGAGGTAGGGGGGGGGGGGATGGGGGGACGGAGACCCCACCGGGATGGGCGATGGAGT
Organism: Picus viridis; assembly: GCA_033816785.1. Taxonomy (NCBI): domain Eukaryota; kingdom Metazoa; phylum Chordata; class Aves; order Piciformes; family Picidae; genus Picus; species Picus viridis. The sequence continues at coordinate 27,665,035 of CM066572.1, forward strand.
CCCGCCGCATCCAGCGCCTGGGGGTGCTCGGCTGGGCTGGGGGTCGGGGGACACCCACGAGTACCGACTGGGGTGGGACTGGGGGCTCCTTGGCATCCCCCCAGTATCTTCCAGTATCTCCCAGTAATTCCCTGCGCCCCCTAAAATCCATCAGTATCCTCCCCCCGGTAGCATTCCCCCCAGTAGCATCCCCGAGTAGCATCCCCCCAGTAGCATCCCTGCAGTGTCCCCCAGAATCCCTCGGTATCCTTCTGCAGCCCCTAAGCCCCCCCCCCGCCCAGTATCCCCCCCAGTATCCCCCCCAGTATCCTCCACCACAGTACTCCCCCAGTATCTTTTAGTAATTCTCTGCACCCCCTTGAATCACCCAGTGTCCTCCCCAGTGTCCCCCACTGTCTCCCAGTATCACCCCCTGTAATCCCACCGTATCCTTCCCCCAAGAGCATCCCCCAAAATTCTCCAGCATGCCCCCAGCACCCCGCAGCATCCTCCTCCAGCATCCCCTAGTATGACGCCAGGGTCCTCCCCAGCATCCTTTCCCAGTTTCTCCCAACTTGCCCCAGTGCTACCCCCGGGTTCCCGCAGTGTGCCCCCTCAGCTGCTGTGCTGTGCTCCCCGTTTCCCCCAGCACACGCCCTCCGTTTTGCGGGGGTCGCCTCCAGTGTCCCCCCGTGTGCCCGGTGCCATGCGGCACACCCTGGGCGCTGGGCTGTGAGTAATGGGCTCCGGGTGACGCCGGTCACGAGGCTGCTGGGCCCCATGGTCGCCGCAGCCGCCGCAGGCCCTGGCACCGGCACCCTGGCATCCTACAGGTCCTGGCGCCCTGTGCTACTGGCACCTCATTACCCCATGATGCTGGCACCCTGGTACCCCACAGCCCTAGCACCCCAGCATCCTGCAGGCCCTGGCACCCTGGCACCAGCACTCCATCACTCCTGGTGCCCCAGCACCCTGTGCTCTGGCACCCCAGCATCCTGCAGGCCCAGGCAACCCATGGCACTGGCCCTGACACACTGACACCCCATGACCCTGTGATGCTGGCACACTGGCACCCCACAGCTGTGGCAGCCCACATGCCCTGGCACCCCACCACCCTGTGGCCATGGCACTCCACAGACCCTGGCACCCCACCACCCTGTGTCACTGGTGCTCTGTGGCGCTGGCACTCCAACACCCCACAGTCCTGGCATCCTGACACTCTGTGGCCCTGACACCCTGTGATCCTGGCACCCCAACAACCTGCAGCACTGGCACCCCGGCAGCCCAGCACCCCATAGCCCTGGAGAGGGATGGGGGTGGCTATTGCCATGGCAGTGCCCAGTGGCGCCATGGCCCTGGCTGTGCCCATTCCTGCTGAGCTGATTGATGGTGTGAACAGTCACAGCCAGAGCCTCCCCTGCCACTGCCCACAGTGCCCCAGCAAACAGCAGCCCCCTTGTTCTGCCTCTGCCCCCCAGTGCTGACCATGAGGGACCCCAGTGCCCATGCTGGCACAGGAATTTGTGCTGGCACTAGTATCAGTGCTGGCATCAGTATAAACACTGGCACCAGTAATAGGCATTGGGAGGGTGTGAGGGACCCTTGGCCAGGACCTGCTGCCCACCCCCACCAAGATCTGGGGGTAATGTGCCAGGCTGCATCTGTGCCATGGGGCAGAGCCCCCTGATATGGGTCAGACTCTCATGCTATGGTTCAGAGAGAGCTGGGGGTGGCACAGCCGTGGGGCTGGTGACACTGCTGTGGGATTTGCACCACCATGGGGTGGAGAATCAGGGTGGGCTGTGGGTGCCAGGGTGGGACTGGCAGTGCCAAGGTAGGCAGTATGTACCCACACACTGCCTGGGGCTCAGTGTGAGTACTGGCACTGCATCCCTGGCACAAGATGGCCATGGGGGTGGCAGCTGGGCACTGAAGAGGCTTTGCCGTCACACCTGGTGGATTCCAGCTGAGGGAGGGCTGGGGAGACCCTGACCTGGCTGGGGGTGCACAGTGGGGCAATCGGGTCACACTGGTGGGGCAATTGCTGTGCCAACTCTGTGCCAACGCCAGTGTCCCTGTGTGGTCCCCACCGACATGGATGGGGGTGACATACAAGGGACCCACATACAGGATGCCAGTTTATGGCCGAACCCTCCCTGTGCCATGGGCCTCGGTGCCCTCCCTGACACCCCAGCTGTCCCTTCCTGGTGTGCCATCCCCCCGGACTCTCCCCTACCCGTGCCCCCCCAACTTCCCCACCCTGTGTTGTCGTCCCCCCTCGCTTGTGTGTGTGTCCCTCCTGCCGTCCCCCAGCCCCCGACTGTCCCCTCCTGGTATGTTTCCCCCGCGACTGTCCCATGTCACCGTCTTTGTCCCCTGCTGCTGTTTCGCCCTCACTGTCCCCTCAGCTGTCGTGTCCCCCTCCCGCTGTGGCCCTTCTCATTGTCCCCTCCTCATGTCCCTACGTCTGGTCCCCATCCCCCCTGCGATTATTCCCCCCGCCCGGCGTCGTCCTTCCCGCCCTTGTCCCCTCCCATCTGGTCCCTCGGGCCCTCCCCCCCCCCTTCCTGTGGCGGGGGGACACCGGTCGGACCGGGCAGCTGCGCCCCACCCCGCGCTGGCTGTCCCCGTCTGTCTGTCCCTGTCCCCTCCCCGTCCCCGAGGCCCTCCCAGGCCAGTGGGATGGGGGGGAGGGGGACTGGGGTGACGTGGGGAGGGAGGCACATTTCTGCCGCCCGCCCGGGTTTTGGATGCCCGGCGCCTGGGGCGGGGGCAAGTTTGGGGTTTCTGCCCCCCGCCAAGTTCCGCGGGATGGGGAAGTTGAGCACGGCTCCGGGTGGGGCCCCCCCGGAGATGCCAACGTGGCACCGCCCGGCACCCGCCCGGCGGCTTTGGGGCACCCCGGGGGCCCCTCGGCTCCGGGGTTGGCACCGCGGGCACCCAAAAGCACCCCGGGCAGCCCAGGCACTCCAAAGTACTTCAAGCTCCCCTGGCGCCCCGTGCTCCCCATGCACCCCATGCCAGTGTTGGGCGCCCCAAATTCTCTTGGCACCCCGTGCACTTCACATACCTCAGGCACCCCGAGCTCCCTGGGGTACCCCACAAAGCACCTTGAGCTCCCGGGGCAGGCCAAGACACCCTGTGCCCATGTTATGCTGGGCACCCCAAGCTCCCCTGGCACCCTGAGCACCCTTGCCAACCCAGATACCCTGGACACCCCATGCTCATGGTGGGCACCTGGTGCACCCCAAAAGTCCCCAAGCGCCATGGGGTGTCTTGGGCATGCTGAGGACTCTGAATCCCCTGGGCACCCCTGACACCTTAGGAACCCCAGACATTCCGGAGCCCCCTGCACACCCTATGCCCACACTGGGCACCCTGGACACCCCAAGCTCCTCTGGCACCCTAGAGCTCCCCAACTCCTCCGAGTACACCAAAGTGCCCTAGCACCCTGGGCAGCCCTGGCACGCCCAGCAGACCGAGCACCCTGTGCCCACACTGGGCACCTCAATTACCGCCCCCGGACACCCCCTACCAGAGCCCCTCCCACTCTTGGCACGGGGCCTGGCATCCGGGTGCTGCCACCGCCCCCTCTCCCCGCCTGCCCCCGCCGCAAATCCCCAGTGAGCACTGGGTGCGCCCGAGGGTGGAGACCTGGGTGCCAGGGTGGGGGTGGACAACTGCCCGGTGCCCACCTGCCAGCCCCGGGGGTGCACGCTTGCGGACTGCAGGGATGGGGGAGGAGGGGGGAGCGAGAAGGGTGGGCGGGCGTGTGGGTATAGGGGGTGTCGGAGGGGGAGGCTGCAAATGCAGCTCCCTCACCACTCGAACCCCATCGACCCCTACTGCCCCCTCCCCGCCGGCCCCTGCCCCCTCCCACCTCTTCCCTCAGGGATGCTCCGGGGGGGCCAGGGGCAGGTGGTGACCCCTCCTCGGAACCTCCCTCCCCCGACCCCCTCCCAGACCAGCGGTCCCTTGTGTTTCCTCCCTGGACTGAGGGTTCCCGCGGGGCTGCGTGTGTGGGGGTCCCGTACCCGTGTCCCGCGACCAGGGCTATTCCCGGGGCGCGAGGGGGCTGGCATCGGGCCATTCCCAGGTAGGAACCGGCCCGTTGGGTCCGGAGGGGGTTGGTTTGTCTGCGGGGGTTTGTCTGGGTCTGTCCCGGGTCTGTCCCGGGGAGTGAAACGGGCTCGGCCGGGCCCCCGGGGCTGGGGAGGGGCCGCTGAGTCAGGGAGCCCCGGCCGGGGGTGGAGCCGCGTCGGGCCGAGCCGTGCCGGGACGTGCCGGTCTGTGCTGGGCTGGACTGGGACGTAAAGGGCTGTACTGGACCACAGTGGGCTATACCGGGCCGTACTGGGCTGGACTGGACCATACTGGGCTGTACTGGGTGATACCGGGCCGTGCTGAGCTGTGCCAGAACATCCCGAGCTGTGCCGAGCTGCTGGATCATACCGGGCTGTGTGGGGCCATACTGCGCTGTACTGGACCATACTGGGGCGTGCTGGACCGTACTGGGCTGCGTCAGCCTGTGGTGAGCTGTGCCAAACTGTACCGAGCTGTGCCAGGCTGTGGTGAGCTGTGCCAGACTGTACTGGGCTGCGCTGGACCATACTGGGCTGTACCAACCTGTGGTGAGCTGTACCAGACCATACTGGGCCGTACTGAGCTGTACCAAGCTATACTGGGCTATACCAAGCTGTGCCAGGCTGTACCAAGCTGTGCCAGGCTGTACCAAGCCGTGCAAAGTACTGGTGAGCTGTGTTGGACCATAGTGGGCCATACTGGGCTATACTGAACTGTGCTGAGTGGTGCTGGTCCATACCAAATTGTGCCAACTACCAGTAAGCTCTGTTGGGCCACAGTGGGCTGTGCCAAGCTGTGCCAGACCAGGCTGTGGTGAGCTGTACTGGGCCATACTGGGCTGTACCTGATCTGAGCCGTGGTGAGCCGTGCTAGTCCGTGCCCGCTCTGAGCCCACTGTGCAGCATGGTGGCGGGGATGCTGATGCCGCTGGAGCGGCTCCGTGCCATCCTGGAGCTGCTGTTCCGTGAGGGTGTGCTGGTGGCCGAGAAGGACCCGCGCCCACGCCGCACCCACCCGCAGCTGCCCGGGGTGCCCAACGTGGAGGTGCTGCGGGCCATGGGCTCGCTGCGTTCCCGTGGCCTGGTGAGGGAGACCTTCGCCTGGCGCCACTTCTACTGGTACCTGACGGATGCTGGCATCGCCCACCTGCGCCAGTACCTGCACCTGCCCCCGATATTGTGCCACGCTCCATGCAGCGGGTACGGCACCCGGCACAGCCCCACTGCCGTGTCCCCCATGCCTCTGCTAGCGCCGCTGCCAACAGCTCTGCCAAAGCCACTGCCAACGTCTCCGCCAATGCGTCCACCAAAGTGTCTGCCAATGCCACCAGCGGCAGCAGCACCGACATTGATACTGGCACCAGCCGGGCACGCCGTGGTGAGCGGCTCTACCGCAGGAAGGAGGAGGCCGAGGGGCATGTGGACCCTGGCACCGCCATGGAGGGAGTGTCCCAGCTGCCCCCTCCCGATGCAACCCCAGTTCCAGGTACCAACTGGCACCTACAAATAGGGGGTGAGGGGTGGGAGAAGGGTCTTTTGGGTCGCACCACCCGGATAAACTCGTGGTACAATTCCTTGTGGCCACCGTCAGCCCCAGACCATACCAGTGGGCAGGAGCAGGGGGTACCTGCAGCCCCCTGTGCCCTCTCCATCACTGTCTCACTGCTGTGGACACCCCCTCCCGCTGCCCATGATGGGCAGGGGTTGCGTTGGGGGGAGCTGTTTTGGTGGGGTTTAGTACCGGGGGTCTGTGCAGCACCGGGAGGGGTGCTTAGCACCGGGGGGCTGTGTCGTTCTGGGGCTGTTAGCACTGAGGGTGGGGGATAAGCACTGGCTCCGCAGGGACCGACAGCAGCAGCTGTGATTGGGGAGGGGGCTGCGGGAGGGGGTGTCCCTGTGTGTGTGAGTTCCCCGCGACACCCGATCCCGACACCCGATCGCGTCAGCTGGACCCGCCGGGGCCCCCCCTAGCCCATGTGTTCTCCCCACCCCCCTCCCCGGGCTGTGACTCACTCCCGGTCCCGCCCCCCCACCCCCAGCCAGCCCCGTTCCAAGTTTCCAGCTCCGTGACTCACCAAAGGGGGTGGGGGGAGAAGGAGGCCGATCCCATGGGTCCCACATCGCGGCCCCCCCATCCCGAGGCCCCCCACCCCCTCCGCGGCTCCGCTCCGTGTTTTCGGTGCTCCCCCCACCCCGGCGCTGCTCCTGTGGGAAAACCCGGCCCGGAGCCAGGACCGGGACGGCCGCGGAGTGGGGTGCTTGTGACTAGTGGGGGGTATCCCGGTAGCTGGGGGGATGGGATTCGGTACCCTCCGGACCCTCTCAGCACCCTCAACACGCTCCCGTACCTGGCCCATTAGCGCTGGTACCATTCACGCTCCCTCCCGGGTGGTCACTGGAGACCCCTCAGCAGAAGGTGGGGGGTATATGCTGAGACGGAGGGGGTAGTCTCAGTGGGTGGAGAGGGTCCTGCCGACCTTCCCCTCCCCAGACCCTCTCAGGTCCCCGCAGCCCATCCCCCGGTATCTAGCCCGTTAGAGCCGGTACCATTCGCTTCCCCGGGGTGGTCACCGGGGACCCCCCCAGCACCAGGGCCAGCACCGGGGGCGTGGGGGGTCCCGGGAGAGGGTCTCTGCTGCCCCGCCTCCCCCTGTGTCTCATGTTCGCAGCCCGGTGACGGCGCCGCTTATTTATATCCACCCCCGCTGCCCACCCCCGCTGCCGGTACCGAGCTAGCCGCTGCCCGCACCCTGCCCGCACCCTCCCGCGACCCCCCTCCCCCAATGAAGGTCGTACCGGGTACGTGTCCCCCACCCGGGGGGTACCGGAGATTTGGGGTGGGTTTTGGGGGGTGGGGGTGGTTGGAAACTTTTTTTGAAGGGGGGGGGGGGCTGGCGCCGTCTTGTCGCGGATAAAAAAAGCCTCGGTGGGGGAGGGAACGCGGGGGGACGACAGTGAAGGAGGGGGGTGTTTGGGACACACCGGCGGGGGGTGGCAGGGTCCGGGCCCTACCGGGTCTGTCCCGGGAGGGGTTAAGGCGGAGCGGGATGGGCCGGGGGGGCGGAGCCGGACCGAGCCGAGCCGGGCTGAGCCCAGCCGGGCCAAGCCGAGTTGAGCCTGGCCGAGCCGGGCCATGGAAGACTCGGGGGCCCTATTCCCGTCGCTGGTGGCCGCGGGGCACGCCGCGTCCCTCGCCCTGGTCTGGTTCTTGAGGCGGCGGGGAGCGGACCCGCAGGAGGGCACAGGTGAGTTCGGCTCCGTTCGGCTCCGTTCGGATCCCCTCGGCCCCGCCCCGCCCCTCCGCCCCGCCCCCTCCCCGCTCGCTGGGAAAGGGAGGGGGCGGATTGAAGCTGCTGCCCCCACGGGGGACATTTGGGGGGCTACGGGGCTGGGGTGGCGCTACGGGTATGGGGTGATGGGAGCCAGCGGTGACTCAGCATCTGGATGAGACCACTCCCCCACCCCAGCACCCCCGCAACTTGGGACCCCCGCAACTTGGGACCCCCACTCTGGAACCTTCCCCACCCGGAGATCACCCCTCTTGGGAACTCCCTAGCCTGGGACGCCCTATTTGGAAACCCCCTACCTGGGGACCATCTTACTTTGGGACCCCTCTTAGAGGCCACTCACTCTGGGATCCTGCACCCCAAGACCCCCAACCCTGAGACACTTCTGTCTTGGGACCTCCCACCCTGGGATCCCCCCAGTCTAATGCAACAGCCTCCCTCTCTCTCCCCCATATTATTTGGGCGTGGGGGAGTCCAGAAGCAGCTGTTCCCTGCTCTGATGCTATTAGGGGTGGGGGCTCCAGCAGAACCTCCCCAGCATGGGTGTTATTTGGGTGGGGGCCCTGGCAATCCCCTCTGGGTACTGGTGCTGTGGGGGTGGAGGGTCCTCAGCAGCATCCCCCCACCGTTGGCCTGGCACCTCTCTTGCCATGGGCCTGGCACCCCCTGACCATTGTGCCAGCAGTTTCTGGCACTTTCCAGGGCGTTGGCTGCGGTTTGCCGGGTGTGTGGCACTGGCTGCTGCCTGTGCCCATTGCTGCCCACAGTGGGTACTGCCTGTGCCTGCTGCTGCCTGTACTCGGTGCTGCCTGTACGCAGTGCTGCCTGTGCCCGCTGCTGCCCATACCCACTGGCTGCAGGCAGATAATGCAGGCCGGGCACCTTGACAGTGGGGGGAGCTGGAGAGGGACCTGCTGTTCCTGGCATCTGCCCAGGACTGGCTGAAGGGCACTGCCAAGGTCACACCTGACAGTACCCATCATCCCAGCTGTGCCATGCCAGGCCATGCCAGGCTGTGCCAGGCCATCACCTTCATCCACTGCCAAGGGGGCTCAGGGGTCTCCAGCAACTTCTAGACTCCCCAAACCCTCCTGGGTGTGGGGGGGGGGAGAGGGTATGTCTGTCCATGGGCCCTTTGCCATGCTGTGCCATGCCGTGCCATGCCATGGTGATGTGATGGGCAGTGACCAAGTGGGGGGTGGATATTTTGAGCATCTTCCCTGGTCTGGGAGTGGGGAGCTACCTCTGCCCAGCTCTGTGCTCAGCTCCATGCCCAACTCTGTGCCAGGCTCTGCTCTTACCCAGCCACTCTTGGTGGCAGTTTTGTTTTGGTGGGCACTGGTGGGGGCTCACGTCCCATTTTTCATCCCCCTCCCACAGCTGCTAGCACCAGGATGCAGCTGGCACTGGTAACAGTGGGCATGTGGCTTCTGAGGGGCTTTGGGGGCATAGCGGCACCACACGCGGCACTGGCACAGCTCCTGCTGCCACAGCAGGATGTGGCGAGCGCTGTTTGGGGCCTGTTTGGCCCTGTTGCCAAGGCTGCCGGCGCAGTGCCAGCAGTGCCGGGAGGAGGAAGCCCCCAGAGCCTCAGGAACCCCGCTGGCTATGTTCCCCCCTCCAGCCCCACTCAGTTTTTCCACCACACCAGCATCTGGCAGTGCCAGACCGGAGGCCGTGGGGTGGAGGCTGCTGCCAGGCCATGACTCATCGGGAAACGCCGAGCCGCGGCCACCGCACCAGGCCGGGCCTGGGGGCCTCGCTAGGGGACTGTCCGGCACTGGGAGCCATGCACGGCACGTGTGGCAGGGCTTTGGCACACGTGGTGGGGTTCTGGCAAGCGTGACAGGGCTGTGGCAAACATGGCAGTGTCGTAGTAAATGTGTGTGAGAGGGGCTCTTGGCAACCATGGCAGGGTTTTGGCAACCGTGGCAGGACCTTAGCATGGCAGTGCCGTGGCAAGTGTGACAGGACCATGCCAAGTGTGGCAGGGCCATGGGAAGTGTGATGGGGCCACGGCAAGCATGGCAGGGCTGTGGCAAACGGGGCAGTGCCATTGAGAGCATGGTAGGGCCATGGTAAGTTTGGTAGGGCCATGGCAAATGTGGCAGGGCTGTGGCAAAGTGAATGTGCTGCGAGTAGCGTGGCAGGGTTGTGGTATGCATGGCAGTGCCATGGCAGGGTGGCAGCAGCTTGCTGCCTGGGTGCCCCTGTGCTCGGTGTGCTGGCTGCAGGTGACGCTGGCTGCTGCCGGGCCCCAATCGCCGTGTCCCCGTCCCCCCAGCCCTTATCTCTGCGGCACAGCCGTGGGCAGAGGCACGCATGGCACCCTGCCATTCCCTGCCCCCACAACCGGCCTGCCGTATCCCACCGTGGTTATGCCATGGCTGGGCTTGGCACCAGACTGTCTCTCTGTGCCAGGCTCCAGTACGCCCCTGCCACTCAGGGGTGCTGTGGCAGAGCCCAAAGCACCTGGGCATTGTCCTGCTTTGACATCCCATGCAGTGCCCAGGGCCCATGCTGGTAGAGCCCATGCTTCTCTCCATGTCTGTGCCCGTGCCTGGTGGCCCATGCCTGTGCCCATGCTCAGAGGCACATGCGTGTGCCCATGCCCATGGTCCATGCCCACACCTGGTGTCCATGCTGGTGGCTGATGCTTGTCCCCGTGCCCGTGTCCATGCTCATGCCCAGTGTTGCACTCCTAGAGGCACATTCCCATGCTTGTGCCCATGCCTGGTGGCCTACGCTCGTTCCCGTGCCTGACCCCATACTGGCCCATGCCCATCTCTGTGCCCAGTGGCGCATGCCCATCCCCAGTGACCTACGCTTGTTCCTATGCCTGTCCCCATGCCAGTGCTTATGCCCATGCCTAGTGGCCCATGCCCATCTCTGTGCCCAGTGGCCCACGCTTGTTCCCATCCCCGTGCCCGTGCTCACTCCACTCTTCCCACTCTGCTGTGTCCGGGGCCGTCCCGAGGGGTCCCGGCTCCGCCCGGGGCTGGCGGCGGCAACGGGCTCTGAGTCACCGGCCCCGACCCGGCCCCCGAGCAGGACCCGTAGTCACGGGCGCACGATGCCCGCCTGGCTCCGCCGCTGCTGCTGCTGCTGTTGTGGAACAGGTGGCACCGGGGACACCGGGGCAGGGCGGGAGGGGTGCTGGAAGGTGCCAGATGTGGGGTGCGGGGGCTGGAGGGACTGAGGGCGGCGGGAGGTACGGGATATGGGGTGCGGGGTGCTGGGGGGGTCCCGAGGGTCCCGGTGAAGGGGGTCCCGGTCTGCTCGGCGTCTCGCTCTGTTCGGGGTCCGGTTTGGGTGGTTTTAGGGTGCCCGCAGCTCCCGGGTGCGGGCGGGTCCCGGAGCTGGGCGGATCCCGGTGTCCCGCTGAAAAGGGTTTCGGGGGTCCCCATGAAGTGGGTACCGGGGTTCGGGTGCTGCCGGAAGCCCCGGTTGGATGTTTTTGGGGTGCGGGCGGGTCCCAGTGTCGCCCGGGGCGGGGCGCTGTGTTGGGGCGGGTCCGGTCCGTTCCGTTGCCGTTGCCGTTCCCGGTGCCGGTGCTGGTGCCGTGGGTGCGGAGGGGTCATGGCGGACAGCCCCCACGGCCGCCCCGCAGTCCCGGGCTCTGGTTGAGCGGCGGCTCCGAGCCCGAGCGGCGGCGGCTCCTCAGCGCCCGCCTCTGCTGCACTGGTGCGTGGGGTTTGAGGGCGGCGGGGCGGGCGGCAGGGCGGGCACCGGGACTGGCACCGGGACGGGACTGGGGAGACCAGGACCATAGGGGAACGGGAGGTCCGGGGCACCCCGGGGGCTGCACGTCGGGGACACCCAGGCAGTGGCGGGAGTCCCGGCACGGGCCGGGGGGAGGCGGGGGGCGGAGGGGGTGGGGCTGTCAGAGGAACCCCGCCCCCGGGAGTGGGGCTGAGCTGGGCTGGACTAAGCTGGACTGGGCTGAACTGGGCTCTGCACTGAGCTGTACTGGGTTAAACTGGGTTAGACCAAGCTGGGCCCTGGGTTGAGCTGAACTGGACTCTGAAGTGAGCTGTCCTGGACTGGGCTGACCCTGGATTAAACTGGGTGCAACTGGGTTAAACAGAGCTGGGATGAGCTGAACTGGGATTTGAAGTGAGCTGGGATGGACTGTGCTAAACTGCATTAAACTGGGCTAAACTGAGTGGGGCTGAAGTGGACTTTGAACTGAACTGGACTGGACCAGCCAGAACTGGACTTAGCTGGGCTAAACTGAGCTGAGCTGAGGTGGATTCTGAACTCAGCAGAGCTGATCTGGGTTTAACTGGTCTGAACTGGGTTATATTGTGCTAAACTGAGCTGAGCTGGGCTCTGAAGTGAACTGGGCTGTACTGTGCTGAACTGGGTTAAACTGAGCTGAGCTGGGCTCTGAGCTGAGCTGAACTAGACTCAAGTGGACCTAGCTGGGCTGAAATGGAATGGATTAAGCTGAGATGAACTGGGCTGAGCTGGGATGGGCTGAACTGGGCTCCAAGGTGAGCTGAGTTAAACTGGGCTGAACTGGATTAAACCTTGCTAAACTGAGCTGAGCTGGGCTCCGGAGTGAGCTGGGCTGGACTGTGCTGAACTGGGTTAAACTGAGCTGAACTGAACTAGACTCAAGTGGGCCTAGCTGGGCTGAAATGAAATGGACTAAACTGGACTGGGATGAACTGGGTTGAGCTGGGCTGAGCCAAGCTGAATTGAGCTGGGCTAAAGTGGGCTGAGCTGGGCTAAACTAAGTTGGGCCAGGCTGGGCTGAGCTGAGCTGGGCTGAGCTGAACTGGGCTAAACTGAGCTGAGCTAAACTGGGCTGAACCGGGCTCTGAGCTGGGCTAATTTGAGCTGAACTGGGATAAGATAAGCAGGGCCAGATTGAGCTGGGCTGAACTGGGCTGCCAGCACCATCCTGCCAATGCACAGGGGGACCCCAGTGCTGGGCACCTGTGGCTATGGGCACCCTGCCAGCTGCATTGTGGTCGGGCTGGCTTGGGGTGCCCCCACCCATGGGTGCAGCCGGGTCCATCCCGTGCCTCCGGCGGGCAGCAGCCGCTGGGTGCCGCGGCCTCGTTGGCCCGGTTGGGCCGCGTCGGCAGGAGCTGTGCCAGGGCTGCCTGCAGCGGTGGGCAGAGGGAAGGCCCTGGGGCGCTCATGGACCTGACAAACACCCCTGCACCAGTGGGTGCTGGGTGCTCAGATGATGGGGAGCTGTGGGCACTGGGTGCTCACGGGAATGGGCACTGAGTGCTGAGTCAGCCCTGGTGGGGGCCATAGGTTGTACCAGCTCCTGGCCGGCGGCAAGGAGCCGTGGGAGGGTGCTGGGCTGGCCCAGCTGGGTGCTGGCACCTGCGGGGCCCGGTGCTGGGGGCTGCAGCAGCTCCTGCCTGTCTGGCCCAGCTGGGCTGGCAACTGCCTGCGCTGGGGCCCTGCCTCTGCCAGGGGCTATGCCATGGGCTGCGCCAGCACCTTTGTTCAGCAGCTCTTCAAAGCACCCACCCCACCCTCGCACACCCTGCCCCTGGGCACCAGTTCCTGTGCCAGCAGCATCAGTCGGTGAAAGGAGCCCGTGGCCTTCTGCTAGGCTTAGTGACTGTCCCCGGGGGCACCAGCTGGGGCCTGGCACCCCTGTGACACCTCTGCTCAGGGGTTGCTAACCAGGCTGTGAAGCCACCACTGGCTTGGGGATGTGATGCCAGGGTGGTGGCACTGTCAGGGGCTTGCTGGCAAGCTATGTGACCAGGCAGGGTTGGGGGGCGTGTGTGTTCATCCCAGTGCCTTACCTTGGGGAGCAGCTGCTGTGACAGGGGTTGCCAGCGCCAGCAGCTTGTGCCTCTCAGGTCTTGCTGTGCTGCCATGGCATGGTGCTTGGGCTGCCAGTGTTGCACCAGAGGTGCCATGGTGGCATTGGTGCCGGTGGCTGTTGTAGCATTCGGGGTTCACCAGTGCAGCTCTTTGCTGTACCATCCAGATCCCTCCAGAGCTGGCACCAGTTTGGCACACCAGTTGGCACAGGTGGAGGCAGAGCAGCTAAACCAACCCTCTGCAAGCACAGTGCCAGCCCTGGCCATGCAGTGGCAGTGCCCAGGTGCCAGTGGAGCGTCATGAGGCATCACCGGCTTGGTACAGTGCCACCCTGGCAGTGCCGTTGCCCCCGCCTTGTGTCTCCCCTCATCCCGGTGCCCACTGAGTGATGGCTCCGGAATGTCCCTGCCCCTCGATGAGTGCTGGCTTCAGCTGGGCTCTGCGTGCCAGATGTGTTGGTGCCAGATGTGCTCCGGGCGGAAAATGTGGAGCCTGGTGCTGCCGGGTGCCGCCTGCATTCCACGGAGGCTGCCCTGGCTTGTCTCCAGTAGGCACCAAGCCGGCTCTGTGGGCACTACCAGGCCCATCCGAGCAGCGGGACCCCTCCTGGCCCACAGAGGGAGGTGGGTGCTGGTAGGTGCACCCTGTGGCATCACGCTCAGGCAGGGCATGGTGTGAGTCACGGCAGGATGGTGCCATCCCCGTGTGCCTTTGGACTCCATGCAAGGGTCGGCCGTGCCTGCTGGCGTTGGCATGGTGATGGTGTTGGCAGGAAGTGGGCGTTGGGCTGGGCTGAGCCAGACTGGCAGTGCCTGCGGATGCACATTCCTTGGCTGCTGGCACCCCGGTGGTGGGTGACACGGGTGCTGCTGCTGCTACAGGGTCTTTCTGCCACCTCGAGGTCCCCATGCTACCCTAGAGTCGCTGTGCCAACCCGAGGTCCCAGTACCATCCCATGGTCTCCGTGCCACTCGATGGCTGCGTGACATGGCCCCACGGAGGGGGGATTGATTCCTCCTGACATCCTGCGCCACCCCGAGGTCCCCGTGACACCCCGAGGCACAGGGGTGGGGGGCTCAGCCGTACCCAGGCTGTGGGTGCTCACTTGGGGAGCTGGAGTGAGTCGTGGGGGTGCTGGGCTGAGCTGGTGTCACTGGAGCGCCCGGAATGTGTCCCCGGCAGCGCCGCTGGGGCGGAGAAGCCTGGCACAGTGCCCTGGGCCTGGCACGGTGCCCGAGCCGCGTGGGCGTGGGGACGGGAACCTCCCTGCCTGTGGGGTCTGTGGGTCTCGGCTCCCCCGGGATGGGCTCTGGGTCTCAGAGCCTGGGGAGTGGGACGTGTGAACTTTGGGGTCCTGAGCCTCCCAGGCTGGCAGAACTGGGGTGAGAGACCTTGGTGTCTGGGCACCAGGGTCTGGCAGCTCTGGGGTGAGGGTCTGGGGGTCCCAAGGACCCTGGACTTGCAGATTTGGGGGTCCTGAGCCTCAAACCTGGTGTCTCCTGGGGTTCCCAGCAGAAGCTCGGGGCCTCTGGACGCTGACTGGGGGCTGGGGGCTCCTGAGCGTGTGAACTTGGGGGTACCAAGTGCCGCGGGTCTGTGAATTTGGGAGTCCTGGGGTGTGCGACCTGGGCGTCCTGAGACCCCAAGGTGTGGGTCCGGGGGTTCTGCACCTCCTAATTGTGGGGCTGGGGGAAGTCCTGGGTACTCCCTAGGTATCAGGCCTGGGGTTCCTGAGCCCCACCGGGTTCGAAGTCTTGGGGAGTTCTGAGCCCCTGGGGTGTGGGTCCGGGGATCCTGCAGCTCCGGACACGGGGCTGGGGGTCTGAGCCCCCCGAGATGCAGACTTGTTAGGTCCCACAGCCCCGAATTGTGGGTCCGGGAGTTTCCCCAATTCCCAGGGCTGCACCGTGCGGGAAGTGCCCCGGGCGGGTCCCAGTCCCACGCACGACGGCAGCTCCCGGCGCGGAAGGAGTTAAGCGCGGCCGCGGTTTCTTGTGGGGCGGGATCTATGGGGCGCGGGGAGGGGTCCCCGGCCCCTCCCTGGGGTGGGGGCCGGAGGCGAACCGAGTTACGTCGGGTCTCAGCCACCGTCAGCATGTCCCGGCCTCGGCTGCACGACCCCCGGGAGGCACCGGCCGTGGGGCAGGGGTCAGCTGTGGGGCAGGGACCCGCTATGGGGCAGAGGACCGGCTCGGAGGACAACCTGTACCTGGCAGTGCTGCGGGCATCGGAGGGCAGGAAAGGTAGCGGCGGGGGTCGGGGGGGGGGCAGAGGGGAGAGAGGGGGGAGCAGGGAAATGGGGAGCAGGAGGTGTGGGGCCAGAGATGTGGGGCAGAAGGTGTGGAGCAGGAAGGTGTGGGGCGGGACATGTGGGGCAGAGGGATGTGGGGTCCATCTTTGGGCGGTGTCCCGGGGATGGGCTGAGGGGCAGACCCCGCATTTGAGCGGTGTCCCCAGGCAGGTTGTGGGGCAGCGGGGGGCAGGCTGGAGGACAGCCGTGGGGTAGGACGTGCGGCAGGGTGTGGGGCAGACAATGGGCAGGCTATGGGGCAGACCACCATGTTTGGGCGGTGCCCCTGGGCAGGCAGGGGCGCAGCTATGGGGCAGGCTATGGGGCAGAACTCCATCTTTGGGCAGTGCCCCCAGGCAGGCCGTGGGGCAGCTGTGGGGCAGGAGCTACTAATCGTGGCCAGACCCCCTGTGGCCATCCAGTGGGGCTGGGGGTCCCAGTGCCCACAGCGGTGCCCTCAGCAGTGCCTACAGTGGTGCCAGCGCCGGGCACAGCCACTGTCCCCAGCCCTGTTGCCCCCAGCCCTGCCGCCGGCGGGTGCCAGCCCTTCCTGCCACACCCTGCCCGTGGTCATGGCTCCGCTGTTTGGCCCTGGCACTGCTGCTCAGGTGCCACAGGGTGGGCATCGCCAGCTGGAGCGCCCTGGGGTGCTAAGGCCTCTGTGGGTGCTGCCAGGATGTGGCACTGCTGCCCCTGCACCCCACATTTCCTTCCTCCTGTGCTGCTGCTGCACCCCAGCATTGCCACTCTGCCACACATGGGCACAGGGTGCCCAGTGTGTGCTGGCGTGCCTTGCTGTACCCTGGTGCCAGTGCGCTTCCCTGGGGTGGCTGCGTGCTGGGTGCCAGGTGCTGGCTGCTGCCTGGGCAGATCCCAGCATGCTCCAGACAGGGCAAGACCCAGCTTGTGCCACCCCGGCCTTGCTGTGGTGTGGGCAGGGGGTGGGGATGGGTGCTATGGCGTGGCCAGAGCGGGCAGGGGGTGAATGTGGGTGCTGCAGTGTGTGCAGGGGGTGGTGGCATCGCCCTGTCTGCCAGGGGTGTCCCCTGGTGCCACCATACCCGCACTGGTGCTGGGCAGAATCCAGCAGATGCCATCCTGGCGTCAGGCTGGGGGAACCAGGGTGGGCACAGGGGATGCTGAGTAGGGGTGCTGGGCACGTGGTGGGGCTGGCGCCTCACCCATCCTTGTGCCCTGATGAGAGGGCAGCGGGCAGGGAGTGCCCATGAGTCACAGCCCTGCGGAGACATCCCCTACACCGTGCCAGAGGGCACCCTGCCCCTACCCTGCCCACACCCTACCTGCAGCGTGGGCACCCTGTAGGGGGATCCCAGGGCCCTGCCTGTACCCAACACCCTGAGCTGGGTGGGTGCAGGATGGGGCTGGCAGCCCCAGGCACCTCCTCACCTCACAGGGCAGCAGCTGTGCCCCACAGCCCTTCTGGGGCTGTGCCAGGCCTGTGCCAGGGCTGTCCTGTGGATGTGCTAAGGCTGTGCCAGGGCAGACACCCCACGGGCTCATCCTGGTGCCACCCACACCCCACTGGGGACCACGGTGTGGTGCCTGGGGCCACGTTGGTACAAACTAATCCCAGTCCCACCCACAGCCCACTCAGGGCATCCCTGGGTTGCCCCTGGGGCTCCCTGCTGCGTGTCAGTGGGCAGAGCTGAGCGGCTCACACCCGTGCCAGCCCTGCCAGGGCTGTGGTGTGGGCACGCAGCAGCTGGTCCCTGTTAGCCACTTTCTGCCCACCATGAGTCACCACAGGTGCTGCCCGTGGTGGTTCATGGCTTGGGGCTACTTTCTCTGCCAGCCGTGCTATGCCATGCTGTGCCGTGCCGTGCCTGCCCTCCCCCTGCCCTCTGCCAGCCGTGCCGTGCCTGCCCTCCCCCTGCCCTCTGCCAGCCGTGCCGTGCCTGCCCTCCCCCTGCCCTCTGCCAGCCGTGCCTGCCCTCCCCCTGCCCTCTGCCAGCCATGCCGTGCCTGCCCTCCCCCTGCCCTCTGCCAGCCGTGCCGTGCCTGCCCTCCCCCTGCCCTCTGCCAGCCGTGCCGTGCCTGCCCTCCCCCTGCCCTCTGCCAGCCGTGCCGTGCCTGCCCTCACCCTGCCCTCTGCTCTCTTGCAGACGAACGTGACCGCGTCCAGAAGAAAACCTTCACCAAATGGGTCAACAAGCACCTCATCAAGGTATGGCCTGTGCCACCTGTGCCAGCGGCAGTGCCCAGAGCCAGAGTGCCCCCGGCTCCATCCCTGCCGTTCCAGAGCATTGCAGCCTCTGGGCAGCGGAGGCCCGGGCACGGTGCTGGCACCGGCTGCCCGTGCCAGTGCTCCCAATGTCAGGGCCGCAGTTGGCACCTTGGTGTGGGGGTCTCTGCCCTGTTCCGCTGTGGGTCTGGGGTAGTGCCAGGGGCCCCCTCTCTTCTTCCTGTGCCCGCCTGTGCCAGGGGGCTGTGCCGTGCCGTGGCCATGCCAGGCTCCATGCCAGGCCGGGAGCTGCAGTGCCAGCTCTGGGAGGGGACGTTGCCATGGCCTCAGGCACCGGGGGACCTTTTGGGGACCTTTCCTGTCTTTTGCTGCTCTGCCAAGCTCCCTGCCCACCCCTCCACCCTGGCACCACTGCAGTGTCCTTTGTGGTGCCAGCACCCTGCCTGTGCCCACTAAGGCCCACTCCCACATTCCCATCTCCAGCCGTACCTCCTCTTCCCATCCCGGTGCCAGTTGTGCCACGCACCCAGCCAAACCCTGCCAGGACCTCCCCAGCGTGCCCGTGCCTGTCCCCAGAGCCCTGCCTTGGCACCTGGCACGCGCCGAGACGTCTCCTGGCCCACACGCCCCAGCCTGTGCCCACACGCCAGGTCCCAGTTCACAGCACTGGTGCCACTGTGGCAGCAGTGCCGGTGCCTGAGGTGGGTGCCAGTGCCTGCTGCCTGCTGCCTGTGCCAGGCCATGCCCACCACCTCTCTCCTAACCACTCTCTCTCTGCCTCTCCCCATGCAGCACTGGCGAGCAGAGGTAGGTCTGTGCCCTTCTTCCTCCTTCCTTTTCTTTCTTCCTGTTCCTCCTTCCTCTTCCTCACCATGGCTGCTGGCATGGTGGGCACCATGTCTGACCCCCATTGTACCAGCATGGTGGCACCAGGTCTAATTCCTGTGTCTGCTGACAAGGTGGGCACCAGGTCTGAACCCCTCCATGGCTGCTGGTATGGTGGGCACCATGTCTGATCCTCCATGGTACCAGCATAGTGGGCACTGAGTCCAACCCCCAGCATGGTGGGCACCTTGTCTGACCCTACATGGTACCGGCATGGTGGGTACGAAATCCACCCTGTGTCTGCCGACATGGTGGGCACCAGGTCTTACTCCGCCATAGCTGCTGGCATAGTGGGCACTGAGTCCGACACTTGTGGCTGCTGGATCCTGGCATGTGGCAGAGCAATGCCAGCCCCAGCCTGGCACTGCTGGTGTGTGCTGGCACAGGGTGGGACACATGGGGTGTTGGTGGCACTAGGCTATGCTTGGGGATGTGTGTGGGCACTGTGGCATGGGGCAGGGGGCACGACGCCCATGTTGGCAGGTAGGGGGGCAGGGAAGGGGGTGCCAGGCTCGGGCGTGCATGGTGATGCCATCTCTATGCCCGCAGGCACAGCGCCATGTCAACGACCTGTACGAGGACCTGCGGGATGGGCACAACCTCATCTCGCTGCTGGAGGTGCTCTCGGGGGACACCCTGGTAGGTGCCACCCGATGCCATCGCCGCTGCCGCGCGTGCCCTGACTGCTTCCCCCGCATCCATCGCCCTCCCTTCTGCCGCTTGGCATCGCCCACCCTTCTCCTGCTTGGCATCTTCTCACCTTGGCTTCATCCTGGCCGGCCGCTGGCACCGTGCCACGCTGCCGTGCCCGCTCTGTGCCGCATCTTCCTAGTGCCACCTCGGCATCTAACCCTTTGCTCTGGGGTCTCTCTCTGCTTGGCGGGCGCCTGGCACCGGCGGTGCCCTGACTGTGCCCCTCGCCTCTGCCTCCTCTTCCTCTCTGTCGCTCTGCCCGGGCAGCCGAGGGAGCGCGACGTGATCCGGACCCTGCGCCTGGTGAGTGGTTCTGCCCTTGGCACTCCGCATGGCACAGCTCCCGCCGCGCTGACCCGGGGTGCCCTGGCACTGCCGTGGCTGCACCAGCCCGGCCTGGTGGGCAGGAGAAGCACCGGAGCATGCGGTGCCAGAGGGGACGTGGTGGCACCACCGGGTGCTGCGGCAGTGGGGCTTGTCGGGGGGTTGCCTGTGCCAGGCCTTGCGGTTGGCACTGAGATAGGAGCATGGTATCGCCAGGAGTGATGCCATGGGACTGGGACTTGGAGCAGGGCTCCTGGTACTGTAGCAAGAGCTGCCACTTGGCACACAGCTTCTTGGGTCACCTGGTGAAGGAGTTGGCAACGCAGCCACTGGTTACCCCCATGCGGCCCTGCCATAGGGTGAGGACAGGCTGGGCATGGGGCACTGCGGGCACTCTGGGATCCCTGGTCCACCTGGCAACTGACACTGGCACAGCCAACACGTGGCAGAGCTGCCATGGAATGTATAGGGGGGTCTGGGGAGGGTCCTGCTGGGGGTCACCCAGCGTGGTAGGGATTCTTGAATGTGCAGGGAGCTGTATGCCAGCTCTGGCACAACCCCACCACATTGGCACCAGCAGGATGAGGAGCTGGCAAGGGCAAAGCCAGGATGCCATGGGCAGGGCTGGGCTGTGCCCACACCTTGGGTCTGGCTGTGTCTGTGCCATGGGGCTGGTTGTGCTCATGCCATGGGGCTGACTGTGTCTGTGCCATGAGACCAGTTGTACCTGTGCCATGGGTCTGGCACTGTTGTGGTGCCAGGAAGCACTGGTGCAGCATCTGGTGCCAACTCTGTCTGTGGGCACCATTGTTGTGCCTGGCAGCTTCCTGCCTACAGCCTCATGGGACGGGCAGGAGCTTCCTGTCAGGTCCTGGTGTGTGCCCGGACAGGGTGTGGTGGAAACTCGGCTAGCGTCGGCTTGACAAAGCCTTGATGCCCACGTGCAGGGGGCACGGGCCCAGGTGCCAGCACTGCCCCCTGCCTCTGTGGGGCGCCCAATGCCCCTAGCTCCTCTTGCCCATGGTGCCGCAGTGTTTGGCTTCCCTCAGTGGCCCTGGTGCTGTGCCAATGGTGTGGCCAAACCCAACTAGCCCCAGCAGGTGGCATGGTGGTGGCAGTGGCAGGCACATCCCGGCCCTGGCACGAGAACAAAGTGTGAAGGGCATAGGGCAGTGGCGTGTGCAGCGTGGGGGTGGCGTGGGGGTGGCTTTGGTGCCTGGCATGGGTGGTTTGGTGGGGCCGTGCTGGGCGATGCCACAGCTGTGCCAGGTGATGCCATGGCCATTCCTGGCGATTCCATGGCCGTGCCACGTGCTGCCAAGGCTGCGGTGGGTGCTGCGGTGGGTGCTGCGGTGGGTGCGGTGGGTGCGGTGGCTGTGTCCGGCGGTGCCTGGTGGCGCCCACTGACCGCGCTGTGTGCCCGCAGCCCCGGGAGAAGGGCCGGATGCGCTTCCACAAGCTGCAGAACGTCCAGATCGCCCTCAACTACCTGAAGCATCGGCAGGTGAGGGGGGTGAGGGGATGCTAGCATGCTCCTGGGCACCCCTTGGGACCGGGCCGTGCCCCTGGCGGCCCCCACGACTGGCACCTTGTGCCTGCAGGTGAAGCTGGTGAACATCCGCAACGATGACATCGCCGATGGCAACCCCAAGCTGACGCTGGGGCTCATCTGGACCATCATCCTCCACTTCCAGGTGAGCCTGGCACCAGCATTGGCACCTGCCCTGGCACAGCCTGGCAGGGGCATGGTATTTTCAGTGCTGGTGATGCCAGCAGTGCTGGGTGCCTGGGGATGCTCCCCAGTGCCCCTGGGCTGGGACATCACTTGCTACAGTGGAGACGGTGGCAAACACACCATGCCACACTGCCAATGGTGCAGGCAGTGCTAGGAAGCTCCCTGGTGCCAGTTTGGTGCCCATATGGGACAGTGGTGAGGCTGGGGCATCACCAGCTGTAGTGGAAGGTGGTGAGCACCCTATGCCATCCCACGGGGAGATGTGGCAGTGCTGGCAGTACCAGGAGGCTGGGATCTGCCAGTATGGGGAGCTCCCCAGTGCCAATTTGGCGCCATTGCAGAGCTGGGGCATCACCATCTGTGGTGGAGAAAGGGAGGACCAGGCCATGGCAAGACATGGGGCTTGTGGTGGCACTGGTGGTGGTGCTGGTGATACCAAGGAGCTGGGTTCTGCCAGCGCGGGGTCTCCCTGGCGGCAGTCAGAGCAGCGGGGGTGGCAGTGGGGTGGGGCAGCGGAGGCTGTCACTGACTGGCACGGTGGGCACCGCGGGCAGATCTCAGACATCCAGGTGAGCGGGCAGTCGGAGGACATGACGGCCAAGGAGAAGCTGCTGCTCTGGTCCCAGCGCATGGTGGAGGACTACCAGGGCCTGAGGTGTGACAACTTCAGCAGCAGCTGGCGCGACGGGCGCCTCTTCAACGCCATCATCCACCGCCACAAGTGGGTACAGCGGGCACAGTGCTGGAGACACCCGCGGGGCTGGGGCTGGCACCCCTGTGCTGGGGCTAGGGGGCACTGGGATTCCCTGCTGGGGGCTGTTGGGGGCTCCCTGGCTCCTGGTGCCTCTCGCCAGCTGCCGGTGCCACTGGTGCCCAGGGTGTCGGTACCCAGTAGCAGTGTGGGTGGTGCCAGCAGCCCCAGGGGCCCCTGCCCCATAGGGAGGTCCCTGCTGGGGGCTGTTGGGATGTCCTTGGCCTCCTGTGGATCTTGCCGGCTGCTGTTGCCACTGATGCTGGTGGTGCCCAGGGTGTGGGTGCCCGGCAGCAGCATGGGTGTCACCAGCCGTGACGAGAGGGTGTGCCGGTGGTCCCAGGGGCTTTCCCCTGCAAGTGGGGTCCCTGTGCCCATCCTGAGCTGTGCCTCTCCGTGCCAGGCCGATGCTGATCGACATGAACCGAGTCTTCCGGCAAAGCAACCTGGAGAACCTGGACCAGGCCTTCACCATCGCCGAGCGCGAGCTGGGCGTCACCCGCCTGCTGGACCCTGAAGGTACCTGCACTGCCAGCCCGCTGCCAGCCTGCTGCCAGGCTCTGGGGGTCACCCACAGACCCCCCTCCAACCCTCACTCCCTCCCGCTCCCCTGGTAGACGTGGACGTGCCGCAGCCGGACGAGAAGTCGATCATCACCTACGTCTCCTCGCTCTATGATGCTATGCCACGTGTGCCCGAGGTGCAGGATGGCGTCAAGGCCAACGTGAGTTGTGCCAGGATGCCAGGCTGGGGCTGCCACATGTCCCCTGCCTTGGCAGTTAGCCCCGCATATCCTCACTGCCCACAGGAGCTGCAGCTGTGGTTGCAGGACCTGGGGGTGCCAGGCTGGGGTTTCTGTGCATGCCTGCAGGAGCTGGGAGTGTCAGGCTGGGGTCTCTGTGCGTGCCAGGCTGGGGTTTCCATTTGTGCCCACAGGAGCTACAGTGGCAGGAGTTGGGAGTGCCAGGCTGGGAGTGTCAGGCTGGGGTTTCTGTGC
Organism: Picus viridis; assembly: GCA_033816785.1. NCBI lineage: Eukaryota > Metazoa > Chordata > Aves > Piciformes > Picidae > Picus > Picus viridis. The sequence goes on from CM066572.1 coordinate 27,688,063, forward strand.
GTGCCAGGCTGGGGTTTTAATTCGTGCCCGCAGGAGCTGCAGTGACAGGAGTTGGGGGTGCCAGGCTGGGAGTGTCAGGCTGGGGTTTCCGTGCGTGCCAGGCTGGGGTTTCCATTCGTGCCCACAGGAGCTACAGTGGCAGGAGCTGGGGGTGCCAGGCTGGGAGTGTCAGGCTGGGGTTTCCGTGCATGCCAGGCTGGGGTTTCCATTCGTGCCCACAGGAGCTACAGTGGCAGGAGCTGGGGGTGCCAGGCTGGGAGTGTCAGGCTGGGGTTTCCGTGCGTGCCAGGCTGGGGTTTCCATTCGTGCCCACAGGAGCTACAGTGGCAGGAGCTGGGGGTGCCAGGCTGGGAGTGTCAGGCTGGGGTGCCCACAGGAGCTACAGTTGCCAGGCTGGGAGTGTCAGGCTGGGGTTTCCATGCGTGCCAGGCTGGGGTGCCAGAGCTGGCCAGGCTTTCCTGGGAGTGTCAGGCTGGGGTTTCCGTGCGTGCCAGGCTGGGGTTTCCATTCGTGCCCACAGGAGCTACAGTGGCAGGAGCTGGGGGTGCCAGGCTGGGAGTGTCAGGCTGGGGTTTCCATGCATGCCAGGCTGGGGTTTCCATTCGTGCCCACAGGAGCTACAGTGGCAGGAGCTGGGGGTGCCAGGCTGGGAGTGTCAGGCTGGGGTTTCCGTGCGTGCCAGGCTGGGGTTTCCATTCGTGCCCACAGGAGCTACAGTGGCAGGAGCTGGGGGTGCTAAGCGGGGGGACCCTGGTCTGGCGGTGCCAGACCCAGGGGATCAGGCCGGGGATGGCAAGGCAGGTGCCCACGTGTGCCCACTGCCCGCAGGAGCTGCAGCTGCGCTGGCAGGAGTACTACGAGGTGGTGACGGCGCTGCTGCGGTGGCAGCGCCAGCACACGGTGCAGTTCGAGGAGCGTCGCTTCCCTGCCAGCTACGAGGAGGTGGAGGTGAGGCCGCGGTGCCGCCGCGCCTTGGCACCCCATGAAAGGTGCCGCTGCCCGGGAAGGGGCTTGGCCGGGGCCCAGCTGGGCGCTGGCCGAAGTGTGGGCTGGGCTCACGCCGCGGCGAGTCCTTGTAGCACGGGCAACCCCGGGCTGGCATGGCTTCAGCTGCGGTGCCACCTCGCCGCGCTGGGAGCTGGGAGCTCCAACTGCAGCCCTGGCACCGCTCATCTCGGCGCCAGGTCCATCCCGGTGCCGGGTGGATCCATCCAGCCTGTCCTTGGGGCGCTGTGGGAGTCGGGGGGCTGGGTTCCGTGTCGGTTCCGTGGCGGAGCTGCCTGTCGGGGGCGGGGGGGGCCCTCTGACTCAGCCCTTCCAGCCCCGGCGTGACTCACGCTGGCAAACACCAGCTGCCAGCTCCCACCCGGCCCCTTCCTTCCTGCCCGCTTCGCACGCACCGAGCCCTGAGGGGGATGGGGGCCAGAGCCAGGGGGGGCCTGGCACTGGGGGTCCCGCTGCCCCCTCAGCTGCCCCCGCCCCTGGCAGATCCTCTGGCGCCAGTTTCTGAAGTTCAAGGAAACAGAGCTGCCTGCCAAGGAGGCCGACAAGAACCGTGCCAAGGCCATCTTCCAGAGCCTGGAGGTGCGCAGGCACGGCAGTGAACTGAGGGTCCCAAGGCTCTGGGAGATCCCATGGGTCTGGGGTCTTGGGGTGCTGGGGGGAAACTGGGGGTCCTGATGCACTGGGAGGTCCTGGGGATCCCAGGGGTCCTGGGGTGCTGGGTGGAATGGAGGGTCCCAAGGGGTTTGGGGGACCCAGGGGTGCTGGGCTTCTTGGGGTACGAGAGGTCCTGAGGGTCCCAAGGTGCTGGGGGTGTCCTGGGGGTCCCAGGGCTATGGGGAGTTCCAGGATCTTGGGGTGCTGGGAGGGAACTGGGGATTCGGGGGCGGGGGCAGGAGTTTGGGGGTCTCAAGGGACTGAGAGTCCCCTGTGGGTCCCAGTGGGAGGTCCTGGAGGGCTCGGTGGGGGGGGCACTGGGGGTACCAGGGTTCTGGGGGTCGCATGGGGCTAAGAGGATCTGGGGGTGCCAAGGGTCTGTGGGGCTCTGGGGGTACCAGCTACAAGTTGTGATGTTTGGGGGTCACAGGGTGCGGTGCAGTCGGGGCAGCTGAAGGTGCCCCCGGGTACCACCCACTGGACGTGGAGAAGGAATGGGGGCAGCTGCACGTGGCCGTGCTGGAGCGGGAGAAGCTGCTGCGGGCAGAGTTCGAGAGGCCAGTGCCAACTGCGGGCACCGGGGCGGGCACCGGGATGGGCACAGGAGTGGCCATTGGGATGGGTGCTGGAATGGCTACTGGGATGGGCAACAGACAGGCACGGGGGTGGGCATCAAGGCAGGCAGCAGGGCGAGCAGCAGGGCGGGCACCGCGGCCGAAGCACGGGGCTGGGCTGGGTGGGGTGTCTCGGCCTCCCCCGGCCCTGCCCGCGGAGCCACCGGGGCCGTGAGTCAGCGGCTCCGGGACGCCAGCGCGGCACCGACCGGCACCGCACTGCACGGCTGGGCAAGGCTCGGCACGGCGCTGGGGGAGCGGGGTGGGAATGGGAATGGGGCGAGGAGTGGGATGGGAAAGGGAGTTGGACAGGAATGGGATGGGCAGGATCGGGTCTGGGCTGGCACCGAGCTCTGGGGTGGAGGGGGCAGTATGGATCCGGGTAGGGAGCGGGGGCGGGATCAGGGATGTGTAGGGATTGGGATTGGTGCCAGGCTGGGCGGGATCAGGGATGTGTAGGGAATGGGATTGGTGCCAGGCTGGGCGGGGTTGGGGTGGCTCAGGGAATGGGATCGGTGCCAGGAACGTACAGGATCTGTGCTGTACAGGGACGGGCACGGTGCCAGGCTGCGGTGGGATTTGGGCTTGGTGGGATCAGGGCTGTGCATGGACAGGATCTGTGCCCAGCAGGGATGGGATCTGTGCCATGAGCATACAGGATCTGGGCTGGCACAGAGGGGTCCCAGGGCTGGAACGTGTACCCTGTGGGGCAGGAGCTGTGCCATGGATGGGGTGGACACCCCAGGGGGCTGGGTTCATGCCATGCATCACTGGGATGAGTGGCCCCAGGGCACAGCACCTGTGCCATGCATGGATGGCATTGGCATGGGGTAGGATCCATGCTATGGATGGGGTTGGCATCTCAGGTAGCAGGAGCTGTGCCGTGTAGCCAGGGTTGGTGTTCTTGTGCCAACGCCGCGCCCACGCTGTGCCCGCAGGCTGGAGCGGCTGCAGCGCGTGGTCACCAAGCTGCAGATGGAGTCGGGGCTGTGCGAGGAGCAGCTCAACCAGGCCGATGCCCTGCTCCAGGCTGTGAGTGTGGGGGCACTGTGGGGGAAGGTGTGCCCACCTGTGCCGCGCTCCGTGCCCTGACCATGCCCCTGTGCAGGACGTGCGGCTGCTGGCGGCGGGCAAGGCGGCACAGCGGGCAGCAGAGCTGGAGCGGGACCTGGACAAGGCGGATGGCATGATCCGGCTGCTCTTCAACGACGTCCAGACCCTGAAGGATGGGCGGCACCCGCAGGGCGAGCAGATGTACCGCCGGTGCGTGCCGCCCTGGCGCTCTCTGCCTGCCCTCTACCCACCCTGTACTTGCCCTCTGCCCACCTTCTGCCCACCCTACACCCACCTGCACCCGCAGGGCGAGCAGATGTACCGCCGGTGCATGCCCCCCTCCCACCCTCTGCCTACCCACTACCCACTCTGAATTTGTTCTGTACTCACTCTGTACCCACCTGCGCCCACAGGACGAGCAGGTGTACCAACAGTGTCTGCCTGCTGTGCCCATTCTGTGCCCACCTACTCACCCTATGCCTGCCCTGAAACCACCCGTACCCACCCATCCACACCTCACCTGCCTTGCACCCACCTTAAACTCATCCACATCTGTGACAGACACTCTGGCACTTGTGCCCACACTCAATGCCCTCCACATCCCTTGTGCCCTTATGTTCTGTGTGCCCACCATGCCCCTCAACTTTGCCACGCCTTCTGTGCCCTGTCTCCTATGTCCCCTGAGCCCCCTATGTCCTCTATGCTCCCAGTGCCCCCCGTGCCCACCATTCTCCCTCTGCCTGCCACGTCCCTTGTGCCTACCACGTCCCCCTGTGTCCACTACATCCTCTGTGCCCTCTGTGTCTGCGGTGCTCCCCATGCCCACCATACCCTCCACGTCCTGGCTTCCTGTGCCTCCCGAGGCCCCGGTGGCCCTGCTGAGCCCATGCCCACCCGTGCCCCCGCAGGGTGTACCGCCTGCACGAGCGCCTGGTGGCCATCCGCACCGAGTACAACCTGCGGCTCAAGTCCGGCACGGTGCCCGCGGCGGTGCCAGTGGTGAGCACGGTGACAACGACGGCAGCGGTGCCCCAGCGGCCGAGGGCAGAGCTGGAGGAGGCGACGCTGCGCTACCTGCAGGACCTGCTGGCCTGGGTGGAGGACAACCAGCGGCGCCTGGCAGCGGCCGAGTGGGGCATGGACCTGCCCACGGTGGAGGCGCAGCTGGGCAGCCACCGTGGCCTGCACCAGTCCATCGAGGAGTTCCGTGCCAAGATCGACCGGGCGCGGGCTGACGAGGTGGGCATCGCTGTGGGGTGACACTGGGCATGGACCCGTTCCCAGAGTGGGTGCTCACCGTGTCCCTCTTGCTTCCCTGATCTCTCCTGCACTCCTTGTGCCCACCATGCCCTTCATACCCCCTGTGCCCCACAAGGTACCAATGTCCCTGCTACTCCCCGTGTCCCCCAAGCTGCTTCTACCCAGCATCTCCACTGTGCACCCCATGCTCCACAAAATCCTAATACCCCCATGCCCCTCTTGTTCCCCATGTAACCTGTGCCCCCGTGCCCCACCAAATCCCAGCACCCACTATATCCCCTGTGCCCATCATGTCCCCTGTGCCCCCTCATACCCCACGATCCCCATGCCCTACAAGACCCCAATGCCCCCTGTACTCTTTAAGTCCCCTGTCCATGATCTTAGTGGGGGGAGTGCCCAAGACCACTTTTGGGGGGCTCTAGGAGGTCCTTTGAATGAGGGTCCTTTCCCAGAGCCATTGCTAAGGAGGCTCCAGAGGTCTCTGGGTGTCTCCATGGGGTTGGGGGTGCCCCCAGGGCTGTGTGGGGGTCACCACACTCACTCTTGGGTTGCTCCAGGCCCAGCTCTCCCCTGGCTCCCGTGGTGCCTACCGGGAGTGCCTGGGCAAACTGGACCTGCAATACGGGAAGCTGCTGGTGAGGGGGCATTGAGGGGCACCAGGAGGCATGGGGGGCATGGGCAGCATTGAGGGGCAGGGGGAAGCAGTGGAGTGGGCAATGGGGGCAGCAGGGGGTAACGAGGGGCAACTGGTTGGCGATGGAGAGGGCAGGAGGTGATGGAAGGGGAGCGGGACATGGGGAGATGGGGGGATTATGGTGATGGGGCGCAGATGTGTGGGGGGGATGTGGAGCGGTGGGGGGAGGAGGATGGTGGGGGGGAGGAGGATGGTGGGGAAGGAGGATGGTGGGGGAGGAGGATGGTGGGGGAGGAGGAGGATGATGAGCCAGATGTGGGACCCAGTGGGGCAGAGGGCACGGGCTCAGTGCCCCCTGTGCCCACCTCAGACCTCGTCCAAGTCACGGCTGCGGCACCTGGAGAGCCTGCAGAGCTTCGTCAGTGCGGCCACCAAGGAGCTGCTGTGGCTGAGCGAGCGTGAGGAGGAGGAGGTGACCTTCGACTGGAGCCACCACAACCCCAACATGGCAGCCAAGAAGGACAGCTACTCGGTACGGGGCAGCCTGGTACCCTGTGCCCGCTGCCGGCCTGGCGCCTGCCACCCTGAACCCTCCCCATCCCTCTGGGCTGGATGGGCGACACAGGGTTTGGAGGTGCCCCCACAGCTGTGGCACCATGCCACCGTGTCACTGTGTCACTCCCTCCTTGTGGGTGTGCCCTCCGTGCCAGCTGTGCCCCCATCTCTGTTACCTCGGAGCTGGGGTGGGCGTCTCCTCCTCTGCTGACATTGCTGGTGAGGGGCTGGTGCCGGTGGCAGTGCCAGTGCCTGAGGTGTTGCCCTCGGTGCCAGGCGCTGATGCGGGAGCTGGAGCAGCGGGAGCGGCGGGTACAGGAGCTACAGAGCACCGGCGAGAAGCTGCTGCGGGAGGAGCACCCTGGCAGGCAGACACTGGAGGTGGGCACTGCGGGCACTGAGGGGGCTGGAGGGGCTGGGAGGCCAGGGCACAGCCAGTCATGGGGATAGGGTGTGGGGCGCTGGGCACTGGGTCATTCCATGAGGCACATCTTATGGAGCAGCGGGCACAGCAGAGCACTGGTGTGGGTCGCAGGTATGGGGCAGTGGGCACTGTGGGGCACTCCTGTGGGGCACTCTTGTGAGGCACTGGTGTGGGGCAGTGGGCACAGCAGGGCGCTGGTGTGAGTCACTGCTGTGGGGCTGTGGCAGTGCAGGCAGCTGCCAGTGCTGGGTTGGGAGCTGGCTGGTGCCAGTGCTGGGTTGGGAGCTGGCTGGTGCCAGCGCCGGCGTCAATGGCATCGGCAGTGCTGGGGTTGTTGGTGCCATTGCCATTGGTGGTGCCATTAGCATTGCTAGTGTCAGTGCTGGGTGCCAGTGGTGTTGGCACTGGCAATGCTGGTTGTGCTGGCAGTGGTGCCGGTGCCATTGCCACTTCCACCGGTGGTGCCAGCGGCATTGGCGGTGCCGGGGCTAGTGCTGTTTGCATCGGTGGTGCTGTCACCGATGCCACTGGCCGTGCTGGTGCCATTGGCAGTGCCACTGGCAGTATCAGTGCTGGTGCCAGTGCCCACACCTGTGCCCGCAGGCATTCCTGGCAGCGCTGCAGACCCAGTGGAGCTGGATGCTGCAACTCTGCTGCTGCATCGAGCGGCACCTGAAGGAGAACGGCGCCTACTTCCAGGTGGGCACCGCCGGGCACAGCCAAGCAGGGCAGGGTGGGGTCGGTGCCAAGCGCTGGGGTCGGTGCCAACCCCTGTGTCCCCACAGTTCTTCACGGAGGTGCAGGAGACGCAGGAGCTGCTGCGCAGGACGGAGGAGACCATGAGGAGGAAGTTCTCCTGTGACCGCGGGGTCACCGTCACCCGCCTGGAGGACCTGCTGCAGGACTGCACCGTGGGTACCCCCACACCCCACATCTGCTGCGGGTCCCTACAGTCACCCCCAGACCCACTGTGCACCCCCAGACCCACTGCATCTCCAGACCCATGCCAGACCCCTAGGGTCATCCCAAGAACCACTCTGGACCCCCCTGGGAATCCCCAGCCCCACTGCAGCACCTCCCAGGGTCACGACCAGTTCCACTGCAGACCCCCAGGGGACCCCTAGCCCCACTGTGGACCCCCAGGGTTACCCTCAGAGTCACCGAACCCCCACACCCACTGCAGACCCCGAGGGACCCCAAGTCCTACTGCACCCCACTGCTGCAGGGCTGCACTATTAGGACCCCCACTATGGCTCAGGATGCCCAGAATTACTGCAACCCCCCTCCAGTCCTACTGCAGCCCCTTCATAGGAGACCCCCAACTCCACTCCACCCCAGGGTCACCCCTGTGCTCCCTGACCCCTGTTGCTCCCTCCCCAGCCCTCTCCCCTTCCATGGGACCCGAGATGACCCCTCATGCCCACCCGCATCCCTGTTGCCTCCTCCCAAGCCTCCCCCAGCCCTTGCCATGGGGCTCCCCCAACCCATGGGGGAGCCCTCTGACCTTCTGGTGCCTACAGGAACAGAAGGAGCAGCTGGCAGAGCTGGGGGTGCAGCTGGGGGCCCTTGCCCGCCGTGCCCAGGGCATCATTCAGCTGAAGCCACGTAGCCCTGACACCCCCTGCAGGGCCGGCCCCCCTGCAGGCTGTCTGTGACTACAAACAGATGGAGGTCAGGGGGGCTCTGGGGGGCACTGGCAGGGCACTGGGGGGCTCTGGGGGCACTGGTGGGGCATTGGGAGGCTCTGGCAGGGAACTGGAGGCTGCTGCAGGACTCTGGAGAGCATTTGGGGGCTCTGCAGGGCACTGGGGACAGTGGGGAGGCTCTGGGAGGAGGCTGAGAAGCTCTGGGGGGCATGGGAGGGGCACTGGAGGGCATTGGAGTCACAGGGGGACTGGGGAGTACTGGGGATACTGGGGGCTCTGGCAGGCACAGAGGGACACTGCTGGCAGAGAGGTGACCCTGTGATGCCCCTGCAGATCACGGTGCACAAGGGTGATGCCTGTGCCCTGCTGAGCCAGGCACAGGGGCACCGCTGGCGGGTGCAGGGCGCGGGGGCAGCGAGGCTCTGGTGCCTTCCGTCTGCTTCCTGCTGCCCCCTCCGAACCCCGAGGCATTGGAGGCCGTGCGCAGGTGAGACCCCACCGTCCAACCCGCAGCCCCCACGGGTTGACCCCAGACCCATGGGGTGAGCCCCAGACCCACACCACTCACAGGGTCACCCCAGACCCGTGGGGTGGCCCTAGATCTATAGAGTGACCCCCATACCCATGGTGCAAACCCCAGACCCGCAGTGTGACCCCGAGACCTATGAGGTGATCCCAGACCCACAGTACCCACAGGGTGACCCCCAGACTTGCATCACCCATGGGGTTGCCTCCAGCTCCTGTGCACTCCAGAGTGCCCCCCAGCCCTACAGCAGCCCCAGGGTGCCACCCCAGTGTGCCCAGCTGGTGCCACCCCCGTGTCCTCACCTCCCCACTTTGCCATGGTGTCCCCACAATGCTAAGGGGTCTCCTTCCCCCTCCTTTTCCCTTGCCCCCATCCTCATCTCCCCACACTGCTAGGGGGTGCCACCCCTCACCCCCTCCTGCTGCCCCCTGCCCAGGCTGGAAGCCTCCCACCAGCAGCTGCTGGAGCTGTGGCAGCAGCAGCACCAGGACCTGCGGTGCCTGCTGGCCTGGCAGTGCCTGCGGCGCCACATCCAGCAGATCCAGGCCTGGACCCCGCACACGGTGAGTGCCCACTGCTGGGGGCTGGGTACCCGCTGCCAGGGGGGCCTGGGGGGCCCACAGTGGCAGGGGTCTGACGGCTGCCTGTGCCCCCCAGTTCCGCTCGCTGCCCACAGAGGAGTGCCAGCGGGTGCTGCGGGAGCTGGATGCCCACTACCAGGAGTTCCTGCAGCTCAGCCAGGATGCAGGTGGCTTCCAGCCGGGCGAGTGCCAGCAGCTGCAGCGCGACTATGCCAGCTGCACCCAGAAGTACCAGCAGCTGCTGCGCTCCCAGGAGAAAGGTGACACCCCTGCACCTGGCACCCTGCCCAGAGCTTGGGCTGTCCCCAAGGGCAGGGCTGATGTCCCCTGGGTGTCCCTGCGACGGGGCTGATCTGCCCCCCGGGTGTCCCCGGGGATGGCACTGGGGCTGATGTGTCCCCGTGGGTGCCCCTGGGGAAGGGGCTGATGTCCCTTGGTGTCCTTGGGTCCATGGCTGATGGCCCTCAGGCTCTGGGGAAGGGGCTAATGGCCTCTGGCCGTTCCTGGGAAGAGGTTGATGTCCCCTGGGTGTCCTGGCCGTGGCTGATGTGCCGCAGCGTCCTTGGGGCTTGCTGTGGGGCTGACGTTCCCTGGGTGTCCTTGGCCATGGCTGACGTCCCCTGGGTGTCCCTGTGGCTGGCATCGTGGCTGACGTCCTGCGCTGTCCCCAGGCGAGCAGGAGGAGGCGCTGTGCCGCAGCCACATCTCGCAGCTGAGGGACATTCGGCTGCAGCTGGAGAGCTGCGAGAGCCGCACGGTCACCAAGGTGCGGCTGCCCCTGGGCAAGGAGCCCGCCCGGGAGTGTGCCCAGCGCCAGAGCGAGCAGCAGGTACCCAGGCACCTGGGAGGGGGACATGGGTATCAAAGCGGGGACCTGGGCACCTAGAACGGGGACATTGGTGCCCAGGATGGGGACATAGGCACTGAGTGCAGGGACCTGGGCACTCAGAGTGGGAACATGGGCACCTAGAATTAAGGGATGTTGGCACCTAGAATGGGGACCTGGGCATCCAGAGCAGAGATGGGGACATGGGTACCAAGAGCAGGGACCTGGGCACCTGGGACAGGGACGCTGGCATCCAGAATGGAGACCTGAACACTCAGAACAGGACTCTTAACACCCCTGGAACTCAGACCAGGAAGCTGGGCACCCAGAACAGGGACCCGGACACAGGAAAAAGGGATCTTGGCACCCAGAATAGGCATACTGGTTCCTAGAATGGAGGTCTGAGCACCCAGAATGGGGACCTCAGCCCCCAGAGCAGGGACATTGGCGCCCGAGGGACCTGATCATCCAGAACAGGGACACTGGCACCCTGAACAGGGACCTAGGCACCTAGAATGAGACACTGGCATCCAGAAGAGGCACTCAGTACAGGGACCTGAGCACTCAGGACAGAGACATTGGCACCTAGAATGGGACATTGGCACTGAGGCCTGGTCATCCAGAACAGGGACATTGGCACCCATCATGGGGCCGGTGCCTGTCCACCCACCCTGGTGGCTGTGGGCAGGGGGTGAGGGCCTCTCCTGTGCCCACAGCAAATCCACCTGGAGCTGGAGGGCATCAAGAAGAGCCTGGCAAAGGTCAGCGAGCGCACGGAGCAGGTGCTGGCACAGCCTGAGCAGGTGGGCTCGGCCCCGCTGCTGCGTTCTGAGCTGGAGCTCACCCTGCAGAAGATGGAGCAAGTCTACAGCCTGTCCAGCATCTACCTGGAGAAGTGAGGCTCCTTCCCTCCTTCCCTCCTTCCCTCCTTCCCTCCTTCCTCCTTCCCTCCTTCCCTCCTTCCCTCCTTCCCTCCTTCCCTCCTTCCCTCCTTCCCTCCTTCCCTCCTTCCCTCCTTCCCTCCTTCCCTCCTTCCCTCCTTCCCTCCTTCCCTTCCCTCCCTCCCTTCTGTCTGAACCCTCCAAGCCCAGAGCTTGCTCCTGAGGGAACCTCCTGGCTTCCAGCTTGTGCCTGCTGCCCCTTGGCCTGTCCCTGGCCACCACTGGCAAGAGTCTGGCCCCAGCCTCTTGTCCCCCACCCTGCAGATGCTGAGAAGCTCCCCTCTGAGTCTTCTCCTGTCCAGGCTCAGCAGCCCCAGGTCCCTCCCTCTTCCCTCCTCAGAGTCTTCTCAGCAGCTTCCCAGGCTCCAGTGGCCTCTGTCCAGTAGTTCCCAGTCTCTGCTGAGCGAGGGAGCCCAGCACTGGCCACAGGACTCCAGAGGTGGCCTCATGACAATGTCTGACGCCATGTCCTGTCCCCGCAGGCTGAAGACCATCGACCTGGTGATCCGCAGCACGCAGGGGGCAGAGGAGATGCTCAGGAAGTATGAGGAGCAGCTGAAGGATGTGCAGACGGTGCCAGCCGACCTGCAGGAGCTGGAGGCCAGCAAGGCTGAGCTGAAGGTACCCATGGGGTGGCACCATGCCAGTGGGGAGAAGGGGTGGCTGGTGGGAAGCTGAGCTGACCAGTGAGGAGTTGGGGTGGATGGTGAGGAGATGGCATGGCTGGTGAGGAGCTGAGGTGGCAGGGGGTAACATGGGTGGCTGGTGATGAGCTGCAGTGGCAGGGGGGAACCCGGGTGGCCAGTGAGGAGCTGGAGTGACTGATGAGAAGCTGAGGTGGTTGGTGAGGAGCTGGAGTGACTGATGAGAAGCTGAGGTGGTTGGTGAGGAGCTGGAGTGACTGATGAGAAGCTGAGGTGGTTGGTGAGGAGCTGGAGTGACTGATGAGAAGCTGAGGTGGCTGGTGAGGAGCTGGAGTGGCTGGTGATGAGCTGCACTGGCAGGGGGGACCCGGGTGGCCAGTGAGGAGCTGGAGTGGTGGGTGAGGAGCTGGAGTGGCAGGGGGTAACTTGGGTGGCTGGTGAGGACCTGGGGTGTCTGGGGGTGCCCCGGGTGGGCAGCGCTGACTGTGCCACGTCCACCCCAGCGGCTGCGGGCGCAGGCTGAGGGCCACCAGCCCTTCTTCAGCGCGCTGGAGACCGACCTGTGCAAGGCCACAGAGGTGAACGAGCGGCTGGTGCGGGGGCACAGCGAGCGTGACGTGGACCTGGAGCGGTACCGGGAGCGGGCACAGCAGCTGCTGGAGCGCTGGCATGCGGTGCTGGCACAGACCGAGCTGCGCCAGCGTGAGCTGGGCCAGCTGGGCCGGCAGCTGGGCTATTACCGGGAGAGCTGTGATGCCCTGCTGCAGTGGATCCGCGATGCCAGGCAGCGCCAGGAGCAGATCCAGGCCGTGCCCATCACTGACAGCAAGGCTGTGCGGGAGCAGCTGCTGCAGCAGAAGGTGGGGCCCACAGTGGGGCTGGGGATGTTGGACATTCTTGGCTGGGGTGGCCACAAGCTCATCTGAGCACATCTGAGGGGCTAGAGCAAGTCCAGAGGTGGGTAAAGAAGCTGGTGAGAGGTCCAGAGAAGAAGGAGAAGGGTCTGGAAAATCTGTGAGGATCAGCTAAGGGACCTGAGGGTGTGGAGCCTGCAGCAAAGGAGGCTGAGGGGAGACCTTGTGGCTCTCTGCAAGTCCCTGAGAGGAGGCTGCAGCCAGGTGGGGCTGAGATCTCTTGTGCCAAGCACTGGGCCGAGAGGAAGCAGCCTCAAGTTGCCCCAGGGGAGGTTGAGGTTGGGCATGAGGAAGAATTTCTGCCCCTTGAGGCTTGTGCAGGCCTGGCCCAGGCTGCCCAGGGCAGTGTTGGAGTCCCCATCCCTGCAGGGGTTTCCAAGCCGTGGAGCTGTAGTGCTGAGTACCGTAGTTTGGTGGTGCCCTGTCAGTGCTGGGTCACTGGTTGGACTCCATCAGCTTGGAGGTCTCTCCCACCCCATCCCACAAGTCCCTGCTTTCTCTCCAGGCCCTGCTAGAGGAGTGTGAGCGCAACAAGGAGAAGGTGGAGGAGTGCCAGCGTTATGCCAAGCAGTACATCGATGCCATCAAGGTGCCTGCCTTGGGCTGGCCTCCTTGGGGTGGAGGGTGGCTGTGAAACCAGGGAGGAGGTGGCCTGGTGCCAGCTGGCCCCAAATGATTTGGGGTGGCGCTGATGGGGTGGTGGTTGCTGAGCTGAGGACCCTCTCCCCAGGACTACGAGCTGCAGCTGGTCAGCTTCAAGGCACAGGTGGAGCCGGTGGCATCTCCGGCCAAGAAGCCCAAGGTGCAGTCGGCATCTGACAGCATCATCCAGGAGGTGAGGGGGCACCTGGGGGTCCTGCACACATGGCAGCTCCTTCCCCGGGGTCCAGGGGCTGCATCTCTTTGCTGGAAGGGTGGGCACGGTGGCCCTGGCAGTGCTGTGGTGCCAAGTAGCGGGTGGCAGGTGTGGTGGGCATTCTGCTGATTCTGCCCTGTGCCCCTGGCAGTACGTGGAGCTGCGGACACGGTACAGCGAGCTGACCACGCTCAGCAGCCAGTACATCAAGTTCATCACCGAGACGCTGCGGCGCCTGGAGCAGGAGGAGGTACAGTGGTGGCACATGGGGTGGCGGCACGGCTCGGGCTGGCCCCCATCACTAACACTAGCCCATGCCCTCTAACCCTGCTGCCACGCTGGTGCTGGGCATGGGGGCACTCCTGGGCAGTTCTGGGTGGCACACAGAGCTGGCTCTGGCACTGCCAGGCTCTGGCATGACTAGTGGTAGGAGGCACTTCCCAGACGCAGGTGGTGCAGGCAGCATGGCCTGGGCACATGCCAGGCACAGTGCCTGGGGCTCTGTGTCGGTGCCCTCTCTAACTCTTGGTTTCTGCCCTGGACGTCGAGCAGCTTTGCCTCTGCAGGGGTTGGGGGCTGTGTGTGGTGGTGGGGAGCTAATGGGGGGGTTAGAGCCAGGAGAGCTCTGGCCTCCCCGCACCAGGTACTCACCCTCTGCGCATGCCCCCTCCCTGCAGCGCCCCCTGCCTCACCCCCTGGCACTGCCAGCAGCCTGTGCTCCCCCTGCCCACTGCACCCTCGGAAACACCCTGTGCTGCTCGCCCTCCTTCATCTGCCTCAACTCCTCGAGGGCATGAGGGGACCCAGCCCCACAGCACAGGGTCGGGCTCACTTGCATGGCACTGCCTGTGCTGGTGCCCTGCTCACAGTGTGTGTGCCATGCTCAGTTCCAGCCCTTTGGCATGCCACCAGCTGACTGAGTCACCTGGCATGAATGGGAGCAGCTGGGGCAGCTGAGCTGGAGCTGGGATGGCTCCCATGTCATTGGGGCTATCCCAGCAGGGAAAGCTCTGCTGGCATTGCCCTGGCAGCCCCCTGGCACCTGCTCCCCTCTGTCCTGCTCGCCCTGTGCTGGATCTCTCGTTTCCCTGTGGTGATGGCTCCCAGTGCTGCGCCTCTTGCTCGGACTCTGCGTTGCCCCACAGCTGGGCTGAGGTGTTGGGCACTGGGCATGATGGTGGCTGCACGCTGCTCATCCTCGTGGCTTTGGGCTGTTCTGATGGCTTCATCTTCTGCTGCACAGGGCCAGGCCCATTCCTGTGCTGTGCCTTGCTCCTGTCCACCTGTCAGTCCGTCTGTCTGTGCTGTGCCTGGGCCACATGGCCACATGCCTGTCCCCCATGCGCCATTGGCTCCTGAGGCTGCGTCACTGCCTGCAGCTGGCAAGGGGGCCCAGGGCCCAGGAGCCATTCCAGGCCCCGTCCTGTCTCTGAGTGGCGGTGGCCGTGCCGAGGCCGCGGCTTGGTCGCATCCCTGTGATTTGTCTCTCTCTCCCCTCTCCTGTTCTCTCTGCACCCTCTTCCCCCTCCAGAAGGCCGCCAAGAAGCTGAAGGAGGAGGAGCGGCAGCGGCTGGCGGAGGTGGAGGCCCAGCTGGAGAAGCAGCGGCAGCTGGCCGAGGCCCACGCCAAAGCCAAAGCACAGGCAGAGGCAGAGGCGCAGGAGCTGCAGCTCCGCATGCAGGAGGAGGTTACCCGGCGCCAGATGGTGGCTGTGGACGCTGAGCAGCAGAAACAGAACATCCAGCAGGAGCTGCTGCAGCTGCGGCAGAACTCAGACCACCAGATCAAGTCCAAGGTGAAACTGATCGAGGAGGCTGAGTACAACCGCAAGAAGGTGGAGGAGGAGATCCGCCTGATCCGCCTGCAGCTGGAGAACACTGAGAAGCAGCGGGCGGGTGCTGAGACCGAGCTGCAGGAGCTGCGGGCGCGTGCTGAGGAGGCCGAGCGGCAGAAGAGGCAGGCGCAGGAGGAAGCCGAGCGGCTGCGGCGCCAGGTGAAGGAGGAGAGCCAGAAGAAGCGGGAGGCTGAGGAGGAGCTGCAGCGCAAGGTGCAGGCGGAGCGGGATGCGGCCCGGGAGAAGCAGAAGGCAGTGGCGGACCTGGAGAAGCTGCGGCTGCAAGCAGAGGAAGCTGAGCGCCGCATGCGGCAGGCGGAGGCCGAGAAGGAGCGGCAGATCCAGGTGGCCCAGGAGGTGGCCCAGCGCAGCGCTGAGGCCACGCTGCAGAGCAAGCGTCTCTCCTTCGCTGAGAAGACGGCGCAGCTAGAGCTATCGCTGCAGCAGGAGCACAACACCGTGGCCCAGCTGCAGGAGGAGGCCGAACGCCTGAAGAGGCAGCAGCTGGAGGCCGAGCAGTCACGGGAGGAGGCTGAGAAGGAGTTGGAGCACTGGCGGCAGAAGGCTAATGAAGCACTGCGGCTGAGGCTGCAGGCAGAGGAGGTGGCCCACAAGAAGACGCTGGCTCAGCAGGAGGCCGAGAAGCAGAAGGAGGACGCGGAGCGGGAGGCCCGCAAGCGTGCCAAGGCTGAGGAGTCAGCCCTGCGGCAGAAGGAGCTGGCAGAGGAGGAGCTGGAGAAGCAGCGGGAGCTGGCAGAGGGCACCGCCCAGCAGAGGTTGGCGGCAGAGCAGGAGCTGATCCGGCTGAAGGCTGAGATGGAGAATGGGGAGCAGCAGCGGCTGCTGCTGGAGGAGGAGCTCTCGCGGCTGAAGACAGAGGTGAGCGAGGCCATCCAGAAGAGGAAGGAGGTGGAGGACGAGCTGGCTAAGCTGCGGGCCGAGATGGAGGTGCTACTAGAGAGCAAGGCCAAAACAGAGGAGGAGTCACGCTCCAGCAGTGAGAAGTCTAAGCAGCGTCTGGAGGCTGAGGCCAGCAAACTGCGGGAGCTGGCCGAGGAGGCTGCCCGCCTGCGCGCCCTCTCTGAGGAGGCCAAGAGGCAGCGGCAGCTGGCAGAGGAGGAGGCCGGCCGGCAGCGGGCCGAGGCCGAGCGTATCCTAAAGGAGAAGCTGGCAGCCATCAATGAGGCCTCTCGGCTGAAGGCGGAGGCAGAGATCGCCCTGAAAGAGAAGGAGGCAGAGAACGAGCGGCTGCGGCGGCTGGCAGAGGATGAGGCCTACCAGCGCAAGCTGCTGGAGGAGCAGGCAGCCCAGCACAAGCAGGACATCGAGGAGAAGATCGCACAGCTGAAGCGCTCCTCGGAGAGCGAGCTGGAGCGGCAGAAGGCCATGGTGGAGGATACCCTGCGGCAGCGGCGGCAGGTGGAGGAGGAGATCCGTGCCCTCAAGGCCAGCTTCGAGAAGGCCTCGGCTGGCAAGACGGAGCTGGAGCGGGAGCTGGGCCGTATCCGCAGTGAGGCCGAGGAGGTTCAGCGCAGCCGTGAGCAGGCGGAGCATGAGGCTGAGCGGCAGCGAGCACTGGCGCTAGAGGAGGAGGGCCGGCGGCGGGAGGCTGAGGAGAAAGTGCAGGCCATCCTGGCAGCCGAGGAGGAGGCCGGGCGGCAGCGGCGATTGGCCCTGGAGGAGGTGGAGCGGCTGAAGGCCATGGTGGAGGAGGCCCGGCGGCAGAAGGAGCTGGCAGAGAAGGAGTCAGAGCGGCAGATCCAGCTAGCGCGGGAGGCAGCTCAGAAGCGCATCGAGGCAGAGGAGAAGGCCCACATGGCTGCTGTGCAGCAAAAGGAGCAGGAGCTGCTGCAGACGCGGCAGCAGGAGCAGAGCCTCCTGGAGCGGCTGCGTGAGGAGGCTGAGCGGGCGCGGCGAGTGGCTGAGGAGGCTGAGTTCGCCCGCAGCAAGGCTGAGCAGGACGCGGGGCTGTCACGGCAGCGCGTGGAGGAGGCCGAGAGGCTGAAGCAGCGGGCAGAGGAGGAGGCGCAGGCCAAGGCACAGGCGCAGGAGGATGCGGAGAAGCTGCGGAAAGAGGCTGAGCTGGAGGCAGCCAAGCGGGCGCAGGCAGAGCAGGCGGCGCTGCGGCAGAAGCAGCTGGCAGATGCTGAGATGGAGAAGCACAAGAAATTTGCTGAGCAAACACTGAGGCAGAAGGCGCAGGTGGAGCAGGAGCTGACCAAGGTGAAGCTGCAACTCGATGAGACTGACCACCAGAAGGGCATCCTGGACGAAGAGCTGCAGCGGCTGAAGGAGGAGGTGACGGACGCTGTCCGGCAGAAGGCACAGGTGGAGGAGGAGCTCTTCAAGGTGCGGGTGCAGATGGAGGAGCTGGCGAAGCTGAAGAGCCGCATCGAGGAGGAGAACAAGGCACTGATCCTCAGAGACAAGGACAACACGCAGAAGTTCTTGGCAGAGGAGGCTGAGAAGATGAAGCAGGTGGCAGAGGAGGTCGCCCGTCTGAGCGTGGAGGCACAGGAGGCTGCCCGCATGCGGCAGCTGGCCGAGGATGACCTGGCACAGCAGCGGGCGCTGGCCGAGAAGATGCTGAAGGAGAAGATGCAAGCGGTGCAGGAGGCCACACGGCTGAAGGCTGAGGCCGAGATGCTGCAAAAGCAGAAGGACCTGGCGCAGGAACACGCCAAGCGGCTGCAGGAGGACAAGGAGCAGATGCAGCAGCGCCTGGCTGAGGAGACCGAGGGCTTCCAGAAGACACTGGAGGCTGAGCGCCGGCGGCAGCTGGAGATCACTGCCGAGGCTGAGCGCCTCAAGCTGCACGTGGCCGAGATGAGCATGGCCCAGGCCAAGGCTGAGGAAGAGGCCAAGAAGTTCAAGAAGCAGGCAGAGGAGATCAGCCAGAGGCTGCACCAAACCGAGCTGTCCACACAGGAGAAGATGACACTGGTGCAGACACTGGAGATGCAGCGGCACCAGAGTGACCAGGATGCTGAGAAGCTGCGGCAGGCCATCACTGAGCTGGAGCAGGAGAAGGAGAAGCTGAAGCAGGAGGCAGCACTGCTGCAGCAGAAGGCGGAGGAGGTACTGGACTGCAGGTGCTGTGGTGGTGGCAGTGACCTCGGGAGAACTTCTCCCACCCCAGCTGCCCTGAGCCTGTGTCCTGGGTACATGGGGGCTGGTGCTGTGCTGGCCGGGTTCTGGAGCGCTGGAGCTGGCTGCAGGCACCTGTTGGGGTCTTGGTGAGTGACTGCTTGTGGGGCAGGACACCAATGTGTGGGTCAAGGTCAAGAGCCAGCAGCAGGCAAAGCCTGCAATGAAGTGCTGCTCACACCCCCTGCTCCAGTGATGCCCACCACGAGTGCCAGCTTTGCAGGGGTATCCTCACCACTGGTGCCAGCTCTGTGTCCCTGTGGTGTGTCCTGCTTCCCCCTTGTCCGTAGCCAAGAGCTGTCCCAAGCTCCTAGCTTTTTACCAAGCCTGTCTCTGACCCTGTAGAAGTTCTTGTGTCTTCTCCCCACTTGTCCCACCCACATGTTGCTCTAGTTCCTTAACTCCAGCTCTGCTCCCTTAACTCTTAACCCATGTAGCAGAGTGGTCCCACACCCCAGCAGCCCCATGTCCCCCATCCTGCCTGTCCTCTCTGCCCCCATCCCCACCAGCCCACCGGTGCTGCCACAGTTCCATCTGACCCTGTTTTCTCTCTCCACCTCACCCCAGATGCAGGTGGCCCAGCAGGCCCAGCTCCGCCAGGAGACGCAGCTCCTCCAGCAGAGCTTCCTGACGGAGAAGGATGCCCTGCTGCAGAAGGAGAAGTTCATTGAGGAGGAGAAGGCGAAGCTGGAGAAGCTCTTCAAGGATGAAGTAGACAAAGCTCAGAACCTGAAGGCAGAGCAGGAGCGTCAGCAGAAGGAGATGGAGCAGGAGAAACAGCAGTTGAAAGCCATGTTGGATGAAGCCAAGAAGCACCAGCAGGAAGCTGAGGAGAACGTGCGGCACAAGCAGGAGGAGCTGCAACAGCTGGAGAGACAGCGGCAGGAACAGGAGAAGCTGCTGGAAGAGGAGAACAGGAGACTGAGGGAGCGGCTGGAGCAGATGCAGGAAGAGTACAAGGCTGCCCTGGCCCAGACACGAGAAATCATGATCCAGACAGATGAGTTGCCTGGGGTGGCCGTGGTCACCACCACGCAGCAGCCAGGTGTCACGGCAGTGCCCAATGGCAGGGACGCGCTGGATGGCCTGGCGCAGAATGGGGAGCCTGAGTTCGCTTTCGACGGCATCCGCCAGAAGGTATCAGCTGAGAAGTTGGCAGCTGCTGGCATCCTGAGCGAGGAGAGCTTGGAGAAGCTGGCGAAGGGCAAGGTGAGCGTTGAGGAGCTCTCTCAGCGGGAGGACATCAAGAGGTACCTGCAGGGCAAAAGCAGCATTGCTGGCTTGTTGATTAAACCCTCCAACCAGAAGATGAGCATCTATGAAGCCATGAAGAAGAAGCTGCTGAGCCCTGGCACTGCCCTGGTCCTCCTGGAAGCTCAGGCTGCCTCCGGCTTCATCATTGACCCTGTGCGCAATGTCCGGCTGTCAGTGAACGAGGCGGTGAGGGAGGGAGTCATCGGGCCTGAGCTGCACAACAAGATGTTGGCAGCCGAGAGGGCTGTCACCGGCTACAAGGACCCCTACACCGGGGACAAGATCTCCCTCTTCCAGGCCATGCAGAAGGAGCTGATCGTCAAGGAGCACGGCATCCGCCTGCTCGAGGCCCAGATCGCCACCGGCGGCATCATCGACCCCGTCCACAGCCACCGCCTGCCCGTGGAAGCTGCCTACCAGCGCGGCTACTTCGACCAGGAGATGAACCAGGTCCTGTCCGACCCCGGCGATGACACCAAGGGCTTCTTTGACCCCAACACCCAGGAGAACCTCACCTACCTGCAGCTGCTGGAGCGGTGCGTGACTGACCCTGAGACGGGGCTGTGCCTCCTGCCACTCACTGACCAGGCAGCCAGTGCCAGGGAGCTGCTTTACACGGACAAGGAGGCCAAGGATGTCTTCAAGAAGGCCACGGTGACAGCACCGTTTGGCAAGTTCCAAGGGAAGACGATGACTATCTGGGAGATCATCAACTCTGAATACTTCACTGAGGACCAAAGGCGGGACCTGATCCAGCAGTACAGGACTGGCAAGATCACGGTGGAGAAGATCATCAAGATCATCATCACGGTTGTGGAGGAGAGCGAGAAGAAGAGCCAGATGTGCTTTGAGGGGCTGCGGGCCCCGGTGCCAGCTGCTGAGCTGCTGGAAAGCAAAGTCATTACCAGGGACCTCTACAACCAGCTGCACCAGGGCAAGAAGTCTGTGAAGGACGTGGCTGAGATGAAGTCAGTGCAGCAGTACCTGAAGGGCACTGATGCCATTGCTGGCATCCTGGTAGAATCCACTGGCCAGAAGCTGACCTTCTATGAGGCCTTGAAGAGAAACCTGCTGAAGCCAGAGGTGGCCCTGTCCCTGCTGGAGGCACAGGCTGCCACCGGATACCTCATCGATCCTGTGAGGAACAAATTCTTCTCAGTGGATGAGGCAGTGAAGGCAGAGGTGGTGGGCCCAGAGTTCCACGAGAAGCTGCTGTCAGCAGAGAGGGCAGTGACTGGCTACAAGGACCCCTACACAGGGCACACAGTGTCCCTCTTCCAGGCGCTGCAGAAGGGGCTGATCCCCAGTGACACTGGGCTGCGGCTGCTCGACGTCCAGCTGGCCACCGGCGGCATCATTGACCCTGTCCACAGCCACCGGCTCCCACTGGAAGTTGCCTACAAGCGTGGCTACTTCGACCCTGAGGTCAATGCAGCACTGGGCGAGCTGCGCCAGGAGGACAAGGCCTTCTACTGCCCCAACCGGCGCCAGCACCTCAGCTATGGGCAGCTGCAGGAGAGCTGCCACCGTGACCAGCAGACTGGGCTGTGCCTGCTGCCACTGTCGGACGAGGCCATCCGAGCACAGCAGGAGGAAGTCTACACAGACAGCCAGGCCAAGGAGTGCTTTGACAAGGCCACCGTGGAGGTGCCTGTGGGCAGCATGAAGGGCCAGACCATGACTATCTGGGACCTGATCCACTCTGAGTATTTCACTGAGGAGCACAGGCGTGAGCTGCTTCGGCAGTACAAGACAGGCAAGGTGACCATCGAGAAGATCATCAAGATTGTCATCACCATCATTGAGGAGGCAGAGACCAAGAAGCAGGAGAAGCTGACCTTCAGTGGGCTGCGGGCACCAGTGCCTGCCAGCGAGCTGCTAGAGTCCCATGTCATCAGCAAGGCCCAGTATGAGCAGCTGAAGGAAGGCAAGAAGTCAGTGAAGGACCTCGCTGAGACAGATGCCATCAGGAGGTTCCTTCATGGCAGTGACTGCATTGCTGGTGTCTATGTGGAGGCCACCAAGGAGAAGCTGAACATCTACGAGGCCATGAAGAGGAACCTGCTGAGGCCCAGCACCGCGGTGATCCTCCTGGAGGCCCAGGCAGCCACTGGCTTCTTGATAGACCCTGTGAAGAACCGGAAGCTCTACGTCAATGAGGCTGTGAAGGCTGGTGTTGTGGGGCCGGAGCTGCACGAGAAGCTGCTGTCTGCTGAGAAGGCTGTCACTGGCTACAAGGACCCCTACTCAGGAGACACCATCTCCCTCTTCCAGGCCATGAAGAAAGGACTCATTGTCAAGGAGCACGGCATCCGCCTGCTTGAGGCCCAGATTGCCACCGGTGGCATCATCGACCCCGTCCACAGCCACCGCCTGCCTGTGGAGGTTGCCTACCAGCGCGGCTACTTTGACCAGGAGATGAACCAGACCCTCTCTGACCCTAGTGATGACACCAAGGGCTTCTTTGACCCCAACACACAGGAGAACCTCACCTACACGCAGCTGAAGGAGAGGTGCATCGAGACCCTGAGACGGGGCTCTACCTGCTGCCTCTGAGGGAGCCAGAGAAGCCCAAGGTGGTGGAGACCACCCACATGTACACGGAGGCAGAGACACGGAAGGTATTTGAGGAGACACAGGTGGACATTCCCGTGGGCAGCAGGGCTGGCTCCTCCATGTCACTGTGGGAGATCATGCACTCAGACCTGCTGCCCGAGGAGCAGCGCAAGCAGCTGATGGAGGAGTTCCAGTCAGGCCGTGTATCCAAGGAGCGCATGATCATCATCATCATCGAGATCATCGAGAAGACTGAGATCATCCGGCAGCAGAACCTCACCTCCTATGACTATGTCCGGCGCCGCATCACAGCTGAGGACCTCTACGAGGCCAAGATCGTCTCTCAGGACATCTACAACCTGCTGAAGCAGGGCTCCAAAACCTTCCGGGAGCTGCTGGACACAGAGACTGTCTGGAAGTACCTGTATGGGTCAGGCTGTGTGGCCGGCATCTACATCCCCTCCTCTAAGCAGAAGCTCAGCATCTACCAGGCACTGAAGAAGGGGCTGATCAGCTCGGAGGTGGCCCGCTCCCTCCTGGAGGCCCAGGCTGCAACCGGCTTCATGATCGATCCTGTGAAGAACGAGATGCTGACTGTGGATGAAGCTGTCAGGAAGGGTGTAGTGGGGCCTGAGATCCACGACCGGCTCCTATCTGCTGAGAGGGCTGTGACTGGTTACAGAGACCCCTACAGTGAGCAGAAGATCTCCGTCTTCCAGGCCATGAAGAAGGACCTCATTCCTAGTGAGGAAGCCCTCAAACTCCTGGATGCCCAGCTCGCCACTGGTGGCATCATTGACCCACATCTGGGCTTCCACCTGCCCCTGGAGGTGGCCTACCAGAGGGGTTTCATCAACAAGGAGACCCATGATATGCTGTCAGAGCCCAGTGAGGTGCGGAGCTATGTTGACCCATCCACGGATGAGAAGCTGAGCTACACTCAGCTGCTGCGGCGCTGCCGCCCTGACGAGGGCAGCCGGCTGCTGCTGCTGCCGCTGAGCGACACACGACGCCTCACCTTCCGTGGCCTGCGCAAGCAGATCACCATGGAGGAGCTGGTCCTCTCCCAGGTGATGGACGAGGCCACAGCCCAGCGCCTCCAGGAGGGACTCACCTCTATCGAGGAGGTCTCCAAGAATCTGAAGAAGTTCCTGGAAGGCACCAGCTGCATTGCTGGTGTCTTCGTGGACTCCACCAAGGAGCGGCTCTCCATCTACCAGGCCATGAAGAAGGGCATCATCCGTCCGGGCACTGCCTTTGAGCTGCTGGAGGCGCAGGCAGCTACTGGCTACGTCATTGACCCCATCAAGGGGCTGAAGCTGACAGTGGAGGAGGCTGTGCGCATGGGCATCGTGGGGCCCGAGTTCAAGGACAAGCTGCTCTCCGCTGAGAGGGCCGTCACTGGCTACCGTGACCCCTACTCTGGCAAGCTCATCTCCCTCTTCCAGGCCATGAAGAAAGGCCTGATCCTGAAGGACCACGGCATCCGCCTGCTGGAGGCCCAAATTGCGACAGGGGGCATCATCGACCCCGAGGAGAGCCACCGCCTACCCGTGGAGGTGGCCTACAAGCGGGGCCTCTTTGACGAGGAGATGAACGAGATCCTGCTGGATCCCAGCGATGACACCAAGGGCTTCTTTGACCCCAACACGGAGGAGAACCTGACCTACCTGCAGCTGATGGAGCGCTGCATCACCGACCCCGAGACGGGGCTGTGCCTCCTACCCCTGAAGGAGAAGAAGCGGGAGAGGAAGACCTCCTCCAAGTCCTCTGTCCGCAAGCGCCGGGTGGTGATCGTCGACCCGGAGACGGGCAAGGAGATGTCGGTGTATGAGGCCTACCGCAAGGGCCTGATCGACCACCAGACCTACTTGGAGCTGTCAGAGCAGGAATGCGAGTGGGAGGAGATCACGACCTCCTCCTCTGATGGTGTAGTCAAGTCCATGATCATCGACAGGCGCTCAGGGCGCCAGTACGACATCGACGATGCCATCGGCAAGGGCCTGATCGACCAGTCGGCTCTGGACCAGTACCGCTCGGGCACGCTCTCCATCACCGAGTTCGCTGACATGCTCTCGGGCAACATGGGTGGTTTCCGCTCGCGCTCGTCCTCTGTGGGCTCCTCCTCCTCCTCCTACTCCGCCAGCCCGGCCCCACTGCGGACGCCCATCTCCGTGTGGAGCGACCCAACCGAGGAGACGGGGCCAGTGGCCGGCATCCTGGACACGGACACCCTGGAGAAAGTGTCCATTACCGAAGCCATGCGGCGCAACCTGGTGGACAACATCACAGGGCAGAGGCTGCTGGAGGCCCAGGCCTGCACCGGGGGCATCATCGACCCCAACACCGGTGACAGGTGCTCAGTTGCTGATGCTCTTGCTAAGGGCCTGGTGGACAAGATCATGGTGGACCGCATCAACCTGGCGCAGAAGGCCTTCTACGGCTTCGAGGACCCACGCACTAAGACAAAGATGTCTGCGGCACAGGCACTGAAGAAGGGCTGGCTCTACTACGAGGCTGGGCAGCGGTTCCTGGAGGTGCAGTACCTGACAGGGGGCTGATCGAGCCGGACGCCCCTGGACGTGTCTCCCTGGACGAGGCACTGCAGAAGGGCACCATCGATGCGCGCACGGCCCAGAAGCTGCGCGACGTCAACACCTACTCCAAGTACCTCACCTGCCCCAAGACGAAGCTGAAGATCTCCTACAAAGATGCCATGGAGCGCAGCATGATCGAGGATGGGACAGGGCTGCGGCTGCTGGAGGCCTCCTCGCAGTCCAGCAAGGGCTACTACAGCCCCTACAACCTCAGCAGTGCTGGATCCGCCGCAGGCTCCCGCACCGGCTCCCGCACCGGTTCCCGCTCAGGCTCCCGGCGCGGCAGCTTTGACGCCACTGGCTCTGGATTCTCCATGACCTTCTCTTCCTCCTCCTACTCCTCCTCCAGCTTCGGGCGCCGATACGCCGCGGGTCCCCAGAGCACTGCAGAGCTGGCAGCTGAACTGGCCCTCGCCCTCTCCTCACTCCCCCTGCTGAGCTGTGGGCGAGGGTGAGCAGGGGGCACCTGGGGCTCTGTGGGTGCCTGCTGCCTGTGGCCTGATCCCCACCTGAGGAAGCAGCACCGTTCCCGCTCCGCATGTGCCAACGCCAACGGCTAACCACTCGTGTTAACGAACTCAGAACCTTTTCCTCTTCCAAAGCAGTGCCTCAACTTTAACCAAAAAAGACTTGACTAATGAATTAATTAATTAAGGGTTCTTCTGGCTGGGTTTGGGTACCAGGGGCTGAGGGACGCCCCCACCCTCGGCACAGCCCAGCCCGCCAGCGCGGCCACCAGGAGCGCTCTGCCGTGTGCCGCAACCATCCAGCTGCTGCCAGGAACTCGCCAGCCCCGCACCCTGCACCAGGAGGAGATGGAGGAGGAGACAATGGAGGAGATGCCCCTCCCCTGCAGCCCCTGCCCCACAGCCCCTATCCCCCAGTTCCTGCCCCATGGTGCACCACGGCCAACACAATGGAGGAGCAGGAGGCCACCACCAACTCCTCGCTGCTCGGCACCGGACACCAGCGCCACCTCCTGGCCCTTTCCTCCATGCTGAGGAGGGGTCCCTACCACCGGCCCCCGGCACATCGCTGCTGGGCCCATGCTGCCACCGTAAGTGCTGGCGCTGGCACTGCCTGGGGCTTCTGCACCGCGCACCGGGACCTGCCGCCGCTTCACCCACCAAGGGGCTTCGCTCTGCGCCCACCACCACCTCTGCCAGCCTGCTCGCCCATCCGCCTGCCCACCAGGGTACGGCTGCCTCGTTTGGCTCTGCCCACCCATGTGCCCACAGGCCAGTGGCCATGCTGGCCGCTGCCTGTCTGTCCATCTGTCCGTGCATCTGGGAAGTGCTCGGCACCAGGCCCCTTCCTCTCACACTGACCTGGTGCCAGGAATTGACAGGTGCCTGCCAAAGCCTGAGCCTGGCACTGCCAGCACTGCCAAGCCAGCCTGGCACTGCCAGTGCTGCCAGACCAGCCTGGCCCCATATGTGGGTCAGAGTCCAGCCACTGCCCAGCCCCATGTGCCCCCCTGCACCATGAGGTTCTCCAGACCCTCATGAGGGACCCTCAGAGCTTGTGGGGGGCATGGGATACCTGGCAGCCCAGGGGGTAGAAAATGGGCAGCTTCTGTCAACCTGGGCTCCTCTTTTCCTCTTCCTCTTCTCCTTTTTATCTTCTTCCTTTTTATTGGCTTCCTTTTCTCCTCTTCTCCTTTTTATTCTCTTCCCCCTTTGCCCCTTTCCTTCTTTGCCCCTTTCCTTCTTTGCCCCTTTCCTTCTTTGCCCCTTTCCTTCTTTGCCCCTTTCCTTCTTTGCCCCTTTCCTTCTTTGCCCCTTTCCTTCTTTGCCCCTTTCCTTCTTTCCCTTTTCTTTCCTCCTTTTCCACTTTCCTCTTCCTTTTTCCATTGTTCCCTCTTGCCCTCTTCTCCTCTTCCCTGCTTCCCCTCTTCCTCTCTCCCTGGTGGTGCCCACCACACTCCCTGTGCCACACTGGTGATGGTGCCACTCTCTCTCTGGCAGAGGTCTCTTTCCAGTCCCACCAAAGCAGTGCCAGTGCCGCTGGGCGAGCTCCTAAGCTGGGTCTCCACCATTGGCAGGTCCTGGCTGTGCCCAAGTGGAGCCACGGCGGCTGCTGGGCACTCGCTGGCACAGGTAACACCAAACTCTCACTTTCTGGCTTTCCTTGGCACTCCCGGGCTGGCGCTGGGGGGCTTTGGCTGGGCGCTCTGCTTGATAGCACCGGGATGGCCCTGGAGGTGCTGCTCTCCTCCAAGGGCAGCTTGGGGCATGGGTGCCCACGGGTGTCTGCAGTGCAGAGCTGTGTAGGGGCGGGTGCATGGCGCTGGTTGGCATCACCCATGGTGTTGGTGTCTCATCTCATCTCTCTGTTGGCTCTGTTGTAGTGTGGCTGGATCTCCATCCCACCCCCTCACCGCTGTCACGGAGCCTGTTCCCCCTGCCCAGGCCACCCGCCGCCGCGCCGGAGGACACTGGGACACGCTCCCCTCCCTTGGCACTTGCCAGAGTTCTCCAGGCACAGAGCTGGGGTGGCACCGGAGCTCTTCAGCTGCCAGAGGGGTGCCCTGGCCCACCTGATGCCCACTGCTGGGGCCGAAGCAATAAAGTGACCCCCAAGAGGCACCCCTGCGGTTGCCTGGCCCCCTCCTTGCCCCGTGCCTGGGGTGCCAGTGCCTGGGCTCGCCGTGGACCTTTGCATCACTTCTCTCCTCCTGCTGCCTGCTCCATCCATGTCAATCGGGCCATTGTCCCTCCTCCACCCCCTCCTCATTATTAGTGTTAATTAATTATTAATAACCTCATTATCCACTTTGGCTTCTGCATGATGCTGGCGCTGGCAACGCGGTACCAGTGCCGCGCCCAGCTGGGGTCTCGCTGCCCGGGGGTGCTCCCCTCAGCACAGGGCCCATGGCTCACCCACGGGCATCTCATTTTGGGGGCAAAAACACTAAAACCTGACCTGTACCCGGTGCTGGGTGCCCATGGGGTGCAGAGGGCACCGCGGGCAGTAAAGGATCCTCTGAAACCAGCCCGCAGCTCTGCGTGGTCCTTTCACCCCGGCTGTGCCATGGCCATGCCAGCTGCGGGCTCCCATCACCTGCCGTGCCATCTGCCATGTGTGCTGTGTGCCATGTGCCCTTGTGCCATGGGTTGGGGTGAAGCATGCCAGGGTGCCAAGGTCTGACCAGCTCCTGGTGCGTCAGGCACATGCCTGGGCGTCTCCTCGGTGCTAGGTGTGCAGTGGGGCTGAGTTTGTCCCCAGAACTGCCCCTGTGAGTGCCAGGGTCTCTGGTGACAGGAGGCACTGGCCTGGCAGCCCCTTTATGGCACCATGTGAGAGCACCATTAGCCACAGTGTCCTGGTGCAATGCAGCCGATGGGCACAGCCAGGGTGGGGGCTGTGGGGGGCAGTGGGGCAGCATCCCCTGTGCTGGGGGGACACAGCTGCTGTGCCTGTGGGGGTTAGGTGGATCTCAAGGAGGGGAGCTCACTGGGGTGGTACTCACACTGCCACCATTGTCCCCTCAGATGTCCCCAGCTCCCCTCAGTCTCCCCAACCCTCTCCATGACAGGCACCTCTCACAAGGAGCCCCAACCCTGCCCCACACTCAGGCTGGAAGCCCCTCAGCTCCCTGTGCCACCCATGGGTCCAGTTCCACCTTGCCCAGCTCCAGAGTGACCTTGCTATGCCAATAGGTACCCCCTGACCCCACTCCCCTCGGCCCTGGCACTGAGACCCTTCCCCATTGGTGCTGATGCTGCTGTGGTGAGCTGGGCTGGTGAGACCCCAAAGCAAGACAGGGAGTGAGGTGGGAGGACACTCCATGCAGCTTCTGGTGCCATGGGGCCAGCAATGGGGTGAGACAGGAGCTGTGCCAGAATACTCCTGCCTGCCACCTTGTCCATCAGCCATGGACCTTCTCCAGCCATCTTGTGCCACTCCATGTCATCCTCCTGTCCCCCAGGATCCCCTGTGCCTCCCCAGGATGCTTCACACCTGATCCAGACCTCCAGTGGGGTTGGCAGGGAGCTCTGGAGCTCACCCAGGGCAGCCCCCTGCTCCAGCAGGGGCACCCACAGCAGGTGCCCAGG
This sequence comes from Picus viridis, assembly GCA_033816785.1. NCBI lineage: Eukaryota > Metazoa > Chordata > Aves > Piciformes > Picidae > Picus > Picus viridis. Next base: position 27,716,642 of record CM066572.1, read on the forward strand.
ATCCCAATGCCCAGCTGGCTTTGGAAGCTCTCCACACAAGGAGACTCCACAACCTCTCTGGGCACCCTGCTCCAGGCCTCAGAAGCCTCCAAGCCCAGAGCTTGCTCCTGAGGGAACCTCCTGGCTTCCAGCTTGTGCCTGCTGCCCCTTGGCCTGTCCCTGGCCACCACTGGCAAGAGTCTGGCCCCAGCCTCTTGCTCCCCACCCTGCAGATCCTGAGAAGCTCTCCTCTGAGTCTCCTGTCCAGGCTCAGCAGCCCCAGGTCCCTCCCTCTTCCCTCCTCAGAGTCTTCTCAGCAGCTTCCCAGGCTCCAGTGGCCTCTGTCCAGTAGTTGCCAGTCTGTGAAGTGGGGAGCCCAGCCCTGGCCCCAGCTGTGCAGCTGTGTCCTGAGCAGGGCAGAGCAGAGGGGCAGGAGAACCTCCCTTGTCCTGCTGGCCACACTCTGCTGACTGTCCCCCGGGGACCCTTGGGCGCCTTGGCCACCTTGCTGGCTGATGGGGACCTTGTTCCCCCCCAGCACTCTCAGTTCCTTCCCAGCAGCTCCCCCTCTCCCCTGGACTAGGGCAGGAGTTGTTGCCCCCTCCCCATGGTCAGTACCCTCCCCTGCCCTGTCTGAACCTCAGGAGGTTCCTGGGCACTGCTGTGGGCGTAGGGAGGGGAAATGCTTGGTGTGGGGGTGCCAGCTCCCCGGTGCTGCTGTGGAGCTGGACAATGAGGACAGAGTATCAGCAGCTGACCTTGCTCAGCTCCCTAGGGTGGGCACCACTCAGGTGGGTTTCAGACTCCACCACATCCCAGGTTTAGCCCCCAGCCTTGGCATCTTCAGCCCCCCTGAGCCAAACCCCAGACTGGTGGCACAACTCTGCCCATGCCCAGCATGTGGGACCTGTGGTTGCCATTCCAGCATGGCTGCAGCAGATGAATCTTCCCCGCTGGCACACACCAGCTGCCAGTCCCTGTGCCCGCTGCCCCGGGCACTGCTGGCTGCAGCGCAGTGCTTGGCACTGGCCCGGCTCTGTTTGGCTCCTCCAGCAGCCACAAAGCCCTGATGGCCTCTCCCACGCCCCTGCCTCCCCGGGTGCCAACCTCTCTGTGGAGCCATTCCCTCTGTGCCAGGACCCCCAGACCCCTCCCAGGTCCTTGCATCACCCCAGTGACACCCAAATGGGCACCAGCCACGGGCAGCATGGCCTCACAGCAAGGCTCCAGTGTCCTGGTGGCATCCAGCAGCATGGCATCATTTGTGCCAGGGAATGGTGAATCCACCCCAACCTTGCTGCAGGTCCTGGGGTGTGAGCAGGGCAATGGTGCTGCCCAGGGGCCCACCCAGGTGCTCAGAGCAGGGCTGGCAGTGGTGCCATGCTGAGATTCCATGTCGCTGCTGTTGGACAGCTCCACATCCGTTTGCTCCAGCTACCACATTCCGGGATGTAGCTGGCACAGCCCACAGTGTCCAGCACCCAGCAGCTGTGCCATGGCTGGGCCTCCCTGGGGTGCCCTGGCCCAGCTCTGCCAGGGTCCCAGACACTTGCACCTTGCCCAAGATGCCATCAGTCCGTGGCCCAGGTCCACCATCCAGGGTGCTCTGAGGGTGCCTCTGGGGGTGCCCGATGCTGGCTCAGGTTCGAGCCCTGACACTGGAAAGCCCAAACCTGGGGTGACTCCCTCTGGCCTCCCACCATCTGCCTGTCCCTGCCCTGGCATTGGCCTGGGTTGGTTTTGGGACAGGGCAGCTGGGGCTCAGCTGTACATTGGACTGGGGGATTTGCCAGGGCCAAGCAGAGACAAACTCCAGGGTGGAGAATGGGGAACCCTGCCAGCGGTGCCCTGCCCAGTCCTGGGGGTGATCCCAAGATGCCTGCCCTGGTGTGGTGAGGGCTGGTGGAGCTCCAGCCTCTGGTCCCTTGGCAATGGCACCAGAACCCCACCATCCCTCTGCACTCCTTGCAGGCACCCAGTGCTGCCAAGGATGCCAGTGCCACCAGGAAGAGCGTGGAGGGATCAGTGCTGGATGGGGAGGAGATGGAGAGGTACTGGCACTGCTGGCACTGTTGGCTCTGTGGCACAAGGGAGCTGGTGGTTGAAGGAAGCTATGGGTTGTGGGGAGATGGTGGCTCAGGGGGCATGGCAGTGGGTGATGGTGGCTGTGGGGAGATGGTGGCTGTGGGGAGATGGTGGCTGTGGGGAGATGGTGACTGTGGGAGATGGTGGCTGTGGGGTGATGGTGGCTGTGGGGAGATGGTGGCTGTGGGGAGATGGTGGCTGTGGGGAGATGGTGACTGTGGGAGATGGTGGCTGTGGGGTGATGGTGGCTGTGGGGAGATGGTGGCTGTGGGGAGATGGTAACTGTGGGAGATGGTGGCTGTGGGGTGATGGTGGCTGGGGGATGATGGTGGCTGGGGGAGATGGTGGCTATGGGAAGATGGTGGCTGTGGGGAGATGGTGGCTGGGGGATGATGGTGGCTGTGGGGAGATGGTGACTGTGGGATGATGGTGGCTGGGGGAGATGGTGGCTGTGGGGAGATGGTGACTGTGGGATGATGGTGGCTGGGGGAGATGGTGGCTGTGGGGAGATGGTGACTGTGGGATGATGGTGGCTGGGGGAGATGGTGGCTGTGGGGAGATGGTGACTGTGGGATGATGGTGGCTGGGGGAGATGGTGGCTGTGGGGAGATGGTGGCTGTGGGGAGATGGTGACTGTGGGATGATGGTGGCTGGGGGGAGATGGTGGCTGTGGGGAGATGGTGGCTGTGGGGAGATGGTGACTGTGGGATGATGGTGGCTGGGGGGAGATGGTGGCTGTGGGGTGATGGTGGCTGGGGGATGATGGTGGCTGTGGGGTGATGGTGGCTATGGGAAGATGGTGGCTGTGGGGAGATGGTGACTGTGGGATGATGGTGGCTGGGGGAGATGGTGGCTGTGGGGAGATGGTGGCTGGGGGATGATGGTGGCTGTGGGGTGATGGTGGCTATGGGAAGATGGTGGCTGTGGGGAGATGGTGGCTGTGGGGAGATGGTGACTGTGGGAGATGGTGGCTGTGGGGGAGATGGTGGCTGTGGGGAGATGGTAACTGTGGGAGATGGTGGCTGTGGGGTGATGGTGGCTGTGGGGAGATGGTGGCTGTGGGGAGATGGTGGCTGTGGGGAGATGGTAACTGTGGGAGATGGTGGCTGTGGGGTGATGGTGGCTGTGGGGAGATGGTGGCTGTGGGGAGATGGTAACTGTGGGAGATGGTGGCTGTGGGGTGATGGTGGCTGTGGGGAGATGGTGGCTGTGGGGAGATGGTGGCTGTGGGGAGATGGTGACTGTGGGAGATGGTGGCTGTGGGGAGATGGTGGCTGTGGGGAGATGGTGGCTGTGGGGAGATGGTAACTGTGGGAGATGGTGGCTGTGGGGTGATGGTGGCTGGGGGATGATGGTGGCTGGGGGATGATGGTGGCTATGGGAAGATGGTGGCTGTGGGGAGATGGTGGCTGGGGGATGATGGTGGCTGTGGGGAGATGGTGACTGTGGGATGATGGTGGCTGGGGGGAGATGGTGGCTGTGGGGAGATGGTGGCTGTGGGGAGATGGTGACTGTGGGATGATGGTGGCTGGGGGAGATGGTGGCTGTGGGGAGATGGTGGCTGTGGGGAGATGGTGACTGTGGGATGATGGTGGCTGGGGGAGATGGTGGCTGTGGGGTGATGGTGGCTGGGGGATGATGGTGGCTGTGGGGTGATGGTGGCTATGGGAAGATGGTGGCTGTGGGGAGATGGTGGCCCTGAAGAGCCAGTGTTGGGCAGGACAGAGGGTGCCCACATGTGCCAGTGCCTGGCACATCCAAGCTCTCCCACCAGAGCTCAGCAACCTGGCAAGTGCCCGGAGAGGTGCTCGGAGGTGCAGGAGCAGCTGCTGGCACTGCGGCACTGGCTGGATGCCATGGAGAAGCAGTTGCCTGCCCAGACAGAGCCTGGCACAGTCCCACAGGTAATGGGCTCGCCATGGGCACCAGCAGAGCTGCCCAGACACAAGCTCACCCAGGCTGGGGAGGTTTCAGTGCCCAAAGGGAGGGTGGTGCCTAGGCATGACCCTTCAGCACAACCCCAATCCAGTTGTGATGCCCGTGCTGGGCACAGGCTTGTGGTACCAGTGCCACCTCACCAGGTTTGTGGTCATGGTGTGGCCTGTCCCTTGCCGATGTCACCACCACTGCCATGGGCTCAGAGCCTGCCAGACCTGTGGGTTTGCTGGTGCTCCTGGCATCACTGGTACACATGGCATCGCTGGCACACGTGACATGACTGGCACATATGGCAGAGCTGGCACACATAGCATTGCTGTTACTTGTGGCATTGCAAGCTCAGAGTCCCACTGGTGCCAGGGCTGCCTTCAGCTCCAGGCTCAGCCACATCACCTGGCACCGCTGCCCAGGCCAGTGGTGTGCAGCCATGCCTGGGGTGCCTCTGGCTGGCACAGGCCTCTGGCTCCTGCATCCAACAGAACCCATGGTAGGGCAGAGGCTGGAGCACCCACAGCAGGTGCCTGGCTCCTCCTGGGCAGCCCCTTGCCCACTGTCGTTGGGCACAGGCTGCAGGGGCACACACATGGCAGCACAAACTGAAAGGGCCATTGTATGCTGGGCACTGCCAGGGCCGCAGGGAAACCGATGGAGCTGGGACAGGATCCCAAAAATCCACACGGCTCTGGGATCTGGGATGGAACCTGAACTGTGCTCCTAGAGGCCCACATGGATCCAGGACCCAGGATGGATCCCAGAAACCTGCTTGGCTCTGGACTCTGGGATGGGATCCCAGAAACCTGCACAGCTCTAGGGTCTGGGATGGGGTCCCAGACCTCCCTCCTTTCTCTTCCCCCTCTCCTCCAGGCTCCAGGATCCAAGAAGGGATCCCAAAACCCCACCCAGCTCCAGGGTCTGGTCCTGCCGGCCCCTTCCAGCTGCTCCCTTATGGCACCTGCTGGCTGGTCCCCGGCTCCCTCTGCCCCACCACCTCCAGCCCTGTGCCAGATCAGCCCCTGGCAGCTGAAGGAGCCACCTCGCTGCCCACTGCAGGGTCCCGGCCTGGTGCTGAGGGGTGCCAGGCAGTACCCGGGGGTCAGGGGGTGCTGTGATGCTGGAGTGATGCTGGTACTGGGATGGTGAGGCAGTGGCAGCACTGGGATGATGAAATGATGCTGGTGCTGGGGGTGATGGAGCAATGCTGGTGCCAGCGCCGCGGACAGCCGAGCCGTGCCTGTTGGGCGACGGCATGGAACAGACAAAGCCCCCGGCGCCTCCGCCCACTGCTCTCGGGAGACCCCTCGGGAGCCTCACCCAGTAGCCGCGCCCCCGCCAGCGGCCCCTGGCCCCCTTTGTGTGGGGCAGGACCCCCCAGTTCCCTTTGTGTGGGGCAGGACCCCCACCCCGCAGGGCCTCTCGCCGCGGTGCAAGCCTCCGATGGGCTCCTTCCCGGCACTGCACCCCTCCCACCCCGAGTCCCCTCCGGGAGGGTCTAACTCAGGGTCCCTGAGCTCCAGGCCTGGAGGACCCCGGCCCTGAGAGGGTCGAGGGGGAACTCTGCACCATGTCCCCAGACAGAGTGAGGACCCCCCTCTCCCCCGCACCCCTAAAGGCGCTGGGAGCGGTATGGCTGTGATCTCCCTGTGTCCCCCTGTGACCCTCTTTGTGCCGCCCCCGCTCACAACTCTCCATTGCAGCTCTGGCTGGGGGAGCTGGGCTTGGGGTGGGGGGTTCAGGGCACCCCTCGGAGCTAGGGGGCTGCTGAGGGGCGGCGGGGCCGATACGAGTGCCGTAGGGGTTAGCAGGTGCCGGTGCCGAAGGGATCAGCAGGTGCCGGTACCAGGGAGATCAGCAGGGGGCCGGTACGGGGGCGGTGAGCAGGGGCCGGTACGGGGGTGGTCAGCAGGGACCGATGCGGGGGGTTTCAGCAGGTGCCGCTGCCGATGCCTGCGAGGCGGGTCGGGGCGGTGGGAGCGGCCCCGTTCCCCTCCCCCCTGGCCGGGATGGCTGCGGGTCCCGGGGGGTTTCCCCGGTAACGAGCGGGGGTGAAGGCGGTGGCGGCGGGGGGGGGGGGGGGGAGGCGGCGAGGTCAGCCCCAAGCCGGGGCCGCGCTGGGGCCGAGCCGGGGCCGCCCTGGGGCCGAGCCGGGGCCGCCCGGTGCCCCCGGGAGCAGCACAAAGGCAGCTGCGGCGGCACCAGCGCCGGGCACGGGCAGCGGGTCTCACTCCTCTTCCCCTTACCGGGCCGGGCCGGGCCCCTCCCAACCCAGGTCCGAGCCCCCGGCCCGGCCCCGGCCCCGGCCCCAGGGACGCTCGGTTCTGCCGGGGGTAAGTACCGGGGGAAGTGGGGTCGGGGGCGAGTACTGGGGGCGGCACCGGGGGGAGCGGCCGGGGATGCACTGGGGCGAGAGGCGCGCGGTCTCCTCAATCTCACCCCGACACACACACACACTGTGCCCGGCTGGGGGCCCCGAAGTGAGTCCCCCGCCCTTGGGAACCGTCGTGACTCCCCCCATGTGACCCCCACCCGTGGGAACTGGTACTACCCACCCCAACCCCTGGGATCCAGTGGGTTCCCGCAGCCCCCAGCCCCCCCAGGATGTAGGGTGCGAGCAAGGGGGATCCGAGGGGTGAGGGGGTCTGGAGCGTGGAGGGGTCCGGCTGCAGGTAGAGTGAGGGGTTGGGTGCCCCCATAGGTGGGGGTCAACCCGATTCCCACGGGTGGGGGGTATCACACTGGGGCCACAAGCAGGGTGCAGTGAGGAGGGATTTGGGGAGAGCCCGAGGGGGTGATACCAAGAGGGTGGGTGCTGCCAGGGAGGCAGTGGGTGCTCCCAGAGGGACAGTGGGTGCTTCTGGTGGGTGAGTGCTGCCAGGCGGGCAGCAGGTGCTCCCAGAGGGACAGTGGGTGCTCCTGGTGGTAGGTGATGCCGAGCTGGCAGTGGGTGAGCCCCAGTGGGTGGGTGGGGCTCCCTGGCAGATGGGTGCTCCCAGATGGGCAGTGGCTGCTCCCCATGGCGTGCCCCCGCTGCCCGCAGCCGCGGCCCCCGGCACAGATGGTGCCTTTCTGCCTCCGCCGCCTTAATCTAACGGCACAAAGCGGCGCGGCGGCGTCTGTCCGTCTGCTGCAGCCCGTCTCATGCCCCTGCCACCCCCGCTGTCAGGGCTGCCACGCAGACCCCTGCCGTGGGGCAGGGACCCGAGTCCTGCATGATGCCAGCCCCAGGGTGGCACCTTGGAGTCTCCTGGGTGATGCCAGCGATTCGTCCCTTGCCGTCGCCAGGTCCCCGAGCTCTTGGCACCCCTCGGCTTGCGGGGGCACTGGGACACCCCCCCACTCCCCCAACACCTGTGTGGGGATTTTGGGCACCGCCCGTGCAGGTGGCCCTGGGCACAGGATGGGGACGGCTGCTGGCATCCTTGCGGTGGCTCCGGAGCCACACGGCGGTGCCCAGACCCCCGTGACGCGGGACCTCCTGGCTTGTTGCAGGCCGGGATCCGAGGTGGGGGCACGGCACCGGCAGCCTCGCTGGCACCGTCGCCCGTGCCATGGGGAATTCGGTGAGCAGGCCCAGCTGCCTGGGCGAGCGGAGCCGGCGCCACGAGGAGCTGCTCCGGGAGCCGGACGCGGGGCAGCCGCTGGGCAGCGCGGTGGAGGCCTGGCCGGCGCTACCGGAGAAGCTGCCGATGGAGAACGGCTGGAGCCCGGTTCCCGGCGCCAGGCAGAGCCGAGCCGGCAGCCCCGTGCTGCGGCGCAGCCGCTCCGAGGTGTCGGTGCAGAACGGCAGCGCAGCTGGCGTGCCGGGGCAGGTGGGGGGAGCGACCTGGACTCCTCCCCGGAGCGGTGCCCCCGTGGCGCCTGGCCCTGGCAGCCTCTCACCACGCGGGAGGTGACCGAGGTGACCGAGGTGACCGAGACCATCGTGACGGAGATCGTGGAGGTGACTCAGTACCCAATGGGCGAGCGCGGCGGCGAGGCTCTGCTTACCCGCACCGTCACCGTCACCACCGGGCACCTGACCGGCGGCCGTGCCAGGCACAGCAGCCCCAACGAGGTGACTGCCGGGCAGGGGCCCTCGCCACCAGCGTCATGGGTGGGACCTGGCGGGGATGCCCTGCCAGCATGGTGCCAGCCAGCGTGGTGCCAGGATGGTACCTGCACAGTGCCAGCATAATGCCAGTGTGCTGCCAGCATGGTTGTCCCCACCAGCAAGTCTCTGCCATTGTCCCCCTCAGCTGGGGCTGTCAAGAGCCTTGAACTCCCAGCACCCTCCTGCCATGGGGGAACACGGTCCAGGTCCCTCTGTCCCTGGCACTGCCACCTGGACAGGGCACACTGGAGACACCAGCCCCATTGCTGCCCCACAGCTGCCCACCACTCAGCCAGGCAGCTCAGCCAGGTCTCTCTGCAGGTGTCCATGCAGGTTGTGGCCGTGCCAGAGGAGGTAATGGGCACAGAGCAAGGCCAAGACTCAGTGGAGCAGCTGCTGGCCTGGGTGGCAGACATGGAGGAGCTGGTGGGCAACCAGAAGTCACCCTCAGCCGAAGCGAAGGTGGCCAAGGCCCAGTTGGAGGAGCAGAAGGTCAGCAGATCCCAGTTGGCACATCCCATCCATGCTGGGAATTATGGGGCTGGGGCTGCTAGGGCTGTGCCAGGGTGGTGTGGGAGGGAGGGGTTCCTTGGCACAGCCCCTTTCCCACTGCCCACAGCTCCTGAAGCGGCTGCTGGAGGAGCGGAGGCCACGTGTGGAGCTGCTCCTGCAGGACAGAGCTGTGCCAGCAGCACATGGCCCTGGCACAGTGGCGCCTGAGGGCAGCAGCAGCCTTTCTGGCCTTCAGGAGAAGTGGCAGAAGCTGATGGAGGAGGCTGAAGCCAGGTGGGTCTGGGCTGAGACCACCGTCACCAGGGTTGGCACTGCTCTGGCACGAGGCTCTGGGGCATTGGGGTAGGCACTGACCTTTTGATGGGAGCTCACCAGAGCCCCACTGGGGCTGGAGCGGTGTGGCTGGGTGCCCTGCATGGCCATGCCAATTGGCAACGTGATGCAGGGCATGGGCAGCTGGTGGGTCACAGAGTGGGACTGGGGCCGGCACAGCCTGCCGGGATGGAGTGGGACCCTCAGCTTGGGGCACTTTGGGGAGCTTCTGGCACTGCCAGGGCTGGGTGGGGGTGCTGCCAGGGTGGAGACTGTCTGCCCAGCACTGGTGGTGTGGGGAGCGGGGCTTTGCCAGCCATGGCCCTGCCCAGCTCACCCAGCCCTGGCACAGGTATAGCCACCTGGAGAGGATCCTGCCTGTGGCTCAGGCCTTCCAGGAGGCCGTGGACTCCTTCCAGGAGTGGCTGGCATCTACGGAGCGGCAGCTGGCACAGCTCTGGCGTGCCAACGGCTGCCTCAGCCGCCTGCAGGACGCCCACCAGCAAACCCAGGTGGGGAATGGGTAGGCATGGGGTGGGCATGAGGAGATGGGGTGGCACAGGGCAGCTGAGTGGGTCACAGCAGAGAGGGGGAGGCAGGAGTGGGGCCACTGGAAGGGCTAAGGATGGTGGTGGGCACGGGGGCACCCATGGGTGCAGCGTTGGTGCCATGGGACACTCTTGGCCAGGTGCTGTGTGAGGAGATCCGCGGGCGGCTGGGGGAGCTGGATGGTGCCCTGGCGAGTGGGCAGCAGGTGCTGGAGATGGTGACAGGTGAGTGGCACTGTCTGGGGACCATGGGGCAGGGGAGGGAAGGCAGGGATATGGAGTGCCAGGTGTGCCAGCACCCAGGGTACCTCTGGCATCGAGTGTCATTGGGGTTCTCTGGGGAGGCTGCGGGAGTTTGTTGTGGTGTGGCAGGGGCTAGAGCAGGTGCAGAGAAGGGCAAGGGAGCTGGGGAAGGGGCTGGAGAACTTGAGGAGCAGCTGAGGGAGCTGGGGGTGTGGAGCCTGCAGCAAAGGAGGCTGAGGGGAGACCTTGTGACTCTCTGCAAGTCCCTGAGAGGAGGCTGCAGCCAGGTGGGGCTGAGATCTCTTGTGCCAAGCATTGGGCCAAGAGGAAGTGGCCTCAGGTTGCCCCAGGGAGGTTGAGGTTGGGCATGAGGAAGAATTTCTGCCCCTTGAGGCTTGTGCAGGCCTGGCCCAGGCTGCCCAGGGCAGTGTTGGAGTCCCCATCCCTGCAGGGGTTTCCAAGCCGTGGTGCTGTGGTGCTGAGGGCCATGGTTTGGGGTGCCCTGGCAGTGCTGGGTCAGTTGGCAGACTCCAGGAGTTTGGAGGCCTCTTCCACCCTAATTTCACCATTCCATGTGATGCAGCCCATGGCATCGTGGTTGCACAGCAGCACCCCATGGGATGGAGAGGGGCTGTGTGGACCTGGTGGGCATCAGAGATATGGTGGGATGGGCACTGGCAGCCAGGGCATTGAATTCTGGCTTGGGCAGGGATGAGGGACCAGAGCTGTGTCCAGGGGTGGTGTGTGGGGACAGGGTGAGTGCCATGGTGACATGGTGGGCACAGGGGAGGAGGCACAGCTGGCACAGGAGAAGATGGAGGCGCTGCGGATGCGGTACCTGATCGCCGGGCAGAGCAGTGCCGACACCGAGCAGCGGCTGCGCCAGGCCCTGGAGGCCTCCTCCCGCCTGGGCACTGCCCCCGAGGAGCTGGCACTTTGGCTGGGCCAAATGGAGACTGAGCTGGACACCTGGGACAACGGGCACGAGGCCCCAGTCAGTGACAGTGACAGGGAAAAGGTGAGGGAGAGGGGCACCTGGGCACCATCACCCCCTGCCCACGGCTGTGTCCGGGAGGTCTTGGCTGGGTAGCGCTCGCTGGGTTGTGGCAGGAGGTGCCATGATAACGGGCAGTGGGTTCACCAAGAGGGTCCATGGCCAGATGGGGGCACCCCCGGTGCCATGATACCAGGCATGGATGCACAGGGAAGGTTTATGTCCCAGTGATGCCACTTCAGTGCCACAATAACAGGCACTGGGTGCACCGGGAGGGTCGGTGTCATGGTCACGCCGCCCTGGTGCCTGCAGCTGACAGCTGCTCCACACCACAGTTCCAGCAGGTCCTGGAGGCCCAGCTCTGCCACTCAGCTGCACTTGGGCAGCGCCTGGAGGACATCAGCCAGGTGCAGCTGGATGCCAGCGCCCTCTGTGCCCAGCTTGCTGACCAGAAGGTGGGTTTGGAGCCCTGCCCCAAGATGGGGGCACCTTCTAGCACCCAAAAAGGTGCCCAGAGCTTGCTGGAGACACCAGTGCTGGGTCCCTGCTCTGTCGGGCTGCTGCAGTGATCCCCAAGTGGGAGGTGCCAGGGTTGCTGCAGCACCCTGCACCAAACACCCTGCACCCAGAGCTCCGCACCCAGTGCCCACCTCTTGCCCGCAGCTGCTGTCGGCTGAGGTCCTGCAGCACCGGGCGCTGGTCGAACGCCTGCTGGGGGTCTCAGAGCTGCTGCTGCTTGCCTGTCCTGAGCCCCTGCACCAGCACCTGCAGGTAAGCTGCATCCATGGGTGCCAGGTGGGGCCGTGCCGTGGCTGTGCCATCCCCTCCGACCTGTCTGTCTGTCCGTGGGCAGCCATCAGTGCGAGCGCTACGGGAGAGCACGGAGCAGCTGTGCCAGCGCAGCGCTGCCAGCGCCCTGCAGCTGGAGCAGGCCCAGCACCTGCTGGCACAGTTCAGCGAGGCGCTGGACGAACTCTGGCCATGGCTGGAGGAGACGCAGGATGTGGGCACCCAGCTGGCACCCAGCGCCAGCGGCTACGAGGCCTTCCGGGAGCAGCAGGCACTGCTGCAGGTCAGGGCGTGGGCACTGTGACGGTGGGCACATGGTGGTGGCAGGGATGTGGTGATAGGCAAGGCTGGGACAGGGGGGAGGCAGAGGGGGTGGCAGGGATGTGAGGATGACAGAGATGTGAGGGTGGGGATGTGGCAGAGGCAGGGACACGGGGACAGCGGGGATGTGGTGGTGGCAGGGGTGTGGTGGTGGCAGGGACACGGGGACAGCGGGGATGTGGTGGTGGCAGGGGTGTGGTGGTGGCAGGGACACGGGGACAGCGGGGATGTGGTGGTGGCAGGGGTGTGGTGGTGGCAGGGACACGGGGACAGCGGGGATGTGGTGGTGGCAGGGGTGTGGTGGTGGCAGGGACACGGGGACAGCGGGGATGTGGTGGGGGCAGGGACCGCGGAACCCATCGTGTCCCCATGTGTGCCCCACGTGCCCGCCTGTGCCTGCAGTGCCTGCGGGAGGCCATCGCCGAGCACCGGCCGGTGATGGGGAAGCTGCAGCGCGTGGTGGCACAGCTGGCAGAGCTGAGCCCCGAGCAGGTGGCCCCCTTCCAGCAGCGGTGCCAGGAGGCAGAGGAGCAGTACGGGCACCTCCGTGGGCGCGTGGGCCAGGCAGCCGCTGTGCTGGACGACGCCCTGCCACGCTACAGCCAGGTATGGCCTGGCACGGGCATGGCAGTCTTTGGTTGGCATCCCTTGGGCTTCCGCTGACCCTGGGCACTGCTTGCCCGCAGCTCACGGAGCGCATGGATCTGCTGCTGGAGAGCCTGGAGCGGCTGCAGAGCCGCCTGCAGTGCCAGCCCGGTGCCCGTGGCGATGCCACCCACCTGCGGGAGCAGCTCCGTGAGAACAGCCTGGCACTGGGCGAGCTGGAGAAGCTGGGGGTGGCACTGGACACCATCCAGGCGCAGGGCAGCGAGCTGCTGGCCACCATGCAGGCAGCTAATGCCGAGGCAGCTGCCACAGGTACTGGTGTGGCATGGCATAGAGGGGCAGGCATAGCCTGGCAGAGCATCCTGGCAGAGCCACGTCCCTGCTTGGGTGCCAGGGTGCTGAGTGCCAGGCTGGATGCCAGGGTGAGCCATGTCCCCCATATGCCCACAGGGATCCAGGAGCGGGCAGCACAGCTGAGGGCACAGTGGGGCTGTCTGCAGGGCCGGTGCCAGGAGCAGGAGCTGCGGCTGCGGGAGCTGCTGGCATTGGCAGAGCGGTTCTGGCACGGCCTGGCAGAGCTGGCACTGACCCTCAGTGACACCCAGCAGCTGGTCCTGGGGCTGGAGGAGGCTGGCGGTGAGCCTGAGGCCATCCGTGCCCAGCTCCGCAGCATGCAGGTAAGGCTGTGGGGCAGGATCACTGTGCACTGCCAGTGTGTGGGCAGTGCCAGGGCATTGGCAGCCATGTGGTATGGGCAGCCTCATGGCATGTACAGTGCCACAGCACAGGGAATGCCACAATATGGGCAACCCCATGGCAAGGGCAGTGCCACAGCCTGGACAGCCTCACGAGAAAGGCAGTGCCATGGCAAGGGCAGTGCCACAGCCCGTGGTGCCCGCAGGCACTGCGGGAGGAGATCGAGGCGCTGCAGGGGGAGCTGGACACGCTGGGCACCCTGGGTGTGGAGCTGATGGCATCCTGTGGGGACCCTGACAAGCCTGATGTCACCAAGAGCCTGGACGAGGTGAGGGCCAGCACGGGCACAGCACAGGGCAAGGGCAGGGCTGGAGTCTGCCTGTGGAAGGGGTGGGCATGACCCCAGACCCAATGTGGAGGGTGGCTGTGCCAAGCTCACATCCCCGCAGAAAGGACTGTGGTTCTGCCAGGCCTTGCACCCTGCACTGGCGCCCATGATCCCCAGCACCCTTGGCAGCCCTGGCTGGCTCCTGCACCCTGCACTGGTGCCCATGATCCCCGGCACCCTTGGCAGCCCTGGCTGGCTCCTACCCCCTGTGCTGGTGCCCATGATCCCCGGCACCCTTGGCAGCCCTGGCTGGCTCCTACCCCCTGTGCTGGTGCCCATGATCCCCGGCACCCTTGGCAGCCCTGGCTGGCTCCTGCACCCTGCACTGGTGCCCATGATCCCCGGCACCCTTGGCAGCCCTGGCTGGCTCCTACACCCTGTGCTGGTGCCCACCTACCTCACCCACTGTCCTGCATGGTGCTACCAACCCCTATGCCCAGTGCCACTGACCCCTGTGCTCTGACCCTTATGTGGCACCAATGAGCCCTGTGCCCTGAACCCTGCCTGGTGCCACTGACACTTGTGCCCTGACCTCTGCGTGGCACCACTGACCCCATGCCCAGCCCTGTGCTTGGTGCTGCTGACTCCTGTGCCCTGACTCCAATGCCACTGTCCCCTATAACCAACACCCATACCCAGTACCCAGTCCTGTGCCCTGTGCCACTGACCCCCATGCTCTGACCCCGTGCCGGTGCTCTGACCCCGTGCCCGGCCGCAGCTCTACGCCTCCTGGCACAGCCTGAACAAGGCCTGGACCGAGCGGTTTGCCCGCCTCGAGGAGCAGCTCCAGGCCGCTGTCACCTACCAGGACACCATGCAGGTGGGCACTGAGGGTGCCAGGGCAGACACCCACAATGGGGCACAACCCCCCACTGTCATCCTCCTGTCCCTCCTCTGGGGGCAGAATGGGCACTGTGGGCATGGCTACAGGCAGGAGCAGGCAGTGGAGTTGGCAATGGGCACTGGGCTGACAGGGCAGGGGGCAATGGGGCCGGGCAGCAGTGGAGCTTGCAGTGGGCACTGGGCTGACAGGGCAGGGGGCAATGGGGCCGGGCAGCAGTGGAGCTGGCAATGGGCACTGGGCTGACAGGGCAGGGGGCAATGGGGCCGGGCAACAGTGGAGCTTGCAGTGGGCACTGGGCTGACAGGGCAGGGGGGCAATGGGGCCAGGCAGCAGTGGAGCTTGCAGTGGGCACTGGGCTGACAGGGCAGGGGGCAATGGGGCCGGGCAACAGTGGAGCTGGCAATGGGCACTGGGCTGACAGGGCAGGGGGGCAATGGGGCCGGGCAGCAGTGGAGCTTGCAGTGGGCACTGGGCTGACAGGGCAGGGGGGCAATGGGGCCGGGCAGCAGTGGAGCTTGCAGTGGGCACTGGGCTGACAGCATGCAATGAGGTAAGGAGGTGGGGAGCACTGGGGCTGGCAGGGCACGGGCTGGTGAGACAGTAAGGTAGTGGGACAAGAGGCTGGGGACAATGGGGCACTGAGGGTGGCAGGGCAAGGGGGCACCAGATGGGTGCAGGGGCACTGGAGCAGTGGGGCTGGGGGCAGTGGCACCAGTGCCCTGTGCCAGTGTGACACCCTCAGGCCTCTCAGTGGGACTGGGGCATCCTCTTGCCCCCTGGCACCCAATGGTGGATCCAAACCCCACTCCTGGCTATGGGGCTACCGGATGCACTCAGAGCACTGCCATCCTGGAAGGGCTGGCATGCCTGGCACCTGGAGGCCTGAGTGGAGCAAGATGGGCAGAGGGCTGAGCCCGTGGTGCCCATGTTGTGCAGCGGCTGCTGGAGTGGCTGGAGGCAGGCGAGCTGCGCGTGGCAGATGAGTTCCTGGTCGGAGGGGACCTGGACGTGGTGCAGCAGCAGCTGGCAGAGCTCAAGGTGAGACAGGGACAGTGCCCCCATGGTGGGTGCTGGCTGGCGAGGCCTGCCCCTGAGCTGCCCGGAGTGGGCACAGCTCCCCAGGAGGAGGAGCTCTGGGACCAGGCACCCATGCCAAGCTGTGCCATGCTGTGCCATGTAAACCATGCAGTACATGGCAGACTTAGCTGCGCCATGCATGCCCAGCCAAATCAGACCCAGCCGTGCTATGCCGTGCCATGCTGTGTCTGTCAAGCCAAGCGGTATGTGCCAGACCCAGTTCTGCCATGCCATGCCAAGCCATACCCAGATCGGCCATGTTGTCCTGTGCCATGTCATGCCATGCTGTGCCAGTTGACACAGCAGACCCCGTCCCATGAGCAGGGCTGGGGCGAGGCCTCTTCTCACCAGCTGCCCACAGGAGTTCAAGCGGGAGCTGTACCAGTGCAAGGTGGATGTGGAGAGCCTGCGGCACCAGGCGGGCACAGCTGGCACAGGGCAGGGGGATGCCCCATCCCCCTGGGTGACTTCCGGCGGCGCTGGGACCGACTGGAGGAGGAGGTGGTCAGCAGGCAGGTACGGGGGTGGGTGCTGCTGCCCTGGGCACGGGGTGGCGCCAAGCTGTCAGCCAGGTCTGCCACTGGCGTGGAGCAAGAGCTGTGGCAGGGGATGTGGGGTGCCTGGTGGGTGCTGGGTGGGTACATGGGGTGATGGTGGGTACATGGGGTGATGGGTGAGTGCTGTGTGGCAGGGAGAGGTACCCTGGAGGTGCTGGGTGGGTACATGGGGTGCCATATGTGGGTTCTGGGTGAGTGCTGGGTGGGTGGCAGGGGTTCCACATGGGTACTGGCTGTGCAGGGTGCACAGGGTGCCAGATGGGTGTGTGGTGCTGGGTGGGTGCTGGGTGGGTGCCACATAGGCACTGGGCTGTCAGGGCCCCCACCCACGGGTGCTCACTTTCTCTCCCGTCTGGGCAGCACCAGCTGGAGGCAGCGCTGCTGGGCCTGGGCCAGTTCCAGCACCAGCTGGAGGAGCTCCTGCGCTGGCTGGGGCACACCGGGGAGCAGCTGCGGGGCCCGACCCTGCTGAGCCTGGACCTGCAGAGCTGCGAGATCGAGCTGGCCAAGCACAGGGTGAGCTGTGGGGTGGGCACTGATCTCGGGGGCTCACCGAGGGCAGCCCCCTGCTCCAGCAGGGGCACCCACAGCAGGTGCCCAGGATCCCAATGCCCAGCTGGCTTTGGAAGCTCTCCACACAAGGAGACTCCACAACCTCTCTGGGCAGCCTGCTCCAGGTCTCAGAACCCTCAAGCCAAGAGGCTGCTCCTGAGGGAACCTCCTGGCTTCCAGTTTGTGCCTGCTGCCCCTTGGCCTGTCCCTGGCCACCACTGGCAAGAGTCTGGCCCCAGCCTCTTGCTCCCCACCCTGCAGATCCTGAGAAGCTCTCCTCTGAGTCTCCTGTCCAGGCTCAGCAGCCCCAGGTCCCTCCCTCTTCCCTCCTCAGAGTCTTCTCAGCAGCTTCCCAGGCTCCAGTGGCCTCTGTCCAGTAGTTGCCAGTCTGTGAAGTGGGAGCCCAGCCCTGGCCCCAGCTGTGCAGCTGTGTCCTGAGCAGGGAACCTCCCTTGTCCTGCTGGCCACACTCTGCTGACTGTCCCCAGGGGACCCTTGGGCACCTTGGCCACCTTGCTGGCTGATGGGGACCTTGTTCCCCCCAGCACTCCCGGTTCCTTCCCAGCAGCTCCCCCTCTCCCTTGGACTGGGGCAGGGGTTGTTGCCCCCTCCCCACGGTCAGTACCCTCCTCCTGCCCTGTCTGAACCTCAGGAGGTTCCCATGTCCCACCTCTTCAGCCTGGGGGCATGACAGGGTCCACAGGAGGTCTCAGTCCTGGTCCTTCTGCTGCAGGAGGTTTCCTAGCACCCTCCTGGCATCGAGCCCAGGGGGTGGCAACCAGCTGGGACAGGTCGTAGCTGGGGCAAGCCGTGGCTGGGAACGCGTCCCCTCCCCGGTGACACCATGGAAGGAATGAGGAGGCCCCGCCTTGCCCAGCGCCACAGCCCCTTGCCCAGGCACGCTGGGGCCGCGGCTGACGCAGGCGAGCTGCTGCCACATGCCGGCGGCGCTCAGGGGTGGCCCTGGCAGCCTCCGTGCCCCATCTTCCCTGCCACGGATGGCAACGCTGGTGCCTTGCACCAGTCCCGTGCCACGCTGGGGACAAGAGTCAGGGGAGCACTGGCACTTGGTTGTTGGCACTGTGGCATCTCTGGTGCCATACTGGGGAAAAGACTCAGGGAACTGGTGGCACTGGGGCATCTCCAGTGCCATGCTGGTAACAAGATCCAGGAGGGTGCCAGTGCTGGGACATCCCTTGTTCCACACTGACGACAAGAGGCAAGGTGCTGGCACTGGGACGCCCCCGGTGCCATTGTCTCTGGCACAATGCTCCCAGGACCCCATCCCCACAGGGCTGCTGGTACCGTGGTGCCAGCCTTGGCGTGGGCAGCAGAGGTGCGCTGGGGCTCTGGGCTGGGCAGGGGTGGCGGCGGGTGCCCTGAGCCAGGCCTGCCTGTGCCCACGCCCAGGTGCTGCGGAACGATGTGCTGTGCCACGCACGCACGGTGCAGGCGGTGAGCGAGGCCGGGCAGGGGCTGCTCCTGGGCAGCCTGGGCGACAGCGAGGAGGGGCTGCGGAAGGGGCTGCAGCAGCTGTGCCAGCGCTGGGACCTGGTGCTGAGCCAGACCGAGAGCCGACAGCTGGAGCTGGAGAACAACCTCAGCCAGGTATGGGCACGGCATGGGCACCCCGGGGTGCCAGGGTGCTCGGCCAGCCACAGCACCAAGCCGTGGGTCGTGGTGCTGAATCCACCGTAGTGCTACTATGGCACTGAGACCACTGTGGTGCCACCACAGCACTGAGACAGCCGTTGCACTGAAGCCACCGTGGCATTGAGCCCGCTGTGATGCTGAGGTCACCGTTGTGTTGACCCAGCCATGGCACTGAGCCCACCATGGTGCTACCGTGGCATTGAGCCCACCACAGTGCTGCTCTGGCACTGAGCCCACCATGGCACTGGGCAGAGCCCCTGTGGTGTCCCCAGGTCCAGGACATCACGCTGGAGATGACGGAGCTGCTGCAGTGGCTGGAGCAGGTGGAGCTGCAGCTCTTCTTCTCCAAGCCGGTGTGGGGCCACCCGGACACCACCAAAGAGACACTCACCGCCCATCTGGTGAGCACCACGGTGTCCTCAAGGCTCCCTTTGTGCCCCAAAGCCACCCCTCTCTGCACCCAGGTGCCAGCAACCTCCTGTGCCCTCTTCCAGACCCCTCCTGTGCCCCTCTAGACTCCCTGAGACAGATCAGGAGCCCTACCTGGCCCCATCCCACTCCATCCCAACTCCCCTCTCATAGAACTGAGCTCACCATGGATCCACCATGGAACTGAACCAACCATGATGTCACCATAGCACTGAGCTCACTGTGGTGCTGAGCCCACCATGGTGCCCCCATCCCAACCCCCACCATGCCCGTGTCCCTGTGCCCATGTGACGATGCCGGTGCTGTGGCAGGAGCTGTGCCGGGTGCTGGAGTCCAAACAGGATTGGTACGGGGAGGTGCGGGCACGGCTGCGGCGCCTGCTGGCCTCCAGCTGCCCCACCAGGTCCTGTGGCACCCAGCACCGCCTGCGCCTCCTGGAGACCAAGTGGGACAGCGTGCAGGAGCAGGCCCGCCTCAGGAAGGTGCGTGCTGGGCTGGGGGTCCCACGGCGGGAGGCGGCCCACCAGGGTCTGCAGGAACCAGCTGGGTCAGGGGGACCCAGAGGGATGAGGAGCAAACCCCAGGGGGTGTGGAGTTGAAGGGCCTGGGGAGAATGTCACCATGGAGAGAAACCCAAGGAGTCCAGCTGAGGGCTTGCTCCCAAGTCTGCTCTCAGGTCTCCTGGGGGATCTCAACAGGATGAGAGGAAGTGGCCTCAGGTCCCCCCTGGAGTGCTGGGTTCAGCTTTGGGTGCCCTGGCAGTGCTGGGTCAGTGGCTGGATTTCATGAGCTTGGAGATCTTTTCCAAGTCAAATGGCTCCCCAGTGAGGTCACGCCCATGTCCCCCACAGGAGCAGCTGGCTGAGGGGCTGACAGTCACCACCGAGTTCCACGGCACTGCGCAGGAGCTGCTGCGTTGGGTGGCTCACACCGAGGAGCTCCTGGGCTCCCCTGCCCCACCCAGCTTCGTCCTGGACACGGTCACTGAGCAGATCCAGGAGCACAAGGCAAGTCTGGGATGAGCCAACGGGGTGCCACCATCTCAACAACCACCCAGCTGTGCCCCACCCAATGCCAGGGGTGATTCCTGGCCTGGATCAGCCCTATTGTGGCCAGCAGGAGCAGAGCAAGGATGGTCTCCCTGTCCAAGCTTTGTGCCAAGAGGAAGTGGCCTCAGGTTGTCCCAGGGAAGGTTGAGGTTGGCCATGAGGAACAATTTCTGCCCCTTGAGGCTTGTGCAGGCCTGGCCCAGGCTGCCCAGGGCAGTGGTGGAGTCCCCATCCCTGCAGGGGTTTCCAGGCCATGGAGCTGTGGTGTTGAGGGCCATGGTTTGGGGTGCCCTGGCAGTGCTGGGTCACTGGTTGGACTTCATGAGCTTGGAGACCTCTTCCACCCCAACCCATCCATGATTCTCTGACTCCATGGGGCTGGGCTCTCCCTGGTGAGGTCCTGTGTGGCACCAGTGCCAGAATCTCCCCAGGGCTGCTGAAGGAACATCTCTCCCATGGTGGTTGTGGAGCGAGTCAGCTCCACAAAGGCTGTTCTGGGGTTCACCTGTCCCACCCTGGTGCCATCGTCACACGCCCAGCAGTGCCCTCTCCCCACAGGCACTGCTGAAGGAGGCAAGTGCCCATGGGGAACAGCTGGCAGGGCTGGAGGCCGTGGCTGCCCGCCTGAGGGACTTCAGCAGGAGACAGGATGGAGCTGTCATCCAGAACCTGCTGCTGAGTGCCAGGGAGCGCCTGGACAAGTTGCTGCAACGGGCAGCCGAGCGTGGGGCACAGCTGGAGGATGCCCGCAAGCGTGCCAAGCAGGTACCAGGGCATCATGCCAGGGATGTGGGTCCTGCTGGTGCCACACAGCTCCGGCATGGGGACCATAGGTGGTGCCATGGTGGCACCCAGGCCATGTGGCTCTGTGGGTGCTTGCTGTGACTCCTCAAACAAGTCACCTTGGTCACTCTTGCTCCTGCACTGGGCACAAGGACCCCGCCCTACCCAGGCCCTACATTGGGCACAAGGATCTCCCAGACCCCATGCTGGGCACAAGGATCCCCCCCACCCAGGCCCTGCACTGGGCACAAGGAGCCCCTAGACCCCGTGCTGGGCACAAGGACACTACCCTCCCCGAGCCTGTCCCCTCTGTTGCAGTTCAGTGAGTCCCGGCGGCTGCTCCTGGACTGGATGGATGAGGTGGAGCAGAGCCTGGAGGTGCCGCAGGACACGGGCATGAGCCAGGAGGAGATCAAGGACCAGCTGGCTGAGCACAAGGTGGGCTTCCAGCAGGAGGTCAAGGACCAGCTGACTGTACCAAGGTGGGGGTCAGGAAGATGTCAGGGGCAAAGTGGATCAGCACAAGATGGGGGACAGAAGATCTAGGTCCAACTGGCCCCACAGAATGTGGAGATCAAGAGGACATCAAGGGCCAGGAGAGGACATCAAGGGCCAGGCAACCAAGGTCCAACAGAACCAGCACAAGGTGGATGCCAGGAGGAGGTCTGCATCTCCCAGTGGGATGGCAGTGCCCTGGTGCTGGGGGCTGTAGGTGGCAGGGCTTGCAGATGCCAGGGGATGGATGCAGGTGCCAGGGTGGGTCCCAGGAGTGTCCCTTCTGCAGGCATTCCAGAAGGTTCTGCGTGCCAAGCGCCCGGTGCTGGAGGCCACTCTGCGCAGCGGGAGGGCACTGCGGGAGCGGGCACGGTGCCAGCAGGACCTGCAGCCGCTGGAGGAACTGCTGGGGGAGCTGAAGGAGCGATGGGATGGGCTCTGTGCCCGCGCTGCGGAGAGGTGGCATCGTCAGCACCCGCGGGCAGGGCGGGAGATTGGAAGGGATGGGGGTGGATGGGGATAGGATGGGGATGAAGATGGGATGGGATGAGAGTGGAGATGAGAATGAGGATGGGATGAGACAGGATAGGATGTGATGGGAGAGGATAGGATGGGGTAGGATGGGGCAGGATGGGATGGGATAAGGGTGAAGATGAGGATGGGACGGGGCTAGATGGGAATGGGATGTGATGAGATGGGGATGAAAATGAGGCTGCAATGGGGATGGGATAACGATAGGGTGGGATGGCAATAGCTTGGGGAGCTTGTGATGGAGATGTAGATGAGGCTGGGAAAGGGATGGGATAGATGGGGATGGGGATGAAAACGGGAGTGGGATAGAGATGAGATGGGATGGGACTCTGTGCCCTGCTTACTGTGTGGCTCCTAGGCAGGCACCCTGGCATTGTCCTCCATGGACACCCCACTGCCTGCCCAGGACCCCCTTCCCCAGCTACTTGTTGATCAGCCAGGGTCAGTGCCCAGCCATGGGGTGACCAGTGCTGTGCCATGGCACTGAGATGGCACTGTCTGTGCACCCTGGCAGGCAGCACCAGCTGGAGGAGCAGCTGCTGTTCTCAGGCAGGTTCTCAGAGGCGCTGCGGGCACTTCTGGACTGGCTGTGCCATGCCGAGCCCCAGCTGTGTCAGGACGCGCCAGTTGGTGGGCACCGCGACCTGGTGGCTGACCTGATGGACAAGCACAAGGTGAGTGTCCCCCAGCCTGTGCCACCCGCCGAGAGGGCAGGGGGCTGGGTGGGACCCGTGCCACCTGCTGTCCCCAGGTGTTCCAGAAGGAGCTGGGCAAGCGGGCGAGCTGTGTGCGGGCACTGAAGCGTTGGCTGCGGGACCTGCCGCGGGGCAGCGCTGGCACCGGTGACTCGCAGTGGCTGCAGCAGCAGGTGGAGGAGCTCAGTGCCCGCTGGGACCTGGTCTGTGCCCTCTCTGTCTGCAAGCAGACCCGGCTGGAGGCTGCCCTGAGCCAGGTGGGTGCCAAGGGGTAGCCACCAAGTGAGGGCTTCCCCAGATAGAGAGGTCAGGGTCTGACGCTGGTGTGTCCTCCTGGGGAGGTTCTGCAGGGGCCATGGTTGGGCTGTGGGGTGCTTCTGGGGGTGCCCAGGTGGTGGGTGGCTGCATTGCAGGATGCTCTGGGGGTGCCAGACTGGCAAGTGCCCCTGGGTGCCCAGACAATGGGTGGCTTTGCTGCAGTGCGCTCCACAGGATGCCCAGACAGTGAGTGGCCATGTCACAAGGTGCTGTGGCTGGGTGCCAGGCCAGATGCCAGGCCGAGTGGGTGCTGCAGGTGCCTGCTGCAGGTGTGCCCACACACAGAGTGCCTGGGGCAGGACGGCAGCACGTTGCAGGGTGCCCTGCTCGATGGGGAGGTGCTGCTGGGGGGCAGGGGCCGAAGCTGCAGGGCTCAGGGTCTGGTTGAGGTCTTGGGGCCCGTGAGGTGGGCACTGAGCAAGTGCTTTGGTGCCCATGCCAGGCAGAGGAGTTCCACAGCCTGGTCCAGTCCTTTCTGGGTCGCCTCTCGGAGTCGGAGAAAAGCCTCAAGTTTGGCATCTTGCCCGAGGAGGAGGTGGCCGTGCAGGAGTGCCAGGGCCAGCTGCAGGTTGGTGCCAGCTCCCACCGGTCCCTACCAGCTTCTGTCTCCAGGGTGGCTCCATCCTTGCCCTTCTATGGCCCATGGCTGGGGTCACTTGGCCCTAGCTAGCCCCTGCCAGGACATGGGGGGAACCCATGTGTGGTGTTGGGTCTCGTCATGCCAAGGCAAAGGGGCTGGGGCCTCCAGCATCCCGAGGTGTGGAGATCTGGGGTCCTAAGCACCCTGAGGTGTGGAGATTTGGGGTCTCAGTACCCTGAGATGTGTAGATTGAGGGTCCCATCACCCTATGCCACACTTGGTGGCTGTGCTCACTCCACTGCATGCCCAGCCCAGGTAGAGGCTGGTCCCAACGGTGCCAGGGTGTGTGGTGGGTGTCAGGGACCATGGCCTGGCTGTGCCATTCTCTATGTCTCCCAGGAACTGCTGAAGTCCCTGCAGTGCCAGGAGTTGGAGCTGGAGTGCATCACCTCGCTTGGGGAGGAGATCCTGGCCACCTGCCACCCCGACTCCATTGTTGCCATCAAGTCCTGGGTGACAGTGGCCAAGAGCCGCTTTCAGGAGGTGGGTTGGTGGTGCCAATGACCCATCTCAGGTCTTCCTGCCCACCCTGACCCCTGTGACCCACCAAGAGTCACCACCCCAGCCAATTGTGGCCCATTCCTTTGCTCCCACCCCTGTTCCCCCATCCTGGTGCCATCATGATCTCTGTGGTGCCACCCAGATGGTCGTAGTTCAGTCCTGTGTGGTGCTAGATGCCACCCAGCCTGGACAGGGTGTCCCTGGAGAGCAGCACCTTGGGGATGTCCATCCCAGATCCCACTGCCAGGGGTGCTCCTGGGCATTGAGGGTTTGGGGAGAGAGCTCCAGAACCCTGCACTCCTGGGATGGCTCTGGTGGGTTCAGCTGGGCCCTGGCCACATTGGCACCAAGCCCCAACCAGCAGCTGCCTGGCATCTGGGATCTCTGGGATCTGGGGTCTCCAGGATTAGATCTGGATCTGCTCCAGGGCCCTGCTGCCCTTGGGGCTGAGGACATGGCACAGCCCCACTGCCAGGGCAGCTGGCATGGCCATGGGAACACAACCCTGCCCCATGGCAATGTCTCCAGTCTTTGTGCCACATCCCTGCCCCACACCCACTGGGGCTGCTGGCAGGGGCTCTGTGCCAGCCCCATGGCAGGGCTGACCGTGCCTCCCCCAAAGCCCTGATCCTATGGTTGGGCAGCAAAGCAGCCAGCCCCATGCCCACCCTGTGCCATGCCCCCAGTGCCACCCTTCTGGTGCCATCCTGCTGAGGCGGGGCGGTGCTGCAGGTGCTGAGCTGGGCGCAGCAGCAGGGCGAGCGGCTGCAGGCGCAGGCAGCAGTGCTGGCAGCGCAGCGGGAGGAGGTGGCACGGCTGGCAGAGTGGATGGCATCGGCTGAGGAGGCGCTGAGCCTGCGGGACCAGGAGCCGCTGCCCGAGGAGGCCGAAGCGCTGGAGGAGCTCAGTGCCCAGCACACGGTGAGGGGCACACACCCAGCCCCCTGCCACCTTTCAGGCATGGCACAGCCACAGCTCCAGAGCACCAAGGCCACGGCTGGAGCTGCTGGTGCACAGCCAAAGTGCCAGAGAAGGGCAAGGGAGCTGAGGAAGGGTCTGGAGAACTCGAGAGGAGCAGCTGAGGGAGCTGGGGGTGTGGAGCCTGCAGCAAAGGAGGCTGAGGGGAGACCTTGTGGCTCTCTGCAAGCCCCTGAGAGGAGGCTGCAGCCAGGTGGGGCTGAGATCTCTTGTGCCAAGCACTGGGCCAAGAGGAAGCAGCCTCAGGTTGCCCCAGGGGAGGTTGAGGTTGGGCATGAGGAAGAATTTCTGCCCCTTGAGGCTTGTGCAGGCCTGGCCCAGGCTGCCCAGGGAGGTGGTGGAGTCCCCATCCCTGGAGGGGTTCCCAAGCCCTGGAGCTGTGGTGCTGAGTGCCATGGTTTGGGGGTGCCCTGGCAGTGCTGGGTCAGTTGGCAGACTCCAGGATCCTGGAGGCCTCTTCCAACCCAACACATTCCATGGGTTCTCTCTATAGGATGGACCTGGGGAGGGGTCAGCAGGGCTGCTCTGGTGGTGGCCGCCTTCCCAGCTCCAACCTCATGCCCAGCACTGCCAGGGGTGGCCAGGAACTTCTGGGGCCATGCTGGCACGGCTGGTGGGCACTCAACGCTGGGTGGTCTGCTGCAGGTCTTCATGGAGGAGCTGAACCACAAGCAGCCTGAGGTGGAGAAGGTCACCAAGAGCAGCAAGCCGAAGATGGGCCCTGACCTGGGCCCCCCGGCCACCCGCCGGCTGCCCTCACGTAAGGCCCCATTGCCCCCATGCCCTGCAGTGCCCTGGGGTGCCCGTCGGTGCCCTCACCGCCCCTCTTGCTGGCCGCAGGTCGCCGCAGCAGCGGGAAGGCAGCGGGCACACTGGCAGTGCCACTCGGGGGATGGAGCCCCAGAGCCCACTGGTGGCCCAGCTCCTGCAGCGCTGGCAGCAGCTCTGGCTGCTGGCACTGGACCGGCAGTACCGGCTGGAGACTGCCCAGCAGCGGCTGCGTGAGGTACCCACCCCCTGGCGCCGCTGGGCACTGCAGGGGCATCACCAGCTCAGTCCCATGGCCCTGGGTGGGACAAGGCTGGGGATGGTCCCCAGGGTGGGTGGGATGGAGCAGGTAGTACCCTGGAGCCTTCCTGGACCCATCAGGGCATCCTGTGGGCAACACTGGGCAAATCCTGGCAGCCACCAGCCCCCTGAGCTTGGGTCCTGGGCAAAACCCAATGGGGTCAGGAGTGGGGGGAGCTCATCAGGGGGAGCTCATCAGTGGGAGACCCAATGTGGGGCGCAGCATGGGGCAGAGTGTGGGCACAACAGGGTTCACAATGTGGGACAGAGTGTGGAGCACAACGTGGGACACATCATGGGCACAATGTGGGGCACGGCGTGAGCGCAACAGGGAGTGTACCGTGGCACAGCGTGGGGCACAGCATGGGGAAGAGCATGGGGCACAACGTGGGGCAGAGCGTGGTCACCTTGGGTGCCATAAGGGGGAGATTTTGGTGCTGCTAACCTGGGTCTGTGCCCCCAAGCTGGAGGAGTTTGCCCACTTTGACTTCGGGGCCTGGCGTCAGCGCTACGTGCAGTGGATCGGGCGGCGCAAGGCGCGGGCACTCGACATCTTCCGTGGCATCGACCGCGAGCAGGCTGGCCGCGTCAGCCAGCGCCAGTTCATTGCCAGCGTCCTCGCCTCCAGTGCGTGCCAGGGCTGGGCTGGGCACCCCATGGGGCTTTGGGCTGGCCAGGCTGGAGCCGTGGCTGTGAGGCCAATGGCATGAGGGTTGCCACGGCCAAGTGAGGCTCTCCAAGGGGGTTGGGGCTCTCCAGTGGCACCTGGCCAGGCTGGCTGGGTGAGGCCGATGGGATGAGGTTGACAAATGCCAAGTGCTGGGTCCTGCCCGTGGGTTCCAGCAAGGCCACGAAGACTCCAGGCTGGGGGCAGAGAGGACATTAGGATCCCCATGAGGGTGGTGAGACACTGGCACAGGTTGTCTGTAGCAGCTGTCAACACTTCATCCCTGGAGGTGTTGAAGGGCAGGCTGGGTGGTGGGAGGTGCCCCTGCCCACAGCAGTGGGGCTGGCACTGGCTTATCTTGAAGGCCCCGAGCCATGCCACCCTTGCCCTGCCAGAGTTCCCCACCAACGTGCTGGAGATGACGGCGGTGGCTGCCATCTTCGACGCCAATGGCGATGGCTTCATTGACTACTGCGAGTTCCTCAGCGCCCTGCACCCCAGCCGGGACCCCTGCGCCGCGGCGCCGACGCCGACCAGATCCAGGATGAGGTATGGCAGCCCCGGTGCCAGGACGCTGCCAGGGCGGGGCCGGGCGGTCCTGGCATGCCTCTGAGCCCGGCCTGCCCTCCCCAGGTCAACAGGCAGGTGGCCCAGTGCAACTGTGCCAAGCGCTTCCAGGTGGAGCAGATCAGTGCCAACAGGTACCGGGTAAGTGCCAGCCTATGCCAGCATTACCACCATCACGGCTGGCAGCCCCCAGGCTTGGTCCTGCAGCCTCCCACGTCCCCGTGACTCAGGGGGCACTGCACTCAGGTGTCACATGGTGGGCACGGATGGGCCCCAGATGGACACACCTAGGAGGTGGTCCTCGCTGTGGCCCACATGCCCACCCTCATGCCACAGTTCAGGGAGCTGGAGGAGCTGCATGTGGTGCAGATCCTGTGCATGGTAGGCACAGATGGGTCGCAGATGGGCACAGCTGGGTGGGGGTCACTGCTATGACCCCAGTCCTCCTGTGCCCTCCAGCTTCACCCTGTGCTCACTTCATGCCTGCAGTTCAGGGAGTCACAGCAGCTGCACGTTGTGGGCGTAGATGGGTCCTAGATGGGCACAGCTGCGAGGGGGTCCCTGCTGCTCACCCCAGTCCCTGGCTCATCCTGTACCCATCTCATGCCCACGCTTTGGGGCATTGCAGCAGCTGTGCATGGTGTAGATCCTGTGCATGGTGGGCACGGATGGGTCCCAGAGGGGCACAGCTGGGTGGGGGTCCCTGCTGTGCCCCCTAGTCCCCGCCTCACCCCATGCCCACCTGGTGCCGGCAGTTTGGGGAGTCGCAGCAGCTGCGCATGGTGCGGATCCTGCGCAGCACCCTGATGGTGCGGGTCGGCGGCGGCTGGATTGCGCTGGACGAGTTCCTGGTGAAGAATGACCCCTGCAGAGGTGCGTGTAGGGGACACGGGGTGCCCACGGTGGGGGTCTGTGCTGGCAGGAGACCAGGCAGGCCCTGGCACTGCTCTCCTGGCCGTCCCCCTGCCCGCGGTGCCATGCGGGTCGGGGTGCCCTTCGGGCTCGCCAGGCTCTCACCAGCTGTGCCCCCTGCAGTGAAGGGCAGGACCAACCTGAAGATCAATGAGCGCTACCTGTCCTCAGACGCCTTCGGGGTCACCAAGGGCGCAGGGACCCCCGCGTCCGCCTCCCCCAAAGCGCTGTCCCCCAGCCGCTCCAGCTCCAGCCTCAGCCTCTACAGCAGCGCCTCGGCCCCCAGCAGCCCCCTGGCCCGGAAGGTGAGGGGTAGGGGCACCCCCAGAGCCCAAATCTCCTCCTAGAGGTTACCCCTCCTGCCCCCGGTGGGTTCTGACCCCCCTATCCCCCCAGTCGGTGCTGCGGAGGACGCGATCCGGAGACCGCTGCCCACGCTCCCGGGGATCCCAGATGCCTGACGGCGCTGAGCTGCCCAGTCTCGCACCCCAGGAGACCCCTGCCCTGGCACCTTGCGGTAAGGACCCCCTGGCACCCCGGGCAGCACCCTACCCACCCCATGGGGCACGGTGGTCTGGGATGCATGAGGGAGCTGAAGGTGGTGGGGGGTGTGGGGCAGAGCACTGGGGACATGTGGGGCAGGGCGTTGGGCAGAGTAGAGGGGGATGGGGGGCACAGTGGTTGGTGTGAGGAAGGGCAGTGCAGGGCATGTAGGGGCAGGGCAGTGGGGGGATGTGGGGCAGGGAAGTGTGGCAGCGTGGGGCACAGTAGTGGGGCGATGTGGGGCAGGGCAGTGGGTCCACCCCCAAGCCCGTGACCCCCTGCCCTGGTCTCAGAGTCCCCACAGCAGCCTCCCCTGGCCCTGGCAGAGCCACCTGAAGAGCCCCTCCCGGAGCGCCGCAGCCCCTGCCGCTGACCCCCCGTGCCCAGCGCCCTACTCAGGACCCTCCCCACGGCTGGAGGATGGCACAGCTGCGTGCCTCACGCCTGGCACTGCCTTCCCCCCACCCCGAGCGGGCACCCACCTGCAAGGGCTGAGTTCTCTGTCACCCAACCACCGGGCCCCCCCCCATCCCACCAGGGCCACCCATGTCACTGGGGCCACCAATGCCACTAGGTCTCACCCATCCCACCAGAGCTCTCCAATGCCACCAAGGCTCACCCATCCCACCAGACTGCTCTGGCATATATGCAAGCACCCCCTGCCATGCACCAACCCACCCCAGGGCTCCGGCTGGCATGACCCTCTGCCCACCCCTCCCTGCCCTTCCACCCCACCGGGCAGCTCTGGAGGGCTGAGCCTCTCCCAGTGCCCAGGCAGCTGCCAGGAGCACCCCGCAGATGTAGGGGCTTCCAGGGCCAGGGCACCCAGATGCCACTGGGATGGGGACAACCCTTTTCCTGGGCCATCGTGCTGGCCACTGGTGCCCCCTGGCATAAGGTACTGCCTGGGGGGTTCCCCCATCCTGCCACCCGTGCCACAGTGGGAGGTGGCTGGGCTTGTACCAGGCACCAGTTCCCCTCACTGGATGCCAAGCCCATATCTGGTGCTAACCCTTCCCCATCTCGGGTGTCTGGTGTGTGCCTGGCTACAGCTACCCCCAACCTACTCTGGCAGGACTGGGGTTCCAGGGGCAGGGGGTCCCTCGTGCCCATGCCCCATCCCACCTGTGGCACCCACGGGTGGCAGGAGCAGGACCCCCCCCGCTGACGCATGCTAACGGACTGCAGTAGAGCTGAATGTAACCCTGGCACGGCTGGCATGGCCTGGCACGGCTCCACCAGCCACAATAAAGTGTAGGTTTCTTTTTCTATGAGCAGCTGGAGGCTCTCCATGCTCTGTCTCTGTCTGTGCCCCTGCTCCCCATCCCTCTGCCCCTCTGCTCACTGCCCTGTCAGGGCTGGGTGCTGCTGATGGGTACCATCCTTCCTTGGCATTGACAAAGCTGCTGCACATGCGGTGGCTGGGCATGCCTGGGCATCGGAGTGGCACACGGTGGCTGGGCACAACTGGGTGTGCCCCTGTCTGGGTGCAGCTGACAGAGCCGTGTGGCGCCAGAGCCGCAGCTGGCAAGGCTGGGGCAGTGCAGCAGGTGCCAGTGGGCACCGTGCCGTGTTCCTCCTTTCCGAGGAAGCGTTGCTGGCATTCCTGCTGTGCCCAGCGCCTCTGCCCATGGCCCCCAGCCCACACCCACGGTGGGCAGCACTGGGGGAGGCCCTGTCCCCATTCCCTAGTGCCACCCTGCAGCCTTGAGGGCATTTGGATTGCCCATGCGGTGCCCACCCAGCGTGATGCTTGCAGCGGTTCCATGCTGGGCAGTTTTGGGACAGCTGGGAGGGGGCACAGCTGCGGGTCAGGGGTGGCACAGCAGGTCATGGGCCTGGTGCCACCGGCATGGGGCTGCTGCCACCAACATGGGCCTGGTGCCACCAGTGTGAGGCCAGTGCTGCCACCACATATTGCACATTCCTCTGCCTGTGGAAACCTTGGGCCCCTACTCCCAGCCTGGGCATACACCTGGCACCACCAGCACCACTGTCATATCACAGCCACGCCAGAGCCCCGAGGAGTGAAGCAAACCTGGGAAGCAAAGACAATGTTTTGCTAGGTGCCAAGATCCTGGCACTGTGGTGTCACCAGGGCTGGAACTGGGCAGTGGGGGACACTGCCCATGGGAATGGGCACATGAGGGCCATTGAGGCTGGAAACCCTTGTGGCACAGGGCAGGGATGCCCTGGGAAGCCTTCATGGGGGGCAGCAGTGCAAGGGCTGGTTGAAGAGCCCATCTCCATGGCTCTGCCACACAGGTGGCTCCTGGGGCAGCAGGGAGGAGGTTGGGCCCCAATGGGCACCAGCATGGGTGGGTTCTTGGGTCCCAGCGCCCCTGAGCTGTGCCTCTGGTGGAGCTGGTGCTGGGGGGCTCTGGTCGTGAGGTGGAGCAACAGTACAAAGGAGCCCAGGAGCAATCCACAGGTCCCCACGGAGCCGGTGAGGGTCCCACGGAGCCAGTGAGGGTCCCACGGAGCTGGTGAGGTCCCTATGGAGCCGGTGAGGTCCCCACGGAGCCGGTGAGGTCCCCACGGAGCCGGTGAGGGTCCCACGGAGCTGGTGAGGTCCCCACGGAGCCGGTGAGGTCCCCACGGAGCCGGTGAGGTCCCCACGGAGCCGGTGAGGGTCCCACGGAGCTGGTGAGGTCCCTATGGAGCCGGTGAGGTCCCCATGGAGCTGGTGAGGTCCCTATGGAGCCAGTGAGGGTCCCACGGAGCTGGTGAGGTCCCTATGGAGCCAGTGAGGGTCCCACGGAGCTGGTGAGGTCCCTATGGAGCCGGTGAGGTCCCCACGGAGCCGGTGAGGTCCCTATGGAGCCGGTGAGGGTCCCACGGAGCTGGTGAGGTCCCTATGGAGCCGGTGAGGTCCCCATGGAGCTGGTGAGGTCCCCACGGAGCCGGTGAGGACCCCACGGAGCCGGTGAGGGCCCTATGGAGCCGGTGAGCACCCTATGGAGCTGGTGAGCGCCCTATGGAGCCGGTGAGGTACCCACGGAGCCGGTGAGTGCCCTATGGAGCCGGTGAGGTCCCTATGGAGCCGGTGAGGTCCCCACGGAGCCGGTGAGGGCCCTATGGAGCCGGTGAGCGCCCTATGGAGCCGGTGAGGTCCCCACGGAGCCGGTGAGGTCCCCACGGAGCCGGTGAGCGCCCTATGGAGCTGTT
The DNA here is from genome assembly GCA_033816785.1 of Picus viridis. Classification (NCBI taxonomy): domain Eukaryota; kingdom Metazoa; phylum Chordata; class Aves; order Piciformes; family Picidae; genus Picus; species Picus viridis. The sequence goes on from CM066572.1 coordinate 27,748,168, forward strand.
GAGGTCCCCATGGAGCTGGTGAGGTCCCCACGGAGCCAGTGAGGTCCCCACGGAGCCGGTGAGGGCCCTATGGAGCCGGTGAGGTCCCCACGGAGCTGGTGAGGTCCCCACGGAGCCGGTGAGGGCCCTATGGAGCCGGTGAGCGCCCTATGGAGCCGGTGAGGTCCCTAAGGAGCCAGTGAGGTCCCTATGGAGCCGGTGAGGGCCCCATGGAGCCGGTGAGGGCCCCACAGAGCCGGTGAGGTCCCTATGCAGCCGGTGAGCGCCCTATGGAGCCGGTGAGGTCCCTATGGAGCCGGTGAGGGCCCTATGGAGCCGGTGAGGTCCCCATGGAGCTGGTGAGGGTCCCATGGAGATGGTGAGGTCTCCACGGAGCTGGTGAGGGCCCCACGGAGCTGTTGAGGTCCCCACGGAGCCAGTGAGGGCCCCACGGAGCCGGTGAGCTTTCCACGGAGCCGGTGAGGTCCCCATGGAGCTATTGAGATCCCCATGGAGCCGGTGAGCTTTCCATGGAGTCAGTAAGGTCCCCATGGAGCTATTGAGGTCCCCATATAGCTGGTGTGCTTTCCATGTAGCCGTTGAGGTCCCTATGGAGCCAGTGAGGCTTCCATGGAGCCGGTAAGGGCCCCATGGACCTGGTGAGGTTTCCATGGAGCTGATGAATTCCCCACGGAGCCAGTGAACTCCCCATGGAGCTGGGAGTGTCAGGCAGGTCCCACCCTGTTGCCCAACCACCACTGCCCCAGCTGTGGGAACCCCAGGAACAGGTCCTGCCCAACCTGAGGGGCCCCACGCAGCTGTCCCGTGCTGGAACCACACCAGCAATGGTTGCTTCATGCCACCCAGGGCTGGTATGTGTGCCACCCAACACCTCATGTCCCGTCTGCAAGGCAGTGTAGGGTGAGCCCCAGGGTCCCAATCTCTGCTGCAGCCTCTGAGGGTACCAATCTGTGGTGTGACCCCTAAGCGTGCCAGTCTGTGGTGTGACCCCTGAGGCTCCCAGCCTTCTGAGTGCCCCCAGCCTGTGCCAGGGCAGCTCCTCCAGCCCACAATTTGCACCCATATCCCAAAGCCCTTGCCCAGTGCCTGCCCATGGGGCTAGACCCCATGGCTCAGCGACTCCCCAGATCCCCCCATCCTGCCCTGTGCGAAGCTGGGCACGGGGTCGGGATGCCCGCAGGGCTGGAGGCAATGGCTCCGCAGTGCTGGAGACTGGCAGGGCTGGAGGCTTTGGTGCCATGGGGTTTGGTCCCAGTGCTCTGCTCTCAGGCCCCTGATGCCAGCATATGTAGGCACCCATGCTCAGCTGTCCTCATCTGTGAAGGCCAGCTTTTGCCTGTGGGTGTGGGCATAGGTATAGGGCAGCAAAGCCGTGGTGGGCACCTCCTGATGCTGAGCTCAACGTCTGGCCTGGGAACCGGCTTGGTTTGCCCTGCACCACCTCACCTCTCATCCTGCTGCTGTCATCCTGCCAGTGCCACCAGTGGGATTCCCGGAGCCCCCAGTGGCACCAGAGCCCCATGGGCCATGGGCTGTGCCCTTTGCTGCTGGACCTTGGGACAGCCATGCCCTAGCTGCTGGTATCTGGGACAGAGGGGCCGTGCAGCCTGGTGATGCCCAGTAGTGCAGGCAAACCTCAAGCCACAGTTTGCTCCAGATGTGTTGGTGGGCATGTCCTGGCACAGCTGGCATTGGCATTGCACTGTGACACCTGGGTCCATCAGCCACCCCACCAACCCACCACTGTGGGATGATCCCACCACTGTGGCACAACTCCTGCACCACCAAACAGCTGCATCCCAATGTCAACTCTGCTGGGTCATCCCTGTGCCCACCCAACTTGCCTGTCCTCATGCCTGTCCCACTGGGTTGTCCAATGCCCACTCTGCTCGGCTGCCCCCATGCCCATCCTACTGTGATGCCCCCACACTCATCCTGCTGGGCTGTCCCTATGCCCACCCAGCTGGGCTGTCCTCATTCCTGCACCAAATGGCTCCGTGGCTGGCACAGATGGTGGCACTGAGGCTGCTGCAGCCAGCAGCCTCCTCCAGCCAAGAGCAGCCGCCCACAGGCAGGGCAGAGGTGCCCATGCCCATCCTCTCCTTGTCTGGGAAGCATCTGAGCTGTTTTGACTCAGCCGTGCACGGCTGGCGCTGGCCCCGCGCCTGCTCCTCACCACTCGTTACCATAGCCAGACCCTTTCCCGGGCCCTTGGGCCTGTGCCCAAGAAAGCAAAAGCAAAACAGCGTCGCCAGGCGTAGCACGGAACGGCCCAGCACGGCCCAGTATCGCCCAGCATAGCCTCGCCACGCTGCCCCGGGGCGGGGGCACCGCGGGCCCCTCCTGCTGTCCCTGCAGCCACATGGACAGATGGTGCCCACTGGCCCTTGCGCCAGGGTTGTTGGTCCCCAGCTCACCGTGCCCGTTGAGGTCCCTTGCCCATCCTCTCTCCCAGCGTGGGCTGGCAGAGCCCCAGGGAGGGTGCAGGGGGATCAGACACCGGCGACCAGCCTGGCACCTGTAGCCTCACCAGCAGAAAGCTCTGTGGTACTGGCACTGCTCCAGTAGAGCGATGCCAAGCTCTCTGTGGTGGCCAGTGCCAAGGTCTCTGCGGCATGGTGCCCTGCCAGCCCTGTCTGCCTGTGGCTTGTGGCTCCCCAGCACCTCCCAGCAGCTGCACCTCAGTGCCAGCCTCCAGAACCGTGCTGGCTCCCTGCCTCTGTGCCATGGGGATAGGGGCTGGTTACAGTGGCAGATGTCCTGTCCTGGTGGCTGCAGCCCCTGCCCCTCTTGCAGGGCCCACAGGTGCTGTTCGAGCCTTGCCCTGTGGCACTGAGGCATCGCCTGGGCCACCAGGGGTTGCTCTGGGGTCACCAGGGGTTCCCTCTGCCCTCGTGGGGCAGAGGGATTGACATACCCAAGCATCAGGCACAGTGAGGGCTCCTGGATAGGTGCTCAGCCATGCCACCCTGGACTAATGCCCCTCTGTATGGATGCCACCGTCACTGCCGAGCTTGGCCACAGGCAGTACCAGGGCTGTGTGCCCACCAGACCCCGCTGCGCCACGCAGCGCCATGCTGTGGGCTTGCCCTGCACCTGGATACCGGCAGGTCTCCAACAACACAAATCCCACACCCCGTAAACATCTTGCCCAAGCCCTGAACATCCCTGTCTGGGCACCCTGCCCCATCAAGCTGGCACCAGTGGGGGCTGTGGCATGACCACCCCAGCACCCCTTTTGCTATCTGCTGTGCCAATTGTTCCTTTGATGCCCACCAAGCACACATGGCACTGGGGAGAGCAGAGGGGGTGCTTGGGGTGAAGTGGGGTGCTGGGCATGGGCATAGCATCTGGGGAGAGGGCATGGGGCTGGTGACAGGCTGGGCAGGGGGGTTGGGTGACTCAAGTGGCAGCAGGGTGGCTCAGGGGTGTTTGGGGCAATTTGGGCTCCGTGTGCATGGGCAAGGACGTGAGCAGGGCTGAGGCAGCAGGAGAGGGTCCTGCCTCCCCATCCCCGCTGCAGCAGTGCCAGCGTCAGGCCAGCAGCTGGGATTCTGGGGTCTGCCAGGCCAGAGGCAGGCAAGGAGGGTGTGCCAGGGAAGAGGAGCTGGGTGGGAGATGCCACAGGCTCGAGGCACAGGGGCACTGTCCTGGCTGTGGGTGAAGAGGAGGTTGTGGAGCGATGGGAGGAGGACAAAGGCTGCTGGGGATGAGAGTGGCATGGGCACGCTGGCATCGTGGAGGGCTCACCATTGCTGTGGTGGGCGCTGCCCAAGCAAACGATGGGCTGACGATGGGCACAGACCACCTGCCCACACCGCAGCCCTTGAGCCCCTCACCGCCCGACAGGGGCATGGCGCAGGCAGGGCAGCAGCGGAGCCACGGGATTGGGTGGTGCCAGCCCCCTGCCAGTGCAGGCGGGTAGCGGGGGGGGTGGGGGGCACGGGGAGGGTTCCTGCCAGGGCAGGGCCCGTGTGTCACGGGGCGGGGGAGGACGAGGCTTTAAAGGTGCCCGGCCGGCGGGCAGCGCGCAGCGCCAGGAGCGGCACTGCGGGCACCCACCAGGCTGCCCCTTGTGCCAGCACCGCCGGCAGGTAGGGGCTGGCAGGGTGAGCGGGGCACGGGTGGGCATCCAGGGGCCCCAGCAGGGGCCTGGGCGGGCGGAGGCGCTCAGGCAGGTCCCGGCTATGCCAGGAATGCGGCGGCATCACCGCGCCCGCAGCACGGCTGGGCCCCGGCCAAGCGCCGGGGTGGGACAGCCGCACGGTGCCACGGCACGGCGGGCACAGCCGGGCGCTGTCAGCGAGCACAGCGGGAGGACGGTCACCCCTGAACCCGGTGTGTGCCAGGAGTGTGATGGGCATCGTGGCCGGGCAGGTGGGGTGGCTGCCAGGGAGAAGCTGGTGCCACATAGCGGCTCTAACGGGCACGGCCGGGCTTGGCATGCCCAGGAGCAGGATGGGGACAATGACAGTGAGGGCAGGTGGGGTGGCTGCCGGGGAGAAGCCGGTGCCATCTTGGGGCTCTGGCAGGCACAGTGGAGCTTGGCGGGCAGGGGGTGCCAAGAAGGGGGCAGGCAGTGGGACAGGGCACTGGCAGCACCATTCTGCAGTACCCAGGAGGTGGGCACACGGTGACATGAGGTTGTCTCACCGTGGGCAGGGTGTGACCCCTGTCCCTCAGCTCTCTGCCCCATGCCAGCTGCCCAATAGGGCAGGTTGGCAGCAGGAGCCCTTCTGCCAGTGGCCAGCAGTGGGACCTGGGTGCTTTGCCCTCTGCTCTGTGCCAGCTGGGCAGGAACCAGAGGGTCTGGGATGTGGGACAGGGTGGGGCTGGGGACAGGGCAGCTGGGAGCAGCTTCCCTCAGAGCTGAGGCCCTCAGAATGCCCTAGGTGCCCCCCTTCCCCCTGTGCCCCTCATCACTGCCCAGCAAGTGGCTCTCCTGGGTACCCCCTGCCCCAGCCTGTCCCACCAGGGACCCTCCCAGCCCAGTCCCGTCCCCCCCAGCAGACGCCTCCACCTGGCCCCAGCTCTTCCAGTAAAACCAGTCCCCACTCCCAGTCCCACCCACGGCCCCCAGCAGCCTCCCCCTGATCCGCTGGCACCAGCAGGTTGGTGACACTGAAGGGGACAACCACCGGTGGGACTCATCCCAGGGGAGTTGGGGCTGCCGTGGGGCTCATCCTGGGGGACATGGGGCAGCCATGTGGAGTCATCCCATGGGATGTGGGGCAGTCCTGTGGGTTCATCCCATGGGACATGGGGGGACTGTGGGAGCTTGTCCTGTGGGATGTGGGGCAGCTGTGGGAGTCTCACGCCATGGGATGTGGGGCACTCATGGGAGCTTGTCCCAGGGGATGTGGGGCAGCTGTGGGATCTCATCCTACAGGTTGTGGGGCAGCCATGAGGGGTTTATCCCATGGGATGTGGGGCAGCCATGAGGGGCTTATCTCATGGGATGTGGGGCAGCTGTGGGGGTCTCACTCCATGGGATGTGGGGCAGCCATGAGGGGCTTATCCCATGGGATGTGGGGCAGCTGTGGGGTCTCACTCCATGGGATGTGGGGCAGCCATGAGGGGTTTATCCCATGGGCTGTGGGGCAGCTGTGGAGTCTCACCCCATGGCCATGGGGCAGTGGTGTCTCCACTCCTCTCCATGTGCTGGGTGCAGGAGGAAGAGCCTGGGCAGTGACTCACACAGGCAGGGAGCTGTGCAGGGGCTGGTGGCACTGGAGAATGCCAACATGGTCCCATGTGGTGCCCACCAGAGACACAGCTCGTGTCAGCACCTTTGCGGTGGGGCAGCGGTGCCAGGGTAAGAGCGTGGCCCCAGGTGCCAAGGTGTAATCCTGTGCCAGGAATGCAGCTGGCACGCTGGCAGTGTGGTTACCAAGAATTTCCACGGGGCTGACGTATTCTGATGAAGGGCAGAAGAGTCCCTGAGCTGCCTCCACCTGCAGCCTCCACCCCAGCCTGGGGGAGGGGGAGGGGGCCTGCCCCAGCCTCCCACCCTCGGGCATTCAGACTGCCAGTGTGTTACAGCTGGTAGTGCCACCCTACTGCCACTGGCCTGCTGCAGTCTGTGATGTGCCAGGATCTTCTTAGGGCCCTCTGGATACCATAGCCCCACCAGTGCTGCCCACCCCTGCGCCCATGGCACAGCCAGGCTGTGCCCAGCTCCTGCCCAGTGCAGCACAACCTCTGCCACCTAACCTGCCAAGCATGGCAGGGCCTGTGCCAGCTAACCTGGGCCCTCTGCCAGGAAATGGCTGTGGGGCCAGAAGCAACTTTGCAGGGTGGGCAGAGCTGGTGGTGAGGTGTTACCAGCCAGCCCCACCATGTGTTTTATGTGGTGCCAGGTGTGAGACCGCACAGCACTGACACCAGTGGGTACACTGCAAGAGGAGACCTCCTCACTGCCAGCCACAGCCCAAGACAGACAATCCAGCATGCCCAGGCCTGGCCCAGGCTGCCCAGGGCAGTGTTGGAGTCCCCATCCCTGGAGGGGTCTCAAATCCGTGGAGCTGTGGTGCTGAGGGCCATGGTTTGGTGGTGCCCTGGCAGTGCTGGGTCAGCGGTTGGGCTCTGTGGGTGGGAGGTCTCTTCCCACCGGAATGATGCCATCATTCCCCGCTGCTGTGGCTCAGGAGGGCCCTTCCCAGAGTCAGGAGCGGTCTCGGTGCCCTTCCCAGCTGCTGTCCCCACCCCTTGGCACTGCTCACCCTGCAAACGCAGCAGCACTGCCCGGGCAGATCCCTGGAGCCGGCGCCTGTTGGGACCTTGCCCCCGGGACAGGCAGCGAGAGAGCAGGGGACGTGGTGAGGAGGTTGGCACAGTCACGGGTGTGGGGTGACCTGGGGTGGGCACAGTGGGGAGGAGCTAGGTGCGCGGAGCCGGAGTGAGGAGCAGGGCGCTGGGCATGGTGCCCGCCGGCACTGGCCCTGTGTTCTTTGCTCCCTGGTGAGATTAGGCAGGGAGGGACCTGGGTCTGTGAGGTTCAGACAGTGAGACATGGCTGCTCCTCACCCCCTGGCAGGATGAGGGTGGAACCAGCTCTCTCCGGGGCTGCTGTGCCAGTTCTGGACCTTGCACATGCAGCAGGGCATGGCACAGGGCAGTGCACAGGGCAGCACCCCCAGCAGCCTGCTCTGGAGCAGCCCCAGGCTGGGCAGCAGGAGCAGGGCAGAGATGATTGGCCTGGACTGGGGGCACTGGGGAGGCCACCCCTGCAGTGTTGGGCTCAGCTTTGGGGCCCTGACTCCAAGAAGAACCTCGAGGGGCTGGAGGTGTCCAGAGAAGGGCAAGGGAGCTGAGGAAGGGTCTGGAGAACTCGAGAGGAGCAGCTGAGGGAGCTGGGGGTGTGGAGCCTGCAGCAAAGGAGGCTGAGGGGAGAGCTTGTGGCTCTCTGCAAGCCCCTGAGAGGAGGCTGCAGCCAGGTGGGGCTGAGATCTCTTGTGCCAAGCACTGGGCCAAGAGGAAGCAGCCTCAGGTTGCCCCAGGGGAGGTTGAGGTTGGGCATGAGGAAGAATTTCTGCCCCTTGAGGCTTGTGCAGGCCTGGCCCAGGCTGCCCAGGGAGGTGGTGGAGTCCCCATCCCTGGAGGGGTTCCCAAGCCCTGGAGCTGTGGTGCTGAGGGCCATGGTTTGGGGGTGCCCTGGCAGTGCTGGGTCACTGCTTGGACTCCAGGAGCTGTTTCTTCCTCCTGCCCATGAGATGTTTCTTTGCTTTTCCCCACATGGAGCATGAGACCAGAGAAGTGTTGTTTTCTCCCTCAGCTTTCTCCTTCTCTCTCCAGAACTCTGAGGGGAGTCATCAGAAGGGTGGAGAGCAGCAGGAGCATGGAGAGCAGCAGGAGCATAGAGACCAGCAGGAGCATGGAGCCAGCCCTGAATGGCCATGCTGGACCCATGTCCCCCTTGAAGGACCTGCCAGCAGTAAACCACCTGTCCCAGGACACATTTCCCTGCAAACAGAAGAAAGTCACTGTTGGAGGGGTGACCGTCATGGATGCTCCTCAGGAGGCCTCAGAGGTGGCCAGGAGCATCGCTGGTGTGTACGTGGAGGCCTCCAAGAAGACAATGAGCTTTTATGATGCCACCAGAGAGCACCTCCTGAGCCTGGACTCAGCGCTCTGCCTGCTGGAGGCTCAGGCTGCCACAGGCTCCATGGTGGACCCAGTGAGGAGCAGGCAGGTCTCGGTGGCAGAAGCTGTGCAGCTGGGGCTGGTGGGGCTGGAGCTGAAGGAGAAGCTGCTGGCTGCAGAGAGAGCTGCCACCGGCTTTGTGGACCCCTACACCGAGGAGAAGATCTGCCTCTACCAGGCCATGCAGAAGGACCTGATGGGGCAGGAACAGGGCACCCGGCTGCTGGAGGCCCAGGTGGCCACCGGGGGCATCATTGACCCCACCAATGGCCGTCGGCTGCCAGCAGATGCTGCCCATCAGAGGGGGTGTCTGAGTGAAGAGCTGAGCCGGCTTCTGGCTGACCCCAGCAGTGAGGAAACCAAAAGGTTCCTCGACCCCAACACTATGGAGCAGGTCACCTACAGGGAGCTCATGAAGAGGTGCATGGTGGACCCAGTCTCAGGCTTCCTCCTGCTGCCCCTGCGGGTCACGTTCCCTGGGCTGGGAGGTAGGGTGAGCAGCAGGGACCTGCTAGACTCTGGCATCATCAGCCCTGAGACCTTCAGGGCTCTGGAGGAGGGAAGAGTTTCCCCCCAGGAGGTGGCAGAGGATGACTCGGTTCAGCGGTTCCTGCGCGGGACAAGCAGTGTGGCTGGCGTCGTCCTGGCCTCCGGTGAGCGCAGAAGCCTCTACCAGGCACTGCAAGAACATCTCCTGGTGCCTGGAGCTGCTCTGATTCTCCTGCAGGTCCAGGCCTCCACAGGTAGTCTGATGGACCCCATAAAGAATAAAAGCTTCACCGTGGATGAGGCTGTCAGGGTAGGTCTCATTGGCCCAGAGCTTCATGAGAAGCTGTCCTCAGCGGAGAGGACCCTCACTGGGTACCGGGACCCCTGCACTGAGGAGATGCTCTCTCTCTTCCAAGCCACCAAGAAGGGCTTCATCCCCCAGAATCTTGGCTTCTGCCTCCTGGAGGCCCAGCTGGCCACGGGGGCATAATTGCCCCAGGTAGGCACCTCCGTGTCCCCCCGAGACAGCCTGCAGGTGGGGACACCTGGACGAGGCCACCAGGCAGCTCCTCTGCAGCCCTGCTGAGGATACCAAGGGGTTCTTCGACCCCAGCGCCAAGGAGAAGCTGAGCTACGCAGAGCTGCTCAAGCTCTGTGTCACCGACCCCAGCACAGGGCTCCTGCTGCTGCCTCTTGGAGGGTCCGAGGGGACCCAGCTCTTCTTTGACCACAGCAGCCAAGCAGCTCTGGAGGACACATGGGTGTCCGTTGCTCTGGGCAGGTTCAAGGGCAAGCCAGTGTCTCTCTGGAAGCTTCTCTTCTCTGACCTCATCCCCAGCGAGCCAAGAGCTGCCCTGGCCCAGCGCTACCTCACGGGGATGCTCTCTGCACAGGAGCTGGGGAAGGAGGTCAGTGCCACCATTGAGGAGATGGCTTCCACTGCTAACATCACCTTTGAAGGGCTGAGGGAGCGAGTGACAGCTGACCAGCTCCTGAGCTCCAAGATCATCAACAAGGACTTGTTTAAGAAGCTGAAGGAGGGAGAAACCTCAGCCCAAGACGTCATCAGCATGGACACCGTCAAGAAGTACCTGCAAGGAACAGGGAGCATTGGGGGCCTGCTGCTGCCTGACTCCCAGGAAAAGATCAGCATCTACCAAGCCAAGAGGAAGGGCCTCCTGCGGCCAGGGACCTCACTGATCCTGCTGGAGGCCCAGGCGGCCACCGGCTTCATCATTGACCCCACTACCAACAGGAGGTACTCAGTGGACGAGGCTCTGAGGGCCAACATCATCGGCCCGGACGTCTACGAGAAGCTGCTGTCGGCCGAGAAGGCTGTCACAGGCTACAGAGACCCCTACTCAGGAGACACCATCTCCCTCTTCCAGGCCATGCAGAAGGAGCTGATTGTCAAGGAGCACGGCATCCGCCTGCTCGAGGCACAGATCGCCACCGGCGGCATCATCGACCCCGTCCACAGCCACCGCATCCCCGTGGAGGTGGCCTACCAGCGCGGCTACTTCGACAAGAAGATGAACTTGATCCTGTCTGACCCCAGTGATGACACCAAGGGCTTCTTTGACCCCAACACCCAGGAGAACCTCACCTACCTGCAGCTGAAGGAAAAGTGCATCACCGAGGCACCCACTGGGCTCTGCCTCCTGCCCCTCAACAGCAGGAAGCAGCAGTTTGTCGACGATGCCACCAGGAAGGTCTTCAGGAGCTCTTGGATGTCCGTCAGGTTTGGGCGGCTCCGCGGCGAGAAGGTCTCCGTGTGGGACCTGCTGAACTCGGAGTACTTCAGCGAGGGCAGGCGTCGGGAGATCTTCAACCACTACCAGCTGAGGAAGGTCACCCTGGAGCAGATCCGGGTCATGCTGGAGGAGGAAATGAAGAAATGGGCTCCCATCAAGTTCTCGGCCATGAGAGGCAGCGTCAGTGCCTACCACCTGATGGAGACTGGCGTCATTGACAAGGTCCTGTTCGAGAAGGTGCTGGAGGGCTCCGTCACACCAGAGCAGGTCCTGCACATGGACTCCGTCAGGAAGTACCTCTATGGCTCAGGCAGCATCGGGGGCATTGTCCTGCAGCCATCAAACCAGAGAATGAGCATCTACGAGGCCATGAAGCAAAACATTGTGGTCCCAGGAGTCGCCCTGCCGCTGCTGGAGGCCCAGGCTGCCACCGGCTTCATCATTGACCCGGTGACCAACCAGAAGCTGTGTGTGGATGATGCCATCAAGGAGGGCGTCATTGGGCCGGAAGTCCATGAGAAGCTGCAGCGTGCAGAAGGGGCTGTGACGGGCTACAAAGACCCTTTCACAGGCAAGAAGATCCCCCTCTTCCAGGCGATGAAGAAGGGCCTGGTGGCTGACAAGCAGGCCATGCAGCTGATGGAGGTGCAGATGGCCACGGGAGGCATCATTGACCCAACATGTGGCCACCATCTCCCCACCGAATCTGCCCAGAAGCGAGGGTGCATGGATGAGGACACCAGCAAGGCCCTTTCCACACCCAGTGACAGGACCAGAGCCTTCTGCGTCCCGGACAGCAAGGAGCCCCTGACCTATGCCGAGCTGATTGAGTGCTGCCAGAAGGATGAGGTCTCTGGCTTCCACCTGCTGCCTCTGGCCCAGCCAGCAGCTCCCAGCTACTCCGACCAGCAGATCCAGCAGATCTTCAAGGAGACAATGGTGACGGAAAAGGGGGTGTCCCTCTGGGAGCTGATCCACTCTGGATACTTCACCGAGGAGCAGAGGAGAGACTTCATGGAGAGGTTCCGCTCCCAGGACATGTCACTGCATCAGCTGGTGGCTCTTGTGCTCAAGCTGGTTGGAGAGATGGAGATGAAAGCCGGCTCCAAGATCTTCTTGGAAGGCTTGAGGGGTGGTGTCCCTGCAGTCTGGCTGCTGGATACCGGCATCATCACCCAAAAGACCTTTGAAGAACTGGCTCAGGGCACGAGGACTCCTGAGGAGGTGGCCGCAATGGAGAGTGTGAGGAGGTACCTGCAGGGCACTGGTAGCATCGCTGGGGTGCTTGTAGAGGCGTCCAAGAAGAAGGTGAGCTTTTACGAAGCTATGAAAAGCAACCTCCTCCTCCCTGGTGCTGCTCTGAGGCTGCTGGAAGCTCAGGTGGCCGCAGGACACCTGACAGACCCTGCCACCAACCAGAGGCTGAGCGTGAGGGACGCTGTAAAAGCAGCTGTGGTTGGCGAGGAGCTCACCGAGAAGCTGCTCCTGGCTGAGCGGGCAGTGACTGGCTACACAGACCCCTACACCGGCAGCTCCATCTCACTGCGCCAGGCACTCCGCAAGGACCTGCTTCCCCTGGCAGATGCTGTGCCCTTGCTGGAGGCCCAGCTGGCCACAGGAGGGGTCATCGACCCCATCCACCACCATCACCTCCCACTCAGGGCTGCCTGCAGATATGGCTTCTACGATGAGGACTTGAACCAAACGCTCTCGCGGGTGGATGACACCACCAGAGTCTTCTTCGACCCCAACTCAAAGGAGAAGGTGACCTACCAGCAGCTGAAGGACAGGTGCGTCCGTGATGCCGAGTCAGGGCTCTGGCTCCTTCCCCTGTCAGAGGAGGCCACATTCTGTGTGGATGAGCAAACCATGGAGGCGCTGAAGTCTGTGACCGTTTGTGTCAACATCGGGCGGTTCAAAGGGCAGACAGTGTCCGTCTGGGACCTTCTCAACTCAGAGTACTTCTCGGACAGCAAGAGAAGAGAGCTGGTGCAGAAGTTCAAGGAGGAGAACACCGAGGTGCTGCGTGAGATTGTAACCATCGTCACCACCATCATCGAAGAGACTGAGGCCCAGGGCAGGAAGTTTGCCTTCCAGGGCCTGCGTAGCGAGTGTCGGCCAGCGACCTCTTCCAGTCCCAGCTGATAGACAAGAAAACCCTCGATGAGCTCAACCAGGGGAAGAAAACGGTCAAAGAGGTCACTGAGATGGAGTCTGTCCGCAGGTACCTGGAGGGCAGCAATTTCATAGCAGGGGTGCTCATCCAGCCAAGCAAGGAGAAGATGAGCATCTACCAGGCCATGAGGAGGGGTATCCTGAGGCCAGGGACAGCTCTGGTGCTCCTGGAGGCGCAGGCGGCCACCGGCTACATCATCGACCCAGAGAAGAACCAGAAGCTGTCAGTGGAAGACGCATTGGATGCAGGCCTGATTGGAGGGGAGGTCTTTGAGAAGCTGCTGTCGGCTGAGAGGGCCGTGACGGGTTACATCGACCCTTATACCAAGGCCCCCATGTCCCTCTTTGAAGCCATGAACCAGGGGCTGATTGTGAAGAGCCACGGCATCCGCCTGCTCGAGGCACAGATCGCCACCGGCGGCATCATCGACCCCATCCACAGCCACCGCATCCCTGTACAGGTGGCCTACCAGCGCGGCTACTTCAACCAGGAAATGAACCAGATCCTCTCTGACCCCAGCGACGACACCAAGGGCTTCTTTGACCCCAACACCCATGAGAACCTCACCTACATGCAGCTCCTGGAGAGATGCATCCAAGACTCTGAGACTGGCTTGTACATGCTGCAGGTGGTGAGGGAAGGAGGAAAGTACTTCTACATCGATGAGGTCACCAAGCAGGTGTTGTGCTCAAAGACCCTCAAAGTGAATGTTGGAAAGTTCAAGGACCAAACAGTTTCCGTCTGGGAGGTCCTCTGCTCCCACTACATCTCAGAGCACAAGCGGAAGGAGCTGGTGATGCAGTACACGTACAAGACCCTGAGTCTGGAAGACCTCATAGCCCTCATCTGCAAGATCATCGAGGACACAGAGCAAAGAGCAGAAGCCCTGAAGGTCAGAGGGCTCCGCGGGGATGTGTCTGTGACAGAGCTGTTCAGCTCTGAGATCATTGACAAGAAAACTCTGGATCAGCTGCAGGATGGCAGCCTCACGCTTGCCAGCCTCACCCAAAGGGACACCATCAAGAGGTATTTGGATGGCACTGGATGCATCGCTGGGGTGCTGCTGCCAAAAAGGCAGGAGAAGATGAGCATCTACCAGGCCCTGCAGAAGGGCCTCCTGATGGAGCAGTGTGCAGAGGGGCTGCTAGAGGCACAGGCAGCCACTGGGTTCCTCATTGACCCGCTGAGAAACCAGAAGCTGCCGGTGGCTGAGGCAGTGGCAGCCGGGCTGGTAGGCAGAGAGCTGCAGGAGAAGTTGCTGCTGGCAGAGAAGGCCGTGATGGGCTACAGAGAGCCTCAGACAGGAGACAAGATCTGCCTCTTCCAGGCCATACGGCAGAAGATGGTGGTCAAGGAGTATGGCATCCGCCTGCTGGAGGCCCAGCTGGCCACCGGCGGTGTCATCGACCCTGTCCACAGCCACCGCCTGCCCGTGGAGGTGGCCTACAGACGTGGCTGCTTGGATGATGACACATTCCTCCTGCTCTCCGACCCAGACCATGGCAGCAAAGGGTTCATAGACCCAAACACCCGGGAGAAGATCAGCTATGGGCAGCTTCTGCAGAGATGTGCCAAAGACAGAGACACTGGGTTATACCTGCTGCAGGTGATGGAGCAGGAGGAGGACTACTTCTACATCGATGAGCAGACAAGAAAGGCCCTCTTGGCCACCAAGGTGCAGGTTCCAGTGGGAAAATACAGAGGAGAGGTCTTGTCCCTGTGGGACATGCTCTGCTCTGAGTACATCACTGAGGAGAAACGGAAAGAGCTGGTGAAGAGATACAAAGAAGAATCCAACCACATTCTCCAGGGCATCATTGAGACGATCCTGAACATCATCAAGGAAAGAGAGGAGGACAGAAGTGATATCTGGTTCCAGGGGCTCAGACAGCAGATAACAGCATCAGAACTCCTCAGTGCACGGATCATCACAGAGGAGACCATGGAGAAGCTCCACAAGGGAAAGGAGACAGCAGAAAACATTGCACAGATGGAGAGTGTCAGAAGATACCTTGAGGGAACTGGAAGTATCGCTGGTGTGCTGGTGCCCTCCAAGGCCGACCCCACCAGGCTGGAGAAGATGAGCATCTACCAGGCCATGTGGAAGGGCATCCTGAGGCAGGGCACGGCGCTGGTGCTGCTGGAGGCACAGGCGGCCACCGGCTTCATTATTGATCCAGTCAACAATCAGAAGCTGTCGGTGGATGAGGCAGTGGCAGCTGGGCTGGTGGGCAGCGAGCTGCAGAGAAAGCTGCTCTCTGCTGAGAGAGCTGTGACCGGCTATAGCCACCCCTGCACGGGGCAGAAGATGTCCCTCTTCCAGGCCATGCAGCAGCAGCTGATCGTCAAGGAGCACGGCATCCGCCTGCTCGAGGCCCAGATCGCCACCGGCGGCATCATCGACCCCGTCCACAGCCACCGCCTGCCCGTGGAAGCTGCCTACCAGCGTGGCTACTTCGACCAGGAGATGAACCAGGTCCTGTCCGACCCCGGCGATGACACCAAGGGCTTCTTCGACCCCAACACCCAGGAGAACCTCACCTACCTGCAGCTGCTGCGCCGCTGCGTGCCCGACCCGGCCACGGGGCTGCTGATGCTGCAGCTGATGGACAAGAGCTCAGTGCTCCACCAGCTGCCAGAGAATGCCCGAGAAGCCCTGCAGAGCACCCGCACCACCCTCAGCCTGGGGCTCTTCCAGGGCCAGAGCGTCACCCTCTGGGAGCTCCTCTTCTCCCGCTATGTCCCTGAGCTCCGGCGTCAGGACCTCTTGCGCCAGTACAAGGCAGGGACCGTCACCATCTCTGACCTGCTCACCCTGCTCACCAGCATTGTCATGGAGGCAGAGGGCCAGGGCCATGCCAATGGCCTGCATAGGGACACTGAAGCTGTGAACTCCAGAAAGGACCAACACCACAAACAGGAGCTGGAGTTGCAGCTGGAGCAGACCCTCAAAGCTTATACCACTGAAGTCCCAGCAGGAGCCTTCCAGGCCACAAAGGTCTCCCTCTGGGAGATCCTCTTCTCAACCTATGTCACTCTTGCCAAGAGGCAGGAGCTGCTGGGTCAGGTGCGGGCTGGCAGTCTGGTACTGGACGAGCTGGCCAGGCGCCTCACCCTGCTGGTGCAGGAGGCCCTGGAGCGCAGCAGCCAGGTCAAGTTCAGAGGCCTCCGCAGGCAGGTGACCGCCTCGGACCTGCTGGACTCCGGCATCATCGACAGGGACACAATGGCCCAGCTGGTGCAGGGCTCCAAGACGGTGCAGGACGTGACCCAGATGGCCTCCGTCAAGCGCTACCTGGACGGCACCGGCTGCATTGCCGGTGTGCTGGTGCCCTGCAAGGCTGACCCCACCAGGCTGGAGAAGATGAGCATCTACCAAGCCATGGAGAAGGGCATCCTGAGGCAGGGCACGGCGCTGGTGCTGCTGGAGGCACAGGCGGCCACCGGCTTCCTGGTCGACCCCCACAGCAACCAGAAGCTGTCGGTGGACGAGGCGGTGGCGGCCGGGCTGGTGGGCGGCGAGCTGCACGAGAAGCTGCTGTCGGCTGAGAGGGCTGTCACCGGCTACAAGGACCCCTACACCGGGGACCAGATCTCCCTCTTCCAGGCCATGCAGAAGGAGCTGATCGTCAAGGAGCACGGCATCCGCCTGCTCGAGGCCCAGATCGCCACCGGCGGCATCATCGACCCCGTCCACAGCCACCGCCTGCCCGTGGAAGCTGCCTACCAGCGCGGCTACTTCGACCAGGAGATGAACCAGGTCCTGTCCGACCCCGGCGATGACACCAAGGGCTTCTTCGACCCCAACACCCAGGAGAACCTCACCTACCTGCAGCTGCTGCGCCGCTGCGTGCCCGACCCGGCCACGGGGCTGCTGATGCTGCAGCTGATGGACAAGAGCTCAGTGCTCCACCAGCTGCCAGAGAATGCCCGAGAAGCCCTGCAGAGCACCCGCACCACCCTCAGCCTGGGGCTCTTCCAGGGCCAGAGCGTCACCCTCTGGGAGCTCCTCTTCTCCCGCTATGTCCCTGAGCTCCGGCGTCAGGACCTCTTGCGCCAGTACAAGGCAGGGACCGTCACCATCTCTGACCTGCTCACCCTGCTCACCAGCATTGTCATGGAGGCAGAGGGCCAGGGCCACAAAACTACCATGGGACAGAAGGCAACACAGGAGGAAGCCCCAGCAAAAGCCAAGAATGCAGGGCCCCAGGACTCCAGGAATGGTGAGACCATAGGTGAGGACCAAGAACGTGAACAGGAACTGGAGCAGACCCTCAAAGCTTATACCACTGAAGTCCCAGCAGGAGCCTTCCAGGCCACAAAGGTCTCCCCTCTGGGAGATCCTCTTCTCAACCTATGTCACTCTTGCCAAGAGGCAGGAGCTGCTGGGTCAGGTGCGGGCTGGCAGTCTGGTACTGGACGAGCTGGCCAGGCGCCTCACCCTGCTGGTGCAGGAGGCCCTGGAGCGCAGCAGCCAGGTCAAGTTCAGAGGCCTCCGCAGGCAGGTGACCGCCTCGGACCTGCTGGACTCCGGCATCATCGACAGGGACACAATGGCCCAGCTGGTGCAGGGCTCCAAGACGGTGCAGGACGTGACCCAGATGGCCTCCGTCAAGCGCTACCTGGACGGCACCGGCTGCATTGCCGGTGTGCTGGTGCCCTGCAAGGCTGACCCCACCAGGCTGGAGAAGATGAGCATCTACCAAGCCATGGAGAAGGGCATCCTGAGGCAGGGCACGGCGCTGGTGCTGCTGGAGGCACAGGCGGCCACCGGCTTCCTGGTCGACCCCCACAGCAACCAGAAGCTGTCGGTGGACGAGGCGGTGGCGGCCGGGCTGGTGGGCGGCGAGCTGCACGAGAAGCTGCTGTCGGCTGAGAGGGCTGTCACCGGCTACAAGGACCCCTACACCGGGGACCAGATCTCCCTCTTCCAGGCCATGCAGAAGGAGCTGATCGTCAAGGAGCACGGCATCCGCCTGCTCGAGGCCCAGATCGCCACCGGCGGCATCATCGACCCCGTCCACAGCCACCGCCTGCCCGTGGAAGCTGCCTACCAGCGGCTACTTCGACCAGGAGATGAACCAGGTCCTGTCCGACCCCGGCGATGACACCAAGGGCTTCTTCGACCCCAACACCCAGGAGAACCTCACCTACCTGCAGCTGCTGCGCCGCTGCGTGCCCGACCCGGCCACGGGGCTGCTGATGCTGCAGCTGATGGACAAGAGCTCAGTGCTCCACCAGCTGCCAGAGAATGCCCGAGAAGCCCTGCAGAGCACCCGCACCACCCTCAGCCTGGGGCTCTTCCAGGGCCAGAGCGTCACCCTCTGGGAGCTCCTCTTCTCCCGCTATGTCCCTGAGCTCCGGCGTCAGGACCTCTTGCGCCAGTACAAGGCAGGGACCGTCACCATCTCTGACCTGCTCACCCTGCTCACCAGCATTGTCATGGAGGCAGAGGGCCAGGGCCATGCCAATGGCCTACATAGGGACACTGAAGCTGTGAACTCCAGAAAGGACCAACACCACAAACAGGAGCTGGAGTTGCAGCTGGAGCAGACCCTCAAAGCTTATACCACTGAAGTCCCAGCAGGAGCCTTCCAGGCCACAAAGGTCTCCCTCTGGGAGATCCTCTTCTCAACCTATGTCACTCTTGCCAAGAGGCAGGAGCTGCTGGGTCAGGTGCGGGCTGGCAGTCTGGTACTGGACGAGCTGGCCAGGCGCCTCACCCTGCTGGTGCAGGAGGCCCTGGAGCGCAGCAGCCAGGTCAAGTTCAGAGGCCTCCGCAGGCAGGTGACCGCCTCGGACCTGCTGGACTCCGGCATCATCGACAGGGACACAATGGCCCAGCTGGTGCAGGGCTCCAAGACGGTGCAGGACGTGACCCAGATGGCCTCCGTCAAGCGCTACCTGGACGGCACCGGCTGCATTGCCGGTGTGCTGGTGCCCTGCAAGGCTGACCCCACCAGGCTGGAGAAGATGAGCATCTACCAAGCCATGGAGAAGGGCATCCTGAGGCAGGGCACGGCGCTGGTGCTGCTGGAGGCACAGGCGGCCACCGGCTTCCTGGTCGACCCCCACAGCAACCAGAAGCTGTCGGTGGACGAGGCGGTGGCGGCCGGGCTGGTGGGCGGCGAGCTGCACGAGAAGCTGCTGTCGGCTGAGAGGGCTGTCACCGGCTACAAGGACCCCTACACCGGGGACCAGATCTCCCTCTTCCAGGCCATGCAGAAGGAGCTGATCGTCAAGGAGCACGGCATCCGCCTGCTCGAGGCCCAGATCGCCACCGGCGGCATCATCGACCCCGTCCACAGCCACCGCCTGCCCGTGGAAGCTGCCTACCAGCGCGGCTACTTCGACCAGGAGATGAACCAGGTCCTGTCCGACCCCGGCGATGACACCAAGGGCTTCTTCGACCCCAACACCCAGGAGAACCTCACCTACCTGCAGCTGCTGCGCCGCTGCGTGCCCGACCCGGCCACGGGGCTTTATCTCCTTCAAGTGCAGAGGAAATAACTTTGGAACCGTCTCCATTTCCCACTTCCTGCTCCGCTGCTGAACCTCCCTAGTGTCAGGAGTCCTTTTTCTGGTTCTTTTGTATCTCTCTTTTATTAAATCCCATTTTACACCATTCTGACCCCATTCAGCGCCTGGACCTGTCCTTCTCTCCCCGTCTTCACACCCACCTCAGGTTCAAGTTCTCCATGGCTTCCTGGGACGTTGGTGAGTTGTCTGCCCACCCTTTGTGCTCTGTCCTCTCTCAGGGAGCTGGAACCAGGCTGGGTTGTCTCAGGTCACCTTGAGGTTGTCCTCATTTTCCCCTCCTAGTTGGCTTTTGTGGTTTTCTTGGGCTTAGGGAGTGAGACAGATGCTCTTTACCCCTCCCCAAAGGAGTGAAAGGAAACGCTCCACGCAGGAAAGAAGTGGCAATTTAACTGGAAGCACTCTCCACCGCTAAATACCACTGTACACAAACAGGCACAAATACTGAGCAATTCACATTCAGCCCAGCTCTCCTGTCTGGGCTTCTCCAAAACACCTCGCTTCCCCCAAACCAGCCCTCCACCACCATACCTCAATATCCCCCCATACCAGGCCTGAACGACTGTGGTGGGTTGAAATTACCCCCCCCCCCCAAGTAATTTGAGAGCGCTACCCCCCAAAATAAAATCACCAGGCTAGGTCCATGAGAAGGAAGTGAAGCTGTATTTACAAGCAAAGCTAAAATCTAGAAACAAGAAATGTCATGAGGATGTACAGAATATTCACGTGGATTTACAATTTGCAACCACACAACGAACCCCCCTGGACAAAACCAGGGGAGGTCTACCAATAGCTTCCCCCTCTCAACCCCCTTCCCCCTGGACAAAGGGCCAGAGAAGAGAGAAACAGAGAGTAGCTTGTTAGTACTTAGCCACAAGAAGAATGCAGCCAAGGTCAGCAAGCCAGCAGAAGCAACCAGCTAGTCTCAACTGGAACAAAGAAACTGAGAGAGAAAGTTTGTTTATACAACTATCTTTATGTTAGTTACCAGACCAATGCCATAAGTTAGACCTTATCACTACTTTCCTTTTGCATCCAGTGCTCATTTCATTTCCATTCTATCACTTTCTGCTCAATCCATGGAAAATTTCCTAGGCATCAGCCTAAAACTGCCACCACAACACAGCTAAAAATCATCCTGCCAGCCCCAGGCCCCACTCCCCTGAATGGCAACAGAGAGCAGTCATGAGACATGAAGATCCAGGCTGCCTACAGGGAGCTCACAAGGGGAGGACAATGTCTTCTCCATCCAGGAGCCAGGGCAGGTCCTGAGCTGGCATGCAGATGGGACACAAACCCAAAGATGCCATGGACACGGTGGGTGCAGAATGAGTATTTGCTGTTTGCCACCAAAAGCAGGTGGTGGAGGAGCAGCAGGGAGAGGGTCTGCACAGGGTGGACACCAAACTGTGGGGACATCACAGAGGCAGGAGCTGCAGTTGCGCCAAGGGAAGGAAAGGCAAGAAGAAGCTCAAGTGCTGGGGCCACCAGAGGAGCTCATGGTGGGAGCTAGGCAGGTGACCACGTCTGGGGAATGCCAGGAGTATGGCAGGAGCAGCTGCTACTGAATTATTCATCCTGGTGGAGCATGCACCAGCTGCAGGAGCTGCAGCAGGACCCAGGAGGAGAGCAGCTGGAGCAGAGCCAGCAGATGATGGCCTAGGCAGGGAAAAGGCCCCCGAGGGAAGAAGCCATGTTGGCCCCAAAGCAGCTCCAGGCCAGCAGCGGAAGCTGGGACAGACTATTTGGGTATTGACCAGCAGAGGTCAGGAGAAAACCGAACGTCAGGAGCAGGAGGGACCGCACCCAGGAGGGGAGAACACACTCCAGTGGCACCCATCCAAAGCCACCACCTTATCTCCAGCCCTACAGCCTGCATCTCTCTGTGCACCAGCAGCATCTCCCACACACTGACCTGCTGGCCACCACCATGGGGCTCCTGGCCCCGGCCCAGGCTTGCATATGTCATAGAGTCACAGAATCCTCTGCTGGAAGAGACCTCAAGGGTCATCTGGTACAACCTCTCCAAGTAAAAGCCTCACCTAGACAAGTGTTCAGTGCTGGGGAACATTTGCTGTGCAGCTCTGTGTCTCCAGAGCTGTCCTCCTCCTCTTGGCCAGGGCAGATCCAGTGACCTCAGCCACTTCCCCATCCTGGCTGCATCCATAGCTGGATCATAGCTGGATCGTGACTAGACCATGGCTGGACCATTGCTGGCTCATGACTGGGTCCATGGCTAGGTTGTGACTAGACCACAGCTAGATCATGGCTGAACCATTGCAAGATCATGACTGGGTCCACAGCTGGATCACAGCTGGAAGGATGTTGTGTCAGCACCCAGCTGAAGGATCAGCCCTCCCCAGCCTCCTGGCACTGAAGCACCCTTGGGAAGCCATTTCCCAGCTCTAATGGGGCCCACAGCTGCTTCAGCTGATAGAGGCATTAGATTAGGTAATGTATGTATTTGATTAGGTAATATATGCATTAGATTAGGTATTAGTATGAAGATTGTATTAGGTATATGTATTAGACTAAGTATTAGTAAAAAAACCATGTCTAGCAGAATATAACAGCAAAATCACTTTGGGATTTGACTCTGCAGCTGTTTGAATCTGACCTTGCAGATGTTTGGTAAACTATTTTAACTATCTTATAATGAGAAGTAGTAGGCCTGAGAAAGTAGCTCATTATCAGGATGCAGGCTTGATAAAACAGCTCATTATCAACTGCCATATAAAGGAAAGTATCTGTCCAAGGATAGGGCTATGACACCTGGCAAGAAGATGACGGAAGGACAAGCAGCCAGAGCAGCTCAGAGGTACAAAGTGAAAAGTACCATCATGATGAAGACTACTTGCTTCATCCTAAGACCCCTACTCATGACCATCAGACAGCTGAAGGAAGGAATTTTGGGGATGGACTATGTAAATAGGTTCTTAGAACTAATTATCTTCACCCCACCCTTTTGTGGAATTATAATGAATATCATAGAATCAGAGAATTGCCAGGGTTGGAAGGCACATCAAGGATCATCTCATTCCAACCCCCTGCCATGGGCAGGGACACCTCACACTGCAGCAGGTTGCTCACAGCCACATCCAGCCTGGCCTGAAAAACCTCCAGGGATGAGGCTTCCACCACCTCCCTGGGCAACCTGTGCCAGTGTCTCACCACCCTCATGGGCAACTTCCTCCTAGCACCCAATCTGAATCTCCCCATTCCTGTTATGATGATGATACGTATGATTTGCCAGTATACAAATCCCTCACTAGCGCTGTTGGGTGTGCAAGCTGTGTGGAGACGCCCCTGCACCGCCCCTGCACCATACCTGCTTCACAGCTCTCCCAGGGCGGTAGAGTTTGTTTCCCCACGTCCCAGCCAGGGCCACCCACACCTTCCGGTAGCTGAGGCTGGGCCACCACCTGCAGCCAGCCAAGCCCCAGCGCCCCGAGGAAGCTGCAGCAGCAGCTGGTGAGTCACAGGGGCCAAGGGACACCCTGTGGCCCTGCGTCCTCCCCGTGGGGTGCGGGGAGGTGGAGGCAGCACGCGCCGGCGGCCCAGACACCCCAAGACCTTCGTGTCACCCCAGGGGAGGCTGGGCGGCCCGGGGACATCCGCCTGGAGCAGGTGATGGTGGCGGTCAGAGCCGAATCGCCACAGGGGATGTTTGTGAGCAGCTCAGGTCACCTCAGCTGCCCCAGGGGAGGTTGAGCATGAGGAAGAATTTCTGCCCCTTGAGGCTTGTGCAGGCCTGGCCCAGGCTGCCCAGGGCAGTGTTGGAGTCCCCATCCCTGCAGGGGTTTCCAAGCCCTGGAGCTGTGGTGCTGAGGGCCATGGTTTGGGGGTGCCCTGGCAGTGCTGGGTCACTGGTTGGACTCCATCAGCTCGAAGGTCTCTTCCACCCCACCCCATCCATGATTCCATGCCTCCAAACAGCACAAAGTCCAGGCTGAAAACTAAGGTCTGCTGAGGAAGGGCTCCTGTGGATGGGACAAAGACTATGGGGACCTGTGCTCACCTTCCCATGAGAAAAGCTGGAGCTCCTGCCCTGGTGCCCTCCCCAGGGCCAAGGTGAGTCAGAGGTGCAGATGTTCCAGTCTGGTGGCACCCACGCAGCCAGGAATGTGCCACCACAGCAGGACACGTGGGAAGGACGGGCAGGGACGCTGAGCCACCCGCACCACGTGTGGCACAAGGGCAGGCACACGCCTCGGCCAGCCAGCCCAAGCCCTCTACAAGCAAGGGCTCCACCACTATATGGTTCATCACCACCTGCTCCATCACTGTGTGCCCTGTGCTCCTGGGCAGGTGTGCCCACAGCAAGGGGCAGGAGCTCACCAGGACTGGAGAGGTTCCATCTCAGGGCCGCTTCAGCCAGAGGCACTGTCCACCACCCACCATCACTGACCACCACTAACCACCTTTGAAGGTTCCTTCCACCCCAACCCATGATCCATGGAGACCTTCAGGGCAGAGGGACCTTGTGCAGGGCAGGCCATTAGCAGTTTTACTGGGCAGCTGAAGAAGGAGATGGTGGCAGAGTCCAGGAGCCCCACACCACCTCTGCACCCTCCAAACCCATCACAGCTCCAGTGAGAGATGCTCTATGCCTTGCTCCAGGGCTGGTCACCATGTCCCAGCTCCTGCCCCTCCACCTGGGCTCCTGGTGCTGCCATGACCCTGTGGGTGGTGCTTGGACCTCTGTTTTGGTTCTGCTCCTGTGGGTGGTGCTTGGACCTCTGCATTTTGGTTCTGCTCCAGCATTTCAGCAGAGGGCAGGGCCACCGTGTCCTCCCCGGGGCGAGGGAGGGAGGATTTAAATCAGGAGCTGGTCCTGGCTGCTTCTCCTGGAGGAGAAGGATCAGAATCTGCTGAGGAGCTCTGGATACTAGGTAGGACAGAGCCTATCTGGAGGGGACACCAGGGCCACCATACAGCCCCATTTTGGGGTGGCACCTCCATGCAATGCCAGGGGTCTATGAGGGCTGTGGGACCTCTCCTGTACTCCAGCTCCTGGTGCTGGAGGGAAGCTGCTGAGGTCCATGGGGTGGTGAGCAAGAGGTCTCCAGGCAGGACTTGGTCCTTGCCAAGGGGGGGGACACAGTGACAGAGTGGCACCAGGGTGGGCTGGAGCTGCTGCTCCATGAGAAGTGCTTTGTGTGCCAGAGCAGATCTGGGCATCAGGATAGAGGAAGAGAGGGACCAGCATGGTGGGGCCCACCTGTGCCCGTGGGCACCAGGGCAGGAGGTTGGTGTGGCGAGTCCTGGCTGGGTGGCAGGATGGTTCAGGACAAGCACCAGGATGGGAGCTGATATGATGCCAGTCCTTGGGGCATGGGCAGGGCTCAGGACCATGGCACCACCAGGCCACTGTGTCTGCTCTGGCTAGAAAACCACTTCCAGTGGGACCTCCTGGTCTGGGCTGTGGTGGCAGCTCTGGAGGAGGCTCAGCCCCTGCCCCAGGAGCTGCAGCCCAGCCCAGCACCAGGAGCCTGATTAGAGCTCAGCTAATGCCAGCTGATGCTTGGGCAACATCCTCCCAGCACAGGGTGGCACCAGGCATCAACCATGCCCCACAGAAGTGTCACCAACTCCAGGGCATGACACAGCACCTGACCAGGTCCAGGACCAAGCGCAGGGAGGGCTCAAGAGCTGGTCCATGGGGTAGAGCTGGCTGGAGAAGAGCCTGGAGTGATGGGCAGGGTCCCCAGCAGAGCAAGGGCTGGCCTGTGACTGGGGAGTGAACCGCTTCCCCTGCTCCCCATCCCCACCAGCATGAGCCCGATATTGAGGCCATCAAAAATCATGAGTCAGGGACTCCAGGACTAGTTTGGTGAAGCCTGAGACCATTAATCCCGATAAGGAGGTGGAGGTGTCATTAGTGCCCCTCCTGGTGAGTTACGGGCCGTGGGTGTGACCACGGACAGGCTGCAGGCTTCCTTCTGCCGCTTAAGGAGGCAGCTGCTGCCCCAGCTGCTGAAGGTTTGCAGGGCTCCCAGAAGAGCCCAGGAGAGGGCACAAGACATCCCTCCAGGATGGCTGCACAGACCCAAGGGAGATCCAGCTCCTGCCAGCACAGAGCTGGAGATAGAGGGTGAGACAAACTGGGGGAAAAGGCACTCCAGGAAAAGTGAGGAGGGGCCTTCATCAGGGGTGCAGAGATGGGACCAGTGGTGATGGGTTTAGACTGGAAGAGGAAGACTTGGACTTGAAATGAGGAAGAAATTCTGCACTGGGAGGGTGTGGAGAGCCTGGCCCAGGCTGCCCAGAGAGGTGAGAGATGTCCCAGCCCTGGAACAATCCCAGGTCAGCCTGGTTGGGGCTCTGAGGAACCTGCTGTGGTTGGAGATGCTCCTGATGGCTGCAGGGGGTTGGACTTGGTGACCTTTGAAGGTCACTTTCAACCCAACCCAGTCTGGGATTCTATGATCTATGAAGCCCAGCCCAGGACTGGAGGGCTTGGCCAGACCATCTCTCTCCCCAATCCTGTTGCTCTAGGGAGCATGGCAGCCCTGCTGCAGGGAGCACTCCTGGTCAGGCAGACCCTCCATAGGCCCTACCCTGTCCCCAGCTGCTGGAACTGGCCAGAATGGTCCCAGGGATGGTGCTGGCAGCAGCTGAGCAGCCCTTGCTGGGACAACGTCCACAGGCAGGTCAGAAGTCACAGAATCCAAGTTCATTGAGTCCAACCATAGACCTAACACCACCATGGTTACACGACCAGCATGGGCCAGGACTACTGCCAGCACACCTGTGGCATCAGACCCTGATTCTGGAGGAGAGTGGCAGGATGAGACCGGAGAGCTCTGCCAACCTGGTGGCCTTAGGACAAGCAGAGCCCAAATAAGATCCATGTGGGTCTCACCATCATTATGACCATTCCCATGTCTCACTTTCTGCCTGGTGGTGTGGGGTTCCACAGCAAGAACAAAGATCTCCATGGACAGTCAGAAGCCAGGCTTGTGGTGCTAGCACCATGCTCACTGCCCACCCATGACCAGCAGTGTGATGGCTGCAGTGGACCAGAGCAGAAGGTGACCTGCAGCAAGTCACTGGTGGCAGTGGTATCAGAAGGCTTCTCACTGGTTCTTGACCACAAGCCAAGTCTGCCAGCCCAGGAGCTCTGAGAGCACAGGGACAGGAGCAGCGTCCATGCTTCCTGCTGGCACCTTGTGACAGCAGCCTGAAAGTAGTGGCTGTGACAGCTGGAGACACAGAAAGCCCAGGAGACCCTGAGTCTCACCAAGTCATAGAATCATAGAGCTGTCAGAGTTGGAATGGACCTCAAGGATCAGCCAGTCCCAACCCCCCTGCCATGGGCAGGGACACCTCACACTACAGCAGGTTGCTCACAGCCACATCCAGCCTGGCCTGAAAAACCTCCAGGGATGAGGCTTCCACCACCTCCCTGGGCAACCTGTGCCAGGCTCTCACCACCCTCATGGGGAACAACTTCCTAACATCCAATCTGAATCTACCCATTTCTGTTTGTTCCATTCCCCCCAGTCCTGTCACTCTCTGACACCCTCAAAAGTCCCTCCCCAGCTTTCCTGTAGCCCCCTGCAGATACTGGAAGTCCACAATGAGGTCTCCTTAGAGCCTTGTCTTCTCCAGACTGAACAGCCCCAACTCCCTCAGTCTGTCCTCATAGGAGAGGAGCTCCAGCCCTCTGAGGTCATCTCCTCTCTCCCCAGACAAACACGGTGCCTGCAGGGACAATGGAGAACCTGTGTGGACGCCCTCAGAACGACGACATGGAAAGCAACCCGGCTGCGGGTGGACACAAAGAGATGGGTGAAGGCAGCTTCATAGCTGGAGTCTTCCTCCAGGGCACGAAGAAGCAGCTGAGCATCTACGAGGCCATGGTGAGGGGGCTCCTGACGCCGGGCACGGCGCTGGTGCTGCTGGAGGCACAGGCGGCCTCGGGGCTCCTGGTGGACCCGGTGAGGAACCGGAAGCTGTCGGTGGCCGAGGCGCTGGCCGAAGGCCTCATTGGCAGGGACTTCCACCAGAAGCTGCTGTCTGCTGAGGGGGCGGTGGCAGGGTACACGGAGCCCTGCACAGGGCAGAGGATGTCCCTGCTCCAGGCCATGCGGCGGGGCCTCATCGTCCGGGAGCACGGCCTGCGCCTGCTCGAGGCCCAGCTGGCCACCGGCGGCATCATCGTCCCCGGCCACGGCCGCCTGCCCGCCGAGCTGGCCTGCCAGCGCGGGTACCTGGACCCGGAGCTGTGCCAGTGTCTGTGTGACCCCAAGAACCAAACCAGGAGCTGCTTCGACCCCAACACCCAGGAGAACCTCACCTACCTGCAGCTGCTGCGCCGCTGCATGCCCGACCCGGCCACGGGGCTGCTGATGCTGCAGCTGACGGACAAGCGCTCCGTGCTCCACCAGCTGTCGAAGGACGCCCGAGAAGCCCTGCAGAGCACCCGCACCACCCTCAGCCTGGGGCTCTTCCAGGGCCAGAGCGTCACCCTCTGGGAGCTCCTCTTCTGCCGCCACATCCCCGAGCTCCGGCGGGAGGAGCTGCTGAGGAGATACAAGGAGGGGACGGTCACCATCCCGGAGATGGTCACCATCCTCACCACCACCATCGCCGGGGCTGAAGAGCAAAGAGGGGATCTGAGCTCATCCACAGCCAGACCCACCCCTGAGGCGGGACCCTCACAACCAGCCCAGGAAATGCAGTCCCAGGAGCAACAGCTGAGGAAGTCCTTGAAGTCTGCAACCATCTCGGTCACTGCTGGGGAGCTCCAAGGGCAGAACGTCTCCCTGTTGGACCTGCTCTTCTCCAGCTACGTCCCTCAAGAGAAGCGGCAGGAGCTGCTGGAGCTGTACAGAGCAGGCATCCTGACCACAGAGCAGGTGGCTACCGTGGTCACCACCATCCTCAACAGGACAGAGGCTGCAAATGCCAGCACCAGAAGTCCACACGCAGTGGCGCCAAAGGCAGGGGACGATGGAGAGGAGTTCTCGACACAAGACAACATCCTGAAGTCCACCACCATTGAGGTACCAGCTGGGGAGTCCCAGGGCAGGCAGGTCTCTGTGTGGGAGCTGCTCTTCTCCAGGTATGTTCCCGAGGAGAAGAGGCAGGAGCTCCTGCAGCTCTACCATGAAAGGCTATTGACTCTGGAGCAGATGACAACGGTGGTCACCACGCTGGTCAAGAAAAAAGCATCTACGAGAAGGAAGTTCCAGGTTTCAGCCAAGGCCTCCAACAAGGACACCGTGCCACCAGCAGAGCAGGATGGTCAGGACTCCTCCAAGGAGGAACCTTGGAAAACAGCCTTGAAGACCACAGTGGTTGACATGGAGGTTGGAGAGTTCCAAGGCCACAAGGTCTCTGTGTGGGACCTGCTCCACTCCAAGTACATCCCTGAAGAGAACAGGAAGGAGCTGCTGGAGCTCTACCAAGCAGGAGAGCTGACCCTGGAGCAGGTGAAGATGGTGGTCAGCACCATCGTGACCAAGGCAGAAGCAGCAAGAGCAGAGCAGTCAGCAAGTGAGAGAGATCCAAGAGAGGAATCAATGGCTGTAGAAGCTGAGGACACTCATGTGCAGGACAGGACCTGGGAGGAGACCCTGAAGTCCACCACAGTTGGGATATCAGTGGATGAGTTCCAGGGCAGGCAGGTCTCTGTGTGGGAGCTGCTATTCTCTGACTACATCCCCGAGGAGAAGAGGCAGGAGCTCCTGCAGCTCTACCGTGCAGGGACATTGGCCTTGGATCAGATGACAACGGTGGTCACCACGCTGGTCAAGAAAAAGCATCTACGAGAAGGAAGTTCCAGGTTTCAGCCAAGGCCTCCAACAAGGACACCGTGCCACCAGCAGAGCAGGATGGTCAGGACTCCTCCAAGGAGGAACCTTGGAAAACAGCCTTGAAGACCACAGTGGTTGACATGGAGTCTGGAGAGTTCCAAGGCCACAAGGTCTCCGTGTGGGACCTACTCCACTCTAAATACATCCCTGAAGAGAACAGGAAGGAGCTGCTGGAGCTCTACCAAGCAGGAGAGCTGACCCTGGAGCAGGTGAAGATGGTGGTCAGCACCATCGTGACCAAGGCAGAAGCAGCAAGAGCAGAGCAGTCTGCAAGCGAGAGAGGTCCAAGGTCAATGGTTGTAGAAGCTGAAGACTCTCATGTGCAGGACAGGACCTGGGAGGAGACCCTGAAGTCCACCACAGTGAAGATGACAACAGATGAATCCAAGGGCAGGCAGGTCTCTGTGTGGGAGCTGCTCTTCTCCAGGTACATCCCTGAGGAGAAGAGGCAGGAGCTCCTGCAGCTCTACCGTGCAGGGTCCCTGCCCCTCCAGGAGCTGGTCAGCATCACGGTGGGCAGCCAAAGGCACCTTCCCCAGCAGACCATGGATCTCCTGCAGTCCGAGGGCTCCTACATCACCCTCGGCCAGTTCCAGGAGCAGAAGGTATCCGTGTGGGAGCTGCTCTCCTCCCAGCAGGTCTCCAAGTACCAGCGAGAGGCCCAGCTGGACTCATACGGCAGCAGGGGGCTGACGGTCAACAAGATCACCATCACCACCACCGTCATCACCCGCCCGCAGCGCCACTAGGGACGGGCACCGGGGACACCCTGCTCTGCACCGGCTGGGCAGGGGGTAGGCACCTGCTTAAACCTCGGGTATCTCAATTACTGCTTTGGTGGAGCTTCTTTTGGCCGACTGATCTCTCCTGGAGGGTCCAGGAGGGCTTGGCACCATGGCCTTCTGCTGTGCACTGACAAAGCAGAAACTGCCATCTAGAGTCACAGGGTGGGATGGGTTGGAAAATACCTTTGGGATTATGGAGTCCAACCAGTGACCCAGCACTGCCAGGGCACCCCCAAACCATGGCCCTCAGCACCACAGCTCCACAGCAGGGAAACCCCTCCAGGGATGGGGACTCCAACACTGCCCTGGGCAGCCTGGGCCAGGCCTGCACAAACCTCAAGTGGCAGAAATTGTCCCTCATGACCAACCTCAACCTCCAATGAGGCAATTTGAGGTTACTTCCTCTTGGCCCAACACTTGGCACAAGAGATCTCAGCCCCACCTAGCTCCAGCCTCCTCTCAGGGACTTGCAGAGCTGGAAGGTCTCCCCTCAGTCTCCTTTGCCCCACGCTCCACACCCCCAGCTCCCTCAGCTGCTCAAGTTTTCCAGACCCTTCCCCAGCTCCCTTGCCCTTCACTGGACACCTCCAGCCCCTCGAGGTCCTTCTTGGACTCCGGGGCCCAAAGCTGAGCCCAGCACTCCAGGGGTGGCCTCCCCAGTGCCTGCAGTCCACGGGCACCATCCCTGCCCTGCTTCTGCTGCCCACCCTGGGGCTGCTCCAGGCCAGGCTGCTGGTGGCCTTCATGGCCACCTGGGCACATACTGGCTCCTCTCCAGCCACTGTCACCAACCCCCCAGGGCCTCTTGCTATAGCACAAGGCACACACCACAGCACATGGCACCACCTGGCACACAGCACACCGTGGCACCCAATAACAGCCCTTTATTACTATACCACCACTGCCATCCCCCATGCCCCCCAGTGCCAGTGTCAGTCCCCGAGCGCTTGGCTGGCCTGGCACAGCCTCTCCCTCACCACAGCATCCAGCACGGCGTGCAGTGCCCGGCAGGCTGACAGCGCCGCCTCCAGTGCCAGCTCCAGGCGCTGCTGGTGCAGGCGGGCGCTGAGCTGCAGCAGGGCGATCTGCCCCGAGGCTGGCAGCAGTGCCAGTGCCAGCTGCGGACCCCCAGCCGCCTCCTCAGGCCAGCTCAGGTCTGCCAGCGCCGTGTCTGCCGCCAGCCCAGCCGAGCTGGCACAGACAAAGTCCTTCATAGGGATGCCAGCGTCCATCAGTGCCAGCGTGGCTGCGTTCACGCCTGCGCAGTAATTGCCACCGTCCGCTTGGAGGATCTGTGGGCACATGGGGAGGGGATGGCACCCAGGGGTCTCCCACTGGTGTCCCCTCCCTGGCTTCCTCAGGTGTCCCCTGGGAACACTCCCCATGGCACCAGGTGTGCCACTCCAACATCTCCCCCAGCATCCCTAGGTGTCCACCACTGGTGTGTGTCCCCCACCTCTGGTGACCCCGTGTGTCCTCACCAGTATCCCAGTGTCACCAGCACACCCCAGTGCTTCCCTAGTGCCTCCCAGCGGCCTCCAGTCC
Source organism: Picus viridis (assembly GCA_033816785.1). Taxonomy (NCBI): domain Eukaryota; kingdom Metazoa; phylum Chordata; class Aves; order Piciformes; family Picidae; genus Picus; species Picus viridis. The sequence continues at coordinate 27,779,420 of CM066572.1, forward strand.
CATCCCAGTGCCCCCTCAATCCCTCCCAGTACTCTCCAGTGCCCTCTCAATGCCCCCAAGCCCTCCCAGTGCCCCCCCCCCCAGTCACCACCCAGTGCTCCCCCAGTCCTTCTCTCTATTTCCCAGTGCCTAGCCACTGCCCTCCTAAGGCCTCCCAGTCCCTTCCAGGAAACTCTCAGTGCCGCCTAGTGCTCCCCCTTGTCCCGTCCAGCACGCTCCAGTCACCTCCCAGTGTTCTACCAATACCTCCCGTGCCTCCCAGTAAGCTCTCAGTGCCTCCCAGTACCTCCTCAGCCCGTCCCAGTACCCCGGGTCACCTGTACGTAGATGTCTATCTGGGAGCGGGGGTACAGCTGGGTCAGGATGGCGGCCTCGAAGGTCTGCCGGAGGTGCAGCGCCAGCTCCGCCGTCTGTCGGTCGCCGTGGGGGGGCCGCCGCCGCCGCTCGCCGGTGCTAAAGGCGGCCAGGCTGTACTGGCAGTGCACCAGCGCCCGGTCCGGCAGCGCCCGGCTCCGGGAGCCCCGCAGCTGGAAGAGCACCGGCACCCGGTGAGAACGGGGGAACTCCGAAGGGAAACGGAACCCAAGGGCCCCGGGGTGGGGTGTCAGGCCCAGAGGGGAAAGGAGCCGAAGGGTCCCAGAGGGGATTAGGCCTAGGGGGCTCAAGGCCGGGGAGGTTCAGGTCCAGGGGAAACGGAGGGGCCCGGGTCAAGCCTCGGGTCGGGGGTCAGGGCCAGAGAGGCCAGGCGCAGGGAAGCTGGGAGACCTTTGGGGGGGGGGGGGGGGGGGGAACGACACGACACGGACAGGCCTCGAGGTAACGTAGGACCTCGAGCTAACGGAGGGTCGCAGGCAGCTCAGGCCCGGTGCTGCTCACCTCATGGGGCCCGTAGACAACGGCCAGCACCTTGGTGTTGCCTTGCTCGATGTATGCCGAGCCGTCGGCCTGCTCGAACACGCCCATGCGGGCCCGCACCTTACGCAGCTCACTGGGCCGCCGCCCGTCCAGCCGGTACCCCTCATCCGAGAGCAGCTCAGCCGCCGCCATCTTCGCGCCGTGCCGCGCCGCGCCGGGCTCCCGGCATGCACGGTGCGGGGGCGGGACGGCGGCGCCTCAGAACACGCCCCACAATGTAAGAGCCAATGAGGGCGTGAGATGAGGCCACGCCCCTAACTGAGGCCACGCCCTGCCCTGGCGGCACGCCTGCGGCGATGATACTCTTTCCAGTGCCCGCCAGTAGCTTGCTAGTAACCTCTCGGTGCTTCGCAGTGGCCTCTAAGTCCTTCCCAGCACACCCCAGTCCCTCTCTAGTGCCCCTCAGTTCCTCCCAGTGCTCCACGGCGCCTCCACAGCGCCTCCTAATACTTCACAGTTCTACCCAGTACTCCACAGCTCCTCCCAGTACCCACCAGGTTATGTCCCCGCCCCCTGTCCGCCAATCACCTCCCGAGATCCCGCCCCCCAGCGTTGTGGCACTGCCCCCGACGACAACGCCCCCGCTCAGGCCCCGCCCTCCGGGGGCCGCTGCTCGGCGCTGTCCGGGCAGGAGCGGCGGAGGGAGCGGGTGCGGCGGGGGCCTATCGGGACGGAATCGAGCCCAGCTGAGCTGAACCGAGCCCTACGGTATCGTACCGGATCATACCAAGCCGTACCGGGTCGTTCCGGGCTGTACCGGGCCGTCCGGTGCCGTACCGTGTCATACGGTACTATACCGAGCGGTACCGTACAGTGGCCGTACCGAGCCGTACCGGACCGTACGGATCCGTATCGAGCCGGACCGGACCGTCGCCGCGCCGTCCGCCGTCCGGTCCCGTCCCGAGCCGTCCGGTCCAGTCCTGTCCGCTCCGGTCCCGCTATGGCGGCGGCTGCAGCTCCTCTTCCCAGTGGGTTCCAGTTCGCCATCGATCGCGGCGGGACCTTCACCGACGTCTTCGCCCGGTGCCCCGGAGGCCGCGTTCGCGTCCTCAAGCTGCTCTCCGAGGACCCCGCTTACGATGACGCCCCCACCGAGGGCATCCGCCGCGTCCTGGAGGAGGTGCGGCCCGGGGGCACCCCCGGGACGACTCCGGGACCCTTCTGGGACCCCCGACACCTCCCCAGGACGTCGCTGAGACTCCCCCTGGGACCTCCCCGGGACACCCCCGGACCGCTGAGACCCTCCCCCCAGAACTCCCGGGACACTCTCGGGACTGCTTGGATCCTGCTGAGACTCCCCGGAACAGCCCCAGGACCCCTCCCCGGAGCCCCTGGGAACCCTCCCCTGGGACACCCGAACTCTGTTGACTCCCTGCCCCGGGACCCTCCTCTCTGGGGCACTCCCGTCCTCCTCCCACCCACTCTCCCAGGGACTCTGACCCGGGACCCTCCCCGGGATCCTCCCCCAGGATCTCATCCTGGGACCCCCAAACCTGGGCACCCTCCTACTGAGAGCCCCCCCCCGGATCCTATCCAAGACGTCCTCCACCCCAAGGCCCTCCAATGTCCCACATGCCCCAGCACCCCAGACCCTGTGCTCACCCTGGGACAGGGAGGCCATGGGGCTGGGGGGCTGTGGTGGGACTGCAGAGCTGTGGTAGGGCTGGGGGTCAATAGTGGAGCTGTGGGGTCAGAGATCCATGGTGGCCATGGTGATCCATGGTCTGTGGTGGGGCTGGGGGTCCATGGTGCTGTCACAGGGATAGGGGACCATGGTAGACCTATGGGGTTGAGGGTCCATGGTGGGGCTGAGGGTCTCAGGTGGGATTGGGCATCCATGATGGAGCCATGGGGCTGAGGGGCTGTGGTGGGCATGAGGGTCTGTAGTGGGGTCATGGGGCTGGGGTCCCATGGTAGAGCTGTGGGGCTGAGGGTCTATGGTGGAGATAGAGGTCTGTGGAGGGTCTTGGGGTCCATAGTGGGGCTGTGGAGCTGATGCCCGCGGTGCTGGCAGGAGACAGGGGTGCCGGTGCCACGGGACCAGCCCCTGGACACCTCTGGCATCGAATGGATCCGCATGGGCACCACGGTGGCCACCAACGCGCTGCTGGAGCGCCAGGGCGAGCGCCTGGCACTGCTGGTGACCCGTGGCTTCCGTGACCTCCTGCACATCGGCAGCCAGGCCCGGCCCCACATCTTTGACCTGGTGAGGCCTGGCACCAACACTGGCACCACCATGGCACCCACTGACTGCTGTGGGGTTGACGTGGCAGCTCCCCATGGCCCATACCACATGGGGTTGAGGTGGCACATCCCTGTGACCCATGTCATCTGGGACTGGGATGGCACATCCTGGTGTGACCAACACCATCAAGGCTTAGACTGGCATGCCCCTGGGACCCACATGGTGCCATGCTGTGGTGGCACATCCCTGTGACCACACTGTGCCATGCTGTGGTGGCACATCCCTGTGACTACATTGTGCCGTGCTGTGGTCGCACATCCTTGTGACCCACTCTGAGATTGGGGTGGCACATGCCTGTAATTCACACTGTGCCATGCTGTGGTGGCATATCCCTGTGGCCCACATCACCTGGGCTCAAGGTGGCACATCTCCCTGCCCCACAAGGTGCTATGTTGTGGTGGTATGTCCCTGTGACCCACACCACCCAGGCTCAGAGTGGTATATATCCCAGCCCCGTGCTCTCCTGTGCTGTGGTGCCATGTGACCCACACTGCCCGGACCCGGGCTGGCACCGTGTCCCTGTGACTGCCGAGGCCGAGGGCACTGCGTCCCCACATGACCCACGTGGTGCCGGCTCGGGCTGGCACGTCCCCGTGTGCACCACAGAGAGGGGGGTCGGGGCGCTGCATCCCCATGTGTCCCACACCGGCCGGGCTCGGTGGGGCCCAGCTCAGTGTCCTCTGCCCGTCGCCGATGTCCTTGGCGCGGGTGGCAGCGGGAAGTCACCGGATCCCGGGCACTGCGTCCCGTGAGCGCCGCTGGGTCGCGGCCACGGCCCGGCGCCAACCATGGCCATGTGCCAGTGCCCGCGGACGGCTGGGAGCCAACGGCGGCCAGGCCACCGTGTCCCCGGGCGGGTGGCATGTCAGGGGCTGCCTGCTGCCCCCGGGTGACACCCCCGTGCCACTGCAGGAGGTGGCAGTGCCAGAAGTGCTGTACGAGGAGGTGATCGAGGTGGACGAGCGGCTCATCCCACACCAGCCCGGCTGCCAGCTCCCGGGCACCGAGGCCATGCCGCTGCTGCAAGGTGGGCATCGGCACCGCCATGGCATGGGCGGGAGGAGGACACACACTAGGTGGCACAGTGGACCCCCTGGCTGTCACCCCCTGGCTTGTCCCCAGGCTCGACGGGAGGTGCCCTGCAGGTGCAGTGCCCGCTGGACCTGGCAGCGCTGCGGCAGGAGCTGGAGCGGGTGCTGGCGCGGGGCATCACCAGCCTGGCCGTGCTGCTGCTGCACTCCTACGCGTGAGTGCCAGGGGGCATGGGGGCCACGGTGGGGTGGGTGAGACACGGCCAACCCATACCGCGGTGTGTCCCCCCGGCAGCTGGCCCGGGCATGAGGAGCAAGTCGGGGCACTAGCCCGAGAGCTGGGCTTCCAGCACGTGTCGCTGTCATCGGCCGTGGCGGGCATGGTGCGGGCAGTGCCACGCGGGTACACAGCCTGCGCAGATGCCTACCTCACCCCCTGCATCCACCGCTACCTGCGCAGCTTCCGCGCCGGCTTCACTCGCCAGCTGCAGGTCAGTGTGCCCAGCGGCACCCCATGGTGCCCAGCCCACCAGGAAGCCCCTATGGGTGCCCATCCTGCTGCAGCCCCACTCCCATGGGCACCTGTTCCACCAGAACTCCTCATCGGCACCCACCCCATTGGGAGCCCTGGTGGGAACCCATCCCATTAGGACTCCCATGGGCACCCACCTCATTGGAACCCCCACGGGTACCCACCCTTCTGCGACCCACCATGGGCACCCATCCCATTAGGACCCCCATGGGCACCTATCCCGTTAGGGCCCCCACTATGAATACCCACCCTGTTGGGATGCCAATGGGCACTCATCCCACCAAAATCCCCGTGGGCACCCATCCTATTAGAGGCCCCATGAGCACCCACCCTGCTAGAACTCGCCACGGTCACCCATCCCACCGGGACACTTCACGGGCACTCATCCCATGGGCACCCATCCCATTGGAATCCCCACGGGCCCCCACCCTGCCAGGATCCTCCATGGGTGCCCACCCCGTTGTGACACCCCCATGGGTACCCATCTTACTGGGACCCCTGATGGGAGCCTATCCCATCGGAACCCCCGCAAGCACCCACCCCACATGCCCACCCCTGGGTGCCCATCCCGTGCCCGCAGGAGGTGCCGGTGCTGTTCATGCGCTCGGACGGGGGCCTGACACCCATGCAGCACTTCAGCGGTGCCCGCGCCATCCTGTCGGGCCCAGCGGGCGGCGTGGTTGGCTACGCTGTCACCACCCCCGTGCCCATGCCCAGCCCGTCATCGGTTTCGATATGGGAGGTGAGCGGGGCTGGAGGGCGGGGGGGGGGGGGTAGGGGGCAAGGTGGGCAGAGGTGCCAGCAGAGCTCAGCTGCGCGTTCCCAGGGACCTCGACCGACGTCAGCCGTTTCGCGGGTGCCTACGAACACGTCTTCGAGGCCACCACCGCTGGCATCAGCATCCAGGCACCGCAGCTCGACATCAACACCGTGGCGGCTGGGGAGGCTCCCGCCTCTTCTTCAGGTGGGTGGGGGGCACTAGGCACCCATGGGTGCCTCAGCAGCGTGGTGGGACTTGGCAGAGCCTGGGCTTGGCTCGGCTGTGGTGGATGGGTGGGACGAGGGGACTTGGCAGAACCTGGTCATAGCGCAGCCAAGACGCTGCTGCTCCCGCTGGCATCTCCCCTCCAAAACCAGGCTCTTTGTGGTGGGTGGCTCGTGTGCCCTGAGCATCCATGGGTGCCTCAGCAAGGCACAGTGGGGCTTGGCAGAGCCTAGGTGCAGCTTGGCCATGGCACAGCCGGGTCCCTCCTGCTCCCACCAGCGTCTCCCCTCCAGGTCCGGGCTGTATGTGGTCGGCCCGGAGTCAGCAGGTGCCCATCCTGGCCCAGCCTGCTACCGCAAAGGTGAGTGCCCGTGGTGCCAGCATTGTGCCAGGGTGGGGGTCAGAGGGTGCCAGGGTGGTCCTTGTGTGGTGCCAGCGGGTGCCAGCACCCTCACCATGCCCATGCGGGTACAGGGGGTCCGCTGACCGTCACCGATGCCAACCTGTGCCTGGGCCGCCTGCTGCCCGAGTTCTTCCCACGCATCTTCGGGCCGGGGAGGACCAGCCCCTGTGCCGCGAGGCGGCGGCGCGGGCGTTCCGCGAGCTGGCCGCCGCCATCGACGCCTTCCACGCCGGCACCGGCGCCGCCGCCCCGCGCCAGCCGCTCTCCGTGGAGGAGGTGGCCATGGGCTTTGTACGGGTGGCCAACGAGGCCATGTGCCGGCCCATCCGCGCCCTGACGCAGGTGGGGTGGCACCGACGGGTGGTGGGGACCAGGGGGTGGTAATGGCACCCCATGAAGATGCAGGGACCCCAGGGTGGCGGTGGAATCGCGGGGAGATGGTGGGGACCACAAGGTGACAGTGGGACCCCAAGCAGCTGGCAGGGACCCCAGGGTGACAGCAGGAACCCAGGGAGGTGATGGGGACCCCATGATGACAGCAGGGCCCAAGGTGACAGCAGGACCCCAGGGAGATGATGAGGATCCCCAGAATGACAGCAGGACCCCAAGAAGCTGGCAAGGACACCCAAAGGGCCAGCTTGACCCCAGGGTGACAGGAAGACTTCGAGGACCTGGCAGAGACCCCCAAGGTGCCAGCAGGACCCTGGGGAGATGGGGTGCCCAAGCTGCTGGTGGGACCCCAGGGGACCGGTGGGGATCCCAAGGGTGGCCTCAGGCTAGGGGGGACATCCCACGGGTGCCAGTGTCAGCATCTGGCAACGTCCTCCTCCCTTCCAGGCTCGGGGCCACGACACCGCCCGGCACGTGCTGGCCTGCTTCGGGGGCGCGGGTGGGCAGCATGCCTGTGCCATCGCCCGTGCCCTGGGCATGGCCCACGTCTTCATCCACAAGTGGGTGCTGCTGGGGGCACTTGCAGGGGGCTGGGGACACTGGGCTGGGGGCACATGGGAGGTCCCCACCATCTCTCTGAGGTTCCACTGTTCTGTTGTCCTTCCACTGGCACCGCTGAAAGGGGGTTGCCTGGCTGCTGGGTTTAGGGGTGCCCGTGGGTGTGGGGTTAGTGGTGTGCCTATGGGGTCTGGGGATACCCTTGTGTGGGGGTGCCCCTGGGTATGTGTTGTGGGATGCCTTTGGTGATGAGTCTGGGGGATGCCCATGGATGCAGGGTTGGGGGATGCCCCTGGGTGCTGGTTTTGGTGGTTCCCCTGGGTGTGGGGTCTGGGGGTGCCCCTGGGCATGGGCTCTAGACATGGGGAGCTTCCTTGTCACCAGCCCTACGGGTGCCCCTGTGGGTGGGTCCGGGTGCAGTGGCAGCGCTGGCACCAGCTGGCATGGCCACGGCACAGGTACAGCGGGGTGCTGTCAGCCTACGGGCTGGCGCTGGCAGATGTGGTGCACGAGGCACAGACCCCCTGTGCCCTCCGCTACGAGCCGGCTGCCTTTGCCCAGCTGGACGAGCGCATCGCCACGCTGGAGCGACAGTGCCAGGAGGCGCTGCGGGCACAGGGCTTCACCGGGTGAGCGCCGGGGGCGCCAGAATGGGCACCAGGATGGGCAGGGGGTGGGCACCCCTCCAGCACTGACAGGGCTGTGGCACAGGGAGCAGATCCACACGGAAGCCTTCCTGCACCTGCGCTACGAGGGCACCGACTGCGCCCTGATGTGCTCTGCCAAGGGGCACCCACCCACTGCCAGCTCCTGCCGTGCCGGTGACTTCTACACTGCCTTCACCAGCCGGTTCGTCTTGGCACTGCCAGCCCCTTAGCCAGTGCTGTAATCCACCTCCCAGCACTACCATCCTTCTTCTGGCACTGCCATCCCTGCCTGGCACTGCCATCCCTGCCTGGCACCACCATCCCTCATTACAGTGCTGCACCACAATCCCTGTCCTGGCACCACCACCCTCATCCTGGCACTGCCATCCTGCTTCCCAGTGCCATGATCCCCATCCCAGCGCCACAGTCTTTGTCCCAATGCCATGACCCTGATCCTGGCACTACTGTACCCATTCTGACACCATGATCCCACACTGGCACCAGACCCCCATCCTGGCACCATGAATCACATCCTAGCACCATAATCCCCATCCCAGCACTGTGACTTCCACCACAGCACCACGACCCCCATCCTGGCACCATTACCCCCACCCCATCCCCATGACTCCCATCCTGGCACCGTGACCCCCATCCTGGCACCATGACCCTCATCCTGACCCTACTACCCCATGCCCGGGGGTCTCCGGTGCCCACTTATTGCATGCCCCCACAGGTACCAGGTGGAGTTTGGCTTCACCATCCCGCAGCGCCCGGTGCTGGTGGACGACGTCCGGGTGCGGGGCACTGGCACCAGTGGCATCCGCTGCGAGACCCCCTAGCACCCAGTGGGAAACCGCCCCGCGTGGAGACGGTCAGACGGGAGACTGGGAGGGACTGGGGGTGACCTGCTGTGACAGTGGGACCCCGAGGGAGATGGGGGAAGCCCCAGGGAGATGGTGAGACCCTGAGTACCCCAAGGTGATAGCAGGACCCCAAGGGAGATGATGGGGACCCCAGGGGGACAGCAGGATCCTAAAGGAGGTGATGGGGACCCCAAGGTGACAGCAGGACCCCAAGGGAGATAGTAGGAACCCAAGAACCAGTGGAGTCTGGAAGGGACTGGGGGACTCTGGGGTGGGGCTGGGGACATTAGGGGTGACCTGCTGTGGGGCTGGCCCCACAGGTGACCCAGTGCTACTTCGAAGGGGGGTACCTGGAGACCCCGGTGTTCCTGCTGCAGGACCTGGCCTGTGACCACAGCATCCCTGGCCCTGCCATCCTCATCGACCAGAACAGGTGGGGACACCAGAGGGACCCCAGGGTGACAGTGGGACCCAAGGGACATGGTCAGGACTTCAGGGAGCTGCTGGGGAGCCCAAGGATCTTGTGGGACCCCAGGAAGCTGATGGAGACATTGGGGTGACATCAGGACCCCTAGTTGCTGGTAGGGACTCCAGGGTGACAATGGGACTCCGAGGAGATGGTGCGGAACCCCAAGGAGCTGGTGGGACCCTCGGGTGGTGGTAAGGACCCCTAGGAGCTGGTGGGGACTCTGTTGGCCTGGTGGGACTCTGAGGAGCTTGTGAGGACCCCAGGGCACTGGTGAGGACTCTGAGGAGCTGATGGAGGCCTCAAGGAGCAGATGGGAACCCCGAGGAGCTAGTGGGGACTCTGGAGAGCTGGTGAGAACCCCAAGGACCTGGTGGTGACCCTGGCTAGGTGGTGAGGACCCTGAGGAACTGATGAGGATCCCATGGAGCTGATGAGGATCCCATGGAGCTGATGAGGACCCTAAGGAGTTGGTGGGGAACCTAGGGCAGTGGTGAGGACCCTGAGGAGCTGGTGGGACCTCAAGGAGCTGAAGGGGACCCTAGGGAGCCAGTGGAACCCCAAGTAACTCCCCACTTCTCCATCTTCTGGTGACATCACCAGCACCATCGTGGTGGAGCCAGGCTGCACTGCCAGCCTCACCCCTTCGGTGACATCTCCATTGATGTGGGCTCAGGGCCCCCCAGGCCGTGGGCCCCCACCTGGACCCTGTCCAGCTCTCCATCTTCTCCCACCGCTTCATGAGCATCGCAGGTGGGGCTGGGGAGCGATGGGTCGGGGGAGGGAGCTCTGTGGGGCAGCGGGCTGGGGGTCTGTCTCCTGAGGGTGCTCCCTGCGTGTCCCCCGCCCCGCAGAGCAGATGGGCCGCATCCTGCAGCGCACTGCCATCTCCACCAACATCAAGGAGAGGCTGGACTTCTCCTGCGCGCTCTTCGGGCCGGACGGGGGCTGGTGTCCAATGCCCCCCACATCCCTGTCCACCTGGGGGCCATGCAGGAGACCGTCCAGTTCCAGGTAGGACCCCCTAGCACTCCCCCAGCCCAACCCTCCCCCAGTCCAGGACCTGCTGAGCCCTGCCTGGTCCCCTGACAGATCCGGAACCTGGGTGAGGACCTTCATGAGGGGGACGTCATCCTGAGCAACCACCCCTGCGCGGGGGCAGCCACCTCCCTGACCTCACCGTCATCACCCCTGTGAGTGTGGGACCCCGGGGCACCCCGAGCTGCGGGAACCCCGCTGAGGAGCTAGGAGGACCCCAGGGCACTGGTGGGACCCTGGGGAGGTGGTGGAGAGATCAGGGAGCCAGTAGGACCCCGGGGAGATGTTGGAAACCCAAGGAGATGGTGGGCCCATGGGGAGCTGGTGGGACCCTGGGGATCTGTTGGGAACTCCAAAGAGCTGGTGGGACCTCAGGGAGCTGGTGGGGAACCCAAAGAGCTGGTGGGACTCAGGGGAGCTGATGAAGGTCCTGGGAAACTGCTGAGAGCCTGGGAAGCTGCTGGGGACCCTGGGAAGCTAGTGGGACGCTGAGGAGCTGGTAAGGACCCCAGGAGCCTGGTGGGATCCCAAGGAGCTGGTAGGACCCCAGGGAGACTTTAGAACCATGGGGATCTGGTGAGGACCCTGAGGAGCTGGTGGGACCCCAAGAAGCTGATGAGGACCATGAGGCACAGGAGCCCCTAAGGTTCCCCAAGGTGCAGGACCCCCCACACCTCCCAGGTCTCAGTGCTGGGTTGTCCCCAGGTCTTCTGGCCGGGTGTCCCCAAGCCGGTGTTCTTCGTGGCCAGCCGTGGGCATCACGCCGACATCGGGGGCATCACGCCCGGCTCCATGCCGCCGCACTCCAAAGCACTGTGCGAGGAGGGAGCTGTCTTCGTGTCCTTCAAACTGGTGGAGGATGGAGTCTTCCAGGAGGAGGGTGGGTCTGTGCTGGGGACCCGGTGGGGATGTGGTGGGGATGGTGAGGACAGTAGGGAGGTGGTGAGCGTGGTGAGAAGCGTGGTGGGGATTGTATGGGGAACAGCAGGGACATGGTGTGGATGGTGGGGACATAGTGGGGAGGACAGGGACGTGGTGGAGACACAGTGAGGATGTGATGGAGATGGTGTAGGGATGGTGGGGACATGGTGGGAATTGGTAGAGATGTGGTGGGGACATGGTGAGGACATGGTGGGGCTGGCGGGGACATGGGAGGGATGAGGTGGGGCTGGTGTGGGCACAGCAGGGATGCAGTGGGGATGATGTGGATACAGTGGGGACGGCAAGGATGCGGCAAGGCCATGGTGAGGACGCGGTGTGAACGGTGAGAACGTGGTGAGGATGTGGTGTGGGTGGTGAGGCCACGATGAGGACACACTGGGGCTGGCAGGGCCAGGATGTGACCGGGTGCTCTCGCTGTCCCCACAGCTGTGACAGAGGCTCTGCTGTCCCCGGGCCGTATCCCAGGCTGCAGCGGGAGCAGGAACCTGCAGGACAACCTCTCGGACCTGCGGGCACAGGTGGCTGCCAACCAGAAGGGCATCCAGCTGGTGACCGAGCTCATCCGCCACCACGGGCTGCCCGTCGTCCAGGCTTACATGGCCCACATCCAGGTGGGAGCCCCCACCCCTCGGGACTCCCCCGGGACCCCGCTGGGACCCTTGCGCCTGCTGTGACACCGCCATGTCTCCAGGCCAACGCCGAGGTGGCCGTCAGGGAGATGCTGAAGGACTTTGCGGCGCGCTGGGGCATGGCGGTGGAGGCCGAGGACTTCATGGATGATGGGACACCCATCCGGCTGCGGGTGCAGGTGGACCCCCAGGAGGTGAGGGGTGATGGGGGTGTCACCCCTAATCCCCAGAGACGGGGTTCAGAGATACATGAGGCCACCTCCACCACACCCCTGATGTCCCCACCGCGTCCTCACCATCCCCACTGCGTCCTCGACGTGTCCCTTCCATCCCCACCCCGTACCCACCGTGCCCTCACTTCATGCCTGACTTCCCCACCATGTCCCCACCATCCCCCCACCACGTCCCCATCATCCCCACTGTGTCCTCACCATGTCCCCACCATCCCCCCACCACGTCCCCATCATCCCCACTGTGTCCTCACCATGTCCCCACCATCCCCCCACCACGTCCCCATCATCCCCACTGTGTCCTCACCATGTCCTCATCATCTCCCCACCACGTCCCCATCATCCCTACTGTGTCCTCACCATGTCCCCATCATCCCCTCACCGTATCCCCACCATCCCCTCACCACATCCCCACCATCCTCACCATGTCTCCACCATCCCTGCCATGGCTGTGACCATAGGCCTGGTGGGGCCACGGTGAGGACGGTGGGGACAGAGATGATTCATCATGCCCCCTGCTGTCCCCACCGCCACCAGGGCAGTGCCACCTTTGACTTCTCGGGCACGGGGACAGAGGTTTATGGCAACTGCAACGCCCCCGTGCCATCACCCTCTCTGCCCTCATCTACTGCCTGCGCTGCATGGTGGGACGGGACATCCCCCTCAACCAGGTGGGACATGGACCTCCGCTCCACTGTGGGGTGAGGGACCCCCGCCCCAGGGCTGTGGCATCCTCGTCTGGGCTGTGGGACCCCTAACTGGGGCCCCAGGGCTGTGAGTCCCTCCATTGGTGGGGTCTTTTGGTTATGGGACCTCCAGGACCCCCCTGCTGTGGAAGCCCAACAGCTGTGGGAAACCCCCAAGGCTGTGGAACCCCCAGCTGGGGCATCCCTGGACGATGGGGCCCCTCATCTTCGGGATCTCCAGGCTGTGGGATCTCCAGGGCACCCCCATTGTGGGATCCCCAGCTGGGACCCCCACCCCCAGGGTTGCGGAATGCCCCCACGGCTGTGGGACCCCAGATTTTGGGATCCCCTGAGCTGTTGGGAGATGGGGTCCTGGAAGCAGAATCCCTTAGTGTGCATGGGGGTCCTGGGACCCCAGTCCTCCGGGGGTCCTGAGCCCCTGCTCCTACAGGGTAAGGTCCAGAGGGGCTCTTGGGGTCCTTGGGGTGTGGGGCAGGATCCATGGGGGGAGGCTCAGAGGGCTGCTGGTGGGCGGCAGAGCCCAGGGGGACACAACTCCCTGCCCCTCAGGGCTGCCTGGCCCCGGTGAGGGTGCTGATCCCCAAGGGCTCCATCCTGGACCCCTCCCCTGAGGCTGCTGTGGTGGGAGGCAATGTCCTGACCTCCCAGCGCGTGGTCGATGTCATCTTCAGAGCTTTTGGGGTCTGCGCCGCCTCCCAGGTAGCACCTGGGGGGGACACAGGGGGCCCAGGGGTTGGAGGGTCCAGGGTACTGGGGGTCTGGGATGCCAAGGTTCCAGGGGGTTGGGGATCCCAGGGCTCAGGGGTGCTGGGGGTTGGGGTGCTAGGTTCCAGGGGTTGAGAGTCCTTGGGGTTGTGGATGTTTGGGGTCTGGTCTGTTGTTAGGGGTCCCAAGGGAGTCAGAGGTCCCAAGGGTTGGGGGTCCTGGGGGTTAGAAGTCCCTGGAGTTTAGGAGTGCTGGGGGGCGGGGGTCCCAAGAGTTGGGGATTATGGGGTGCCAGGGGTCGGGGATCCCAGGGGTCGGGGATCCCAGGGGTCAGGGATCCCAGGATGCCATGGGACACAGGAATTGCGGGTCTCATGGTGCTGGGAATTTGGGGTCGGGGTCCTCAGGAGTGGGGGTCTCAGGATGCTAGAGGTACCAGGGGTTGGGGTCTCAGGGGACTGGTGGTCTTGTGGTGCTGTGAATTAGGGGGCAGGGGTCCAAGGGGTTGGGAGCCTTAGGGTGGTAAGGGGTCAAACCGCACTTTTGGTGCCTGTGTCCATCTCCCCCCGCCCTCGGTCGCCCCTCCCCAGGGCTGCATGAACAATGTCACCTTCGGCTCGGCCCGGGGGGGCTACTACGAGACGGTGGCGGGGGCGCGGGGGCCGGCCCGCACTGGGGGGGGGTCGCAGCGGTGTGCACAGCCACATGACCAACACCCGCATCACCGACCCCGAGATCCTGGAGCTGCGGTGGGTGGAGGTCGGGGGTGGGAGCGGGGAGGGAGGGCTCGGTCGGACCCCCGGAGTGACCCCTGCGTGCCCCCCGCCCCAGGTACCCGGTGGTGCTGCAGCGCTTCGAGCTGCGCCGAGGGTCGGGGGCGCCGGCCGGCAGCGGGGAGGCGATGGTGTGGTGCGGGAGCTGCTGTTCCGGGAGCCCCTGGAGCTGGCGGTGCTGAGCGAGCGCCGAGCGCGGCCCCCCCTACGGCCTCAGGGGTGAGTGGGGACCCCCGGCCCCCCCAGGACCCCCTGAGACCCCCAGCACCCCCAATGGCTCCCACGACCTGCTGTAGCCCCCAGGCATGGTGCTGAGCCAGCACCAAATGTGGCCACTCCGTGGCCTGAGAGGTCAGGGCTGGGGCCCCCATGGTCCCCAGTGCCCCCTCTGACCCCTACGGACCTCCCATGGACTCCATCCCCCCCCCCCCCATGGTCCCCAGTGCCTCCCAATGCCCTTCAGTGCCCCCCCCCCCCAGTTCACCCCATCGCTGCCCAGTGGCTGCCCTGGCCCCTACGGACCCCCAGTGCCCTCCATGACCCCTCATCACCCTCCATGGTCCCCACTGTCCCCCAGCTCCTCCCATGACCCACCGTGGTCCCCTATGGCCCCCATCACTTCCCAGTGCCCCCCAATACCCCTCCATGCCCCCCATGACCCACGCCATATCCCCCAGGGGGCAGCCCAGGTGCCCCAGGACTCAACCTGCTGCTGCTCCGTGACGGCCGAACCATCAACCTGGGGGGCAAGACCTCGGTGCCCGTGAAGCCAGGGGTGAGCACCATGGCACAGGGACCTCCCGGTGCCCCCCAGTATTCCCCCAGCACCCCCCAGCACCCCATGACCCCTGTCCTCTGCCCACCACAGGATGTCTTCCGCCTGCTGACTCCCGGTGGGGGTGGCTTTGGGGCCCCTGGGCAGGGTGACGGTGGCACTGGTGGAGGTGGCAGCGGTGCCCCCAGGCTGGCGGCGCAGCCGCGGGCACCCCAAAGCTTCGTCGAGCGCGGCAGCGTCTTTGAGTACCGGCGGGCACAGGAGGCTGTTTGAGGGGCTCTGCCCCCTCGTGTGGGGCAGCCACAGGCACCCCATGGGGCAGCCCCCCAACCCCTGGCACCCGCAAACCGTGGGGCACCCCTCTAACCCATATGCACACCCTGTGGGGCAGCTCCCACAACCCAAGGTACCCACACCCCATGGGGCAGCTCCCCACTCCC
Organism: Picus viridis; assembly: GCA_033816785.1. Classification (NCBI taxonomy): domain Eukaryota; kingdom Metazoa; phylum Chordata; class Aves; order Piciformes; family Picidae; genus Picus; species Picus viridis. Next base: position 27,794,694 of record CM066572.1, read on the forward strand.
AGCTCCGTACTGAGGCAGCCCTCGGACCCCCAGCTCCGCTCCCAGCTCTAGGCTATGAGGCAGCCCCCAGGCCCCCAACTCCATTTCCAGCTATAGGCCATAGGGTAGCCCCCAAGCCCCTAATTCCACTCCCAGCTCTAGGCTGTGGGGCAGCCCCCAGGCCCCCAAATCCACTCCCAACTATAGACCATGGGGCAACCCCCAACTCCACTCCCAGCTACAGGCCAATGGGGCATCCCCCCAGCTCTATAATATGAGGCAGCCCCCAGCCCCCCAACTCCACTCCCAGCTTTAGGCTGTGGGGCAGCCCCCAGCCCCCTAGCTCCAGCCCCTCACTCTCAGCCCTATCCCCCTCAAAGCAGAGGGGACCCCACTGTGGGGCAGCCCTGAGAGGGGGGTTCTGTCCCTGACCCTGCTCCACATCTCCCCAGCTCAGTGCCTTCCAATAAAGACCCTTTGGAGCTCCTTCCTGCCTGGGGTGTGTTTGAGGGGGTCCCAACCAGACCACCCCCTGAGCCAGGGGGTATCCAGGGAGCCCAAGGAGTGGTCCCCAAAATGGAGGAATGATCCCCAAGTGTCCTCATCCCTAAGGATCCTCATGGATCAGTCCCCAGGGGTCTCCACGGAGTGGTCCCCAAAGTGTCCCCATGGAGGTGTCCCCAAGAATTCTCATGGGGTAGTCCCCAGGACTCCTGCCATGCAGCTGCAGGGGTTCCCTCAGTGTCCCCCCATCTCTTGGTGGCCCAAGTGACATGCCCAGGGACAGACCGAGGGCACAGAGGGGTCAGCTTGGCACAGAGCCACCCCATGGCTCCAGACTTTATTGTGCTCTGCTTGCCAAGGCCACCGCCGGTGCCACCAGTGCCAGACCAGTGCCAGATCAGTGCTGGATCACTGCTGGACCCATACCGAACCAGTGACAGATCACTGCCAGACTAGTGCCAGCTCACTGCTGGACTGCTGTCAGACAGGTTGCGCCAGTGCTGGCCCAGATGGACCAGTGCCTGACCAGTGCCAGACCAAGGGCAGACCACCCACCATGGCACCCAGGGTGATGCCAGTGCCTCAGCCCCTCCCCGTGGCAGCCCCACCACGTCCCACACCAGTCCCATGGCCTGTGGGGTGCCAGCACCCCTTGCATGGACCCCTGCCTTGTGCTGGTGCCAGTGCCGGCGCCAGTTCCTGTACCAGTGCCAGTGGCAGTTCCTGTGCTGGTTGCTGGTGCCAGTTCCTGCGCCAGTGGCGGTGCCAGAGCTGGTGCCAGGCGGCTCAGGCAATGTTGGGGGCCACACGCAGGCGAAGGGCCACGGGCAGGTGGTCGGAGCGTGTGGCCAGCTGGGTGATGAAGGAGACCTCGGCTGCCTCCTGAGGGACACGTGGGGCAGTCAGGGAACACAGGGGACATGGGGCACACGGGTGACATTGCAGACATGAGGACATGGGAGAGATGGGAGACACAAGGGGACAGGGGGGCGCCAGGGACATGGGAGAGATGGGAGACACAAGGGGACAGGGGGCACCAGGGTCATGGGAGAGATGGGAGACACAAGGGGACAGGGGGGCACCAGGGACATGGGAGAGATGGGAGACACAAGGGGACAGGGGTGACATGAGGGGTCATGAGGGACACAAAGGACAGCGAGACATGGGACATTGAGGACATGGGAGACACAGGAGTCACCAGGGACACAGGGACACAGGAGATGTGGGGAACACAAGGGACATGGGGGGACATGAGGAGCACAGGGGACACAGGGGACATAGAGGACACAAGGGACATGGGGGGACATGAGGAGCACAGGGGACACAGGGGACATAGGGGACACAGGGGACATGGGGGGACACAGGGGACATAGGGGACACAAGGGACGGGGGGACATGAGGAGCACAGGGGGCACAGGGGACATAGGGGACATGGAGGACATGGGGGACATTGGCGGCACAAGGGACACTGGGGACGGAGGGGACATGGGTGGCCGGGAGGGGCAGCGGGCACTCACGGTGCGCAGCTGGGTGCCTGCGCGGTGCAGGATGTAATCCACGCGCCGGCCCTGCCACTCGGCACCAGCCGCGGGGTCCGGGGTGCCCGAGGACAGGATCGGAGCGGCCAGGAACTGCTGGCGGCCACCCGGCTGGGACAGCGTCCTGAGGAGGGGACAACGCGGTGGCACGGGGCAAGGGGGCACAGGGGTGTGGTGGCGTGGGGATGAGGGGGCACAGGGACATGTGGCATGGGGGTGGATGCAGGGACAATTGGACATGGTGGCACGGGGACACGGTGGCACAGGGACATGGTGGCATGGGCATGCAGCGACATGGGGAGGTGGTGGCATGGAGCCGTGAGGGTAAAGGGACGTGTGGCATGGCAATGGATTCTGTGGCAGTAGGACGTAGTGACATAGGGACACGCTGGCACAGGGATGTGTGGCATGGGAATGCAGTGGCGTGGGGAGGTGGTGGCATGTGGGGACATGAAGAGACAGTGGCACGGGGACGTGGTGGCATGAAGGTGCTGTGGCAAGGGGATGCCTTGGCACAGGGACGTGGTGGCTTGGGAATAGGCTGGAATGGGGACACACTGGTGGCATAGGGCTGTGTGGCACAGGGCTGTGGTGACATGGGGACTAGGTGGCACAGAGACATAGGGACCCCAACCATGGCATCATCCTCTCCCCATCCTTCCTCATCCCATATACACTCAACCCCAGGGTGTGGGTGACATTTCCCATGGGACCCCCTCTCCGTGTCCCCCACCTCCATGTCTCCAACCCCTGTCCCCTACCCTGTGTCCCCAACCCCATGTCCCCGATCCTGTCACCTCTTCATCTTCTCTGGGGTGGACACAGGCTCCTCGTAGATCTTCAGGTAGTTGAGCAGCGTCCCTTTGGTGGGGATGGGGACAGTTATGGGGACAGTGGTGGCATGGGGGGGTCAGAGGTCAGGGTGGGGGTGGCAGGTCCCACCTATGGCCCAGGGCTGGTCCTGCCCCGGTGCATGGCGACAAGGGTCCTGGTAGACCTGGAAGAGCTGGTGCCGCTGGTTGAGGGCATCACCTGAGGGGACAGGGAGAGAGCTCTGCCACCACCCCCGGGGCACAGCCCCCCCAACCCCCGTGTCTCCACCGCGTGTCCCCCGGTCCCCACCTGAGGAACAGTTGTCGAAGTTGAGGTCCCCACAGAGGACGTCAAAGGCCACCAGGTCCCCGTCCCGCTGCTCCGCCTGGCGGAACTGCCGCAGCCAGCGCAGCATCAGCGTCAGCTGTTCCTCACGGATGGCGGCGTCGGCTGGGGGGACAGCGGCAGCGTCACCGGCACCGCCCGGACGCCCCTGCCAGCGCCCGGGTGGGGCTGGGGGTGGGTGGGTTTAGGGGTGCCCCCCTCACCTGCGGGCGCCTGGAGGTGGGTGCAGGCCAGGTACCCGACGAGCCGCTGGCCCCGCGCCCGGCCCAGCAGCACCTACAGGGACATGGCAGGGTCAGTGGGGACGGCCCGAGACATCCGGGCACATCGGGTCAAGTTCAGCCAAAGTCAGGGAAATCAGCAAACAAAATCAGCCAAATCCAGCAAAACCTGAGCAAATTCAGGGAAATTTGGGGGAAATCCAGCCAACGCCACCAAGAAATCCAGCAAAATGCAGCCAAATCCACTGAAATCTGGCCAAGTCCAGCAAAATGTGGCAAATAGAGGCAAACCTGGACAAGCCCAGTTCCATCCAGAAAATTTTGGCAAAGAAATTAGGCCAAATCCGGAGAAACACAGCAAACTCTGGGGAAAAAAAAACAGAGAAATCTGGGGAAATCTAGCCAAATCCCACCAAACCAGGACAAATCCAGTTAAATCCAGCAAACTGTGGGAGAGAAATGGAGACAAATCCATCCAAATCTGGCCAAATTGAGTGACACCTGGCAAAAAACGCCACTGAGTTCTACAAAATCTGTCCAAGCTTAAAGGAATGCAGCAAAACTCAGGAAAGTTCAAATTTGGTGAAATTTGGCCAAATCCAACCGAATATGACCCAATCCAGTGAAATTCAGCAAATAAATTCATTCAGATCCAGAAAGATCCAGCCGAATCTGGCCGGATTCATTGGAATCTGGCAAAAAGAAATCCAGCCAAATCCCACTAAATCTGGGCAAATTAAATGGAAGCCACCAAGACTCATCCAGACCCAGGATCATTCAGCACATTCCAATCAAGACTGGCCAAATCTGGCTAAATTCAGGGAAGTCTGGAAAAATATCCCACCAAATTCACCTAATTTCCACCTAATCTAAATTCACTTAAATCCATAAAAAAAAAAAAAAAAAAAAAACAAAACCAAGAACAAAACTAGGAAAAATCTGCCAAATCCAGCAAAATGCAGCAAAAAATTCCAACCACAGTCAGTGACATGCCACAAAAATCAGACCACGGATCAGCCAAATTCAGCCAAAGCTGGTGAAATTTGATCAAATCCGGAGAAATTTGGCTCAAATGAACAAGATATGGGGGAGAAAAAGGCTCCCAAATGCAGCAAAATGCAAACCAGATTTGATGAAATTCTGCCAATTTTGGCCAAATTCGTCAAAGCTCAGCCAATTTTCAGCCAAATTAATTCAAATTCTGGCCAAAATAAGCAAATCCCACCACATTTTGGTCAAATTCAGCAAAATCCCACTACATTTGCCCAAATTCAGAAAAACTCAGGCAAAGCTGTGCCTAAACAATCAAAGCCAAATCAAATTTGGCCCAAATCAATAAATCCCACTGAACTGGGCCCAAGTCAGTCAAATCCACCCCAATTAGCACAAAGTCAGCAAAGCCCAGGCAAATTTGGCCTAATTCATTAAATCCCCCCAAATTCGGCCAAAGTCAGCAAACCCCACTAAATTTGCCCAAATTCAATAAAACCCCACTCAATTTGCCCAAATGCATGAAAATTCAGCCAACGTTGGCCCAATTAGTCAAAACTCAACCAAATTTGGCCAAAATCCACCTTGGTGAGGCCAAAGGCCACCAACCCCAGCCAAATTTGGCCTAATTCAGCACAATCCCACCAAATTTGGCCTAATTCAGCACAATCCACCCAGACTGGGCCAAATTCAGCAAACCCCAGTTGACCCCAGCCAGATCCACCCTGACGTGGCACTGGCGTTTTGGCAGGTTGCGGCTCACCTGGGCAAGCAGCAGCCCCTTGGCCGCCAGCGCATCCTCACCGGCGCCGTTAGGGAAGCCGTGGTAGCCAGCAGCCAGCAGTGGGTACCGGCTGGCCAGGAGCAAGCCACTGCCCAGTACCCGCAGCTGCCCATGCCGCAGCCCCCGGGCACCCACGTCCCACAGAAGGTGTGGGAAGGTGCCCGCCAGGTGCCGGCACAGGATGGTGGTGGCTATGGGGTCGAACACCTCCTGCAGGCACACGAAGTCGGCGTCATCTGGGAAGTGCTCAGACAGCACCGGCGACACCGACTCCGCCATCAAGGGCATCTCCACCACCACACTGTCCTGCCCTGAGGTGCCAAGGGTGCCTCCATAGCTGTTGGCATCGCCACGCCATGCCTCAACCAGGCTGGTGCGGTCGCCGTCGGGCTCCGGTGAGGCCGGTGCCAGCTGTCGGGCGATGTAGGTGGCACGCTGCGGCGTCTGGCCCAGGTTGCTGAACTTGGCCAGGCCGCTGGGCAGCAGGCAGACGTTGGCACTGAGGAAGGTGAAGGTTCGGCGCTGGTGGAGGTCCCAGGGCCGTGCTGGCACCGTGTCCGCTGTGTACTGGTAGGCGAAGGGTCGCCGGGCTGCCTGCAGAGGCAGCCAGAGCAGCAGCCCCAGCGTGCCCAAAGGCAGCCAGAGCAGCAGCAAGGTGGCACAGGCCACAGCCACCACTGCCTGCCTGGCACAGCCGCAGCACCACCCGCACCGCTGCTGCTGCCGCTGCCCGCGCTCAGCTGTGGTGGGCTGCAGGTCCAGGAGATGGTTGAGGGCCCAGTACCCAGGTGCCAGCAGCCCCTCCGCCACCACCTCCAGAGCTGCCTGTGCCCGGTAGCGGAACGGTGACTGCGGCAGCGCCATGCCCGGGGGGTCCTGGGGGCTTCGGCGCTAGGCAGAGGGCTCAGGGGGATGGCAGCGTCCCCCTGCTCCTGTCCTGGGGCTCCAGCACTGCTGTTGGCGCCACCTGCGGGAGAGAGATGCAGGGTCGGTGGGGACAGAGGGGACAGGAGTGGGACCCCCGCCCCCAGAAGCCACTGAGGCCACCGCGGCCCGGCTACCACCGTGGGAATGTCCCCGGGAGCAGCCCCCGCGGCGGCAGCTGTGCTGCAGCGGAAGCGCTGCCGTGGTGCGGAGGGGGTTGGCACGGCCAAAGCAGGACTGACACCCCCACGCTGCGTCCCCACAGGGTCACTGTGGTGTCCCCAGGGATCTCCAGAGCTACTCTATACTGCGCAGCCTGGTGGCATCTCCCGTGGCACTGCCGGCAGCTGGAGCCCAGCTCTTGCCCAAGTGCCACCTCCTGTCACTCCCCCCTGCTCCGTATGACCACCCCACGCCCACCCCACTGCCACCCCCTCATCTCACCGGACTCGGGGCGCTCAGGGCTGTGTCCCCCTGCCCAGCACCACGTCCCCGCCGGCTGCCAGAGTCACGGCGCCCAGCTCCGACGATGCCACCACCGGACAGCCTGGCCCAGCGGGTTCCATGGCCCCTGGCCACCGACCGGCTCCTCCCCGGCACCTCCCGGCGCCGGCATCGCACAGCCTGCCCCACAGCTGCCCCGATTCTGCCTGCCCCTGCCCTTCTCCTGCCCCACAGTAACCCCATACCTGCCCCACTTCTGCCTGCTCCTGCCCCTCTCCTGCCCTACCCCAACCCCAAAGTAGTCCCACACCTGCCCCACAGCTACTCCACTTCATTGTGCTACCTCACTTCTACCTGCCCCTGCCCCACACATTTCCCACATCTGCCCCACACAGACCCCCAAACCAGTCCCACACCCACCTCACACATGTCTGCTCCTGCCCCACACCAATCCCAAACCAGCTCCTGCCCCACACCGACCCCAACGCAGCCCCACGCCTGCCCCACACCTGCCTGACTCAGCAGCCCCACGCCATCACACCCACGCCCGGCGTGGAAGAGCACAGGGAGCACTGGGAATGCTGGAAATGCTGGAAATGCTGGGGTCACACAGGTCACTGGGGGTGCGGGGGGACACTGGAGTCACTGGGGGATGCTGAGGCAGCTAGGATTGCTGGGGACACTGGAGGTCACCTGGGGATGCTGGGACCACTGGGGTAGTGGAGTCCCCAGAGCCATCACTGGGGACAGCTGGGGACCCTGGGGTTCAGTTAGGAATGCTGAGGACACTGGCAATGGTGGAGAGGGAGGGGACACTGGAGTCGCTGGGAACGCTGGGGACAAGCGGCCATGGTGGGAGCACTGGGGACATGAGTGGGGGCGCTGGGGACACTGGCCACAGCAAAGCCTTGGGGTGCCCTTGCCTGAGGGGTGCTGTTCCAAAGCAGGCAGCATGGGGCACAGTGCTCAGGGCATGGTGGGACCCTGGGACATTCCCCTACCCCTGTGGGTGGCACCAGGTGACTCAGGCCAGGCCCTGGCACTTCCCAGCCATGCCGGCGTCCGGCCACCCACAGCAGATGAGTGCCCTGCACAGGAGGCTGAGGCTGTAGGGCCTGGCACAGAAGTAGCACCACAGCTGTGCCAGGGGCTCCCCATGCCCCAAGTCCTCAGCCAGAGGGGTTGGTGCCAGAGCTGCCACCCACATCAACCCCATGGCACTGGTGGACCTGGTGGGATCTACACTGGTAGCTGGAGACACTGGCATTGCCCGTGGCACTAGCAGCAGAAACTGGCACTGCCCCATATCCCTGGTGACAGGAATTTGGCATTGCCCCACGGTGCCAGCAGCAGGAACTGGCACTGCCTGCTTTACTGCAGCTCTGCCTAGGGCCGTGTTTGCCAGCAGCCAGATGCAAAGGGTGCGGTAGCTGATCCCTCCCCACTGCCGGGCACTGCCCGTGCAACACTGCCAGGCACCTTCAGCCCAGCCCTGTCTTCGATGGTGGCTGCCGGTGCCCAGGAGGCGAGTGGCACCATGCCCGGTGCTGCCAGCATGGCTCCTTCCCTGAGGGCCAGGCAGTCCCTGAGCTCCCCGTGCTGGCACCCTGCCTGTCCTGGCTCCCTGCCTGTGCCCGATCCTTGTCAGATCCATGCCAGATCCCTGCCTGCACTGGATCCCTGCTGGTGCCACCTGCCACCACCACTTGTGCCGCTCCCTGTGTCCCTTGTCCCCAGGTGTCCCACACTCACCTCCACATGCCATGGCACCGGGGGCCATCGCCGATGGCACCGACGCCGCAGCCTCTCCGGTGGGGCTGGCACTGCGGCCACGTTATCTCCTCACGGCCGGTGCCGTCTGAGTACCACCTTCAGCTTAGTGCCGCCTTCACCTCAGAGCCACCTCAGGGCCACCGCCGGCTCCCGGTTACCGTTCCCTGGGCCATACCACGGCCCCGCGGTGACAAACATCCGCTCACCTCGGCGCGGGCACTAATTAGCTGTGACCTCGACCGTGCCCGGTCGCCACCCGCCCCACGTCGGCATTCCTGCAGTGGGTGCGTGGCAACGGGCACCGTGGCAAAGTGCCACCAACCCCCCGGCTCCCCACCTTGAGTGCCAGGCCGTGCCAGCAGCCCCGTGCCGGGTCGCTGAGCACCGGTGGCAGTGACCGAGTTGCACCTTGCCCGGGGAGCTGCCAGGACCGGTTTGGGCGGCGCCGTAACTCCTCCGCTGCCGGCGTGGCCGCGGGCATGCCGGGGGCAGCCAGGGCGGGCAGCAGCTGGGCACGGTCGGTGAGGGGGCATGACCACCACCACGGCGGCACCGTGGAGCTGCCCCCTCATCCTCTCACTTGGCACTGACCACAGTGGGGGCGGGGTCCACGGTGTCCCCCCCACTCACCACCTACCTGGGCACTGCTGTGTGTGCTCAACCTGAGGCACGGGCTCTGCTGGCACGGCACAGCTCAGCTCACCTTGGCACAGCTCAACTTGGCATGCCACAACTCAGCATGGCACAGCTCGGCGCGGCACAGCTCACCGTGGTGGGAGGTTCCAACGAGATCGGTTGTCCCCGGACTGGTTTCCTGCTGTCACTTCCCCTTCCTGCTGCCACCAGGGCCCCCCATACCTCGGTGCGTCGACCCAGGACCCTCCGTCGTGCCACCACCACAGGCTCCCCCGTCCCTGAATCCCTAAGGCCCTCTGCTGGCACACTCTGGCACCTCCTGCTACCCCCTGCTACAGGGCTCCCCAGACAGCCACGGCAAGACCCCAAGCCATGTAGCATGACCCTGACCACCACCTTGGCACCCTGCCTGTGTGCCACCTGCACGCCGGCATTGCCCATCATGGCGCCATCCCCCAGCAGCTCTGGCGAAGCCCGCAGCGCCGCTCAAAACAACACCACAAGACGCAAAGGTGGGGACATAAAAGGAAGTTTATTGCCCAGTGCCAGGCTCTGGTCCCGGTGAGGTTGGCACTGGTGCCCACCCAGCCTCTCAACAGAAGAGTGGTTGCCCATCATCCTGTGCAAGCACGTGCAAGCAGTGCAGCAGCTGCAAGGCCCTTTCCCGCCCCTCGCCAGGCACTATGTCGGTGATGACTTGGCGCAGGATGGTGATGCCGGGGTTGGGGGCAGGCCTGTCTGCCAGGATGCCATAGGTGTTGACCAGCGACTCGGCGAAGGCCGGGTGCACGCTGGGGCTGTAGCCCAGCGCCCGCAGCTGCCTCATGAGGCCCAAGTAGCGCTGGACAGCTGCGGAAGCCCACTGCTCGGCGACGGCCTCGGGCACCGCGCCCAGGCTGATCTGTGGGGAGAGACACGGTGGGTCACCCCCTGGCACCGAGCAGCCACCGCTGCCAGAAGGGGAGGGACCCCGGGGCGCGGTGAGCGCTGTGCCCGGCCGTTCCCCGCTGTGCCAAACCCACCGCCATGATCTTCTCGGGGATGTTGGAGACGGTGAAGCCGTAGACCCGGGGGTGGTCCGGGAAGACGCGTGCCAGGATGCGGCGGTCCAGCTGGAATGCCACCTCCCCCACCAGCTGCTCCCGTGTCTGCCGCTGGGCACCTGCCGGGGCCACCGGCAGCAGGCGCTGACCATGGACGCAGCACAGACACAATGGTGCCACCCCGGCGAACCCATACCCACCACAAGCTCTCCCCGTGCCCACCATGAGCTCTCCCTGTGCCCACCACCACCCTGGTGGCCCCACACCCGCGACAAGCTCTCCCCATGCCCAGCACCCCAGGGATCCTATATGCACCACAACCTTTCCCCATGCCCATCACAAACCACTGCCACCCTGGTGATCCTCTGCCCACCAGGCCCTCTCCCCATACCCACCAGCACTCCAGTGATCCCATGCCCAACATGAGCTCTCCTCATGCCCACCACCACCCTGGCAACCCCACACCCACCACGAGCTCTCCCCATGGCCACCATAAGCTCTCCCTATGCCCACCACCAACCACCACCCCACTGTCCCCTGGCACAGGGCGGCCAACGCCACTTGCCCTCAGCCAGAGTGTGCAGCAGGAACATGGCACACAGCGGCCACAGCAGTGCCGCTGAAGCCCTCAGTGGTGCCGTGCCCTAGAACTCACCTCCCGGGGTGGAAGTCTGTGGTTGGTCCAAGCCGGACAGCACCCGGCTGGCATCGTGGGATGCCCTGGCTCTCGAGACCTGGAGATCCAACATCTGCAACCCAAAGCTGCTCATCTCTGGCATCATCGGCTCGGACACTGACACGTTCTGAGCTGGCACTGAGACATCCTGTGGTGACATGGGGACGTCCTGTGGTGGCATCGAGACATCCCGTGGTGACACCGGGACGTCCCTTGGTGACACCGGGACGTCCTGCGGTGGCTCGGGGTTATCCTGTGGTGGCACCTGGGGGGAATCGCCGCTGGTGGAGCTCAGGCTGTGGGAGGCTAACGGAGGGGAGCCAGAGGGGCTTGGCACTGCCAGGAAACCTGTTGGGATAAGGATGGCATGGGGTGAACTGGGATGGGGTGGGATAAGGATAAGGATGAGTTGGGGTGGGATGGAATAAACTGGGCTGGGATGATGGGATGGGATGGGATAGGATAAATGGGATGGGATAAATGGGGTGGGATAAACTGGGATGGTGATGATGGGATAAGCTAGATGGGATGAACCGTGGTGGGGATGAGATAGAATAAGGATGACGGGACAAGTAGAACGGGATAAACTGGGATGGAGTGGGATAAATTAGATGGGATGAGACAGGATGGGGATGGGATGAGATGAGGATGATGGGGAGGGGGTGGGATGGGATGAACTGGGATAAACTAGGATGGGATGAACTGGGATAGGAATGGAATGATAGGGTGGAGATGAGATAGAACGGGATAAATGGGATGGGGACGATGGGATAAACTGGATGGAATAAACTGGATGGAATGGGATAAACTGGGATGATAAACTGGGATGAAGTGGAATAAACTAGGATGGGATGAATGGGATGGAATAAATCAGGATAGGGCTCATCTCCCACCCCTCTTCCCATGACTGTTAGGTCCAGTCCCACCTTCCCCCCCGCCCCAGGCTCCCCGTACTTCTGCCGCCGCCGCCCTGTGTTATCTGTCCGCCGATGATGGTGCCAGTGCTGCCGCTACCCTGTGGTCCGGTATTGACGGTGCCGCCGCCGCTGCTGCCGAGGGTGCTGCCACTCTGGAGCAGCGGTTGGCCGCTGATGGTGCCGAGGGTGCCGCTGCCTTGCGCTGTCGGTCCGGTGCTCTGTGCTACCGGCCCGGCGCTGATTCCGCTGATGCTGCCGATGCTGCCGGCGCTCTGTACTGTCGGCCTGGCGATGATGCTGCCGCCGCTGCTGCCGAGGCTGCCGCTAACCAGAGGTATCGGTCCGGTGCTGTGTGCTACCGGTCCAGCGCTGATGCCGCTAATGCTGCCGATGCTGCTGCCGCCGCCCTGTACTATCGGCCCGCCGATGATGCTGCTGCCGAAGCTGCCGCCGCCCTGTACTATCGGCCTGCCGGTGATGGTGCCGGTGCTGCCGAGGGTGCTGGCGCTGCCCTGGAGCAGCGGGGTGCTGCTGATGCTGCCGAGTGTGCCGCTGCCCATTGCTATGGGCCCGCCACTGGCGATGCCGAGGCTGCCCTGTGGTATGGGCCCGCCACTGGCGATGCCGTGGCTGCCCTGTGATATGGGACCGCTGCTGATGCTGCCTAGTGTGCCGCTGCCCATTGCTATGGGCCCGCGGCTGGCGATGCCGAGGCTGCCCTGTGATATGGGCCCGCCGCTGGCGCTGCCGATGCTGCTGACGCCATCCAGTGGTATCGTCCCGGCGCTGATGCTGCCGAGGCTGCTGGTGGTCTGTAGCAGCGGTTCGTTGTCGATGCTACCGAGGATGCCGCCGCCGAAGTCTCCTCTCACCACGGGCAGCAGCAGCCGGCTCCACGAGCCCTGCTCGCTGTCCTGCTCCCGGGACGGGTACTGGAGCGCCGCACCCTGATGCTGCGGGCGCCAGGTGTTGGCGGGCGCTGCGGGGCGAGGGAAGAGTTGTGCCACCATCCACCCGCCAGTCCGGGAGCGGTTGGCGGGGCGGGGGGAAGGGTCACACAAGTGTCACCCACCTGCGTTGGGGAAGAACCGCCGCTCGGAGGCATTGGCGAGGGGGTGTGACCATGGGCACCCCGACAGACTGCTGCTGCCCGCGGAGGATCCTCACGGCTTGGATCAGTTCCTGGTTCTCCGCCACCAGCGCCTGGATCTCCAGCCGCAGGTGGTTGTAGTAGGCGAGCACCGCTGCTGCCCGCCCGCCCAGCGACGGCTCCATGCCGTAACCCCCGAACATAGCTAGCGCCTGCCCGCCGGGCACAGCCAGCACCTGCCCGTCGCACGCCGGCGGAGGCTGGCGCGTTGCCAAGGGTGCGCCAGGGACACCACTGGTTCGCAGGGAGCGTCATAAAGGCGAGACCCCCTCCTCACCGCCGCGCCCGGCACCACCGCGCTTGGCTGCCTGCCACAGGGCCCCGAGGTAGGAGAGGGTTTGAAGGAGCTGCTGGAGGCTTTGAAACTCTCCAGCGTGATCTAGCCAGCCTGGATGGAAGGGCCAAGGCCAGTGGGATGAGGTTGACCACGGCCGAGTGCTGAAGAAAGGCGTGAAGAACTTGTGAGGAGCAGCTGAGGGAGCTGGGGGTGTGGAGCCTGCAGCAAAGGAGGCTGAGGGGAGACCTTGTGGCTCTCTGCAAGCCCCTGAGAGGAGGCTGCAGCCAGGTGGGGCTGAGATCTCTTGTGCCAAGCATTGGGCCAAGAGGAAGCAGCCTCAGGTTGCCCCAAAGGAGATTGAGGTTGGCAATGAGGAAGAATTTCTGCCCCTTGAGGCTTGTGCAGGCCTGGCCCAGGCTGCCCAGGGCAGTGTTGGAGTCCCCATCCCTGCAGGGGTTTCCAAGCTGTGCTGCTGGGGGCCATGGTTTGGTGGTGCCCTGGCAGTGCTTGGACTCCGTCAGCTCGTGCAGGTCCCCAGCACAGGAAGACCCCACTTCATGGGCAGAGCTATGCCAGGAACAGAGCCCCTGCCCTAAGCAGATGCCTGGCACGCAAAAACACTTCATGGGCATGGCCATGGCACAGCAACATTCCACTTCATGGACAGAGCTACAGCATGGGCAGAGCTGTGGCACAGGCAGCCCCCACAGCCCCCGGGCAAAGCTCACAGGCAGAGCCCAGACCTCCCCTTCTGAAGAACCCAGACTTTATTCCAGTGCCCATGGCAGGGCTGATGTTAAATAAGGAGCCGGGACTGGGTAGGGGGCACACACTGCCAGCTGTGCCCCCTCCCCACAACCCAGGGGTGTGCGTTGTGCCAGGGTGGGGGCACCCTTTACTTGGGGGGCCGATAAACCATCTTCCTGCTCTTCAGCACCGACCACTTGTGCCGCTTCATGTAGTAGAGGAGAGAGATGAGTAGCCCAGAGATCATCAGCACCTGCAGGGAGCAAGGAGTTGTAGGGGGCACAGGAGGCACCCAGGGGTCAGGGTGGGCAGCAGGGAGGTGGCACTGCCAGCCCCCCTGCTCACCTTGAGGCCCATCCGTTTGCGGTGGTCATGTTCGGGCTCCGCTGCCCAGCGCAGGAAGGTGCAGATGTCCTTGGCGATCTGTGACATGGTGGCAGGGGTACCTGGGCAGGGGGGCACACAAGGACATTTGGGGTGGCACTGGGGGGTACTGGCACCCAGCCCGGGCAGCTGGGCATCTGCAATGGGGACACAGGCACCCAGAATGGGGACCTGAGCACCTGGGATGGAGACAAGGACACCAAGAGCAGAGGGACCTGGGCACCCAGAATAGGGACCTCAACACCTGGAACAGACACACTGACACCAAGAGCAGGGCTCTTGGCATCTAGAACGGGGTTACTGGCACCTAGGATGGAGAGCTGGGCACCCAGAACAGGGATACTGGCACACAAAGCAAGGAGCTGGGCACCAAAAGATGGACAGTGGCATGTAGAATGGGACACTGGCACACAAAGCAAGGAGCTGGGCACCAAAAGATGGACAGTGGCATGTAGAATGGGACACTGGCACACAAAGCAAGGAGCTGGGCACCAAAAGATGGACAGTGGCATGTAGAATGGGACACTGGCACACAAAGCAGGGAGCTGGGCACCAAAAGATGGACAGTGGCATATAGAATGGGACATTGGCACACAAAGCAGGGAGCTGGGCACCCAGAGCAGGGTCAAGGTCACCCGGCCCAGGACGCCAGGCCCCACCAGGGTGGGCGGCAGGGTGCCCCTGTCTTACCATCGTCGTACTCGAGCACCTCGTTGTAGATGGGGGCGCCATGCCGATGGCCTGCCCCGGGAAGTAGGGGTTGTAGTGCAGCCCCTCGCGCACGGTGACGCCGGCCGGCGGCTCGCAGTAGCCGGTCAGCAGCGAGAAGACGTAGTCCTCGCCCCCGTGCCTGCCACGCGGCAGGAGTCAGTGCCGGCCCGGCCCGGCTCCTGCCCTGCCCCCTGTGTGCCCCCAGAGCTCACCGGGCGTTGACGATGTAGCTGAGGTCGGGGGCAGCGCCCCGTTGTTGGCTGCCCGCGCGGCCTCGGCGTTGGGGTAGGGCCGCGGGAAGTAGTCTGAGATCTTGCCCGGGCGCATGAAGAACTCCCCGTTCTCGTCCGGCCCGTCCTGCACCTCCACCTGCGACAACACCCCGTCACCGGGCACGCCGGGCACCGGCACCCTGGGGATCAGGGCACCACTAACACCCACATCAGGACACCAGCACCCTAGGCATGAGGACACCAGGGCACCAGCAGCCTGGGTATCAGGGCACCAGCACCACTGACATCGGGGCACCAGCACCCTGGATATAAGGTCACTGGGGCACCGCCACCATGCCAGGGCACCAGCACCCTGGATATCAGGTCACTGGGGCATCGCCACCATGCCAGGGCACCAGCACCCTGGATATCAGGTCACTGGGGCATCGCCACCATGCCAGGGCACCAGCACCCTGGATATCAGGTCACTGGGGCACTGCCACCATGCCAGGGCACCATCACCCTGGATATCAGGGCACCAGTATCACCCACATCAGGGCACCACCATGCCAGGGCACCAGCACCCTGGGCACAAGGACATTGGGGCACCAGCACCACTGATGTCAGGGCACCGGTCCCCTGAATATGAAGGCACCAGCACCACCCACATCAGGGCACCACCGTCCCAAGACACCAGCGCCCTGGGCATCAGGACACCAGGGTACCAGCACCACCCATGTCAGGGCACTGCTGTGCCAGGGCACCAGCACCCTGGGCATAAGGATATCAGGGCACCAGGATACCAGCACCATGGGCATCAGGACAACAGGGCACCACCATGGCACCAGCACCATGGGCATCAGGACACGGGGGTGTCAGGGTACTACTGTGCCACAGCGCCAGCAGAATAGACGTCAGGACAGGGTGACACTGGGGTGCCAGGACACGGGGCAGCTGAAGGAATGGGAGAGTGGGGCACCAGGGGACTGGGACATTGGGATGCTGGGGCACTCAGACACCTGGCTACCAGGAGACTGGCGCACCAGGAGACTGGGACACCGGGGTACTGTGGCATCAGAATGCCAACAAACTCAGAGACCAGGACACTGGGGTGCTGAACACTGTAGAGCTGGACACCAGCTCACTGGGACATCATGGTGCTGGGACATGAGGGCACCAGGCCACTGGGGTGCTGGGACACCAGGACATTGGGGTGCTGGGACACTGGGACAAGTGGGCACTAGGAGACTGGAGTGCTCAGACACCAGGGTGCCAGGACTCCAGGGCACTGGGACGTTTTGCTGGCAGGACATCAGGCTGCTAGGGCATCAGGATACCAGGACACCGACATTGGGACACTGGGGTACCGGGCACTGTGGTACCAGGGCACCGGAACAGTGCAACCTGGGGGTGCTGAGATACCAGGAGAGTGGGACGCTGGGGTGCCAGGACATCAGTCACTGAGGCACTGGGACATCTGAGTGGTGTGACACCAGGGCACTGGGACACTAGAGTACCAAGACTCTGGGATGCCAGGAGACTCTAGTACTGGGGTACTGAGACATCAGAACATGAAGGTGCTGGGACACTGGGCTAACAAGACACTGAGATGCCAGGACATTGTGGCATCAGGGTACTGGGACATCAGGGTACTGGGACACGAGGGTACCACAACACCAAGACGCCAGAGGGTTGGGGTGCCAGGACGTCACAACGCTGGGGCACTGGGCTACCAGGACACGGGGACAGCAGGACAGTGGGGTACCAGGACACTGTGGCAGGGCCACCCCAGGGGGTCTCACCTCCTCAGCCAGTGCCTTGGCCTCTGCCTCGGTGTGGGTGACGCCGATGAGGTTGCGGAAGGCCACGTACTCCATGCTGTGGCAGGCCGAGCAGACCTGCTTGTAGACCTGGAAGCCTCTGCGCAGGCTTGGGGGGAGGAAGAGGAGAAGGAGGAAGAAAAGGCAGAAGTAACAGACCCCACTCCCTGCCACAGCCCTCACCGTGCCCCAGTGCCGGTACCTGGCATGGTCAAGGGCGGCCAGCGCTCCGCCGTGGCTCCAGGGGAAGGCCGGGGGGTGCAGCTCCAGCTCCCCGGCGCTGAGCCCCGAGTGCAGGGCCAGGGCCAGGCCCCCCGCCCGCCGCCAGCACCCCCAGAGCTGTCAGGGCCACCCGGCCCCCGCGGGACAAACCGGCACGGGATGACATAGAGGCCTGGGAGGAGTGGGGGAATGGCTGTCAGGGACTGCAGGGGGAACCCAAGAGGGGCCGGGGAGATGGGGAGGAGAGAGGGGGGGCGGGTCGGACTGGAGAAGGGACACCCGGCAGGGCCCGGGGGAAAACGGGGACACCGGGCATGGATGGGGGACAGCGGGCAGGATGTGGCAGGGATCGGGGACACCAAGCCGCGATTACTCATCAGGGCCGGGGGGAAAGCAGGGACACTCGACAGGGACCAGGGGGCAGGGCCGGGAAGGAGCCGGGGACACCGGGTAGGGCGAAGGCATACCAGAGACACCGGCATGGCTGGGGCGGTGGGAGCAGGCACACTGGGCCGCCCACACCCGGGAGGACGAAGGGGAAAACCGGGCCCACAGGGCAGGGAGGAAGCGGGAACACCAGGTAGGGGCGGGGAGGTGCCGGGGAGCCATGCGATGTGGGGAGCGGCCTGGGCAGGGGGCACCGGGAGACGCCGGGCAGGGCTGGGGGGTAGGGGGAGTGCGGATCCCGGGCCGGGCAGGCCGAGCAGGGCCGCAGGGGAAGAGAGGACACGAGTCCAGGTCCAGCCCAGCCCGGCCCGGTCCCGCTCGCCGCCCGGTTGCAGCCTCCCGGTTCCCCTCCCGATGACCTTCAGTGGGCGGCGGGGCCGGGCCGGGGCCCAGGTCTCACCGGTGCGGGCCGGGTCGGTGGCCGCGGCAACAGGAGACGGCCCCAGGGCCGCACCGGAAGGCTCCGAACCGCTGCCGCCGCCATCGCTCCGCACCCGCGGGCCGAGGTCGAGGGGACGCCGACAGCCCGCTCCGGATGTGACGTCACCCGGGGTCGGAGGTGACGCCGGTGTCCCACATGATCCAGCCGTCCCCCCGCACCACCCCCAGCTCCGGTGTCGCACAGAAATGGTTCCGCCTGCGGCACAGCCCAGGTTTTTATTGGACCTGGGGTACGGACCGGGGACGGACACCGCAGAACAAACGGAGCACTCCCGCCCCAGCCCAGCACGGACCAGCAAAGATCCCCTTGGCCCCTTACGACCATCAGCCACACTGGGTATGGGTCTGTGGGTCTATCCGTGGATCTATTGTCCATCCATGGTCATGGGTCACTTCTAAAGAGCAGGTTCCAGAGCAGCAGCCAAAGCCCATCCAGCAGGATTTCCAGAGCAGCAGCAGCAGCCAGAGGGGGAGTGTGTCCATCCATCATCCATGGGTCCATCCACAGTCTATGTGCCCATCCATGTGTCCTTCCAGGGTCCCCGGGTGGGGCCACAGGTCACTTCCAGAAAAGCACATTCCAGAGCAGCAGCCAGAGGGGGTAGACGCCGAGGGCAAGCAGTGGGTAGAGGCAGGAGCCATAGAGGTGGTGCTGCAGCAGCCCCTCGCCCAGCGCTGCCAGGAAGAGCTGCCAGCCCTCACCTGCGCCCGCGGGCACCTCCAGCAGCTCCCGCTCCAGGAAGATGCCCAGCAGCAGCGTCACCGCCGGCGTTGCCAGCACCAGCACCGCTGCCAGCAGCACCCTGGGCAGGGAGAGTAGCACAGGGGCACCATCAGAACCCTCCCTGTGCCCCCTGCCATCCCCAAAACCCAGGGACAGACCTTGCCAGTGTCTCCTTGGCATCAGCCCTGGCAACCCCTGGCATCTCTCAAGCCAAATGAGCCCCCCCAGTGTCCCCCACCCAGGCATCCCCTAAGCCCACAGAGAGACCCCCTGACATCACCCTGAGGAGAAAGCCACCCCCAGTATCTCCTTGGGATTGCCCCCAAGAAAGCCCCTAGCACACCCTGGCACTCCACAACCTGCCCCAGTGAGAGACCCCTCCAGTGTCCCCCCACCCTGGGGAAAGACCCCAGAGCCTGCCTAGTGTCCCCCTCCCTGGCATCCCCTAAACCCAGGGAAAAACCCCACCCTGGCATCACCCCATGAAGACACCCCCTCAGCATTCCCATGGCATCAGGGGCATGGAGGGCCCCTGGCAGCCCCCAACCTCAACAACCCCCCCATGCGTCATCCTGCCCCCCACCCCAGGAAGAGCCCCACCTAGGTGTGCCATTGGCACCCCTGTGCCCCATGGTGAGCCGCTGTTGTCCCCCACACACACACCAAGGAGCAGCTCCAGAACCCTCCCAGTGCCAGCCCCCGGAGCGTCCCCTTCACCCCCACCCTGGGTACCCCCTGGTGTGTGTCCCCCTGGGGTCCCCTCCTCACTTGGGGCCGTTGGGCTGCACGGCGGCAGCAGCAGGCACCATGGTGGCAGCCAGGAGGAAGCCCAAGGAGAAGTTGAGCAGGGCCAGGGCCATCAGCACCAGTGCCAGGGCCACCAGTGCCACCAGTTTCAGTGCCAGCCAGCCCCGCGCCCGCCCTGCACCTGGCAGCACCCTGCAGGGGGTACAGCGGCAGGGGTTGGGAACACTGAGCCTCATGGAGCCCTGAGCTCCTCCCTGGCACCCCATGGACCTCCAAATCCCTCCCTGGCAACTCAAAGACCCCCACACAAAACCCTTCCTTAGCACCTCATGGACCCACCAACCCCCTCTGTGGCACCTCAAAGACCCCACCAAACCCTTCCTTGGTACATCATGGACCCACCAACCCCCTCTGTGGCACCTCAAAGACCCCACCAAACCCTTCCTTGGTACATCATGGACCCACCAACCCCCTCTGTGGCACCTCAAAGACCCCACCAACCCCCTGACACCACTAAGACCTCACCAAACCCTTCCTTGGTACATCATGGACCCTCCAAGCCCCTCTGTGGCAGCTCAAAGACCTCACCAAAACCTTCCTAGATACCCATGGACCTCCAATACCCTTCCTTAGCACCTCACAGACCCACCAAACCACTCCCCAGATCCACCACACCCTTCTGTGACACCTCAAAGGGTGCCACAAAATCCTTCCTTGGTACCCATGGACCCCCTCAAGCCCCCCAGCACCTGTGGGTGTTGTGGGGCAGGGCCATGCCTGCCACATAGATGGCGATGATGGTGAGGACCACAGCCTCGGCCTCGGACACCGGGAAGTGCTGGGTGGCCACCTGCTGGCCCAGCACTGGCAGCAAGTAGAGGGCCAGGCCAGCGGCCTCGCAGATGAGCACCGGCGGCACCAGCACCAGCAGACCAGGACGGGCCTCCTGTGGGGAGATGGTGGTGGCACTGGGGTGGTGGGGTCTGCTGGAGGGTTTGAGGATCTACCAGAGGGTTGAAGGAGCTGCTGGAGGGTTGGAAAGATCTACCAGAGGGATTGGAGGCTCTCCAGGAGGACCTGGCCAGGCTGAATTGCTGGCCCATAGCCAATGGGATTGAGGTTGATCAAGGCCAAATGCAGGAGGAGCAGGAAAAAGAGAAAGAGGAGAAAGGTTGGGAGAAGGAGAAGGGTTTGGAGATCTTGTGAGGAGCAGCTGAGGGACCTGTGTGCAGCCTGCAGCAAAGGAGGCTGAGAGGAGACCCTGTGGCTCTCTGCAAGTGCCTGAGAGGAGGCTGCAGCCAGGTGGGGCTGAGATCTCTTGTGCCAAGAGGAAGCAGCCTTAAGCTGCCCCAGGGAAGGTTGAGGTTGGCCACGAGGAGCAATTTCTGCCCCTTGAGGCTTGTGCAGGCCTGGCCCAGGCTGCCCAGGGCAGTGTTGGAGTCCCCATCCATCAGCTTGGAGGCCACTTCCAACCACGGCTCTGGGACTCCATGAAGGGGCAGGAGAAGGGGGCGGGGGAACCGGGTGAAGAACCCTCCTGACCTCCTCAGCACCGTGGTCTCCATCCCACAGCCTCTCTCCACTGCTCGTCTCGCTCTTGCTGAGCTTCATCCAGATGTCCAGGGCGTGATGGGCACGGTCATGGAAAGGTTCCGAGCAGCTCCGGTTGCCCCCGATTCCCATCTCTAGCCCCTTCCCCACCCAAAGGATATCTTGAGGACCAGGACCAGCAGGAGGAAGCCAAAGGCCGGCATGTAGAGGCCGATGGAGACGAAGCGGGAGAGGGAGGGCAGCAGGTAGAAGAAGTAGGACTGGTGGAGCCTCTCCAGCAGGTTGTTCAGCTTCCGGAACATTCCCTCCAGGGTCCTGAGGACATCGTCACGGAGGCGCCCACCACGGGACACCCCCAACCCACCCACCCCAGGGTGAGATCTCCCTGGTGTCTCCTTGGTACTGTTCCAGGGAGAGCTCCCAGTGCCCTCCTAGCCTGGGGACAGACCCTCTTGCATCCCCCCACCTTGAGAAGAGCCTCTCTGCTGTCCCTGCACCATGGCAGAGCCCTCAGTATCACCCCAAAGACAGATCCAAGTGTCCCCCGACTCTGAGAAGATCCCCTCCACGTGTCCCCTTAGCATCCCCCTGCCCAAGGGAGACCCCCAGTGTCACCCCCACCCTGGGAGAAGACTCTCTGGTATCCCCTGAGTCTGAGATCACCTCCACATGTCCCCTTGTCATCTCCCCGCCCTGTGAAGACTCTCTGGTGCCCCCCACAATGAGAAGAGCCCCACTGGTGTATCATAGCATCATAGGATAGTATCACAGTATCATAGTATCAGGGCTGGAAAGGACCACAAGGATCATCTAGTTCAACCCCCCTGCCATGGGCAGGGACACCCTACACTAGATCAGGCTGGCCAGAGCCTCATCCAGCCTGGTCTTAAACACCTCCAGGGATGGGGCCTCAACCACCTAGCACCCCTAGCATAGGGGTGTACCCCTAGCACAGAGACCTGCCCCAGTCCCAACCTATGGAGAGGTTTCAGAGTCCCCCCGCTGTGCCCCTGCCCTGGAGAGCGCTCCCAGTCTCACCCCAGGGAGAGGTTCCAGTGTCTCACCACCATGAGAGAAAACCCTCTGGGATCCTTCCACCTTTAGGAGAGCCCCTCTGGGGTCCCCTCACCCTGAGAAGAGCCCCTCTGCTGTCCCCTCACCATAACAGCCCTTCTGGTGTCCCGCTACCCTGCGAAAGCACTCCCAGTCTCATCCCATAGAGAGGTGCCAGCGTCGCCCCGACCTCGAGGAGCACCCTGTGCCTCCCGCCCCCAGGTGCCCCCCTGCCCAGGACCCCCGGGTACCTGCCGACGGCGGCCATGCCGTGCTTGCTCTGCCGGAAGCTGTTGATGCCGCGCAGGGTGAGGGCCTGCACGCGGTAGCGCAGGAAGAGGCCATGGTCCCCCCCGGGCGCCCCGAGGCCTGCGCCAGCACCATCAGTGCCAGCGTCTGTAGGCTGTGGGCATAGCCAGGCAGCGACTCCCAGTCTGAGCGTGGCAGCTGCAGAACCACCACACAGTCAGGGAAGCAGAGGGCAATCATCAGCCCCGGTCAAGGAAGCGGAGGGCGGTCACCAGCCCCGGTCAGGGAAGCGGAGGGCGGTCACCAGCCCCGGTCAGGCAAGCGGAAGCGGGGCGGTCACCAGCCCCGGTCAGGCAAGCGGAGGGCGGTCACCAGCCCCGGTCAGGCAAGCGGAGGGCGGTCACCAGCCCCGGTCAGGCAAGCGGAGGGCGGTCACCAGCCCCGGTCAGGCAAGCGGAGGGCGGTCACCAGCCCCGGTCAGGCAAGCGGAGGGCGGTCACCAGCCCCGGTCAGGCAAGCGGAGGGCGGTCACCAGCCCCGGTCAGGCAAGCGGAGGGCGGTCACCAGCCCCGGTCAGGCAAGCGAAGGGCGGTCACCAGCCCCGGTCAGGGAAGCAGGCTGGTGCTGCCCTGGCAGTGCTGGGTCACTGGTTGGACTCACGGAGCTCGAAGAGCTTTCAAAGCCATGGAGATGTGGTACTGAGGGCCACAGGTTGGTGGTGCCCTGCCAGCGCTAGGGGAGCACTTGGCCTTGATCTGAGAGGTCTCCTCCACCCCAACCCATTCCATGCCAACTCCGTGACCTAACCCTCCACTGGCACAACTCTGAGTCCCCTGCCCCATAGCTTGTCCAAGCCCTGGTGGGCAACTGAGTGAAGCAGATGTGGCAGGAGGTGCCAGGCTGCTCACCTTGCCCTGGATGGTGCAGAGCAGTCCGTTCTTCTGGCAGAAGGCATGGAAGAGGTTGAGGAGGTCCAGGTTGGGCAGCTGCCCATTGAGGCCCTCCACAGCCACATCGAAGCTGGTCACCACATCACTGCTCAGCTCCAGTGAGATGGCAGCCTGGATGGCACCCGCCCGGCCCGGCGTGCCCGAGCTCTGCACCTCTGCGGGCACACAGCGCCTCAGTGCACTGGCACTGCCACACCCCGCCACCTTGACACCCTTGGCATCATGGCACCACAGCACCCTGACACCTTGGCACCACAGCACCCTGACACTCTAGCATCAGAGCACCTTGGCACTCCAACACCCTGGCATCATGGCACCCCAGAACCCTCACACCCTGGCATCCCACTACCCTGACGC
Source organism: Picus viridis (assembly GCA_033816785.1). NCBI lineage: Eukaryota > Metazoa > Chordata > Aves > Piciformes > Picidae > Picus > Picus viridis. Next base: position 27,818,323 of record CM066572.1, read on the forward strand.
CTTGGCATCACAAGACCCCAACATCCTGGCACTGTGGCACTCTGACATCACAGTGCCTTGGCACCCTGACCCACGCCATCATGGCATCCTGACACCCTGGCACCACGACACCCCAGAATCCTGATACTTCGGCACTATGGCACCCTGGCACCTTGACCCCTGGCACCTGAACACCCTAGATCTCTGGCTCAAGGCACCCTACTCCTCCAAGAGCCCAACCTCCTGGCACCCAATCCCTCCTGGCCTCTCATCCTCCTGTCCCCCCAGCCCCGTTCCCCTGGCACCTCACCAGTGAGGTTGACGTCATGGTAGGCCTCCAGCCAGGCCTCGGTACCCAGCAGGTCATGCTCCGTCACCAGGAAGATGATGTCCTTAGCCCAGTAGATCTGCTCTGGGGGCAACAGCAAGCTGGTACAGGCACAGACTGGCACAGTCCTGCTGGTGTTGGGCACAGCCCACTCCCTTCCCATGTGCCCGGCACAACCCCACTAGGGGCTCCCTGTGCCAGCAGAGCCTGATGCAGCACCAGCTGAGCCTGGTACGTTCCCAGTGGAGTCCTAGCAGAACCTGGAACAGCTCTGGTACAGCCCACTCCCTTGCCCTGGTGCCCAGCATGGTCCCAGCAGAGCCTGGTTCCTGTCCCAGCAGAGCTTGGCACAGACCCAGCGAAAAGCAGCTCCTGCCCCAGTGCCTGGCACATCCCCAGCACAGCCTGGCACAGCACAGCTTGGCAGAGCGTGGCACAGCTCTGGTACCCATTCCCTGATCTGGCAAAGTCCAGCATAGCCTAGAAGAGCACATCCTCGGCAGAGACTGGCATAGCCTCAGTGGAACACTAGTCCCTGCCCCAGCAAAGCCCAGCACAGACCCAGTGGAGCCCAGTACAGCCTTGGCACAACTCTCTCCCCATACTGCCCTCCTTCCAAACACCCAGAGACCCTTGGGAGCTGCCAGCTGCTGGCTCCCCACCACCCCAGTCCCCCCAGAGCCTCACCTCGGAAGTAGGCGGCGAGTGCCAGCATCAGCCCCACGGCCTGGTTGTTGTGGGTGCCAGGGCTGCACGGCACGCTCAGCACCAGCGCCTCGGTGCTGGCTGCCCGCGGTGCCCGCAGGATCCCATACACGTTGGTGCCATGCACCATCTGTGGGGGCACAGGGACTTTGGGGGGCACAGGATATCCAGGAAAGGGTTTGAGGGGACACAGGAGCCTCTGGGATAGGGTATGGGGGAGCACAGGATGCGGGTTTTGGGGGTACAGGACGCCCAGGATGGGGGGTTGAGGACACCCAGGATGGGGGGTTGGATGCCTGGGATGGGGCTTGGGGGTACAGGACATCCAGGATGGGAATCTAGGAAGACCTTCTAAGATAGGGTTTGAGAGGTACAGACACCCAGGATGGGGGATGGGGGGCACAGGACCCTCTGGGATGGAGTTTTGGGGGTACAGGATGCCCAGGAATGGGTGTTGGGTGGGGTCAGACTCTCCAGGCTGGGATCTGTGGGTGCTGGGCTGCAGTGAGGGTGTCAGGGGGTCCGTACGTATCGCTCCCGGGTCTCGTCGGGGAAGGGCAGGGTGCGGGAGAAGCTCTGCCGGTGGACCTCCAGCCCCAGCTCCCACAGCGTCTGCTCCAGCCACTGCACGGGCATCCCGCTGGGGGGGGCACCCCAAAACCCCATCATGGCACCCCAGAACCCCACAGAGTCTGCCCCAACCACTGCATGGGTACTCTGCTGGAGGAGCACCCATAACCCCACCTTGGCACCCCAGAACTCCCCCATGGCACCCCAGATCCACCACTGGCTGCCAGACTCTCCCATGGGACCAAACACCCTCCACCCCCTCCCCATAGCACTTCAGAATCCCACCACAGCACCCCAGACCCCCACGGGACCCCAAAACCCCCAAAAGAGGCCCAAAGTCCCCAAACCCCCTCCCAGAAGGCCCAAGCACCCCCAGAACTCTCCCTTACAGGCCCCCAACTCCCTTCTCACAGACCCCTAAAGCCCCCCAGGCTCCTCCCTAGAGGCTCAAACACCTCCAAACCCTCCCTTATGGGCCCCAAACCACCTCCCACACACCTCCAAAACCCTTTCCATGGTCCCAAACCTCTCCCCTGGTGCCATGGCACCCAGAACCCACTGCCCCTCCCAGGCCTCACCCTGCTTTCTTCTTGTGTGCCCCAAACTGTCGGGCATAGGCGAGGGCACGGGCACCCAGGGGGAACTGCTCCTGCACCATGGTGGAGCCCAGGGCATTCTCGGAGATGTAGGTCTGGGGGGCCAGGGGGGCCAGGCCAGGGCCAGGAACCAGCATAGCCCCAAGATGTAGCTCAGGGCACTGGAAAAGGGAGTACAAGAAGCAGACTGTGGGGGTTCAGGGCATTGGGGCACCCCCAGAAACCAGCACAGCCTCAGAACACAGCTCAGGGCACTGGGAAAGGGGGGCACAGAGGCAGACCGGGAGGGTTCAGGGGCTGGGGTACTGTGAGGGGTGGGTATAGACGCAGACTGAGGGGGTTCGGGGCACACCCAGCAACCAGCACAGCCCCGAAAGGCAGCTCAGGGCACTGGTCGGGGGTTGGACACCGAAGCAGACCGCGGGGAACCAGGGGGTTGGGCGTGCTGCGGGGCACAGAAGCAGCCCGGGGGTGTTCGGGGGCACTGTCCCGGGCCAGCACTCACCAGAGCGGGGTGTTGAGGCGCTGGATGAGTTGGGCCAGGGCCCGGCGGCAGTGGGGGTCCGACAGCAGCCCCATGGCTAGCGCTGGGCTGTGGGAGGGGCACAGGAGGACATGATCCCCACCGGTACTGGGGGCTGCCCCCTGGGCACCCCACAGCCGCGGAGCCACCCGGGCACCCCCTAGGGCTGTCCCCACTGCCCACATCGCCCCCAGCCCCTTCCCCACCCCAAGGCCAGGCACCCACTCCAGAGGGACCCATTTCGGCCCCGCAAGGCCCCGTTCAAGCCCTATACCGACCCCTGGCCCCCAGCCCCCGGGGTTCCCCTGTTGCCCCCAACCTCCGGGCGCCGGCACAGGCCCGAGGCTGCTCAATCGATCGCGGAACGAAACGGGCCGGGCAGAGCAGGGCCGGGCCAGGCCGAGAGGAGGAGCCCAGAGTCATCGCTCGGCTCCGAGCATGGCGCTGCCGCAGCGGGGATAGTGGTGAACTGGGCGTCTGCTGGAGTTCAGGGGCTCTGCAGGAGTTTGAGGCTCTCCAGGGGGCCTGCCCAGGCTGGCAGGGTGAGGCCAATGGGATGAGCTTGACCAAGGCCAAGTGCCAGGTCTTGCCCTCGAGTCCCACCAAGGCCAGGAAGGCTTCAAGCTGGGGGCAGGGGGGCTGGAAAGCACCTGGTAGGAAAAGCCCTCAAGGATCGGTGGCAGCGGCTGGAGAGGAGCCAGCGTGTGCCCAGGTGGCCAAGAAGGCTACCAGCAGCAGCCTGGCTTGAAGCAGCCTCAGGGTGGGCAGCAGCAGCAAGGCAGGGATGGTGCCCCTGGACTGGGGATACTGGGAAGGGACCTGGGGGTGGGGAGCCTGGAGCAAAGGAGGCTGAGGGGAGACCTTGTGGCTCTCTGCAAGTCCCTGAGAGGAGTCCCTGGAGCCAGGTGGGGCTGAGATCTCTTGTGCCAAGCATTTTACCAAGAGGCAGTATGTAGTGTGGTGTCTGTGCACCTGTGCCAGGGCTCTGCTCATTGTGCAGGGTGTACCCCTGCCATGGCTCTGCTCATGGTATGGCAGTGGTCATGCCCTACCAGTGCCAAAGGGGTCATCTTGTGCTACAGTTCTGACCCTGGCATTGTGTCTGTCCATAGCAAGGAGCCTTCCTGTGGCACAGCTCTGCCCCTGCTGTCTCCTCGTGCCACAGCAGCTCTGCCCATGGCATGGTGGCTCATCTTGCCATCGCTCTGCCCATGTTGTCTCCTCCTGCCCTGGCTCTGCGCCCCGTCACTCCTTGTGCCATGGGTCTTCCCACGCCAGACGCCCCAGCCCCTGGCCCTGTGTGCTTGGCAAAGCTCCACTTGGTATCACCCTGGCAGCACGGCTTTGGCACACAGACGGCTTTATTGGGCCCCCACACCGCTGTGCCAACATGACTTCCTGCCATGGGGTCTCCACTGCTGGCACAGGCTCCATTGAGCCCCCCCACTCTGTCCCTGTGTGGCACTGGTGCAGGGCACTGTAGCACCTGGGTGGTATCTGGGTGCCTTGTGTCCCTCCTCATCACCTCATCTCTCTCTTCTCCTTCCCTGGCTGTGAACAGAAGTGTCCTTGGGCTGTGGCACCGGCTGTGCCCGAGGCTGGGCCCTTCCTTCTGTGTCAGGAGAGTGGCTCCCAGCCCTAGTTGGCTCTGCTGCTGGGTACCCCCAGGAGCTCCCTTGTCCATGTGGGGGCCTCAGTGGCAATTTTGGCACTGGGGGTGGCACCTCTGCCCGTTGATGTTGCAGCGACACCCACCACTGGTGTCCCCAGGACCCTGGGAGGGGGAGAGGAGGGTAGAGTCAGAATGGGACACCAGGGATGTCCCTGATGTGCCCCCCATGTCATTCACCCCAGTGTACCCAGGACCCTGGTATGGGGAAGAGGGGATCAAGGTCAGGGTGGGAGTCCACCAAGGGCAGGTTAGGAGCCCACCATGAAGCTCCTGGGGACAGTCTGGCCCTTTGGCCATGACTAAAGCTTGGGGACACAGGGGGAATCCCTAATGCCCCCCATGTCAATCACCCCAGTGTCCCAGGACTGTGGTAGGGGGAGAGGGGATTAAGGTGAAGGTTTGGAGCCCACCAAGGTCAGGATGGGAGCCCACTATGGAGGTCCTGGGGACAGCTTGGCCATGACCAGAGCTTGGGGACATGGTGGGAGACCCTGATTTCCCCCCACATGTCATTCACCCCAGTGTCCACAGGACCCTGACAGGGGGAGAGAGGATCAAGGTCAGGGTTGGGAGCCCACCAAGGGCAGGATCAAGGTCAGGGTTGGGAGCCCACCAAGGGCAGGATCAAGGTCAGGGTTGGGAGCTCCTGGGGACAGCCTAGCTACGATCATAGCTTGGGGACACTGTGGGGAGCGGTCCCTGCTGTCCCCCCACGCCACTCACCCCCGGCCCCCAGCGCGGGCCCTTGGTGACCCAGCAGATCTCGGTCTGGCAGACGGTGCAGCGGATCCAGTCGCAGCCATCCTTCTTCTGCACGATGATGAGGCAGGTGGGGCAGTGCATGGCCTCCCCCAGCTGCACCAGCGTCTGCCAGCGGGCGACAGGTGCCCATCAGGGACACAGCAACCCCAGCTGAGACCCCCCCCCCCCCGAACCCCCTTAAGCCCCTCTGAAAGTTCAGGTCTAACAGACAACTTTCCTCCCTCAGTTTCTACAGTTGCTATTCCAAAAGCCTGTCTGTGACCCTCGGGGTCTCTGGAATGCCCTTCTCTTAGAAAGTCAGTTCCTGAAACACAAGAGATGCATCTGGTCCTGTTCCAATAGTGTGTTTCTTCCACTCTTTCCCAGTTAGCATCATAGAATTGTTAGGGTTGGAAGGGACTTCAAGGATCATCCAGTTCCAACCCCTGCCACGGGCAGGGACCCCTCACTCTAGATCAGGTTGCTCACAGCCACATCCAGCCGGGCTCCCTAGGCAGCCTGTTAAACTTATGTCCACTTGTAGCTTAGTGACTAACTCTCGAGACCCACCAGCGACTCCCAGAATAGTTACAGGCTCTGACCCTTGATAATTGGATGGCATTACGGTGCACCCAGCTCCTGTGTCAGCCTGTGCTTCAGGAACATTGAGGCACCAGGCTTTCCTCCCCGGACCTCGTCCCTCTCCTCCTCCGCATTAAGACAAAGCGATCAGCTGCACTTCTCTCTCGGAACAACGCGATTAACGGACCTATTGTTATCCCCCCTGCCTCCCCCAAACCTGCAGCATGTCGCTGGTCTGCCGGGCGGCGGCGTCGTTCTGTGCCCGCGCCTGCAGGTCGTCCTGGTACTGCCGGCAGTTCCTGCCCTCGTGGATGGCCTGGCAGGGCACCGGGGCGCCGCTGAGCCGCTTGCCGCAGGGCGGCACGGCGGCGGCACGGCAAGGGCGGTGGGGGTGGGCGTCTCACCTTGCAGAGGAGGCAGTTGAGGGCCTGGCAGATGGGACAGCGGAACTCGTTGACGGAGTCCTCGTAGATGCACCAGCCGCGGCAGTCGGGGCTCCGGCAGTGGAAGCTGTTGGGGCTGCGGCGCTCGGCCAGCGCCAGGCCCCGCTCCAGGAAGCGTCGGTACTCGGCTGGGGACACCAGCTGGGGACAGCCACGGCCTCAGCCACACGGCTGGGCTGCAGCGGCACCTCCAGGCTCACGGAGGCCAACCGCTGACCTGGCGCTGCCAGGGCACCACCAAGCCACGGCCCTCAGCACCACAGATCCACGGCTTGGAATCCCCTCCGGCGATGGGCGCTCCACCACTGCCCTGGGCAGCCTTTGAGTATGGACACTTCTCCTTGCAGCCAACCTGAACCTCCCCTGGGGCAACCCGAGGCCAGTTCCTCTCGGCACAAGAGATCTCAGCCCACCTGGCTCCAGCCTCCTCTCAGGAACTAGCAGAGAGCCACAAGGTCTCCCCTTGGCCTCCTCTGCTCCAGGCTCAACAAGCCCAAGTCCCTCAGCTGCTTTTCTCAAGTTCTACAGACACTTCTCCCTTCTCCTCCTCCTTTAGCACTTGGCTGTGGTCAACTTCATCCCATTGGCCTCACCCAGCGAGCCAGCCTGACCAGGCTCCCCTGGAGAGTCTCAGACCTCTCTGGAGAACCTTCAAACCCTCCAACACCTCAACACTGCCCCACAACTTGCTGTCATTCTAGACGTCCTGAGGGTGCCTCCATCCCCTTATCCGTATTATAGCTGAAGACACTGAAGAGAATTGTCCCCAGTGCTGAGTCCTGGGGACACCAGCTGTGCCCAGCCACTAACTAGATTTCACCCCTCTTTGGTCCTGGTTTTAACCCAGGGCATCCTCCACTCATCCAAGCCAGGAGCTTCTCCAGGAGGATGCTGTGGGAGACCAAGTCCAAGGCTCTACTAAAGTCCAGGTAGACATAGCCCCAGCCCTGCTCTCATCCACTAAGGGTCACCTCACTGCAGATGAGGTTCCTTAAGCAGCACCTACCCATCCTGAACTCATCTTGAGCGGGCCCCGCTTGTCCTGCGCGTACCGCACAATGTCCCTCAAGATGACCTTCTCCACGGCCTTCCTCACCACCACGGTCAGGCTGACAGCTCTGTAGCGCCCCAGACCTACCTTCCAGCCTTTCTTGGAGATGGGCATCACCTATGCCCACATCTCCAGTCAGCTGAGACCTCCCCCACCTAGCAGGACGTGGCCAGGACCCGCCGGCAGGGCCTGGGCAGCACTCACCGCCCGGATCTCGCGCTCCTGGAGGTGGCTGCTGCAGGCGTAGGAGTCATCGCGGAAGGGGCAGGCCACCAGCGGCTCCTCGCTGTAGCTGATCACCTGCCGCAGGCACTCCCTGCGGGAACCACGGGGCAGGGCTTGGGGCTGCTCCGCAGGATGGGCACCACGAGGGCTGGCTGGTTGGCCTCCATCATGGTGACTGAGGCCTTAGGGTGGGTCACCATGATGGTTAGGGGTCTTGAAGTTGGTCATCACAATGGTGCCTGGGGGCTGGAGGCCTGGTCAGCGTGCTGGCCAAAGTGGTTTCACAACTCAGCATGATGGTAGGGGTCTGGGGGCAGTCAACATGATGGTGGAGAGCTCAGATCTGGTCACTATGAGGGTGGGGGGCTTGGGACCAGTCACCACAACAACAGGGATCTCGTGGCCATTTACTACAAGGGTGAGTGGCTCATGGGAGCTCCCTGAGGGCTGGAAGGTCCTGGGGCTGGTCACTGATGGTGGGTGGCTCAAGGGCAGTCCCTATGAGGACTGGGGAGGTCTTGGAGGTGATCACTGCAATGGTTGGGGTCTTTGGGGTCATACCCTACAGATTGTGGGGGGAGTCTTGAAGCTGGTCACAACAATAGTTGGGCTCTTGGGGGCTGAACCCTACAGATTCTGGGGGTCTTGAAGCTGCTCACCACAATGGTTGGGGTCTTGGGGTTCAGACCCTACAGGCTGTGGGGGTCTTGGGGCTGGTCACCACAAGGATGAGGGGCTCATGGTGTCACCACGAGGGTTGGGGGAGTCTCAGGGCTGGTCACCAAGATGCTGGGGGTGGTCGCTGATGGGTGGTACCTGCAGAAGTTGTGCAGACACTCCCTCAGCAGCACCCCCTGGCCCGGGGGCACCTGCTGGAAGCAGATGAGACACTCCAGCACCTCCCGGTTGGTCACCAGCACCTCCTCCTCCAGCCGCAGCAGCTGCTGGAAGTTGTTCAGCCGCTCGGCCTCCAGTGCCTGCCAGAGAGGGGCAGCCCCAGTCAGACCCCCCCAGCACTGCCACCAGGCCCCAGGCTGGGCTCAGCAGCTCCAAGGAGGGGCCCAAGACCAGTGTTTGGTCTTAACCGAGACCGTGACTAAGACCAGAGAGGACCAAGACCAGCAAAGCCAAAGAGCAGCATTTGGCCTTGGAAACAAGACCAAGACCAGAGAGGTCCAAGACCAACACCAGAGGAGCTCAAGACTCATCTTTGGTCTCTGAACCAAGATCATGGCCAGAGAGGTTCAAGACCAGATTTTGGACCTGGAAACAAAACCAAGACCAGGAAGGTCCCAGACCAAGACCAGAGAAGTTCAAGAGCAGCATTCGGCCTCTGAACCAAGACCAGAGAGGTCCAAGAGTAAGACCAGGGAAGCCCAAGAGCAGCATTTGGTCTCTGAACCAAGCCCAAGACCTCTATCTCCTCCTGTAGCCCCTGGCCTCCTGCTGCAGTGGATGTCTCCTAAGCCAGAGCTGAGGGTGGCAGGCTGGAGAGGGCATCTCCAGCTCTGCCCAACAGAGAGCAGCAGCATTAGAGGAGCTGGCACAGCCTGATGAGGCTGGCCCCACTCCACCACACCCTCACAGCCCTCATGGCCACCAACCAAGGGTGCCACCAGTACTTCGCCAGCACCAGAGTCACCGACCCGCTGCCAAGCATCACCCATGTTGGGCCCCAACAAGGCTGGTGTGGGCACAGCAGCTCTGCCAGGCCCATGCCAGGGGACTCCCTGTGCTCTCTCCTACCCTGTGCCCCCTCCCCAACACCCAGTCCAGCCTCCACTCCCAGCAAGCTGGCACCAATGAGAGCTGCCAAGGCCCAGCTTTGGCATGAGCTTGCCCTGGAGCCTCAGTGCCCAGCTTGGGGAGGAAGTGCCAGGAATATGCTGAGGGGTGGGCAAGACCCTGGGAGGGGATACAGCTGGGACAGCTGACCCAAACTGGCCAAAGGGGTACTCCATAGTGAAGGACACAGTGAAGAAGGAAGCAGGAGGAGATTCCTCCATGGTGTCTGTCCGCCAGAGGAAGAGTTACAGAGAGCCCTGCTCCCTGGGACCCACCAGTGCCTGCTGATGGGCAGCAGAGAACACCACCTCCTTTGGCCTCCTGCTTGTGCCCTGTGACAGGCCAAGAGGCCATGGATGTAAACTGCAGCACAGGAAGTTCCACCTCAACATGAGGAGAAACTTCTTTCCTGTCAGTGTGATGGAGCACTGGAGCAGGCTGCCCAGAGAGGTTGTGGAGTCTCCTTCTCCAGAGACTTTCAAGCCCTGCCTGGATGCATTCCTGTGTGACCTGTGCTATGGTCCTGTTCTGCAGGGGGGTTGGACTCAAAGATCTCCAGAGGTCCCTTCCAACCCCTAGCATCCTGTCATGTCTCTTGGCTTTTGCTCCCAGGTGCAGCCTTGGCTTGTGCTCATTGTTATGATGATTAAATTGTTCCTACTAAATGTACTCTGCTCTGGCGAGACCTCACCTGCAGTACTGTGTCCAGCTCCAGAGCACTCGATACAGGAAGGACACAGACCTCATGGAGAGGGTCCCAAGGAGGGCCATGAAAATGGTCAGGGGGTTGGAGCACCTCTGCTACAAGGACAGTCTGAAGGAGCTGGGGGTGTTCAGCCTGGAGAAGAGAAGGCTCCAGGGAGACCTAACAGCAGCCTGCCAGTACCTGAAGTGGGCTACAAGAAGGCTGCAGAGGGACTGTTTGCAAAGGCCTGCAGCGAAAGGATGAGAGGCAATGGCTTCAAACTAGAGAAAAGCAGATTTAGATTGGATGTTAGGAACAAGTTCTGCACCATGAGGGTAGTGAAACACTGGAACAGGCTGCCCAGGGAGGTAGTTGAGGCTCCATCCCCGGAGATATTCAAGGTGAGGCAACCTGATCTAGTGGAGGATGTCCCTGCTGAGTGCAGAGGGGGCTGGACTGGATGACCTTCAGAGGTCCCTTCCACCCAGACCATTCTGTGATTCTAGCTTACTGCTGCCTTTTGTTCTGTTTTCCCCTCTCCCCTACCCACCTAAGAAGGGAAGTGATAGAGCAGCTTTGGTGGGCATTTGGACCTCCAGACAGGGCCGAACCACCGCAGCTATCCCCCAAAGCACAGAGCAGCACAGAGCAGCTGGCACAAGATGGCAGAGCCACACCAGTGGGTAAGGCTTTAATGGGGCAACAATGAAGGGACCATCCAGGTGTGGGCACAGCGGCTCTGCCAGGCCTGTGCCAGAGCTGAGGGTACCAGTGTGGCACTGGGGACCCCCAAAACAGTCCCCACACCTCGGACACCTCCAAACCCATTCCTTTGGGTATCACAAGGCCAAGTGCCCTGGCAAAGGCTGGTGCCAGTCAGGGAAGGCTACAGGGTTTGGCCTCTTCCACCAGTGACACCCACCCAGCTCCTGAGCTCACCCTGCCATGATGCCATCCACAGAGCATAGCCCCCCATGGGCCCAAGACCCCCAGAATGTGGCTCTCCAGGGCTAAGAGGGCCCCAAAAACATGACCCCCTGGGCCTGAGACCCTTCCAGAGCAGCCCTAGCCACGCCAGCTCCTCCCTGAAGCCCCCAGGCAAGGGCTGGCAGCAACAGGACCAGTGATGGCCCCCTCATGCTCCCCCTACACCCAGGGGGTTTCAGACCCCCTGCATGACCCTTTAAGGGCTCAGCCCCTGCTCCTGGAGCCCCACACCCCCAGCTCGGGGCCCTTCTCCTGCGTCAAGTCTCAGGCTGGAGCGAGGTGGCCCAGGGGTGTCCCAGTTGGGTGCACACAGGGCTGTCCTGGTGGGCATTGGGTGCTGGTGAGCACCAGGAAGCCCCGAGGGGCACCAAGGCCTGGTTGGGGGCAGGGGGGCAGATGGGGCAGGTCCAGGTGGGTGCTAGCTGAAGTCGGAGGAGGACAGGAGGATGAAGTCATCCGGGAGCCCAGGACCTGTTCCCGGTGGGATGGTGGCACCGGGGGAGAAGAGAGAGGAGAAGGTTTGGTCAGTGCCCGAGCTGAAGACACCCCCAGACCCACAGTGAGCCCCACCTGGGGCTCTCAGCAGAGCCCTCCCAGAGAGTCCAGGAAGCAGGAACCAGTAGGAACCCAGGAGCAGCTTGGAATAACACCGACCTCGGCGTGACATGGACCTCACAACATGGGGAGGTCAGAGAAGCAGCCCCTGCAAGGGATTCCATGAAGTAGGAACCAGGTCTTAGTGCATGAGAGGAACCCAAGAGCTCTGGGGCAGGACATGGACCTCATGATGTGATGAGATGAAAGAATCTCCCCAGTGATTATAGGAAGTAGGAACCTGGAGGAACCCAAGACCATGACATGTAGTTTGGCATGACATGGAGCCTGTGAGACAAGAGAAGCAGCCCCCCTCTCAGTGATTCCAGGAAGCAGGAACCAGATTTCAGTGCACAGAAGGAACACAAGAGCTTCATGGCAGGACATGGACCTCATAACGTGGTGAGGTGAGAGAAGCCCCACCTAGAGAGTCCAGGAAGTAAGAACCAGGAGGAAGCCAAGAGCTCCTCGGCATCACACTGATCTTGGCACAACACGGACAACAGGATGGGATGGGATGAGATGAGAGAATAAGCTCCACCATGAAGCAGTAACCAGACTGCAGTGTACAGAAGGAGCCTAAAAGCTCCTTGCATGACATGGACCTTGGCAGGATATGGACCTCATGATGCAGGGAGAGAAGAGGGCCTCCCAGAGACTCCAGAAGGAGAACCAGGAGGAACCCAAGAGCTCCTTGGCATGAACCTCACAAAGTGGGGAGATGAAAGAAGACAACCCAACAGTGATTCCAGGAAGCAGGAACCAGATTTCAGCACATGCAAGGGACCCAAGAGCTCCTTGGCATGATGTGGACCTTGCCAGGATGTGGGTTTGGGCACGACATGGATCTCAGGACTAGGGGAGAAGAGAAGCTGCAAGAGCTGGGGGAGTGACCTGCTTTAGCAGGGGGCATTTAGAGGTCTTGGACTTGGCAGTCTCTAGAGCTCTGCCTGTCACAAAATCATTGAATCCAAACTGACTCCGAGCCGTCAATGAGCCAGCAAGGCGGCCAAGGGTCCCCTGGGGGCAGTCAGAGTGTGGCCAGCAGGACAAGGGAGGTTCTCCTGCCCCTCTGCTCTGCCCTGCTCAGGACGCAGCTGCACAGCTGGGGCCAGGGCTGGGCTCCCCACTTCACAGACTGGCAACTACTGGACAGAGGCCACTGGAGCCTGGGAAGCTGCTGAGAAGACTCTGAGGAGGGAAGAGTGAGGGACCTGGGGCTGCTGAGCCTGGACAGAAGACTCAGAGGAGAGCTTCTCAGGATCTGCAGGGTGGGGAGCAAGAGGCTGGGGCCAGACTCTTGCCAGTGGTGGCCAGGGACAGGCCAAGGGGCAGCAGGCACAAGCTGGAAGCCAGGAGGTTCCCTCAGGAGCAGCCTCTTGGCTTGAGGCTTCTGAGGCCTGGAGCAGGCTCCCCAGAGAGGTTGTGGAGTCTCCTTGTGTGGAGAGCTTCCAAAGCCAGCTGGGCATTGGGATCCTGGGCACCTGCTGTGGGTGCCCCTGCTGGAGCAGGGGGCTGCCCTGGGTGAGCCCCAGAGCTCCCTGCCCACCCCAGCACACCGAGATGTGGAGATCCTGTCACCCATCTTCCTCTCCACAACACCAAAGAGACCACCTCGAAGCAGCAGCAGACACCAAGCCAACACCACAGCCCCTGGAACCCTCCCCGAGAAGGCTCCTACCCGGGGGTGCAGGGGGGGCCCTGGTGCCCCCTTGGTACCTGCTGGTACTGCCGGATGCCCTCCTGCTCCTGCTGCATCCTCCAGAGCTCGGTCTCGTCGGGGGTGTAGCCGCCGGGCACCACGTAGTCGTCGGGCCGGGCGCTGCTGCACATCTCGCAGCCCGGCCGCGTGGGCTTGTTGATGAAGGTGCACTTGGGACACGACCAACCTGCCTGGAGAGCAGCAGAGGCTGGGACAAGGGCTTTGGAGAGAGGCCACAGGAAGGGATGGGATGCGGAGGGACATCCCGGGCTTCCCCAGCACCCACCCACCCTGGGATCTTTGAGCTGATGGAGTCCAGCCACCAGTGACCCAGCACTGCCAGGGCACCACCACACCATGGCCCTCAGCACCACAGCTCTGCAGCAGGGAAACCCCTCCAGGGATGGGGACTCCAACACTGCCCTGGGCAGCCTGGGCCAGGCCTGCACAAGCTTCAAGGGGCAGAAATTCTTCCTCATGGCCAACCTTGGGGCAACTTGAAGCTGCTTCCTCTTGGTCCCATGCTTGGCACAAGAGATCTCAGCCCCACCTGGCTGCAGCCTCCTCTCAGGGACTTGCAGAGCCAGAAGGTCTCCCCTCAGTCTCCTTTGCTGCAGGCTCCACACTCCCAGGTCCCTCAGCTGCTCCTCAGAAGTTCTCCAGACCCTTCCCCAGCTCCCTTGCCCTTCTCTGGACACCTCCAGCCCATCAAGGTTCTTCTTGGAGTCAGGGGCCCAAAGCAGCAGTCCAGGAGTGGCCTCCCCAGTGCCACCAGTTCAGGCGCACAATCCCTCCCCTGCTCCTGCTGGCCCTCCAGGGGCTGCTCCAGGCCAGGCTGCTGGTGGCCTTCTTGGCCACCTGGGCACACACTGGCTCCTCTCCAGCTGCTGCCACCAACCTCCCTGGGCTTTATTCACTAGACACTTTCCAGCCCTTCTGCCCCCAGCCTGGAGTCTTTCTGGCCTTGGTGGGACCCAGGAGGAGCTGCAGGGCAGCCCATTGGGCAGGTACCTGCACAGGCGAGGGCAGGCGGGGGGCCGGGGGCGGCTGGGCAGCGGCAGTGTCGCCCAGCTGCAGCGTGTCCAGGTGCTGGCTGATCTCCTGGATGCTCATCCTGCGGCTGGCCTCGCTCCCTGAGCCTGGAGAGCAAAGGCAGGACGTTACCACCAACCCAAAGACTGAGCAACCAGCCTGGGGGAACCCTCTTGTCCCCAGGGAGGAGAACACTTGTCTCAGACTAGAACGCAGAGCCATGGCACCCACCATGCCCCAACACTGGCACAGAGTGGTTCAGGCCGTGGCACTAAGCCCACTCACGGTGAAATGAAGCCCAGCAGCCCCTGGTGCAGGACTCTGGAGTGCCCAAGGTGACCCCAAGACCTCACCACCACACTTGTGGTGAAAGGAGGACCAGGAAGACCAGGATTGCTCTTCCCAAGTGTGTTTGGCAGCACAGGGGTTGCCAGCATGTGGTGGCTGCCAATGATGGAGGACACTGGGTCTGCTCCATCATAGAGAAACTGCTTGGGAGCTGCCAAGATGGAGAACATTGGGTCTGCTCCATCATGGAGAGGAAACTCAGCAGCCTCCCAAGATGGAGAGCAATGGGTTTGCTCCATCCTGGAGAGGAAACTCAGCAGCCTCCCAAGCTGGACAACACTGGATCTGCTCCATCCTAGAGCAACCACTTGGCCTCTTCTACCAATGCAGCAGCTCCTGCACCACCACCACCACCTTATTCTCCAGCCCAAGACAATACCACCCCAACACCCTCACCCACCCTGTCCCAGCACCACCACGATGCCAGGGTCCCCGTCCCCATTCCGCAGAGCCCAATGGGGACCCCTGGTGGGCAGCCCCAGGGCCGGGCGGAGCAGGAGCAGCACAGACCTTTGTGCGGCGGCCGCGCCGGGCAGGGTGCTGTATCTGCGCCCCGCCCCGGGGCCGTCGTGGGGCAGGGAGGCGGCGCTGAGCTGGGCCAGGTCCTCCTCGTAGCGCCAGCGGCTGAGGTCGGCCACCTCCGCCGCCAGCAGGTAGAGGAAGGCGGCGTCACCGTCCCGCCGCACGCCGTAGGAGCCCACGGTGCGCTCGTCCACGCACAGGCACTGCCCGATGATCCAGCGCTGCACCAGCGGGTGGAACCCGTAGTCCTGGAACACCTGGGCAAGCACGGACGCCCTGAGCCCACCCCCATGCTGCCCACCAGCGCTAGGGGCTGCTGGCCAGCCCAGAGAACCACCAGGAGCAGCGGAGACCCAGCTCCACGCCCCCGGTGGAGGCCCCTCTCCCCCCACCCCGCGCCCCCGGGGCGGGCCTCTCCCTCCCCCCCCCCCCGGCCACCAGCAGTGCTCAGCCCAACCACTACAGGTTCAGATGCTGAGGAAGGGGCTGTGGGGCTCTTACTGGTCATGCTGGTGCCCAGCCTGCCCCGCTCTGTACCTGCTGCTTGAGCGCCGCGATGGTGGTGTGGGGATGGACCATGATGGTGATGCTGGCCGAGGAGGTGGCGTCCTCTACCCCCACCTTCATGCTGCACACAAGATGAAAGCTGTTAGAGGAGCTCTCCAGAGGGACCTGGCCAGGCTGGATCCATGGGATGAGGATCACCAAGGCCAGGTAAGGCTCTCCAGAGGGACCTGGCCAGCCTGGCTGGGTGGGGCCAGCAAGCCTTGGTCAACCTCATCCAAGTGCTGGATCCTGCCCTTGGGTCCCACCAAGGCCAGGAAGGCTCCAGGCTGGGGACAGAGTGGCTGGAAAGGCCCTAGGGGGTTGGTGGCAGAGTGGTGGTTGAGAAGCTCACCTGATCTCCTCGGGGGGATAGTTGGACTCCTTCAGGAGGATGCTGAGGGCGGCCTGCCGGCGAGCCAGGGCCACGGCACAGCGCGAGGCCTCCTCCTCGGCACCCAGCTCGATGGCCCGGGCAAGCTGCAGGGCCAGGTCCTCTGGGGGGGTGGAGAGAGGCATCACCCAGCAGCTGGTGGGCAGACATCAGCCCCAGGGCATGGCACCACCGCTGCCAGCCACGGCACCAGCACTGCCAGCACCTGGGGGGTCTGAACCCCACGTGCCATGGCAAAACCAACACCCAGAGAGTGGTTCTGTCCTCTTCCTGCTCAACTGAGCACCCAGAGGGACCTCCCTCCTTGGATGTGCGGCCCCAGCTCTGCCCCTAGAGGAGCTCCTGCACCACAGCACCAGAGCTTCCAGGTGACCACCAACAGCCTGGCCTGAAGCAGCCTCAGGGTGTGCAGCAGGAGCAGGGCAGGGATGGTTACCATAGTCTAAGGGTACTGGGAAGGCCACCCATGGAGTGCTGGGCTCAGCTTTGGACACCTGACTCCAAGAAGGACCTTGAGGAGCTGGAAGTGTCAGAGAAGGGCAAGGGAGCTGGGGAAGGGTCTGGAGAAGGAGTAGGGTCTGGAGAACTTGTGAGGAGCAGCTGAGGGACCTGGGGGTGTTGAGCCTGGAGCAAAGAGGCTGTGGGGAGACCTTGTGGCTCTCTGCAAGTCTCTGAGAGGAGGCTGCAGCCAGGTGGGGCTGAGATTTCTTGGGACAAGAGCTGGGCCGAGAGGAAGCAGCCTCAAGTTCCTCCAGGGGCAGTTGAGGTTGGTCATGAGGAACAATTTCTGCCCCTTGAAGCTTGTGCAGGCCTGGCCCAGGCTGCCCAGGGCAGTGTTGGAGTCCCCGTTCCTGGAGGGGATTCCAAGCCGTGGAGCTGTGGTGCTGAGGGCCACAGTTTGGTGGTGCCCTGGCAGTGCTTGGTCAGTGGTTGGACTCAGGAGCCTGGAGGCCTCTTCCACCCTCAAGGCCTCAGTGACTCACAAGCCTGTTTCTGGCCCCAGGTCTGGGCCTGTCTCTGGTGGAGTTTATCAAGCTCCCAACATATCCAAAGCTCCAACAACTCCCAGTTCCAAGCCAGCTCCCCCTGTACCTGTCTGGGAAAGCTCCAAGGCCAGAGCTGTGTCTGGATCCTGATCCCCTGAGGCACCCCCGGCAGCAGCAGGCAGCGATGGGGCTGGGGCTGGCAGCGCAGAGTCGGAAGCTGAGGGGAGGCAGGAGCAGGTCAGGGCTGGGCTATGCCACGTCCTGAACAAGGACTGTCACCAACTGCCATCCCCTTCAGGTGGCAGAAACAGGTCAGGGCTGGACTGTGCCACCTGAGCAAGGACGGTCACCAACTGTCCCTCCCAGAGGCAGGAGCAGGGCAGGGCTGTGCCACCTCCTGAACAGAGATGGAAGGCGTGGGGATGGGTAGACCACAGGGGGACAACACTGGGCATGGGATGACACTGAGATACACAGGCTCCCTGGGCTCCCCAGACCTCCCCACTTCTTCCCCCTTCACATCAGCAGCTCCCACCCCAGTGTGGTGCTGGGCCAGACCCTCCAAACCCCAACTCTGGGGGTCTCATCAGACGTTCCACCACTCCCAGGCCCCCTCAAACATCCCTCTCCAGGTGTGCAGGAGGCAACACCCCAGGGAAGGAGCAGGCTGGGAGCTTCCTGGGGGGAGCCCCAAGGAGCTGCTCCTGCTGCTCATCCCGAAGATTCCAGGGTGGGAGCAGCCCCAGCTGTGCCCCCACCTTGGGAAGAGCCCAGCAGCCCCTTCTTGGGGGTGGGTCGGGAGGAGCTGTTGGGCTCACACCAACCTTTCTGCACCTCCCGCAGGGAGCTGCTGACGATGGTCCACCAGCGCTGGGCCTCCCGCTCCTCGGGGAAGGTGAATCCCAAGGGAGGGTCTGAGGAGCCAGGGACAGAGAGCTCGTGGCTGGCGGGGGCCCGCACCCGGTACGAGACGTCCCGCAGGTCGTACTCGGCGATCAGCTGGCGAGCAGAGCGGCCGGGGGGCAGGTCAGGACAGAGAGAGGGGGCATGGCATCAAATGAACCAAACCGGCCTCAGATGCCCCAAATCAGCCTCTACTGCACCAAATTCAGCCTCTAGCGCACCAAGTCTGGCCTGAAATCCCCAAACCCAGCTTGAAACGCACCAAGTCCAGCCTACAATGACCCAAAATGGGTCTCAAACACCCCAAAGTCTGCCTCTAATGCACCAAATCCCTCCTGAAAAGCACCAAATCCAGCCTTTAACACCCCAAATCTGGCCTGAAATGCCCCAAACCTGGCTTGAAACTCACCAAATTCAGCTTCTAGTGCACCCAATCTGGCCTCTAATGGTCCAAATCTGGCCTCAAACACACCAAACTCAGCCCAAAATGCCCCAAACCTGGCCTCAAACACTCCAAAATTGGCCTCAAATGCTCCCAATCCAGCCTCTAATGCACCTAATCTGGGCTCAGACACTTCAAATGCTCCCAAATCAGCCTCAAATAGCCCCAGATCAGTTTGGTCTCTTCCAACTGAAAGGACTCTGTGACTCCATGAGTGAAGCTCGTGAACTTCTATATAGACCTGTTGGAGCAGGTCCAGAGGAGGCCACAGCAATGATGGGAGGGCTGGAAGCCCTCTGCTGTGAGGCCAGGCTGGGTTGAGGGTGTTCAGCCTAAAGAAAAGAAGCTCCAGGGACAGTTTCTGGCGGCCTTCAAGGAGCTCAAGGGGTTCCAGGAGAGCTTGGGAGAACCTTGATCAGGGGTGTAGGGCCAAGCCCAGGGGTGCTGGGTTTGACCTGGAAAAGGGAGACGGAGCCTGGAGCTGAGGAAAATTCTGCACGGGGAGGGTGTGCAGAGCCTGGCCCAGGCTGCCCAGAGGTGGGAGATGCCCCAGCCCTGGAACCATCCCAGGTCGACTCAGTTGGAGCTCCGAGCTCTGGTCGCAGACGCCTTTCTTCGGGCCCCACACCCAGCAGCGCTACCTGGCAGGGGACTGGGTTATCGACGCAGCGAGGGGCTCCCCCTGTCCAGGGCAGGGGCCCAGAACGGTTGTCCGGGGACGGGATGGGGAGAACGACACTGACCCCCACCCTCGGCCGCTGCCCTTGCCCGGGGTCCCCCCTTTCTCACCGCGCCGCCGGCCGCCTCCGGGTGCCGCAGGCCGAGTCGGAAGCGGCGCTGACCGCCGACCTCCGGTTCAACACTGAGCTGCAGGCGGAGCGCGGCGGCGGCAGGCAGCGGCAGGAGGCGAGAGGCCTGCGCCAGCCCTGCCCGAACCGTCATCAACACTGTGGGGGGCGGCGGCGGCGCCTGGACCGCGGCCGGAGCCGAGGTCGGAGCGGGGGCACCGGGCAAAGCCATCGCGGCCGCCGCCGCCTTTTTCCGCCTCCGCCAGCACTTCCACCGGAAGCGCGTCCCCGACTCACGGCGTTCCGGCAGCTCACGGGCCCGGCCGGCGGGAATCGCGATCCCGCGCCCCAAGGTTCCGTGCGCGGACGAGCCCCGCGGCGCCTCCCCGCGTTCCGCTCCCTGTGGCGCAGCGTCGCGCCGAGCCCATAGATGGCGCCTCTCACCCTCTGCCCTGATTGACAGCCGCTCCCCCCGTCTTTGTCCCTGCCAGCCAATCAGAACTCGGAGCGCTCCGGCCTGTGGGTGGGGCCTCGCGGCTCTCCCCGCGGAGGGCGGGAGCATTGCCCTGATTGTCGTCCCTGCCCGCCAACAGACGCGGAGCGCCGCGTCGATTGCCAGGGCCGCCCTCCAATGGGGAGGAGCGGGCTGTCAGCCGCTGCTCGGGACGGACGGGCCGAGGGTGGGACCTTGCCGCTTGTTGTCGTCCGGTATCTGAGGAGGAGATCGGCCGTTCGTTCGCTCATCGTCACCGGGAGACTCCCAGGTCTCGTTCAACCGCTCGCTCCGTCCCGAGCACTCGGGGACATGTCGAGGTGGGCGGAGGCCCGGTGGGCCGGAGCCAGACGGCGGACGGCGGCCGAGGCACACTCGCCCTCCTCCAGCTTTCCCCGGAGACGCTTCTTTTCGCAAACGTTCCGAGCGTGAAGGAGTTGTCACGGCGAGGAGGCCCCGCTGGGACAAAGAGCAGAAAACGCCGGTAAGACCGCTCCCATCGCCGCCCCCCAGGGCCCATACCCCCCGCCTTTTCCGCGGACTGCATTTCCCAGCGTGCACCGTGGTGGTGCGCGGGGCGCCAGCCGAGCTTCGGCCGCGCGGGGCATGCCGGGAGCCGTAGGCGCAACGGGCCGTACTCCGTTATTACGCGGGGCATGCCGGGAGCTGTAGGCCGCTAGGCGCAGGGCGTGCCGGGAGCCTGAGCCCTCAGCGGTCCCCGCGGGGCATGCCGGGACGACGTCTGCGCTTCCCGCCCAGCGGGGCCTGTCACCTTCAGGGCGGCCCGCGGGAGCTGGGCTCGGGCCTGCCTCCGGCGGTGTCCCGGAAGAAGAACCGTGCCCGGGAAGGGCCTGTGCTGGCTGCCAGCGCCTCGGGGCTGTGCTGCAGGCCCCGGGCAGCGCCTGGTCCTGTCTGTGTTTTCCCAGTTGTGCTGTCTGTGGCGGCTCCTTTTGAATCCCGCTGCTGGCCTCTGGCTCCTCCCCCGTCCTCCCCCGTCCTCCCCCGTCCTTCCCCTCCCCGTCTCCCCGTCCTTCCCCTCCCCGTCCTTTCCCCGTCCTTCCCCTCCCCGTCCTTCTCCCCATCTCCATTGTTCCCACTCCACCCCTGCTAACGCTGCCACCTTCTGGTCAGGTAACTCAGGGATGTCAGAGCTGCTTCCTCCCCAGACCAGACCCCACCAGCCATGGTGGTCACCATCCTCAAGATCCTGTGGCTCGTGTTCACAGCCTGACTTCCTGCACCCCAAACTCTTCCTTTCCCTTTCTCCTTTATCGAGGCTGAGCTCCTAAGGTCATCTCTTACCCGTTCTTGGCTCTGTTCAGCTGCTTTCATGTTGGGTGGTTTCCTTGCATCCTGCAGAGCTTTTGCTCTTCAAGGCCTCAACTTGGCCTTTGTTGCCAGATCTGCTCCAGTCAGCAGCAAGCTGGCACATCCCAGCTTCTTCCTGGAGCTCTTGATTTTGTGGTGCCCGCTTCCGTGTCCTGCTCTTGGGTCTTACCAAGGCCAGAAGGGCTCCTGGCTGTGGGCAGAGGGGCTGGAAAGTGAGCTGTGGGTAAGGCCCTGGGGGGCTGGTGGCAGCAGCTGGAGAAGAGCCAGCGTGTGCCTAGCTAGCCAAGAAGGCCACCAGCAGCCTGGCCTGGAGCAGCCCCAGGCTGGGCATCAGGAGCAGGGCAGGGATTGTGCCCGTGAACTGGTGGCACTGGCAAGGCCACCCCTTGAGCGCTGGGCTCAGCTTTGGGCCCCTGATGCCAAGAAGAACCTTGATGGGGTGGAGGTGCCCAGAGAAGGGCAAGGGAGCTGGGGAAAGGTCTGGAGGACTTGTGAGGAGCAGCTGAGGGACCTGGGGGTGTGGAACCTGGAGCAAAGGAGGTTGAGGGGGAGACCGTGTGGCTCTCTGCAAGTCCCTAAAAGGAGGCAGAAGCCATGTGTGGCTCTCACCCTGTCCCCATAGCAGGGGTGCTCCATCCTTCTGATCATCTCTGTGGCCTCCTCTGGACCTGCTCCATGACCTTTGTGTTGGTCCCACCAGAGCAGAGCAGAAGGGCAGAATCCCCTCCCTTGAGCTGCTGACTGACGCAGCCCAGGACATGCTTGGGTTTTCCAAAGCTCCAAGAGGAAAATTCCAGCCCCAAAAGCACTGGGGGCCTCGGGAAGGGGGAGAGGAGCTTGGCGACCTCCCCAGGGTACCCTGGTCCCCACTTGCAGGGTGTCCTTCCTCAGCAGGATCCGCTTCGCCGCAGCTGTTGTGCTGGGAGCCGCCGCGGGAGCCGGGAGCATGAAGCTGCTGGAGAACTCCAGCTTTGAAGCCATCAACTCCCAGCTGACAGTGGAGACAGGAGATGCTCACATCATTGGGAGGTAAGGCAGGAGAGGGGCTGGAAGGAGGAGAGGCTAGAAGGAGCAGAACCTAGAGGAGAGGATGGGGGAGGCTGGGGAGAAATTTGAAGCAGAAGAGGCCAAGGAGAAACTGGAAGAGAGGCTGGAGGGAGGAAAGGCCAGGGAGAGACTGAAGGAGGAGAGGAGGGAAGAGAGGCTGGAGGGAGGAAAGGCCAGGGAGAGACTGAAGGAGGAGAGGAGGGAAGAGAGGCTGGAGGGAGGAAAAGCCAGGGAGAGAGTGGAGAAGAGGCTAGAGGAGAGGTGGAGGGGAAGGTGGAGGAAGGAGAGGGTGGAGGGGAGGGAGAATGGAGAGAAATAGGAGAAAGCCAAGGAGAGGCTGGAAGAGAAGGTGGGGGGAAAAAGGTCAAAGAGAGGCTGGAGGAGAGGTCAGAGGGAGGAGAGGCTGGGGAAGAGGTGTTGGGGTGGTTTTGATAGCTCTGAAGAGCCTTTTTGGCTTGGTGCTGGTTTGGGACACGTTGGGGTGGTTCTGATGTGTCCCTCAGGATCGAGAGCTACTCCTGCAAGATGGCTGGGGATGACAAGCACATGTTCAAGCAGTTCTGCCAGGAGGGACAACCCCACGTCCTGGAGGCCCTGTCACCTCCTCAGACCACGGGGATCAGCCCCAGCAGGTACCACAGGCTTGCCTATGTCCTCTGCACCATGGAGAACAGGGTGGGGATGGGATTTGGGGACCTCCTCAATGATGGGTGACATAATTTCTGAAGTTCTGGGCTGGCTTCTCTGCTTCTTCATGGAGTTGTTGAGGTTGAAAGAGGAGCTCCTGGAGTCTAACCGTGGACCCAGCACTGCCAGTGCACCACAAAAACCATAGCCCACTGCTTTGAAAGCCCTCCAGGGCTGGGGACTCCAACACTGCCCTGGGCAGCCTGGACAAGCTTCAAGAGGCAGAAATTGTTCCTCATGGCCAACCTCAACCTCCCCTGGGGCAACTTAAGGCTGCTTCCTCTTGTCCCAGCCCTTGGCACAAGAGATCTCAGCCCCACCTGGCTGCAGCCTCCTCTCAGGGACTTACAAAGAGCCAGAAGGTCTCCCCTCAGCCTCCTTTGCTGCAGGCTCCACACCCCCAGCTCCCTCAGCTGCTCCTCACAAGTTCTCCAGACCCTTCCCCAGCTCCCTTGCCCTTCTCTGGACATCTCCAGCCCTTCAAGGTCCTTCTTGGAGTCAGGGGCCCAGAACTGAGCAGTGCTCCCAGTCCAGGGTCACCATCCCTGCCCTGCTCCTGCTGCCCAGCCTGGGGCTGCTCCAGGCCAGGCTGCTGGTGGCCTTCTTGGCCAGCTGGGCACATGCTGACTCCTCTCCAGCTGCTGCCACCAGCCCCCAGGGCCTTTCCCAGCGGGGCAGCTCCCTGGTGGCTGCTGTTTGGTGGTGGCCATGCTGGTGACACCTCTCACCTCACTGTTGTGTCCTGTCAGGCTCAGCAAGAGCCAGGGTGGAGACGAGGAGGGTCCCCTCAGCGACAAGTGCAGCCGCAAGACCCTCTTCTACCTGATCGCGACCCTCAACGAGTCCTTCCGCCCCGACTACGACTTCAGCGCCGCCAAGAGCCACGAGTTCAGCCGGGAGCCCAGCCTCAACTGGGTAGGTGGCCAAAGCCTCCTGAGCTCAGGCAGCAGGGTGCTCCCTGCTGCTCCCGGAGCTTCACTGTGCTGCCACCATCCTGGGGAACCCAGCCCAGAACCCTTCCCTTGCTCCCTCCTCAGCCTTGGGATGAGGCAAATCCTCCCCAGGAGGAGCTTCGTGGGATGGTTTCTCCAGGAGGAGGTTTCTGGGGTGTCCTTTTCTCCAGCCATGCTGGCTGGCTGTCTTCTGGCCATCAGGGTCCAGCCAGGCTGTTCTAGTCCAGGAGGATATGGACCAGAAAATGCCCTCCCTGACCAGGGAACTTTGCAGAGAGGCTTCCAGGAAGCCACCAGACTCTGCACTGGGAGAGACTTGGGTGGTGTGTGCCCCAAACATCTCAGAATCCTGCAATTCTGGTGTGGTCTGGGGTGGGAAGGGAGCTTGGGAGCTCACCCAGGGCAGCCCCCTGCTCCAGCAGGGGCACCCACAGCAGGTGCCCAGGATCCCAGTGCCCAGCTGGCTTTGGAAGCTCTCCACACAAGGAGACTCCACAACCTCTCTGGGCAGCCTGCTCCAGGTCTCAGAAGCCTCCAAGCCAAGAGCTTGCTCCTGAGGGAACCTCCTGGCTTCCAGTTTGTGCCTGCTGCCCCTTGGCCTCTCCCTGGCCACCACTGGCAAGAGTCTGGCCCCAGCCTCTTGCTCCCCACCCTGCAGATGCTGAGAAGCTCTCCTCTGAGTCTTCTGTCCAGGCTCAGCAGCCCCAGGTCCCTCCCTCTTCCCTCCTCAGAGTCTTCTCAGCAGCTTCCCAGGCTCCAGTGGCCTCTGTCCAGTAGTTGCCAGTCTGTGAAGTGGGGAGCCCAGCCCTGGCCCCAGCTGTGCAGCTGTGTCCTGAGCAGGGCAGAGCAGAGGGGCAGGAGAACCTCCCTTGTCCTGCTGGCCACACTCTGACTGTCCCCAGGGGACCCTTGGCCACCTTGGCCACCTTGCTGGCTGATAAGAGACCTTACTCCCCCAGCACTCCCAGTTCCTTCCCAGCAGCTCCCTCCCCTCTGCTGGACTGGGGCAGGGGTTGTTGCCCTCTCCCCAGGGGCAAAAGGAGAAGCAGCAGATCCTGAGGTGCTGGTGGGTCCCTGCAGGTGGTGAATGCTGTCAACTGCAGCCTCTTCTCTGCCGTCCGGGAGGATTTCAAGGCCCTGAAGCCGCTTCTGTGGGATGCGGTGGACGAGGAGATCTGTCTCTCAGAGTGTGACATCTACAGGTAACCTTCTGGCCACCTGCTGGCCGCCTAAAGGTGACATTTTGTGGGGTGGCTGTGAGGAGGGCACTTGGCTGGCTCCCAGCTTCCTACCCATGGAGATGCCCTTTTGTTGCTGTCCCATCCCACACAACCCTTGGAGATCTCTTCCTCAAGTAGCTGGTGGGGTCTCATCCTCCTTCTAAAGCCATCTAGGGGACATGGCATGGTTCCTATCACCTCACAGCTGGTCCCAGTAGCCACCCAGCTCTTGAGCACACCAGGTCACAGTGGCTCTGAGCTCACCCAGTTTCTCCAACATCTAACTGGGCATTGGAGCCAGCTGCCCAGGATGGTGGTGGAGCCACCATCCCTGGAGGTGTTCAGGAACGTGTGGACATGGTAGGCACTCGGAGACATGGTTTAGTGGGCGTGGTGGTGTTGGGTTGATGATATTAAAGGTCTTTTCCAACCTTCCTGGTTTGATGGCTGTGCTGGTGTTGGGTTGATGGTTGTGCTTGATGATATTAAGTCTTCTCCAACTTTAATGATTCCATGATTCTGACTGGGCCAGGAACAGGGCTGGCACTGGGAGCAGAACCTGCCACAGTGTTCCTCATGCTTCCCCCTCTTGCTGTTGCAGCTACAACCCCGACCTGGACTCGGACCCTTTTGGAGAAGATGGCAGCCTCTGGTCCTTCAACTACTTCTTCTACAACAAGAGGCTGAAGAGGATTGTCTTCTTCACCTGCCGCTCCATCAGGTCAGGCCCCAAGTCACCCTAAGCCACTCTCAAGCTGTCACCCTGCAGAGGAGGAACCTTTGGCCACCACCAGCCCCTGAGCCCCGCGTGGTGGATCTGTGTCCTCTGGGCACCCTGGCCAAGGCTGGGAGCTCCACCAGAGCCTGGTCTCCTCCTGAGACACCCAAGGACGAGCCGAGGTCCCCACGGTGCCCCTTTGCTTGGCAGGGGCCACTGAGGGGGGGCAGCGAGGCCTGGGGGCCCTGCCCGTGGCCAGCCCCTCTTCCCTCTTCCCCCCCAGCGGCTTCGCCTACACCCGGCCCGAGGCTGGCCAGGAGCTGGACATGGACCTGGGCGAGGAGGACGGCGAGAAGAAGGGGGACGGCGGCGACACCGAGAGCGGCAGCATCGAGGAGGACAGGTGAGGGCTCCCTGTGCTTACCACGAGGCTGGGCCGCCCACCTGTCCCTTCCCCCCTTCCTGCCTTCCCCCACGCTGGGATCTGGGAATTCTGGGATTTCCTCCCCTCCCAGCGCGCGGCCGCCCCAGCTCCTGCCCCAGACCAGTACCACCCAGTAACGTCAGGCTCCTTGCTTGCAGGTTGCAAGTTCTCTGCATCTGACCGTGCCCAGCAGCTCCCAGGTGCCAGCAGGACCCCCCTGGCTCCTTCTGCCGTGTCCCCCCCGCCACGCCAAGGCAGCCCCCAGCCCCACATCTGCCTCCCCCGGCCACCACCGCCTGGCTCAGCCCCACACTGACACTGGAGGACCTTCCCAATACCCAGAACTGGTATGGACTGGAAGCAGCTGTGGCCTCCTGGCCCTACTGAGGACATGGCCATGGCCAAGCTGTTGTCCCCATTGGAGGGGGTGGGTCTTGGCCAGCCCTTCAGGACCCCCTCCCCAGAACTCCTGCTGCACTTTCTGGCTGCACTGACCCCTCCTGCTGGGCTCCACAGCTCCCAGTTCCTTACTGGTGGTGACCCAGCCAGCGCCGTCCCCCTGTCCTCTGGCTCCGTCCGTCTGTCAGGCGAGGGGGACACACCCAGCTGCCTACCCCCTGAGCCTTCCCCCCCCAGAGAAGAGCTGCTGCTGCCAGGGGGTCGCTTTGCTCCTGCCCCTCCTCCCCTGCACTGGTTTCCTCCCTTGTTTTGAGGGGTTTGGTTGGGTTTTAGTAGCTTTTTACTGGTGGCACCAGTGGCCTGCACTGGTCCCATGCTGGGGGCCCAGTGGGGGTGAATATTGGCCTGGGGGGGGCGGGGTGAGGAGAGGGATCCGCTTGCACACGCTCCCCCCACCCCCCAGGGTTTCCTGGGTTTGATCTTGAACCACAAATGGCTTTGGCAGGTTTGGGGGACCCCAAGTGCCCCCCTGCACACCCAGGCTCCCAGAATTTTGGGGGTGTCAAGTATCCCCCCTCTCCACCCAGAATTTCAGGGCTACCCTGTCCCCCCTGTCCCCAGCCAAGGTTTTGGGGTGTGCCAAGTGCCCCCTGGCTCCCCCTCCAGGCACACAGAATTTTGGGGGTCAAGCCCCCTCTCCCTACCCATTTTTTGGGGGTCTTACCAAATCCCCCTCCCCACCCAGGCACCCAAAGTGTTGGGGGGTACCAAGTGCCCCTTAGGTGCCAGATCAGGTGAGGGGCCTCAGCTGAGCACGCACAAATGAGGGGCAACATCCAAACTGCCCCCTCCCCACCTCCAAATAAGCCCACCCCTTGGGGGAGCTTCCTGTGCACCCCTCTTCTGCCTGGGGGTGGGGTTCCCACTGGTAGGGGCCAGTTTGGTGGGGGGAAGGTGCCCCATGGCTGGAAAGGCTGCTTCCCTGGGGGAGTCTCTCCCAAGCACGGGTTGATCAGCTCCAGAGGGTGCCGGGGGTGTCCCTGTCTCCAGGGGGTGCAGGGAGAGGACAGGGACACCCCCCCAACCACCTCCCCACCCAGCACCAGCAGTGGTGGGGGCTGTCCTAGCACAGGTCCCAGCTCCCAGATTCCTCCCAAAACAGGCAAAATCCTTTGAGTTTGAGTTGGATTTTTTTTTCCCTTGAGACTCCTCAGCTCAGCCCCCAGCCCGGGGCAGGGCTTTGCTCCAGCTACCATGGGACCCCCAGACCAGGTTCTTGTGCCCCCAGCCAGCCCCCTTTGGTCCCCCCAGCAGGGAGGTTGAGCTCACAGCGCAGCATTGGACCCTCGCACCAATAAAGAGTTTCTGTCACCCGCCCCTCCTTCCCTTGGCGACACCGCACGGGACAACATGGGTAATAAGCCGGGGGCAGCACGGGGACCGGATTGGGCCCCCCGCCGGGAGCAACACGGGGACCGCCAGGGTGTCAGCAGCGGGTCCCTGCTCCTCACGGGGATCTTGTTAACCCTGAGGGCCACCGTGGCAGGGCACCGGGCAGCTCTCCGGTGAAGGAGCTGGGGGCTGCTCATCCCACCGAGGAACAGAGGAGGAGCAGGAGGGTTTCAGCGCCCGCGGGCTGGGAGGCTGACCGCTTTGTAGGAGGCATCCTTTGAAGGGCCTCGAAGGAACGGCAGCGCCGTACCCAGGCTCCGCCACGGCCCCGCCGGAGCCCCCGGAGCAGCTGATTGGGTCCTTGTCAGCGTTGCCCCGCCTGCGCAGAGCCCATTGGCTGCCATATCCGCCAATCGCCCCGCCGGAGCCCCCGGAGCAGCTGATTGGGTCCTTGTCAGCGTGGCCCCGCCTGCGCAGAGCCCATTGGCTGCCATATCCGCCAATCGCCCCGCCGTTGCTAAGGGGCGGCGGCCCTGTGAGAGACGCCGGCCAAGATGGCGGCCGCGGCGGAGCAGGCCGCCATGGCGGAGCTGGTGGAGCTGCTGGCCCCGGCGGCGGGCGAAGCGGCCCGGGCAGGCGCGGCGGAGGCTGCGCTGGCGCTGTCCGGGGATGCGCCGGGGAGGCGGCTTCTGGCGGGGCGACCAGAGGCCCTCACGGCGCTGCTGGAGCTGGCGGCGGGGCCTTACCCCCGGCCGGGCCCTGCCCGCCGGCCGCCCGCCACGCTCTGGGCTGCCTGGTGAACGTCTCGGCCGAGCCGGAGGCCCGAGAGCCGCTGCTGGCCGGGCTGCACGCCCTGCTGAATCTGCTACCGGGGGAGCTGCTTGCGGGGTGCTCGCCAACCTGTGCCGGGAGCGGGCAGCGGCCCGACGGGTGCTGCAGGGCCTGCGGGAGCGCGGTACCGGGATGGATCCGCTCCTGCAGGCCCTGGGGAGCCCCAGCCGCCGCCACAGCTCGGGCCGCTGCTCTGCAACCTCAGCCAACTGCCCGAGGGACGCCGCGGGCTCCTCGACCGTTCGCGGTAGGACTCCGGGTTGGAGCTGGGGAGCGTCTCTGGCCCGGTGGGACCGGCCCGCTGTGAGCGTTCCTGGCCCGCAGGTGTTCGGTGCAGCGGCTGCTGCCCTTCACGCAGTACCGGGACTCCGTGATCCATCGCCGGGGCATCGTGGGAGCCCTCAGGAACTGCTGCTTCCAGTACGGTGAGAGCCAACAGCGGGCCCAGCCGGGAAACCGGCGCCCGGGAGCGGCTGCCCTCACTCGGGACTGCTGGGGGTTGTCCCCAGCCCACCAGTGCTGCTGGGAGTGACTGGGAGGGAGCTTTCCTTATGGCAGCCCCCGAGGGCCTGGACCTTAGAGTAGTGACCAGAGCAGTGTTGGTGACAGCGTGGGAAAAGCCCTTGGGAGTTGGTGGCAGCAACTGGAGAGGAGCCAGTTGTGCCCAGCAGCCTGGCCTGGAGCTGCCTTGGGGGTGGTGTACTGCTGCCCTGGGCAGCAGCAGAGCAGGGATGGTGTCCCTGGAGTGCTGGACTTAGCTTTAGGTCCCTGACTCCAAGAAGGACCTTGAAGGGCTGGGGGTGCCCAGAGAAGGGCAAGGGAGCTGGAGAAGGGGCTGGAGAACTTGCAGCTGAGGGAGCTGGGGGTGTGGAACCTGCAGCAAAGGAGGCTGAGGGGAGACTTTGTGTCTCTTTGCAAGCCCCTGAGAGGAGGCTGCAGCCAGTTGGGGCTGAGATCTCTTGTGCCAAGGTCTGGGGCAAGAGGAAGCAGCCTCAAGTTGCCCCAGTGGAGGTTGAGGTTGACCATGAAGAACCATTTCTGCCCCTTGAGGCTTGTGCAGGCCTGGCCCAGGCTGCCCAGGGCAGTGTCGGAGTCCCCATCCCTGGAGGGGTTTTCCAAGCCATGGAGCTGTGGTGCTGAGGGCCATGGTTTGGGGTGCCCTGGCAGTGCTGGGTCACTGGTTGTTCAAAGATCTCTTCCAAGCCATTGCATGATTCCACTTCTCTCTCCAGTTCCACTGGTGGGTGGAGCTGGGGGCTGGGCTGGGCTTTGCCCCCAGTCTTGGCAAGTCCCCTGACCCTGGGTTGTCCCCAGAGGACCATGAGTGGCTGCTGAGTGAGGAGGTTGACATCCTGCCCTTCCTGCTCCTGCCTCTAGCAGGCCCTGAGGAGTTTCCTGAGGAGGAGATGGAACGTAAGGAGGTGTCCCAGGGGTTGGGGGTGGCAGGGGGCTGCTGGGTGCCACCTCCTCAGGCTGCTTCTCTTCCAGGGCTTCCTGTGGATCTCCAGTACCTGCCCCAGGACAAACAGAGAGAGGAGGAACCAGACATCAGGAAGATGCTTCTGGAAGCCATCATGCTGGTGAGTCCTCAAGTCATAGTGGGGCCAGTGGTGAGGAGCTGGGTGTGGGATGTGGGGTGTAGAAAGGTGTCAGGGCTGCTCCAAAACCATACTGGGGCCAGGAGGTCCTCGTGGAGAAGTGGTGTCCAGGCTGGGTGGTGTCTACTGCTGTCCAGTGTCTTCATGAATCACCTGGATGATGGAGCAGAGCCTATTTGGAGGTGACCCCAGGCCGGTCCTTGGCCAAGCCCAGGCAGTAGAACCTGCAGAGGAATGATGAGCTGGAGGGCAGGACCCCAGGTGACACGTGAGGCAGCAGCATGGTCCCGGGGCAGGGGCACATGGCACGTGAGGAGCAGGGTCACATCAGGTGCCAACAGAGGTGAGGCTGCCCCCAGAGCACTGGATCCGGTGCTGAGCTCCCCTGGGCGAGAGGCTCGTGGACACAGCGGAGGAAAGCCAGTGAAGGGCCACCAGGGTGGCAGAGCTTCTGGCAGGATCTCTGCTCTGAGGAGAGCCCGAGGGAGCTGAGGCTGCTCAACCTGGAGAAGACTCTGGAGGAGGCCTGGAGGGCGCGAGAGGAGCTGGGCTCTTCCCCGTGGTGCCCCGTGCCGGGACCGGAGCCCTTGGGCACAAAGCGGGACGCTGACGCTGCCCTGGCACAGGCTGCCCAGGGAAGTGATGTTGGAGTCTCCATCCCTGGAGATTCTCAAATCCCATCTGGACATGATCCTGGGTGGCCCCACTCAAGCACCAGGTGACCTCCAGATGTCCCTTCCCTCCCCACCCAGCCCTTCTGTGTTGAGAAGAGACACCAAGCTGATGTCCCCTGAGCTCCTTCCAGCCTCATGGGGACTGTCCCACCGCTCCCTTGGGCACCGTGGCTCCGTGACCCCCGCCCCAGGCCGTCCTTCACGGCGTTGCTCTGTCCCCTTGCAGCTGACAGCCACCAAGGCTGGCCGCCACACCCTGAGGGACAGGGGCACCTACCTGGTGCTGCGGGAGCTGCACCGCTGGGAGCAGCACCACCAGGTGCTGCTGGCCTGTGAGAAGCTCATCCAGGTGAGGAGCAGCTGGGGGCTGGGTGTGGAGCTCTGCCGCCCCTCCCTCGTTGGGCTGTGGGCTTCTTGTTAGAGGGGTGGGGGCCAGGGGCTTGTCTGGCTGGGGCTTACTGCTGTGGGATGTGTCTGGATTAGGGGACAAGGACATGTCTGGGTGGGGGTCACCTCTGTGGGACACGTCTGAGTCCCTGTGTCCCTGCTGTAGGGTAGCTGGGGTCAGGGAAATGCCTGGATGAGGATCTCAGCTGTTGGTGGGGGTGAGGGAAATGCCTGGATGGGGATACCAGCTGTGGGTGGGGGTCAGGGACGTGTCTGGGTTGGGAGTCACCTCTTTGGGACATGCCTAGGTGGAGAGCAGGGCTGGTTGGGTGTCCTCGTTGTGTGGCAGGGTAGTGAGGAGGAGGAGAGTGGGGGTCACCCTCTTGTCACCCCTCCCTGTCACCAGGTGCTGATTGGGGATGAGCCTGGCCCTGGCATGGAGAACCTTCTGGAAGTAAAGATCCCTGAGGAGGTGGAGCAGGAGCTGCAACGCCTGGACAGGGAAGAGGAGAAGCAGCAGGAAGAGGAGCAGGAGGAGCCCCCGCGGTGAGGAGCTGCCCTGCTCCATGTCACCCACAGACTGCCCCCACTGCCACCCCATGGCGGGGGGCAGCTGGGCCCCAAAGCCATCACTGCTGCTGGGGGGCACCTTGTGATTTGGGGGTGGTGGTCCTGCAGGGCAGGGATTCCCCCTGACTTCCCAGTTTCCCAGGGGCTGGAACTCCCAGGAGCAGATGCCAGAGCTTCCCCCATCCCCTACCCGCTCCCAGCGTGGAGGTGCCACGGAAGTGCCTGGTCAAATAAAAGGGTTTCAGCCCAAAAGTGCTGGGGGAACTGGGAGGATGGGGGAAGAAGGGATGGGAAATGTCTGGGGGTGTTGGGAGGGTCAGGGGGAACTGAGGGGGAGCTAGGAGAGTCTGGTTTGGGACTAGGGGTGCTGGGAGAGGTATTGGAGAGGGGCTGGGAGGGTCTTGGGGGGAACTGGGGGTGCTAGGAGGGGATTGGGAGGATCTGGGTTGGGGCTGGGAGTGCTGAAGGGAAACTAGAGGGTTCTGGAGTGAAACTGGGAGGCTCTGGGGGCTTCTCGGGAGGCTGTGGGGCCCTCCGTGGTGGGGGGCAAAAGGAGCAGGGCAGGGGTGCACCGGGCCCTGCTGGGGCATGCAGGAGGGAGGCTGGGCTGCGGCCTCCATGGGCTTCAGGGCCAGGTCTCGGGGGTTGCCCTGTGTGTAGCACACCGCTGGGTGGCGGGTCAGGGACGAGGGGCTGGGGCTCTCCCCCCGACAGCCCCCGGGCTGCGCGACGGCGGAGCGCGCCCTCTGGCGGGGACTGTCCGGCGGCGCGCATGCGCGCGAGGGGACGGGAGCTGCCGGAAGTGGGCGTCCCCGGTGGGCGTGGCCGCCGGAAATAGGCGTCTCTGGGGCGTGGCTAGCACCCGGAAGCGGCGCCGGGGGTGGGCGCTGAGCGGCTCTGGGCTCAGCGGCGGCCGCGGTGAGTGAGGGCGGCGGGGATAGGAGCAGGGAGAGGCCTGAGGGGACAGCGGGACCTGAGGTGGGATGGGGCCGTGGGGCTGGCAGCTCCCGGGCCGGACGGCAGCTGCCGGGGGGGGGCTTCGGGGCCCAGAAGGGCCGGCGGTGGGGAGCGGATGGTGGCTCCTGTCCCCTTGGGGGCTGCCTGGAACATCCTTGCGAGCTCCCCAGGTCGCCCTTCACATCTTTGGGAGCTTCCCATGTCCTCCCGCTCACCCTCGAGAGCTCCCCGCGTCCTTCTTCCCACCCTTGAGAGCTCCCCGTGGCGTCTTCCCATTTCTGAGAGCTGCCTTTGGCCCCCTTTGGGAACTTCTCCTGCCCCTCCTCCCGCTTTCGGCAGTTCCCTGTGCCTCCTTTCCACTTTTCGGAGCTTCCCGTGTTGCCCTTCCCACCCTTGGGAGCTCCCTGTGTCCCTTTCCCACCTTCGGGAGTTTCTCATGCCTCCCTTAGAAGCTTCCTTCCCACATCCTCCTTACCGCCTTTGGGAGCTGCTCGTGCTCACCTTCCCGCTCGTGGGAGCTCCCTGTGCCCCCCTTCCCGCCTTTGGGAGCTTTACATGTTCCCTGTCCCACTTCTAGTAGGTCTTTGCGCCCCCTTCCCACCTTAGGGAGCTGCCTCTGCTTCCCTTGGGAGTCTCTCATGCCCTCCTTCCCGTCCTGGGCAGCTTCCCATGCTCCTTTCCCACCTTTGGGAGCTCCCTGTGTTCCCTTCTCATTTTGGGGAGCATCCCGTGCCGCCCCCCCATTCCTGATGGGAATAGCTCTGTTGAGATCTCCTTTTCCACACTGATGGTGAAGTTCTGGTGCCCATTCCTGGCCCCTGCCAGCACTGGGAGGCCAGGAACGCTGCAGCTCCCCCGGGGCAGTGAAATTCCCACCCTGGCTGGGGCTTTTCCAGAGGGAATTCAGGGCAGGATTTGGTTTTCCTTGGTCTCTTCTGTGACTCAATCCCAGCTCCATAATAGGCCAGAAAGGGGGGGAAAGGTGGTGGTGGCAGGGTGGAGCAGGTGTCCTGATAGCCGTGTGGGAATGACCCGGGACAAGCTCTCTGGGAGCTGCCTGCCAGGGAGAAGGCTCTGCAGGCAGCGCTGGGCTTGGAGCGGCAGGGAAATTCCTGAATCTGGGGTGTGAAATCCCGCTACCCCTGAACAATTGCTGTTGCCCGGGGCGCGTGGAGGAGCTGCAGCCCTCCCAGGCCCCCGGCAGCAGCTGGAAAGGTCCTGGGTTTTGGGGACGAGTATTTGGAGCGCAGCCCTGGCTCCTGCCGAGAGCTGGCGCAGGCTCAGCGGGCCGGGGGCGCCCGGCCGGGGGCTCCTGCGTGCAGTGCGGGATTCGGGTCAGAGGGCCCAGGCTGGGCTGCGGGATGGGGGCTGGCACTTCCGCGCCCGGCTGGGGGACGCTGGTCAGCGATTCCCCCACCGACTTGGGGGTTAGGAATTCCTGGCTGGGATTTGGGTTAGGAATTCTTGGCTGCACTTTGGGATCATGACTAGGAATTCCCAGCTGGATTTTTGGGATCGGGGTCAGGAACTCCTGGCCGGGTGTTGGGATCAGGGTTAGGGATTGGCCGGGTGTTGGGCCGGGATTCCTGGCCGGGTGTTGGGATCAGGGTTAGGGATTCCTGGCCGGGTGTTGGGATCAGGGTTAGGGATTCCTGGCGATGACTCTAGGGACACAGCCAGGGGTGATGCTTTTCTTTCCCACTCTCCTGGTGGCAAAACTCTCTCCCTGTCTGCAGGTGAGGAAGGGGAAGGCAGGACGTGCCCCCTGCAGCTGACCCCTCCCCAGGGCAGCGGCCGGGCTCCATGGCAGCGCAGCGCCTGCTGCCGGCCGCATGCCCCCGCGCCGCCCGCCGCCTGCCGCGCTGCTGTCCCGCCGCCTCCCCTAGGCCTGCTCCGCCGCCGCGCTGCTGCCAGCCTTGCTTCTCCCACCTGGATCCGAGCTTCCAGGAGTCTTCTCCTTGGGAAGGGAAAAGCAAAGAGTAAAAATAGGTTCCCCGGGGCTGGAGGAGGCTGCCAACCGCCCGCTGCTGGTGGGGAAGCTGGGGACACGCAGCATGATGGAGTCCCGCCTCAAACGTGAGTCTGCCGGGCGGGGAAGCCCCGGGCGCTCCCTGGGGAAGCAGCCAGCTGGGGATTCTCCCCTGCACTGCCCCAGCAGGCCAGGGATCGGCTGCTGGGTGCTGGAGCAGCAAACCAGCTGGAGGCGGCGAGGCGGAAGGAGGGAGGGGTTTGGTTTCCTTCCCCTGGGTCATTCCCTGCCCTCCAGAGTTAACCTGGAGCCTCCCTCCCTGCTGCAGATCCCTGGGGGATTAGTGAGCTCTGGAGCTTCCAACCGGTGAAAGGGCTTTAGGAGCTTCCCAAGTTAATCCCAGCTAGGCCTGAAATTAAGATCCACCCCCATCTTGCTTTCATGTCCCCTCCCCTGCCCCCCCCCCCCCCCCCCCCCTTTGGTGCCCTTCTTCTTATCTTTTTTTTGTTTTTTAACCCCCATCCATTTTTCATTTCTCTCCTCTTCTTTAAGGCCAAAAATGGATTTTAACCCCCAATCTGGGACATTTGAACCCCCAAAAGAGACAACTAAAGCCTAAACTGGAGAATTTGACACCCCGCCCCCCCCAAGAGAGGGGCATTTGCCCCCTGGCTGGGGCCTCTAAACCCTGCTGCTGAAGGCAGAGGCAGGGCTTTGGATGGTGCTGGCTGGGTGGGACACCAGCAGAGGGTTGGTGAGGATGCCTGCAGCTGAGGATGAGGCTTGGGGAAGCATGGATGAAGCTGCTGCAAGGTTCTTCTCCTTCCATTTGCTTCCAGCTGGGTTGCTCTGGCAAAGTTAGTGCTGGTGTGGGGGTAAAGTTCAAGCCACCACGCTCCTCTCGGGTCCAAAGCAGGTTTCCCCCTTGCTTCGTCTTGCCCAGGGCTTGCCACAACCCTGATGGATGCCACCACAGACAAGGACCCCCTCGTGCAGGAGCAGATCTACAATGCCTTGTGCTACCTGGGGGAGTCTGAGCCAGAGGAGATCCTCCACTCCTGCGACGAGTACCTGCGGCAGCACGACAAGGTGGGCCCGGCCCTGCCGCTGCCTTTGGGCTGCTGGCGCTGGAGGGGGGGGTCTGGCCTGCCAGGCTGGGGGGATCAGCTGGCTGAGAAGCTGGCCCCACGGGTGGCACGGATGGAGAAGTGGTGATAAGGTGGTGTCAGGGGTGAGAAATGGGGCTGAGGCTGGTCAGGGGACCGAGTTGCTGAGTAGTGGAAACGTTGGCTGGGCCCTTGTTGGGTGCCTCCTAGCCCCAGGACATGCCCTGGGGCAGCTGTGTGGCCTCCCCTTGGCCAGCTCTTTCACCATCCCATTCCAGCTGGCTTATCCTCACCGGGTGATCATCCTGAAGGCCATGGAGACGGTGGTGAGGAACAACATCAGCCTCCTGGACAAGAGCACGGTGAAGGTGGTGATCTTCCTGGCCTCGAATGAAATGACTAAGTCAAAGGTAAAGTTCCAGATCTTTTGACACTATCATGGTGGTCAGCTCTGGGGCTGCCCCGCTGCTAGAAGTCACTGGGACCCGTTTCTGGAAGAGAGGTTTGGGGCTCTCCAGAGGGACCTGGCCAGGATGGCTGGGTGAGACCAATGGGATGAGCCTGACCAAGGCCAGGAAGGCTGCAGGCTGGGGACACAAGACCTGGAAAGTGCGTGGTGGGAAAGGCCCTGGGGGTTGGTGGCAGCAGCTGGAGAGGAGCCAGAGAGTGCTCAGGTGGCCAAGAAGGCAGGAAGGAGACGGGACCTTGAGAGCCTGCTGGTCCCCGTGGGGAGCAGATCACCACCAAGTCCTCACCCTGCTGTGTCTCCTGCCCTGTCCCCTTCCCCCTGGCGCTGGCAGCCAGCCATGGCCCCTGCCTCACACCTCCTGTCCTGCCATGGCTTCTCTAGGAGGTGATCAGGGACTGGCAGCAGGCTGCCAGCAGTGTGCTGGTGGCAGTGGGACAGTGCTTCATCAACAAGGTGATGGAGGAGGTGCTCACCAAGTTCCAGCCTGGCATCCTGCCTCACTACTTCGTCCTGCAGACCTTCGCCAACCTCTCGGTGTCCAACGGTGAGGTGCTGACCGGCGGCTGCTCCTCCAGGCTGGGCAGAGCCGTGGAAGGGAGCTGTGGTTTGGGGGGTGGTGTCTGGGGTGCTGGAGCTCAGGGTGTTCCTCCAGAGCTCTGTGGTGGGGCATCTCCACCACGTCATGTCTGCTGAGCCAGCCAAGGGGCTTCGGAACAAACTTGTGGATGTCTTGTGGCTGAGAGCTGATCATGATGGCGATGTGTTGAGAAGGCCGATGGTGTCCTGGCCAAGGGTCCCCAGGGGACATGCAGCAGAGTGTGGCCAGCAGGACAAGGGAGGTTCTCCTGCCCCTCTGCTCTGCCCTGCTCAGGACACAGCTGCACAGCTGGGGCCAGGGCTGGGCTCCCCACTTCACAGACTGGCAACTACTGGACAGAGGCCACTGGAGCCTGGGAAGCTGCTGAGAAGACTCTGAGGAGGGAAGAGGGAGGGACCTGGGGCTGCTGAGCCTGGACAGGAGAAGACTCAGAGGGGAGCTTCTCAGCATCTGCAGGGTGGGGGACAAGAAGCTGGGGCCAGACTCTTGCCAGTGGTGGCCAGGGACAGGCCAAGGGGCAGCAGGCACAAGCTGGAAGCCAGGAGGTTCCCTCAGGAGCAGCCTCTTGGCTTGAGGGTTCTGAGACCTGGAGCAGGCTGCCCAGAGAGGTTGTGGAGTCTCCTTGTGTGGAGAGCTTCCAAAGCCAGCTGGGCCTTGGGATCCTGGGCACCTGCTGTGGGTGCCCCTGCTGGAGCAGGGGGCTGCCCTGGGTGAGCTCCAGAGCTCCCTTGCACACCCCTCCAGGCTGGGAACTTGCTGGGAACTTTATGGCTCAGAGGTTGAGCTCCTGCCACACCAGAGGTGTCTCTGCTGTGTGGTGCTGTTGTCACCAGCTCCCACCTGGAGCTGTCACCATCTCTGGTAGCCAACTCCTGCTCCTGGCTGTAGTGAGGAGGGGTCTTCAGGTCCCTGTGATGGGTCTCTGTCCAGCTGTTGGCCACATCTGATCCTCTCCTGCTTCCTCCCCAGTGTTTGGAATGGTGCCTTTCCTCAACTCCATCCTTGGGACCATGCTGCCTATGCTGGGGATGGCCAAGCAGGACCACATGAAGGCTGTCTTCTGCTATGGTAAGGTCTTTCTTTGTGGACCTTCTGGGCCCACAGTGGGGTTGGATGTCCTGTGGGAGGGTTTCTCCCTTCCCTGGAGAAGGAGCTTGCTTGGACTGTTCTTGGCTGCTTGGGAGCAGGAACCTGGCTGGCTGTGGGGTGGGATGGAGAGCTGTCAGCCTCAGGTCACTGAGATCCACCAAAAGTCCTTCTCCCTGACCTGCCTGCTCTGAGGCACTCCTGTTTCATGGCCCAGTGAGTGCTGGTGGACTTTGTGTTCTCCTTTTGGTGGCCATGGGTGCTCCAGAGCCATCCAGCTGAGGTGCCCGTGCTGGTGGGACGGGGACGCAAGGAGGATGTGCTAGCAGAGCGCCCCTTGTAAAGCAGGTAATGCTGGGACCATGAACCTGGCAGCTTGGGCAGCCCAGTGGTAGCCCTGGTAGGACTTGTGAGGAGGCCAGGACCTGGTGATGGTGCTGGGCCAGCTCTTGTCCAAGCCACTTGTGTAATTTTGCTGGAGCTGGTGCCAGGATGTGACACTTGGGGGGGGCTGGCAGGGTGTCATGGGCCTTCCTCCTCCAGCCCTGGGCTCACCAAAAGC
Source organism: Picus viridis (assembly GCA_033816785.1). NCBI lineage: Eukaryota > Metazoa > Chordata > Aves > Piciformes > Picidae > Picus > Picus viridis. The sequence continues at coordinate 27,856,918 of CM066572.1, forward strand.
CACCATTGGTGCTGAGGGGTTTCATCACCTCAGGGAATGGTTGGGGTTGGAAGACACCTTTGAGCTGATGAAGTCCAACCAGTGACCCAGCACTGCCAGGGCACCCCCAAACCACGGCCGTCAGCACCACAGCTCCACGGCTTGGAAACCCCTGCAGGGATGGGGACTCCAGCACTGCCCTGGGCAGCCTGGGCCAGGCCTGCACAAGCCTCAGAAATTGTTCCTCATGGCCAACCTTGAAGGCAGCCTCAGGATGTCGTGCCTGACCTGTTTGGTGGCCTTCTGTGACAGGGCACTGATGTTGATGGGCAAGGGAAGAGCAACTGAAGTCACCTCCCTGGACCTGTGCCAGGTGCTTGCCACTGTCCCCAGGACATGCCGGTCCCAAGAGGGAAGGATGGGGCTTGGTGGATAAGGAACTGGCTGGATGCTCAAACCCAGGGTGCTGGCCAATGGCCTGAGGTCTAAGTGGAGATCCTGCTGGGATCTGGAGCAATTGTTGGGGTCCTTGGGGTGGCTTTGCAGTTCCATGGGGGCCCCAGTGCAGGGGCACAGGGACAAGGAGGCCCTGCCCTGCAGGGTGCTTATGTGCAGCTTGATGCAGGCCCAAGGTGAGGACGGAGATGTGGCTGTGGGCACTCAGCCCGGGTGTGGCACTGCCTGTGGCCCTCACATCAGCCTGGCTTGGAGCTGGGGAGGACCTGCTTGGCCAGACACCTCCACTCTCATCAAGACAAGCTGCTTACAGATGTCTGCAGAGGGACCAACCTAAACTAGGGTGTGGTGACTCCTGCCTGAAGTGGAAAAAGGGGCTAGGTGTTGTCTCCTGCTCCAGAAAGGTGCCAGAGGAGAGCTGGGGACCTTTGAGACCCTTCTGAGGTGGGAATCCCAGACCTGTGGGTCCATTTCCAGCAGTATGAGCTTCTCCTTGCAGCCTTGGACCTTTCTGCTGGTGGTCCCTGCAGCACAGGGATGTCCTCTCCTGCCACTTCCCATCTCTCAGAGCTGTGGGGAGCAGGCTGGGGAGCTCCTGGCCAGACAGACATCCAGGTCTTATTCCTGAGGGTGATGATCCTCTCTTCTAGTGGGCAGGGCAGTACTTGTGGAGCTTCTCTGGCATGATACCAGCTGTGTGGCAGCAAGGGTGAGGAGAAGCCATGTGATGAGCTCCTTTTGGCTTTGGGGTGAGGTCATGCAGTGACTCAGCATCTCTGCTGGAAGGAAACTGCTGCAGGAGCAGAGCTTGGGTCACCCCAACCACCCCAGCATGGGCAGGGCCCAGGGCTGCTCCTCAACACCTCCTTCTCCTCTTCCTCCTTCTGCTTCCTCCTTGGGGTGGGACAATGTGGGCACCTCCAGCTCGTGTTTGTTGCAGGGGCCCTGAGGGCTGGTGTGGCCTTGAGCAATTTCCCAACCTCAGGGGTCGTGGTGGCCTCTCTGTGCCATGTGGGCATCAAGGGCTGGGCACCACCAGGCTCTAGAGTGAGCAGCTGGTGGTGTGGGCACCAGGCAGACCACACCAGCCAAGCTGTGCTCCTCCAGTGTGACCTGGGGTCAGCTGCTGGTTTCCTTCAGTCTCACATCTTCTGGTCTTCCATCAGCACTGGGGAGGCCACCCCTGGAGTGCTGGGGTCAGCTTTGGGCCCCTGACTCCCAGAAGGACCTTGAGGGGCTGGAGGTGTCCAGAGGAGGACAAGGGAGCTGGGGAAGGGTCTGGGGAACTTGTGAGGAGCAGCTGAGGGGCCTGGGTGTGGAGCCTGCAGCAAGGGAGGCTGAGGGGAGACCTTGTGGCTCTCTGCAGGTCCCTGAGAGGAGGCTGCAGCCAGGTGGGGCTGAGATCCCTTGTGCCAAGCACTGGGCCGAGAGGAAGCAGCCTCAGGGCCCCAGGGGAGGTCGAGGTTGGCCATGGGGAAGAATTTCTGCCCCTTGAGGAAGCTGGCAGAGCCTCACCATGCAGGGATGGATGGAGCAAGGGAGCAGCTGTGTGTCCCCAAGCACTGTGTGGAGGCACAGTGGGGTCCATGTCTGTGTGCTCTGGTGCCTGCTGCTCCTGGGGCTTGGAGCTGGTGGAGCTGAAGCACAGGCAGAGAGGCATCTCCTGGGGCTGGGGTCAGATGGGGGAGCCAGGCAGGACTTGCAGCCTGTCTGCTGTGTCCATGCCCAGAATCCTGTGCTCTGGATGGAGACTTGGAGAGCTGATACGGCTCCAAGAGGTCCATCTGAGCATCTGGAGCAACATCCCTTGCTGGAGCTCCTGAACCTGGAGCCTTTCCTGTGTCCTTCACTGTTGGGTTCATCCCAGATCACAGCAGGAGGGTGTTGGCACCCTGAGGGAGGCCTTCTGCTGTTATATGATCCCTCAGGTGACCCAGGAGGAGCCCCATAAAGTCCTGGGGAACCCCATAAAACCTTCAGAAACTACATGAAGCCATGAGGAGCCTCATAAACCCATGAGGAACCCCATAAAGCTCTGGGGAGCCTTGTAAAGCCTATGAAGAACCCCACAATGTTCTGGGGAACACCATAAGCCCAAGAGCAATCCCCTCAAGCCCTGGGGAACCCCATAAAGCCTGTGAGGAGCCCTCTGAAGTGCTGGGGAGCACCATGGGAGCACGAGGAGCCCTGTAACGCTCCGGGGAGCTTTGTGAAACCATGAGGAACCCCATAAAGCTCTGGGGAGCCCTATAAAGCTCTGAGGGAACAACAAAAACCCTTTGAGGAAGCTCACAAAGGCCTAGGGAGCCCCAGGAATCCATGGGGAGCCCCAGCACGACCACCTCTGGGGGGGTCTCTGAGCTGCGGTGCGTCTGCCAGCCCCTGGGCGGTGCCCGGCGGAGCAGTGACCGCCTGCTCCCTGCTGGGGCTAGCACAAGCCCTGTGGAGCATCTAACCCCTGGTCTGCCTCCCAGCTCTGCAGCACTTCAGTGAGAGCATCCAGGAGTACCTGGCCAACCTGGACAAGGCCCCAGACCCCACGGTGCGGAAGGACACCTTCTCCAACGAGATCTTCAGCGCCTATGAAGTGCTCTTCAACAGCTGGCTGCAGCACCGGGAGGCCAAGGTGAGCAGCACCACCTGCTGGGCGCTGGAGCCACCTCTGGAGGCCCACCCCCAGCCTGCACTCGGCAGGGACAGCTCCAACCACAGCAGGCTGCTCACAGCCCCAGCCAAGCTGGCCTGGGATGGCTCCAGGGCTGGGCCATCTCCCCCTCTCTGGGCAGCCTGGGCCAGGCTCTCCACAGCCTCAGGGTCAGAAATGTCCTGCTTGGATCTGCTTGAAACTCCTCCTCTAATGTCATGGAGTTGTGGATCATGGGAGTCCAGCCACTGACCCAGCACTGCCAGGGCACCACCAAACCACGGCTCTCAGCTCCATAGCTTGGAAATCCCTGCAGGGATGGGGACTCCAACACTGCCCTGGGCAGCCTGGGCCAGGCCTGCACCAGTTCAGCCTCAGAAATTGTTCCTCATGGCCAACCTCAACCTCCCCTGGGGCAACTTGAAGCTGCTTTCTCTTGGCCCCATGCTTGGCACAACAAATCTCAGCCCCACCTGGCTGCAGCCTCCTCTCAGGGACTTGCAGAGAGCCACAAGGTCTCCCCCCTCAGCCTCCTTTGCTGCAGGCTCCACACCCCCAGCTCCCTCAGCTGCTCCTCACAAGTTCTCCAGACTCTTCTCCTCCAGACCCTTCCCCAGCTCCCTTGGCCTTCTTTGGGCATCTCCAGCCCTCAAGGCCCTTCTTGGAGTCAGAGGCCCAGAGCTGAGCCCAGCACTCTAGGAGTGGCCTCCCCAGTGCAGGGTCACCATCCCTGCCCTGCTCCTGCTGCCCAGCCTGGGGCTGCTCCAGGCCAGGCTGCTGGTGGCCCTCTTGGCCAGCGGGGCACACGCTGGCTCCTCTCCAGCTGCTGCCACCACCCCCCAGGGCCTCCTCAGGCAGCCTGAGGAGCTGCTCCATGGGGGGTGTTAGCCTAGCAAGTCCACCCGTGGCCTAGCCACCTTCTCAGCCCCTGCTGTCCCCCTGCAGCTGCGCCTGGCTGTGGTGGAAGCTCTGGGCCCCATGAGTCACCTGCTGCCTGGGGAGAAGCTGGAGGAGCAGCTCCCCCGGCTGATCCCGGGCATCCTCACGCTCTACAAGAAGCACACAGAGGCCTTCTACATATCCAAGGTTAGCAGCTTGGTCAAGGACCTGTCCCCAGCTCCCCCATGATCCCTCCTGCTGCTGAGCTCAAGCCTCTTGGGACCCCCTGAGCTCCATTCCCACCTGGAACTGTCTTCCTGGTGGGAACCATGAGCTGGTCTCTCGTTGAGCAGAGCCTCTGCCAGATCCTGGAAGCCTCGGTGAACATTGGCAGCCGCAGCCTCGACGCCCAGCTGGACGCTCTCCTGGCCACCCTGCACCCCCAGGTAGGCCTTGGGCTGGCAGGTGGACTTCTGGTGGGGTCTGACGTGGAGCATGGCCCCCAGCTGGAGCTGCTGGCAGCTTCCTTGGAGCAGGCTGGGATTGTCATTTCCATCTGCTGGTTGTGCCTCCCTGAGGTTCTCATCTTCTCTGGCCACCCGTGGTTCCACCAGCCCCCGGGCGCTGGTGCACGAGGTGCTGAGCGATCCCTGAGCTCGGTTGGGTCCTCCAAAGCTGGAGCAGCTCTGGCTGCAGCAGATGGACACCAAACACACCAATTAATGGACTCATGGGAGGTGCTTCTGCTGGGGGCCCTCACTGGAGCTGTCTCTCCCCAGATCTGTGTCCCTGCAGACCCAGCTGTGCCCTTGACTGTGAAGAACCACACCGAGGTCCTTCGCTGCTTCACCGTCTTGGGTAAGGAACTGTCCCAAAGTCTTCTGCACCTTTGGGTCAGGCCCTGTGGGTGTCCTGCCCTGTGGTGGGTGCTCTGCCCTTGCTGTTCCGTGGTCTTCTCCAAGGAGTTGTGTGTGGTGGATGGAGGGGTTTGATTCCCCTGCTGCCATCTGGGCTTGGGGATGGACATCTCTTAGCTGCCTGTGAAGATGGGAGGAGAAGGTGGTGCTTGATGTCCTGGCTCCAGCCCACAGCTTCAGGCTTGCAGATAGCAACAGCTCTGTCCAGGTGTCCCTGGAGAGCACAGAATCCAGCATGGTTGGGACTGGAAGGAACCTCTGGAGATCATCCAGCCCAACTTTTCACAGTCAGCAGGGACATCTCCAATCACAGCAGGTGGCTCAGAGCCCCAGCCAAGCTGACCTGGTTTGGTTACAGGGCTGAGGCATCTCCCACCTCCCTGGGCAGCCTGGGCCAGGCTCTCCTAGTGTAGAATTTCTTCCTCAGCTCCAGGCTCTTATCTCCCTCTTCCAGTTCAAATCCAGCACCCCTGGTCCCACCACAACCCTTCCTGATGAAGGTTCCCCACGGCATTCTTCTAAGTTCCATGATGTCCTGGAAGGCCACCCAGAAGGTCTCCCTTGAGCCTTTTCCAGGCTGAACAACCCCTGAGTCTCCAGCTTCTCACTCACCAGCCCCCACAAGTCCTTCTCCACTCCCCAGGCCTTCGCTCCCAGCCTAGAGTGATAGCAGAGGTTGCCCCAACCCATATTCATGGCCTTGCCCTTGTTGAACCTCATGAGCTTCACAGAGCTCCACCTCACCACCCTGCCCAGGTGATGGTGGGTGGCAGCTGAGCTGCAGAGCCTCAGCCACCCCTCTCAGCTTGGTGCCATCTCCAAGCCTGCTGCGGGTGCCCTCCAGGGAGGGTCCACACCGCCAGCGACCGCAGCCCCTGCGGCACGTGGGGTGGATGGGGTGGGATGTCCCTGTGCAGGGGATGTGGTGCCTGTGTCCCTGAGGCTGTGACCTGGTTGTTAACCACGCTGGTTGGTGTGGTTCCACAGCCTGCTCCTTCCCTGACCGTGTCCTGGCCTTCCTCCTGCCCAAGCTGGAGAGCAGCAACGAGAGAACTCGTGTGGGGACCCTGCTCATCATGAGGCAGATCATCAACAGTGCCTGTGAGTACCTGCCCCCTGTCACCCTCCCACCAGCCTTGGTGAGGTCTTGAGGGGTTCCAGATGGGCTTTCTCCTCCTTCCAATGAGTTCTTCTCCATCACCCCTCCTCATTCTTCTTCTGCTTGCTGGGGTGAGGAGCTGGATCCCAACCTTGGCTGCAGGCTGAGGGGAGGAGGAAGCTGGGCTGTGCTGGCCCATCCAGCTGGGAAGGGGGTGAGGGGTAAAGGGGTGATGGGAAAAGGGGGTGTTTGGGATCAGCAGCTCCACCCTTGGCATCTTGAGAGCATCACCAAGCTTCAGAGTCCACCTTTTTATCCTTCCAGCCTCTCAGATGGAGATCAAGAAGCCCTTAATTATCTCATCCATGAAGCTGCCTCTGCAGGACAGCAACAACAAGGTGAGCTGAGCTTCTGCTCCTCCAAGGTGTCTCTTAGGGGTGGGAGGTAAGTTCTGGGGTCCTGCACAACCTAGCTGTCCTCCTCTGCCTCCTGCTGCTCCTCTCTCTCTTGGCTGGGACTTTGGCAGATGTCCTCCCAGTGATGCTGGAGGACTTGAGAACTTGGTTTCTTTGTCCTGTGTGACAAACCACACCTGAGCATGGCTGTGACACATGGTCCTGCCTGAAGCTCTTCCTGGGACCAGCACTGGGTGGTGGTGACTCAACTCATGTGGTCCCAGGCTGTGTCTTACTTCCAACCCAAAAACTTGGCTTTGCCAGATGGAACCACAAATGGTGTGGCCATGGGCCCCTGGCCAGTCCCCTCTTGACACCACAGAGGCAGGAGGTTGTCCTGTTTGGTGATCCCATCCCTTGAGTGCTGGGCTCAGCTTTGGGCTCCTCACTGCAGGAAGGGCCTTGAGGGGCTGGAGATGTCCAGAGAAGGGTAGGGAGCTGGGGAAGGGTCTGGAGAAGAAGGGGAAGGGTCTGGAGAACTTGTGAGGAGCAGCTGAGGGACCTGAGGTTGTGGAGCCTGGAGCAAAGGAGGCTGAGGGGAGAACTTCTGGCTCTCTGCAAGTCCTTGGGAGGAGGTCTGGTTAGGGTTGGGGTCTTCTTCCAAGCACTGGGCCAAGAGGAAGCAGCCTCAAGTTGCCCCAGGGGAGGTTGAGGTTGGGCATGAGCAACAATTTCTGCCCCTTGAGGCTTGTGCAGAACTGGCCCAGGCTGCCCAGGGCAGTGGTGGAGTCCCCATCCCTGCAGGGGTTTCCAGACCATGGAACTGTGGTGCTGAGGGCCATGGTTTGGTGGTGCCCTGGCAGAGCTGGGTCACTGCTTGGACTCCAGGAGCTCAAAGGTCTCTTCCAACCTCAACCATTCCATGCTGTGAGCACTGGGTAGTTGCCCCTCTGCTTTGTCCAGCTGCTGCTGGCAGGTCCCAAACCCGGGGGCAGGTCTGTGTAGGGCCTACGATAACACCAGCTTCAGCGAGAAGGCGCCGAGGGGAGCGGAGCCCTGGCGGCAGCCTGTGGTGACGCCCGGGCCGCGCTCTGGCCCGCAGGTGAAGCGGGCCGTGGTGCAGGTGATCAGCGCCATGGCTCACCACGGCTACCTGGAGCAGCCCGGCGGGGAGGCCATGATGGAGTTCCTGGTGCGGCAGTGTGCCCTGCCCTCGGAGCCGGTGAGCACGTCCCCCGCGGCGCGCCCCCCCTGCCGCCCCGGCGCGCCCCCACGGCGCCGCTCTGGCCGGAGCCCTGCCCGCGGCGGCCCTGCTCGGCTGCTCCCTCCGGGCTTTGGCCTCAGCGGAGCTGTGCAGCCGCAGGAGCCTCCAGCTGTGACAGCGCTCTGCTCTGCCTTCTGTCCTGGGGATAACCCCTTTGCCCTCCCCCTGGCCAGCAGATGTTCCCCTTGCCACTTCCCTTGCCCTCAGGGTGTCCCTCTTACTGTCCCCCTTGCCCTCAGATGCCCTCAGGGTGTCCCTCTTACTGTCCCCCTTGCCCTCAGATGCCCTCAGGGTGTCCCTCTTACTGTCCCCCTTGCCCTCACGCAGCAGCACTGCAGCTTCCTCCCCCTCTTCTCCACATGACCTGGTCTGCTTCTGGGACAATGAGGAATGAGGTCAAACCTCAAAAACTGGAGAGATGCTGCAGGGCCCAACCAAAACCACCCCTGGGCTCATCCCCTTGACCCTCAAAGAGCAGCAGGGTTGTCGGTCTGGGCTGCAGGAGCTCCGTGGAGCAGATGCTGGAGAGGAACCAAGTGGTTCTTGGATTCTTCCCATTCCTTCCAGCCTGCCATTTGCCAGCTGTGCCACCTCAATGGCTTGGGAAGGGTGGTTGAGTTGGCACCATCCATGGTGAGCTGCACTTTCCTCCTGCTCCAGCAGCCCAAAAAGCAGCCCCTGGACTTGGATGACCTCACCAGTGACAGTGTCCAGAGCATCAGTGTCAACACACTCTTCCTCCTCAGCACCACCGTGGACAGGATGAACAATGTGAGTCTGCAGAGGCCTTGCCCTCTCTGGGGAGGTTGGTGCTGGCCCCACATCTGCTGCCCTTCACCTGATGGGTCCCACACTGCCCTTAGCACCACCCATGTGACGTGCAGGATTCTTTATCTGCCAGGTGGGATGGGGTGTCACCTCTTGCAGGAGCCATTGTTCCTCCAGGAGCAGGGCAGGGGTCTGGGCTGGGGAGGTGTCCTCCTGAAGAAGCAGGTGTACCCTTTGTGTGAGCTTCTCCAGGGCTGGAGCAAGGTGGTGGTGCTGGAAGTCCTCAGGTCAAGAAACACAGGGACCTGTTGGAGCAGGGCCAGAGGAGGCCACAGCAATGATGGGAGGGCTGGAAGCTCTCTGCTGGGAGGCCAGGCTGAGAGTGTTGGGGTTCTTCAACTTGGAAAGAAGTCTCCAGGGAGGCCTTCTGGTGGCCTACCAGGACTTTATGGGACTTAGAAGAAAGCTGTGGGGAGACCTTCATCAGGAGGTGTTGTGGTGGGACCAGGGGTGCTGGGTTTGAACTGGAAGAGGGAGATGGAGCCTGGAGCTGAGGAAGAAATCCTACACTGGGAGGCTGTGGAGAGCCTGGCCCAGGCTGCCCAGAGAGGTGGGAGATGCCCCAGCCCTGGAACCACCCCAGGTCAGCTTGGTAGGGCCATGAGCTCTGGTGGGGCCAGTGGTTGGACGCCACTGAGACCCTGGAGGTCTCTTCCAACCCATTCCATGACTCCAGGAGCTCTCCCGACAAAAGCCTTGGCTCAGAGGACTTGGGGAAGCTTCCCCATCAGCAGACCTTTGTCCTGGCATCTCCTGTTGTCTCCCACTCAGTCCCCTGCTCTGGGCCCACCTCTGCTCCTCCTGGCAGGTCCTGTGGCCATACCTCCTGGAGTTCCTGACCCCCATCCAGTTCACCAATGCCCTCACCCCACTCTGCAAGAGCCTCATGTGTTTGGCCATGAAGAAGCAAGAGGAAGGAGACAGCAGCTCCCTCATCCGCTACGACCTCAACGGTCAGTGCTGGGGGGCGCTGGGAGCTGGGCATGGCCCTGCCAGGCCGGCCTCAGCTGCTGGGCTCCTCCTTTGAGACGCTCTGACACCTTCTTTCCCGTCTTTGCAGCCAATCTTCCTTCACCCTATGCCCTGACAACGAGACTGCTGGTGAGTGGCTGGAGGAGAAGATCTTCCTTTGGCTGTAGACCCCCAAAAAATGTTCTCTAAGGTGTGGGGAGATACTCTCCAGCTTTCTCCACTCTGCAAAGCCAGTTGACAACCAGAGCTGAGATACTGGCTTCATGTTGGACCTCCAGAATCAGGTCCTGGATGTTCCTAGTCCATTCCATCATTACCCAGCTCATTGCACTAAGCCCCAACACTGACACTGAGGTTCTCCTCCTCAAGTGGTGTTTCCAGCATTAAACCCAACACACCTCAATAGTTTGATCTTGGTCCAGATCTGTCTCTGCTTAGCCTAGGCAGGAGAAGACTCAGAGGGGAGCTTCTCAACATCCGCAGGGTGGGGAGGAAGAGGCTGGGGCACCAGGGGACAGGCCAAGGGGCAGCAGGCACAAACTGGAAGCCAGGAGGTTCCCTCAGGAGCAGCCTCGTGGCTTGAGGGTTCTGAGGCCTGGAGCAGGCTGCCCAGAGAGGTTGTGGAGTCTCCTTGTGTGGAGAGCTTCCAAAGCCAGCTGGGCATTGGGGTCCTGGGCACCTGCTGTGGGTGCCCCTGCTTGGCCTGGGTGAGCTCCCCGAGGTCCCTTCCAATCCCACCAGGCTGGGACTGGGGGATCCTTCCAACCTCACCAACACATCCAAAGAAATCCCCCTCCCTCCCTCCTTCTGCTGGCCCAGATGGACCAAGAGCTCAGACACCCAGAGCTGTGGTGCAGACTTCCAGCTGTCCTTCCAGGGCTTTGAGAAGCTGTTCCTCAGCCCTGGGCTTTGCTTTCCTTCACCCAGTGTGGGAAGATGTTCTCCAAGGTGTGGAGAGGGAGTTGTAGCTGGGTCCTGAGTTGTCATGTGGCTGGCCCATCACTTCCCACTGTCAGGTTCCTGTGCTGTGTGTCCTGTGTTCTGCCCCACACCCTGGAGGTGACTTTCCCTTCTCTAACCAACGTTCTGTGTTCCACCTCTGACCTTCCAGGTGGTTTCCTCTCAGCCCTACGCCGGGGACAGCCGGGGTGGCCGCCCTGCGCCTGCTGGGTGTGCTGCACGCCAGCGTCCACCCCGCGCTGGAGCAGCTCTGGAGCAAGAAGGTTCCTCTCTTGGTGGAGCACATAGAAGGTAGGATGAAGCTTCTGCTGCAGACAACTTCTCCAGGCTGGGCTGGAAACCTGGGGATGTCCAAGAGTGAGGTGGGGAGCTGCTCATGGGCCTGGTAGCCTGTGGTATGTTGAAGCTCTCCCAGGAAGTTTTGTTTCCTGTCACACAGAAGGATGGGGTGGGAAGGGACCTCTGGACACTGTCCAGTCCAAGCAGGGGCACCCACAGCAGGTGCCCAGGATTCCAATGCCCAGCTGGCTTTGGAAGCTCTCCACACAAGGAGACTCCACAGCCTCTCTGTGCAGCCTGCTCCAGGCCTCAGAACCCTCCAGACCAAGAGGTTACTCCTGAGGGAAGTATCCCCAGGGGAGGTTGATGTTGGCCAGGAGATGCAATTTCTGCCTCTTGAAGCTTGAGCAGGCCTGGCCCAGGCTGCCCAGGGCAGTGGTGGAGTCCCCATCCCTGGATGGGCTTCCAAGCTGTGGTGCTGAGGGCCATGGTTTGGAGGTGCCCTGGAAGTGCTGGGTGAGTGGTTGGCCTCCAGGAGCTTGAAGGCCTCTTCCAACCCAAACAATTTGCTGTCTCTGTGGGGAGACACCAGTGTCCAAAATGTGCTTGCTCCTAGAGAACACAGAGAAGTCCCTGTCCCAGAAGGAGTGGGAAGAGAAGCTGCTGCTGGTAAGTCCTCATGCTGAGGAGACACCAGGGTGCTGGGAATCTAGGTCTGCTCATGCAGGACATCAGCCTGGGGCTGGTTTTTCCAGAGGTCTGTGCTGCCTGTGGCTGGCAGAGGTGGTCACTCATTGTCACACCTCCAGGTCTTGTCACCACAGAAGAGGAGATCTGGGTCAAGCTCAGGGGGTGGCTGCAGGAAGGCTAAAAATGAGCTTTTTGAGGCTTCTTTTGGTGGGTTGGAGAAGAATGGTCCCAGGAGTGTCCCCTCGGTTAATTAGCCGGAAAATAGGGCATGGAGAAGCAATTAAAGCTGAGGAGCATTCATCCTGCTCCTCTGGTGGTGCTGGTGGGCTCTGGGTCCTGTTGATCTTGGAAGAAGAGAGACTTGACCCAGAGGACAGAGGCCCATCTCTGGGGGGTTGGCTCTGGGGTGGACAGCCTGTGGCGATGAAGTTCTGTGTGGGTCTCAGCAAGCTCCTCACAGCTTCTTTATTGTCCTGCTCTCCCCCTCCTGGCTGAGGCTCCGTGGTTAGTGAGCAGCTTGGTCCAGGAAGTTCTTCTTCCCCCAGTTCCTGCAGGAGACGCTGGTGGCCGCGGCAGACAACGCCTGGAGCTGCCAGTTTGCGACGGAGATGTGCCGGCAGCTGGGCGGCTACAACGGCTTCCCCCTGGAGAAGGTGATGGGGGGGCCAGGAGGCACCTCAGGGCCTCCTTCTGCCAGCAGCTTGGTGCTGGGGCTTGGAGTCATCAAATCAGTTTGCTTGGAAGAGACCCTTGAGGCCTTTGTGGCCAAGGGAGGGAGGGGACTGTGCCTCTCTTCGCCATGCTGCTGAAACCCCACCTGCAGTGCTGGGGCCGGCTTCGGCGTCCTCAGCACAGCAGACGTGGAGCAGGGCCAGAGGAGTCTGTGAAGATGATCTGAGGGCTGGAAGGTCTTCTCAGTCTCCTTAGTTTGACTAATTTTGAAGAGATTCTAGAGGAGGGCAGTGGTCCTAGCTGGGTGGTGGGACCCAGTCATGGAATGGTTTAGGTTGGAAAAGACTCTTGAGCTCCTGGAGTCCAACCAGTGACCCAGCACTGCCAGAGGGCACCACCACACCATGGCCCTCAGCACCACAGCTCCACAGCTTTGAAGCCTCTCCAGAGATGGGGTCCTCCACCACTGCCCTGGCTAGGAGGAGGACAGGAGATGTAGCAGGAGGTTGGCAGGGTGGCTGGATGGGCTCGGAAATGCAGTGCTGGTCAGTCCAGAACTGATCCCTTGAGAGCTCCCAGCCAGGCTCCTCTAGTTCTGGTGCAGCTTGTATTGCATCTGCAATGGACCTGGTTGGACCTGCTGATCTCAAAGGGCTCTTCCAACCTGGACAGTTCTGTGATTCTGTGCTCTACAGGGGCTGTAGCTGAGCAGAACCTTCACCTTGGTTCTTCTCTGTGGTGCAGAAGGAGCCCAACAACCCATTTCCAGTGCTGGGGTGGGCTGGGACTCTCCATGCTGGAGAGGGCAGAGGACAGTGGAGATCTCCCTATAGTGGCTCAGGAGGGAGGAGCTGTCCCATGGGCTGCTGAGGGTGTCTCTACAGGGATGTGGGAGCCATCAGAGCTGAGCCCATCTTGGCTGGCCACCAGGGGCTGGCAGATCTTCATGCTCCCTCTGTCATGGTGACTTTGTTCCTCCTTGGGCAGCAGCAAGGATTTGGTTCTACCTGGTCCTGGCTCTGGCTGCAGTTGGGTCTTTCTTGGCCCAGGCACTGCTCTGTGGTGTTCCCAGTGTCCCAGCTGCTTACAGCTGGGCTCCATCCTCCACCTTCAGGGTGCTGTGAGGAGTCACCTGTGTGTGACCAAGCTCAGTCTAGCCACCAGGGCTCTTCAGGTCTTGTGTGGTGGTGATGTTCCTTTTGTTCTTCCAGAACTTCCTCTATAAATGCATTGGGACCACGCTTGGGGCCTGCACCAGCAAGGACCTGGTGCAGAAGCAGCTCCAGGAGCTCCTGGAGACAGCCAGATACCATGAGGAGGCAGAAAGGGAGGTGAGGACGTGTGCTTGATGTCCCAAGAGTCATCCTGATGGACCAGGAGAGCAGCCCTGCTGTGCTGACCTCTCTCTCTTGGTCCCACCATGCCTGGCCTGGGCAGGTACCTCCTGCAGAGTGTCTGGGGGGTAAATTTGGGTGAGTGGGCCCAGAAGCTACCTTGGAGCTGAGGTTGGCTTCAAGCTCTTCCTCCTCATCCTGGCCAGATTCCAGCTTCACCACTCCCCAGATTCTCTTCACCCTTGGCCATGTTCTCCATCCAACTTGATGGCCCCAGCACTGAGCTGTCCCACTCTAGGCAGCTGCAGAACAGCCTGCTCCTAGTGGCCTGGCTTTGCTCCAGCTTCTGCAGCTCCTTCAAGGGCTGCTCTTCAATAAACCACTTGTGGAGCTCCAGCTCCAGCTTGCTGAACCTGCTGCAGCTGCAGCAGCAAGGCAGGACCTGCTCAACCTGCTCTGCTCTTGCTTCTAGCCAGCTGCTGTCTCCTGTAGAGCTGTTGCTAGCTCCATGTTGTGTCCATCCCAGCCCTCTGGCTCCTCTTGATCTGTGTCACCTGCACAGTGACAGCATTCCTGTCCCCTCTGTCCCTTGGAGACGTGTCCCAGGCCTTGGAGAGGCTGCTGGAGCTGCTTCTAGCTGGCCATGGCTCAGCAACTGGGATGGAGCTAAGAACCAGTGTCCCTGTAGGTGTCACCTGGGGCATGGGTGGCTTCCTCCTCATCAGTGGTCTCCTCTTCCTCCAGGGACTTGCTTCCTGCTTTGGGATCTGTGCAATAAATCACCTGGAGGAGACCTTGGCCAAGCTGGAGGAGTTTGTTCGCTCTGATGTCTTCAAGAAGTCCGTGGGGCTCTTCAGCATCTTCAAGGTAAGAGCCACCAGGTCCTGGGGCTGCTAAGCTTTGAGGAGCTGGTGTCCCTTTGGGACTGGGACACCCCCAGCCTCTCCAGCAGCTGCTCTTGGCATGGGAGGCTGCTTGGGATGAGCAACCAGTTCCTGGATGTTCTCTCCAGCAGACTCACCTCCTGCTGAAGCTGTTTTGGTGCTGGGTGAAGCTCAGGAAAGCTTCAGCTTGGCTCCTGTGTCCATCAGGGAAACCTGGAATCATGGAATGGGTTGGGTTGGAGAAGCCCTTTAAGATCATGGAGCCCAACCATTCTCTAACTCATCCAAAGCTGGGGCAAAACCATGGCCCTCAGCACCACAGCTCCACAGCCTGGAAACCCCTCCAGGGCAGCCTGGGCCAGGCCTGCACAAGCCTCAAGGGGCAGAAATTGTTCTTCGTGCCCAACCTCAGCCTCCCCTGGGGCAACCTGAGGCTGCTTCCTCTTGGCCCAGTGCTTGGCACAAGAGATCTCAGCCCCACCTGGCTGCAGCCTCCTCTCAGGGGCTTGCAGAGCCACAAGGTCTCCCCTCAGCCTCCTTTGCTGCAGGCTCCACACCCCCAGCTCCCTCAGCTGCTCCTCACAAGTTCTCCAGACCTTTCTCCTTCTTCTCTAGACCCTTCCCCAGCTCCCTTGCCTTTCTTTGCACACCTCCAGCCCTTCAAGGTCCTTCTTGGAGTCAGGGACCTAAAGCTGAGTCCAGCACTCCAGGGGCACCATCCCTGCTCTGCTCCTGCTGCCCAGCCTGGGGCTGCTCCAGGCCAGGCTGCTGGTGGCCCTCTTGGCCCCTTGGGCACTCTCTGGCTCCTCTCTAGCTGCTGTCACCACCCCCCAGGGCCTTTCCCACCAGGCACTTTCCAGCCCCTCTGCCCCCAGCCTGGAGCCTTCCTGGCCTTGGTGGGACCCAGGGGCTGGGCCTGGCACTTGGCCTTGGTCAAGCTCATTCTACTGGTCTCATCCTGCCAGCCTGGCCAGGTCCTTCTGGAGAGCCCCAAACTTCTCTGGAGAGTTCCAAAGCCCTCTGGAGACCCTCAGATTCCTCTGTAGATCTTTCAAACCTTTCAGTAGTTCAACAGTCCCCTCTGACTTGGTGTCCTCTGCAAACTTCCTGAGGGTGCCTCTGTCCCCTCAGCTCAACTTGACCAGATTGGGCCTTGTGTGCTTCCCCACAGGGCTCTAACTGGTACCACTTGGAGGCAGATTGGGGTTTGTGCCCTGGACAGTGACATCCTGTTGGTGGAACTCATGCTCAGATGCTTGATGCTCCATCAGGCCTTTGAGGCTCACTGCTACCACCAAAGAGATGGGAACTGAAGGTCCAGAATGAGCTTGTAGGGGTCCTGTCTTCTTGAGGGCACCTTCTGGTGGCCCAGTAGCCCATCTCCTTGCAAGAGCTGGGAAGAACCAGCCTCAGCCTCTCCCCTAGTTCCCCCAGTGACCCCCTGTCCCCTTCAGGACCGCAGTGACAACGAGGTGGAGAAGATCAAGAGCAGCCTGATCCTGTGCTACGGCTACGTGGCTGCCTGCGCGCCCAAGGAGCTGCTGCTCTCCCGGATCGAAGCCGACATCCTGAAGAACATCTTCCAGTACTTCAACACCAAGGTGAGCTGCTGCCACACCCCCTCCTCCCTGGGGAGGGAGAGGACACCACCTGGGTGAGAGCTGCCAGAGCTGCTCCGGGTGTTCAGCCTTGGAGGGTCCCAGCTGGGCGGCTGCTGGGAGAAGGTTGGCCGTGGAGGTCTTCTCCCCGCCGCGTCGCTAACTCTCTTGTTTTCTTGTTCAGGTTCTGGGCATAAAGGTAGAGACCAAGGTACAGTGTGAGGGTCAACCTGACCTGCTCCTCCTGCTCTCTCTGCCTCTTTGCTCTGGGTTCCCCTGCAGAGCAGCTCTCTTGACCTCACAGCAGCACCACGAGGACCAGGAGAGCTGCAGGAGCTCCTGCTGCTCACCCTGAGCTCCTCCACTTGGCTCTTTGTGTTGGAGCCTGGTGCTTGGAAGTGCCCAAACTCGCAGCAGGGGAGGGGAAGAGCAGAGCTTGTAGGGTGGAAACTTGGTGAAGGTGGTGGTGGAACACCAAAGGCTTGATGGCCTCCCCTGGGTGCTTGTGGCCAAGCTTGCTGGTGGACCTGAGCTTGTCACCTTCCACCCTTCATGCTGAGGTTGTGCCTTCCCTGGGTGGAAGGAGCTCGTGGAGCTGTGCCCACCTTGGGTTTGTCCTGGTGGCAAAATGAAGGTCCCTCCTTGGAGCTGTTGGGGGGCTTCAGGCTCTGCTGTGGTGGGAGTCTCACCCACCTGCCCGTGGAGAGGCAGCTCCTCCAGCTTCCTACGTGTGAGGAACCTTGTGGACACCAGAGGCTGAGCCACCACTCAGTTAAAAGCCACCAGTTTTCCTGTCTCCTCCTGGAGCAGTCGCTCAAGGGGAAGGGGTTGAGTCCCAGATGATTTCTCTTGAGGACAAGGAGGAGCTGAGGGTTACTGTTCCCCTACTGAACAAGAAAAATGGTGCTGGCTAGATGAAGTGTCAGGCCAAGGGCTTCTTCCCCAGGCCCCACTAATGCCTTTTCCTTCTGGGCTCCTGCTAGCACTAACAGCTTCTGGAGAACATCTCCAGCCCCTCAGCTGGGATCTTCTTGCTCAAATGCTCCTCTGGCTGCCTAGGATGAGGGAGAACTTTGACTGGGGTGTCTCCTCTTGACCCCACAGCAGCTTGGCAGTGCTGGGTTAATGGTTGGACTCAATGATCTTAAAGGTCTTCTCCAAGCTCAACCCTTGCAGGATTCTATGACTGTCTCAGACACTGAGCTGTGCAGGAGAAAGAGTTCCTGGTGACTTCTGGAGCTGCCTTGAGCTCCTTGGTGAGCAGAGGGAGATCCTGGAGGACTGTCCTCATCCCAGCTGCTGCCAGGGAGCTCCAGCTAGCCTGTGACACTGGGGACAGGGTGACCCCCTGCTTCCTGGCCAGCAGAGAGCCTGTAACGTGCTCCCAGGGCAGGGCGCTGAGCCCACACGCTACTAACGCCTGCTGAGCTCTACCTGAGCGCCACTTGTGCAGGGCCACCAGTGCTGGGTGGGGTGGGGAGTTGTGGCTCTGTGCTAGGCTTGGTCTTCCCTTCTCCCCCACTGTTTCTGCCCTCAGGACCTGACCCTGAAGCTGTGCCTGATCCGGAGCATCTGCATGATCAGCCAAGCCATCTGCAGCGGCCTCAAGGCTGGGGACTTCGTCTTCTCCCGCAAAGCTGAGCTGGTGGCACAGATGGTGGTAAGGGCAAGCCCTGGGGGTGGCCTGCTTCAGAGGGGACACCAAGGGAGGTTCCCAGCATGTGTTGCTGAGGGTTAAGGCTGGAGGTGTGGGCTGAGTGTGTCCAGCTTGGGGATCTTCAGCAGAGACCAGGACCTGGCGGAGCCTGGCTAGAGGAGGTCACAGTGATGATGGGAGGGCTGGAAGCCTTCTGCTGAGGCTGAGAGAGCTGGGGGTGTGCAGCTTGGAGAAGAGAAAGGTCCAGGCAGACCTTCTGCAAGGGCCACCAGGACTTCAAGTGGCCTAGAAGAATGCTGGGGAGGGACCTTCATCAGGAGGTGTTGTGGTGGGACCAGGGGTGCTGGGGTTGAAGAGGGAGATGGAGCCTGGAGCTGAGGAAGAAATCCTGCACTGGGAGGGTGGAGAGGGCCTGGCCCAGGCTGCCCAGAGAGGTGGGAGATGCCCCAGCCCTGGAACCATCCCAGGTCAGCTTGGCTGGGGCTGTGAGCAGCCTGGTTGGAGATGTCCCTGCTGTGACTGCAGGGGGCTGGACTGGATGCACCTCCAAAGGTCTCTTCAACCCAGCCCAGGCCATGATTTCATCCTCTCCATGACCATGTTCACCAAGGTGAGAGGTTGCCGTGCATCATGTGGGCTGTTGGGCAAGCACCTGGCGGCTCCTGACTGACTGTCACCACGTTTGGGCCATGCTCCAAGTGGGACAGGGCCAGAGGTGACCAGGACCATCTCCTTGTTCTCCCCGGCAGGAGTTCATCAAGGCGGAGCCGCTGGAGGCGCTGCGGACGCCGGTGCGGCAGCGAGCCATGGTCGCCTGCACCTACCTGGTGTATCCTTCCTCCCTGCCCTTCCCCCGGGAATGCTGCTGCTGGACGTGCTGCTCCCACACCCTGCTCCCTGCTTTGTCCCCTTGGACTGCTGGCCAGATGCTCCTCCTGGTGGAAACATTGACAGAGCTGTGGTGGTGGTACGGTTGAGCTCAGCTGTCAGAGTCCCTGCGTGCCCTGGGGTGGGAAGGGAGCTCTGGAGCTCACCCAGGGCAGCCCCCTGCTCCAGCAGGGGCACCCACAGCAGGTGCCCAGGATCCCAAGGCCCAGCTGGCTTTGGAAGCTCTCCACACAAGGAGACTCCACAACCTCTCTGGGCAGCCTGCTCCAGGTCTCAGAACCCTCAAGCCAAGAGGTTGCTCCTGAGGGAACCTCCTGGCTTCCAGCTTGTGCCTGCTGCCCCTTGGCCTGTCCCTGGCCGCCACTGGCAAGAGTCTGGCCCCAGCCTCTTGTCCCCCACCCTGCAGATGCTGAGAAGCTCCCCTCTGAGTCTTCTCCTGTCCAGGCTCAGCAGCCCCAGGTCCCTCCCTCTTCCCTCCTCAGAGTCTTCTCAGCAGCTTCCCAGGCTCCAGTGGCCTCTGTCCAGTAGTTGCCAGTCTGTGAAGTGGGGAGCCCAGCCCTGGCCCCAGCTGTGCAGCTGTGTCCTGAGCAGGGCAGAGCAGAGGGGCAGGAGAACCTCCCTTGTCCTGCTGGCCACACTCTGCTGACTGTCCCCAGGGGACCCTTGGCCTTCATGGCCACCTTGCTGGCTGATGGGGACCTTGTTCCCCCCAGCACTCCCAGTTCCTTCCCAGCAGCTCCCTCCCCTCTGCTGGACTGGGCCAGGGGTTGTTGCCCTCTCCTGAGGGGCAGGACCCTCTCCCTGCCCTGGCTGAGCCTCAGGAGGTTCCTCTGCCCACCTCTCCAGCCTGGCCAGCTCTGGCTGGCTGGCAGCAGAGCCTGCAGGGTGTCACCTCTGCTCCCAGTTTGGGCAAGCAGCCAGCTGGTTGAGGCCCACTGACAGAGCAGCCAGTTCTTGTTGGCTTCTGCAGTGAGTGTCCTTTGTGTGAGGACCTGAGCAAGGACACTGCTGTGGATGACGCACAGGTGGCTCCTGAGCCACAGCTAAAAATACCCAGCATGGCCCAGCTCCTGACACACATCCTGCTAGCACTGCTGCCCCTGCTGGGACCTGCTGCTGCTCAGCCTGCAGCCAAGGAGCAGCACTCATGGGATGGTTGAAGTTGGAAGAAACACTGGTGTCTCCTCACAGAGACAGCAAATTGTTTAGGTTGGAAGAGGCCTTCAAGCTCCTGGAGGCCAACCAGTGACCCAGCACTGCCAGGGCACCACCAAACCACAGCCCTCAGCACCAGGGCTTGGAAACCCCTCCAGGGATGGGCACTCCACCACTGCCCTGGGCAGCCTGGGCCAGGCCTGCACAAGCCTCAAGGGGCAGAAATTCTTCCTCATGCCCAACCTCAACCTTCCCTGGGGCTACTTGAGGCCACTTCCTCTTGGCCCAGTGCTTGGCACAAGGGGGATCTCAGCCCCAGCTGGCTGCAGCCAGGGACAGCTGGAGGCTGTTGTGCCTGGCCGGTTTCGTGGCCTTCCCTGACAGGGTGCCAATGCTGATGGACATGGGAAGAGCAACTGCTGTCACTTCCCTGGGCTTGTGCAAGGTGATTGCCACTGTTCCCAGGACATCCTGGCCTCTGAAGAGGACAAGAGGAGTCAAGCAGCGTGCTTTGGTCCCCCTCTGAAGAGAGAGGTGCCTTTGATGCCACCAGCACAACCTGGGGCAAGGGGCTCCGGCGGCAGGGCTGCCGTTCCTCGGCTTGGTGGCCTGCAGGAGCGTCAGCCAGGAGCACAAACTGGTGGCAAGAGAGGGGAGCAAGGGCCAGGACGCTGCCCCAAAGGAGGCCAAGAAGCCACCTGCCCCATGCTGTTGGCCAGATAAGCTGGGGATGGGGTTGGACAACACCACAGAGTCATTGTCTCTGCTCTGGCCACCCCCAGCTGCTGGCAGGCTGCTCCCTCAGGGCTCAGCATGACCAAAAGAAGGGCTTTTCAGCCTGGAAAAGAGGAGGCTCCAGGGAGATCCTCTGGTGACTTTCCAGGACTTCATGTGGGCTCCAGGAGGCTGGGGAGAGACTTGACCAGCAGGGATGCTAGGTTTGAGCTGGCTGAAGCTGGACTGAGATGAGGCTTTGGGAGGAAATTCTTCACTGGGTGGGTGGTGAGTCCCTGGAATGGGCTGTGCAGAGGAGCTGTTAAGGCTCCAAGCTAGGTGTGGTCTTGAGTAGCCTGATCCAGTGTAAGGTGTCCCTCCCCATGGCACAAACTGGAAGCCAGGAGGTTCCCTCAGGAGCAGCCTCTTGGCCTGGAGGCTTCTGAGGCCTGGAGCAGGCTGCCCAGAGAGGTTGTGGAGTCTCCTTGTGTGGAGAGCTTCCAAAGCCAGCTGGGCATTGGGGTCCTGGGCACCTGCTGTGGGTGCCCCTGCTTGGCCTGGGTGAGCTCCGAGGTCCCTTCCAATCCCACCAGGCTGGGACTGGGGGATCCTTCCAACCTCACCAACACATCCAAGGAAATCCCCCTCCCTCCCTCCCTCCTCCTGCTGGCCCAGAAGGACTGAGAGCAGCCTGCCCAGATCCTGTCCCACCAAACAGGCACCAGATCTTCAAGGTTCTTTGCACCCAAACCACTTCATGACTTCCTCTTGTCCTATCATCTGTTCCTTGGGAGAAGGTGTGTTGAAGTCCAACAGGGCTTGGAAGGTCCTCTCATAGCCCTCCCTGCATCCCTGGTGCTTCCTTAACCTAGGACCAGCATCCTGGAGCCCCACCTCAGTGACCCTGACAGGACAGAGCTGATGGACACCTGCCTGGCTGCTGTCCTGGCCCTGCCCCCGCTGGACAGGGAGGAGAACGGAGAAGATGCTTTCAACAAGGAGGTGAGGAACCAACATGGGCTGTGGTGGGCTGGGAGCCTGAGCTACTCCTGTGCTTTGACCTGCCTGCCTGGAGCAAAGCTGGTGAGGAGCTGTTCTGGGGGGACACTGGGACTGTGGTCATGGCTGCTCCAGGGCCTTGCTTTCGGGCAGCAGGTTTTAGAACCGTGGAACTGTTGATGTTGGAAGAGACCTCTGAGCTCCTGGAGGCCAAGCAGTGAGCAGCACTGCCAGGGCACCCCCAGACCACGGCTCTCAGCACCACGGCTTGGAAAGCCCTCCAGGGGTGCAGACTCCACCACCTCCCTGGGCAGCCTGGGCCAGGCCTGCACAAGCCTCAAGGGGCAGAAATTCTTCCTCATGCCCAACCTCAACCTCCCCTGGGGCAACCTGAGGCTGGTTCTTCTTGCCCCAGCCCTTGGCACAAGAGATCTCAGCCCCACCTGGCTGCAGCCTCCTCTCAGGGACTTGCAGAGAGCCACAAGGTCTCCCCTCAGCCTCCTTTGCTGCAGGCTCAGCACCCCCAGGTCTCTCAGCTGCTCCTCACAAGTTCTCCAGACCCTTCTCTTTGTTCTCCAGACCTCTCCCCAGCTCCCATTGTCCTCTCTGGACACCTCCAGCCTGGTTATGCTTCTCTTGCCCCCACAGTGCATCTTCTAGGGTTGTAGCTTATTTTTCACGTGGTTCAGGCTCTTGAGACCTTCCTGAGCTCACCCTCAATTCTCTGCCTGTCTCCTGAGGCCTCCTCCAGTCAGACAAAGTCCTTTGTGCTGGTCACAGCCCACCAAGTGTCATTTCTCCCTGATTCGGAGAATGAATCCCAATTTTTCCTCAGATCAATGGTTTGATTCCTCATCTCCACCACCCTCAGATGCCTCCTCACAGCCCCCATGACCCACAGGCTCTGGTGACCCCAGTGCCTCCATGGGACGAGCCCCTTGGAATTGATCTGGGCAGCATTTCCTGCCTCACTGATCTCCTGATGGGGCCCTTTGAGGTGGGAGCTCATCAGCAAGTCCAAACCTCTGCCAACCAGAGCGTGAAGACCCTGGGGAGGTGTCAACCCCCCACCCCCAAAATGGTCCTGGGGGAGGAGGCTCCTCCCTCTCCATCCAGCTCTTGAGAGGCTGCAGCTGCTCCCCACCCCCTGCTGCACTTCAGGGCTTAATGAATGCCAATTAAAGCTCCACTAATGAAGCTGTGGCAGCTGCTGGCTGCCTGTGAGGTGGCCCTGTGCCCCACCGCATCACTCCTGCAGGGAGAGCCTGAGGCTCCTGCTGTCCCCAGCAAGGACAACCTGCAGCTCCTGCTGTCCCCAGCGGCCCTGCGTGCAGCTGGCCTGAAAATGTGGAGTTCATGAGTTAATCACCACCTCCTCCTGCCCTTCCATCTTGGGAGGCTTCCTGGGCTTCACTTCTCCTTCCTTTCCACCTTGGGAGGCTTCCTGGGCTTTATGGCATAGAACCATGCAGTTGTTGAGGTGGGAAGAGTCCAGCCCATTAGCCCAGGTCACCAGCAGAATGTGTCCTTCAGCTCCACATCCCCAAAATGAGCATCTTCCAGAGGCTTGTCCAGCCTGGGCAAGATGGGATCAGGGAAGAGGTCCTTTGGGAGAAGGCCCAGATCCCCATATGGAAGGTCCTGGAGTGCTCAGCTCTGGTGAGCTTCTGGTCCTTGGCAGTGGTAAGCTGGTGACCCTTGGCTCAAGCAGGAGATGGCCAGATCTTGGCTCCCAGTGCCTAAGAGATACCTAGAAGCCCAGAAGAGCTGGGGAGGGATCTCTTCCTCTGTGCACCTCTGGGATGAGGTGCAGTGGTGGCCCAGCCTGTGACCCATCTCTCCTCAGGTGCTGTATGGGGACACCATCAATGCCCTCAAGGACCTGCTGAAGAGCCTGCTGCAGAGGAGCCTGACCCCCCACGGGCTGCAGGACATGTTTGCAGTAGGTGCTGCTGGGCTGTGGTGCTTCTTCAGAAACCCTTCCCCATGACCAACCTCAGCC
Organism: Picus viridis; assembly: GCA_033816785.1. NCBI lineage: Eukaryota > Metazoa > Chordata > Aves > Piciformes > Picidae > Picus > Picus viridis. The sequence continues at coordinate 27,880,183 of CM066572.1, forward strand.
TCCTCTGGGGCAACTGGAGGCACAAGAGATCTCAGCCCCCCTGGCTGCAGCCTCCTCTCAGGGACTTGCAGAGAGCCACAAGCTCTCCCCTCAGCCTCCTTTGCTGCAGGCTCCACACCCCCAGCTCCCTCAGCTGCTCCTCACAAGTTCTCCAGACCCTTCCCCAGCTCCCTTGCCCTTCTCTGATCACCTCCAGCTCCTCTAGGGTCTTCTTGGAGTCAGGGGCCCAAAGCTGAGCCCAGCATTCCAGGGATGGCCTCCCCAGTGCAGGGTCACCATCCCTGCCCTGCTCCTGCTGCCCAGCCTGGGGCTGCTCCAGGCCAGGCCGCTGGTGGCCTTCTTGGCCAGCTGGGCACATGCTGGCTCCCCTCCAGCTGTCAAAGACTCCCAGGATGGCTGGGCTGAGGGACACCTTGGCTGTGTTGGTGAAGCAGCTGAGCTTCTCTCCTCCGTGGTGCTTCTCCCCACAGCATCTGGGCCCCTGGATCAAGTCAAGCAAGGACCACGAGCGGCAGCGGGCGGTGGAGGTCAGCGCTGCCTTGTTGGACTTCTACCTGAGCAAGCTCAACGTCAGCGTGAGTGAGCATGGGCCTCGGGGCGGCTCCTCACCTGTGCTGGGCCAGGGGGTCTCCAGAGGTCCCTTCCAGCCAGCACCCTGCTGGGCTGTGGTGCTCTCGGCCTCGCTGGGCCTCACGTATGACCCCCACGGGCTTTGTGGTGGTGTCCTGGTGGTCCCCTCAGCAGAGTCCCCTGTGTCTGTGCCCCTGCAGACGGTCATCCCCTTCTACAACCTGGGCGTCCTCATCGCCCTCTTCTCGCCGCGCTGCTCCGACTCCCTGGCCAGCGTCCGGCAGCGCGCCGTGGACTGCGTCCACTCCCTGCTCTACATCCAGCTCTGCTATGAAGGTTGGTGCAGAGGCCTGCTGCAGGCTGCTGGCTTCACCACTTCCCTTTCTTCTCCCAGCCCTCCACCTAGTATGTGACCCTGAAGGTGTAGCCAGCAGAGGTGGTTGGCTGCAGGGGGAGGGATGGTGGAGAGCAGACTATGGACTGGTTTGGGTAGGAAGGGACCTTAAAGCTCCTCCACTCCAACCCCTGCACTCAGCAGGGACATCTCCAACCACAGCAGGCTGCTCACAGCCCCAGCCAAGCTGACCTGGAATGGTTCCAGGGCTGGGGCATCTCCCACCTCTCTGGGCAGCCTGGGCCAGGCCCTCTCCACCCTCCCAGTGCAGGATTTCTTCCTCAGCTCCAGGCTCCATCTCCCTCTTCCCTCTTCAACCCCAGCACCCCTGGTCCCACCACAACACCTCCTGATGAAGGTCCCTCCCCAGCATTCTTCTAGGCCACTTGAAGTCCTGGTGGCCCTTGCAGAAGGTCTGCCTGGACCTTTCCCTTCTCCAAGCTGCACACCCCCAGCTCTCTCAGTCTGGCCTCACAGCAGAGGGCTTCCAGACCTCCCTGCATTGCTGTGGCCTCCTCTGGCCCTGCTCTACCAGGTCCCTGTCTCTGCTGTGCTGAGGACTCCAGAGCTATCCCCAGCACTTCAGGTGGGGTCTCGGCAGTTCAGAGGGGCACAGCCACTCCCCTTGACCTGCTGCTCCCCCTGCTGGAGATGCAGCCCAGGCGATGATTCCATCACAGGAGCCAAGGTTTGAGCAGGTCCCTGAGCCTGCTCTTCAGGCTGCAGTTCCCCCTCTGCCCAGCAGAGGTCACTCCGCCACTGCAGATGGAGGTGCTGAGGCAAGCAAAGCCCTGAGCGGCTGCAGGAGAGGACTTTGCGTCCTGCTCTCCAGGGCAGTGCGGCTCCTTGCAGGGCAAGTTCTTCTGCCCCTTGGCAGCAGCTTTGCTTTCTTGGCTTCTCCTGGAAGGCTGGGCCGGCTCCTGAGGAGAGCCCAGCTGGCTGCCAAGGTCCCTTTTGGGTGCAGACCCTGAGGAGCTCACTGGATGTCCCCTCTGGCTCCAGGTTTTGCCCGGGATCACCGCGATGAGATGGTGGAGGGGCTGAAGGCTCTGAAGAAGGGTCTGGAGGAACCTGACTTCACTGTTCTCTTCCATACCTGCACCAACATCGCCATGGTAAGGGGGAGGAGCAGCCAGCACAGGCCTGGGCTCTGCAGGGTGGTGGAGCTGTGGGAGCAGGAGGACTTTGGTGCCTCCTCCATTTTGACCAGCCGCATGGACTGGCTGCTGCCAGGGAGCCCCAGTCTGGCCCCAGCAAACAAGCCACTGCTGGCCTCTCCTGTCCTCCAGCTGGAGACTTCTGGCCAGGCCAGGGGATGCCCACAATGTCTCACCCCCATTGGGAAGCTTCTGGTCTCCTCTTTGGGCTTGAAGACCTCAATGAGGACATCTCTACTGATGCTTTAGGAGTGCAAAGGGCACTGGCAGGGCTTTGTGCCATGGCTTGGGGCATCCTCTCGGGGGTCTGATGGACATCAGAACCCTTCAGCCATCAATGTTCCCAGTGCTTGGGCCAAGAACTTGCTTTGCTGTAGAGTTTCTGGCCATGTCACCTAGAGGCTTAAGTGAAGGTGGTCTGCAGGACCTTCCTGAGGCCCCAGCACACTCCAAGGTAGAAGATTTAATACCTTGGGCTCCTCAGTAGAAGCTTTTGGCTGAAGGAAGCCCTTGAAGGCCTGTCACTGGCTGTACTCTGCTGTGGAGCATGAGGTGGTTGGCTCAGGACCTGCAACTTCTGGGCTCCCAGAGGTGTTGGTAGAGCCTTTAGAGCAACTTCACACCCAAAAAGGTACACATGTGACTCTCAAACCACCATGAGTGGAATGATGTGGCCGACATGTAGGATCTGCTGATGAGGGACAGGATGAGAATGACTGCTGTTCTTGAGCTGAGGGTGAAGTTCTCCTTGACAGCCACTATCTGTGCTGGGAGCTCTGCAGCACAGCTCCAGCAGGTCCTGGAGAAGCTGGTGTGGTATCCTTTGGTCATGCTGAGCCCTGAGGGAGCAGCCTGCCAGCAGCTGGGGGGTGGCCAGAGCAGAGACAATGACTCTGTGGTGTTGTCCAACCCCATCCCCAGCTTATCTGGCCAACAGCATGGGGCAGGTGGCTTCTTGGCCTCCTTTGGGGCAGCGTCCTGGCCCTTGCTCCCCTCTCTTGCCACCAGTTTGTGCTCCTGGCTGACGCTCCTGCAGGCCACCAAGCCGAGGAACGGCAGCCCTGCCGCCGGAGCCCCTTGCCCCAGGTTGTGCTGGTGGCATCAAAGGCACCTCTCTCTTCAGAGGGGGACCAAAGCACGCTGCTTGACTCCTCTTGTCCTCCTCCTAGGTGGTCGGGAAGCGTGTCCCCCCAGACCAGCTGATGAGCCTCCTGCTGGCCATGTTCGAGGGGCTGGTGGACCCTGACAAGAACTGCTCCCGAGCAGCCACCGTCATGATCAACTCCCTGCTCAAGGAGCGTGGAGGAGTCTTGCAGGAGAAGGTGAACATCTTCTGCTTGGCCTTGCTGTGGCCTCCCTGGTCCCAACACAGCTCTGAAGAAGCATCTCCAGCCAGGGTGTGCTGCCTCCCTTTCCTCTGTAGCCTGGGAACGTCCCAGCTGGGGCCCCGGCGGCGGCTCCGGGCCCCGGCTCCATCCTGGAACTCTTCCCACCTCACCCCCTGCTTCTCTGAGGCACTGGTGCTAAGCCCCAGCCTGCTCCCCAGGGCAGTGGGAGGAGCTTGGGGGGCAGGTTCCTGGGAGGAGCTGGAGCAGAAGGTGTGCAGACACCTAGGGGTGGGGCAGGTCAAGGTGGGGAGGGAGCTCGGGGAGGATCTGGCAGCAGATTGCCCGCATGGAGCTCGGTCCCCCAGGGACCCCGGGGCTGGGTCAGGCTTCAGGAGCTGGTTTGGCCTGTGAGTGACCCCTGGAAGCTGCAGTGATCCCACAGAGGGGAGAAAGGCTCAGTGGTGGTGGGAAGGACTTGAGTGGAAGCTCCAGCACAGAGCCAAAGCTGAGGAGCAGCTGGAGCCCGGGTGGTTCCAATTACTGCTGAGCCCTCAAGGTGGTGGATTAGAGACAATCCTCCTGTCCAGCACCTCTAAGCCCTCAAAGCCTCCAGACAGGTTCCCAGCCAGGAGCCCTGTGCTCTACCAGAGCTTCCAGAGGTTTCAGGAGGAGCTTTGAGACCTCCTGGTAACCTGAGCTGCTCTGAACTCCTCAACCCGAGTGAGAGCCAGGGGCTGGGTGAGCCAGGAGCTGCTGCCTCCAGCCACGCTGCGCAGAAGGTGGGGAGGACACACGGGCATGGGAAAGTCAGGAGTGATGGTCTTCTCCAGACCCTTCCCCAGCTCCCTTGCCCTGCTCTGGACACCTCCAGCCCCTCAAGGTCCTTCTTGGAGTCAGGAGCCCAAAGCTGAGCCCAGCACTCCAGGGGTGGCCTCCCCAGTGCCCCCAGTCCAGGGGGACCATCCCTGCCCTGCTCCTGCTGCTCAGCCTGGGGCTGCTCCAGGCCAGCTGCTGGTAGCCCTCTTGGCCACCTGGGCACACACTGGCTCCTCTGCAATCACTGCTACCAACCCCCCCAGAGCCTTTCCCACTGGGTACTTTCCAGCCATGCCAGGAGGCTGGAGCTCAGAGATGTCCTCAGAGGTGGTTCTTCCCCCTGGGAATCCTCTGTAGCCTTCTCCCACTTCTGGGTGACTTCTGGGGGAAGCATCCTTGACTTCCATGGAGGTCCTGCAACCACGCAGTGAACGTGGAGGCCTCCCTGAGCCACCCAGGGGTGATGCTCTGCCCATCTCTTGTCTCCTGATGTCCCATACCCTGCTTGGGCTGCTGCTGAGGGGAGTGGCTGTGATGGTAGAAATGGGTAGATTCAGATTGGATGTTAGGAAGCTCTTCCCCATGAGGGTGGTGAGACACTGGCACAGGTTGCCCAGGGAGGTGGTGGCAGCCTCATCCCTGGAGGGTTTTAAGGCCAGGCTGGATGTGGCTGTGAGCAGCCTGCTGTAGTGAGGCGGCAGGGGGTTGGAACTGGCTGAGCCTGGAGGTGCCTTCCAGCCCTCACCATTCTATGATTCTATGGTTGATCCCAAGTTCTGAGCCTCAGCCTCTCCCTGCAGGTGCCTGACATCATGAGCATCATCCACAGCAAGCTGGAGGAGGTGGATGAAGAGCACATCCGGAAGGCTGCCCAGCAGACTGTCTACATCCTGGCCACCCAGCACAAGAGTGTGGTGGTCTCCAGCCTGCTGGGCACCTCCCTGCCCTTTGACAGGTCCTGCCCTGCTCTGCTGCAATGCCCTTGGCACCTCCTCGGTGCCCAGAAGAGCTTTCCTCTAAGCTGCAGCTCAGCCCTTGGCTCCTGAGAGCAGTAATTCCCACCTGGGGTTTCCCTAGGACACTCGAAGCTCTGCTGGGCTTGGAGGCACTGGGGAGAAGCTGCTGCCAGGGAGCCCAGCGTGCCTGAGCTGCTTGGGCTTGTCTCATGGGGCAGCCACCCTCTGCGTGAGCCTTGAGGAGATGTTCTCTTCCTTTTCCATGTACCAGACCTGCTGCCCCATTCCTGCCGTGGTGGGCAGGGTTGGCATGTCCAGGAGGTCTCTGGGGGGTGTTGAGTTGTTGGGTGGCTTCTGGGGTCACTGGAGGTGGCCATCAAGCCACTCCTGGCACACAGCTCCTCTGAGCCGCCCAGGATGAGCTCTTTTGATGGGATTTGCCCCCAGGATGGGCTCTGTCACGGGGATTTGCCCCCAGGTTGGCTCTGCCCCTGGGAGCTGCCCCCAGGTTGGCTCTGCCCCTGGGAGCTGCCCCCGTGCTGGGGTGGGCCGTGACGTTGGCGTGGCGGTGCCACCCCCAGGGTGTGCCCTGGCACGCGGAGGGGCCCAGCGCTCCCCACCGCTCCTTGAGCCAGCTGCACCATGCCCTCGCTGATGCCAAAGCAACTCTGCCTTTGTCTTCTCCTGTCCTCCAGCCACACCTGCACCATGTGGAGGGCCCTGGCCACTGAGCCCACCCTGACCAGGCAGATCCTGGAGCAGCTGCTGGAGAGGATGAGCCGGGACGTGCCCTACAAGGAGAGCAAGAGCTTCCTGCTGGGCGGCGGCACCGAGCGCGTCGCCACCCTGCTGCCCCTGGCTGTGAGTCCTCTGCTCCCCCTTCCCAGCCCCCATCTCACCACCAGCACCTGCAGAGGGTTTTTTGCTGGAAAAGGCCTTTTTCCCCCTCATTTTTTGGCTAGGGTTCGTGCCAGGCCTGGGCTGTTGGCAGGGACCCAGCACCGCCTCGTAAAGAGCCTCTCAGGTGTCCCCCTGAGGGGGCACGCCGCTTGGGGCTTTAGAGCTTCAGAGCAACCAAAGCCCAGCTTGGCAGCTCCTGGAGCAGGAGAGCAGCTGTGAAAATTTCCTCCTTTTCCTCCCAAGGACCAAACACAGATGGGTCAGGATCAGCAGCTCTGAAAGCCACCCCTCCTCCTCTTCCTTACCTCCTCCTCCTCCTTTGCCTTCTACTTCTCCTCCTTCTTCCCTCCGTGCTCAGCTCTACACTGGATCCCAGCCTGGTGGGGTGGGAAGGGCCCTCAGGAACTCAACCAGGGCAGCCCCCAGCTCCAGCAGGGTCACTCAGCTGTAACCTGAGCAGGGCAGGAGAACCTCCCTTGTCCTGCTGGCCACTGGTCTGCTGAACGCCCCCAGGGGGCCCTTGGCCTTCTTGGCCACTTTGCTGTCCCATGGTGACCTTGTGCCCCCCAGCATTCCCAGTTGCTTCCCAGCAGCTTCCCCCCTCCCCTGGACTGGGCCAGGGGATTGTTGCCCTCTCCGCAGGGTCAGGACCCTCTCCTTGCCCTGGCTGAGCCTCAGGAGGTTCCTCTGCCCACCTCTCCAGCCTGGCCAGCTCGGGCTGGCTGGCAGCAGAGCCTGCAGGGTGTCACCCCTGCTCCCAGTTTGGGCCACCAGTGAAGTGGTTGAGGGCCCACAGTGTCCCTTCATTGACATTGCTGAGGAAGATGTTGGCCAAGGCTGGACTCAGAACTGACCCCTGGGGAGGATCAGGAGCTTTTAGCCCCCCTCTTCATGCCTCCTTCTCTGAGCACCTTCTCCTGCCCTCTTGGAGTTCTCCTGGAGCTCTTCTCCTTCCCCAAAGCCACACCTTGGAGCTCCCGCAGCTTCCCGAGGAGCACCCAGCGGTCCCTGCAGGATACAGAGAGGTCCCACCAAGGTGCAGGTGGTGCTTTGGTGGGCTCAGTGTGGCAGGAAGGACCAGAAAGCCTCATTGCTGAGTTCTTTCCTCCCAGCTGGGGTGGGGGTGTGGAGATCCCCTGCTAATGCTCTCCTCCTCCCCCTCTGCAGGTCATATCTGCTCTGAATGAGATCATGTCTGCTCCAGAGGCTGGCCCAGCAGTCCTGGACCTCTACCCAGCCCTCTTTGTGACCCTGCTGCTGCGTGTCAGCAGCACCTTGGGTGTGCAGCTCCCCAAGAACCTGCAGAGCAAGGAGAGGAGGGGCAGCAGTCAGGGCCCTGCTCTCAGGAGCCTTCATCCCTGCAGGTACCACCGAGCTGGTTCCACCACTCCTTTTGTCTTCACACAGCCTCCCGCATGGTGGTGTGGTGGCCAAAGAGCCTGAGCTCTGCTGGGTGGAGGGTTTAGGGGGTGGGGTTTGGTGGGGTTGCTTCTGCAGGACAATCCCCAAACTGGGAAGTGATCAGTCAGCAGCTGTGGAGCTTGGGAAGAGATGTGGAGGAGTGGGCTATGGCCACAGCCACCCAAAAAATGCCCCATTGGTCTTAAGGAGGGGTTGTGGTGGGGCCTCCTCGGGGCTTCCTGAGCTTGTTGGGGGTGGGTGAGTGATTGAGGAGGGAGGATGGACCTGCTGGTGGGGAGAATGAAAGAGAAAGCTTCTGGCCTTGTGTCAGTGGGAATGGGGACAGAAGGAACCTGGCCAGGCTGGCTGGGTGAGGCCAGTGGCATGAGGTTGACCAATGCCAAGTGCCAGGTCCTGCCCTTGGTTCCCACCAAGGCCAGGAAAACTTCAGGCTGGGGGCAAAGGGGCTGGAAAGTGCCTGGGGGGAAAGGCCCTGGGGGGTTGGTGGCAGCAGCTGGAGAGGAGCCAGAGAGTGCCCTGGAGGGCTGGGCTCAGCTTTGAGGCCCTGACTCCAAGATGGACCTTGAGGGGCTGGAGGTGTCCAGAGAAGGGCAGGGGAGCAGGGTGAGGAGCAGCTGAGGGAGCTGGGGGTGTGGAGCCTGCAGCAAAGGAGGCTGAGGGGAGACCTTCTGGCTCTCTGCAAGCCCCTGAGAGGAGGCTGCAGCCAGGTGGGGCTGAGATCTCTTGTGCCAAGCATTGGGCCAAGAGGAAGCAGCCTCAGGTTGCCCCAGGGGAGATTGAGGTTGGGCATGAGGAAGAATTTCTGCCCCTTGAGGCTTGTGCAGGCCTGGCCCAGGCTGCCCAGGGCAGTGGTGGAGTCCCCATCCCTGGAGGGGTTTCCAAGCCATGGAGCTGTGGTGCTGAGGGCCATGGTTTGGGGGTGCCCTGGCAGTGCTGGGTCAGTGGTTGGACTCTGTCATCTTTAATGTCTCTTCTAACCTCAACTAGTCTATGACCAGCTGAGTTGGGGCTGTTCAACCTGGAGAAGGCTTCCAGAGAAGTTTTGGTGGCCTTGCAGGACTTCAGGGGGTCTCCAGGAGAGCTGGGGAGGGACCTTCAGCAGGAGGTGTGGTGGTGGGACCAGGGGTGCTGGGTTTGAACTGGGAGAGGAAGATGGAGCCTGGAGCTGAGGAAGAAATCCTGCACTGGGAGGGTGTGCAGAGCCTGACCCAGGCTGCCCAGGGAGGTGGGAGATGGCCCAGGCCAGGCTGGACAGGTGCTGGGTGGGTGGCTGCTGCCTGCACTTCCTTCAAAGCACTTTATGGAGGTGTTGGGGTTAGGCCAACATCCACGGCAGTGATGACAGGAGGTGCTGAAGGCTCACTGAAGATCTTTGGAGCTCCTTCTCCAGCCACCAGCTCAAGGTCTAAAGGTTCTCCTGGAGCTGAGGCTGCCCCATGGGGAGGAATCTCTTCCCTGCTTTTCAGCTTCATCCTCCTGTGGGCTTCCAGGCTTGGAGTTTTTCTAGACCATGATTGGACTTGGGATAAAAAAATCCCTTGGAAGAAGGCACAAAGCCAGCAGAGGAGCCTCTGGCATCCCTTGGCACCTCCTGTGTCACATCCCCATGGTGAAGCAAGGCCATCTGGGGCAGCTTCATGCTGATCCCCCAGCAGGAGCAGATACTTGGTGGCTTTAGGCTGGTGCAGCCACAACTGGCTGTTCTCAGCCTGCTCTTCACCCTCAGCCAGTCCTGGAGGAGCAATCAGCAGATCGAGGCCAGACCTGATCCCACCACATGGGGACAGCTGCAGGAGACTGGAAGCAGCTGGTTGTCTCCATGGGACAAGAGGAGGAGCCAGCAGTGAGTGCTGCACCCTCAGAAGTGTCTGAGCTCCAAATGGCATCAGGGGGACACAAACCAGAAGATCTTCCTGCTCCTCTGCCCTGCTCAGGACACAGCTGCACAGCTGGGGCCAGGGCTGGGCTCCCCACTTCACAGACTGGCAACTACTGGACAGAGGCCACTGGAGCCTGGGAAGCTGCTGAGAAGACTCTGAGGAGGGAAGAGGGAGGGACCTGGGGCTGCTGAGCCTGGACAGAAGACTCAGAGGAGAGCTTCTCAGCATCTGCAGGGTGGGGGACAAGAGGCTGGGGCCAGACTCTTGCCAGTGGTGGCCAGGGACAGGCCAAGGGGCAGCAGGCACAAGCTGGAAGCCAGGAGGTTCCCTCAGGAGCAGCCTCTTGGCTTGAGGGTTCTGAGGCCTGGAGCAGGCTGCCCAGAGAGGTTGTGGAGTCTCCTTGTGTGGAGAGCTTCCAAAGCCAGCTGGGCATTGGGATCCTGGGCACCTGCTGTGGGTGCCCCTGCTGGAGCAGGGGGCTGCCCTGGGTGAGCTCCAGTGCTCCCTGCACACCTCACCAGGCTGGGATTCAGTGAATCACAAAATCATTCAGCTTGGAGCTTCAAAGCTCCTCCAGTCCAACCCCTGCACTCAGCAGGGACATCTCCAGCCACAGCAGGCTGTTCACAGCCCCAGCCAAGCTGACCTGGGGTGGTTCCAGGGCTGGGGCATCTCCCACCTCTCTGGGCAGCCTGGGCCAGGCTCTGCACACCCTCCCAGTGCAGGATTTCTTCCTCAGCTCCAGGCTCCATCTCCCCTCACCTCAAAGTGAGCAGCCTGGTCCTGGGCTTTGCTGGGTGGAGCTGGCCAGGATTGTGCTGGAAGCACTTTCTTGCTGGTTCCAGCCCATGACTGCGTGGCCAGGGCTGGCCCCAGCACTGTGGGGCCTGCAGCTGATGGGTGCCACATGGTGACTGTGCCCCTGAGCAGGTGAGCAGGTCCATCGTTGCTTCTGCCAGCACCTGCTGCCTTGGGTTTGCTCCTCAGACCTCCTCTTGTGTGGCAGATGTTGCTGCAGAGCAGCCACATCTTGTCCAGGTGTCCCCAGAGATGTCCTCTGGTTCTGAGGAGCAGGGAGTGGGGCTGTGCCATGGGGCAGGGGCTGTGGTGCTGCTCTGAGCCTTCTCCTGCTCCACCACGTGGGTGCAGGCAGGGTCTCCGTGGCTGAAGCCATCCCTGATTGATGCCTCTTGGTCCCACACTGCCTGGAACAGCATCTGAGATGTGAAATTCCAGCCTGGCCCCAGGAGCAGGGTCCAATATCAAAGTCATTTCCTGTCCTCATCTTCAATTCCAACTTCTTCATGATGTTGAGATGCCAAAGGGAGATGGTCAAGGTGAACATGATCCCTTGGCAGGAAGGAGAGGCTGGAAGAGCTGGGCTTGGGTTGGAGAGGAAGGAAGTGTCTACAGAATGTAGTGGAAAAAGCTAAACCTTGGACTCCTCAGCTTCAAGCATCTGTCCTGGAGGAGTTGTCTTGAGTCAGGAGCTCCCCTTGGGCTTCTCAGTTCCTCTACCAGTGCAGGAGAGGGGTGAGCAGCTGGGAAGCAGCTCCAAGGAGAAGGGACTGGCAGTGCTGGGGTCCCCAGGAGCCAGCAAGGTGGTCAAGGAGGCCAAGGGTCCCCTGGGGACAGTCAGCAGAGTGTGGCCAGCAGGACAAGGGAGGTTCTCCTGCCCCTCTGCTCTGCCCTGCTCAGGACACAGCTGCACAACTGGGGCCAGGCACAAGCTGGAAGCCAGGAGGTTCCCTCAGGAGCAGCTTCTTGGCCTGGAGGCTTCTGAGGCCTGGAGCAGGCTCCCCAGAGAGGTTGTGGAGTCTCCTTGTGTGGAGAGCTTCCAAAGCCAGCTGGGCACTGGGATCCTGGGCACCTGCTGTGGGTGCCCCTGCTGGAGCAGGGGGGCTGCCCTGGGTGAGCTTCAAGGTCCTATCAGGCCAAACCAGTCCATGATTCTTGGTCTGCAGGAGTGTCTGTTGGTCCTCACGACATGGCAAGAGCTGGGTCTCCATTGCTGGAGTGATTCCAGTTGGGCTTTGGCAGGGAGGGGCCCCAAGAACACCAGGAATGGGCTGGGAGAACTGGGATGTGCTGGTTGGTCACAGGAGGACTAGGTCAGCCTTGCCTTGGGGCAGCTGGGGCTGCCTGCAGCTGCCAAGTAGTAGAAGAGCTGCAAAGGTGCATGTGAGCAGGCTCCAAATCAGTAACACCAGGAGAGGGGTCTGGACAGCTGCTGGGAAGCTGTGTCTGCCCAGGGCTGCTCCTTAATTAGCAATCAACTCCTGGTTGGCCTGGGGCCTTCATGGGGCAGGGAGGCTGAGAGCAGCTGGAGGCCTCTGCCAGGCTGGGCTTCCACCAGAGCTGAGCAAGCTGCAGAGGCCATGGGATGGGTTGGGTTCAGAGGAGACATTTGAGCTCCTGGCACCCAGCCACTGACCCAGCACTGCCAGGGCACCCCCAGACCACGGCCCTCAGCACCACGGCTTGGAAAGCCCTCCAGGGGTGCAGACTCCACCACTGCCCTGGGCAGCCTGGGCCAGGCCTGCACAAGCCTCAAGGGGCAGAAATTCTTCCTCATGGCCAGCCTCAACCTCCCCTGGGAAAACCTGAGGCTGCTTCCTCTTGGCACAAGAGATCTCAGCCCCACCTGGCTGCAGCCTCCTCTCAGGGGCTTGCAGAGAGCCACAAGGTCTCCCCTCAGCCTCCTTTGCTGCAGGCTCCACACCCCCAGCTCCCTCGGCTGCTCCTCACAAGTTCTCCAGACCCTTCCCCAGCTCCCTTGCCCTTCTCTGGACACTTGCAGCCTCTCTAGGTCCTTCTTGGAGTCAGGGGCCCAGAGCTGAGCCCAGCACTCCAGGGGTGGCCTCCCCAGTCCATGGGGACCATCCCTGCCCTGCTCCTGCTGCCCAGCCTGGCTGCTCCAGGCCAGCTGCTGGTGGCCTTCTTGGCCAGCTGGGCACACTCTGGCTCCTCTGCAGGCACTGTTGTAGAGCACTTTCCATCCCCTCTGCCTCAAGCCTGAAGCCTTCCTGGCCTTGGTGTGACCCAAGGGCATAACCAGGCACAAGCATTAATGTGCTGTGGATCCAGCTCAAAGCCTGTGGGTGGCTGTTCAGGGTAGATCTGAGTCTCCAGGAGCTAAGGCCTCCGAGCTGGTGTGGCAGGAGCTGCTCCCCTGCCAGGGGTGGCTCCAGAGCTGTTTGCCATCCATAGCCTCACCTGGAGATGTTTGAGAGGTGTCCTGAGGCCTTCGTTGTGTCACGCCAGGCTTTGGTGTTCCCCGGGGGCTGTGGGCTAGGCTTGTGCTCAGCCTGCAGCCTCCCAGCGGGGGGAGAGGGTGCTGGTCCCTCCAAGCCCCTCTCCTAGCTGGGAGCCGGCGGGGCCGTGCCCTGCGCCCTGCCGGGGGCTCCCCGCAGGCTCCCTCGGCCCCCCTGCCGCCCCCCAGCCCCCCTCTGCCCTTCCCTCCCCCAGCTGCGCCGTGGAGACGCTGAAGGTGATGCTGGCTCGAGGCGGCAGCGAGGAGGTGGCCAGGGCCGTGGGCAGCGCCGGCGGCTGGGACCTGCTGGCGGCTCCGGAGAGGCACCACGACGGCGCCGCCCTGCTCGCCGGGTAGGGCCCAGCCCCTGCTGCTCACACACCTTGGCTCACCCACGCAGCTCCTCCACCTGGGGCTTCTCCCACAGCTCTTCCAGTGGAGGGTGAGAGGCTGCAGGGGGCCTGGGGCACCTCCGTGAGGAGGAAAGGCTGAGAGCCCTGGGGCTGTGGAGCCTCGGGGAGAGCAGCCTGAGAGGGGATCTGTCACTGCTCAGCGAGAGCTGAAGGGTGGAGAGCAAGAGGCTGGAGCCAGACTCTTGCCAGGGGTGACCAGGCACAAACTGAAAGCCAGGAGGTTCCCTCAGGAGCAAGCTCTTGGCCTGGAGAGTTCCAAGCCCTGGAGCAGGCTGCCCAGGGAGGTTGTGGAGTCTCCTTGTGTGGAGAGCTTCCAAAGCCAGCTGGGCATTGGGATCCTGGGCACCTGCTGTGGGTGCCCCTGCTGGAGCAGGGGGGTTGGATGAGATGAGCTGAGGTCCATGGTCCAGCAGATCCTGGTTCAGCTGGGGATTCTCTGTCCCTCCACCCAGCCCTGGAATAGCTCTTGGCTGCCTGAGGAGTGGTTTGGGATTTTCCAGACTCTGAGAAGTCCTCCAGTGGAGCTCCCAAAGCTGCAGAGCCTCAGCCAAAACAAAAGCTTCTGGCCCAGTTCCACCAGACCAGTCTCCCGCCAGGCTGCCCAGCACCAGACATGGGTTTGGTCCTTCTCAGGCAAGCAGGTGGCAGGAGAGGGCAGTGCCAGGCTGGTGCCACCAGCTTTTCTGGCCTGGGTGTCACCATGCTGGTTCTGTAGGGTGGCAGGACGTGGGGGTGGGACAGATGGACAGCAGAGGCAGCTCCCAGCCCTCCCAAGCTCCCTAGGGTTGCCCATGGACCTCTTGTTGCTCCTCAAAACCTGGCTGGGGCTTGGAAGAGCCCAGATGCCCCCGTGGCACAGGGCACGGTGCCAGCACCTCACAAGGTGTGGTGGTGCTCAGATGGGTCTCAGCAGCTTGCTCAGCAGTTCCCTGAGGTGCCAGGGGCACCAGCAGCCGCCAGCGTGGCTCCCCGAGGTGCCAGAGCAGCGTGGGCAGCAGCTGAGCGAGAGGTGTGCTGTGTTGGCAGGGCCATGGCACGGCTGGCAGGCCCGCGGCTGCCCCTGGTGGTGAAGAACCTCCTGCCCAGCCTGAGCAGCGTCTTGGAGGGCCAGAGGGTCACCAGCACTGCCTTCTTCGCCGAGGTGAGCCTGGCTGGCCCGCCCGGCCTCCCCTGCCTGCGCGGCAGCCCCGCCAAGGCCGAGCTGCAGCTGGGCCCTGCTTGGCCTCCTCCCCTTCCCACCCCCTTGCTTGGCTGCGGGAGGCTGCGGGTGCTGGCCCCCAGCAGGTCCTCCTGGGGAAGCTCATCTCGGGGGGTTGGGTGAGTGGGCAGTGAGGTGAGAATGGGCTGAAGGAGAAATGGAGCTCAGGGGGTTGTGGTCAACGGGGTAGGGTCTAGTTGGGAGGCCTGGAGCTTGTGGTGCTCCCCAGGGGTCAGTTCTAGGCACAGTCTTGCTCAGCACCTCCATCAGCAGCCTCAATGAAGGGACACTGTGAGCCCTCAACCGCTTCACTGCTGGTCCAGGCTGGGAGCAGTGGTGACACCCTGCAGGCTCTGCTGCCAGCCAGCCAGAGCTGGCCAGGCTGGAGAGGTGGGCAGAGGAACCTCCTGAGGCTCAGCCACAGCAAGGGAAGGGTCCTGCCCCTGGGGACGGTGCAACAACCCCTGGCCCAGTCCACGGGAGGGGGGGAGATGCTGGGAAAGCACTGGGAGTGCTGGGGGGAACAAGGTCCCCATCAGCCAGCAAGGTGGCCAAGAAAGCCAAGGGTCCCCTGGGGACAGTCAGCAGAGTGTGGCCAGCAGGACAAGGGAGGTTCCCTGCTCAGGACACAGCTGCACAGCTGGGGCCAGGGCTGGGCTCCCCACTTCACAGACTGGCAACTACTGGACAGAGGCCACTGGAGCCTGGGAAGCTGCTGAGAAGACTCTGAGGAGGGAAGAGGGAGGGACCTGGGGCTGCTGAGCCTGGACAGAAGACTCAGAGGAGAGCTTCTCAGCATCTGCAGGGTGGGGGACAAGAGGCTGGGGCCAGACTCTTGCCAGTGGTGGCCAGGGACAGGCCAAGGGGCAGCAGGCACAAACTGGAAGCCAGGAGGTTCCCTCAGGAGCAGCCTCTTGGCTTGAGGGTTCTGAGGCCTGGAGCAGGCTGCCCAGAGAGGTTGTGGAGCCTCGTTGTGTGGAGAGCTTCCAAAGCCAGCTGGGCATTGGGATCCTGGGCACCTGCTGTGGGTGCCCCTGCTGGAGCAGGGGGCTGCCCTGGGTGAACTCTAGCCCTACCAGGCTGGAACTGGGGCATTCTGTGACCCTCAGTTCCAGGGGGTGGCAGAGAAGCTCTTGCAGGCCTCCAGCCCTGACCACATCCTTGCCGTGAGCCAGCAATCCGTGGCTGGCTCCTGACGTACCCCCTGAAGGAATGAGGTGACTCAAGCCCTCTCCCCAGCTCCTGGTGGTGGCCAGCAGACTGTAACTCCATCTCTCCCAGCCTGCCAGCCCTGGGCTGCTCCAGCAGCTTTGGTTACATAAAGGAGCTCCTGGTGCCAACACCCCCAGCTCCTTGTGTCCTCCCCCGCCTCACAAACCACCTTCTAACTTCTCGGCTGCTTCAGCAGCGCAGGATGAAGTGTTTTGATGTTCTCCTTGGCTGGAGGAGCTGCCAGGCCCAGCTCTTGGAGGCCATCCCAGAATCTGCTCCAGCTTTGGAGCCTGCTTGGCTTCTCCTCAGCCTTCCAGGGTTGAAAATAGCAGCTTGGCCTCGGCCTGGAGCTGGGGGAGGAGGAGAAGCAAGTGGCTGAGATTGTCCCTATCACCAGCTCCAAAGGCAGGAGGTGAGGGTTGGCTTCTCAGCTCAGGACCTTCAGCTTGGGTCCTCAGTTCAGATTTGCTGCTCAGCTCCTCTGCTCAGCTCCTCAGTTCGGGTGTTCTGGCCAGGTCCTCTCCTCGGGTCCTCAAGTGAAGGTCTGAGGGGAGCTGGAGAGGCCAAACCAGGTCTCCCAAGGCCCTTCCACGGTTGGAAGGGGCAGGGACGCCCAAAGCTCAGCCATCAGCTCCGTTGTGGTTCCGGGGGCCATTGTCCTCTTGGTGCCGAGCCTCTCTTCTCCTTCAGCTCCTCAACAGCAACGTGGTGAATGACCTGATGCTGCTGGAGACCATGATGGACAGCATGACAGGGAGGCAGAAGGACAGCTGCACCTTGGTCAGGGTGTTGGCGCTCCGAGGGCTCGGCAACATCGCCTCGGGCGCACCGGAGAAGGTGACCAGGGCTGGGTGGGAGCAGGAGCTTGGAGCCAGCAGCTGCTCCCCAGGGGTCGGTTCTGGGCCCAGTCTTGGCCAACATCTCCATCAAGAACTTCAGTGAAGGCACACTCTGGGCACTTGACTAGTTCACTGCTGGTCCAGACTGGGAGCAGTGGTGACACCTTGCAGGCTCTGCTGCCAGCCAGCCCGAGCTGGCCAGGCTGGAGAGGTGGGCAGAGGAACCTCCTGAGGTTCAGCCAGGGCAGGGGAAGGGTCCTGACCCTGGGGAGGGGGCAACAACCCCCTGGCCCAGTCCAGGGGAGGCAGGGAGCTGCTGAGAAGACTCTGAGAATGGAAGCTTGAGGGACCTGGAGCTGCTTAGCCTGGAGAAGAGTATCTTCTGCCCTGGGGAGTATGTCTTCTCAAGGCTTCCCAGGCTCATCCTACAAGGACCTCTTCTCCTCCCTTCCCTTGCAGGTCAGAAAACACGGAGCCAAGCTCTTGGCCTCCATGGTCAATGGTATGGATGACAAAGATGACCCCCACAACCTGGTTGCCCTTGAGGCCATGTCCAGTCTCTCCAAGCTCCTGGATCACCTGGAGCAGAGGGACATCCAGTCCATGCTGCTCCACGTCGCCATCAGGATCCGGCCCTTCTTCGACAGCGTAAGGCTGGGCCGGGCTGGCCGAGCTGCTGTGCCAAGATGACTTCCCTGCCCACCCAGAGCCTGCTCCCCACAGGCCACGGGGGTGGGAGGAGCAGGAGGAGGCTGCTGAGACGCTTCAGGGCATATCCCTGGGGGCGGGTGGGGCTGGGGGTGGAGGTCAGGGTGCTCTCAGTGGGGAAGTGGAGGAGCCTGTTGAGGTGTCTCCTTGGCCCATGATTTCTCCTGGGTGGCTGGAAGCTCTGCTGATGTGGATGCTGCTGGGATAACAGCGAGGGCAGAGGGAAGAGATGTCCTCTCCGGGTGTCTGTCCTAGTCTTAGTCTTGGTCCATCCCCCAAATCCTTCCAGCATCTCCACAAGGAAGCTGGAAGCTTCTGCTCAGCCCACAGCCTGTCCCTGGGCTTGAGCCTTGTCCTTAGCTCGGCCAGGTCCACAGTCCAGCTTTGAGAGGTGTCACCTTCTGTCCTGCTCCATTCTTCTCAGCACAGCTGCAGCCCAGCTCCGTGCCACTGCTCCGCCCCTTGGAAGAGCTGGAGGCTTCCATCCTTCATCTTGGTCTCCAACACCTCCTGGGAGCTCCTTGCTCAGCTGGTGGTGGGCTCTAGACCGGCAGGAGCAAATGGAGACGATGGTGGCCGGAAGCTGGGCTGGAGATGCGGAAGGGCTGCGGTGAGGCATCATCTCCAGCCAGCCCGGGGCTGAGGCCCCAGGGCAGCCCGGGGAGGCACCGCTGAGGGCTGCTCTTGCTCCTCTGATGCTCTCCCAGCCCGAGGAGCAGGCCGGCGGGGGGGGGCGCCCGGCGGGGGGTGCCCGGCGGGTCAGTCCCCGTTGAGCCCCGCTGGCGTCCCCCCAGGAGCAGCCCGACCTGCGCCGCTCCTCCATCCTCCTCTTCGGCAACCTGAGCAGGCTGAGCGAGGGCCAGGGCGAGGTCTTCCTGGAGCAGATCCTCAACGGGCTGGTGACCCTGCTGCTGCACCTGCAGGACCCCAGGCCCGACGTGGTCAGGGTGAGTGTCCCTCCCGGCCGCCCCGGCTCTCCCGCGGGGGCCGCGGCTCCGGAGGGCGCCGCAGCCTCCCCCTCCCTGTGCCCAGGCCTGCAGGTTCGCGCTGCGCATGTGCGGCCCCAGCATGGGCTGCGAGGGCCTGCGCCAGACCTTCCAGCAGCAGCTGCGCGACGACCGCGGCCTGCACTACGGCGAGTTCATCAACCACGTCTGCAAGCACCTGGTGAGGGTCTGCAAGCACCTGGTGAGGGTCTGCAAGCACCTGGTGAGGGTCTGCAAGCACCTGGTGAGGGCCCGCCAGCCCCCGCCCGGCCCCTTCCCGGCCCGGGGCTGATCCTGCGCCGACCTTGGCCTCCGTAACGGCCTCGGTTCCCCCAGGGCAGGCTTCTTCCTGCCCGGGAGCGTTCCTGGGCTGACCTGGCCCCGCACCGAGGCCCGTGGGGCCTCACAAAGCAGGTTCCTCCAGGCTCAGAAGTGCTCCTGGGCTCCCCCTGACCTCCGTAAGTTCCTCTGGGGCCTCACAAAGCAAGTCCTTGCGAGCCCAGGAGTGCTCTTGGGCCAGCCTCGACCTCCACAGTCCCCTGGGTCTGCGCAAGAGCTCAGCCTCCCCAGGCTCTTTGGGCTTCCAGGAGATGGTGCCAGCTCTCTCCAAGGTGCCCTCCTTGGGCGCTCTTTGTCCCCTAGATGCAGAGTTACCCAGAGATGCTGAACCGCCTGATCTCCACTAACCTCTTCTACTTCAAGAGCAGCTGGGTGGACATCCGGGCAGCAGCTCCCATGTTCATCGGTGAGTCCTGCTCCAGCCTGCTCCTCGGGCTTCACAGGGAGGCCTGGGAATGGCCTGGAATGGCCCAGATCCTGCTGCTGGGACAGTAGGAATCAGACTGGAGCCAGAGAGGCTAGGAAAGGCCCTGGGGGTTGGTGACAGCAGCTGGAGAGGAGCCAGCATGTGCCCAGCTGGCCAAGAAGGCCACCAGCAGCAGCCCCAGGCTGGGCAGCAGGAGCAGGGCAGGGATGGTCCCTGTGGACTGGGCACACTGGGGAGGCCACCCCTGGAGTGCTGGGCTCAGCTCTGGGCCCCTGACTCCAAGAACGACCTTGAGGGGCTGGAGGTGTCCAGAGAAGGGCAAGGGAGCTGGGGAAGGGTCTGGAGAACTTGTGAGGAGCAGCTGAGGGAGCTGGGGGTGTGGAGCCTGCAGCAAAGGAGGCTGAGAGGAGACCTTGTGGCTCTCTGCAAGCCCCTGAGAGGAGGCTGCAGCCAGGTGGGGCTGAGATCTCTTGTGCCAAGCATTGGGCTAAGAGGAAACAGCTTCAAGTTGCCCCAGAGGAGGTTGAGGTTGGGCATGAGGAAGAATTTCTGCCCCTTGAGGCTTGTGCAGGCCTGGCCCAGGCTGTCCAGGGCAGTGTTGGAGTCCCCATCCCTGCAGGGGTTTCCCAGCCACGGAGCTGTGGTGCTGAGGGCCGTGGTCTGGGGGTGCCCTGGCAGTGCTGGGTCACTGGTTGGACTCCAGGAGCTTAACCAGCTGCCACATGACCAGGCCATGCCATGGTTTAGGTGTTGGTCTGCAGCAGCACTTGGCTGTCCAGACCAAGAGCTGACCCTGAGATTCCTCTTCAGGCTTCCTTGTGCTGCATGTGGATGAGGACCACTGTCAGCAGGTGGACCTGGACCCACTCATCTCAGGTGAGTTGGCTGCTTGCACCCCTGGCTTCCTCTGCTGGGCACCAGGGACTTGCTTCTGCCCACTGGAGCTGGACAGGTTGGAGCTCCTCAGCTTCTGGTGGGACATGTGATGGAGAACCTCCCATGGAGCCCCAGGAGCAGCAACTCGGCTTTAGGGCATCCCATGCGATCTCGCCAGCCTGGTGGGATCCTGCAGCACCTGCCTGTGTCCTTGGCTGAGCTGGGGGACACTGGCAAGGTCCCCAACCTGCTGCCCAATCCCTGTGGCCAGGATGAGCCTGGCATCTGTGGGCAGCAGAAGACCAAGGGGCTGTGAAGGGGTTGAGCATCAGCTTGTGCTTGCTCCTTGTGGGCATCCTGGGCTGAGGGTTGGAGGCACCTGGGAGCCACCTGGGCATCTGCTGGTGGCTGCCAGTGGCCCCAAGCTCCAGGGCTGAGCCTGGCCCCACCTGGCTGCACCACAAGCTCTGGCCCTTGGCTGGTGGCTCCCATCACCAAATCCCAGCATGGTGGGGCTGGAAGGGACCTCTGGAGATCCTCATCACAGACAAATTGTTGTTCTCCCCCAGCACTTCCAGTGCCTTCCCAGCAGCTTCCCCCTCCCCTGGACTGGGCCAGGGGGTTGCTATCCCCTCCCCAGGGGCAGGACCCTCTTTTGCCCTGGTTGAACCTCAGGAGGTTCCTCTCCAGCCTGGCCAGCTCTGGCTGGCTGGCAGCAGAGCCTGGCAGGATGTCACCCCTGCTCCCAGTCTGGACCAGCAGTGTCCCTTCATTGAGGTTGTTGATGGAGGTGTTGACCAAGACTTAGCCTAGAACTGACCCCTGGGGAGCACCAGGAGCACCAGGCCTCCAATTAGACTCTGTCCTTGACCAGTGGCTCCTGTCCGTGGCCAGTGTGTCCAGTCCTGCACTGGTGGTTTCAGGCCTTGGCTGTTGGCTCCATTCCTTGGCTCAGCAGTAGCTCCAGTCCTTCACTGGTGGCTCCCCTTCTTGGCTCACCCGTGGCTCTGTCCCTTGTCTGGTGGCTCCAGTCCTTGACTGTTGGCCCCGTTCCTTGGCTCACCACTAGCTCCAAACCATAATGTGTGGCCCCAGTCCTTGGCCCACCAGTAGCTCCACTCCATCCCTGATGCTTCCACTCCTTCACTGGTGGCTCCAGGCTCTGGCCAGTGGCCCCAGTCCTTGTCCCACCAGGAGCTCCACTCCGTGGCTGGTGTCTCCAGCCCCTGCCTGCTGGCTCCATTCCCTGCCGCAGCTGTCCCCGAGCAGGAGGCTGCGGCGCTGCGGGGCGGTGGGGGGCGGGCTGCCGGCGGGGCGGGGGGCCGGCGCGGGCTGCCCGCGGTGGGGAAGGGGGGCGCAGGCTGCCCGCGGGGGGGGGCGGGGCAGCGGCCGGCCGGGGGCAGTTAGTGGCAGCAGCCTGAAGTCATTTTCCTGGATTTCGGGGCCGTTTTCCCCGCGGTGGTGACCTCATCGGCTCGGAAACTCGCGGAGCCTTCCAGAGCCCCTGCCAGAAACGCTAAAAAAGGACAAAATTTGTCCTTTCCGTTGCTTCCCCCCCCCAAAAAAAGGGGGTCTGGGGGGGGGCTGTCTGCCCCGCAGCCGCCAGGCCTCGGCCGCCGCTGAGTAATGGCTGGAGGCAGCCTCCCCCCCCCGCCCGCAGCTGGGGTGCTGGGGAGCTTCTGGGCTTGGGGGGGCTCCAAGCGTGAAACCCAACCTGAGGCACCCAGCCCCTCCCAACCCCCAGGAGGCGGAGCCGAGGAGGGATGGGGCTGGGATGGGGATGTAAATCATGGCAGGCTGGCCGGTAGTGCACCGGGGGGAGATGCTGAGGGGCTGTTGGGGGGGAGCAGGAGCTGGGGGTGGGGAGGAAGGCTCCTGGTAAACAAGCTACTGGAAAAAGAGGAGGAGATCTGGTTACTGGTGGGGAAAATCCACCTGGATCCGTTTCTTCCTCCCGGGAACGGGGCCAGGAGTTAGGAAACGGTGGAGGGAGGGGGCTTGGCCCGGGCAGCGTCTGCGCGGGGCCCCCCTGGGGCTCGGCTCCTGGAGCAGCTCCTGCTGCCAGGCCCCCCGTGCAGGGGCCCTGCTCGGCGCAGGGATGGGGCAGGAGGAACCTCCCCGGCTCCAGAGCTGGGCCGCAGGGAGGCTTCCCAGCTCTCCCAGTCCTGGCAGCTCAGTGCCACCAGCTCAGGGAGTCCTCCCAGTCCCTCCAGCCCAGGCCACCGACCTCCCAGCCCCACCACTCGGGGGCAGGGGTCCAGCGTGCTGCAGAGCTGGGGCTTCCTGGGGGGCTGAGGAGGCTTTTGGGTGCCTGTGGGCCAGGGGCTGGGGCTGCAGAGGGCACTCGGCCTCCCTGGCACGGGGCTCTTCTTCCTTCAGCCACGGAGGTGGCTTCGCCCCGAGCCCGGTCCCAGCGCGGCGCGGGGCGGATGGCCGTGGTCCTGCAGCCCTCCCTAAGATGTCTGTCTCCTGGTCTTCTCCTTGCAGCCCTGAACCTGCTGCTGAAGGATCCTGTCCCTGCCGTGCGTGTGAAGGTGGCAGAGGCCCTGGGGCGCCTCGTCAAGGTCCTCTGAGCCTCGGGGACACCTCCAGGGCACCCCAGGGGCACCCCAGCCCCACCACAGCAATAGTTGGGTTGGCTCCTCGTCGTGGGCACTGCCACCACGTCTTCCACCGCTGAGCATCCACCTAGGGGCTGGTTCTTCTGCCCACACCCCCCCCCAGCAGCTCCAGCACCTTACTCACCCCCCCAGCACCTCCCTCAGTCCCACCAGCACCGGCTGGGCCAGGCTGGGACACTGGTGGCCAGAGGAGGACACGGTGGTGGCTACGTGACCCCAACTCTGCACCTCCTGGTTGACTTCTGGGTCCCGGGCAAGGGAGGCTGGACCTTGGGGGCAGCATCTGGAGGGGGGCTGCAGCCATGGAGCCTGAGACCCCCAGCCCTGAGTGCTCCCAGCCCCTTGTCCCACCCTGCTGCTGCCTGATGCTGAATGTGGGGTCCTGGTACCCCCCCAGGGCTCTGTCGCAACCCCCCAGGGTCAAGTCACCCCCACCCTGGGGTCCTATTCCCACCCTCCCTCAGCGTCTTGTCACTGTCCCCCCTCCCCAGAGTCTCATATCCCCCCAGGGCTTTGTCACCTCTCTCCTGGGGTCCTATTTCTCCCCTCAAGTCCTGTCACCCCCTCCCTGGGGTCCTCTCACACCCCCGAGCTCTGTCACCCTTCTGAGAGTCCTGTCACCACCCCCCAGCCCCCAAGTGTTCAGTCACACTCCACAGCTCTGTCCCTCTCCCCACCCCAGGGCTTGGTCACCTCCTTCCTGGGGTCTTGCTGCCCACCCCCAGGTCTCTGTCACCCTCCCCAGAGTCCTTTCGCACCCCCCCATTCCCCAAGGCTTCGTCATCTGCTTCCTGGGGTCCTGTCCCCTCCAGGGTACTGTCACCCCCACTCTGAGGTCCTGTCCCACCCTGGGCTTTCTCACTTCCCTCCTGGAGTCTTGTTACCCCCACCCGGATTCTTGTCACTCCCTCCCTGGGGTCCTGCCACCCCCACCCCAGACCTTTGTCCCCCTTCCCAGGGTCCTGTCACACCCCTGCTGAGCTCTGCCACCCTCCCAAGGGTCCTGTCCCCTCCAGGGCTCTGTCCTGCCCGCCCTGGGCTGCTGTCCCCCCGGCTTTGTCCCCCACTGCCACTCCTGTACATAAAAATATTTTTAAATGAAGCCCCCCGGTGCCTCCTGCCTGGGGGAGAGGATTGGGACCCCCCAGGGCTCTCTCAGCTGAGCTGGGGGCGCAGGGGCTGGCTGGACCCCAGGAGCCCTCGGGAAGAAGGTTCTGGGTCTTGCCCCACCTTGAGGCAGCTCAACCTTAGCCCTGCTGCCACTCCTGGAGTGGCCCAGAGATGGTTCTGCCCCCTGAGGGGCACTGGTGGTGCTCAAGTTCCTTCCCCCCAGCTCCTGCTCCCTGGCTTCCAGCCCTGCTCTGCTCACCTCCAGCCTCTTCTTGGC
The DNA here is from genome assembly GCA_033816785.1 of Picus viridis. Lineage (NCBI taxonomy): Eukaryota > Metazoa > Chordata > Aves > Piciformes > Picidae > Picus > Picus viridis. The sequence goes on from CM066572.1 coordinate 27,903,865, forward strand.
CCACTTCCTGCTGCTCCCACAACCCTTCCTGTGATGGGGGTGATCTGGGGTGGGGAGGTTGGTGCCTCTCTGGGGTCTTCCTCCCCACCTAGAGCAGCTGTGGGGTGGCACTGGGCCCATAGGGGACCTGGCCCCACTCCACTGACAGCACTCAGAGCCATCAGAGTGAACAAGATGCAGGACAAGTCCCGGGGAGGTGGAGAGGGCACTGGTGGGGCAGGAGGGGACCTTGGTAATGGCTGGGCCCTTTCCTGCCTGGATCCTGTGGTTGTCCTGGCCCAGGGCTGGAGGTGGCACATGGGGCAAGAAGAACTGCATCCCATCCTCTGCCACCCCTCCATCCCACCACCCTTCCTGTGTCTCACCACCCTTCTCTCCACCTGGGCTGCTCCAGGGGAGGGATGGAGATGCCTAACCCAGGAGAAGGGTCTGGAGACCTTGTGAGGAGCAGCTGAGGGAGCTGGGCTTGTCGAGGCTGGAGCCAGGGAAGCCCCAGGGGGCTGCAGCCACGCCAGGAGCTCCATGCATCCCAGCCAGTCATGGAGCACACCAAGGACCCAGGGCTGTACCCAAAGCCATTTAATGAGCAAGGCCCCAAAGTCTGCTTGAAGGAGCAGGAGCAAAGTTCTCAGCAGGGTTTGGTGGCCTCTTGCCCAGGGGGGCTGGGGGTGGCACCAGGCTACGTGTAGAGCCGGACGGTGCCGTCGGCACCAGAGGAGAAGACCCAGGGCTGGGTGGGGTGGAAGAGCACGTCGAGGACGCCCAGGTCCATGGTGATGACGTGGCCCTTCAACACCTTGACAGGCACCAGCAGGGGGTTCTGCAGGAGGTCGCTGTGGAGGAGGAGAAAGGTCAGCGTGGGGCTCCCTCCCTCCATCCCGCCTCCCCCGGGGCCAGCCCACAGGAGCTGCGTCCCCAGCAGCAGCTCCAGGGCTCTGCAGCTTGAGCTGGAGCTGTGCCCCGAGCCCAGCTGGCTCCTAAGGACACCTACTTGTAGACCATGCCGTGGCAGACGATGACGGAGCCGTCGTCGGAGCCCGAGGCGAAGAGAGGATACCGGCGGTGGAAGGCGACGCTGCGCAGCGCCCTCTTGTGGTGCCTGCGGAGAGCAGGGGCGCGGGGTGGCTTGGGCTGGGAAAGACCTTCAGGAGCATCCAGCCCAACCAGCACGCAGCCATGGCCCCACCAGGCTAAGGCTGCTGCTGAGCCACGGCCCTCAGCACCACAGCTGGGAAACCCCTGCAGGGATGGGGACTCCACCACTGCCCTGGGCAGCCTGGGCCAGGCCTGCACAAGCCTCAAGGGGTAGAAATTCTTCCTCGTGCCCAACCTCAACCTCCCCTGGGGCAACCTGAGGCCACTTCCTCTTGGCCCAGTGCTTGGCACAAGAGATCTCAGCCCCACCTGGCTGCAGCCTCCTCTCAGGGACTTACAAAGAGCCACAAGCTCTCCCCTCAGCCTCCTTTGCTGCAGGCTCCACACCCCCAGCTCCCTCAGCTGCTCCTCACAAGTTCTCCAGACCCTTCCCCAGCTCCCTTGCCCTTCTCTGGACACTTCCAGCCCCTCAAGGTCCTTCTGGGAGTCAGGGGCCCAGAGCTGAGCCCAGCACTCCAGGGGTGGCCTCCCCTGTGCCCCCAGTCCAGGGGCACCACCGCTGCCCTGCTCCTGCTGCCCACCCGGAGGCTGGTCCAGGCCGGGCTGCTGGTGGCCTTCTTGGCCACCTGGGCACATGCTGGCTCCTCTGCACAATGGACACTTCTGGATGTTCTGTCCCTACCCCAACCCTTGGCTTGGGTCTGACCAAGACCCCAGTCTCCACTGTGCCCCACCATATCCTCTGTAACTGGGACAAACTGGGACATGCTGTGGGCAGCTCAAACCAGCCCAGCACCAACCACCGCAGAGGCTTTGGCCCAGCTGAGCTCCAGGAGGTCACCACTGCCCACCCCAGCAAGTGGCAACCAGGAGACACCAATGCTCTGGGCAGAGTTGGCTGCTCTTGGGACAGTCCCACAAGGCTCCATCCCAGTTCCAGTTCCCAGGAGAGGGAACAGGCCTGGAAAGAGGCCCTGGGGCCCTTGGTGGGGCTGGAGAAGGTTCATGGAGTTCTTCAAAGGGTAGTCCCAGCCCCAGGCCTCACCGCAGCAGCTGGTAGGGTCTGGTGGAGAGGTCCAGGTCGAACCAGGCCAGCTTGCTGTCATAGCTGCCACAGATGATGTTGTCACCTGGGAGAAGGAACTGGGAGTTACTGGGATCACCAGAGGCAACAGAAGCCTGGCAAGGTGGGGGTTGGAAGGGACCTCTGGAGATCATCCAGTCCAGAGGGAGTGGTTGAGGGCCCATAACCTCCCTTCATCCAGCTCATTGACGGAAGATGTTGGCCATGACTGAGCCCAGGACTGACCCCTGAGCTCCAAGCCTCCAACTAGACCCTGCCCCACGGATCACAACACCCTGAGCTCCATCCTTCACCCACCTCACCATCTGCTCCTGCCCCTCCAGAGCTGCCCAGGGCGCTCCACCTCAGCGTAGGAAGACACTGAGGTTCTCCTTGAGGCTCCCACAAGCCCACCACTCACCTCCAGGGTGGATGGCCATGCTGGACACCCACTTGCAGTTGGTCATCAGCTTCTTGGTGAGCTCCTGCTTGAGGAGGTTGTAGACGCGGACGTAGCGCTGGGTGGCCACGAAGAAGTACGGCCTGGTGGGGTGGAAGAGGACGGCCTGCACCAGCCCCTTGCTCCTGCGGAAGGGGCTCTGGCTCCAGCGCTTGCTGCTCTGGTGGATCAGCACCTGCATGCTGCTGTTGTCCGACACCACGCTGGCCAGGTAGTCCCCCTTGCCGTGCCACGTCACCTGCTTCACCGCCTGCCGCCACCGGGGCACAGCCCAGGGTCACGGGCAGCACCGCCACCGGCCCAGGGGCCAGCCACCACCCCACCGAGCCACCGCCACCCCACCGAGCCACCGCCACCGCATAGAGCCACCGCCACCCCATAGAGCCCATCGCCACCCCACAGAGCCCATCGCCACCCCATAGAGCCTATCGCCACCCCACCGAGCCACCGCCACCCCATAGAGCCCATCACCACCCCACCGAGCCACCGCCACCGCATAGAGCCCATTGCCACCCCACGGAGCCACCGCCACCCCATAGAGCCCATCGCCACCCCACGGAGCCACCGCCACCCCATAGAGCCCATCGCCACCCCATGGAGCCCACCGCCCCCCATGGAGCCCATCGCCACCCCACGGAGCCACCGCCACCCCATAGAGCCCATCGCCACCCCATGGAGCCCACCGCCCCCCATGGAGCCCATCACCACCCCACGGAGCCCATCACCACCCCACAGAGCCCACCGCCACCCCATAGAGCCCATCACCCCCCCATGGAGCCCACCGCCCCCCCATGGAGCCCATCACCACCCCACGGAGCCCATCACCACCCCACAGAGCCCACCGCCACCCCATAGAGCCCATCACCCCCCCATAGAGCCCATCGCCCCTCCATAGAGCCCATCACCACCCCACGGAGCCCATCACCACCCCACAGAGCCCACCGCCACCCCATAGAGCCCATCACCCCTCCATAGAGCCCATCGCCACCCCACGGAGCCCATCACCACCCCATGGAGTCAACCATCACCCCAAGGAGTCACCAACCACCCTAGGGAATCAGCCACCAGCCTAAGCAGTCAACCACCAATCCTTGGAGTCATCCATCATCCCCTCAAGTCATCCACCTCAGGGACTCAACACCACCCCATGGAGTCAACCCCCACCTCAAGGGGTCAACCATCACCCCAAGGAGTGAACCATCACCCCAAGGAGTGAACCATCACCCCAAGGAGCCACCCCTCACCCAAGGCTGTCCCCCAGGAGCTCTGGTGCACACCTTGCTGTGCTGGATGAGCAGGCGGATGCCTCTGCTGTGCTCCTCGGCGCTGGCTGCCGCCCACCGGACAGGCTGGACACGCTCCTCCTCCGGCGCCACGTAGGACTCCAGCAGCTGGTCAGTGGCTCCATAGAGCAGCTTGTCCCCGAGGCAGGGGTTCACCAGCAGCACCGACTGCTCCCTGCACCCAGACAAGTGGATGGCTCAGGGCCACCACCCGGGAGAAGAGACCCCGTGGGATGGCCCCAGCACAGGGCCAGGGTTGTGGGGAGAGACATGGGGGATGTTGTGAGGGACACCATGAGGAGAGTGAGAGCCACCATGAGAATGAAGGACATCACAAGAAGAATGAGGACCAATATGACAAGAGTGAGGGCCAGCAGAAGAGTGAGGGCCACCCTATGAAAAAGGAGCACCACCACGACAAGAGTGAGAGCCACCATGAGGAGAGTGAGAGCCACCATGAGGAGAGTGAGAGCCACCATGAGGAGAGTGAGAGCCACCATGAGGAGGGAGGCTGTCACAAGAAGAACGAGGGCCATCACAGGAAGCAGGAGGCTGGGTGATGGCAGCAGAGATGGCTTTGCACTGTGGTCACCCTCACTGCTGAGGTGCCCACAAGTTTAGGTGCTCCTTGGAGCCTGGACAGGCTTTGGGAGAGGACCTCCAGCAAGTGCTGCAGCTGAAGGAGGCTGGAGAAGGTGGGAGTGGGACACTCACACGGCGATGGCCACCAGGCAGAGGGTGGGGTTGGGGTTCCAGGCGATGCTCTTCACCACGCCCCCCACGGGCAGGGTCTTCATGCAGCGAGCCGTGCACACCTCCCAGAACCTCACCGTGCCATCGTCAGAGCCTGTGGGACAGCCTGGGGTGGGACAGGCCCGGGGACAGCCCCCGCCGGGGGACGCTGCCCTGGGCATGGCATGGCCCAGCTCAGCTTCTCAGGGGATGAGGTAGGTTGGAAGAGGCCTCCAAGCTCATGGAGTCCAACCATCAGCCCAAGGCACCACCAAACCATGGCCCTCAGCACCTCATCTCCACAGCTTGGAAACCCCTTCAGGGATGGACTGGGCTGTGCTGGGCTGGACTAAGCTGAGCTGGACTGGGCTACGCTGGGCTGTGCTGGAGCTGGGCCAGGGGCAGCAGGTGGCGGTGGGTGGGGCCCCGGGGTGCTGTTTTCTTTCCCCCTCCCCCCTTCCTTTTCCCAATCTGTTATTTTTAGGCCCTGAGCTCAGCCACGCTCCCAGCCTGCAGCCAGGAATTCCAGCAGCCAGGAATTCCACAGTTGAGCAAGCTGGGAGCTGGCAGCTGGGAAGAGCTAAAAAAAGCAAATCTGCATCCCTGGAATTCCCAGATGCTCCTGAGAGCCAGCCCCTGCCCAGCCTCCTGGCAGATCCCCGGATCCAAACAGATCCCCAATCCCAGCAGTTCCCTGGATTCCAGGAATTCCCAAACCCCAGCAGCCCCCCAATCCCAGCAGCTCCCAGTGCACCCTCTGGGCTGTCCCAGCTTGGGAAGGGCCCTGGGCACTGGCTCCTCACCTGACACCAGCCACTGGCCACTGGGAGAGACGCTGAGGCACCGGACCAGGCTGGTGTGGCCTCTGTAGATCTGGGGAGGGGGACAAAAGGTGGGTGAGGCCACCAGGAAGCCCAGAAAATCCTTCCTGAGAACCTCCCTGAGCCACCAGGTTGGGCAAGGAGAGAGAGGAGACCTGGGCTCATTGGGTGGAGGAATGGAGAGACCCGAGAGCCACCAGCTCCTGTGTGGAGTCATGGATGGGCTGGACCAGGCGAGACCTCTGAGCTCCTGGAGCCCAACCAGTGACCCAGCACTGCCAGGGCACCCCCAAACCACGGCCCTCAGCACCACAGCTCCACGGCTTGGAATCCTTTCCAGGGATGGGGACTCCACCACTGCCCTGGGCAGCCTGGGCCAGGCCTGCACAAGCCTCAAGGGGCAGAAATTCTTCCTCATGGCCAACCTCAACCTCCCCTGGGAAAACCTGAGGCTGCTTCCTCTTGGCACAAGAGATCTCAGCCCCACCTGGCTGCAGCCTCCTCTCAGGGGCTTGCAGAGAGCCACAAGGTCTCCCCTCAGCCTCCTTTGCTGCAGGCTTCACACCCCCAGCTCCCTCAGCTGCTCCTCACAAGTTCTCCAGCCCCTTCCCCAGCTCCTTTGCCCTCCTCTGGACACCTCCAGCCCTTCAGGGTCCTTCTTGGAGTCTCTCTGTAGCAGGGTGACCAGACCTGCAGGCCTTCCAGGGCAGATCTTCTCCAAGCAGGCCCAGAGCTGGTCTCACCTGGAGTATCTTGGACACATCCCAGCGCCACCAACAGGCCCACCAGCCCCAACATCTCCACACACTCCACTCACCAGTGCCTGGGTGGTGGGGAACGGCTGGAGGTCTCGTGGCTTTGGTAGCTTGGGGATCAGGTCTTCAGGGTCCACATTGACCTGTGAGAAGAGGTGTTGAGGCCTCATCCAAGCTCAGTAGCTCTGCAGCAAACTGGACTCGAGATTCATGTTGACTTTCAAGAAGGAGGTGTTGAGATACAACCAGATTCCACCACCCTGGCACCAGTATCCCACAGCCCCAAGTCAGAATGCGACCAACACGTCCAGGCTTGGAGCTCCAAGCTGGAGGAGACCCTCAGGGCAGAGCTCCTGGAAGCTGTGGTGGCCTCGTCCAAGCCCAGAAGCTGTGCAGGAGCAGGGACCGGTGGGGCAGGTTGATGAGGAACAAGAGGAAGGGGGCACAGAGGTGCCCAGGCCAGCTGGGGCGGGTGCGTGGTGGGAGGGGAGCAGCTCACCCGCATCTTCCTCTGGCGGGGGCAGAGGTAGAGGTCGAGGCAGCGCTCGAAGCGCTCGTGGATGAAGCGGGGGTAGGCCGGCACCTGCCGCAGGCTCCCGAACCGCTGCGGCACGAAGTTCAGCTTCCGCTCCGCCGCCTCCTGCTGCTCCCAGGCCAGCTTCTGCGGGGGCACATGACACCCACCGGGTCACCAGGGCTGCTGGGGCCTCCAGCACCTGCTGGGACAGCCCTGCTGAGCCCAGCCACAACCAGTCTGCAGTGGTTGATGACACTGAGACACCAAACATCACCCCAGCACTTGAGGGGCTGGAGCAGCTTTGATTTCATCTTCACTGGACCCATGGGATGGGGTGGAAGAGGTCTCCTGGAGTCCAACCAGTGACCCAGCACTGCCAGGGCACCCCCAAACCATGGCCCTCAGCACCACAGCTCCATGGCCTGGAAACCCCTGCAGGGATGGGGACTCCACCACTGCCCTGGGCAGCCTGGGCCAGGCCTGCACAAGCCTCAAGGGGCAGAAATTGTTGCTCATGCCCAACCTCAACCTCCCCTGGGGCAACCTGAGGCTGCTTCCTCTTGGCCCAGTGCTTGGCACAAGAGATCTCAGCCCCACCTGGCTGCAGCCTCCTCTCAGGGTCTTGCAGAGAGCCAGAAGGTCTCCCCCTCAGCCTCCTTTGCTGCAGGCTCCACACCCCCAGCTCCCTCAGCTGTTCCTCACAAGTTCCCCAGACCCTTCCCCAGCTCCCTTGCCCTTCACTGGACACCTCCAGCCCCTCAAGGTCCTTCTGGGAGTCAGGGGCCCAAAGCTGAGCCCAGCACTCCAGGGGTGGCCTCCCCAGTGTCCCCAGTCCACGGGGACCATCCCTGCCCTGCTCCTGCTGCCCAGCCTGGGGCTGCTCCAGGCCAGCTGCTGGTGGCCTCCTTGGCCACCTGGGCATGCTTCAAGGTCCCATCTCATCTCAACATGGGTCCTAGAGTTCCTTCCCCAGCTGAGCAGAGTTCCCCAAGGACCCAGCACCACCAAGCTCCCTGTGTTGGCAGAGGTCTCCTCTGCAGATCACCTCCTCCTCGCTGAGCAGGTACTCTGGGGGGGGTTGTAGGACTCCTCATGGCCTGGCAGCTTCATCTTGGGTGCTGGGACGTGCATCTTGTGGCGGCCCAGGATGGAGTTGGGATCCTCATGGGCCCACAGGTCATAGTAGGTTGGTGAGTCGTCCTTGGGCTTCCGGGGCTTGATCCAGCCCATCTTGATGGCATGGACCAGCTTGGAGACCTGTGGGGCAAGGAGAGGTCAACCCCAAGAGGCACAGGAGGCTTGGAGAGAAGGAGATGTGGGAGTGAGGATGCACATGGAAGCTGCTGAGCACAGCTCTGCTGCCTTGGGGTCAGGTGGGGCTGCACTGGGGAACCTGGCACTGGCCTGCAGCAGGACAGAGTGGCACAGGCCATGAGCTGCTGCAGCAGGACAGAGCCTGGCACTGGCCTGCACGTGGCCATGAGCTGCTGCAGCAGGACAGAGCCTGGCACAGGCCTGCACGTGGCCATGAGCTGCTGCAGCAGGACAGAGCCTGGCACAGGCCTGCATGTGGCCATGAGCTGCTGCAGCAGGACAGAGCCTGGCACAGGCCTGCATGTGGCCATGAGCTGCTGCAGCAGGACAGAGCCTGGCACTGGCCTGCACGTGGCCATGAGCTGCTGCAGCAGGACAGAGCCTGGCACTGGCCTGCACGTGGCCATGAGCTGCTGCAGCAGGACAGCAGGACAGAGCCTGGCACTGGCCTGCACGTGGCCAAGAGCTGCTGCAGCAGCACAGCCTGGCAGGCCTGCACGTCGCCAGGTGCTGCAGCAGAGCCTGGCACAGCTCCTCTTGTCGGCGGGCCGGTTGGCACTGAATCATCACCTCGTGGCTAAAGAAGTCCACGGCAGGCTGGGGAGACACCAAGGCGCTGGTGTGGGCCCTGCCTGCAGCCCCACTCCCCTCAGCCCCGCCAGCCCCTGCACCCCTCAGCCCTGTGCTCACCCCTGCAGCCCTGCCCCGCTCACCCCTGCAGCCCTCTCACCCCTCAGCCCTGCCCCCGCTCACCCCTCAGCCCTCCCCTTCTCAACGAGCCCTGCCCTGCTCACCCCTGCAGCCCTGGGATGAAGCTCAGCCCTCTTCAGTGCCCCGGCAGCCCTGCCCTGCTCACCCCGCAGCCCTTGGTCAGCCCTGGCAGCCCTGCCCCGACCCCTCATCATCAGCCCCTCACCCCCGCAGCCCTGGCTAAGCCCTGCCCCGCTCACCCTGTCCCGCTCACCCCTCAGCCCTGTCCACGGCAGGCTCCCGCTCACCCCTCAGGGAGACACCAAGGCGCTGGTGCCCTGGCAGCCCTGCCCTGCCTGCTCACCCCTCAGCCCTGCCCCACTCACCCCTGCAGCCCTGCCCCGCTCAGCCCTGTCCCCTCAGCCCTGTCCCGCTCACCCCTGCAGCCCTGCCCCGCTCACCCCTGCAGCCCTGCCCCTGCTCACCCCTCAGCCCTGCTCACCCCTCCCCGCTCACCCCTCAGCCCTGCCCCGCTCACCCTGTCCCGCTCACCCAGCCCTCAGCCCTGCTCACCCCCGCTCACCCCTCAGCCCTGCCCCTCAGCCCTCACCCTGTCCCGCTCACCCCTCAGCCCTGCTCACCCTGCCCCGCTCACCCCTCCCGCTCACCCCTGCAGCCCTGCCCCAGCCCCACCTCGTAGGGGTCGAAGTGGAGGTCTCCGAAGTGTCCCCTCTGGAGGCGATGGACCAGCTCCACCTGCTTGTCCGTCAGCCTGAGGTCTGCGCCGGTCATCTTGTCCTGCACCGTCCTCCTGCGGGGAGCCCGGCCCGCGGCCGCCCTCACTCCACAGCCCGAGGGGCGCGCCTTGAGCTCTCCGACCTCTCTGCAGGCCCCGGGCTGGGGTGATCCAAGCCCTGGACGCGCTCCACGCACCCCCCTTCACGTCGCCCCACGCCCCAAGGTGGTCTCTCCGAGATGCTCACCAGTAGTCTGGGTTCTCCATCTTCTCCAGGAACATGTCCAGCTCGTCCTTGTTCCTGATGGGTTTGTAGATCTTCTTCCCATCCAGGTTGTAGCCAATGTGAGGGAAGTCCTGGTACCACTCCATGGGGATGTTCCCCACCGTGTTGCGAATGTCCTGCAGGGGACACGAGAAGAGACAGGTGAGGGGTGGGTTGGACCTGGGCTGGGCTAATATCTCTAGACCAGGCTATGGCCAGGAAAGGTTGGACCAGATGATCCTTGAGGTCCCTTCCAAGCTGGGATTCTGGGATTCCATGACCTCAGGCAGATGTAGGATGTCTATCCCCTGACCAGCTACAGGTTGGACCCTGCTGCTTCCACCTTGTCCATCTACAGGCATGAAGAGCTCATGGTACAGCCTGGGGTGAGGCTCAGGGGCAACTTGAAGGTTGAAAGGACCTTCAAAGCTCCTCCAGTCCAACCCCTGCACTCAGCAGGGACATCTCCAACCACAGCAGGTTGCTCACAGCCCCAACTAAGCTGACCTAGGAAGGTTCCAGGGCTGGGGCATCTCCCACCTCTCTGGGCAGCCTGGGCCAGGCTCTCCACACCCTCCCAGTGCAGAATTTCTTCCTCAGTTCCAGGCCTCATCTCCCTCTTCCAGTTCAAACTCAACACCCCTGGTCCTACCTCACCCCCTTCTGATGAAAGTCCCTCCCCAGCTCTCCTGGAGCCCCCTTTAAGTCCTGCAAGGCCACTAGAAGCTCTGGAGCCTTCTCTTCTCCAGGTAGAACAACCCAAACAACTCCCAGCCTGGCCTCACAGCAGAGGGCTTCCAGCCCTTGGATCGTCTTTGTGCCTCCTCTGGCCCCACACCACCAGGTCCAAGTCCCTCCTGCACTGAGGGCTCCAGAGCTAGCCCCAGCATTGCAGGAGGGGTCTCACTGGAGCACAGCAGAGGGGCAGAACCTCAACTTTCTGGCCACCAAACTACCCCAACCCCTCCAAGCAGGAGCTCACCAACCCCCATCTGTGGGCTGCTGACACCCCCTGCCCTGCCCTGCCGCCAGCATGGGGCTGGAGATGACTTCACCAGGATGGGGGAGAGCCGGAGGTCAATGGCCAAACCCCAAAGCCGCAAGGGGCGAGGAGGTCACCACCACAACCTTCCTTGGTGGACAGGCAGCACCTTTGCCGCGCTTGGGTCACGGCAGGTGGCACCTGGTGGGCTCCTTGGGTTCCCAATCCCCGCCCAGGGCCCTGTGGAGCGGGCAGGCCGGAGGCTGCGGGCGCTCAGGAGCTCCATGGCCAAGCCCAGCCCAGCCTGCGGCCAGCAGACAGGAACCTGCCTCACATTTTCCAGCCACCGCCTGCCAGGGCCCTCCCCACACCCAGGCACCAGCACCCGGCCAGCCTTGGCTGCCTGGACCAGCAGAAGGCAACACAACCATGGCTCCTCCTTCTCCTTGGCTTCCTCCTGCTCCTTAGCTTCCTCCTGCTCCTTGGCTCCAAGGCCAATGGGGTCTGCACATGGCCACGAGTCAGAGAATCATCTACCAGGTTGGGTTGGAGGGACCTGCAAAGCTCCTCCAGTCCAACCCCTGCACTCAGCAGGGACATCTCCAACCACAGCAGGTTGCTCACAGCCCCAACCAAGCTGACCTGGGGTGGTTCCAGGGCTGGGCCATCTCCCACCTCTCTGGGCAGCCTGGGCCAGGCTCTCCACAGCCTCCCAGTGCAGGATTTCTCTCTCAGCTCCAGGCTCCATCTCCCTCTTCCAGTTCAACCCCAGCACCCCTGGTCCCACCACAACACCTCCTGATGGAGGTCCCTCCCCAGCTCTCCTGGAGCTTCCTTGAGGTCCTGGAGGGCCACCAAAAGGTCTCCTGGAGCCTTCTCTTCTTCAGGCTGAACAGCCCCAACTCTCCCAGCCTGGCCTGACAGAGGAGCTTCTCCAAGCCCTTGTCCCTGCCATCACAGAGCACTGGGGGGGGGTGGCCGACTTGGCACCATGGACACCTTTTGGGGACGCCAGCGCGCTCTCTGTCCTCTGTCCGTGATGCTGGCCACAAGCCAGGCTGCTGGTGGCCTTGGCCAGCTGGGCACACGCTGGCTCCTCTCCAGCTGCTGCCACCAACCTCCCACTGGGCCCTTTCCAGCCGCTCTGCCCCGAGCCTGGAGCTTTCATGGGGTTGGCCAGGAGCAAGGCTCCTCCAGGCTCTCCTGGCTGCCACCACATTGTAGACCTCAGTGACCTCATCTCCACTTGCAGCCCCCATGAGCTGGAGGTGTGAGGGTGACCTGTGCCCCCACACCCTGCAGTCAGGGATCACCTTGTCCCCTGGCACCATCTGGTCTCCATAAACACTTGTGAAGGACACAAAGCCTCCCATGGAAAAGGTCCCTGGAGCTCTGAGGCTCCAGATCAAGAGCTCAGGGGCTTCTAGGACCTTCTGGGAGAGCCCTCCTGCAGCTGCCCAGCTGAGGGTCATGCACACAGACAGATGGCCATGGGGATGTCAGCTCTGGAAGCCTCATCCTGTGGCTGGTAGCAGGAAAGACCTTGGCCAAGAGGTCTCCTGGAACTCTGCAGCTTCCTGCTCCTGGGATGTCCCAGCGTGGCCCCAGGAGATGCTGGGGAGATGCCCACCAGCAGTGGTGACACCGGAGTGGTGGTGGCCAGGCAGGAGCTGCTGCCCTGCCTGGGAAGGAGACATCTGCAAGGCAGCATGGAAGGGTTGGTTTGGAAGAGTCCTGTTCCCAGCACTGGGATCCTTGGCCCCTCCCAGTCCAGTTCCCAGCACTGGAATCCAGTTCCTTTCCCAGTCCAATTTCCACCACTGGGATCCATGTCCTTGCCCTCCACTGGGATCCAGTTCCTTTCCCAGTCTAGTTCCCAGCACTGGGATCCACCTCTCCATCCCCACCCCCAGAGCAGGGAGCAGATTCCTGCCAGCTGGATCCAGTGAAGGCTGCAGCAGCAGCAGCCCAGCGGGGCCCCATCCCAGTCTCCCCAGTTGCCCCCAGGGCTGTTAAGAGCTCTCCTGCACTGAGACTGGGGCCGGGGGGCGGGAGGCCCGGAGCGGAGCCGGGAGCTGCCGTCATGGCTGGAAGTTGTTGTTGGATGGAGCTGGACATTCCTGGCCACACATTCCTGGCAGCCGGAGAAGCTGGAGGAAGGAGCCTTCTCCTGAAAATATCCGCTCCACGTGGAGGAGAAAGCGGGCCGGGGCCAGCTCGGCCCCCCTGCCCGGCCTGGCAGCGGGCTGCGGCCGGGGGGCGCTGCAGCTCCCGCGGCCGTGGCAGGGACCCCTCCTGAGCGCGTCCCCACAGGCAGCTGACCGCAACCCAGGCTCGGCTGGCAGGGCTCGGCTGGCAGGGCTCGGCTGGCAGGGCTCGGCACGCCCAGTCCCCCACCCACACTGGGAACCAGGCAGTGGACTGGGGAGGTAGAGAGCTCCCGGCTCCCGGAGTCCAACCAGTGACCCAGCACTGCCAGGGCACCCCCAAACCATGGCCCTCAGCACCACAGCTCCACGGCTTGGAAACCCCTGCAGGGATGGGGACTCCGACACTGCCCTGGGCAGCCTGGGTCAGGCCTGCACAAGCCTCAAGGGGCAACCTCAACCTCCCCTGGGGCAACCTGAGGCTGCTTCCTCTTGGCACAAGAGATCTCAGCCCCACCTGGCTGCAGCCTCCTCTCAGGGGCTTGCAGAGAGCCACAAGGTCTCCCCTCAGCCTCCTTTGCTGCAGGCTCCACACCCCCAGCTCCCTCAGCTGCTCCTCACAAGTTCCCCAGACCCTTCTCCTTCTTCAGCACTTGGCCTTGGTGAACCTCATCCCATTGATTCAGCCAGATTCCTCTGGAGAACCTCAAATCCTTCTGGAGAGCCTTCAAAACCTCCAGCAGGAACTCCAAATCCTCCAGCAGCTCCTCCGAGCCCTCCAGCAGCTCACCGCTTCCTCCAACTCAGTGCCATCTCCAAACCACCCAAGGGTGCCTCAATCTCCCCAGGCAGATGATGAATTACAACGTTAAGGAGCACTGGCCCCAAGGGGTCTGACACAAGTCCCCTCCGTGGACTGGGAAGTTTTTGAGCCTCAGGATCTGCATCCAAGACCAACGCCTTCAAGATAAGATCTTGGATCCACCCTGGGTGCAAGGTCCCAGCCCCACACCTTCAGGATGGGATCCTGGAGCCACCCTGCGTGCAAGGTCCCAGTCCTGCACCCCTGAGATGGGATCCTGGAGCCATCCCAGATGCAGTATCCCAGCCCCACACCTTTGGGATGGGCTCCTGGCTGCTCCTGGGCTGCAGGACAGGGACGTGCTCCTCACCAGGAAGGCAGGAGCCCAGGGCCTGCCTCTGGAGAAGGTCCTGGATAGAAGCTGAGGATAGCTCCTTAGTCCAGGAGCTAACCAAAAGCAGCTGCCTGCAGGAGCTGGGGCTTCCAGAGCACACCCACAGCGAGGAGTCGACAGTGCCTTGGCCACCAGAAACTGCTGCTGAGCTGTGGGAGCACCACACCGACCCCAGGCGACAATCCCAGTGCTGGAGGGGACACACAGACACCACTGGAGCTGAGAGGACACCTGAGACTTCACCTCAAGTGGAAGTCAACCACTGCCTCTCAATGCCCTACCAAGAGCAGGTGGTCTGCAAGGCCATGATGGGGGTGTGCTGGTGGAGCAGGGGGGCCTCAGCAGCTGTCCCCAGGGCTGGAGCTGCTGCTGGGGGGGATTTGTCCCCCAGAAGAGTGGGACAGGAGGAGGTGGGCAGGAGCTGAGAGGTCCATGGGTTCCCTGCAGCTATCCTAAATATGAGGTCCAAGCCCCAGACCTTTGGGATCGTATCTTGGGGCCATGCTGGGTGCAGGGTCCCAGCCCCACACCTTAGGGGACAGATTACTGGGACCAGTTAGGGTACTGGTTATAGGGGCAGGTTACTGGGACCAATTACAGGGACAGGCTCTGGGGTCAGGAGCAGGCTCTGCACCTCCCACTCCTGTGGGAGGGGAAATCAAAGCCAGTCAAAGCCAATTAAAGCCAACTAAAGCCAACTAATTAAGGCAGATAAGAGCAGCAGGAGTGCAGCACACAGAAGTGTACTGGTGGGCAGTTCCTGAAGGGTTAATTCCTTCTTCTCTGCCCCATTAGCAGCAGGAGCAGAAGGGACTGAGAAGGGGGGAGGGGGTCTGGAAGGTCTCAGGGGGCCTCAGGGGTCTCAGACGGTTGGGGGGGGTCCCACCTCTCTATGCCCACTGGGATTGGACCCACCACAGCCTCTGCCACTCTGCCCCAGGAGCCCCCCAGGATGCCACCAGGACCCCCCAGTCTGGGCAGACTCTGAAGGGTTAAGTGGGGGGAAGCTCAGGTGGGCAGAGCTCGAGGAGCAGGAGCTGGAGGAGGAGCTGGAGCCAGTTACTGGGATCAGTCATGGGAACACGTTACTGGGACCAGTTAGAGGGACCAGTGATGGGGCCCAGTGATAGGGACAGGTTATAGAGAACAGTTACTGGGACAGGTTATTGGTTACAGGGACCAGAAGCTCCCCAGGAGCCCCCAGTCTGGGCAGACCCTGAAGGGTTAACTGGGGGGGGAAGCTCAGGTGGGCAGAGCCTGAGGAGCAGCAGCTGGAGGAGGAGGAGGAGCTGGAGCTGGTTATGGGGACCGGTTATGGGGACCAGGAGCCCCCAGGACCCCCCAGTCTGGGCAGAGCCCTGAAGGGTTAACTGGGGGGAGCTCAGGTGGGCAGAGCCTGAGGAGCAGGAGCTGGAGGAGGAGCTGGAGCTGCTGCTGCTCCTCAGCCCCAAGCCTGCTCCTATAAAAATTCCCGCTGGCTCCTGCCCGGCTCCTTCCCAGCCTTGGGATGTGGGGGAGAGGAACCCGCCAGCCCTGCCCACCGCCACCAGCACCCCCTGAGCCTTCGGACCCGGGAGCCGGCGCCGCAGCACCTCCCCGTTGGAGCCGGAGGTGAGCTGGGGCTGCCGGGATCGCAGGGAATCCAAACTCCAGCTTCTCCCCGTTGGAACCTGAGGTGAGCTGGGGCTGCCGGCATCACAGGCACCCACCCTGGGACGTCTCCCAGTTGGAGCTCAACACCAGTTGGGACTCTGCGGACCGCAGGGAGCCACCACTTCGACGCCTCCCAGCTGCAGCTCAGCACCAGCTGGGGCTTTCTGGACCACGGGGAACCACCACTGCAACGCCTCCCAGCTGCAGCTCAGCACCAGCTGGGGCTTTCTGGACCACGGGGAGCCACCACTGCAACACCTCCCAGCTGCAGCTCAGTACCAGCTGGGGCTTTCTGGACCACGGGGAACCACCACTGCAACACCTCCCAGCTGCAGCTCCCCAAGCCACAGGGATCCATCAGTGGCATATCTCCCAGTCAGACCTCAGTGCTAGCTGGCACTCTCCAGACCACAAGGACCCACTGCTGCAACACCTCAGCTGGAGCTCGACACTGGGACCACAGGGACCCACCACTGGTACACCTCTCAGTTGGAGCCTGAGGTGAGACAGGGGGCCCCCAGACCACAGGAATCCATCAGCACAAAACTCCCAGTCAGGGCTTCCTGGATCCTAACTGGGGAAACAGCATGAGCACCTGGAGCTGAGGAGGAGGTCAGAAGAGGAAGAGGAGGTCAGCAGGAGCAGGTGGAGGTCAGCAGAGGAAGAGGAGGTCAGCAAGAGTAAAGGAGGTTGGTAGAAAAGAAGGAGGAGGAGAAGGAGGAGGAGGTTGGCAAGAGTGAGAAGGTTGGTAGGAGAGGAGAAGGAGGAGGAAGAGGAGGAGGTCGGCAAGAGCAAGGAGGAGGTCAGCAGAGCAGGAGAAGGTCGGCAAGAGCAAAGAGGTCAGCAGAGGAGATCGGCAAGAGCAAGGTTGGAAGAGGAGGAGGGGGCCATCAAGAGCAAGAAGGTCGGCAGGGAAGGAGGTGGTTGGCAGAGGAGGTCAGCAGGAGCTCGGCAGACGACATCAGCGAGAGCCGGAGGGAGTCGGCCAGAGCGAGGGGGTCAGCGGAGGAGCCCGGGCAGGGCAGCAGGAGCTCGGCAGGCAGCAGGCCGTCGGGCAGGGCCCCCCGGGTGGCCGGCATGTCCTTCACCATGCTGCGCTCGGCGCCCAGCCGCTACCTGTACCCCGAGATCAGCATGCTGTCGGAGGACGAGGAGAACGGCAGCGAGAGCTCGGGCTCGGAGGAGAAGCCCTACCGCCACCACCGCCACCACCACCACCACCACCACCATCACCTGGAGAGCGAAGGCTACGGCGAGGAGCTGAAGGGCGGGAAGCGCGGGGCGCCAAGAAGGGGGCAGCAGGCTGGGCAGGGAGCCCCGGCAGCGGCACACGGCCAACGCGCGGGAGCGCGACCGCACCAACAGCGTCAACACCGCCTTCACCGCCCTGCGCACCCTCATCCCCACCGAGCCCGCCGACAGGAAGCTCTCCAAGATAGAGACCTTGAGGCTGGCCTCCAGCTACATCTCCCACCTGGGCAACGTGCTGCTGGTGGGGGAAGCCTGCGGGGACGGGCAGCCCTGCCACACCACCCCCACCTTCTACCATCACGGCGGCACCGGCGCCGGCGGGAGCCCCGCCGGGCGCGACGCCGAGAACGCCCAACCCAAACAGATCTGCACCTTCTGCCTCAGCAACCAGAGGAAGCTGGTGAGTGGGTTCTGGGGAGGAGGTCTTGGGGCAGGGGGTGTCTTCAGGTGTTCCAAGCTATGGCTGTATAAGGATAGAGAGTGGATTGTGGTGGTGGTGGTGGTATCTCCAGGTGTTCCAAGCTATGGAGACATAGGGATGAGGAATGGATTTTGGTGGTGGTATCTCCAGGTGTTCCAAGCTATGGATGTGAAAGGATGAGCAATGGATTTTGGTGGTGTTCCAAACCATGGAGATCTAGGGATGAGGAGGTTAAGGAGCTGCCAAGGGGATGGTGTGAGCTGAGATGGTTGGAAAAGCAGAAACAGCCTGGATGGAATAGGATCTAGAGAACCTGAAAACCAGCAAGGAGAATATGGTGCTTCAATTCAGCAGGTCCAAATCTGCTGCCCAAAGACCCCAGGAGCTTGAGGTGTATTTGGGGTGGTGGTATCTCCAGGTGTTTCAAGCCATGGAGATGTAGGGATGAGGTTAGGGAGCTGGCACAGCGATGGTGTGAGTTGGGCTGGTTGGGAGAGACGCAGCAGCTCTGGTGGGACAGGAGCTGGAGAACCTGAGAGCCAGCATGGCAAACATGGTGCTTCCCTTTAGCAGGTCCAAATCTGTGGCCCAAAGCCTCCAGGAGCCAACTGGAAATGTGGCAGGAAGGAGCTGGTGGAAAGGAGAAGGGTTGGGAGAAAGGGAAAAGCCTCCTGGGGTGAGGACCTCAGGAGCAGGAAAAGCACCAGGAAAAGTCTGGGAAGAGCCCACGTCTGCCCCCGGGACAGAGGGACTGGGCAGCAGGGATGGCTGCAGATGTGGCTCCTGGTTCCACCATGCTGCCAACTGGCATGGCTCCCAGGCTGTTCCACCTGCTTGGGTGAGGACCATGAACCTAGCATCCCAGGACAGGGATGGGGGAAACTGAGGCCACCACCACCTAGGTGCTCCTCAAGCATCAGGGACCAGCAGCTCTGTCCCACGAGTGCCGGGGAACCAGGGCAGTTGACCTATCACTTGGTTTCCCAGTTCACCCAGTTTGCCCCCACTCCTGGCTCTCAACTCCAAGTCTTTAGGGCAGCCTTTTCCTCCCAGCATCCTCAGGTTGTCTCCATGTCCACCTGGCACTGCCCAACACCTTCCATGGACTGGTGGGGTGGGCAGGTGGAGCAGGACACGAGCCCAGCTCGGCAGTGGCTTTGGGAAGCTCCAGGGACCAGTGCCACCAGCCGTGCAGCATGGGTCCCCAGTATGGTCCTGCTTGCCCCAGCAGATCTTCCCTGGAGGTGCTGGGAAAGCAGACTTGGGGTGTTTGGGGTCTGCAGCTCTTCCCAGGGTTCTCCTGACATGTGGATGGGACAGAAGGTGGCAGGGACGTGCAGCCATGGTGGGGAGTACTGGGAGAAGGTGGCTATGAGAAGCACCAAGCCCTACTTGAGATGGTTATGCCTCGAAGGGTAGTTGGTCTTTCAAAGCTGTTTCATGGGGAAGGTCTCAGAGGTGAAGGAGAGGGTGAAGGTGAGGCAGAGGTGCAGAGGTGGCAGCTGAAGCCACCTTTGGACCAAATGAACCCCACTGAAGAACCCAAGGGAGGAGAAGGTGGCATCATGACACATGAGGTGGGACCAGCCATGAGCAAACTCTTGAGAGCTTGAGCACTGTAGAGCAGAAAGCTCCTAAACCCTCCTCATCCACCTCATCATGTCCTGTGCCAAGCTCTAGAGACCACCAGGATTCTTGGCATCTGCTGAGCTTTGAGCTGCTAAACCTTGGGGTCATCGGGAGGAGACTCAGCCTGGGGCTGGTTCTGCCTGGGCATGGAGATCAAAGGTGTCCCCAGCCCCTTCCCCATGGGGCATGGAGATCAAAGGTGTCCCCAGCCCCTTCCCCATGGGTGAGGGACACCAACCATGGCTTCCAGCAAGCTGGTCCAGCTGCTAGTATCCCAGTTCAAACCCAGAAGCTGCAGGTGGGGAAGGTCCTATGGAGCTGGACTGGGAAATTCCCCTGGTTCCAGTTCCCAGCCTGTTGGGGAAACCTCCCCTGGGAGCTCCTTTTGCTGGCATAGCCACGCTCCCATCAATCCCAGTTCATTCCCATCACCACGCTCCCATCAATCCCAGTTCATTCCCATAGCCACTTCCACATCAATTCCAGCCACCATATTCCAATCAATTCCCATTGCTGCTCTTCCATCATTTCTGACCAATTCCCATCAGCACTTTTCCATCAATTCTGATCAATTCCCACTGCCACTTTTCCATCAGTCCCTATACACTCCCAACAGCACTTTGGCAATGATTCCTGTGGATTCCCATTCCCCCTTTTCCATCAGTCCTGATTCTCATCCCCAGCTCAGCCTGTTTCCAGCAGGCCCCCTACCACAAATGGGATCAAACCCTGGGATGGTCCCCTCCATGGAAGGGCCAACTAAGGAGCTCCTCTAGGGGAACCCCACTGAGGTCTGACCCTCAGCAGCTGGCCAAAGGCCCCTGGGAGCTGCCTGCTGGGAAAGGCCACTGGGGCTGGTGGCTACCAGCAGCCCGGCTGGGAGCAGCCCCAGGCTGGGCAGCAGGAGCAGGGCAGAGGTGGTCCCCGTGGACTGGGGGCACGGAGGAGGCCACCCCTGTAGTGCTGGGCTCCGCTTTGGGCCCCTGACTCCAAGAAGGACCTTGAGGGGCTGGAGGTGTCAGAGAAGGGCAAGGGAGCTGGGGAAGGGTCTGGAGAAGGAGGAGAACCCAGACCAGAGCAATCATGATGCAGAGCAGGATTATGATGCCACCAAGCCCATGGGACAACCCAGCAGAGGGTGACCATGACCTAAAGCTGGGTCACCATGCCACCAAGCCCCCAGAGAGGACCCAAAGTAGGCTTACCACAACTTGGGGTCTCCATGAGAGACTCTGGAGGGGCTCTGTGGGAGTTTCCATGGGGGACTCAGTGAGGGCTTTGGGGGACTCTGGGGGGGGGGGGCTCCATGGAGGTGTCTGTGTGGGCCTCCATGGGGACTCTAGAGGATGTCCGTGAGAGACTTTGGGGGGTACTCTGTGGAAGTCTCCACAAGATCTCCATGAAGGTTCTGTGGGATCTCCCTCTATGGGGGACTCTGTTGGGTCTCCATGGGAAGCTCCATGACCACCCCCATATTCTTTCTCCCCATGGAGCCAGGAGCAGGTGAGGAGCTGCCAGGTTGGGGAGTCAGGAGCAGAGCCCAGGAGCTCAGCAACTTCATCCCCCCCTCCCCAGTTTCCACCACCACTCCCCTCCTCCCCCCAGATTCCACCGGCACTACCACTGCCCCTCCTCCCCCAGTATCTCCCAGAGCCTCCCAGTTAATTTACAGCGGAAGGGAAGGTGAGAGGGGGAAAATCTGCGGCGGGATTTTCCCAATCCCCATTTCCTCTCCAGACGGCACCGGGGGCTCCTGGGGCCCCAACATCTGGGAAATTTAATGTGACCAGTTTGGAGCTCAACAGCTCCCAGTCCTCCCCATCCCCCCACTCCCCCCATCCCCCCCCACTTTGGAGCTCAACAGCTCCCAGTCCTCCCCATCCCCCCCAGAACAAAGCAGGGGCTTGCACGTGCGGCTGGGGGAAGGGTCCCAGCACCACGGCTGGACCCGAGCACAAGTGTGGGACACTGGGAGGCCACTGGTGGAAAGGCCAAGTGCTGGGGGGCAACTGGCACTGAGGAGAAGAGGCTCTAATGGGGGCAACTGGGAATGAGAAGTGGCTTTGGTGGGGGAAAGATGGGAGGGAGATGAGGCAGGGGGTGGTGGCAGCAGTGGTGCTGGAGGTGCTGGTAGTAATGGTGGGGCTGGGGATGGTGGAGGTGGTTTGGTGGTGGCAGTGACGGTGCAGGGGAGTGATGGTGGTGGTACTGATGGCAGTGCTGGTGGTGGTACTGGTGGCAGTGCTGGTGGGGCTGCTGGACTTTTGCAGTTGTGTTAGTTGGGCAGTGCCAGTGGGGTGGTGGCAGTGCTGATGCTGGGGGTGGCGCTTTTCTGGCCCTGGTGGCACGGGAAGGTCTCCTGCATGCCATGGATGGTGACCAGACAGACAGGGACAGCTTAGTGTCTGCAGGGCCTCAGCTGAGCACAGAAAGGTCCTGACCACAGGAGAGGGATGAGGAGCCCCAAACCGTACCTGGAAGGTCCCTGTCCTACTTGAGCTACCTCTGAGCAAGCAGAGGGCTCAGGAGGCTGGTGGCTGGACAAGTGACCATAGTGTCATGGACACGGCATGGTGTCACAGCACAGTGTGGTGGAAGTTCTGGGTGTCCAGCAGGAGGGAGGCCCAGGGCAGAAGGCACCTGCAGGAGCAGGGTTGTGGGGCAGACTCAGCTCCTGGCTCCTGCTGAGCCCTGGGGACATCCCATGGAGGGATGATGGTGGCACCTCTGAGGATGGGTGTCCTGGCAAAGTTCCTGTCTCCAGGAATGGGTTTGAACTTGACCTTCTCCTTCTCCTCCTTCTCCACAGAGTAAAGACCGGGACAGGAAGACAGCAATCCGGAGCTAGAGGAGGATCCCTTGGGAAGGAGGAGGAGGAGGAACAGGAGAAAGAGGGATGGAAAAAGCCACACAGCCCAGGGACACTCCTGCCCTCATCCCCGGCTCCTAGGGGCAGCTCCTGGACCCTGGAGGGACTTTGGGGTGACAGTGACGTGGATGGACACTGCTGGAAGGGGAAGGACCTTCTTGAGGGGCTCCGTGGGAAAGGGGAGAGCTGGCACTTGGACCTGCCCCCTCCCAGGCTGGCTCCAGTAGCCCTGGGGAAACCACTAAAGGGCAAGAGCTGGCTCTCCCAGTGCCCCGCCCGTTCGGAACTGGCAGCGCTGGGGGGCACGCGCGGGGACCTGCCTCCGGCCGAGGTGACAACAAAGCCTGAGAGATCCTGACATTAAAGGGGAGATGGCTCTGAGCACCGCCCCGTCCGGCTGGCCAGGGGGGCCCGGGCGGGGGCCAGGGGGAGCCCGGGCGGGGGCCAGGGAGGGCCCGGGTGAGGGAGGGCCCGAGCGGGTCTGAGAACGATCAAGGGGATCAGAGAGGGATCGAGCCAGCTACAAATCAGTCAGGGTCATCGGTGAGAGACTGCGTTGGTCAGCAAGTGATCGAGCAGGCCAGAGTGCGATCAAGTGGGTCAGTGAGGGATCAAGTGGGTCAGCGAGCAGTTGATCTGCTCAACAAGCGATCGAGTGGGTCAGTGAGGGATCAAGCAGGTCGGAAGTGCTTAAGTGGATCGGTGAGCCCCTGGTGGCTCTGACCCGCGAGCACTGCCCCCCATGTGTTGGGTTCTGCCCATCCCTGCCCTGCTCCTGCCGGCCACGCTGGGGCTGATCCAGACCAGGCTGCCGGTGGGACCTTCTTGGTCACCTTCACACCAGGAGCAGGAGGTGACAGCCCCCAGGAGCAGCAGATTCCCAGCTCTGGAGGCCATTTCTGCTCGGTGGGGCTCAGCAGCCACGGCGTGGTGCTGGGCTGGTGGATGGAGCCTGGCCAGGAGCAGATTTTCCAGCACATATTTGCTGGCTGAGGTCAGAGGTAGCTCCAGGATCTGCACGTCTGGCCACAGCCAGGATGTGCTGCTGGATGAGGCCATGGAGCTGCAAGTCTTGGTCAGGCTCCCACCAGCCTGATGCTGCCAGCTCCAGGCACTGCTGTTCTGATTCCCGCTCCATCCCAGCTCCTGCCTTCAGCGTCTGGGATGTCTCCTGGAGCTGGGCCAGGAGCTTCAAGAGTGAGGTCCAGCTGCTGCTGGAGGTGGAGGAAAAAGAAAAGGACCTGGGGAGCTGACAGCCAGCCCCTGCCACACTCCACACCTTCCGTCACCCGAGACAAAGCTCCGAGAAACCCCCGTCCCGGGGGGTGGGCAGGGCTCTGGAGCTCATCCAGTGCCCCACCCTGCTCCAGCAGGGTCACCCACAGCAGGTGCCCATGGTGACAATGTCCAGGTAGCTTTGGAAGCTCTCTGGTACTCTCTGGGCAGCCTGCTCCAGGGCTCAGAACCCTCCAAGCCAAGAGGCTTCTCTTCATCTTTAGATGGAACATCAGTATGTCCAGCCCAGCTTTTCATCACCTCCTCCCAGGCCCAGCCAAATGCTGCTGGTCCCCATGGACCACGTGGCAGCTGAGGTGACACCACAGTTCAAGTCAGTGTGAGTTCAGAGACTCATAGAATCAAGGAATGGTTTGGGTTGGGAAAGACCTCCAGGCTCATGAGTCCAACCAGTGACCCAGCACTGCCAGGGCACCACCAAACCATGGCCCTCAGCACCACAGCTCCACAGCTTGGAAACCCCCAGGGATGGGCACTCCAACACTGCCCTGGTGTAGTGGGATGAGGCCACTCCCCACCACGGGCAAAATGACTCCAACAAACCTGGGCACAAAGAAACCAGAAACTGGGTAACCCCAACACCACCCGGGCCTGAGGGTGGGCCCAAGACCCCCAAGCCTCAAGTCTCAGCTGGCCAGGCCTGAGACCGCCCATCCCCTGGCCGGGAGTTCCCCCTCGTGCCCAACCCCCGCAAGGTCTTATAGCGGTCAGGGGATTGTGGTAGGGACATCCTGTGTCCAACTGGGCTGGACTCCTGGACACAGGAAGGCTGCTCACCCAGCCCAAACCACCACACCTGGGCAGCCTGGGCCAGGCCTGCACAAGCCTCAAGGGGGATTGTTCCAGGGCTGGGGACATCTCCAACCCAGCAGGCTCTCACAGCCCTGGCTGACCTGGGCCAGGCTCCCACCTCTCAGGGCAGCCTGGGCCAGGCTCTCCCAGCCTCCCAGTGCAGAATTTCTCTCTCAGCTCTAGGTTCCATCTCTCTCTTCCCTGGTCTGACATCTCTTGGTGAAGGTCCCTCCATAGCTCTCCTGGAGCCCCTTTAAAGTCCTGGAAGGCCACCAGAAGGTCTCCCTGGAACCTTCTCTTTTCCAGGGTGAACAAACCCCAATTCTCTCAGCCTGGTCTCAGAGCAGAGAGGTTGCAGCCCTTGGATCACTCTTGTCCTCTCCAACAGATCCATGTCTCCTGCTGACAGAGGCTGGGGGGGACTGAGACAGCCTCAGAGCTGGGCTTTGATGGCTGAGGGACCTCCAGCCCCTGCAGCAGGCCTCTCCTTGTCCCCCACTGCCACTGCTCCTGATCACTTCCAGACACATTCCAGGCCCCTCTGGCAGCACCTGCAGCTGGTGGAGCCCCTCAGATCCTGCAGGTGCCAATGCTGGGGGTGGCCATAAAGCCTCTAAGCTGTTGGAGAAGAAAGGAAAGGCCTCTTTGAAGGCACCTTTGAGGGGGCTGCAAAAACAGAGGTGCCCTGGGCCAGCTGCCAGGCTGGGCAGCTGTGGGGCAGGAGAACCTGGGCACCTCCTCCCCATCCCTGCCCCCACAACAGTGCTGGGAAACTGGGAACAGTGGTGGGAGAGCTGGGAGAGACAAAGAGACAAATGCACCATGAGCCAGCAAGGCGGCCAAGGGTCCCCTGGGGACAGTCAGCAGAGTGTGGCCAGCAGGACAAGGGAGGTTCTCCTGCCCCTCTGCTCTGCCCTGCTCAGGACACAGCTGCACAGCTAGGGCCAGGGCTGGGCTCCCCACTTCACAGACTGGCAACTACTGGACAGAGGCCACTGGAGCCTGGGAAGCTGCTGAGAAGACTCTGAGGAGGGAAGAGGGAGGGACCTGGGGCTGCTGAGCCTGGACAGGAGAAGACTCAGAGGGGAGCTTCTCAGCATCTGCAGGGTGGGGGACAAGAGGCTGGGGCCAGACTCTTGCCAGTGGTGGCCAGGGACAGGCCAAGGGGCAGCAGGCACAAGCTGGAAGCCAGGAGGTTCCCTCAGGAGCAGCCTCTTGGCTTGAGGGTTCTGAGGCCTGGAGCAGGCTGCCCAGAGAGGTTGTGGAGTCTCGTTGTGTGGAGAGCTTCCAAAGCCAGCTGGGCATTGGGATGCTGGGCACCTGCTGTGGGTGCCCCTGCTGGAGCAGGGGGCTGCCCTGGGTGAGCTCCAGAGCTCCCTGCCCACCCCACCAGGCTGGGATTCAGGGGCACCACATGACCAGTCTGGCTCAGCCTGAGGTGGCTTCACATTACTCCAAGACCACCCCAAGCAGTTGGTTTCTGTTTCCAAGCTGGTCCCCAGGCTGCCAAGCTAAGTGAGATGACAACCTGTCACTAGGGAGACATCCCTGTGTGGAGCAGGGCAGGAGTAGGGATAAACCACCTGAGGTTGAGGTCTGGCTTCCTCTTGAGATCCCACAGCCTGTAGCACACACGGGTTTGGGTTCAGAAAGAAAAGACGTGTCTCACCACCCCAAGGATTGTTCCAGGGCAGGAGAAGTGATTCCTGGGGGATCCTAACCATTCCCCAAGCCACTGTCCCTCCTCGTCCCAGCTTCTCCTCCCTCTGCATCCCATGGAAAAGAGGGAAGCATGAGGAGGATCTGCCCTTAGTGGGATTCTCAAATAAAGAAGGGAAAGAAAAGACCAAAGAGGCCAAGGCAGCCCCACAGACCCAGCAGGACCCAACACAAGCCAATCATCCCAACTCCAAGGATCTGATCCTGGCTCTTCTACCTGGCTGTGGGGCTCAGGAGCTCCAAGAGGGGTGGAACTGGGACAGACCCCCCAGGCTGCTGAGGGCCAAGGAGGAGCCTGGGTCGGATCCGAGCGGAGCGGCAGGATCCACACGGAAAGAAACCCAATCCCAGATTTCCTGCCCTTAATCCTGCAGGAACCTGCAGATGGCTGGGGGAGGGGACCCTGCACAGCCAGCCCTGTGCTCCTGCTGCTGCCATTCCCGTGTCCGTGCTCCTGGCATTCCTGTGTCCCCAACACTGCCATCCCCAGGTCCCCAGCGCTGCCATGCCCAGACCACTGGCAGTGCTGTTCACACGGCCCCAGCCCTGGAGGGCTTTCCAAGCCGTGGTGCTGAGGGCCATGGTTTGGTGGTGCCCTGGCAGTGCTGGGTCTGTGGTTGGACTCTATGATCCCAACTGTTCCAGCCCAACCCATTCCATGATTCCCCTGCCTCACTTCACCCAAATTCTGTCTGCTGGGCACTGGGACAAGCTGACAATGCCCAAGAGAGGACAACCTGCTCTCCTTCCACAGCCAGGCTGCTGGCGGCCTTCTTGGCCACCTGGGCACACGCTGGCTCCTCTCCAGCTGCTGTCACCAACCCCCGTGGCCTTTCCCACTGGGCCCTTTCCCACCCCTCTGCCCCCAGTCTAAAGCCTTCCTGGCCACAGTGGGACCTCACATCCACCATCCCACCTCCCCTCAGCACGGTCCCACACCTCCAGCAGCCCAGGCCGGGGCCATCCCCCCTGCTCCTGCGGCTGGGGTGGTGAAGGAGCTGCCGGTCCCCTCAGATGATCCATCATGAGGTGCTCCTCCGCCATCCCCCTGCTCAGCACCTGCTCTGCTGCCAGGAACCAGATGTGACCTCGCTCTCCACCTTCTCCTCTCCTGATTTACTCGCTGTCAGCTTGGGGGCTTGGACCTTTGCCAGCCTCCCCCTTCCCCTCGCTGAATCGCTGCCAGCTGGGACTTCCCAGCCCCTCTCCCCCTTCCCCACAAAAGCAGGAGCAGGACCTCCCCCTTCTCCTCCTCATCTCACTGCCACACCAGCATCCCTCCTGCTCTTTGCTTTGCCTGCTGCTGCTCCTGGCACCGGGGCTGGCTTCATGCCATGGTTCCCTCCACCATTCCCACCAGCAGCTCCTTCCCACATCCATCCATCCATCCATCCATCCATCCATCCATCCATCCATCCATCCACAGTCCATCAGTCCATCCCTCTCTAGATCCATGTGCCATCCCTCCTTGGATCCATTCACCCCCACCCCCAGACCTCTGCCATCCCTCCTTGGATCCATCCACCACTCATTCACCATCCATCCACCACCCACCACTCTAGATCCATTCACCCTCCACCCAGCATCCTTCCCTGGATCTATCCACCATCCCCCTCATCCATCCATCCATCCATCCATCCATCCATCATCCATCCATCCCTCTATCCACCATCCCTGCCTTGATCCATCCATCCCTCTATCCACCCACCATACATCCACCATCCCTCCCCAGCTCTCCACCAGCCCTCCCTAGATCCATCCATCTATCTATCCATCCATCCACCCACCATCACTCCCTTGATTTTCACCAACCCTCCCTAGACATCCACCATCCTCACCTTGATCCATTCACTATCCACCATCCCTCCCTAGATCCATGCCTCCCCGCCCGCCCCGGTCTCCACCAGCCCTCCCCAGCTCTCCGCCATCCCAGCCCCCTCGCTGGGGTCCCGGAGCAGCTCCGGCTACGGGGGCTGGGCTGGAAGCGCGGCCCCGCCGCTGGCCGCCTGCCCGCGCCTCCCCGTGTCCGTCTGCAGCCGGGGGCCGCCAGCTCCGCCTCTGGAATCCTTCACTCGCTCCTCGTTGCCGCCTTCCCGCGGGATTCGGGGTCAGAGCGGCTCTCCGGCTCCGCTCTCCGGTTACAATGCCGGCCCTGTTCCCTCCAAATCCCCCTCGGCGCGTTAATCCTGCTCCTGGCCACCCCACCGCCTTCCTCTGCCTGCTCCTGCTCCCTATCCTCCTCCTCCTCCTCCTCCACCACTCTTCATCCCAAACAAATCCAGCCCGGCAGCGGATGGGGAAGGGGATGCGGGCCTGGCCCCGAGCCATGGAGGGAGCGGGGAGATGAGGTGGGATGGGGCATGAAGAGGTCTCAGGTCCACCACCCCCACTCACTCAAAGGGGACATCACAGAACAAAGAGCTTAGGGCAGAGCTCCTGCAGCTGAAGCACCTGAGATCCAGGTGATCCAGCAGCCCACCTGCCTCAGTTTCCTTAACACCAGGGAATCATGGAATGGGATGGGGTAGAAGAGACCTTCGAGATCCTCAACTCCAGCCAGTGACCCAGCACTGCCAGGTCATCGCCAAACCACGTCCCTCAGCACCACACCTCCATGGCTTTCGACCCCCTCCAGGGATGGGGACTCCAGCACTGCCCTGGACAGCCTGGGCCAGGCCTGCACAAGCCCCAAGGGGTTGCACAGGGCTTAGAGACATGCAGCATTTTTTGATGGGACCATGGATGGAGCTGGGTCTTTGCCCCTTCTCCCAAAGCAGGGCAGTGGTGGCACCGGCACAGCTCCACCAGGACCCTCCTTCCCTACAGGGCAATGGTTCTGGTCCTAGCAAGGAGCACAGAGATGTGTGCCAGCTCCTGTCTTAAATCTGTGCCCTCACCTTGTAGTATCAGACCATTCCCTCACCCTGTGTCCTCAGCTTGCGTGCTCAACCTGTGTGCTCACCTCATGTCCTCACCCTGGGTCCTCACCCAATTGTCCTCCAGGGACTCCTGGGCCCAGCAGCAACTTGGCCCAGCCTGTGACGGGACTGTGGCCAGCAACTGCTGCAGCACCCTGAGGTTCCAGCCCACACCTAAGGGTGCTGGTGGCAACAAAGGAGCAGAAGCACCCTGACCACAACCTTCCCTGGGATGGACCAAGGGTGAAGCTGGAGGAGCAGGAGGCTGGGGGAGGGGGCAGCTAGAGCTGGGACTCTCCGCACCGAGCAGAGGAACCACAGCGGTGCTGAGATGGGGAGGCTCTGGTTGGCTTCTGCTGGTGGTGGGCTGGAGGGGGAGGTGACCTCCTGCAGCCCTCCATGATTTATGGGGAGATGTTTTCTTTAGCAGAACCAGCTGCTGGTGGCCTTCCTGCCGCGGGGGCACCCGGCGCTGCACCTGGAGAGGCTCTTGGGTCATACCAACCCCCCCAAAACTGCTCCTGCTGGGGGACAGCAGCTGGGAAAGGACCTGAGGTTGGTGGCAGCGGGTGGAGAGGAGCCACCATGTGCCCAGCTGGCCAAGAAGGCTACCAGCAGCCAAGATGTGGAAGGAAAGCAGATTGTCCTCTCCTGGGCATTGCCGGTTTGTCCCAGACCCTAGCAGATAGAGACATGGGGAACTCAGGCAGAGGAATCCTGGAATGGGTTGGGGTGGAAGAGACCTTTGGGATCATGGATTCTAATCTCTGACCCAGCACTGCCAGGGCACCACCAAACTGTGGCCCTCAGCACCACAGCTTGGAAACCCCTGCAGGGATGGGGACTCCACCACTGCCCTGGGCAGCCTGGGCCAGGCCTGCACAAGCCTCAAGGGGCAGAAATTCTCCCTCATGGCCAACCTCAACCTCCTCTGGGAAAACCTGATGCTATTTCCTCTTGGCCCAATGCTTGGCACAAGAGATCTCAGCCCCACCTGGCTGCAGCCTCCTCTCAGGTGCTTGCAGAGAGCCACAAGGTCTCCCCTCAGCCTCCTTGCTGCAGGCTCCAGAACCCCAGGTCCCTCAGCTGCTCCTCTCAAGTACTCCAGACCCTTCCCCAACTCCCTTGCCCTTTCCCGAACACTTCAAGCCCTTCAAGGTCCTTCTTGGAGTCAGGGGCCCAAAGCAGAGCCCAGCACTCAAGGGGTGGCCTCTCCAGTGCTGTCCCTCCTGCCAAGCTTCCCCTGGAGAAGGGAACCAGTCAGACCCAGGTGGGCTCTGTTCTCCAGCTGGTTTCCATCATGCCCAGCAAACCCCTCCCAGATCCATCTGGGATCAGAGCTCAGGATGAAAGCAAAACCCTGCAGGAGCAGAACAAGGGCTGGTGGGTCTGGCAGAGCCTTTCTCCAGCCCCTTGGACACGCACCTGCATGGTCCCCCCTTCCCAGTTTCCCCCAGTCCTGCTCCCCAGTCCAAGACAGGATTAACTGGAGCAGCAGGAGCAGCAGGGGATCCAAATCCTGCAGCTCCCGGGGCCCTGCCAAGAAGAAAGAGCAGGAGCTTCCATGTCAACATTCCTCCAGCTCAGGAGAACGTGGACAGCTGGCTGAGAAGGGATTTCCTGACAGCAGCAGGGGGATCAGAGCTGGGATCACCAGTGGGATACAACTAATGCATCACCACCAGCATGGTGACCACCAGCTTGAGAGCTGTGGGGCTCTGTGACCCTCATGAGCTTCAACAAGGGCAAGGTCATGAACATGGGTTGGAGCAACATCCTGGTGTCAGTCCAGGCTGGAAAGTGGAGGAGGTCTTGGGGGGCTTGTGGGTGAGAAGCTGCAGATGAGGTGGAAGCAGGTGGAGGAATGGTGGATCCTGCCCCTCTGCCTCCACACTGCTGAGACTCCACCTGCAGTGCTGGGGCCAGCTATGAAGTCCTCAGCACAGGAGAGACATGGATGTGGTGGAGTGGGGCCAGAGGAGGCCATAGCAATGATGGGAGGGCTGGAAGCCCTCTGCTGTGAGGCCAGACTGAGAGTTGGGAGAGCTCCAGCACACTTTCTGGTGGCCCTGCAGGACTTCAAGTGGGCTCCTGGAAAGCTGTGAAGTGACTTTCACCAGAAAGTGTTATGGTGGGATCAGGGGTGCTGGGTTTGAACTGGAAGAGGGAGATGGAGCCTGGAGCTGAGGAAGAAATCCTGCACTGGGAGGGTGTGCAGAGCCTGACCCAGGCTGCCCAGAGAGGTGGGAGATGCCCCAGCCCTGGAACCATCCCAGGTCAGCTTGGCTGGGGCTGTGAGCAACCTGCTGTGGTTGGAGATGTCCCTGCTGACTGCAGGGGTTGGACTGTATGACCCTTGAAGCTCCCTTCCCACCCAAACCAGTCAGTCGTTCCATGAGCTCTCTCTTTGAGAGCCAAGCCCAAGCTCTGGAGATCCTTGAGGAGGTGCAGCCCCCAGGTAGCACCTCGGGAAGGATGGGAGGAGTTGGGACATTTTGGAAGCCCTTTGGAGGGGCAGAATGGAAAGAGGTTGGATCACTGTAAAGCTCCTTGGAAGAAGGATGGAAGGAGGATGGACCCTTGGAAAGGGCAGGATGGAAGCAGGTGGGATCCTGGGGAAGCCTTTGAAGGGGCAGGATGGAGCGAGGCAGGATGGAAAGAGGTCAGATCCTCGGGAAGCCCCTTGGAGGAACAGGATGAAAGGAAGTGGGGCACTTGGGAAGCCCCTTGGAAAGGCAGGATGGAGTGAGGCAGGATGGAAGGAGGTCTGATCCTTGGGAAGTCCCTTGGTGGGTCAAGATGGAGAGAGCTTGGATCCTCAGGAAGCCCCTGATGGGGTCAGGACAGAAGGTGGTGGGATGGAAGGAGATTGGATCCTTAGGAAGCCCCCCAGAGAGAGAGGATGGAAGGATCTGTGACCCCCAGGAGGCCCCTTGGTGGGTCAGGCTGCTGCTAGAGACCACTGGACCCGATCCCCTGGGAAGCCCAGGTGCTGCTCCCCCCATCCCCAGGCTGGCGCAGGTGTGCTGGGAAGAGCCTCCGCAGCGGCCGGGGAAACCGACGCCGGCCG
This sequence comes from Picus viridis, assembly GCA_033816785.1. Lineage (NCBI taxonomy): Eukaryota > Metazoa > Chordata > Aves > Piciformes > Picidae > Picus > Picus viridis. Next base: position 27,935,539 of record CM066572.1, read on the forward strand.
AGGAACCAGACGGGACACGGCGGTGGTGGTGGTGGTGCGGGGGTAGGAGAAGGAGAAGGGGGTTGAGGGTGGGTTTGCCCCCCCCCCAGGAGCCATCAGAAGCTGGAGGAGCTTTGACCGTGAGTGATTTTCAAGCCGCCGCCGCCGGCGGTGTCCGTCGGGAAGAGGCACAAAGAAGGGAACGCGTCGGAGCTCGGGAAACCTGAGCCGGCTGCTGGCTGCCAGCTGACATCTGGGGTGGGATGAGGAGGAGACGAGGAGATGAGGAGGGGACGCGCTCGGGGGATGAAGGAGGGGGCGCTGAGGCGAGGCCAAGCGCGGCGGCAGCTGCGGCTCCGGTAGCAGCCGTCAGGAAGCTCTTGGCCGCGGCAGCAAAAGCGGCCGCGTGGCTGGGCGCCGACACCCAGCGCCGAGCGCGGCCCCGCACGCTCCGCGGCCGCGGCCCCGGGGCACGCCGAGGGCTGGCCCCCGGCCACGCTGCGTGGGATCCACCGGCCTGACCGGGGTGGAACAGCCCCCGAGGGATGCAAAGCCCTGAAAGGTGACCCTGAGGTGCCTCCTGACTCTGGAGAACACCAAAGCTGGATCCCGAGGTGCCTCCTGACTCTGGAGGACACCAAAGCTGGATCCCGAGGTCCCCACTCCACAGTCCACCTCTCGGGAAGACCAGGGTGCTTGTGCCCGTTTGGACTGGCATTACCCACCTCTTCCCACCAGCCCTGACTGCCTGGAAGCTTCTCGAGCCTTGCCAGCTGCAGAGATCTCCATGCTGGCCACAGATCTGAGCTGCGGGCTCCACCCAGCTGACGTCTGCTCAGAGGAATCCTCCCAGGCCACTTGGCCGATCCCTCGGGAGCCCGGGGCTGGCATCGGAGCCTCTGTCTGCAGAGAGCTTCTGGATATAAACAGAGCAGGGAATCATGGGATGGGTTTGGGTGGAAGAGACCTTTGGGATCATGGAGTCCAAGCAGTGACCCAGCACTGCCAGGGCACCCCCAAACCACGGCCCTCAGCACCACAGCTCCAGGGCTTGGAAACCCCCGCAGGGATGGGGACTCCACCACTGCCCTGGGCAGCCTGGGCAAGCCTCAAGGTCTCCCCTCAGCCTCCTTTGCTCCAGACTCCACAAGCCCACATCCCTCAGCTCCTCCTCATAGGCTTTTCAAACCCTTCTTGTCCTCTAGAACTCTAAATCTCATCTAGAACCTCCTTGAGGTTCCCTGGAGCATGAACTTGGCTCTCAAAGAGAGACTTCATGGAATCTCAGACTGGTTTGGGTGGGAAGGGAGCTTCAAGGGTCACACAGTCCAACCCGTGCAGTCAGCAGGGACATCTCCAACCACAGCAGGTTGCTCACAGCCCCAGCCAAGCTGACCTGGGATGGTTCCAGGGCTGGGGCATCTCCCACCTCTCTGGGCAGCCTGGGCCAGGCTCTCCACAGCCTCCCAGTGCAGGATTTCTTCCTCAGCTCCAGGCTCCATCTCCCTCTGCCAGTTCAAACCCAGCACACTTGGGCCTGGCCCACAGGACCTGCTGGAAAGTCCCACCCCAGTATGCAGGTACTGGGAGTCCTGTGCCCATGAACTGGTGACACTGGGATGAGAACTGGATGCTGTCACCAGGGATGGAAAATTGTCCCTGTCACCAAGCACCAGCCCTGTCCACTGAACTGGGCAGCAAACATCTGCTGGGCAGGACCCAGCTGGAGAAGATTCCCTGGGCTGGAGCTGGAGCCCTGGGCTGGAGCTGGAGCCCAGGACTCACAACCCCCCCACACACCCACACCAGTCCTCAGACTGGTGGCCAAGCAGCTTCCTCTGCACGTTCTCCAGTACCAGCAGCAGAGCCTGATGAGGTGGGACACTGGAACTGCAGCCAGCTCAGCTCTGGAGTGTCCCCAGGTCCCTCTGCTCCAGCAGCAGGGAGGCCAAGGGCAGGAACCTGAGCTTGAGGCAGGGACACTAGTAAGGGGGTAGTGACCCAATATGGGGGCAGGGACCCCAACATTGCAGCAGGGACCCAGTATGGGGACAGTGACTCCAGCATCAGGGCAGGGACCCCAGGATGAGGACAAGAATGAACATTAGGAGGAAGGTATCCCCTGGGAGGGTGGTGAGACCCTGGCCCAGGTTGCCCAGAGAGGTGGTGGAGGCCCCATCCCTGAAGACATTCAAGGACAACCTGCTCTAGTTGGAGATGTCCCTGCTGACTGCAGGGGGTTGGACACAGTGGCCTCCAAGGGTGCCTTCCAACCCAAACCATGCCATGGTTCTGTGGGCACAAGGATGGGCACGAGGGTGGGCACGTGGATGATCTTGAAGGCCTTCTGCAGCACAAATGACTCTAGGATTCTATGGGCACGAGGATGGGCACTAGGAGGAATCCTGTACTGGGAGGGTGTGCAGAGCCTGGCCCAGGCTGCCCTGAGAGGTGGGAGATGCCCCAGCCCTGGAACCATCCCAGGTCAGCTTGGTTGGGCCTCTGAGCCACCTGCTGTGGTTGGAGCTGTCCCTGCTGAGTGCAGGGGTTGGACTGCGTGACCCTTGAAGGTCCCCTCCCACCCAAATCAGTCCATGATTCCACAATGCTATGGGCACAAGGCTGGGCACATGGCTGGGCACAAGGCTGGGCAGCAGGGTCCCTGCAGGACCCTGGGGTGCAGTGTGGGGCAGGGCTGGAGGAGCCCCAGCAGCAGCAGCAGGTCCCGGGGGTGGCAAGGGCCGGGGAAGCGGAGCCGGCACGAGGAGCAGATGGAAATCCAATAAAAGCTCCAAAAAAACCCAGAAGCAGGAAAATTTCCACTCCCCAGGCTTTGGTTCCTTGGCTGCTCCTCGGGTCAGGTCCTGCTGCTGCTGATGTCATTCCTTCCAGAAGGAAAAGCTCTTCCTGCTCAGCCAGGTCCTCCAGGAGCGCTTGGAGCAGCCAAAAACCCAGAGCTGCTCCAAAAAGGGCTTTGGGGACCCTGGTGGTGGCACCTGGGGGGTGGGGGGTGGGGGAAGTTCTGCACCTTCTGCTCCCCACTGCCTCAGATGGGCCTCCAGGTATTCCTCAGCCTGGCGTGGGGAGAGCCCCAATGCAAGGAGAACCTCAACCCTAGGAGTGAGCCCCAAAGCCAGGAACAAATCCCAAACCTACCAGAGAACCTCAAAGTCAGGAAAGAACCCCAACACTAGCTGAGAACCCCAACCCAGGGAGAGAGCCCCAAACCCAGCAGAGAGCCCAAACCCTAGGAGAGAACCTCAAAGCCAGCAGAGAGCCCCCAGCCCAAGGCCAGGAGCCAGCATGGGGCCAGGGCTGGCTGAGTGCTGGTGCTCCAGCAGCTCCATCCCAGGTTCCTGCAGCTCCAGCAGATGGAACCTTCCCCTGCTGGCTGCAGATTGAGCCCTGGGCCAGTGCCCTGGCAGCTGCTGCTCCTTCTCCTGCTGGTCGAGCCCCAAGGATGGGCACCAAGCCCCCAGCTGCAGGTGCAGGGATGGGCCCCAAACCTCCCACCCCGTTCCTGGGGAGCAGGGGCACGGAGCAGAGCTTGGGAACCACTGAGTCTTTGGGAGACCTTCTGGTGGCTTTCAAGGGGGCTGCAGGGTGTGGAGAGCCTGGCCCAGGCTGCCCAGAGAGCTGGGAGATGCCCCAGCCCTGGAACCATCCCAGGCCAGCTTGGTTGGGGGTGTGAGCAACCTGCTCTGGCTGGAGATGTCCTTGCTGAGTGCAGGGGGTTGGACTTGGTGACCTTTGGAGGTCCCTTCCCACCCGACCCAGCCCATGATTCAGTGAAAGTGCAGCAGCCGAGATCAGCCTTTAGCAGGAGACCCAAAGCGGAAGACCACTTTTGGTGGTGGCACTTAAATAAGCTCAGCTGGGTCTGGCTGGAGAGATCATCACCCCCACCAGCACCACATCACCCCCACCAGCACCACAAACCCCCACCAGCACCACAAACCCCCACCAGCACCACAAACCCCTCCCTCCCCAGCTACAGCCAGGTGTGAACCAGCTCCCGGACGCGTCATCCTTTGACCTTTACCATTCCCATGCAACCACCTCGCTCTGGGAGCTCTCACCGGCCAGCAGCCCCGGCTGCCCCCAGCACAGCCCAGGAGCTTCCCCGGGAGGTCGCTCTGGGCCTAGGCTTTGATCCCCAAAGCCCTGGGAGCCTCTGCTGGAGCTGCAGGAGCTGGAGGGCGCCAGATGTTCTTCTCATCGAGCCGGTGGCTGTGAGCCGTGGCGGCCGCGAGCCGTGGCGGCCGCGCGCGGAAGCCCAGCCGGCAGCATGGGGCGCGAGGCCCTCTCCTGCCATTTCCCTTCTCAACCTGAGGCCTTTTCATCTTGTCAAGGATCTCCCCCCTTGGTGCCTTCAACATCCTGTTGTTGTGTCCTCTCAGCCTCCACTCGGGCCTCCGCAGGACACAAATCTTCTCCTTTCACATCTCTTCAGCTGCAGATCTCCCCCCAGGGCCACCAATTATCCCCCTCATCCATCTCTGGAGCTCCTTTGTCTTTTCAAGATGGAATAATGGAAATGGGGCATGGAGCTGCAGCTGGAAGACCTCAGCCACCTCTAACCACGCTTCTGAAGCTTCCCTTCTCCCCTCCCACTGCCGGCTCCTTCCTGAGGCTGAGCGCAGGAGCAGCCCCTTCCCAGAGTCATTCCCAGGAATCAGCCACTCATAGATCTTGGGAGCCCAGGAGTCATGCAAGGGGAAGGGCAGAGAAGGGCAAGAGAGCTGGGGAAGGGTCTGGGGAACTTGTGAGGAGCAGCTGAGGGACCTGGGGGTGTGGAGCCTGCAGCAAAGGAGGCTGAGGGGAGACCTTGTGGCTCTCTGCAAGCCCCTGAGAGGAGGCAGCAGCCAGGGGGGCTGAGATCTCTTGTGCCAAGCATTGGGCCAAGAGGAAGCAGCCTCAAGTTGCCCCAAGGTAGGCCATGAGGAAGAATTTCTGCCCCTTGAGGCTTGCACAGGCCTGGCCCAGGCTGCCCAGGGCAGTGGTGGAGTCCCCATCCTTGGAGGGGTCCCCAAGCCGTGGAGTTGTGGTGCTGAGGGCCATGGTTTGGGGGTGCCCTGGCAGTGCTGGGTCACTGGTTGGACTCCCGGAGCTGGGAGGCCTCTCTCAACCTTAACAATTCTATGGCTCCATGATAGTAAAAGAGGAGATTCAGGCAGATCCAAGCAGGACATTTTTGACCCTGAGGGTGTGCAGAGCCTGGCCCAGGCTGCCCAGAGAGGTGGGAGATGTCCCAGCCCTGGAGCCATCCCAGGCCAGCTTGGCTGGGGCTGTGAGCAGCCTGCTGTGGCTGGAGATGTCCCTGCTGAGTACAGGGGTTGGACTGGAGGAGCTTTGCAGGTCCCTCCAACCCAAACCAGTCTGAGATTCCATGATTGAAAAGCTGTGGAGATGCGGTGCTGAGGGCCCTGGTGGGGTGGTGCTGAGGGCCCTGGTGCCGGGTCAAGGGTTGGTCTCCATGATCTCAAAGGTCTCTTCCAGCCCAACTGCAGTTTGGTGCTGGAGTCCCCATCACCAAACCCCCACCCCTGGGGATTTCAAAGCCCTAGAGACGTGGGGCCGAGGGCCACGGCGTGAGGCGGTGACCTGGCCGCGCTAGGTCAGGGGTTGGCCTCCACGATCCCCATCCCTTCCGCAGCTCCCGGCCCCCCAGGCCCAGCAGCTCCTGGCCCAGCAGCTGGAGCAGGAGGGAGGGAGGTGGGCCGGGAGCCGGCGGTGGCCGGTGGCCAGCAGCCTCCATCCATTATCCCAACATCTGGAATTGTCATCGCCGGAGGAGGAAACGCCACCAAACAAAGCCCCAACTGCTTCCTCCCGCCCAGGCCCCACCATTCATCTCCTGCAGCCCAGCCAGGGGGAACGGGGAGGCTTCGGGGGGGCTGGAGCTGGGGTGAGCTCCCCACCATCACCACCGCGCTCACGGTGCCCACGCTGACTCTCCCGAAGGTCCCTGCTGCAACCCCCTCAACCCCACGCCGGGAAACCGCCTGGAGTTGTTGTGTCTGGGGCGGGAGTGGGGCTGGGCGCGGGGCCGGGGGGCACGGGGCCAGCAGGACGCAGGAGTGGAGCTGGGACAGGGCACGGCTCTGGGGTGTGGGTGTGGGCATGGCAGGGGAGGGGACAGGTGGAGATGAGCAGGCAGGGACACAGGGGGCAGAGGTGGCATGGGATGAGCTAGGACACCAGGAGTGCCAGAGGTGGCACTGAACAGAACCAGGTCACCAGGAGTGCCAGAGGTGGCACTGAACAGAACCAGGTCACCAGGAGTGCCAGAGGTGGCACTGAACAGAACCAGGTCACCAGGAGTGCCAGAGGTGGCACTGAACAGAACCAGGTCACCAGGAGTGCCAGAGGTGGCACTGAACAGAACCAGGTCACCAGGAGTGCCAGAGGTGGCACTGAACAGAACCAGGTCACCGGGAGTGCCAGAGGTGGCACTAAAAAGTTCTGGGATACGGGCAATGGCAGCACTGGCACAGGGTGACTCCAGGACAGCAGGAGTGCCAGGGGTGGCACTGGATGGAACCAGGACAGCAGGAGTGCCAGGGGTGGCACTGCATGGCCCTGGGACTCTGGCCATGCCAAACACCAAGTCTACTCCTCATCCATGACCCTTAACACATGTCTACAAGATCATTGAGTCCAACCAGCAGCCCAACACCACCAAGTCCACCCCTAAACCACATCCCTCAGCACCACATCTACAAGATTGAGTCCAACAATCAAACCAACACCACCAAGTCCACTCCTGAACTGGAAGAGGAGCAGACTCATCCCACATAGCACCAGCAGCTGTGATCCTAAACCTTCTGGACCATCCCTGACACCAAAGCGCTCTCCTGAAGCTGGCTGAGCAGCCAGGTCCTGCTCAGAACCATTCTATCTCAAGTCACAACGTTCCCACCTTACCCACAGTGGTTCCACGCTGGCCAGGAGCTCCAGACTGGCCAGGAGCCCCATGTTGAGCTCTTGGGGCACCTCAGAACTCCTTTAGCAAGGCCCAGGTCTCCACCTGCCTGGTCAGGCAGCATTTGCTGCGCTCTGGCTCCTGCTCAGCTCTCACAGAGGAGACAGCCTGAAAATTCCACCCACCCAACGCCCAGGAGGCCCCTCCAAGCACTTCTCCAAGTCCTGTAGGAGGCCACCAAGTTCCCCTTCAGCTGAACTGAGGTCAGAGCGAGAAGAACCGAATCCAAACGCCCCCACAGCCCTTGGCAGCGCCCCCGGCCCGAGCCCGGGGCTCTGCCGGCGGCCGCCGCCAGCCACGCTGATCCGTTTCCCAGACCGGCCAAAGCTCTGCCTGGAGCCACCCAGGCCTGCAGCCCCCTTGCTGCCCAGATCCTGCTGCTCCTCCGCACCTTCTCCAACCTTTCTCACCACACCAAAGCCCAACAGGCTCGCTCTGAGACCCCAGAACACCAAACACAGCCCCACGAGCCACAAGTGAAGCTCCATCACCTTGCAGCCAGCAGGAGAAACCTTCTCTTGACCCTGGCTGAGCACAGGCAGAGCCTGTGGGACCTCTAGGATGGGTGGAAGGAGGCTCTTCCCACAGAGGAAGCCTTGTCCTACCCAAGGTGGACTTGGTAGTTCCTTTTAGATGCTCCAAGCAATGCCCTCAAGCAACACAACCTCACCAGGTCTCCTCAAAAGCTCTCAGCTGGTGCCTCTGACCTTCTCTACCAGCAGCCCACGCAAAGCCCTTTCAAGGACAACACTGCTTGACCACATCTCCTCCCTTCAATGTCACCAAGAAGCCAACAGAGAAGCAAAATCTACCACCTTCATCTACATATCCCTGTGTGAAAGATGAGAAGGTTGCAGTGGGTCCTACCTCTTCATCTGAGCTGTCTTCTTCATACTCGTTCTGAGCAAGCAGAACATCCTGATCCTTCAGCACTGAGTCGTCCTCCAAGGCTTTGCTCTTCTTGGGAGTCCCTCTGGCCTGAAAGAGAAGACAACAGAGGTCAGAAAAATCCCATCAAGTGAACTTTGGGTCCTCATGGCCAGCCTCGACCTCCCCCGGGGCCCTGAGGCTGCTTCCTCTTGGCCCAATGCTTGGCACAAGAGATCTCAGCCCCACCTGGCTGCAGCCTCCTCTCAGGGGCTTGCAGAGAGCCACAAGGTCTACCCTCAGCCTCCCTTGCTGCAGGCTCCACACCCAGGTCTCTCAGCTGCTCCTCACAAGTTCCCCAGACCCTTCCCCAGCTCCCTTGTCCTCCTCTGGACACCTCCAGCCCCTCAAGGTCCTTCTGGGAGTCAGGGGCCTGAAAGCTGACCCCAGTGCTCCAGAGGTGGCCTCCCCAGTGCCCCCAGCCCAGGGGCACCATCCCTGCCCTGCTCCTGATGCCCACCCTGAGGCCAGGCTTCTTGTGGCCTTCTTGGCCCCCTGGGCACTCTCTGGCTCCTCTCCAGCTGCTGCCACTAACCCCTCAGGAACTTTCCCACCAGGGACTCTCGAGCCCCTCTGCCCCCAGCCTGGAGCCTCCCTGGCCTTGGTGGGACCCGAGGACAGGACCTGGCACTTGGCCTTGGTCAAGCTCATCCCTTTGGCCTCACCCAGCCAGCCTGGACTGGGCCCTCTGGAGAGCTCTCCTGCCCCATGACAACCTTGTGGACTCCACAAGGGAGGTTTAAATGCCTCCTCAGACACAACCTGGGAGCTCAAACCTCTCTGGAGAGGCTCAACCCCCTCTGGAAAAGCTCAGATCCCTCTGTAGACCCCTCAAACACCTCTGGAGAACCTCAGATTCACCTGGAGCACCCTCAAATGCTTCTAGAGAGCCCCCAACCCCCCCCTGCCCACAGCAGCCCCAGGGGCACCAGGAGGAAGGGGTCAAGTGCCTCCTCAGGCAGAAGCTGGGAGCTCAGCCGGGCGCTGACCCGCTGCGTGGGCTCCTTCCCTGGCAAGAGCTCCTCCTGGAGAAGAAGGGGGCAGGAGGAGAAGGGAAGGATAATGAGAAGAAGAAGAGGGGGTGGAGGGAGGACAACCTGGTTCAATCAGGGGGGGTTATGGGAGGATTTGGGGAATGAAATGGGAAAAGCAGCTCTGGCAAGGTCCCCTCCTGGGAGCAGTAAAGTCCACACGGTGTGTGATCACCTTCTGCAGCCGGTGGGGAAGGAGGTGGGAGAGGGGAAGGAGGTGGGACAGGGGGGGGATGGAAAATCCCAAGCCACCAGGGGGATGAGGTTACTCCAAAAACAAAGGGATATTAAAAATTGGGGAAGAAAAGGGGGAAAAAAAGCTTGCAGATAAGTTTTTTTCCAGGTTTTTGGCTCTCTGATGTCGCTGGAGTTGAGTTTCGACCTTTCCCTCATTCCCTCCCCCTTCTCCTCTCCTCTCCTTCCTCCCCCTCCTCCTCCTCCTTCTCCTCTCTCCTGCTGCCACGATGAGGATCCTGCCTCGTAAATCCCCAAGCTGCTGGAGCTACCAGCTGCTGTGTCCTCAGGAAGTGGTATGGAGCTGTTCCAGCACCTCCAGCTGACGCTCAGCGAGCCATGATCTCACCCAAGATCCCCGCCAGGAGATCCAACTCGGCTGGCACGGCTCACGTCCAGACCCCAAAGTCCACGTCCTCCCAAAGCAGGTCTGGGAGGAAAGTGGAGACCCAGGAGCTGCCCAGCTCCTGGAATTTGCTGTGGCAGCTGCCACAAGCCAGGATCTCACCCAGGAGATCCACCTTGGCTGGCAGGTCAGCACACCAGACCCCAGCATGGCCATCAGCAGGTTCGAACCCTTCAGGAACCCATTGGGCCCTGAGCAACCTGCTCTGTGGCACGGCTTGGAGGGACCTTCAAAGGTCACACAGTCCAACCCCTGCACTCAGCAGGGACAGCTCCAACCACAGCAGACTGCTCACAGCCCCAGCCAAGCTGACCTGGGATGGTTCCAGGGCTGGGGCATCTCCCACCTCTCTGGGCAGCCTGGGCCAGGATCTGCACACCCTCCCAGTGCAGGATTTCTTCCTCAGTTCCAGGCTCCATCTCCCTCTTCCAGTTCAAACCCAGCACCCCTGGTCCCACCACAACACCTCCTGATGGAGGTCCCTCCCCAGCTCTCCTGTAGCCCCCTTGAAGTCCTGCAAGGCCACCAGAAGGTCTCCCTGGAGCCATCTCTTCCCCAGACTGAGCAGCCCCAACTCTCTCAGCTTGGTTCCAGCCCTCCCATCATTGCCATGGCCTCCTCTGGCCCCACTCCACCAGGTCCATAGGACTGCAGAGCTGGACTTCAGGTGGGATCTCCCAAGCACAGAGCAGAGGAACAAAATCCACCATCCCTCTATCCTGGTGCCACCTGGCAGGGAGCTCCTGAAGGAGGTGATGACTCCATGATTCACGCTCTCCAGGTGCAATCTGGAGTGGTGGGACTGTGAGCTCCAGGAGAGTGGTGGGACCTGGTGACCTTAAAAGTCTCCTTCAACTTCACCAGCTCTAGGATTCTCTGATCCCTGCAGGAAGGGAAGAGTTAAGTCCCTTCCTTGATGCCTCCTTGATGCCCCCAGGACATTCCCCACTGGGACACCACCAGAACAGCTCTGAAGGATTTTCCTGGATTAGAGAAGGAGAAAATCCAACCTTTTCAACCCCTAAGTTGGAGAGTTGGCCACCAAGATGTTCCCTGGGGCCTGCATGGAGCAGAGCCGGCCAGCGCTGGAGCTGCCAAGGAAGCAGGAGCAGCCTGTGGACCTCTGGAAGTCATTAGGAGGAAATCCAAGCCAGCAAGGACAACCTAATGTTTAGAGAGCCCCACGGAGCTCCAGGAGCTGCTGACAGGCAGCTGGTGGGAGCTGGTGACCTTTCTGGCTCCTGCAGCCCCTCAAGGAGCTGGGACAACACAACTCAGCTCAGCACCTTCCTGCTCCAGCAGGATTCACACCTTCTGGGGAGCCAGCGCGGAGTCACAGCTCACTGCTGCTGACTTCTGGAGGAGAGAGGGCTGGGGAGAGACCTTCATGGGGGAGTGGGGGGGTGAGGCACCAAAGGCTTGGAGCCATGGAATCATGGATGGGTTGGGCTGAAAGAGACCTTTGAGCTGATGGAGTCCAACCACTGACCCAGCACTGCCAGGGCACCCCCAGGCCATGGCCCTCAGCACCACAGCTCCAGGGCTCTGAGACCCCTGCAGGGATGGGGACTCCACCACTGCCCTGGGCAGCCTGGGCCAGTTCTGCACAAGCCTCAAGGGGCAGAAATTCTTCCTCATGCCCAACCTCAACCTTCCCTGGGACAACTTGAGGCTGCTTCCTCTTGGCCCAGTGCTTGGCACAAGAGATCTCTGCCCCATCTGGCTGCAGCCTACCCTCAGGGACTTGCAGGGAGCCACAAGGTCTCCCCTCAGCCTCCTTTGCTCCAGGCTCAGCACCCCCAGGTCCCTCAGCTGCTCCTCACAAGTTCTACAGACCCTTCTTCTTCTTCTTCTCCACACCCTTCCCAGATTACTTGCCCTTTTCTGGACACCTCCAGCCCCTCAAGGTCCTTCCAGGAGTCAGAGGCCCAGAGCTGACCCCACCTCACTGGATAGAACAGAATTACCAGGCTGGAAGAGACCTTTGAGATCACCGAGTCCAACCTATCACCCAACACCATCTGATCAACTAAGCCATGGCACCAAGCACCCCATCCAGGCTCTTCCTAAACACCTCCAGTGATGGTGACTGCACCACCTCCCTGGGCAGCACATTCCAATGGCTAATCACTCTTTCTATGAAGAACTTCTTCCTAACACCCAGCCTAAAAACCTCTCCTGGTGCAGCTTGAGACTGTGTCCTCTAAATCTCCAAGGATCTCCTCCTTGGTCCTCCATTCCAGCTTCCTAAAAGCAGCTTCTTGGAGAGTGCTGCAGATGAGGTGCAGGATGGTGACAGAGACAGGGACTGGGGGACACAGGCACTGCAGATGGGAACAGAGGGGACTGGGGGACACAGGCACTGCAGATGGGAACAGAGGGGGCTGGGGGACACAGGCACTGCAGATGGGAACAGAGGGGGCTGGGGGACACAGGCACTGCAGATGGGAACAGAGGGGGCTGGGGGACACAGGCACTGCAGATGGGAACAGAGGGGGCTGGGGGACACAGGCACTGCAGATGGGAACAGAGGGGGCTGGGGGACACAGGCACTGCAGATGGGAACAGAGGGGACTAGGGGACACAGGCACTGCAGATGGGAACAGAGGGGGCTGGGGGACACAGGCACTGCAGATGGGAACAGAGGGGGCTGGGGGACACAGGCACTGCAGATGGGAACAGAGGGGGCTGGGGGACACAGACATGGAGTCTGGGACACAGGGGTCCCAATCCTTCACCCCACAAACCAGTGTTTCCCAGTACTGCCCCAGTTGAGGCACTGGGCAGAGTAGTGCCAGCCTTACCTGGGTCTGGGGTGACTCGGTGCCACTGGAGCCTTCCTCCTCCTCCTCCTCCTCCTCCTCTGAGCTGTCACTGCCCGAGTCCTCCAGCCCTGAGTAGACACTCTCCTCACTCTCCTCCTCTTCACTGTCCCATGGCTCCTCCTCACTCTTCCCAGGGGGATGCTTCCCAGTGGGACTCAACTGGAAGAGAATCAGGAATGGGGGTGTCAGGATGGTGCTGGCAGTTCACAAAGGGACTGCAGAGCCCTATATAGCCCAGGCTGAATGCCCCAGCACTGGCAGGGCCTTACTAAGACAGAGATGGGTCCCACTGGGAACAGACTAAGCCCCATCACAGCTGCTTTGGGCCACAACAGGACCAGGCTGGAGCCCACTGGGGTGATACAGGGCCCCAGTGGGACCTGACTGGGCCCCATCAGAAGCACCCTGGACCACAAGAGGTCCATACTGGGCCCCACTGGGAACAGACTGGGTCTTTTATGGCCTAGGCTGAAGCCCACAGAACTGCCAAGGCTCTACTGGAACAGAGATGGGCCCCACTGGGACCAGACTGGACCCCCATCTGAACGGGTTTGTACCCCAGAGGGAACAGAACGGGCCCCGACTGGCTCAGGCCGAACCCCACAGCACAGCAGGGCCCCACTGGGACCCGGCTGGGCCCCATCAGAACCTGGTGGGACGCCAATGTGACCGGACTGGGCTGTACTGGGCCTGGCCCGTGCTCTACCAGAACCACTCCAGGCGCCGCGGGGACCAAACTGGAAGCAGACCGGGCCCTGCTGAGGCTCCACCGGAACCGCTCTGGGCCCACTGCTACCAGCCTGGGATCAGAGTGGGCACTACTGGGGCCGACCCAGGCTCTATGGGGACGGCTCCGGGCCGCCAAAGGCCCAAACCAGGACCAAAGTGGGCCGGGGCCAGGCCTCTGCAGGCTCAGCCCAGCCCCCTCTCCCCCCTCTCCCCCCCTCTCCCCTTCACGCGCCGTCTCCATGGCAACGCCGCGCGCCCCACCTGCTCCATGGCTCCGTCCGCGTGCGCCGCCACCGCCGCCACCCACGTGATCCCGGGGCGAGGTCAGGGGTCACAGCAAAGCCCCGCCCCCTCCGGAAGCGGCCTTTCCGCCCGCCCCTCCCGCTCCCTGGCCGCACCCAGACCTCACTACGGGGCAACGGGGACTGTGAGGGGGAGCAGCGTCGGTCCCAGTGGTTTGCGAGGGGTAATCTGGGGAGGGGATCCAGGGGCAACGGTAAGGCACTGCGCATGCCGGAAGGTCGCACGCACAGCCCGCAGCTGCCTCAGCGAGGGCGGATTGGACACTGCGCACGCGCACGACACAGCCCTCACGGCCACGCCTCCCAGCCGACGGGCACATGCGTGTTAGCAACCACCTGGCTGCTACAGGCGCATGCGCACTACCATCGGTGGCGCTACCAGAGGCAAGACGCATGCGGTCAGGGAACGCCCGCACGTAGGCGTGGCCACATAAGCATCGCCCCCAATAGGGAGAAGGAGGCGGGCCCCCGGCCCCCGGAGGGGGCGGGTTCTACGCCTGCGCGCTGCGGCGCCGCGCCTGGGGGGCTTGTCTCGGAGGCGGCCCAAGATGGCGGCGGCCATGCTGGGCCCCGGGGGTTGCAGTGCGCAAGCAGCGGCCCGGCCCCGCCGCGCCGGTCACCGCCGATACTAAGCTCTTCATTACCCGCCCGCCATAAGCCCCAAGTGGTGGCGGTTTCTAGAGGAGGGGAGAGTGGGCACCGGCTTGCCGCGGCCCTGCCCCCGGAGGGGAGGCCTGAGGGCTGAAGCAGCGGCGGCTGCCGTCATGGAGGGGCCTGGAGCGGCGGCGGTGGGCGCTAGTCCCGGGGTAGTAACGTGCCCGCTTTCCTCGCCAAGCTGTGGACCCTGGTGGAGGATCCAGACACCGACTCGCTTATCTGCTGGAGCCCGGTGAGTCCCGCTGAGGGGGACGAGGCTACCGAGGCCTCGGGGCCTGGATGCTCGCTGCCGGTTAGCCGGGCCCTGAGGCCTCGGCCCGGGCTCTTTCCCGATGTGTCACAACAGCACAGCAGGTCTCTGTCACTCTCCAGGCCTCACCGGTCGCTGCTGCCCGCTCCTAATTAAAGGTGTTGCCTCTGTTCCCAGTGTTTATCCCGCCCCTGCGCCTCATTAGCCCAGCGCCGCAGTTCCCCCGAGGGCAATGAGCCATCCCGGGCTCTCGAGGGATAAAAACCAGCGTCCAGAGGCTCCTCTGACAGTTTCCATGGCAAGAGGAGCAAAGCTGCGTTGTTGGAACCCTTGAGCTCTGTCCCTGCTGTGGTTGTGCAGTGCTGGACTGTGTTGTTCAGCTCTCCCTGTCTCGTCGATTCCAGTCGATCTGAGGGGCTAATGGTTGTTTAGAGGACCATAAAACCCAGAGCCAAATGCCCCAAGCTGCCTGTTGAAGGTGGGGAAATCTCCTGTGCTTCCCTGGAATCACAAGAAGATTTTGTGCTGCTTTGTTCTTCACCTGGCAAAGAGCTGGGTCGAAATCACTCCCTGGGAGGCCTCGATTGTTGCTTTCACCTCAGTAAAGCCTGGGTAGAGCCTTGGACATGGTGTCCCACAGCATCCTCCTGGAGAAACTCCTGCCTTGGGTAGCTGGGGAGATGCTCTGGGTTAAAATCTGGCCCAAAGAGAGAGGGGGAACAGAATAAAGTGCCAGTTGGAGGCTGGGCACAACTGGTGTCCTCTGGGCTCAGCACTGGGGACAGCTCTCTTTAATGTCTTTGTCCATGATCTGGATGAGGGTGTGGAGGCACCTTCAGGAAGTTTGGAAGTGACAGCAGGCTGAGGGGCAGTGTAGACCTGCTGCAGGAATTGGAGGCTCTCCAGAGGGGTTTTAGACTCTCCTGAGGGACCTGGCCAGGCTGGCTGGGTGAGGCCAATGGGATGAGCTGGACCAAAGCCAAGTGCCAGGCCCAGTCCCTGGGTCCCACCAAGGCCAGGAAGGCTCCAGGCTGGGGGCAGAGGGGCTGGAAAGTGCCTGGTGGGAAAGGCCCTGGGAGGCTGGTGGCAGCAGCTGGAGAGGAGCCAGAGAGTGCCCAGGGGGCCAAGAAGGCCACCAGCAGCCTGGCCTGGAGCAGCCCCAGGCTGGGCAGCAGGAGCAGGGCAGGGATGGTGCCTCTGGGCTGGGGAGGCCACCCCTGGAGTGCTGGGCTCAGCTTTGAGGCCCTGGCAGGGGAGCTGGGGAAGGGTCTGGAGAAGGAGGAGAGGGGGTTGGAGAACTTGTGAGGAGCAGCTGAGGGAGCTGGGGGTGTGGAGCCTGCAGCAAAGGAGGCTGAGGGGAGACCTTGTGGCTCTCTGCAAGTCCCTGAGAGGAGGCTGCAGCCAGGGGGCTGAGATGTGTTGAGCCAAGGGGAAGCAGCCTCAAGTTGGGTCCCTTGCTCCTAACCTCAACCCCTGAGGGTATGTCAGTAGCACCCCAAGGTAGCCAGGCTTGATTAGCAGAAGTATTTGGATCTTCTCTGGCTCCTGGAGCAGAAAAAGGCGTTGGCTGCTGGGTGGTGACTTGCAGAGTGAGGGCTAGGTGCTGTCATCTCCACGGCCAGAGAGATAAGCAGGGGGGAAGCTACAGCTGAGCAGCCACCACCAGAGCTTCAGGAACATATTCCCAGCTCCTGCTTTCATTTTGGGCCTCATCAGCCTTCTGCTTTCATCATCTCCAACTCCTCTGAGCTCCACAGCCCCTCTGAGCTCCTGGAGTCCAAGCAGTGACCCAGCACTGCCAGGGCACCCCCAAACCACGGCCCTCAGCACCACAGCTTGGAAACCCCTGCAGGGATGGGGACTCCACCACTGCCCTGGGCAGCCTGGGCCAGGCCTGCACAAGCCTCAAGGGGCAGAAACTGTTCCTTATGCCCAACCTCAATCTCCCCTGGGGCAACCTGAGGCTGCTTCCTCTTGTCCCAGCCCTTGGCACAAGAGATCTCAGCCCCACCTGGCTGCAGCCTCCTCTCAGGGGCTTGCAGAGAGCCACAAGGTCTCCTCTCAGCCTCCTTTGCTGCAGGCTCCACACCCCCAGCTCCCTCAGCTGCTCCTCACAAGTTCTACAGACCCCTCCCCAGCTTCCTTGTTGTCCTCTGGACACCTCCAGCCCCTTAAGGTCCTTCTTGGAGTCAGGGGCCCAAAGCTGAGCCCAGCACTCAAGGTGAGCGCACTGAGTTGCAAAGCCACTACGTTTGACCAACAAGACCTCCATCCCATGCTGCTCCTCAGCAGAGGATGATGAGTGTGGTGCTGTCTCCATGCAGTCATGTTCCAGGCTCTGTTGATGCTGCTGGACAGTGGGAGGGGAGCAGAATCCACAGCAGCTCAGGCTCTCTGCACAGCCAGAGGTCATCTCTCAGGAGGTTACTGCTGAGGTCCTCACCACCACGTGGGAAGTTCCTCTCTGCTCAAGTCACCTGCAGGGTGTACCAAGAGGCTGCAGAGGCCTGGTGGCTTCACTCTTGATGTGCAGGAGGCACCATTGCCCTTCCTCCTCTGCCTAGGGTGCCCTCAAGGCAAAGTGCTCAGGCTGCTGAGGTGTTGTGTGGACAGCCTGCAACAGAAGTCAATTCCTGTGATTCTCTGATTTCTTGGTCCCTTCTTCCAAGGAACAAGCATTGGGCCAAGAGGAATTTGGCTCAGGTTGCCCCAGGGGAGGTTGAGGTTGGCCATGAGGACAATTTCTGCCCCTTGAGGCTTGTGCAGGCCTGGCCCAGGCTGCCCAGGGCAGTGTTGGAGTCCCCATCCCTGGAGGGGTTTCCAAGCTGTGGTGCTGAGGGCCATGGTTTGGGGGTGCCCTGGCAGTGCTGGGCCACTGCTCGGCCTGCAGGAGCTCAGAGGGCTTCTCCAGCCCTCATGGTTCTCTGGTTCTGTTCCACGACTCAGTAACCGGCAGGCGGGCTGTGTTCTCCTGGGCGAGGAGGAGGCGTTTAGCTCCTGTGCTCCCAAATGGAGCCGTGGGCAGTTACCCTGGAGCTGGAGGATGTCGTGGAGGTCCTTCTGGGAGCTTGCCCTGCTCGGGGGCTGCAGCTTCACCCCGAGCCCACAGCCCCGTCCCTCGCTGCCGCCGAGGCTCTGCGGGAGGCGGGGGCCGCCGGCTTCCCCCTCGGCGCCCTGGCGCTTCCCCTCGGGAGGCCAAGAGGGAGGCGGTTTCTCTGCGTCACCCGGGGGGGTGGCTGATGGTCTCCTGTTGTGTTGTTCTTTGCCAGAGTGGAAGCAGCTTCCATGTCTTTGACCAAGGGCAGTTTGCCAAGGAGGTTCTTCCCAAGTACTTCAAGCACAGCAACATGGCCAGCTTCGTGCGGCAGCTCAACATGTGTGAGTATCTCCCGGGCACCTCGGGCAGCAGCCTCCACAGCTGCTCCTCAGCTCAGCTTCCCCTCTCATGCTCACACTCGCTGTGGGGCAGGTGGCTCTCGGCTGGGGCCATCTGGCAGCCTGGCAAGGCCTGGCTTCTGCACAGCACGTGGTGGGGTGAAGCTCAGCCGAAGGGAGCAGCACCGTCCAAGCCTGAAAGCTTCTGCTGGATGGCTTCAGGCTCTTGGGCTTCTCTCAGCCCAGCTGGGAGAGGCCAGTGGGATGAGGCTGACCAAGGCCAAGTGCTGGGTCCTGCCCTTGGGTCCCACCGAGGCCTGGCCTGGAGCAGCCCCAGGCTGGGCAGCAGGAGCAGGGCAGGGATGGTGCCCCTGGACTGGGGCACTGGGGAGGCCACCCCTGGAGTGCTGGGCTCAGCTTTGAGCCTCTGACTTCAAGAAGGACCTTGAGAGGCTGGAGGTGTCCAGAGGAGGGCAAGAAGGCTGGGGAGGGGTCTGGAGAAGAGGGAGGAGGGTCTGGAGAACTTGTGAGGAGCAGCTGAGAGGCCTGGGGGTGCTGAGCCTGGAGCAAAGGAGGCTGAGGGGAGACCTTGTGGCTCTCTGCAAGTCCCTGAGAGGAGGCTGGAGTCAGGTGGGGCTGAGATCTCTTGTACCAAGAGAAAGTGGCCTCAGGTTGCCCCAGAGGAGGTTGAGGTTGGCCATGAAGAAGATATTTCTGCCCCTTGAGGCTTGTGCAGGCCTGGCCCAGGCTGCCCAGGGCAGTGGTGGAGTCCCCATCCCTGGAGGGGTTTCCAAGCCGTGGAGCTGTGGTGCTGAGGGCCATGGTTTGGGGGTGCCCTGGCAGTGCTGGGTCACTGGTTGGGCTCCAGGAGCTTGAAGGCTTCTTCCCATCCCATCCCATCCCATCCCATCCCATCCCATCCCATCCCATCCCATCCCATCCCATCCCATCCCATCCTTCTCTCTTTCCCCTCAGTCTCCTGATCTTTTCACCCTCTCCCTTTGACCTTTCTCTGCCTCCATCCCTGAGGTTTCTCTGCCTGTCCACCTCTCCCAGTGTCTCCCCCTCTCCCCCTGCGCTGCTGGTGGTGCTGGCAGGCTGCCTGCCGGTGGGATCACTCCCTGCTTGCAGCCAGCTCGGGGCTCAGGGCTGGGGATTATCCCTCAGACGTTGCTTCACGGCGTCTGCTCCGCTTCCTGCCGCGCTTCCTGCGATAGGCAGCGGCAGAAAGGCCTCTTTCAGCCCCAGCCCCACAGCTCCAGCTGGGATTAAGGCTCCAGATGTGGCTGTCAAGAGCCATTCCCACCTAGGTGTCCTTGGCTCCCACCACCCCTGCCCTGGGGCACCCTCAGCGCTGCAGGGCCTTCTCCTGCTGGAGGAGAGGACCTCGAGCTCCCCCCAGCTCAGCCTGCCTGATGTCACCACCAGGAGGTGACCTTTCTCCAGGAAGCTTCTGGGGGGTTCACACCCCAGCTGTGGCCCCCCCCCCCAACCCCATGTCATCCCAGCTCAGCTCCCAGCCCTTTGATCTGCTCCCAGGGGCTTCCACTGGGGCTTGAGGGCATCTGAAAGCTTTGGAGCAGAGCTTCTGCATGCCCTGGGCTGTCCCATGTCCCTCCTGGTGTCCCCCCCTCCTTTTTCCTTCCTGGTGCCCCCTCCTTTTTCCTTCCTGGTGTCCCCCCTCCTCCTTTTTCCTTCCTGGTGTCCCCCGCCTCCTTTTTCCTTCCTGGTGTCTCCCTGTCCCTCCTCTCCCCCCATATGCCTCCTGCTGTGGTGTCCCTCCCCATCCCTCCTGGTGTCCCCCAGCTTTCCCTCCTGATGTCCCCATCCCTCCACCACCATCACTCCTGACTGCCCCCGTCCCTCCTTGGTCTCCCTTTCCCTCCTGGTTCCCCCCCACACTCCATCCTTCTTTCTCTCCTGTCCTTCCTTGTCCCCCCACTTTCCCTTTTCCCCCTTCCCTTGCCTTCTTTTCCCCCTGGTGGCTGGAGAAGCCTCTTCCAGCAGCCCTTGCAGAGAGGCCACCCCGAGGCTTCAGAGGAGCAGGTCCTGGTCCCACAGCTCACGTGTGGGGCGAGGTCTGGCAGCAGGGCAGCAGTGCTGGGGCAGAGGAAGGTCGCTGGTGGAGGCTTCTCCCCTCTGCAGCTGAGCTTCAGGCTCTGAGCCCTTCCCCACTGGCCTCTCCCTCGCAGATGGCTTCCGGAAGGTGGTGCACATCGAGCAGGGCGGCCTGGTCAAGCCCGAGAAGGACGACACAGAATTCCAGCACCCCTACTTCATCCGGGGCCAGGAGCACCTCCTGGAGAGCATCAAGAGGAAAGTCACCAGCGTGAGTCCTGGGGGGGGGGGCGCCTCCTGCTGGGGGGGGGCGGCTCCTGCTGGGGGGCGGCTCCTGCTGGGGGGGCGGCTCCTGCTGGGGGGGGCGGCTCCTGCTGGGGGGGGGGCGGCTCCTGCTGGGGGGCGGCTCCTGCTGGGGGGCGGCTCCTGCTGGGGGGCAGATGGCTAAGCTCAGAACCCCCGCACTGCCGGAAGGGGCGAGGCTGACTGCCGGCTCCTGCTCGTTGTCTCCTGCTGGCAGCCCTTCTGCCTTCCCATCCAGGCAGGAGCTGTGGTGCCACCCTGCTCACTGGGTCCTTGGGGCCGCTTCCTTTAGGTCAGCACCCCCTCTGTGCAGTGTTAGGGTGGCCAGGACACTGCTTGAGACTTCTCCAGCACCAGCAGAAGGAACCAGCCAAGGCTTTTAGGCTGGATGTCAGGAAAAAGTTCTTCACAGACAGAGAGCTTGGCCACTGGAATGTGCTGCCCAGGGAGGTGGTGGAGTCACCATCCCTGGAGGTGCTTAGGGAGAGCCTGGATGGGGTGCTCGGTGCCATGGGTTAGTTGATCAGATGGTGTTGGGTGATGGGTTGGACTTGGTGATCTCGAAGGTCTTTTCTAACCTGGTTAGTTCTATTCTCTTCTTTAATAAGGCTCTGGCCTTGCAAACCAAACCACTTCTGAGTCCAGCAGGGGGATCTGCTGTGGTTCTCTGCAGAAGTGGCTTCTGCTTGAATTTAGCTCCATGGGTGGAGAGATCTGCTCTGGAGACACACAAGAGCAGTTGGACCTTGTAGGAGGTTGGAGCCAGGTGGGGTTGGTCTCCTCTTCCAAGGAAGAAGTGAGAGATCAAGAGGAGCTGGCCTCACATTTGGGCCCCTGACTCCTAGAAGGACCTTGAGGGGCTGGAGGTGTCCAGAGAAGGAAAGAGCTGGGAAAGGGGTCTGGAGAACTTGTGAGGAGCAGCTGAGGGACCTGGAGCAAAGGAGGCTGAGGTGAGACCTTCTGGCTCTCTGCAAGTTCCTGAGAGGAGGTTGAGTTGAGGATTTGTTCTTCCAGAGGAACTGACCTCAGGTTTCCCCAGGGGAGGCTCAGGTTGGCCATGAGGAGCAAGTTCTGCCCCGTGAGCCTTGTGCAGGGCTGGCCCAGGCTGCCCAGGGCAGTGGTGGAGTCTCTCAGGTTCCTCAGGCTGCCATCAAGTTTGACCTGGAAGGTCTCCAGAAGTGGAGCCTCCACCCCCTCTCTGGGCAACCTGTTCCTGTGCTCCACCCCCACCCCTGGAGGGGTTTCCAGGCTGTGGAGCTGAGGGCTGTGGTTTGGTGGTGCCCTGGCAGTGCTGGGTCACTGCTTGGCCTCCATCAGCCTGAGGGTCTCTTCCAGCTCAACCCATTCCATGATTCTGTATCAAGAGGATTTTGCTCCATGGTCCTTCTGAAGTGTTGCAGAAGCAAACAGTTCCTTGCAGGGTTTCACTTCCCCCTGAGCACTTCACTTCTGAGCCCAAAAGGTCCGTTCGGAGGCTGTGACCCGAATGGGTGTTCTCCAGACAGAACAGTGTCTCGGGCAGCTCTCCGGAGGTGCCACTCTGGCATGTGCCCACAGCAGCTGCCCCAGGGAGGGGCCAGGAAGGGTCTGAAGCTTGGAGGAGGAAGGCAGCATCCCCAGGCTCTCCCTTTATGCTCTGCAGGTGTCCAACATAAAGAATGAGGACATCAAGGTCCGGCAGGACAACGTCACCAAGCTGCTGACTGACATCCAGGTGATGAAGGGCAAGCAGGAGAGCATGGACTCCAAGCTGGTCGCCATGAAGCAGTATGTGTGGGCAGGGGGGCACCTGCAGGGGGCTTTGCCCACTACATCCCTTCCATCACCACCTTGCCTTTAGGTCCTCCTTTGGGAGAAGGTTGGTTGCCTCTCTGGGCAGCCTGCTCCAGGCCTCAGAAGCCTCAAGCCAAGAGGCTGCTCCTGAGGGAACCTCCTGGCTTCCAGCTTGTGCCTGCTGCCCCTTGGCCTGTCCCTGGCCACCACTGGCAAGAGTCTGGCCCCAGCCTCTTGCTCCCCACCCTGCAGATGCTGAGAAGCTCTCCTCTGAGTCTTCTCCTGTCCAGGCTCAGCAGCCCCAGGTCCCTCCCTCTTCCCTCCTCAGAGTCTTCTCAGCAGCTTCCCAGGCTCCAGTGGCCTCTGTCCAGTAGTTGCCAGTCTGTGAAGTGGGGAGCCCAGCCCTGGCCCCAGCTGTGCAGCTGTGTCCTGAGCAGGGCAGAGCAGAGGGGCAGGAGAACCTCCCTTGTCCTGCTGGCCACACTCTGCTGACTGTCCCCAGGGGACCCTTGGCCCCAGGGTTCTCCTTTCCACCTCTGTGGCAGCTGCAGCGCTGTGAAATGTTTGGGGTGAGGTGCCTGGGCTCCATCTCCTGGCTGAAGGACCAGGAGCCTTTACCAACACGTTGAGAAGAATGAGAAGGTCTCTGGGCTGGGTTCCTGCCCCTCCATTGGCTGCCTGACATGCAAACGTTAGCCCAAATTAGCATAAATTAGCGTAATTGGCTTTCTTCATCACAAGTGCTCTGGAGACCACTAGGTGGAGTCCCTGCAGCAGCTCTTGGAGCCCTGTCTATGCAGACAAGCTTCTCCCCCAGCGGGACACTTCCAGACCAGTGCTGTGGGCTTCTTGGATGCTCCTGTGAGGAATTCTAGGAGCTCAGAGTGTGGTGGAACAGCTCCACAGCAGCTCTTGATCTCCAGGGTGGTGCCTGGAAATGGTTCAGTCCCAACTGAGCCCCCAAAAGCCAGCTGTCCAGCAGCTTCCAGACTGCAGCTGGGCTCTGATCTCTACCCCAGGAGCTGCTCCTATGGCCTGAAAACATTCAGTAAAAGGAACTGGGGGGACTGGTGAGTGGAGCAGGTTCAGGGGCAGGTTGATGGCACCACCAAGACCCACTCTGACCTGAGGCATATGCTGTGGGTTGGAACATCCAACTGCAACCTCTCCATGGCATGATGAACTCTGCTGAGTTTGCTCCATCCTTCCTGGCTGCTTCCCCACCCTTCACCAGGGCAGGGATGGTCCTGCTGCACTGGGGCAGCCAGCCCTGGAGTGCTGGGCTCCTAACTCCAAGAAGGACCTTAAGGGGCTGGAGGTGTCCAGAGAAGGGCAAGAGAGCTGGGGAAGGGTCTGGAGAACTTGAGAGGAGCAGCTGAGGGAGCTGGGGGTGTGGAGCCTGCAGCAAAGGAGGCTGAGGGGAGACCTTGTGGCTCTCTGCAAGCCCCTGAGAGGAGGCTGCAGCCAGGTGGGGCTGAGATCTCTTGTGCCAAGAGGAAGCAGCCTCAGGTTGCCCCAGGGGATGTTGAGGTTGGGCATGAGGAAGAATTTCTGCCCCTCGAGGCTTGAGCAGGCCTGGCCCAGGCTGCCCAGGGTGGTGGTGGAGTCCCCATCCCTGCAGGGGTTTCCAAGCCGTGGTGCTGAGGGCCGTGGTTTGGTGGTCCCTGGCAGTGCTGGGTCCAAGAATGGATTTGATCCTCATGGCCAACCTCAGCCTCCCCTGGGGCAACCTGAGGCTGCTTCCTCTTGGCACAAGAGCTCCCAGCCCCACCTGGCTGCAGCCTCCTCTCAGGGCCTTGCAGAGAGCCAAAGGTCTCTCCTCAGCCTCCTCTGCTCCAGGCTCAGCACCCCAAGCCCTGCAGCTGTTCTTCACAAGTTCTCCAGACCCTTCTCCTTCTCTGGAGCTTTCCCCAGCCTTGCTGCCCTCCTCTGGACCCCTGCCCCCACCCTGGGCAGCCTCTCCCAGGGCTCCATCACACTCATTCAAGGATTTTCTCCTCGTGGCAGAGGCAGGTTCTGTGCTCTCTGGTGGCTTCCATGCATCCCCACTTCCAAGTGTGCTCTTCATCCCTCTGCTTGCTGGCTGGGTTGTTGGTGACCCCTGGCTCCTGCAGCCTTGCTCCCAGCCTGTGGTCCATGCTTTTATGACCTCTAAATTGGACAGCTGCTCCGTGGTGTTTTATGGCCTCACTGTGCAGATGTTGCTCAGCTCCAGCTGTTCAGAGCTGGGAGCCAAAACACTTCAGCCATGGCCTCCACGTGTTGGGCTGGTCCTGAGGGACCTTCCCTGGCTCTCAGTCAAACATCAGCTTGATCTTAACAGGCCTTTGATGGCTCCTAATGCTGAGCACGAGGTGGGATCTTCTGGTTTATCTGCACTGCTGTGGTTTACGAGCTCACTCCCTGCCTGAGAACATCTGAAGGCTCTTTTATTGCTCCTTCCCAACCTTCAGAGCTGTGGAGGACGTGGGCCTGGGGGCCCTGAGTGAAATCTGAAGCTCATTACCAGCATCTTCTGAGGTGCTGATGGGGAAAGAACTCGACCCAGCTGGTGTCTCCCAGCCCTGCTTGGTAGGACAAGCCCCAGCTCCATGGCTCAGCATTTCCACTCAGGCACTGGATGGTTGCAGTTGGAAACAAGCTTGAAGGTCATGGAGTCCAACCAGCAATGCAACACCACTAGGGCCTGGTGTGGCACCACCACAGCAGGCTGCTCACAGCCCCAGCCAGGCTGACCTGGGATGGTTCCAGGGCTGGGGCATCTCCCACCTCTCTGGGCAGCCTGGGCCAGGCTCTGCACACTCTTCCAGTGCAGGATTTCTCTCTCAGCTCCAGGCTCCATCTCTCTCTTCCAGTTCAACCCCAGCACCCCTGGTCCCACCATAATACCTCCTGATGAAGGTCCCTCCCCAGCATTCCTGGAGCCCCCTGAAGTCCTGCAAGATTACCATGGGTCTCCCTGGAGCCTTCTCTTTTCCAGGCTGAATGACCCTAATTCTTTCTCCCTCTGCCTTTTGTGGAGAGAACAGAACTGGAAGATCAGGACCTTTGATTCACCACCTCCCTGCGTGGTGGGGTGTGCAGGGAGCTCTGGAGCTCACCCAGGGCAGCCCCCTGCTCCAGCAGGGGCACCCACAGCAGGTGCCCAGGATCCCAAGGCCCAGCTGGCTTTGGAAGCTCTCCACACAAGGAGACTCCACAACCTCTCTGGGCAGCCTGCTCCAGGCCTCAGAACCCTCAAGCCAAGAGGCTGCTCCTGAGGGAACCTCCTGGCTTCCAGCTTGTGCCTGCTGCCCCTTGGCCTGTCCCTGGCCACCACTGGCAAGAGTCTGGCCCCAGCCTCTTGTCCCCCACCCTCTGGAGATGCCATCAAAGGCTGGTGCTCAGCTTCTGGTGTGCTGGGGGTTATCACTGGTATCATTGTTCTCCCTTCTCCGTGCTGACCTTTGACTTCCTGATGGCTGAGCAGTGAGGAGGCTGGGAGGTGGTTGTCCCTTAATGATCAAAGGCTTTTCTCATCATCTGAAGTCCTCCAACCTCATGGTCATTTCAGAAGCTCATTTAGGGCTTTTGGTTGCTCAAGTGAGCAGCTTAATGACCTGGTGTTGGGTTCCTCCATCTTCAGATGGTGACTTTGGAGCCTCCAGGAGGGAAGAAGCTCCTTTGTCTGGTGTGGTTGCCCTACCAAAGGTGAAGCCCATGTCCAGTGGTGGTGTTCAAGCACATGGAACATTTGGAACTGGGAACAGGCGCTTTGGGAGGACCACTGAAGGTCTCCAGGTTTAGAAGGATCTACAAAAGAAATGAAGATGCTTTTGGAGAGGTGCAAAGAGCACTGAAGGTCCTGTACTTGCTTGGACTACAGTCAGCTTGGTCCTCTATGAAAGGAAGACAAGGTTCTTCTCAGGGTCAAGGAGGAGGAAGAGGCCTCAAGTTGCTCCAGAAGAAGTTTAGGTTGGATGTGAGGGGCAAAGGAGGCTGAGGGGGAGACCTTGTGGCTCTCTGCAAGCCCCTGAGAGGAGGCTGCAGCCAGGGGGACTGAGATCTCTTGTGCCAAGCATTGGGCCAAGAGGAAGTGGCCTCAGGTTTTCCCAGGGGAGGTTGAGGTTGGGCATGAGGAAGAATTTCTGCCCCTTGAGGCTTGTGCAGGCCTGGCCCAGGCTGCCCAGGGCAGTGTCGGAGTCCCCATCCCTGCAGGGGTATCCAAGCCATGGAGCTGTGGTGTTGAGGGCCGTGGTTTGGTGGTGCCCTGGCAGTGCTGGGTCACTGGTTGGACTCCAGGAGCTTGGAGGCCCTTTCATCACTCCATGATTAAGAGCAAAGGAGCAGAGTTAGGTTTTCCCACCCTCATGGAGAAAAGCTTTGAGACCTCCTTTAGCCATTGCATGTGGAGCCATGGCCATGACCTTCACACAGTTCTGTCCTCACCATAGCTCTTCATGACTGCTGATGGACCTCCTGCTCCAGCCACTCTGCAGTGAGCAGACCCTGGGGGTAGGGGGAGGACAATGAAATGGTTGGAAGGGGCTGGGTTAGAGTCAGAATAGCTCAGGAAGATGGAATGTTGGTGACCTGCTGACCAAACTAAGCTACCAAAAGGGGATTGATTGGCTTCTGCTGGCTGCTTCTTACCATGGTGAGCTGGGAGGAGACAAAATGGGGCATGATGATACTCAGGGCCTGGGGCAGCTCCTCTGTCAGGCCAGGCTGAGTGAGTTGGGGTTGTTCAGCCTGAAGAAGAGAAGGCTCCAGGAGACCTTCTGGTGGCCTTGCAGGACTTCAGGGGGCTACAGGAGAGCTGGGGAGGGACCTTCAGCAGGAGATGTTATGGTGGGACCAGGGGTGCTGGGGTTGAACTGGAAGAGGGAGATGGAGCCTGGAGCTGAGGAAGAAATTCTGCACTGGGAGGCTGTGGAGAGCCTGGCCCAGGCTGCCCTGAGAGGTGGGAGATGCCCCAGCCCTGGAACCACCCCAGGTCAGCTTGGCTGGGGCTGTGAGCAGCCTGCTGTGGTTGGAGATGTCCCTGCTGAGTGCAGGGGTTGGACTGGAGGAGCTTTGAAGGTCCCTTCAGCCCAAGCCAGTCCATGATTCCATGGCTCTGTGACAGGAGCCAGGCAATCCTGTCATGCTGGAGCAATCTCCTGCCCCCAGCTCTGGGGCTCTGGGGCTTCCTGAGGTCCAGGTGATGCCCTGGTCCATGATGTTCCTCTCTCCATTTGTTCTCCTTTGTGTGTCCCATGGCTCCAGGGCTGGCAGCAGAGCCTGCATCCTAATGAGGTGGTGTCTGGAGAAGCCTCTCCCTTTGTTTGGCCCAAATCTGCCAGCTGCTGACTTCAGTGGGGGGGACATTTGCTGCCTGTTTCTCCCTGGCTTTGTCTGGTGGCTGCCATGGGGTTGGGGTTTCCCAGCCCCCCTCCTCATTTCTCATGTCACCATCATGTCCTCTCGGCTGGGGGTTGCTCTGTCTGCTGCTTCATCTTGTCCTCTGCCCCAGTCTGCTCATTTTTATGGCCACGACCCCCCCCCATCTCCTGCCTTTCTGCTCTGCTGGAGACCAGCCACGGGTGGTGAACATCCACAGCCCCACTGATGGGGTTCAGGGCTGTCTGAAAGGCTGAAGCCACCCATGAGTTGTTCTGCTGAGGCTTCAGCTCAGCCCAGAACAGGGGGCAGGGTCCTGAAAGGTTAAAACCACACCAAAAGAGGCTTCAGGATCGCCCTCAAAGGCTAAGACCATCCTTGTGTCGTTCTGATGAGCCTTCAGAGCACCCCAAAATGGGGTTCAGGCTTGCTCCGAAGGCTAAAATCACCCCAAGGCAGGGTCTAAAGTTGCCCCAAGTGCTTAAGCCACTCTTGGGCTGTTCTGGGGAGCCCTTAAGCCACCCCAACATGGATTTCAAGGTTCCTCCAGAGGCTGAAACCATCCTTGGATTGTTCTGGTGAGGCTTTGAACCTTCTGCTGACAGGGTTCAGGGTTCTCCAAGAGTGAAACCACCCTCATGTCGTTCTGTAGAGGCTTTACCCCTCAGTTTAGGAAGGATGTTGTCTTGCTGAAGCGTGTCCAGAGAAGGGCAACGAAGTTGGTGAGGGGCTTGGAACACAAGCCCTATGAGGAAAGGCTGAGGGAGCTGGGGTTGCTTAGCCTGGAGAAGAGGAGACTGAGGGGTGACCTTATTGCTCTCTACAACTACCTGAAGGGAGGTTGTAGACAGGCAGAGGTTGGTCTCTTCTCCCAGGCAGCCAGCACCAGAACAAGAGGACACAGTCTCAGGCTGCGCCAGGGCAGGTTTAGGCTGGAGGTTAGGAGGAAGTTCTACACGGAGAGAGTGATTGCCCATTGGAATGGGCTGCCCGTGGAGGTGGTGGAGTCACCATCATTGGAGGTGTTCAGGAGGAGACTTGATGGAGTGCTTGGTGCCATGGTCTAGTTGTTTAGGTGGGTTGGATTGGTTGATGGGTTGGACGCGACGATCTTGACGGTCTCTTTCAACCTGGTGTATTGTATTGTACTGTATTGTATTGTAAGCCTTCTCCTGCCTCCTCTCCCCTCTTGCCTCCTCTCCCCTCCCTCCCCAAACCCTTCTCTGGAGCCGCCGGCCCGCCTGCCCGGCTCGGGGCTGGTCCCATCTGCAGAGGCCAGGCTGGTGCGGGCGGCTGTCCGTTGGGAGCAGCGGCGAGGAGCAGCAGGTGCTGAGCGGGGCCCTTGCTGCCACCCCATGAAATATTGCCGGGCGCAGAGGCTCGGGCAGCTCCCTTCGCGCCTGCTGTCGGCGAGCGCCGCGGACCGGCCCCGGGAAGCTCTTCGGCGGCCCTTTAATTGGCTCATCGAGCAGCCCGGGAGGTAGCGAGGGGGGGTTGGCCGCGCTCCGAGCGGCGGCGCCCTTGGGGGAGCCGGGCTCCAGCTGTTCCCGCCCCGCCGCCTAATGAGCGGCTCCCCTGCCGCCTCCCTCCCGCGCCCGCGATCCATCACCGCCTCCCGCGGGGGCTCAGGTGTGCGCCGGCCCCGGACCCTCCCCCGGGCCCTGGCGGCTGCGGCTCTGCCCCTCGCTCGGCCCGGGGCCCTCTGCCGGAGCCGCCATCAGCTGCCGCCCGCCCGGGCGATCCCGGATAATTTACGGCCCCTGCCCGGCTCCGCGGCCGCCGGCGCCGCCGAGCGCGAAATTGGGCAGCTGCGGCCCGGCCCGGCCCGGGCACCGCGGCGGCGGCAGCTGGGGACACGGGCACGGCCCCGGCCCTCCCCGCTGCAGCTGCGGACCTCCGCGCTCCGAGACTTCCCCGGCGTCCCCGGGCCGGGCCCCTCCGCGACGTCCCAGAGTTGATCTCTTTGGAACACCCCGAGTCTGTTGCATTTGCCTTGGGGACACCCCGAGTTTGATGCCCTTCAGGACACTCTGAGTTCGTTGCATTTGCCTTGGGGGCACCCCGAGTTTGATGCCTTTCAGGACACTCTGAGTTCGGTGCATCTGGGGGCACCCTGAGTTTGATGCCCTTCAGGACACTCTGAGTTCGGTGCATCTGGGGGCACCCTGAGTTTGATGCCCTTCAGGACACTCTGAGTTTGGTGCATCTGGGGCACCCCGAGTTTGATGCCTTTCAGGACACTCTGAGTTTGGTGCATCTGGGGACACCCCGAGTTTGATGCCCTTCAGGACACTCTGAGTTTGGTGCATCTGGGGGCACCCCGAGTTTGATGCCTTTCAGGACACTGAGTTTGGTGCATCTGGGGGCACCCCGAGTTTGATGCCTTTCAGGACACTCTGAGTTTGGTGCATCTGGGGGCACCCCGAGTTTGATGCCTTTTAGGACACTGAGTTTGGTGCATCTGGGGGCACCCCGAGTTTGATGCCTTTTAGGACACTCTGAGTTTGGTGCATCTGGGGGCACCCCGAGTTTGATGCCCTTCAGGACACTCTGAGTTTGGTGCATCTGGGGGCACCCCCAGTTTGATGCCCTTCAGGACACTCTGAGTTCGGTGCATCTGGGGGCACCCCGAGTTTGATCCCCTTCAGGACACTCTGAGTTCATTGCATTTGCCTTGGGGGCACCCCGAGTTTGATGCCTTTCAGGACACTCTGAGTTCGGTGCATCTGGGGGCACCCTGAGTTTGATGCCCTTCAGGACACTCTGAGTTCGTTGCATTTGCCTTGGGGGCACCCCGAGTTTGATGCCCTTCAGGACACTCTGAGTTCGTTGCATTTGCCTTGGGGGCACGCCGAGTTTGATGCCTTTCAGGACACTCTGAGTTTGGTGCATCTGGGGACACCCCGAGTTTGATGCCCTTCAGGACACTCTGAGTTTGGTGCATCTGGGGGCACCCCGAGTTTGATGCCTTTCAGGACACTCTGAGTTCGTTGCATTTGCCTTGGGGGCACCCCGAGTTTGATGCCTTTTAGGACACTGAGTTTGGTGCATCTGGGGGCACCCCGAGTTTGATGCCTTTTAGGACACTCTGAGTTTGGTGCATCTGGGGGCACCCCGAGTTTGATGCCCTTCAGGACACTCTGAGTTTGGTGCATCTGGGGGCACCCCGAGTTTGATGCCCTTCAGGACACTCTGAGTTCGGTGCATCTGGGGGCACCCCGAGTTTGATCCCCTTCAGGACACTCTGAGTTCATTGCATTTGCCTTGGGGGCACCCCGAGTTTGATGCCTTTCAGGACACTCTGAGTTCGGTGCATCTGGGGGCACCCTGAGTTTGATGCCCTTCAGGACACTCTGAGTTCGTTGCATTTGCCTTGGGGGCACCCCGAGTTTGATGCCCTTCAGGACACTCTGAGTTCGTTGCATTTGCCTTGGGGGCACGCCGAGTTTGATGCCTTTCAGGACACTCTGAGTTTGGTGCATCTGGGGACACCCCGAGTTTGATGCCCTTCAGGACACTCTGAGTTTGGTGCATCTGGGGACACCCCGAGTTTGATGCCCTTCAGGACACTCTGAGTTTGGTGCATCTGGGGGCACCCCGAGTTTGATGCCCTTCAGGACACTCTGAGTTTGGTGCATCTGGGGGCACCCCGAGTTTGATGCCTTTCAGGACACTCTGAGTTTGGTGCATCTGGGGACACCCCGAGTTTGATGCCCTTCAGGACACTCTGAGTTTGGTGCATCTGGGGGCACCCCGAGTTTGATGCCTTTCAGGACACTCTGAGTTCGTTGCATTTGCCTTGGGGGCACCCCGAGTTTGCTCTCTTTGGGGACACTCCGTGTTTGATCCTTTGGAGGAAACCCCAAGTTTGTTGCCTTTGAGGACACCCCAAATTTTGTGCCTTTGGTGACACCCTGAGTTCAATCCATTTGGGGACACCCTGAGTAGGATCCCTTTCAGGACACCCTGAGTTTACTGCCTATGGTGACCCCCAAAGGTCACTAGACGTTTTCTCAGCATCTGCAGGGTGGGGGACAAGAGGCTGGGGCCAGACTCTTGCCAGTGGTGGCCAGGGACAGGCCAAGGGGCAGCAGGCACAAGCTGGAAGCCAGGAGCAGCCTCTTGGCTTGAGGGTTCTGAGGCCTGGAGCAGGCTGCCCAGAGAGGTTGTGGAGTCTCCTTGTGTGGAGAGCTTCCAAAGCCAGCTGGGCATTGGGATCCTGGGCACCTGCTGTGGGTGCCCCTGCTGGAGCAGGGGGCTGCCCTGGGTGAGCTCCAGAGCTCCCTGCGCACCCCACCATTCCATGATCTCCAGCTAGAGCAGGTCACATCCAAGGGGTAGATGCTGTCCCAGGCCCCAGCACAGCACAGCCTCAGGCTCTGCTGGATGTGGAGCTGGCTCCTCCTCACCCTTCCCTCCCCTCCTCATCCCTGGAGACTTCAATTTCTCACCAGCTCCACCTGCACCTGGGTCAGATGAAGGAGATTGAGCTCCATCCCTGGGGACCTTCCCACAGGGACATGGTAATGGCCTGGAGCAGATGTGAGCTGGAGATCGTAGAGAAGTTAATCACTCCCAGCCCCAGGAGCTGCTCAGTGAGCTGGGGGCTGGAGATGATGGCCTCAGGTTGTCTCCTCCCCCTAACCACCGGCATGGGTTCTTGTCTCAGAGCTTTGTCTTCTCTTGCAGTGAGAATGAAGCCTTATGGAGGGAGGTGGCCAGCTTGAGGCAGAAGCATGCCCAGCAGCAGAAGGTGGTCAACAAGGTACATCCTGAGCCTCCAGGAGAGATTGGGACCTTCTGGGGATGTAGTGTCCAGGTGGGATTGGAAGCAGCTGGGAATGTGGTGACCAGGAAGGACTGGGTTAGAGTCAGGGTTAGGGGATGTGGAAGTCCCCAAGAAATTGGGACTTGATCTGGTGGAGGGTTTGAAGGATCTGCTGGAGGCATGAAGGCTTTCCAGAGGGATTTGAGGTTCTTCAGAGGGATCTGGTCAGGCTGGATCAATGGGCCAAGGCCAGTGGGAGGAGATTGACCAAGGGCAAGTGCAGGAGAAGGAGAAGAAGAAGGGTCTGGAGAACTCGTGAGGAGCAGCTGAGGGACCTGGGGTATGGAGCCTGGAACAAAAGAAGCTGAGGGGAGACCTTGTGGCTCTCTGCAAGCCCCTGAGAGGAGGCTGCAGCCAGGGGGGACTGAGATCTCTCGTGCCAAGAGGAAGTGGCCTCAGGTTGCCCCAGGGGAGGTTGAGGTTGGCCATGAAGAAGAATTTCTGCCCCTTGAGGCTTGAGCAGGCCTGGCCCAGGCTGCCCAGGGCAGTGGTGGAGTCCCCATCCCTGCAGGGGTTTCCAGACCATGGAACTGTGGTGCTGAGGGCCATGGTTTGGGGGTGCCCTGGCAGTGCTGGGTCACTGGGTGGACTCTCCACCAGCTTGGAGGCCTCTTCTAGTTACAACCATTCCATGATTTCATGATTCCATGATTTGTGGTTCCTGTGGCTGCCAGACCATGGTTTCACCCTCAGCCTTCATCTGGGGGTTGTGCTCAGCTCTCTTCCATAGCCCCAGAGGACAAGCTCCCAGGCTGTCCTCGAGCTGCTTCTGTCCAAGTCCTGTCCACAGCATCACAAATTGTCCTCTTGCCTCCTCACAGCTCATCCAGTTCTTGATCTCCTTGGTCCAATCCAACCGGATCCTTGGGGTGAAGAGGAAGATGTAAGTTGGGTCTTCTCCCTTCCCTGGTTGAGGAGGATCAAGGTGGGACCACCCCAGTGGATCCCCCAGACCTCTGCCTCCTGTGGCAGCTCACACCATGAGGGCTGGGGTCTGCTGCTGCTCAAACGGTCCCCTCAGGTCTTGGGGGAAAGCCGAACCATCCAGAGCAACTTGCTGCTGTCCCAGGCTGCTGGGACACCCTCACAGGCTGACCCAGCCTCTCCTCAAATGTGCCATGGGTTCTCGTGTCCCTTCCTGGTGGTACTGGAGAACCCTGCTGATTCTTTGGAGGAAAACAGGAAATAAGAGGTGGTCCAGAGAGGTGGGAGATGCCCCAGCCCTGCAACCATCCCAGGTCAGCTTGGCTGAGGCTCTGAGCAACCTGCTCGGGCTGGAGATGTCCCTACGGACTGCGGAGGGTTGGTGCAGGTGGGCTTTGAAGGTCCCTCCCCACCCAAAGCAGTCAATCATTCCATGAACTCTTAATTAGAGGCAAGTCCAAGCTCTGGAGAACATCAAGATTGTTCTAGATGAGATTTAGAGTGAAGGCTCTACAGCAGAGGAAGGGTTTGGAGCACATGGAGAAAGCTCTGGAGAAGGACTAGGGTCTGGGGAACTTGAGAGGAGCAGCTGAGGGAGCTGGGGGTGTGGAGCCTGCAGCAAAGGAGGCTGAGGGGAGACCTTGTGGCTCTGCAAGTCCCTGAGAGGAGGCTGCAGCCAGGTGGGGCTGAGATCTCTTGTGCCAAGCACTGGGCCAAGAGGAAGCAGCCTCAGGTTGCCCCAGGGGAGGTTGAGGTTGGGCATGAGGAACAATTTCTGCCCCTTGAGGCTTGTGCAGAACTGGCCCAGGCTGCCCAGGGCAGTGGTGGAGTCCCCATCCCTGCAGGGGTTCCCAAGCCGTGGAGCTGTGGTGTTGTGTGTCTCCCAACCCTAGGTGTTTGATGATTCTATGACCTCTCCCCCTGCAGCCATCTGGAGCATCTCCAGCCACAGCAGGTTGCTCACAGCCCCAGCCAAGCTGACCTGGGATGGTTCCAGGGCTGGGGCATCTCCCACCTCTCTGGGCAGCCTGGGCCAGGCTCTGCACACCCTCCCAGTGCAGGATTTCTCTCTCAGCTCCAGGCTCCATCTCCCTCTTCCAGTTCAAACCCAGCACCCCTGGTCCCACCACAACACCTCCTGCTGAAGGTCCCTCCCCAGCTTTCCTTTAAGTCCTGCAAGGCCAGCAGAAGGTCTCCCTGGAGCCTTCTCTGAGCTGAAGCCCCCACGGCCATTTGTCCGCTGGGGACAGCCGCTCCTGGTGCCAGTCACGTGTTGGCCGGGTGCAGGAAGCCCTTCCTGCTGGCTGAGGGCTGGGTTGCCCTGTGGAGGGGCAGTGCCCAGGGGCTGGTGGTGGCAGGGTGGTGACTGCTGGGTGTCTGGGGTGTCTTGCAGCCCGCTGATGTTGAATGACAGCAGCTCAGCACATTCCATGCCCAAGTACGGTCGCCAGTACTCCCTGGAGCACGTCCACGGCGCCTCCCCGTACGCAGTAAGTAGGACCTGGCCCTGGGGCTGGAGCTTCGATGGCAGGGACACGCCTGAGGTTCCTCTCCAGCTGCTCTTCTCTTTGGTTTGGTTGGTAGAGAGCCCTTAGCTGGTAGGTTCTCTGGTGGTTCTGGTGGGGACTAAGATTTGGCTTGAGGGGCCTGCCAGGAGTTGTCTGAGTCCCAGTGGGAGGCCTTGGAGCTGGCTTGAGGCGATGGCAGCTGGCTGAGCATCTGCTGCCTTGGGCCAAGCCTTGGCTTTCTCACAGCACAATGGAGCTGGTGTTGGGCAGCCCCTCCTGAATGCTTCCTCATCTTGCCCAATGGGTATGTGACCATGGGTCCCCTCACTCTGTGTGACCATGGGTCCCCTCACTCTGTGTGACCATTGGGCCCCTAGCTTGAGGGGCTGGACTTGGCCAGAGAAGGGCAAGGGAGCTAGGGAAGGGCCCTGGGGGAGAAGGGTCTGGGGAACTTGGGAGGAGCAGCTGAGGGAGCTGGGGGTGTGGAGCCTGCAGCAAAGGAGGCTGAGGGGAGACCTTGTGGCTCTGCAAGTCCTAGAGAGGAGGCTGCAGCCAGGTGGGGCTGAGATCTCTTGTGCCAAGCACTGGGCCAAGAGGAAGCAGCCTCAGGTTGCCCCAGGGGAGGTTCAGGTTGGACACCAAAAGAAAATTGTTCACTGGAGGGGCTCTCAAACGCTGGTCCAGGCTGCCCAGGGCAGTGGTGGAGTCCCCATCCCTGCAGGGGTATCCAGGCCATGGAGCTGTGGTGCTGAGGGCCATGGTTTGGTGGTGCCCTGGCAGTGCTGGGTCACTGGTTGGACTCCATCAGCTTGGAGACCTCTTCCACCCAAAAGGATTATCTGACCAAGAGATCTTCTGAATGCTCTCCAACAGCTAAAGGATCAATGGGGGCAAGAGGCTGGGGCCAGACTCTTGCCAGTGGTGGCCAGGGACAGGCCAAGGGGCAGCAGGCACAAACTGGAAGCCAGGAGGTTCCCTCAGGAGCAGCCTCTTGGCTTGGAGGCTTCTGAGGCCTGGAGCAGGCTGCCCAGAGAGGTTGTGGAGCCTCGTTGTGTGGAGAGCTTCCAAAGCCAGCTGGGCCTTGGGATCCTGGGCACCTGCTGTGGGTGCCCCTGCTGGAGCAGGGGGCTGCCCTGGGTGAGATCCAGAGGTCTCTTCCAACCACATCATTCTATGACCCCTAAGCCCCTTAAAGTATCTAAGCCCCTTAAAGAGCTCTCCAGCAGTGGGACCACCCTCTCTGGAAGCTCTCTGATCCCATTCCAGCTCCACCTCATCCTCTGATCTCTCTTTTTAGCAGCAAACACTTACACAGACCTGCTGGGACCTCTTCCAGGTCTTGCTGGATTGTCCACATGATGGGAAAAGCAGCTCCTCAGCCTTTTATCTACATCAGCCTTGATGTTTTTCAACCTCAAAGTGCCCCAGAACTGGGCAACTCTCCAGAGGGAGCTGCCAATGAGGACCCTGGGTCCTGACATTGCCCCAGCCCTGGCTTTGATGGTGAAGAAAACTCTGGAATTTGCCCAACAAGAGTGTTGAGGTGGCAGAAGAACTTGGTGGGGGTGAGCTGTGGGTGGTCCTGATAGTACTGATTCAACATCTCCTCACCAGAGCCAGTGCTGCCTGGAGAAGTGATGGAAGCATTGAATGGGTTGGAAGAGACCTGCAGGCTCCTGGAGCCCAAGCAGTGACCCAGCACTGCCAGGGCACCCCCAAACCATGGCCCTCAGCACCACAGCTTGGAGACCCCTCCAGGGATGGGGACTCCAACACTGCCCTGGGCAGCCTGGGCCAGTTCTGCACAAGCCTCAAGGGGCAGAAATTGTTCCTCATGCCCAACCTCAACCTCCCCTGGGGCAACCTGAGGCTGCTTCCTCTTGGCCCAGTGCTTGGCACAAGAGATCTCAGCCCCACCTGGCTGCAGCCTCCTCTCAGGGGCTTGCAGAGAGCCACAAGGTCTCCCCTCAGCCTCCTTTGCTGCAGGCTCCACATCCCCAGCTCCCTCAGCTGCTCCTCACCTTGCCCTTCTCTGGACACCTTCAGCCCCTCAAGGTCCATCTTGGAGTCAGGGCCTCAAAGCTGAGCCCAGCACTCCAGGAGTGGCCTCCCCAGCCCAGAGGCACCATCCCTGCCCTGCTTCTGCTGCCCAGCCTGGGGCTGCTCCAGGCCAGGCTGCTGGTGGCCCTCTTGGCCCCCTGGGCACTCTCTGGCTCCTCTCCAGCTGCTGTCTCCACCCCCCAGGGCCTTTCCCACCAGGCACTTTCCAGCCCCTCTGCCCCCAGCCTGGAGCCTTCCTGGCCTTGGTAGGACCCAAGGGCTGGGCCTGGCACTTGGCCTTGGTCAAGCTCATCCCATTGGCCTCA
The DNA here is from genome assembly GCA_033816785.1 of Picus viridis. Taxonomy (NCBI): domain Eukaryota; kingdom Metazoa; phylum Chordata; class Aves; order Piciformes; family Picidae; genus Picus; species Picus viridis. The sequence goes on from CM066572.1 coordinate 27,972,360, forward strand.
CCCAGCCAGCCTGGCCAGGTCCCTCAGGAGAGTCTCAAGCCCCTCTGTAGAGCCCCCAACCCCTCCAGCAGATCCTCTTACCTTCCAACAGCTCGCCAGTGCCCCTCACCTTGGTGTCATCCTCCAGATTCCCAAGGGTCCCTCATCTCCTCATCCGAAAAAGGGACCAGAGACCTCAGATAGCAATGGTTTGGGTCATACTTTGGGTTCTCAGTGTCATGTCATCATCTTCCTTGGTTGGATTTGGGGCCATTCTGATAGTCCTGCTGCTGCTGGATCTCCTGTCTGTAGGCCAGAGGCTGATGTGTGCTCAGTTCTTCACCCCACCTCTGATTGTCCTTCCAGGCCTCCTCCCCAGCCTACAGTGGCTCCAACCTCTATTCCCCGGATTCTTCTGCCAACTCTGGTCCCATCATCTCTGATGTGACTGAGCTGGCCCAGTCCAGCCCTTCAGCCTCTCCCAGTGGAAGTCTGGATGAAAGGTAGGTTGTTGTTCTCCTAAAACCTGAAGCCCTCAGGGTGGGGAGAAGGCATTCCCCAGTGAGCTGAGCAGCAGGCACCAGTATGATGACCTTCTCCTGCTGGGAGAGCTGGGAAGCAGCCCTGGGACAGGAGACCCTCAGGGGATTTGGCCTCAGTCCCTCATACCTTAGCAGGACTTCAGAGAATCTTGGACCTGTCCCACCAGGGTAGTGCTGGTCAGGGCACTGCCCCCACAGCAGGTTTTTGGTTGGTTTTGTTGAGCTTTAATCCAAGCACTTGGTTCTCTGGGACCTCATGGCATGAGCCAGCAAGGTGGCCAAGAAGGCCCAAGGGTCCCCTGGGGACAGTCAGCAGAGTGTGGCCAGCAGGACAAGGGAGGTTCTCCTGCCCCTCTGCTCTGCCCTGCTCAGGACACAGCTGCACAGCTGGGGTCAGGGCTGGGCTCCCCACTTCACAGACTGGCAACTACTGGACAGAGGCCACTGGAGCCTGGGAAGCTGCTGAGAAGACTCTGAGGAGGGAAGAGGGAGGGACCTGGGGCTGCTGAGCCTGGACAGGAGAAGACTCAGAGGAGAGCTTCTCAGCATCTGCAGGGTGGGGGACAAGAGGCTGGGGCCAGACTCTTGCCAGTGGTGGCCAGGGACAGGCCAAGGGGCAGCAGGCACAAACTGGAAGCCAGGAGGTTCCCTCAGGAGCAGCCTCTTGGCTTGAGGGTTCTGAGGCCTGGAGCAGGCTGCCCAGAGAGGTTGTGGAGTCTCCTTGTGTGGAGAGCTTCCAAAGCCAGCTGGGCATTGGGATCCTGGGCACCTGCTGTGGGTGCCCCTGCTTGCCCTGGGTGAGCTCCAGAGGTGGCAGCACCTTCTGTGAAAGCTCTCTGATCCCATTGCCCAGGGAGGTGGGAGATGCCCCTCCCATGGCACTATCCCAGGTCAGGTTATTTGGGGCTCTGAGCAACCTGCTGTGGTTGGAGATGTCCCTGCTGACTGCAGGGGCTTGGTCCAGGTGACCTTTGAAGGTCCCTTACCCCCAAAGCAGTCTGCGACGCTGCGATGATGCTTCAGCCACCAGAACCATGCTGAGGTTGGGCCAGCAGCAGGAGCTGCTGTGGCAGGGGAGCTGCTGAGGAGCAGAAGTAGACGAGACATCTTGAGGTTCTCCTTCAGCCTTCTGGTTGCAGCCGAGTCTGGAGGCTTCCTCCTTGCCGAGGCCACCAGGAGGCAGAGCAGATCCGGGGCACGGCCAATCATCAGGGTCAGCTTTTCAGCCTTCTTCTTCCTCCTCCTCGCCAGGAGTAGTCCTGTGGTCCGCATCAAAGAAGAGCCCCCCAGCCCCACCCGCAGCCCCCAGCTGGAGGAGAGCAGCCCAGGGAAGAACCCTCCAGCTGTGGAAGCTCCTCTCTTCCCCTCCACCTTCATTGACTCCATCCTGCAGGAGAACGACGCCGGCGCCGCGCCCGCCGACAGCGCCTCGCAGCCTCCGCCCCCGGAAAAGTGCCTCAGCATCGCCTGCCTCGACAAGTGAGTGTCCTGCCCGGGGCTGGGGGCTGCCCACCCTCCCAGCGCCCTGCCTCCCACCACGGACCTCTCAGCTCCTGCCAGGGCCTCCAGCCAGCCTTGGAAGCCCAAGGAGGTCACCCCACGGCTTCTACGTGCAGCCTTCCCTGCCCAGGCTCCGTGTCCTCCTCTCCCCTTCCTCTTCGGAGCATTGAGTGTCCCCCACCACCAGCAGTGTGTCCCCCACCACCAGCAGTGTGTCCCCCACCACCAGCAGTGTGTTCCCACCACCAGCAGTGTGTCCCCCACCACCAGCAGTGTGTCCCCCACCACCAGCAGTGTGTCCCCCACCACCAGCAGTGTGTCTCCCACCACCAGCTGTGTGTCCCACCACCAGCAGTGTGTGTCCCACCACCAGCAGTGTGTGTCCCACCACCAGCAGTGTGTCCCACCACCAGCTGTGTGTGTCCCAGTGTGTCCCCCACCACCAGTGTGTGTCCCACCACCAGCTGTGTGTGTCCCACCACCAGCTGTGTGTGTCCCACCACCAGCAGTGTGTCTCCCACCACCAGCAGTGTGTCACCCCCACCACCAGCAGTGTGTCCCCCACCACCAGCTGTGTGTCCCCCACCACCACCAGCTGTGTGTCCCCCACCACCAGCTGTGTGTGTCCCACCACCAGCTGTGTGTGTCCTCCACCACCAGCAGTGTGTGTCCCACCACCAGCAGTGTGTCCCCCACCACCAGCAGTGTGTCCCCCACCACCAGCAGTGTGTGTCCCACCACCAGCAGTGTGTCCCCCACCACCAGCAGTGTGTGTCCCACCACCAGCTGTGTGTGTCCCACCACCCAGAGTATCCCACTACTGATTGGATCCTTCCCTTGAGTGGATCTCCCCACCAGGAGGATCCTACCACCATCAGGATCCCACCACTAAGAGTATCCCATGATTGAGTGGATCCCACCACTTAAGAGGATCCCACCATTGACTGGATCCAACCACTGAGTGGATCCCTCAACTGGAGGATCCAGCCATTGAGTGCATCCCACCACTCAGTGTATCCCATGATTGAGTGGCTCCCACCATTGAAAAGGTTCAGCCACGGACTGGATCCAACCATTGAGTGGATCCCACCAAGCGGATCCCATCGCCAAGGCAGGGCTGCTCCTTGGGGTGGCCTGCAGGCCGTGAGGGAGGTCTCAGTGGTGGTGGGTTCTGATGTTCTGCACCCAGGAGGTGCCTCTGAGCAGCTCCTTTCCCTGAGGCCTCCCTTGGGCTGGGTGGAGGCTGCTCCCTGGGGTGGGCTGCAGCCGGGTGGGGAGTGACGGTGATGGTCGGTGACTCCAAGGTATGCCGGGGCGCCCGGTGCCGGCCAGGAAGCCTCCCTGATGGCTGCTTTTCATCACCTGAAGAAGGTTTCAGTTGTTCTCAGACTGAGTGGAGCCCCTCAGAGCAGGTCCCCCCGGTGGGAGGTGCCCCTAGTGAGCCACCCAGGCTCTGGTTTCACCCACAAGAGGTCCTTTGTTGGGTTGAACTCAAAGTCACCTCGCTGTGAGCAGCGGTGGGTGACGGGGCCGGGCAGCGGGCAGGAAGGGAAGGGTCACGTGGGAACACTGCTTGGTGAGACCCAAAGGTGATCCACCACCCACCCAGGGACCCTCCTGAGCCATGGGGCAAGAGCCATAGCCTCAGAGTCATGGCATCATGGAATGGGTTGGGAGGGATCTCCAGGCTCCTGGAGTCCAACCAGTGACCCAGCACTGCCAGGGCACCACCAAACCATGGCCCTAGCACCACACCTTGGAAACCCCTCCAGGGATGGGGACTCCAACACTGCCCTGGGCAGCCTGGGCCAGGCCTGCACAAGCCTCAAGGGGCAGAAATATCTTCCTCATGGCCAACCTCAACTTCCCCTGGGAAAACCTGAGGCCGCTTCCTCTTGGCCCAAAGCTTGGCACAAGAGATCTCAGCCCCACCTGGCTGCAGCCTCCTCTCAGGGGCTTGCAGAGAGCCACAAGGTCTCCCCTCAGCCTCCTTTGCTGCAGGTTCCACACCCCCAGCTCCCTCAGCTGCTCCTCACCCTCCTCCCTTGCCCTTCTCTGGACACCTCCAGCCCCTCAAGGTCCATCTTGGAGTCAGCCCAGCACTCCAGGGGTGGCCTCCCCAGCCCAGAGGCACCATCCCTGCTCTGCTCCTGCTGCCCAGCCTGAGGCTGCACCAGGCCAGGCTGCTGGTGGCCTTCTTGGCCCCCTGGGCACTCTCTGGCTCCTCTCCAGCTGCTGTCACCAACCCCCCCAGGGCCTTTCCCACCAGGCACTTTCCAGCCCCTCTGCCCCCAGCCTGGAGCCTTCCTGGTCTTGGTGGGACCCAGGAGCCAGGCCTGGCACTTGGCTTTGGTCCAGCTCATCCCATTGGTCTCACCCAGCCAGCCTGGCCAGGTCCCTTTGGAGAGCCTCAAATCCCTCTGGAGATCCTTCAGACCCTCCAGCAGACCAACACTGCCTCCCAGCTTGGTGTCATCTCCAGAATTCCTCAAGGTGCCTCCATCCCCTCATGCCAATCCATCACGATGTTCAACAGAACTGGTGCCACACAACAAACCCCTGGGAGAAAAAGTTTGCCCTGATGAGAAAAATCACACAGAGCTTTTGGCTGGGTTGGGACCAGCCTGAGTTGAAACCAACCTGGGCTGGATCCAACCTGGGCTGGGAGCAACCCAACCTGGAGCCAACGTGAGCAGGATCCAGCCTGGGCTGGGAGCAGCCTGAGCTGGAACCAACGTGAGCTGGATCCAGCCTGGGCTGGAAGCAACCTGGGCTGGAACACCCCTGAGCTGGAACCCCTCTGAGCTGGAAGCCCCCTGGGATGTGTGCACTTGCTTCTTCAGGGCTGTCTGTCCTGGCGCCTCTCTCCGCGCTCCTCGGCCGCTCTCCTGCCCCGGCGTGCTTCCTGCCCCAGCTCTCGGTGCCGTCGCCCCGGTGCCTGCCACGCCGCTTCCACCGGCCGAGCATGGCTCATCTGCCTCTCCTCTGACCATAACCCAACCTTCTCCCCTCCCCAGGGGCTGCTTGGGAGCCTTTTGACTGCAGCGTCCTCTTCTCTTTGTCTCTTGCAGTTTGACTCGCGCCCCGCAGCTGGCAGAGGTCCCTCGGCTTTGCCCCACTTCCTCCTCCTCCTCTCACCACTGCAGAGCACAGCAAGGGTCAGCATCCAGAGCTGCTGCTGGGCAGGAGAGCAGGGCATGGTGGCACTGATCATGGAATCATGGAGTGCTTGAGGTTGGCCAAGAGCTTTAAGCTCCTGGAGTCCAACCAGTGACCCAGCACTGCCAGGGCACCACCAAACCGTGGCCCTCAGCACCACAGCTCCACTTGGAAACCCCTCCAGGGCTGGGGACTCCACCACTGCCCTGGGCAGCCCGGGCCAGGCCTGCACAGCCCTTTCATTGAGGGCATTTCTCCTCTTGTCCAACCTGACCCTCCCCTGGGGCAACTTGAAGCTGGTTCCTCTTGTCATGAAGGAACCATGAGGACCTGGAGAGTGCAGGGCCCAGGGACTGTGTTGCCCGTGGTCCAGAGCTGCTCCATCTGCTCAGAGACAGTGGGACGAGTCAAAGGGAAAGCAACAGTGGGGAGAAACCAACTCAGCTATGGACATCAGGGCCATGAAGATGATCCAAGAACTGGGGCACCCCATGTGGGGACAGCCTGAGAGAGTTGGGGTTGTTCAGCCTGGAGAAGAGAAGGCCCCAGGAGACCTTCTGGTGGCCTTGCAGGTTGGTTGGGGCTCTGAGCAAGCTGCTCTGGTTAGAGATGTCCCTGCTAACTGTGGGGGTTGGACTGGGTGACATTTAAGGTCCCTTCCCACCCAAAGCAGTCCATGATTCCATGATCTTCAGTGCTTCAGGTTGAGAGGACTGGGGGTTGATTGTCACCTCAGTGTGTCTGGTCTCTGATGGGAATTAGCCAGCAGAATGTTCTTGGAGGGGTTCGAGGTCAGAAGGGTTGGGCAGCTCCACTGGCTTGTGGAGTGAGGTTGGTACCACTGGGAGCTGCTCCAGCACCAGCTGTCCTTGATGGAGATCTGGGAAACAAGTGTGGAGCTCAGGAGCTCCAGGTCCTTGCCAGAAGGATGTTCTCATAGCCATAGAGCATTGTGGTGCTGGCTACTGGCTGGGCTTGCAGGAAGCTCCTTCACCATCACACAACCAGTGCTGGAGGCATCTCAAGGGCCTGACAGATGTTCCCACCTCAGTGTCACTACAACATGTGCCATCTCCCCAGTAAAAGCTCATCTGAGTCCTACTGGAAGGAGAAGCAGGTCAAGTGCCTTCTGCTTCCTCCACCAGTCACAGCAAGGATCTCATGGCCAGGATGTCCTTGGCAGTGGCTCTGGTACAGCTCACCTGATGTCTGGGGCCACCAAGACATCAGCATCAAACCCACCTTGTGCCAGGGAGGAGAAGCAGACCCATGGAGAGTTGATATGTCCACTCAGAAGGTCTTCTTGTTGTGGAGCTCCTTCTCAGAGGGCCAAAGAGTTCACCATGGAGTGAGACCTCCCAGCATGGGCTAGCTTCAGAACTTCATCAGCTGGAAACTCCAACAGTGAAGGTCTTGGAGCCTGAGCTCCAGCAGGAGCTGAGGAAACCCCCAGTCCCAGCCTGGAGGGGTTGGCAGGGAGCTCTGGAGCTCACCCACAGCAGGTGGCCAGGATCCCAAGGCCCAGCTGGCTTTGGAAGCTCTCCACACAAGGAGACTCCACAACCTCTCTGGGCAGCCTGCTCCAGGCCTCAGAACCCTCAAGCCAAGAGGCTGCTCCTGAGGGAACCTCCTGGCTTCCAGCTTGTGCCTGCTGCCCCTTGGCCTGTCCCTGGCCACCACTGGCAAGAGTCTGGCCCCAACCTCTTGCTCCCTACCCTGCAGATGCTGAGAAGCTCCCCTCTGAGTCTTCTCCTGTCCAGGCTCAGCAGCCCCAGGTCCCTCCCTCTTCCCTCCTCAGAGTCTTCTCAGCAGCTTCCCAGGCTCCAGTGGCCTCTGTCCAGTAGTTGCCAGTCTGTGAAGTGGGGAGCCCAGCCCTGGCCCCCGCTGTGCAGCTGTGTCCTGAGCAGGGCAGAGCAGAGGGGCAGGAGAACCTCCCTTGTCCTGCTGGCCACACTCTGCTGACTGTCCTCAGGGGACCCTTGGCCTCTTTGGCCACCTTGCTGGCTGATAAGAGACCTTACTCCCCCCAGCACTCCCAGTTCCTTCCCAGCAGCTCCCCCTCCTCAGGACTGAGCCAAGGGGTTGTTGTACCCTCCCCTGCCCTGGCTGAGCCTCAGGAGGTTCCTCTGCCCACCTCTCCAGCCTGGCCAGCTCTGGCTGGCTGGCAGCAGAGCCTGCAGGGTGTCACCCCTGCTCCCAGTTTGGGCAAGCAGCCAGCTGGTTGAGAGGACAAGAAATGCTCCTCTGCAGGCACTGCTGGTTGGGAGGACAGGAGCTCCATACCCTCTGAGGAGAGCAGGAGCTTGCTGTGGAGCTCCAGGCCGTGAGCTGAACCTGCTGCTGCCAGTGTGGCCAGATTCTGGAGCTTCGCAGCAGGACCTTGGGTCAGTCCCTGCCAAACAGGATGGTCTTTCCCAGGGATGGTCCTCAGCTTTCTGGACTTCTTGCTAGCCTCATGAGGTTCAGAACATCAGCTTCTCTTGTTCTGGAGCATAGTGGACAGAAGTGCCACAATCACCATGGAACTGGAGAATGAGAGGACATGAGGCCAGCTCCCGCTTCAGCGCCACCTCCGCAGCCCTCCTTGTCTTCTTCTCTCCAGGTGACCATCCTCTGGAGCTCCATCTCTCAGCCCTCGGCCTTGAGATGGTTCCTAACTGGAGCCAGGACTTAAGAACAAGCCTTGGCAGAGTTGCTCATGCTCCACCACCCACCCTGGTCCTCAGAGCTTGTGCTTTCCACAAGGCCTGATTTGTGGTTGGCCCTTGGGTGCTGCCCAGCCCAGCAGCATCCACTCCTGGCCGGCTTTGGAGGCAGCCCAGCTCTGACCGGGCCCCAGCTTTTGGTGGTCACTGGGTGCTCTCTGGTGCTACCAGGAGATGAGCAGCTCCACAAATAGGTCATGATGCAGTGACAGGGTTCATTTGAGCAGGTACATGGAAGCAACTTGAGTCCTCTCCATGTTTACCAGAAGCTCCACCTGATGGACAAAGAAGTTGTCCCCATGGCCAGCCCAGACATGAGGGTCTGGCCACCAAAGATCCCCCTGACGCTTCTCCCCAAGGTGTTGCAGGGAGGAAGGTTTGCTGCCCTTTGTTGTGTGTCCACAACCAGGAGATGCCAAGCAGAGGTGGTTGGACCCTCTGTTTGGATTGAGAAAGGGTCCAAAGCTGCACCAGGGTCCCCACCAGCCCATGGAGTTGGTGGTTCCCAAGCCCCCAAAGCAGAGAGATTGATGTTTGTAGGCTATTAAAGACGTCTCTTCCATCTGAGTTGTGCTTGGACCTCTCAGGAGGAAGAGGTGGCAGTGTCTCCAGTCCCAAGACGTGGTGGAGAGAGGGATAGAGCATGGCTGTGGTGTTGCACCTGCACCTTTGAGCTCCCTGGCAGCTGGAGATGGATCTCAGAAGCATCAGGAGTCCCAGCCCCGCTCTCCTGCCCGGGTCGTAGGAGGGTGCCAAGGGGCCTTGGGTGGACAAAGTCCCTCTGGAAGCCCTGGGAACGTGGGTTCAGGACTCTGCAGAACCTGGGAGAGGCTTCCTCAGGTGGACCTCCAGCACTTCTCTTCCTTTTCCACAGGAATGAACTCAACGACCATCTGGACACCATCGATTCCAACCTGGACAACCTGCAGACCATGCTGACCACGCACGGCTTCAGCGTGGACACCAGCGCCCTGCTGGACGTGAGTGCCTGCCGCTGCCCCTGCTGCCCCTGCTGCCCCTGCTGCTGCCCCTGCTGCCCCTGCTGCCCCTGCTGCTGCCCCTGCTGCTGCCCCTGCTGCCCCTGCTGCCCCTGCTGCCCCTGCTGCCCCTGCTGGACGTGAGTGCCTGCCGCTGCCCCTGCTGCCCCTGCTGCCCCTGCTGCTGCCCCTGCTGCCCCTGCTGCTGCCCCTGCTGCCCCTGCTGCTGCCCCTGCTGCTGCCCCTGCTGCCCCTGCTGCCCCTGCTGCCCCTGCTGGACGTGAGTGCCTGCCGCTGCCCCTGCTGCCCCTGCTGCCCCTGCTGCTGCCCCTGCTGCCCCTGCTGCTGCCCCTGCTGCCCCTGCTGCTGCCCCTGCTGCTGCTGCTGCCCCTGCTGCCCCTGTTGCCCCTGCTGCTGCCCCTGCTGCCCCTGCTGCTGCCCCTGCTGCCCCTGCTGCCCCTGCTGCTGCCCCTGCTGCCCCTGCTGCTGCCCCTGCTGCTGCCCCTGCTGCTGCCCCTGCTGCCCCTGCTGCTGCCCCTGCTGCCCCTGCTGCTGCCCCTGCTGCTGCCCCTGCTGCTGCCCCTGCTGCCCCTGCTGCTGCCCCTGCTGCCCCTGCTGCCCCCTGCTGCCCCTGCTGCTGCCCCTGCTGCCCCTGCTGCCCCTGCTGCCCCTGCTGCTGCCCCTGCTGCCCCTGCTGCCCCTGCTGCCCCTGCTGCCCCTGCTGCCCTGCTGCCCCTGCTGCCCCTGCTGCTGCCCCTGCTGCTGCCCCTGCTGCCCTGCTGCCCCTGCTGCTGCCCCTGCTGCCCCTGCTGAGTGCCTGCCGCTGCCCCTGCTGCCCCTGCTGCTGCCCCTGCTGCTGCCCCTGCTGCCCCTGCTGAGTGCCTGCCGCTGCCCCTGCTGCCCCTGCTGCTGCCCCTGCTGCCCCTGCTGAGTGCCTGCCGCTGCCCCTGCTGCCCCTGCTGCCCCTGCTGCCCCTGCTGCTGCCCCTGCTGCTGCCCCTGCTGCCCCTGCTGCTGCCCCTGCTGCTGCCCCTGCTGCCCCTGCTGAGTGCCTGCCGCTGCCCCTGCTGCCCCTGCTGCTGCCCCTGCTGCTGCCCCTGCTGCCCCTGCTGAGTGCCTGCCGCTGCCCCTGCTGCCTCTGCTGCTGCCCCTGCTGCCCCTGCTGAGTGCCTGCTGCTGCCCCTGCTCCTGCCGCCCCTGCTCCTGCCGTGCCTGCTCCTCCTGCCCGTGCTCCTCCAGCCCAGAGTGCCCGCTGCTGCCCCTGCTCCTCCTGCCCACGGCCCCATAGAGCCCTCAGTGCCACCCTAGTGGGGTTGGAAGGCACCTCTGGAGCTCCAGCAGGGGCACCCACAGCAGGTGCCCAGGATCCCAATGCCCAGCTGGCTTTGGAAGCTCTCCACACAAGGAGGCTCCACAACCTCTCTGGGCAGCCTGCTCCAGGCCTCAGAACCCTCAAGCCAAGAGGCTGCTCCTGAGGGAACCTCCTGGCTTCCAGCTTGTGCCTGCTGCCCCTTGGCCTGTCCCTGGCTACCACTGGCAAGAGTCTGGCCCCAGCCTCTTGTCCCCCACCCTGCAGATGCTGAGAAGCTCCCCTCTGAGTCTTCTCCTGTCCAGGCTCAGCAGCCCCAGGTCCCTCCCTCTTCCCTCCTCAGAGTCTTCTCAGCAGCTTCCCAGGCTCCAGTGGCCTCTGTCCAGTAGTTGCCAGTCTGTGAAGTGGGGAGCCCAGCCCTGGCCCCAGCTGTGCAGCTGTGTCCTGAGCAGGGCAGAGCAGAGGGGCAGGAGAACCTCCCTTGTCCTGCTGGCCACACTCTGCTGACTGTCCCCAGGGGACCCTTGGCCACCTTGCTGGCTGATGGGGACCTTGTTCCCCACCCAGGACTCCCAGTTCCTTCTCCTTGGTGCTGCTTCCCAGCAGCCCTCCCCCTGCCCTGTACTGGCCCATGGGGTTCTCTGCTGGCCCATGGGGTTGTCCCTCCACTTACCCTGTGCCACAATCCTCCCCTCACACCACTGTGTGGCTTTGTGGAGGCAGATGGACCATGGTAGCTCCAAGGCTCCGTTTGCAGCACCCCTCTCCTTCCCTTGGCAGCTCTTCAGCCCTTCAATGACGGTTACAGACATGAACCTTCCTGACCTGGACAGCAGCTTGGCCAGTGTGAGTAGCTCTTCAGACTGGATCTGCTGGGATCAGCAGAGTCCCTGTGCTCTCCCCTCAAGCTCTGAACAACCTCCAGCCAAGCCCATGGGGAGGAGAGGTGGGCCACAGGAGGAATGTGGAGCTGGAGGAACCTCCAAAAGCCAAGCTTGGAGAGGTTTACTCCAAGGTGCTCACATGGAGAGCAGAGCTCTTCATTACTCATCCACCATCTGTGAGGTGCCAAGCCCTCCAGCTCTGCCAGGGCACCCCCAAACCATGGCCCTCAGCACCACAGCTCCACAGCAGGGAAACCCCTGCAGGGATGGGGACTCCAACACTGCCCTGGGCAGCCTGGGCCAGGCCTGCACAAGCCTCAAGGGGCAGAAATTCTTCCTCATGCCCAACCTCCCTGGGGCAACTTAAGGCTCTTGGCACTCGAAAACTCAGCCCCACCTGGCTGCAGCCTCCTCTCAGGGACTTGCAGAGAGCCACAAGGTCTCCCCTCAGCCTCCTTTGCTCCAGGCTCAGCACCCCTCACAAGTTCTGCAGACCCTTCTCTGGCTTCATTACACTTCTCTGGATATGCCCCAGCCTTCTCTTAAGGTCCTTCTTGGAATCAGGGGCACCCTTGGCTCAGCCTGAAAGGGGCTGGGGGAAGAACATGAAGATTTGTTCATCCAGAGGTTCAGTCCTTCATGATGGTGTGCTGGGAGTCACTGGTGGCCTTTGAATGTCATGGCTGAGCTCTTCACCCATGTTTGGATCACAGCCACTCATTGTTCTCTCCTGCCTGATGTTCAGAGGGGGCTTGGTTGGGTTCTGGTTTCACTCATTCCACAAAACCCCCGCTGAGGTGGCTGGAGGTTGAGGTGCAGGTTCCAGAGCTGTGGCCAGAATCTCTTTGAAGTCTTCTGTGCTCCTCTGCAAGTTCCTGAGTTGTCACCAGATGGCCTTTGAAGACCTCTGTGCTCCAAGTTCTGCAGGTTCCAGAGTTGTGGCCAGATGGTCTCTGAAGCCCTCTGGTGATGTCCCTCCCTCAGTGGGGCTCTGAGGCTATCTTGGCTTTCTTTGGTGTGTGTTGGGGTCATCTCCAAGGTGGAGATAGAGAGGACCCACCTGTCCCACCCCTGCAATGCATCACCAACCCAGCTTTTGTCCCTGCAGATACAGGATCTCCTTTCAACCCAGGAGCAGCAGAAGCCAACTGAGACAGAGGCCAGCACGGTGGACACAGGTACCAGGACTCAGTAGCACAAGAATTGGGGCTGTGGCAAAATGGTTTATCCACCCAAAACATGGATTTGGTTTAGGGAGGTGCTGCAGAAGGGATCATCTGGAAGAGGCTTTGGGCACTAGTGTAGATCCCCAGTGAGAGTAACTGGAAGAGAACCATGGAGTCATGGGATGGGTTTGGTTGGAAGAGGCCTTTAAACTTCTGGAGTCCAAGCAGTGACCCAGGGCAGCACCAAACCATGGCCCTCAGCACCACAGCTCCACGGCTTGGGAACCTCTCCAGGGATGGGGACTCCACCACTGCCCTGGGCAGCCTGGGCCAGGCCTGCACAAGCCTCCAGGGGCAGGAATCCCCAGCTCCCTTGCCCTTCTCTGGACACCTCCAGCCCCTCCCGGTCCTTCTTGGGGTCAGGGGCCCAAAACTGAAGGAGAACTGCCCTAGAAGCCGTCCCATGCCAGCTGCCCTCCAACCCATCCCAGGTGCCCTCCAACTCACCCTAGTTGCCCTTGTGCCCACCCCAGTTGCCCTCCAGCTCACCCCAGTTGCCCTTGTGCCCACCCCAGTTGCCCTCCAACTCCAGTTGCCCTTGCGCCCACCCCAGTTGCCCTTCTGCCCACCCCAGTTGGGCTCCGGCTGACCCCAGCTGCCCTGCGGCTCCTGGCCGCTGCCCCCAGCCGTGTCTCTGTGTCCGCAGGCAAGCAGCTGGTGCACTACACGGCCCAGCCCCTGCTGCTGGTGGACTCGAGCGCGGTGGACGTGGGCAGCGGGGACCTGCCCATCTTCTTCGAGCTGGGCGAGGGGCCCTACTTCACGGACGGGGACGAGTACTCGGAGGACCCAACCATCTCCCTCCTGTCAGGGACCGAGCAGCCCAAGCCCAAGGACCCTGCCGTCTCCTAAAAGCGACCCCCGCCGCCACCGCCGGGGTGGGCTTGAAGACGACCCCGCGCCGCAGGGACCCGCGGCCGCCGCCGGCCTCCCGCTTCGCGCAGCCCTGGACAGCTCCGAGCTCCTTCCCCCGGCGCCGCCGGGATTCCATTTGTGTGTTGTGCTTCACCGGGTGTCTCCAAACCTGCTTCAGACGCCAGCCGCCGCCCGGCGCGACTCCACTTGGCTGCCTTCGAAGGGCCGGGGCGAGGGGGCCTGCAGGAGACCCTCGGCTCCGCCAGGGGGCTCCGCTGGGGAGCGGACACCGAGAGTTGGGCCGGACGGAGAGCTCTGACCTGATTGCGTGCCCGTGGGGGCAACCAGGAGCCCACCACCACCAGCTGATGCTTATGTGCCCATGGTGGCAGCCATGAGCCCACCCCCAGAGGTGATGCTTATGTGTCCGTGGTGGAAACCATGAGTCCACCACCCAAAGGTGATGCTTATGTGCCCATGGGGAAAACCAGGAGCCCACCACCCAACGGTGATGCTTATGTGCCCATGGGGGCAACCAGGAGCCCACCACCACCAGCTGATGCTTATGTGTCCATGGTGGCAACCATGAGCCCACCACCCAAAGGTGGTGCTTATGTGCCCATGGGGAAAACCAGGAGCCCACCACCACCAGCTGATGCTTATGTTTTGTTGCCCATGGTGGAACCCACCAACCATGAGCTGATGCTTATGTCCTGTGCTCATGGTGGCAACCATAACCCTACCACCACAAGCTGATGCTTAGTGCTCATGGTGGCAACCATAACCCCGCCACCACGAGCCACCAAAATGGCCATGGGGTGGGGAGAGGGTGCACAACCAGGGTGTAGCTCTTTGGAGGAAGAGAGTTCCTCTGCCACCCCCTGCCCTGGAGAGGCCAAGATGGTGTTTCCAAGCAGAGCAATCCAAGTTTGGCCCACATGGGTCTGCAGGTCTGGCCTCTCCCTGGTGGTAGTGATGTCCCCAGGAAGGTGTCTGGTTGCCCCCCAGCCTCCAAGCCCAGCTTCTCTCTGGATCTTCTCTCGCTCCGTGTGTTCCAGTTTGGTTCTTTTGCCTGGGGGGGTTGATGTTTCTCCTGCCGCTTGGAGCCGCCGGGATTTGTCCCCTGTCCACGTGGGAATGTTCGGAGGAGACAAAACAATTCTGTATCTTGGGGTTCTCCAGGAGAGAAGGACCCAGAGATGGACAATATCTGCTCTAGAGCGACAAATATATCACGAGCCAACGCCCTGGGGCCTCCTCTGCTCTCCTGGGCTCCACCCGTGGGCTCCGGGCTTCCCCAGCACCTGCCGGCGGGGTGGAGACAGGGCGATGGAGGGGGCATGAGGAGGAGAGGGAGGTGGGATGAGGAGGAGAGGGAGGTGGGATGAGGAGGAGAGGAAGGTGGGATGGAGGTGGGATGAGGAGGGGAGGGAGGTGGGATGGAGGTGGGATGAGGAGGAGAGGGAGGTGGGAAGGAGGTGGGATGAGGAGGAGAGGGAGGTGGGAAGGAAGTGCCTTGAAGGTGGGAGAAAGATGGGATAAAGATGAGGATGGGATAGAGATGGGAGAAAGATGGGATGAGGGTGAGAGAAGGATGGGATGAAGGTGGCATGAATAGGGAATGAAGATTGGATGGAGATGGGGTGGAGATGAGAAACGAGAAGATTGGATAAAGATGAAAACCGTGGGATAAAGATGAGCTGAAGATGGGATGGAAATGGGATGAGAAAGATGGGGTGAAGGTGTGGGAAAGATGGGATGGAGATAAAGATGGGATGAAGAAATAAAGATGGGGGAAAGATGAGACAAAGCTGGGGTGGAGAAGGGATGAAGATGAGCTGAAGCTGGGATGAAGACGCAGGAAGTGCCCTTTGTGCGCTGGGCGTCCTGTGCCGTGGAGTGAGGGTCCCAGTGCCTGCTCCAGCAGAGCTGGAGGTGTCACCGAGATGGGGGTGTGGACCCTGTGCCATGGCTCAGATCCCCCATCCCAGCCTGGTGGGGTGGGCAGGGAGCTCTGGAGCTCACCCAGGGCAGCCCCCCGGCTCCAGCAGGGGCACCCACAGCAGGTGCCCAGGATCCCAATGCCCAGCTGGCTTTGGAAGCTCTCCACACAAGGAGACTCCACAACCTCTCTGGGCAGCCTGCTCCAGGCCTCAGAACCCTCAAGCCAAGAGGCTGCTCCTGAGGGAACCTCCTGGCTTCCAGCTTGTGCCTGCTGCCCCTTGGCCTGTCCCTGGCCACCACTGGCAAGAGTCTGGCCCCAGCCTCTTGTCCCCCACCCTGCAGATGCTGAGAAGCTCTCCTCTGAGTCTTCTGTCCAGGCTCAGCAGCCCCAGGTCCCTCCCTCTTCCCTCCTCAGAGTCTTCTCAGCAGCTTCCCAGGCTCCAGTGGCCTCTGTCCAGTAGTTGCCAGTCTGTGAAGTGGGGAGCCCAGCCCTGGCCCCCGCTGTGCAGCTGTGTCCTGAGCAGGGCAGAGCAGGCTTGCTGGCTCAGGGAGACCTTGTTCCCCCCCAGCACTCCCAGTTGCTTCCCAGCAGCTCCCTGCTTTCCCAGCACTGGGGCAGGGAGTTGTTGCCCTCTCCCCAGGGGCAGGACACTCCCCTTGCCCTGGTTGAACCTCGGGAGGTTCCTCTCCAGCCTGGACGGCTCTCACTTGGCCACTACCTGCTCTCCACCCTGGAACTGATCTCCAGCCCCTGCAGCACCCAGATCCTGGGCACCTGCTGTGGGTGACCCTGCTGGAGCAGGGGGCTGCAGTGGGTGAGCCTCAGAGGTCCCTTCCCACCCCTCCAGGATGGGACTGATGAGGTTCTGTTTCACCCCCACGAAGCTGTTGGCAGAGGAGCCCCTTCATGGTCACTGCTGAGGGCTGGGGGGTCCTCAGGTGCTGCCTCCATGGGTTTGGGGTGGGAGGGTGGGCTGGCAGAGAAGGGTTGGTGGCACCAGTGGCCCTGGAGACCATCGTGGAGCTTCACGGTGCCAGCAGCGCGAGGCTGTGGGTAGGGATGGTGCCAGCCCAGGTCTCCCGCAGCTGATGGGACTCAAGGGGAGCTTTGGGGAGCAGCCACCACGCATCCAGGTGCCACCAACCACCCCCCTGCTTGAGCAGACTGCTTCCTTCACCCTGGACTCCCCCCAGGGCAGGGCGGGGGTGAAGGCGTCCGGGGCACGGGGGCGGGGGAAGTGTTCTGGGACATCAGCACACCACAAGCTGCTGCAGGGACCTTTATTGAGGGACAGGGGGCTGGGGACACGCGTGGCTGGGTGGCCCAGGGACGCATGGAGGGGTCCGGCCACCTCCATGGCCGCTGCCCCACAGCAGACCCCACTCCCAAGACATCTCAGTTTTGGGGGGGTCTCCCCACTGTGGGGCGCAGGCCGGGGCTGGGGGGCACGGCGAGGACTCTGTGGGGTCACCACGAGGACCTCGTCGGGGACGTGGGGACAACGTGGGGTGGCAGCAGCTGGCTCTGCGGACAGCGATGTCCTGGAGGCTCCGGCGAGGCTCAGACCCCTGGGGAGGGCAGAGGCTGCGTTGACCCCACCGCCGAGTGCCCCCCCGGCACCGCTGCCGCCGTCCCCACCCGGTGCCACCCCACCCCAGCCCCCTTGTCCCCTCGGCGTCACCTTGGGAGCCCAGGGTCTCCTCCGAGTCCGGGTCCTGCTCCAGCCCTGCAGGGAGAGGAGGGGGCTCGGGGGTACCACCGGTAGGGCCCCCAGCCCCCGGCCGTGCTCCCGCTTAGGTGTGGCAGCAGCTTGCGGGGCGCTCCCGGTTCCTGGGGTGCCCCCAGCTAGGAGGCATCTCCGGGCAGGGGGGATCCCCGGCTGGGGACTGTCCCTAGTTTAGGGCCCCCCGGACACTCTCCCCCCCGCACCAGGACAAGCTGCTCTGCGGGGCCCGAGGTGACCCCACACAGCCCCAGCTGGGGGCACCGCTGAGCACTGGGACCCCCAGGAGACACGCAGATTGGGGTGGGCGGGAGGTCACAGCCTCGGGTTGGGGTTTGGGGACCCCAGGAGGTGCTCAAATTGGGGGGTGGGGGTCACCAATGTTGGGGGAGTCCTCACCCTCCTCAGACTCGTTAGACTGGGCTGGGCCATCCATGCTGGGACCTGCAGAGAGGGGTTTGAGCGGGGGTCAGCACCCAAGGGGAGGGAATCTGGGGGGAGACCCCCCCAAGTTGGCACCCACCTGCTCGGAGACCCTCGGGGGCTCCATGCTGAAGGAGCCGCTCTCGGGGGGGTCCAGACTGGATGAAGAGTCGCTGCCCAGGGCCTGGGGGTCGCAGCCCCCCCGGGGCAAAGCTGATAGAGGTCAGACCTGGGGGTGGGGGGACACCCCCAGTGCCATGGGTTAGGGACCCCCGTGGCACGGGGCATCCCCCCGGGGGTCTGCATAGGCTGGGGGGAGGGGTTGCCATTTGGGGGGGCTGGGAGGGGGTAGTGCACATTCGGGGGTGGCTGGGGGCACTGGATAGGGGCTGTGGGTACTGGGTGAGAGGCTGTGCCCAAGTTGGGGGGGGTCCCCAGGGACAGGGGGTCTGTGCCCGTTTTGGGGAGCCCAGTGCCCAGGGTGGGGAGTCGATGCCCATACTGGGGGGTCTGTGCCCATGTTGGGGGACCCAATGCCTAGGATGGGGGGGTCTCAGTGACCACAGGGTCTGCCAGTGCCCGGGGTGGGGGTCAGTGCCCATACTGGGGTCTCTGTGCCCATACTGGGGGTCCTCACACCCAGCCCTACCTTTTCCCAGTCTCTGACTGGAGGTGGTGAGATCACCTGGTGGGGGGAGACAAAAGGGGGAGTCAGGACAAAATGGGGGGCAGGGAGCCCTGGGGGGAAGGTCCTAAGGCACCCCCCACCCCTCTCCCCACGCCAGGGTTTAAGGGGGTCCAGGCCTGGCTGCCACATCCCCTTCTTGCTGCTCACTCTCCCCAGAGGCTTCCAGTTTGGCAGGACTGGCAGGGTCTGCAAAAGATGGGAAGGGGTCATGAGGCCCCCCCAAAAATAAACTGACCCTGGGACCCCCCAGCACCCACCCTCTGCCCCCTCACCACTTTTGGTCCCCCCATTTCCACCCCCTCCCCACATTCCCACCCCTTGGCCAGGAGGGAAACTGAGGCACAGGGGTGGGTGAGGCAAGGGGGTGATACTGGGGGCAGTGGGGGGAACTGGGGGGGTGTGGAAAAGATGGGGAGAGGTCACAGCCCCCCCCCCCAAAAAAAACCCACCAAATCCCACCCTGGGACCCCCACCCCCATTTCTGGCCCTTGGCCAGGAAGAGAACTGGGACATGGAGCTGGTGGGGGGACACTGGGGGAAATGGGGGACACTGAGGCAACTGGGGGGAACCAGGGGGTGCAAGGGACCCCCAAAAGTGTGTGTGTGTGTGTGGCCCTAGACACCCCCTCCCCCTTACCTGGTGTCTGTCCTTCTGCTGAAAGGGCCACATCCAGGGTGCTCGTCAGCTCTGTGGGGATATGGGGACGCACATGGGGGGCGGGGACAAGGGCAGCCCCCCCCCGGGTGGCACTGGGATACCCCCCCAAGGTGCCACCACAGCGTCACCCTCCTGCCCCCGCACCCCTTACCATCGGCCAGCGAGGGGGCCAGCACCAGCAGGGCCACCATGGCCAGCGCCGGGACCCTGGGGAGGGGACACCACAACCCTCCGGTGACCTGCTGCTGGTCCCGGGGAGCCCCCCGCACCAGCGTGTCCCTGGCCCACCCGTGGGCACCTGTCCCCATGCCGGTGACACCCCAGTGTCCCTGTCCCAACGCTGGTGCCCCCCCAGTGTCCCTGTCCCCACCCTGGTGCCACCCAGTGTCCCTGTCCCAACGCTGGTGTCACCCGGTTCCCCCTTCCCCACCCTGGTGCCCCCCAGTGTCCCTGTCCCAACGCTGGTGCCCCCCCCAGTGTCCCTTCCCCACGCTGGTGCCCCCCAGTGTCCCTGTCCCCACCCTGGTGGTGCCCCCCAGTGTCCCTGTCCCCACCCTGGTGTCCCCACCCCCCCCAGTGTCCCTGTCCCAACGCTGGTGTTCCCCCCCCCAGTGCCCCCTGTCCCCACAACCTGGTGCCCCCCAGTGTCCCTGTCCCAGTGTCCCTGTCCCCACCCTGGTGCCCCCCAGTGTCCCTGTCCCCACGCTGCTGTCACCCCAGCTCTGGCCCCATCTAGCCCAGGCTCCGGACGGCAGACCTGGGCCCCCCACTGTCCCCAGGGGTCCCCACAGTCCCTGCCGTCACCAGGGTCCCCATCGTCCCGGGTGTTCCCTCCGTCCCCTGCTGTCCCCAGAGTCCCCTGGGCCCTCGGGGTCCCCTCTGTCCCCAAGTTCCTCACTGCCCCCGGCGTCCCCTCTGTTCTGAGGGTCCCCTCTCTGCCTGGGGTCCCCCCGTCCCCAGAGTCTGCTCTGTCCCCTAGGTCCCCTCCGTCCCCGGCGTCCCCACCGCCCCCGGGGTCCCCACCATGCCCGGGGTCCCTCCCTTCCCGGATGTCCTCTGTCTCGGGCGTCCCCCTTCTGCCTGGGCTCCCTGCTGCCCCCGGGAGTCCCCTCTGTCCTCGGAGTCCCCGGGGGTCCTCAGGGTCTCCACCATCCCCGGGGGCTCTTCTGTCCACAAGGTCCCGGGGGTCCCTCCTGTCCCTGGGTCCCCAAGGTCTCCTCTGTTCCCGCTGTCCCCAGAGTCCCCTGGGTTGTCGAGGTCCCCACTGTCCCTGGGGTCTCCACTGTCCCCACCACTCCCTGGGTCCCCAGGGTCCCCTCTGTCCCCAGTGTCCCTTCTATCCCGGGGGTCCCCTCTGTCCCTGGGTCCCAAAGGTCCCCTCTATCCTATCCCTGCCTGGGGTCCCCTCTGTCCCCTGGTGCCCCTACTGTCCCCCGAGTCCCCTGCATCCCCAGGGTCCCCACCATCCCCGGCGGCCCCTCTGTCCCCACTGTCCCCATTGTCCCTTTTGTCCCTGAGGTCCTCGCAGTTCCTGGGCACCCAAGGTCCCCGGCGGTGCCTTCTGTCCCTGGGTCCCTTCTGTCCCCAGAGTGCCCTCTGTCCCTGGGTACTGTCCCCAGAGTCGGGGTATCCGCCATCCCCAGGGTCCCCTCCGTCCCCAAGGTCCTCTCTGTTCCCCGTGTCCCCTCTGTCTCGGGGGTCCCCTCTCTGTCGGGGGACCCTTCTCTCCTTGGTGTGCCCTCTGCCCCTGAGTCCCCCAGGGTCCCCATCATCCCCGGCGTCCCCTATGGCCACAGGGTCCCCGGGATCCGCCCCTCCCCGTCTCTGGGTCCCCTCTCCCCGAAGCCCTCACTGCTCCCGAGGGTCCCCTCCGTCCGCGGGTGTCCCCAAAGTCCCCTGGGTTCTCACGGCCCCTGCCACCCCCGAGGTCTCCCCGTCCCTGGGTCCCCGCTGTCCCTGGGCTCACCCCCGGGGCTGTCCCATGGCCGCTCTCGGGGTCTCTGCGGGCTCGCTCCCGGCTCCGCCCGGGGCCGTTATAGCCGCAGGGGCTGGGCAGGGGCCAGCGGGCACCGGGCCAGCCAATCCCGCTCCGCCACCGGGCACCGGCACCGGGCACCGGCGCCGCCACTGCGGCGGGGACCTGGCACCGGCACCGGCACCGAGCACCGGGCATCGGCATCAGCACCGGCACCGGGCCAAGCAATCCTGCACCAGCCACCGGGCACCGGCACTGCGGCGGGGAACTGGGACCGGCACCCGGCATCGGGACCGGCACCGGGCACAGGGCCAGGCAACCCTGCACCAGGCACCGGGCACCGGGCACCGGCACCGCAGCGGAAACCGGCACCAGTACTGGCGTCCGTACCGGGCATCGGAACCGGCACCGGGCACCGAGCACCGGCACCGCAGAGGGCAACTGGTACTGGGCACCGGGCATCGACACTGTGACCGGCACCGGGCACTGGGCACCGGGTCAGGCAACGCTGCACTGGGCACCAGCCTTGGCACTGCGGTGGGGAACTGGTACCAGGATCAGTACCGGCACCAGGCACTGCGCACTGGCACTGCAGCGGAGAACCGGCACCGGTACCGGGCCAGGCAATCCTGTACCGGGCACCGGGCACCGGCACCAGAGGTGGCACGGGACACTGGGCCAGCCAATCCTGCACTGGCACTGCAGCAGTGACTCTGCACTGGTACTGGGCACCAGTATCAGAACTGGGCACCAGCAGTGGTACCAGTCACCAGCCAGTCAGTCCAGTACTGGCACCAGCACTGCCACGGGGAACTGGCACCAGTATCAGTGCCAGTACTGGCACTGGGCATCTGGCAGCAGCATTGGTACCAGCACCAGCACCTGCACCTGCACTGGGCACCTGTACTGGTGTCAGTACTGCCACCAGCACTGCAGCTGGGCACCAGCATTGGTACTAACACCAGCCCAGTTAAACCCACACTGGCTGGCACCAGCACCACACACTGGTACCAGGTGCTGGCACTGTGGCTGGACACAAGCACTGGGCACTGGGCCAAACAATCCTGCACCAGTCCCTGGGAGCTGGCACTGCTGCTGACCACTGGGCACCAGCATTGGTACCAGTATCAGCACCAGAACTTGTACCAGGCATCAGCATTGGCACTGGCATTGCAGCTGGGCACTAGCGCTGGTACTGGACACTGCTGATGGTACCAGTCCCAGCACAGGGCACTGGCACTGGTACTGGTACCAGTACTGCTGGGCAAGAGCCACCCTGGGAACCCATACAGCTGCTGAGACCCCCAAATCCGGGTGCCCAGTGCCCTGTCACCCCCAGTGCCATAGCTGGGAACCCAGCACCACTGTGGGGACCCCAGTGCCATAACTGGGACCCCCAGTGACATCAGTGGCACCCCCAGTGCCATAAGTGGGAGCCCCAGTAACGTAACTGGGACCCCCAGTACCACTTCAGGGACCCCAGAGCCACAACTGGGACCCCTAATAATGTAACTGGAACCCCCAGAACCACTCTAGGGACCCCAGAGCCACAACCGGGACCCCCAGTGCCATAGCTGGGACTCTCAGCACCGTAACTGGGACTCCCAGTAACATAACTGGGAACCCATCGCTGCTTTAGGGATCCCAGTAATGTAACTGGGACCTCCCAGAGGCAAAACTGGGACCCTCAGAACCACTGTGGGTACCATAGTGGGACCCCCAGTAATGTAGCTGGGACCCCGCATCACTATGGGGACCTCCAATGCCATAACTGGGACCCCAGTATCACTTTAGGGACTCCAGAGCCACAACTGGGACCCTGATGGCACCATAAGTGGGACCCCCAGCACCACTGTGGGGATCCCAGTGCCTTAAGTGGGACCCTCAGTAATGTAACTGGGACCCCCAGCACCACTGTGGGGACCCCAGTGCCTTAACTGGGCCCTTCAGACCCCAGTGTTCTGGGTTATTGGGCAAACTGGGGGTGCTGGGCACCCTGTGCTGGGGACCTGGGCACCTTGTGCTGGGAAGCTGTGCACAGTGGGGTGCTGGAC
This sequence comes from Picus viridis, assembly GCA_033816785.1. Lineage (NCBI taxonomy): Eukaryota > Metazoa > Chordata > Aves > Piciformes > Picidae > Picus > Picus viridis. Next base: position 27,994,961 of record CM066572.1, read on the forward strand.
ACTTTGTGCAGGGGTTGCTGGGCAAGCTGGGAGTGCTGAGCACCCTGTACTGGGAGTGCTGCCCCCTGTACTGGGGAGCTGGGCATGGTGGGATTCTGGGCACCTTGTGCTGAGTTATTGGGCAAACTGGGAGTGCTGGGCCCCCTGTGCTGGGGGTGCTGGGCCCCTTCCCCACAGCGTCCCAGACAAGAGCCCTTTCTGGCCTCTCCCCTCAATGCCCCCTTTGTTCCCAGCTCACTGGGACCAGTGCCCGGCTCCCCTTGCAGGAACCGGTTTGGTATGGAGGGGGTCAGTGGGATCCCACCTGGAACCGGGAAGGGGGAGGTGTCCCTGCCCCAGTGCCCTGCTGGGACAGTGGTGGGAGCTGGGGTGCTGCCAGCTGATGTACAGGGTCAATCTGCCACCAGTGCCACCAGTGCCACCCTGGTACGGGCGAGCACAAGGAGGCTTTGTGCCACGGCCGGAAGGTTCCGGAAGCGTGGGCACGGGGTGGCCACTGGAAAGGGACTGGGACTGGTGGTGACTGGGACCGGTGGAGACTGGGACCGGCAGCCACCGGCACTGGAACCAGTGCCAAGGGCCGGCAGAATGAGCTGCAGCAGGCTGGAAGTGCTCCTGCATCCCAGAATCCCTCTTAACCCAGCATGGACCCACTGGGCTGGTGCCACCCCACTTAACCCCGCATGGTCCCACTGGGCTGGTGCCACCCCACTTAACCCAGCATGGACCCACTGGGCTGGTGCCACCCCAGTAACCCAGCATGGACCCACTGGGCTGGTGCCACCCCACTTAACCCAGCATGGACCCACTGGGCTGGTGCCACCCCCTTAACCCAGCATGGACCCACTGGGCTGGTGCCACCCCACTTAACCCAGCATGGTCCCACTGGGCTGGTGCCACCCCTAACCCAGCATGGACCCACTGGGCTGGTGCCACCCCCTTAACCCAGCATGGTCCCACTGGGCTGGTGCCACACTGACCCCGCATGGTCCCACTGGGCTGGTGCCACCCCACTTAACCCAGCATGGACCCACTGGGCTGGTGACCCAGCATGGACCCACTGGGCTGGTGCCACCCCATAACCCAGCATGGACCCACTGGGCTGGTGCCACCCACTTAACCCAGCATGGACCCACTGGGCTGGTGCCACCCGCCTAACCCAGCATGGACCCACTGGGCTGGTGCCACCCCACTTAACCCAGCATGGTCCCACTGGGCTGGTGCCACCCCACTTAACCCAGCATGGACCCACTGGGCTGGTGCCACCCCACTTAACCCAGCATGGACCCACTGGGCTGGTGCCACCCACTTAACCCAGCATGGACCCACTGGGCTGGTGCCACCCCATAACCCCGCATGGTCCCACTGGGCTGGTGCCACCCCACTTAACCCAGCATGGACCCACTGGGCTGGTGCCACCCCACTTAACCCAGCATGGACCCACTGGGCTGGTGCCACCCCACTTAACCCAGCATGGACCCACTGGGCTGGTGCCACCCCACTTAACCCAGCATGGACCCACTGGGCTGGTGCCACCCCACTTAACCCAGCATGGTCCCACTGGGCTGGTGCCACCCCACTTAACCCAGCATGGACCCACTGGGCTGGTGCCACCCCACTTAACCCAGCATGGTCCCACTGGGCTGGTGCCACCCCACTTAACCCCGCATGGTCCCACTGGGCTGGTGCCACCCCATTAACCCAGCATGGACCCACTGGGCTGGTGCCACCCCCTTAACCCAGCATGGACCCACTGGGCTGGTGCCACCCCATAACCCAGCATGGACCCACTGGGCTGGTGCCACCCCACTTAACCCAGCATGGTCCCACTGGGCTGGTGCCACCCTTAACCCAGCATGGACCCACTGGGCTGGTGCCACCCCACTTAACCCAGCATGGACCCACTGGGCTGGTGCCACCGGCTTAACCCAGCATGGACCCACTCTGGTGCCACCCCACTTAACCCAGCATGGTCCCACTGGGCTGGTGCTGCCCCACTTAACCCAGCATGGACCCACTGGGCTGGTGCCACCCCACTTAACCCAGCATGGACCCACTGGGCTGGTGCCACCCCACCTTAACCCAGCATGGTCCCACTGGGCTGGTGCCACCCCGGCGTAACTGGTCCCACTGCGCTGGTGCCCGGCATTAGCATGGACCCACTGGGCTGGTGCCACCCCACTTAACCCAGCATGGTCCCACTGCTCTGGTGCCACCCCACTTAACCCAGCATGGTCCCACTGAGCTGGTATCATCCCAGTAAACCAGTATGGTGCTGGTGAACCAGTAAACTGGCAGAGGCCCTGTCCCAGACCCAGCACAGGTCCCAGACCTGACAGCTCTGGGAGTACTGGGGACGCTGGTCTCAGACCCAGCAGCACTGGGATTACTGGGAGCCCTGGGAGCACAGGTCCTGTACTCAGCATTACTGGGAGTGCTGGGAGCAGTGGTCCCATGCACAGCAGCACTGAGATTACTGGGAGCACTGGGATTGCTAGGATTACTGGGAGCACTGGGAACACTGGTCCCATATCAGGCAGCCCTGGAATTTCTGGGAGCACTGGAATTACTGGGAGCACTGGTAGCACTGGTCCCATACCCAGCAGCGGTGGGAATACTGGGAGCTGGGAATTACTGGGGGCACTGAGATCCTGGCTAGGAGGGGCACTGGGAGCACTGCTCCTGTACCCGGCATTACAGGAGCTCTGGTATCACGTTACCCCGGCGTTACTGGGCACACTGCTCCTGTACCCGGCATTACAGGAGCTCTGGTATCACCCCCGGCGTTACTGGGCACACTGCTCCTGTACCCGGCATTACAGGAGCTCTGGTATCACCCCCGGCGTTACTGGGCACACTGCTCCTGTACCCGGCATTACTGGGAGCTCTGGTATCACCCCCGGCGTTACTGGGCACACTGCTCCTGTACCCGGCATTACAGGAGCTCTGGTATCATCCCCCGGCGTTACTGGGCACACTGCTCCTGTACCCGGCATTACAGGAGCTCTGGTACCATCCCCCGGCGTTACTGGGCACACTGCTCCTGTACCCGGCATTACAGGAGCTCTGGTATCACCCCCGGCGTTACTGGGCACACTGCTCCTGTACCCGGCATTACAGGAGCTCTGGTATCACCCCCGGCGTTACTGGGCACACTGCTCCTGTACCCGGCATTACAGGAGCTCTGGTATCACCCCCGGCGTTACTGGGCACACTGCTCCTACCCGGCATTCTCTGTATCCCCCGGCCGGCATTACCCGGGAGCTCTGGTATCACCCCCGGCGTTACTGGGCACACTGCTCCTGTACCCGGCATTACAGGAGCTCTGGTATCACCCCCGGCGTTACTGGGCACACTGCTCCTGTACCCGGCATTACAGGAGCTCTGGTATCACCCCCGGCGTTACTGGGCACACTGCTCCTGTACCCGGCATTACAGGAGCTCTGGTACCATCCCCCGGCGTTACTGGGCACACTGCTCCTGTACCCGGCATTACAGGAGCTCTGGTATCACCCCCGGCGTTACTGGGCACACTGGTACCCCATTACAGGAGCTCCCCGGCGTTACTGGGCACACTGCTCCTGTACCCGGCATTACAGGAGCTCTGGTATCACCCCCGGCGTTACTGGGCACACTGCTCCTGTACCCGGCATTACAGGAGCTCTGGTATCACCCCCGGCGTTACTGGGCACACTGCTCCTGTACCCGGCATTACAGGAGCTCTGGTATCACCCCCGGCGTTACTGGGCACACTGCTCCTGTACCCGGCATTACAGGAGCTCTGGTATCACCCCCGGCGTTACTGGGCACACTGCTCCTGTACCCGGCATTACAGGAGCTCTGGTATCACCCCCGGCGTTACTGGGCACACTGCTCCTGTACCCGGCATTACTGGGAGCTCTGGTACCACCCCGGCGTTACTGGGCACACTGCTCCTGTACCCGGCATTACAGGAGCTCTGGTATCACCCCCGGCGTTACTGGGCACACTGCTCCTGTACCCGGCATTACAGGAGCTCTGGTATCACCCCCGGCGTTACTGGGCACACTGCTCCTGTACCCGGCATTACAGGAGCTCTGGTATCACCCCCGGCGTTACTGGGCACACTGCTCCTGTACCCGGCATTACAGGAGCTCTGGTATCACCCCCGGCGTTACTGGGCACACTGCTCCTGTACCCGGCATTACAGGAGCTCTGGTATCACCCCCGGCGTTACTGGGCACACTGCTCCTGTACCCGGCATTACAGGAGCTCTGGTATCACCCCCGGCGTTACTGGGCACACTGCTCCTGTACCCGGCATTACAGGAGCTCTGGTATCACCCCGGCGTTACTGGGCACACTGCTCCTGTACCCGGCATTACAGGAGCTCTGGTATCACCCCCGGCGTTACTGGGCACACTGCTCCTGTACCCGGCATTACAGGAGCTCTGGTATCACTGCTCCCCCGGCGTTACTGGGCACACTGCTCCTGTACCCGGCATTACAGGAGCTCTGGTATCACCCCCGGCGTTACTGGGCACACTGCTCCTGTACCCGGCATTACAGGAGCTCTGGTATCACCCCCGGCGTTACTGGGCACACTGCTCCTGTACCCGGCATTACCCTGGTATCACCCCCGGCGTTACTGGGCACACTGCTCCTGTACCCGGGTATCACCCCGGCGTTACTGGGCACACTGCTCCTGTACCCGGCATTACAGGAGCTCTGGTATCACCCCCGGCGTTACTGGGCACACTGGTACCCGGCATTACAGGATTCCCCGGCGCTCTGGTATCACCCCCGGCGTTACTGGGCACACTGCTCCTGTACCCGGCATTACAGGAGCTCTGGTACCATCCCCCGGCGTTACTGGGCACACTGCTCCTGTACCCGGCATTACAGGAGCTCTGGTATCACCCCCGGCGTTACTGGGCACACTGCTCCTGTACCCGGCATTACAGGAGCTCTGGTATCATCCCCCGGCGTTACTGGGCACACTGCTCCTGTACCCGGCATTACAGGAGCTCTGGTATCACCCCCGGCGTTACTGGGCACACTGCTCCTGTACCCGGCATTACAGGAGCTCTGGTATCACCCCCGGCGTTACTGGGCACACTGCTCCTGTACCCGGCATTACAGGAGCTCTGGTATCACCCCCGGCGTTACTGGGCACACTGCTCCTGTACCCGGCATTACTGGGAGCTCTGGTACCATTCCCCGGCGTTACTGGGCACACTGCTCCTGTACCCGGCATTACAGGAGCTCTGGTACCATCCCCGGCCCCCGGCGTTACTGGGCACACTGCTCCTGTACCCGGCATTACAGGAGCTCTGGTATCACCCCCGGCGTTACTGGGCACACTGCTCCTGTACCCGGCATTACAGGAGCTCTGGTATCACCCCCGGCGTTACTGGGCACACTGCTCCTGTACCCGGCATTACTGGGAGCTCTGGTACCATCCCCCGGCGTTACTGGGCGCTCTGGTGCCGACGCTGGCCTCGAACCCGCTATCCTCACTGCTGGCCCCGCCTCTCACCCCTTGGCCCCGCCCTGTCTGCTCACGCATGCGCACTGCCACGCTCTCGCCGGCGCACCTAGTCTCTATGGCAGCAGGCGGCGCTCTCCCCTCACTCCCCCGCACCATCGTCGGCTGTCGGGCGCGGCGGCGCCCCTGCCGGCCCGGCGGGGCCGCACGTCCCGTGCCAGGCTCCGCTGCCGCCATTGAGCCGCCGCCATCTTGTCACCCCCAGCCGAGGGAGGCAGCGCCCCTCCCCACAGCGCCGGGCCCGGCCTCGGGCAGCCAGGCCCCGGCATCCCCTTCCCTCCCCTCCTCGCTAACCGGACATTGCCCCCTCCAGACACCGGCTCCGGCCTGCCCCAGCCCGGCCCCGGCCCTACCGGTGAGGGGACAGGGGGAGGGGAGGCCCTGAGGGAGGGGGGTGGGGGTGGGGTGTGAGTGGGGTGTCTGTGAGTAGGTGATGTGAGCATGGGGCTGAGTGCCGGGGCAGTGCGAGTAGGCGTGAGTGAATATGGGGGGGTGAGGGGGCTGAGTGGGGGTGCGAGTAGGGGGATGCAAGTGTGACCGTGGGGGGTGAGTTTGGGCTGAGTGTGAGTGGGGGTGATTATGGGGGGCTGAGCGGGGTCTGTGTGTAGGGCAGTGCGAGTTTGGGATGTGAGTGTGAGTGTAGGGGGGTGAGTGAATGTGGGGGTGTGAGTGTGGGTATGGGGCTGTGACTGTGGATATGGGGGTCTGAGTATGGGGTGAGTGTAGGTGGGGGGGTCTGAGTGTGGGTATGAGGGTGTGAGTGTGGGTATGGGGGTCTGAGTGGGGTGAGTGTGGGTATGGGGTCTGAGTGGGGTGAGTGTGGGTATGGGGGTCTGAGTGGGGTGAGTGTGGGTATGGGGTCTGAGTGGGGTGAGTGTGGGTATGGGGTCTGAGTGGGGTGAGTGTGGGTATGGGGTCTGAGTGGGGTGAGTGTGGGTATGGGGTCTGAGTGGGGTGAGTGTGGGTATGGGGTCTGAGTGGGGTGAGTGTGGGTATGGGGTCTGAGTGGGGTGAGTGTGGGTATGGGGGTCTGAGTGGGGTGAGTGTGGGTATGGGGTCTGAGTGGGGTGAGTGTGGGTATGGGGTCTGAGTGGGGTGAGTGTGGGTATGGGGTCTGGAGTGAGTGTGGGTATGGGGTCTGAGTGGGGTGAGTGTGGGTATGGGGTCTGAGTGGGGTGAGTGTGGGTATGGGGTCTGAGTGGGGTGAGTGTGGGTATGGGGGTCTGAGTGGGGTGAGTGTGGGTATGGGGTCTGAGTGGGGTGAGTGTGGGTATGGGGCTGCGAGTGGGGTGAGTGTGGGGGGGTCTGAGTATGGGTATGGGGATCTGAGTGTGAATATGGGGGGGTGAGTGTGGGGTGAGTGTGGGGGGGTCTGAGTATGGGTATGGGGATCTGAGTGTGAATATGGGGGGTGAGTGGGGTGAGTGTGGGTATGGGGTCTGAGTGGGGTGAGTGTGGGTATGGGGTCTGAGTGGGGTGAGTGTGGCTGGGGGGGGTCTGAGTATGGGTATGGGGATCTGAGTGTGAATATGGGGGGGTGAGTGTGGGGTGAGTGTGGGTATGGGGCTGTGAGTGCGGGTATGGGAGTCTTGAGTGCCAGTGTGGGGGGTGGGTGAGTGAGAGTGAGTGGGGCTGTGAGTGGGGTCAGTGGGGCTGTGGGTATGGGGGTGTGAGTGTGGAATGAGTGTGGGTGCTGAGTGAATATGGAGTATGAAGCTGAGTGTGAGTGTGCTGTGAGCTGGTGCTGCTGATCTGCCCCTTTGCCCCCCTTGGCATCTCCTCCATCTTCACATGCTCCTCATGGGGTTTCTCCTGCCCCTGGGGAAGGTCTTCCCCTGCTCCATGTCCACCTTGGACTTGGTCTCTGAACTGCTCCTCCAGCCTCCATGGTGCTGGGGGAGAAGCTGCCCGACAGGAAGACCCCATGGGATGAGGTTTCTCAACCAGGAGAGAGGTTGGAGCCTGTCCTCAGCTCCATGCCAGCAGCTCCTCATGGGTGGAAGGTCAACACTTGGCCCAAGTTCTCCTCAGGGAGCTACCTTGGGGTCACATCTGGCCAGAGTGGGACAGAGGGGACATGGGTGGCCCCAGGATTCCAGCCAGCCAGCATATCTGGGTGGCTTTCTGAGGAGGAGGATGGTGGCTGTGGTCTCATCTGGGAGTCAGCTTCTCAACCAGGAGCCCAGGATTCCAGTTCTGGCTCCCTGAGGAAGAGGATGGTGGTGGCCATGGCCCCATCAGCTTCTTGCTGAGGTCCCAGGACTCCATTTCTAGCTTCCTGAGGGTGGTGTTGGTGGCCACGGCCTCATCTGGGCCACGAGCTGCTCCATTTGCAGTTAGTGATTGGTTTTGGTGGCTGCCCACCCCCTGCTCCGGGCTCGAGGTCCCATGGACCTGCCAGCAGCCCAGGATTAATGAGCTCTGGGATCCAGCTCTGCCCGCGGCGCTGCCAGCTGCCAGCCTCCAGCTTGGGACCATCTGGGCAGCTTCTGCCTGGGAGATGCTTCATTAACCCTTCAGTGGGGTGTTCACAACATGGCCCTCAGCTCTTCTCCTCACTGCTCTTGGAGCCTTTGAGGCTCTGCAGAGGGACTGAGCTCTCCAGAGAGCCCTGGCCAGGCTGGCTGGGTGAGGCCAATGGGATGAAGTTGACCCAGGCCAAGTGCCAGGCCCAGCCCCTGGGTCCCACCAAGGCCAGGAAGGCTCCAGGCTGGGGGCAGAGGGGCTGGAAAGTGCCTGGTGGGAAAGGCCCTGGGGGATTGGAGGCAAAGCTGGAGAGGAGACAGAGAGTGCCCAGGGGGCCAAGAGGGCCACCAGCAGCCTGGCCTGGAGCAGCCTCAGGCTGAGCAGCAGGAGCAGGGCAGGGACAGTGCCCCTGGAGTGCAGGCACTGGGGAGGCCACTCCTGGAGTGCTGGGCTCAGCTTTGGGCCCTTGAGGGGCTGGAGGTGTCCAGAGGAGGGCAAGGGAGCTGGGGAAGGGTCTGGAGCAGAAGAAGGGTCTGGAGAACTTGTGAGGAGCAGCTGAGGGACCTGGGGGTGAGGAGCCTGCAGCAAAGGAGATTCTGGTCCCAAAACTGAAGTGAGGGAAGATTTTGGTCCCAGAATTGAGTGGAGGGGAGACTCTGGTCCGAAAAAATCAGGAGACAAAGATGGGTTTGGTCCCAAAATGGAAGTGAGGGGAGATTCGGATCCCCAGAGTCAGAGCAGCCGAGATCTGGGGCCCAAAGCCTTGAGGAGGAGGGCAGATTTTGGTCCTTGAGTTCCCCAAAGCGAGGGGAAGGGAGGTTTGGGTCTGGACATTCAGAGGAGAAGGGCTTTGGGCTCAGACACTCAGAGGGAGGTTTCTGTCCCCCAGAACGCGGAGGGATGGGGATTTGGGGGCCAAAATGAAGCAAGGGGGTTCGGGCCCCGTAATTCAGAGACTTTGGCCCCAAAATCGCCATGAGAGAACATTCTGCTCCCAGAATTCAGGAGCAGAGGGACTCTGCTCCCGCAGTTCGGGAAGGTGGAAGGCTGTGCCCCCAGGGCGGAGGGAGGGTCTCTTGCCCCCAGATCCCGAGCCGGGCCTTAGCCGAGCCCCAGCGTCAGGGGAGCGGAGGCCGCGGGAGCCCCTCAGCAGCCTCCTCTTCCCTCCTCCTCCCTGCCAGCTGCTCTCAGCTGCCCTGCAGGCCTTCCTGAGCCCGGCCGGGCGTGCTTGTGTTGCAGGGTGAGGCAGGCCCCGCGCCCCGGGCCGGGGCAGGATGGCAGGGCCGGTGCCGAGCCGGGCCAGGGTCTACGCCGACGTCAACACGCAGCGGCCGCGCGAGTACTGGGACTACGAGTCGCACGTCGTGGAGTGGGGGTGAGACCAGGCCTGGGGGCTGCGGGGCGCCTCTCTGCCCCACGGGGCACCTCTCTGCCCCACGGGGCTCCTGGAGCCTCTGTCTTGAGCCACAGCCGGGGGGGGAGTGTCTGCTGGGCTTGGGAGGTTGGAAGTGCCAGTACTGGGAGGTGCTGCGGGCGGAGGTGCCGCCGGGGCCGGGCTGGAGACGGACCGGGCCCTGCAGCAGGGCTGTGTCGTGAGCTCTGTTGTGATGGGGGGAGAAAGGAGGTCCTGGATCCTCCCTTTGAGCCAGGTGGGCTTCTTACTGAGGGCTGCTTCTTCCTTGGTGAGGGCTTCTCCTTCTTTCCCATTGGCATTTTCTTCCCTCCTGAGGGTGTCTTCTTCCTTCGAGCTTCTTGCTGAAGCATTCTTCCTGAGGGCTTCTGCCATCCCACGGGCATTTGCTTCCCAAGGACATGCTCCTTCCCATGCCCCCACTGCCAGGGACAGCAGCTGATTTGCTCTTCAATTTGCAGTGAGATTGATCAAAAATCAATTCAAATGGATCGAGAGAGATCCCCATGGATCCTATGGATCCCAAGCCATCTTCTTCCTGAGGCTGGGCCCCGGGGTGGCTCCTCCAGCACTGCCAGCACCAGATTAGGAGCCCAGCCCTGCCCAGAGCCCAGCTCCTGCCACCAGTGACCTAGAAATGAAAAGCTCCTCATCCACCCCAGCCCCCACAGCAGCAACAGAGCCCTTCCTGGCTCTGGGATGGAGACTCCATAGTCCTGAATCCCCCCATCCCAGCCTGGTGGGGTGGGCAGGGAGCTCTGGGGCTCACCCAGGGCAGCCCCCTGCTCCAGCAGGGGCACCCACAGCAGGTGCCCAGGATCCCAAGGCCCAGCTGGCTTTGGAAGCTCTCCACACAAGGAGACTCCACAACCTCTCTGGGCAGCCTGCTCCAGGCCTCAGAACCCTCAAGCCAAGAGGCTGCTCCTGAGGGAACATCCTGGCTTCCAGCTTGTGCCTGCTGCCCCTTGGCCTGTCCCTGGCCACCACTGGCAAGAGTCTGGCCCCAGCCTCTTGTCCCCCACCCTGCAGATGCTGAGAAGCTCCCCTCTGAGTCTCCTGTCCAGGCTCAGCAGCCCCAGGTCCCTCCCTCTTCCCTCCTCAGAGTCTTCTCAGCAGCTTCCCAGGCTCCAGTGGCCTCTGTCCAGTAGTTGCCAGTCTGTGAAGTGGGGAGCCCAGCCCTGGCCCCAGCTGTGCAGCTGTGTCCTGAGCAGGGCAGAGCAGAGGGGCAGGAGAACCTCCCTTGTCCTGCTGGCCACACTCTGCTGACTGTCCCCCGGGGACCCTTGGCCACCTTGGCCACCTTGCTGGCTGATGGGGACCTTGTTCCCCGCCAGCACTCCCAGTTCCTTCTCCTTGGAGCTGCTTCCCAACAGCTCCCATCCTCCCCTGGCCTGGTCCATGAGGTTGTTCCTCCCCTTGCTGTGGCTGAGCCTCAGGAGGTTCCCATGTCCCACCTCTCCAGCCTGGCCAGCTCTGGCTGGGTGGCTGCAGAGCCTGCAGGGTGTCAGCCCTGCTCCCAGTTTAGGCCATCAGCAGTGGCTGGGAGCCCACAGGGTCCCTTCACTGAGAGATGCTGGCCGGGACTGGATGCAGAACTAACCCTGGGGAGCACCACAAGCTCCAGGCTTCCAGCTAGCCCCTGCCTTGCAGATCACAGCCCCCTGAGCTCCATTCTTCACCCCATTCTCCACCCACCTCACCATCTCCTGTTCCCATCCCAGTTTTTTTCTCCTAGGATCATCCCTGCAGTCCACATCTTCCTCCTCACTGCCCCTCCCCCCACCTCCTCCAAGAGGGATGCATCCTCCCCACCTGCACCGCCATGGGCTTCACTCTCCCTCTCTGCTCCACTCCTCCAGCTGAAGGACCAGAGCCACCTGCTGTGCCCCCAGCTTGACCTCTCCCTCTTCTCCTGGAGGTGCTGATGAGTCACCTCCTGTCTTATCTCTGTTAATTAGCAATTAGTGAAGTCAACCTTTCCAGCTCTGCCTCCTCCTTCATCCGCATCAAATCCTCCCCTCCGGGGATCTCATTCTGCTCTGCTCCTCGGTCTCCTCTGGTGGCTTTGGTTGGACCTCAGTGGTGTTAGATCCACCAAGGTTTTGTGGGTGAGAGTTGCTTAATGTCCTTCTGGTGTTGTGGAGTCTGGCTTGGGTTGGAGGGACCTTAAAGACCTCTTTGATCTCTTCAGCCGCGATCTGGATGAGAGGGACTGGGGCACCCTCAGGCACTTTGGGGATGACATGAAGTAGGGTGGAGATGTAGAGCTGCTGGAGGCTTTGGAGGCTCTCCAGAGGCATTGGAGGCTCTCCAGAGAGGTCTGGGGCTCTCCAGATGGATCTGGCCAGGCTGGCTGGGTGAGGCAAATGGGATGAGGTTGACTAAAGCCAAGTGCTGGGTCCTGCCCTTGGGTCCCATTAAGGCCAGGAAAGCTCCAGGGGAGGGGCAGAGGGGCTGGAAAGTGCCTGGTGGGAAAGACCCTGAGGGGCTGGAAGAGCAAGGGAGCTGGAGAAGGGTCTGGAGAACTTGAGAGGAGCAGCTGAGGGGGCTGGGGGTGTGGAGCCTGCAGCAAAGGAGGCTGAGGGGAGACCTTGTGGCTCTCTGCAAGTCCCTGAGAGGAGGCTGCAGCCACGTTAGGGAGCAGTTGTTGGCTGGTTGGTGTTCATGCCCCTTGGTGGTGATGGTGGCAACCTCTAGGCTCTGACCTCCAGACCTTGACCTTCCTGTTTCCTTTAGCTGTCTCTAAGTGGTCCATTTTGAGCTTGGTCCAACCTCCTCATCTCTTGATGTCTCTTCTGTCTCCAACAGCAACCAAGATGACTACCAGCTGGTGAGGAAACTCGGCCGGGGCAAGTACAGTGAAGTGTTTGAAGCCATCAACATCACCAACAACGAGAAGGTGGTGGTGAAAATCCTCAAGGTAGGAGGTGCTTGCTCTCTATCCTCTTCTTCTGCATCTTCACCAAGTGGTTCCTTCACCCAAGAGGCTTGTGCAGCCTTGGCCCTGGGCAGTGGTGGAGTCCCCAGCCCTGGAGGGCTTCCCAAGCTATGGTGCTGAGGGCCATGGTTTGGTGGTGCCCTGGCAGTGCTGGGTCACTGCTTGGACTGCAGGAGCTGGGAGGCCTCTTCCAACCCAGCCCATTCCATGGTAACTGCTCCTGCCCATTCCCCTTTCCCATTCATCCTTCTGCTCCTTCACTCTTCCCCTTCCTTTTTCCCAGCTCCTGTTGCATTCCCTATCCCATTTCCTGCTACCCAGCCCCTTCACCCTTCACTATTTTCCCCTTATTTCCCCCCTTCTTTCCCCTTTCCCCATATTTCCCTTCTCCCATTCCCCATCCCCTTCTCCCTTCTTCCCCTGTTCCACTTCCCTCTCCCCCTGCCCCTTTCCCATTTTCCTTCTCTTTCCCACTTCCCTATTTTCCATTCCTCTTCCCAGTTCCCCACCCCCTTCCCACTTCCCACCCCGTTTCACTTTCCCAGCTCCTTCCTTCTCTCCAGCCCCTTTCCTGTTTCCCTTCCCAATTCTCCATTCTCAGTTCCTCTTCCTTCACTGTTTCTATTCCCCTTCCCAACTTCCTATCCTCTTCCCCCTTTCCTTCCCACTTCCCCATCCCCTTCTCCATTCCCCTTTTCAGTTATCCGGCCCCTTCCTCCCCCCTCTCCCCCATCCCCTTCCTCCCCCTCTCCCCCATCCCCTTCCTCCCCCCTCTCCCCCATCCCCTTCCTCCCCCCCTCTCCCCCATCCCCTTCCTCCCCCTCTCCCCCATCCCCTTCCCCCCCCCCTCTCCCCCATCCCCTTCCTCCCCCTCTCCCCCATCCCCTTCCTCCCCTTCTCCCCCATCCCCTTCCCCCATCCCCTTCCTCCCCCTCTCCCCCATCCCCTTCCTCCCCCTCTCCCCCATCCCCTTCCTCCCCTTCTCCCCCATCCCCTTCCTCCCCTTCTCCCCTCCCAGCCCCGCTCCCCGCCGGGTCTCTGACCGCCCTGCCATCCGCAGCCGGTGAAGAAGAAGAAGATCAAGAGGGAGATCAAGATCCTGGAGAACCTGCGGGGGGGCCCCAACATCATCAGCCTGCTGGACATCGTCAAGGACCCCGTGGTGAGGAGCCGCCGCCCCACCGCGCCGCCCGGGCCGCTGCCGGGGCGGGGGCAGCCCCAGGGGGCGAGGCTGAGGGCCGCGAGGCAGCGGCGTGGAGAGCGCGGGAGCGGGCCCTGCCGATCCTGCTGCCCCCGGCCCCCCGGCCCCCCTGCCCCCGGGCCCCCCAGCCCCCCTGCCCCCGGGCCCCCTGGCACTGCTGGGCTCCCACTGCTCCTGAGGGCGACGGTTGGCTTCCAGGGGGACATGGAGGGGTTCCAGAAGGTGATAGTGAGGTGCTGAAGGTCATAGTGGCGTTCTTAGAGTCATGGTGGGGGTCCTAAGGGCCGTGATGAGGTTCCAGAGGGTAGGGCTCCAGAGGGAAATGATGATGAGGTTCCAGAAGGAGATTCCAGGGGGTCCTGATGAAGTTCTGAGGGTCATGGTGAGGTTCTGAGGGCCACAGTGGCTGCCAGACGGTGGTGGTGAGGTTCTGAGGGCCACAGTGGCTGCCAGAGGGTGGTGGTGAGGTTCTGAGGGCCACAGGGGGCTGCCAGAGGGTGGTGGTGAGGTTCTGAGAGCCACAGTGGCTGCCAGAGGGTGGTGGTGAGGTTCTGAGAGCCACAGTGGCTGCCAGAGGGTGGTGGTGAGGTTCTGAGAGCCACAGTGGCTGCCAGAGGGTGGTGGTGAGGTTCTGAGAGCCACAGTGGCTGCCAGAGGGTGGTGGTGAGGTTCTGAGAGCCACAGTGGCTGCCAGAGGGTGGTGGTGAGGTTCTGAGAGCCACAGTGGCTGCCAGAGGGTGGTGGTGAGGTTCTGAGAGCCACAGGGGGCTGCCAGAGGGTGGTGGTGAGGTTCTGAGAGCCACAGTGGCTGCCAGAGGGTGGTGGTGAGGTTCTGAGAGCCACAGTGGCTGCCAGAGGGTGGTGGTGGTGAGGTTCTGAGAGCCACAGTGGCTGCCAGAGGGTGGTGGTGAGGTTCTGAGGGCCGCAGGGGGCTGTGGTGGTGAGGTTTGGAGAGGCACGATGGTGTCACCCTTGGGATGCTCCTGTCACCCCTCCTTGACCCTGCTCCTCCCCCAGCCTTGCCAGTGCCATTGAACACCTAGAGATGGCCATGTCCATCCCAGCACCAGGTCAGGTCCAAAAGAAGGTGCTGAAGAGACCAAATCTCTCTCTCTTTCCCTGTCCCCTGCCCTCCCCGGTGCCACCACCGCTGCCAGTCCCGGACGCCCGCCCTGGTCTTCGAGCATGTCAACAACACAGACTTCAAGGTGGGTCACCTTCTGAGGGACATCTGGGTCAGGGACTAGGGTTGGGAAATCAAATCCTTCAGGTTCTGGATCTCAGAGGGGCTCTTGGAACTCCCTGGGGTAGACACAGTGAGGCCCTAAGCACCCTCTAAAGCTTGGTTGGATGTTTGGCTGGGAGGTCCGGTTCCGTCTTGTGCTGTTGTGGGGGGAAATTCGGGCTACAAAGCTGCTCCTGGTCAAGTTGGTCTCTCTGGGTTTAAGTTGTGGCTCTCAAAGGTCCACCCCCTGCCCTCTGCTGGTGGCCAGGGCCTCCTTCAGCACCCCAAGGAGAAACTTCTGCCCTGGCAGCCTGCTCTGGGTGTCCCTGCTGGAGTAGGGAGGAGTTGGACAAGGGTTGGGAAACCAAACCCTTCAGGTCCTGGATCTCAGGGTAGTTCTTGGAGTTCCATGGGGTAGACAGAGGGAGGTCTAAGCACCCTGTGAAGGCTGGTGGGGTGGTTGGATGGAAGGCTCAGCTCCATCCTGTGATGTTCTCCTGGAGAAATGTGAACTGCAAAGCTGCTCCTAGCCAAGCTGGTCCTTCTGGGTTCAAGCTGTGTCCTTCAAAGGTCTATCCCATGCCTTGTTCTGGGGGCTGGGCTCCTCTAGGAGCTCAGCAGGTTCCATCAGGAGCCAGCTCTTGGCACGGAAGGTTCCAAGCCCTGGAGCAGGCTGCCCAGAGAGGCTGTGGAGTCTCTTTGTCTGGAGAAATGCCAAACCCACTTGGACACTCTGGTCCTGGACAACCCATTCCCCACCTTCAGGAGGACCCAGGGGCTCAGGGGCTGTCCCCAGGTCCCTCTGGCCTGTGGCCTTCACAAGCTTTGCAATCAGCTGTTGGCCAACGTGCCTGAAACAGGGATTAGTTGATCCTGGGGGCCCTGGAGCGTGGGCTGCGGGGAGGAGGGTGGTGGAAGTGACCTTTGGGTGTTGGTCAACCAGCAGCTGCTGGTCAGGTGGCTTCTTTCTCCTGACCCCACCACTTCTTGCACCATCAGCCCTGACCTGACCCTTTCCCCACCCAGTTCTTCTCCCCAAGCCTCACCCTGGGCAGCTTCTGGGTATTCTTCTGCTCTCTGGGGTTTGAGGACCTCAGGGTGGGGAAACAAAATCCTCCAAGTCCTGCATCTCAGGAGGGGTCTTGGAGCTCCACAGGGTGGACACAGGGAGGTCCTAAGCACCTCCTGAAGGTTGGTTTGGTTGGCTGGAAGGTCCAGCTCCATCTTGTGATGGTCTTGTGGAGCAATGTGGGCTACAGAGCTGCTGCTTGGTTCAAGGTGTGGCTCTCGAAGGTCCATCCCGTGCCCTGGGCAGGTGTCCAGGACCTTGAGCACCATGAGGAGAAACTTCTTCCCTGGGCAACCTGCTGGAGCAAGGGGTTGGACTAGACTGGGAAACCAAATCCTTCAGGTCCTGGATCTCAGGAGGGGCCTTGGAGCTCCATGGGTGGCCACAGGGAGGTCCCAAGCACCTTCTGAAGGTTGGGTGGTGGTTTGGATGGGAGCTCCAGCTCCATCTTACAGTCTTCCGGCGGCGAAATACAGGCCACAGAGCTGCTCCAGGCCAAGCTGGTCCCCCTGGGCTTCCAGCGATGGCCTGCAGGGCTCCGTCCCGCGCCCCATTCTGGTGGCTGGGTGCCTCCAGAAGCCAGCCAGAAGCTGTGGTGGCCCAAGGCCTCTGTTTTGATGACCTCTCCTCCCCATTCCCGCAGCAACTCTACCAGACGCTCTCCGACTTCGACATTCGCTTCTACATGTACGAAATCCTGAAGGTGAGCCCCCGGCACCGCCCTCGGCCCCCCCCCAGCCTCCTGCTCAGCCTCCGCCCCCCGGAGGCTCCATCGGCAAGGAGGAGGTGGAGTGGAGCTGCTTTTTGCTGGACGGTTGCCCGGCTGTGTGGGATGGGATCTAAGAGGCTTCCAGGGGTGAGGTCGAGGTGGCCTTGAGGAGAAGAATCTGCCAGGATTGGTCTCCACCAGCAGACCAGGAGCTGGGGATTGTCACAGGCTACTGGTGGGGCCACCAGGGGCTGCTTAGGGCTCACCAGGGAGTTTGAGGGTGGGAAACCCTCTCTGAGATCCTTGAATTCCTCTCCCAGATCCCGGAGACTTGAGCCCTTCTCCCAGGGAACCCAGAGCAGCTCCTGGATCTGTCCCTTGGCACTGGGATCCCAGAGCAGCTCCTGGCTCCCTCCTTGAGCCCTGGATCTCCACCTGATCCCTGTCCCCACCGTGTCCCCTGTCCCGCAGGCCCTGGATTACTGCCACAGCATGGGGGTGATGCACCGGGACGTCAAACCGCACAACGTCATGATCGACCACGAGCACAGGAAGGTACCTCCAGCACCCCCCACACCCCCCAACCCCCACATCCACCTCCCTGGCCAAAGGGCAATGGAATCAGGGAATGCTTGAGCTTGGAGGAGATCTTGGAGATGATGGAGTCCAACCAGTGACTCAGCACTGCCAGGGCACCACCAAAGCATGGCCCTCAGCACCACAGCTCTGTGGCTTGGAAGCCCCTCCAGGGATGGGGACTCCACCACTGCCCTGGGCAGCCTGGGCCAGGCCTGGACAACCCTTTCAGTGAGGACATTCCTCTTCATGTCCAACCTAGATCTCCCCAGGACAGCCTGAGGCCCATTCCTCTTGACCCAACACTTGGAAGAAGGCCCCAGACCCTCACCCCAGCCTCTTCTCAGGGAGCTGCAGAGAGCCACAAGGTCTCCCCTCAGCCTCCTTTGCTCCAGACTCCATAACCCTGGGTCCCTCAGCTGCTCCTCACAAGTTCTCCAGACCCTTCTCTTCCTTCTCCCCCACCAAGATGTTCCTGTCACCACTTCTTGACCCTGTTGTGCCCAAGAGCTGTGGTGGCACCTCCCAGAGCATCTCCTGTCCCCACTCCTTGCCCACGGTGCCCCAACCAGCCCTGATTCCATTCAGCTCAGCTGGAGAAGGCCAAGCTGGAGCAAGCTGCTGGTTGCTAAGACCCAATGGGAGGGGTGGGGGGGTTGGGGGGTGGGGGGGGCAGGTCCTTGTCACCTCTGTCCTCTCTTCTCTCTAGCTTCGCTTGATTGACTGGGGGCTGGCAGAGTTCTACCACCCTGGCCAGGAGTACAACGTCCGCGTGGCCTCGCGCTACTTCAAGGGGCCAGAACTCTTGGTGGATTACCAGGTACAGCCCAGAAGCTCCCAGCCCCTTCAGGTGGGTGGGACACAAGTTGGTGGTCCTACCACCATGGAAGGGTTGGAAGAACATCTTGAAGAGCATTCTTGACCCACCCAAGGTGACAACCTGGAGTGTGGAGCTGCTGGTAGTAGCTCTGCAAATGTCCCCCCTGCTCTTTGGGGAAGGGGCTTGGGGCCTGTTTTCTCCTCCCCACCACACCTCAGAGCTCCATGGACTTCTCTCCTCCCACCTTCTCCAGATGTATGACTACAGCTTGGACATGTGGAGTCTGGGCTGCATGTTGGCCAGCATGATCTTCAGGAAAGAGCCCTTCTTCCATGGCCATGACAACTATGACCAAGTGAGCTCCAAGGGCCTGCAGAAACCCCCTCAGACCCTCTCCTGCCCCTTCCCACCATCACCTCCTTGTCTTGTAGGCCCTCTCCCCCTTCCCCTTTTGGGGTCTCATCCCCATCATCTTCCCACTTTAGGTCCCCTCTCTCCATCCTCTTCCCATTTTGGGTCTCCATCCCATTCCAGTTGTGGGGTCTCATCTCCATCCTCTCCTCACTTAGAGTGTCCTCTCCCCATCCCATCCCAACTTTGGGGGCCTTATTTCCATCCTCTCCCCATTTTGGGTCTTCTCTCTCCATGTCCTTCCCACTTCAGGGTTCTCCTCTCCATCCCTCCTCCAAACCAGAGGACGGGGGTTTGGTCCTGGCTGCTGTTTCCCAGTCCTGTAGCTCCCATGAGCTCCTCTGGTGTCCACAGACGCCCCCAGTGGGTCCCCAAACCCCACCTCAGGCCCTCAAATCCTACCACAGCAGCTCCTCAACCCCCATCTCGGCTCCCCAGATCCCACTTTAGGTCCCCGACCCCCCCTAAGCTCAGGCCCTCAAACCCCATCTCAGCCGCCCCCATCCCAGCCCGGGTCCCCAGGCCCCGCTGGCGGCCCGCGCGCGGCTGACGGCGGTGCCTGCCCGGCAGCTGGTGCGCATCGCCAAGGTGCTGGGCACAGAGGACCTCTATGACTACATCGACAAGTACAACATCGAGCTGGACCCACGCTTCAACGACATCCTGGGCAGGTGGGTGCTGCACAGCCTCTCCCACCTCTGCCCACAGCCCTCACCAGGAGCAAACCTTCCCTTCCGCCGCTTCGGTCCCGCGCCGCGGCCGGGCTCTCCTCCCCGAGGGGCTCCCCTGTGGTTGGGTCCCTCACCGTGACCAGACTCTCCCTTGTGGTCTCTCCACCACGGTCACGTTCTCCCTGCCCATGGCTGAGGTCTCCCTTACTGTGTTTGAGTCCCTGCCCACGGCCAAGTTGTCCCTTGTGGTTGAATCCCACGCCAGGGCCAGGTTCTCCCTGGTTGTGGCTGAGCCCCTCACCATGGCCAAGTTCTCCCTCCTCACCATGACCGAATCCCTGACCGTGGCCAAACACATGCTAGTGGCACCTCCTGAGGCTGATGCAGCTCCTCCTCTTCCTCTTCCCCTTTCTCCTCCTCTTCTTTGTTCTCTTTCTATTCCTCCCTCTCTTCTTCCTCCTCCCTTTCTTTCTCTTCCTTCTCCTCTTTGCCCTTCTCTTCCCCCTCTTCCTCCTCCTCCTCTCTCGCTCCTCCTGCCGCAGGCACTCCCGGAAGCGGTGGGAGCGCTTCGTGCACAGCGAGAACCAGCACCTGGTGAGCACAGAGGCCTTGGACTTCCTGGACAAGCTGCTGCGCTACGACCACCAGACGCGGCTGACGGCCCGCGACGCCATGGAGCACCCCTACTTCTGTAGGTGCCCCTGCAGGGCCCCCCTCCTCCCCCTTCCCCACAGCCTTCTGCTGCCTCTTTCTCACCCCCACCCCCCAGCGCTCCTCCTCACCTCCTAAACCAGCCCCATGGTGCAGCCCCATCCTCACTGGCCACCTCCTCACCCACCCCACCGCGAAGCTTCTTCTCACCTCCTAAACCAGCCCCATGGTGCAGCCCCATCCTCACTGGCCACCTCCTCCTATTCACACACACACCCCACCCCCCCCACCCCCATGAAGCTTCTTCACGGTGCCCTGGTTTTGGGGAGGAGCAGGTGGGCCTGTAGGAGCTGCCTTTGTGACCCCCATTTCTCCACCCCACCAAGATCCCATCGCCAAGGATCCGGCCAGAATCGGCACGTCGGCCACGCTCTCAGCCGCCAACACGCCTGTCAGCTCCTCCACTATGTTGGCAGGTGGGTTCTGGACCTCCAGCTGGCTTCTTGGGGGGGGGGTGTCTCCTGCTATCTCCAAGGCCTTCCCCACCAGCCCATTCTTGTCCTCCACAGGCATCACCTCGCTGTCCTCCTCACAGCCCCTGGGCACCTTGGCCCCCTCGCCTGTCATCTCCTCACCCAGCGCTTTGGGGTCTCCTCTTCCCAGCACTGCCGCCGCCGGCGTCCAGCCCTGAGGGCCTCCAGGTGGTCTGCACCTCTAAGGCCACCACGCCAGGGTGCCACGCTTGCCTTCAGCCACCCCCTGGGACCTCCTGTGGTCCCTCCCTGGGGAGGGGCTTTGGTTTTATTCTGAGTTCTGTTGAAGGTGGGCAAAAAAAAACCCCAAACAAGAAACCCAACACAACAAAGGTCAGTTCTAGGAGGTGGTGGTTGTGGTGGGGTGATGGACCTCCAAAAGCTCTGCTTGCTGGCCCCAGGTTGAGCTTGGTGGGGTCTGGGCCACCCTCTTCTCCTGAGGATCATGGTCTGGTGCCACCATTTGGGTGGAGAAAGCAGAAAAACCAGAAAACGAAAAGGAAAATAAAATTTATTTTCTATGTCCCGACCAGCAGCAGCTTCCTGGGTGCCCCTCAGGGTGCCTCCTGCCTTGGGGCTCCACACCTTCCTCCTCCTCCTGGTGGAGGTCCTGGTCTTCTCCTCAGGGTCCACGAACCTTCAGCCTCATGCTGTTGAAGGTCTCCCACACAAGGTTGGCCTCCCCCGCCCCAGCTTGTCCTTTCCCCAGCTCAGACTGGCTTCTCTTGACCTCAGGAGGTGGCTTCTAGGGCTTCCACCAGCATCTCACACCCAGGATCTCCCAGGGTGGCAGAACCCCTTAGTTGAGTCCCAGCAGCCCCAGGGTGGAAGAACCTCTTGACCCCATCCCATCTTGTGGTGGTAGAACTTCTTGGGTGGGTGCTCCCAGTTGACCTGACCCCTTCCCACTTGGGTCCCAGCACCCCCAAGGTGGCAGAACTCCCTCAGTTGGGTGGTTCTAGTTGACCCCATCCCATCTTGGGATGGTAGAACCTCCTGGTTGGGTGTGAGTAGTTGACCTGCTCCCCTCCCAGCTGGGTGGTAGAACCTCTGGTTTGGGTACTCCCAGGTGACCTGATCCTGTCCCACCACCCCCAGGGTGGTAGAACCCCCACAGGTGGATGGTCCCAGTTGACCCTGTCCCATCCCAGCACCCCTAGGGTGGCAGAACCCCTGTGGTTGGGGTGGTCCTGGATGACCCCATCCCCCTTCCCACCCCACCCCCCCCAAGCCAGGACTGAGCTGTAGAAGCCCCTCCCCAAAGCCAGCAGGGTCCCCTCAGGGGTGGAAGGAGCAAGGCTGGGACCAGGCTTGTCAAAAAAACACAAAAAGCCCCTTTTTAATCACTGGGGTTGGGCAGGAACCGTCTGGAGAAGATTAAAAAGTGGCTGAGTGAGGCCAGAGCAGGGCAGGACCACGGGCACCACCAGGGGCAGCACGGGGAGCACCCCGGGCACCACCACGGGCACCAAAGGGCACCCAGGCTGGACATCTGCAGCGGGACCATGGGCATGATGGGAGCCACCATGGGCACCTTGGGCAGGATGATGGACACCTGGGGTGGGACCACGGGCGGGGGATGGAGCAGAAGCTCCAGGGCAGGGCCAAGAGCCTCCCACCACTGAGCAACGTGACAGGGCCCAGGCCAGCCCCTTAAAGTGCCTGAACGCCGAGGAGGCTGCTTAAAGCTTGGGGCACAGCAGAGACCGCGGTGGGACCTCCTGGCCTCCCCCTGCCCCCAAGGGCCTGGTGGAGGCCACGTCCACGTGGAGTCCCACCAGCACCTCCTGGGGGGAGCGGGGGCGGGGGATATTGCATTGATCCAACATTCGATTCCCGGCGGGGGGGAGGGGACGGTGGCGGCACCCAGGCCGCCCAGAGGTCACCAGCGGCGGGGGAGGGGGGTGGCCACCCCAGGGCCACCTTCACTGGGTGCCTTCATAGTTGAGGACATAGTAGTCGTGGACGTACATGAGGACGGCGATGGGCTGGCCGATGATCAGCGAGATCCACACCGCCGCGTTGCCGTAGTTGCCCCGCAGGAACCGGGACACCAGCCAGGCCAGGGGCACCTGCAGGGCACAGGGGGAGCTGGAGGCACCAGAGCCACACACAGACACCCAAGCCGACCCAGCCTGCAGGCACCCCAACGCCCACCCCCCACCCCAGGCACCCCAAAGCCCTCCCACCCCCAGGCACACCCAAGGCCATCCCCCTGACACAGGCACCCCAAAGCCCTCCCACCCCCAGGCACACCCAAGGCCATCCCACCCCCAGGCACACCAAAGCCATCCCCCTGACACAGGCACCCCAAAGCCATCCCACCCCCCAGGCACCCCAAAGCCATCCCACCCCCCCGGCACAGCCAAGGCCATCCCCCTGACACAGGCACACCAAAGCCATCCCACCCCCCAGGCACACCCAAGGCCATCCCACGACACAGGCACACCAAAGCCATCCCACTGACACAGGCACACCAAAGCCATCCCACTGACACAGGCACACCAAAGCCATCCCACTGACACAGGCACACCAAAGCCATCCCACTGACACAGGCACACCAAAGCCAACCCACTGACACAGGCACACCAAAGCCAACCCACTGACACAGGCACACCCAAGGCCATCCCACCACACAGGCACACCACCCAAAGCCAACCCACTGACACAGGCACACCAAAGCCATCCCACTGACACAGGCACACCAAAGCCATCCCACTGACACAGGCACACCAAAGCCATCCCACTGACACAGGCACACCAAAGCCATCCCACCACACAGGCACACCAAAGCCAACCCACTGACACAGGCACACCCAAAGCCATCCCACCACACAGGCACACCAAAGCCATCCCACTGACACAGGCACACCAAAGCCATCCCACTGACACAGGCACACCAAAGCCAACCCACTGACACAGGCACACCCAAGGCCATCCCACCACACAGGCACACCCAAGGCCATCCCACTGACACAGGCACACCAAAGCCAACCCACTGACACAGGCACACCCAAGGCCATCCCACTGACACAGGCACACCAAAGCCATCCCACTGACAAAGGCACACCAAAGCCAACCCACTGACAAAGGCACACCAAAGCCAACCCACGACACAGGCACACCAAAGCCAACCCACTGACACAGGCACACCCAAGGCCATCCCACTGACACAGGCACACACAAAGCCAACCCACTGACACAGGCACACCAAAGCCAACCCACTGACACAGGCACACCCAAGGCCATCCCACTGACACAGGCACACCAAAGCCATCCCACTGACACAGGCACACCCAAGGCCATCCCACTGACACAGGCACACCCAAGGCCATCCCACTGACAAAGGCACACCAAAGCCAACCCATGACACAGGCACACCCAAAGCCAACCCACCGACACAGGCACACCCAAAGCCAACCCACTGACACAGGCACACCAAAGCCAACCCATGACACAGGCACACCAAAGCCAACCCACTGACACAGGCACACCAAAGCCAACCCACTGACACAGGCACACCAAAGCCAACCCACTGACACAGGCACACCCAAGGCCATCCCACTGACACAGGCACACCAAAGCCATCCCACTGACACAGGCACACCAAAGCCAACCCACTGACACAGGCACACCCAAGGCCATCCCACCACACAGGCACACCAAAGCCATCCCACTGACACAGGCACACCAAAGCCAACCCACTGACACAGGCACACCCAAGGCCATCCCCCTGACAAAGGCACACCAAAGCCAACCCATGACACAGGCACACCCAAGGCCATCCCACCACACAGGCACACCAAAGCCATCCCACTGACACAGGCACACCAAAGCCAACCCATGACACAGGCACACCAAAGCCAACCCACTGACACAGGCACACCAAAGCCAACCCATGACACAGGCACACCAAAGCCAACCCACTGACACAGGCACACCAAAGCCAACCCACGACACAGGCACACCCAAGGCCATCCCACTGACACAGGCACACCAAAGCCAACCCACTGACACAGGCACACCAAAGCCAACCCACTGACACAGGCACACCCAAGGCCATCCCACTGACACAGGCATCCCACAAAGCACATCAAAGCCAACCCACTGACACAGGCACACCCAAGGCCATCCCACTGACAAAGGCACACCAAAGCCAACCCATGACACAGGCACACCCAAGGCCATCCCACCACACAGGCACACCAAAGCCATCCCACTGACACAGGCACACCAAAGCCAACCCATGACACAGGCACACCAAAGCCAACCCACTGACACAGGCACACCAAAGCCAACCCATGACACAGGCACACCAAAGCCAACCCACGACACAGGCACACCAAAGCCAACCCACGACACAGGCACACCAAAGCCAACCCACTGACACAGGCACACCAAAGCCAACCCACGACACAGGCACACCAAAGCCAACCCACGACACAGGCACACCAAAGCCAACCCACTGACACAGGCACACCAAAGCCAACCCACTGACACAGGCACACCCAAGGCCATCCCACTGACACAGGCACACCAAAGCCAACCCATGACACAGGCACACCCAAGGCCATCCCACCACACAGGCACACCCAAGGCCATCCCACTGACACAGGCACACCAAAGCCAACCCATGACACAGGCACACCAAAGCCAACCCACGACACAGGCACACCAAAGCCAACCCATGACACAGGCACACCCAAGGCCATCCCACTGACACAGGCACACCAAAGCCAACCCACGACACAGGCACACCAAAGCCAACCCACTGACACAGGCACACCAAAGCCATCCCACCCCCCAGGCACACCCAAGGCCATCCCCCTGACACAGGCACACCAAAGCCAACCAAAGCCACAGAGCCACCGAGCCCCTCAGCCCTCTCCCAGTTGCTGTCCCAGCCCATCCCAGTGCTCCCAGTACCTGTGCTGCCATCCCCATGAAGGCCCAGAGCCGGAACATCTTCAGGGGGACACTCACCAGGTACTGGGGGGACAGAGTCAGGAGGGCTCAAACTGGGATGGGGGTTCCAGACTGGGACTAGGTGAGCCAGGAAGGGACTGGGGGGTTGTCACACTGGGAACTGAGAGGGGTCAGGAAGGGTCTGAGGGGGTCAAACTAGGACTGGGGAGGGGTTTGTAAAACTGGGGGCAAGGGGGGAGGTCAAAGTGGGACTGGGGGGATCAAAGTGGGAACTTGGGCGGTCAGGGACTGCAGGTCTCAATTGCAACTGGGCAGGGGTCAAACTGGGGGGGATCAGAGTGGGACTGGGGGTGGGGTGAAAGTGGAAGGCACTGACCTCATGGAAGAAGGCGGAGAGGAGGAACACGCCCGTCTGGGCCACCCGCTTGCTGACCCCCACTTCAGCAGGGGTTTGTAGAAGTGCCTGAGAAGACCCCCAACCCCAATGAGGACCTGTGGTGGTGAGGGGACAGCACACATTACCCCTCTGGTCACCCCCAGCCCACCTGAGACACCATTTATGGACAGGGATGTTCCAGTTCTGCCAGAAGTAGGTGACGGACTCGGAGTTCCTGAGGGAGAGAAGGTGGGGAGATGGCTCTGGGGCTGCTTCCTGCATCTCCAAAGTACCAGGGAAGCCCCACCAAAATGTCCCAAATTCCACCAAGCTGCAGGGGACCTTCTGGAGATCTTATCCGACCCCATCCCGGCTCCAGCAGCGACACCCGGAGCAGAAGTTTCTCCTTGGGGTTGCTCAAGGAGGTCCTGGCCACCGGCACAGGGCACGGAATAGGCCTTTAAGGGCCACAACTTGAACCCAGTCTGATCAGGAGCAGCTTTGTAGCCCAAATTTTCCCATCAGAACATCACAAGATGGAGCTGGACCTTCCAGCCAACCACCCAACCAACTTCAGAGGCTGCTTGGGCCCTCCCTGTGTCCACCCCACAGAGCTCCAAGAACCCTCTTGAGAGCCAGGACCTAGAAGCGACCCTCGAGGACCACCGCAAGCTCCAGGCCTCCCAACTACCCCCTTCTTCCCCATGGACCACAATCCTCTGAGCTCCATCCTTCACCCACCCCCACCCTGGGGTGTGACCGTGGGGACACGGCAGAAGGGGCAGGAGGCCACCAGGGCCACTCACCACCAGTCCCTGTAGAACTCCCTGTCCCCAAACTGCATCACCTCAGCCACCACGTTGAGGCAGGAGTGGAAGAACCAGTAGAAGAAGATGAGCCAGATGAGGTGGTTGGGGACCTGGGGACAGCAGGAGGGACACATGGAGGCTGGGAGGGCCACGGTGGGTTGGGAGTCACCGGCCCAAAGGGGTCAGGGGACCCCCGGGGGCCACGCAAAGAAGGGACAGGGACTCACTGCCAGCTTCAGCAGCCGCTCTATGATCCGGGAGTAATCCATGTCCTGGGGAAGGGGAAGCAGGATCAGCTGGGACACACCCCCCACAATCCCTATGGATCCTCAAACCCCCAGAGACCCCCAGATCCCCATGGACCCCTCCAAAAGCCAGAGACCCCCCCCCCAAATCCCCATGGACCCCTCCAAAAGCCAGAGACCCCCCCCCAAATCCCCATGGACCCCTCCAAAAGCCAGAGACCCCCCCCCAAATCCCCATGGACCCCTCCAAAAGCCAGAGACCCCCCCAAATCCCCATGGATCCCTAAATCCCTGGGATTCCCTCTGCCAAATCCCTATGGATCCCCCCAAACCCAGAGACCCCTCCAAATCCTATAGCTCCATAAACATCAGACACCCCCCCCCCAATCCCTATGGATCCCTAAATCCCCGGGACCACTGCTCCCCCGAATCCCAGAGACCCTCCAAACCCCAGGACTCACCCGGAAGGGCTTCATGGAATTCTGGATCGTGGGCACCATCCACTGCAACACAAAGAGCAGCTGCAGGGCCCCCCAGGCTGGGAAGACCCCTCCCAAAATGTGGGACACCTCCACCCCCCCAGTCCAGGTACTTCCAGCACCCCCCTCCCAGTACCACCCAGTACCCCCTCCCAGTACCTGCTGGATCAGCCCCACCAGCAGCTGCATCAGGAAGAGCTGGAGGGAAATGGGAGGTGTCAGCAGAGGGGAAGAATGACCCCCTCATTTTAGGGAGCTCCCCCAGTCACCAGCCCCCCTCATTTTAAGGACCACCCCCCCACCCCCCTCAATCCCCCCACCTTCCCCATTTCCAACCTCCCAACTCACACCACCCTCAACCCCCCAGATCCTCCTCACCCCCCACAGCCCTCTCCCCCAGGGCCCCCCAGTTTTAACACCCCCTCCCCTATTGTAAGGACCCTCCCAAATAATATCAGCAAACACCCCCCCCCCCCTCATTTTAAGCACCTGCCCCCATCCCCAAAGCCCCAACTCCCCCCAGCCTTAACCCCTCCAAACCCCCTCTTCACCACCATCACATCGACCCCCCACACCCCCAGAACCCCCTCCCTGTCCCCCCCCCCCGGCTGACCATCTCCAGGAGCCTCCTGAGCAGGAACCTCTTGCGGACGCGTGGGGAGCGAGGGAAGTTCAGCTCATAGCAGAGCGTTGGGGCAAAGAGGAAATAGTAGAGGTCTGGAAGGAGGGGAGAGAAAAGGGAGAGGGGATGACACAAATCCATCACTCAGGAGACCCTCCCTAATTAATTTTGGGACACCCCCAAACTCTGCATGCCGGGGGGGTGTCACTCACTGCTGTAGGTGAGGTTCGCTGGGTAGGTGACCACCTTCAGCCCCACGGCCCCGTTGGCTTTCTTGGCTCCTGCTGGGAAAGGAAGGTGAAAATCAGACACCACTCCCCCCACCCCCAAAAATAAATCTTAGAGGGACCCCCCCCAAAATTCCTACCTGTTTCTGGGGGAGCTTTCTGTGCCCTCCTCCTTTCCCTGCACCACTTGTTGACATCCCTGAAGGAGAAGAGCTTGAGGAAGATGATGGTGTAGATAGCCAAGGCGAAGACAGCTCCGACTTGTGGGACACACAATGAAAAGGTGAGGGTGGGAGGTGGGAAAAGGTGAAATTGGGAGCCCCCACACAGTTTGAGGTGTTGTGACCTCCCCCACATACACACACACACACTTTAGGTGTCCCCAACTCACTTGGGGTGATGGAGGTGATGATGAAGACGCTGCCGGCGGGGAAGCAGAGGATGGCCAAGAGGTTGAGGCTGTGAAGAACAGCCCCCAGGCCCTCTGAAAGGGAGCCCTGGGGAGGGGGAGATGCAATTAAAGGGGGGGGTGTGAAGGAGCACCTGAAAATATTGGGGGGAGGGGGTGGCAACCAGCACCCCTTCAAGGCTCAAACTGGAGGGGTGGTCTCACCTCTGCCAAGCGTCTCTCCAAGGCCAAGGCCACCGCGATGAAGACGTTGGCCACTGGGGTGAGGGAGAGGATGGAAAAGGGAAGGGGGGGGAAGAAGGGTTAAAAGGGGGAGGGGAGGGGGTTGGGGTGCCCCCCTCCCCAAATCACCCTAAAAATTCAAGGGGGGTGCCCCCCATGTGGGTCACTCACCAAGGAGCAAGCAAAGGGAGGGCCAACTGTAGGGGTCTTTGAGGAACAGGGAGATGACCTGGATGGGGTCCACCAAGATCCCGTACCTGGGGGGCAGGAAGGGAGGGAGGGCATCAGGACACCTCAGGACCCCCATGCTGGGGACAAGGACACCCCCAGTGCCCCACCCCCAGCTGCAAAATAGGGACAATGACAGCCCCAGCACCCCCAGACTGGTGACTGCAACACCCCCAGTGTCCCCCTCCCCACTGCTGACAGTGACACCCCCAGTGTGCCCCCCCAGACCCAACTTAGTGACAGTGACACCCCCAGTGTGCCCCTCCACACTGCTGACAGTGACACCCCCAGTGTCCCCCTCCAGCCCCATACTGGTGACAGTGGCACCCCCAATGTCTCCCCTTGCAACAAGACAGGGACAGTGACCTCCCCAATGTCTTCCCCAGCACAAGGACAGTGACACCCTCAGGAACCCCATATGGGGGACAATGCCACCCCCAGTGTCCCCCCCAAAGCCCCAAAACCGGGACAGTGCCACCCCCAAAGTCCTCCCCAGCCCATTTCCTGTGCCACAGGTGCCACCTGGGGACATTGTCCCTGTCCCCCCACTCACTTGATGAGGTTCTCCAGGAAGAGCCTGGCATTGCTCAGGATCTGCCAGAGGGACAAGGGACGTTGGTGGGGGGGGGCACCAGCTGCCACCTCCTTAGCGTCCCTCCCACCCCCCCAGGGGCTGGGGACAAGGCCAGGGGAGGATCCTTGCGTCACCTCAGTGCCACGAGGCTGTGCAGGGCTGGGGCTCCTGGTGACTCACGGGGAAGCCTCGGGCCAGATGTGGCCACCCCAGGGGCCTGGAGGGGACACCAGCACCGTTCCTGGGGCTTGGCGCCTCCCCACAGCTCTCTGGCCCCATCCTGAGGGTCCCTGGCCCCAAGCTGTGTTCTTCTCCCCATCCTGGGGGTCTGTGGTGCCCTGGTGGGGGGGCTCCTGTCCCCACACTGAGGGTCCTTGTCCTCATACTGGGGGTTCTGTGGCTTCTTGAGGAGGGGCTCTGTCCCCACCCTGCACGGGTCTGTGGTGTCCTGAGGGTCCCTGACACCATACCAGCTGTCCCTGACCCCAGCCTGGGGGTGGGGCGGGTCTGTGGTGTCCTGAGAGTCCCTGTCCCCACCCTGGTGGGGTTTGTCCCTAGCTTAGAGGTGTCTGTGACCTCCTGGGGTCCCCGTGCCCCCTGCCAGTGCTCCCAGTGCCCCCAGACTCACCAGCATCACCACGCACCAGTTGAGGACCCCCGGTAGTTGCTGTAGCCACTGGAGGAGCTGAGCAGCGACTCCTGCACCTTGTGGCACCTGGGGGGGGGGGGGCACTTTTGAGGGGGGTCACACAGAACCAAAACCCTGTCCCCCTCCAGTCAATCCAGGACTCCATGCTGGGGACACAAACTGGAAGGAAACTGGGAATTGAGGGGGGTACAGACACGAGGGGAGGGCAAAGAGGGGGAACAGAGCCCCCACCCAAGGTATCTGGGAACACAAAGGGGCAAGGGGTTCTGGGGAGGTGGGACATACACCAACACCCCTCCCCCAAATATCTGGGGACATCCCCACTGGGAGAGGACAAGAGGGATGCTGGAAGAGGGGGGACAAGGTACGGGCGGGGGGGCAAGGTGCAGGCAAGGTGTTGGCAGGGCTGGGGGGGTCAAGGTCCAGAGTTCCCCTCCAAGATAAGATAAAGGGGCGCGGGGGGGCAGGGATTGATCTTGAATCCCCCCACTACCGGTGGGGATAGAGGGCTCGTGGGGAGCTCTAAGTGAAGGGGGGGGACGGCCAGGAACACCACCCCCGAGGAAAAGGAGGAGCCGGGACCACCCCCAGCGAGTCTGGATTAGGGCAGGGGGCACCAAGGGACAGCCCTCCCCTGCCCGCGGGCACCCCCAGGGACCGCAAACTAGCGCTGCAGAAGCAGCCGGGGACACCCCCCAGGGACACCCCCCAGGGACACCCCCCAGGGACACCCCCCAGGGACAGGAGAGACCTAAGGACCCCCTGAGGGACCTCAAATTATGGCAGGGGAGACCCAGGGACCCTAAATTAGGACGGGGGTGGGGGAACCCAGAGACCTCTCCAGGGACAGAAGGGACCCGGAGACCGCGAATTAGAAGGGGGAAAGGACCCCTGGGGACCCGTTTCGTACCCCCTCCCCCCGCACCCTGCCCCAGCGAGGGCCCCGCCCGGTGTCGCAAGAGGAACCGGGAGCGGCGGGTCCGGGACGGGGCGGGGGGGGGGGACGGGAACGGGGACGAAGGTCCCAGGGACACAGGGGCGGGCGGGGGGTGGGGAGCGGAGGGAGGAGGAACAATAACGGGAGGGGGGGCACCGGGACTCCGGGGGTCACCGAGGGGTCACCGGGGGGGGTCACCGGTAGCTCCGGATGATCCCGGGACCTGGCGGGGCACCGGGAAGTGGCGACGGGGCGGGAGTAGCGGGGAGCCCAGGACCACCGGGAACGGGGGGAGCAGCAGGCACCGGGATGGAGAAGCCCAGAATTAGAGGGAGGGGGGAGACCCGGGACCACCGGGAAAGGGAGGAGGGGGAGGGGACCGGGACCACCGGGAAAGGG
Source organism: Picus viridis (assembly GCA_033816785.1). Classification (NCBI taxonomy): domain Eukaryota; kingdom Metazoa; phylum Chordata; class Aves; order Piciformes; family Picidae; genus Picus; species Picus viridis. The sequence goes on from CM066572.1 coordinate 28,026,270, forward strand.
AGGAGGGGGAGGGGACCGGGACCACCGGGAACGGGGGAAAGCAGGAGCGCCAGGACTACCGGGATCCAGAAGCCCAGGACTGCCCGGGGTGAGGGGGACACCGGGAGCACGGGGCGGGGGCGTCAACGTGAGCCCAGGAGTAGCGGAGACACGGGCGGCTCACCGGGCGGCTCACCGGGACCCCAGCGACACGGCGGGCAACAGGACCACCGCGGAAAAGTAGCGGGGGGCACCGAGGCCCTCAGGACGACAGGTCACCGGGACCACCAGGGACAAGGGAGCACACCGGGACCCCGGACCACCGAGGACCAGGGCCCTTGGGTGTACCGGGAACAGGAGGCGAGGAGCACCGGGAGGCGCGGGGCCCCGGGAACCAGAAACCCAGGAGCACCGAGAGGGGAGCACCGGGACGGGGACACGGCGGGGACAGCCCGCTGCGGGGTGCGTCGCCGGGAACCCCGGGGCCACCGGGGCCAAGCGGAGGTCACCGGGCCCCTAGGGACAAGGGGGACGCGGGGAGCCAGGACCCCAGGACCACCGGGAGGCGGGGACGCGCGGGGCGGCGGGGGTCACCGTTTCCCATTCTGCCCTCCCGGTGCCGTTACCTGAAGTCCCCATCAGGCTCCTCTCCGCTGTCTCCCTGCCCAGCCCCGGGGCTCTGCCGCGTTCCCCGCTCCCCGCCGCTTCCTCGTCCCCACCGGCGCAGTTCCCGCTGCCGCAGCCGCAGCAGCAGCAGCAGCTCCGCGTTCGCCCATCGCTGGGCCTCGGCCCTTCCCGGCCGCCGTAGAGTCGCCCCCCGCGCGCCCCGCCGGCCCCTTTGTAACCTTGGCAACGGCTCCGCCCCTTCGCCGCTGCCCCAACTGACCAATAGGATGCGGCGACTACAACCCCGGGAGCCTTTGCGGAGCCCCCGCGGCCGCCTTTTTGCCGGCTGCTGATGGGCGTGGCAAGAGACCAATGGGGTGAGGGAGAGTGGGGAGAGCAGGCGGCCAATGGGGATGGAGGGCGGGACCGGGCTGGGTGACAGGGGGCGTGGCGAGTGTGCAGGCGCTTAGCCGGTAGAGAAGGGACGTGGGAGGTAGACGGAGCATCAGAGAGGGTATAGAGGGGGGCAGAGAGGGGATGGGGGATTGGGGGATAGAGGGGATATAGAGAGGGTAGAGAAAGCGGTAGAGAGGGGATATAGAGGGGATAGAATGGTGTAGAAAGGGTATAGGGGTCTATAGAGGGGAGATGGGAGGGATAGAGTGGGTACAGAGGGGGTATAAGGGGATAGAGAGGATATGAGGAGTAAAGGGGTTAAAGAGAAGATCTAGGGGTATAGAAGGGGTATAGGAGGACACAGTATAGGGACGTTATAGGGAGTGTAGGGAGGTATAGAGGGGGTATGAGGGAGTACAGAGGGGGTATAAAGGGAATATAGAGGGGTATAGAGGTAAAATAGGGGTGTATGGGGGTAGAGAGAAGATATGGGAGGGTATAAGGGGTATAGGAGGCATGGGGGTGTGTACGGGGTGCTACAGGGAGGTGAACAGAGGATGTGGGGAGGGGGTGTGCCCAGCCCCAGTGGCAGCAGGCTGCTGGAGCTGGGGAGCACCCGGTGGGAGGGATGCACAGGACCGGGATGCACTGCTGTGGATGTCAGGATGGGGGGTGCAACAACCTGCCATGGGTCCTGGTGTTGAGGTCCCACCACCCCTATTCCAGGGGTCCCACCACTCTGCCATGGATGCCAGCTGGGTTGGGTGCCACCACCCAGATGCTGGCATCAGCAGCACCATCAGTGTCACCATCGCCACCATCACCACCGGGCTCTCCGCCCCAGGGGTGGGTGGGGTCAATAAAGGCTCTTTTCATGGCATCTTTGTCCGGCCCCCATCCCCATTTTTGGGCTGTCCCATCCCACCGTGGCTAGTTGTCCCCTGTCCCCACCCCAGACATGGCCACCACTGCACCTATGAGAAGACTTTATTGAGGATCTGGAGTCCCATCAACCCCTGGGACAGCTCATTTGCATGCCACCACCCACCAGCCCTCGGGACCACGAGGGCAATGAGGTCTCGCCTCATCACCACATCCCCTGCATGAAGGGGACCTCGGAGGGGGGTGGCAGTGGGGTGAGGACACACGATGGGGACCTTCTGGTCAGTCAAGGGCACGCAAGGTAAGCAGAGGAGGCTTCTCTGGCATCAGGATGAAGCGGAAGACTGTGGGAATGTCCTCGGTGGACACGGCCTCCACCGTGAAGTTCCGCAAGACCTGGTGGGAACCAAGACATTGGGTCAGGACAAAGGCTGGATCGAGCCAACACATCACTGGGTCAAGCCAAGGTTGGCTCAAACCAAGACACTGGGTCGAGCCAAGGCGTTGTGTGAAGCCAAGGTGGGGTCTAAGCAAGGTTGGGGCAAGCCAACACATCATTTGGTCAAGCCAAGATTGGGTCAAGCTAAGACACTGGGTCAAGCCAAGGTTGTGTCAAACGAGGACTCTGGGTCAAGGTGTTGTTTGGTCAAGCCAAGACTGGGTGAAGCCAAGATTGGGCTGAAGCAGTGGTGGCTTAAATGATAGTTGGGTCAAGCCAACAGATCACTGGGTCAAGGCAGAGTTGGGTCAAGCCAAGACACTGAGTGAAGCCAAGGTTGGGTCACCCCCAGGTTTTGGATGTCACCACGACGGTGTTTGAACCCAAGCCGGCCACAGCCGTTCCCAGCTCCTCCCTTTCCCCTCGGTGGGCTGTGCCGCCGGTGGGCTGGGGTGCTGATGACGGGGGTGACGCCGGCGGTCCCCTCACTCACGTGCCCCAGGAAGAGCATCATCTCCACCTCAGCCAGGCGCCGGCCGATGCACTGCCGGGCGCCGAAGCCGAAGGCCACGGCCCTGAAGCTGCTGGTGGCCTCCTTCAGAAGCCACCGCTTGGGGTCGTAGTGCTGGGGGTTGGAGAAGACCTCAGGGCTGCGGCCCAGGGCATAAAGAGCCACCTGGCACAGGGTCTGGGGGAACCATGACCAGTGGTCATCAGTTGCCACCAGAAGCCACCAAAGGCTACCAGTAACCGCTAGTTGCCACTAGTTGCCATCAGAAGTCCCCAGCGGTCCCCAGTAGCCACCAGAAGCCACCAAAAGCTACCAGTAGCCCCCAGTACTCCCCAGAAGCCACCAGTTGCCATCAGAAGCCTCTTAGTAGCCACCAGTTGCCTCCCCAGTCCTGCATCCCCCAGCGCCCCCAGACCCTGCTGTTTCCCAGTCCCTCCCAGTGCCCCCAGTTTTCTCCAGTCCCTCCCAGTCTCTCCAGTCCCCAGACTCCAGTGCCTGCCAGTGCCCCACTCCTCCCCATCCCCTCCCAGCCTACGCCCCCAGTGCTCCGGGTGCTCACCCCTGCTGGCACGTGGTAGTTGTGCAGCACCACATCGGTGGCCGGGTAGCGCTGGACGGTGATGCCCACCGGGTACAGCCTGGGGGCGTCCCAGTGTCCTCCCAGTGCTGCCGGCAGCACCGGCGCCCCGCAGCTCCCCGGTCCCTTTAGCGCTTCCCAGGTACAGCCCTCCCACTAGCCCCCAGTCCTCCCAGCCCTCCCCAACCCTTCCTCTCCCACCTGCCAGTGCTCCCGGTAACCCCAATGCCCCCCAGTCCCCCGCCCCAGTGCTCCCAGTCCCCACCCCCAGTGCTCCCAGTCTCCACCCCCAGTGCTCCCAGTTCCCCTTATTGCTTCCCAGTCACACCCCTAATCCTCCCAGCCCCTCCTAATCCTTACACGCTCCCCTCCCGCTGCTCCCAGTAACCCCAGCACCTCCCAGTTCCCCTCTCAAATGCTCCCAGTCTCTCATCCCAGTGCCCCCAGTAACACCAGTGCCTCCCAGTCCTCCTCACAAATGCCCCCAGTCCCCCCCTCCCGGCGCTCCCAAGTTCCCCTTACTGCTTCCCAGTTTCATCCGTAATCCTCCCAGTCCCCCCTCCCAGTGCTCCCAGTATCCCCAGCTCCTCCCAGTCCCTCTCCCTAACCCTCCCAGTCCCTCTAATCCCTCCACTCCCTGCTCCCAGTCACCCCACTCCCCGCCCAGTGCCCAACCCAGTCCTGCCCAGCCTCCCAGTCCTCCCCAGTGCCTCCCAGCGCCTCCCAGTGCCCCCACCGCAGGGTCTCTTTGATGGCAGCTCTCAGCAGCGGTAACTCGCCCAGCAGCTCCGGGAGGGGCCGGGGCTTGGGGGGGGTCCCGGGACCCCCTTTTCCTGGGGCCCCCAGCAGCTCCTCGCGCAGCTCGCGCTGCACCCCCGGGTTCCGCCCCAGCTCCAGCAGCGTGAAAAGCAGCGGCACCGCCGTCTGGGGGGCGCACAATTAGGGACCCCCCGGAATCCCTGGAGTGACACCCCACCCCCAAAAATCCGAACTCAAACACCCCCCATACCCCAAGGGGACCCTCCCTTTTGACCCTTTTCGCCCCCCTATTTTTGTCCCCCCATTTTTTACTCCTCCTACAACCCCACCCCCCCACTTTTACCTTCCAACCTGCCCCCTAATCCTGGGACCCCCCCCATTTTTCCCCCACCATCCCCCTCCCGCAACCCAACCGGACACTCCTTTACCCCCACTTTTACCCCTTCCCCCCTGCTTTTTGCTCCTCCCCACCTTAGCTCCCCATTTTTAGCCTCTCAGGGCCCCCCCCCTTCCCCCTCGCCCTTTTTCATCTCCCCAGTGACCCCCCAAGGCCCCACCCCCGCCTCATTCCCCCTCCCGAAACCCCGAGGGGACCCTCCCTTTACCCCCCTTTTTACCCCTTCTCCCCCTATTCCCCCTCCCCACTTTTATCCCCCAGGACCCCCCATCACGTGCTCCTCCCCTTTTCACCTCCCTAACGATCCTCCCAGTCCCCCCCCGGCGCCTCATTTCCCCTCCCACAACCCAACAGGATCCTCCCTTTGTCCCCCCTTTTGACCCCTTACCCCCCACACTTCACCTCCCCATTTTCACCCCCCCCCGGCTCCCCTCCAATTTGCCCCCCCCCCAATTCACTCACCGTGTCCACCCCCCCCCCGCGGTGAATTCCGTGACGTTGGCTTTGACCGAGCCCAGGGGCAGCTGGCCCTGCAGCAGCAGCTCCCCCAGCAGCCCCCGCTCTCCCGCCCTCCAAAATCGCCCCCCATGACGACCCCAAAATTTATTAGGGAGGGGATCTTGGGGTTGCCCCCCAGTTTTAACCCTTCCCCCCTTCTGTGCCAGCTCCCGGCAGATTCTCTGGATGCTGTTGTCAGCTGGGGGGGGGGGCAAAAAGAAAGAGGGGGGTTGTAAAATTTGGGGGGGGATAACACCAAGACCCTTCCCCAGTAAACTTTGGGGTTGCCCCCCCTCATAGGATTGGGAAGGGGAGGGTGGTAGAAAGTGAGGTGGGGGTCCCCAAAATTGACCCCCCCGCCCCCAATATCCCAATATGAGGGGTGGAAGTGGGGGCCCAAGGCAGGGGTCACTGGGGGGTTCCCAAGGAGGGGGGCTTTGGGGGGGGAGATCTCAAGGGGAGGGTGTTCGGGAGGGGTCTTTGGGTGGGGAAGTCTTGAGGAGGGGTCCCAAGGGGGGTCTTCTGGGAGTAGTCTTTGGGGAGGGGTCTCAAGGGGGGGGTTCTTTGAGTGGGGGGAGTCTTGAAGGAGCATTTTTGGGGGGGGGACGACGTTCCCGAGGGGGTCTTTGGGTGAGGGAAACTTGGGAGGTGTCCCAGGTGGGGGAACTCTGCCGGGAGCTGTCCCAGAGGAGGGGCTTTTGGAGGGGGGGGTCTTGGGTGGGGGTGTCCCAAAGTCTGTGGGGGAAGTTTTGAGAAGAGGTCCCAAGGGAGGAGTCTTTCGGGGGGGGTGGTGGTGTTTTGGGTGGAGGGTCCCAGGGGGGAGATCTTAGGGGGGTGTCTTTTGGTGGGGGGGTCCCAAGAGGGGGTCTTCCGAGAGGGGAATCTTAGGGAAGGTTCCCAAGGAGAAGTCTTTTGGGGGGGTGGTCCTAAGGGTAGAAACCTTTTGTTTGGGGTAGGGGGTCCCAGAGGGTGGGGGTCCCATAATATATTTATGGGAGGGGGGCCCATGTTGTATTTAAGGGGGTGGGGGGGTGCGTGTGTTTCCCACAGCTTGGCTATACCCTGGGGGAGGGGTGTGGGGGTCGTATCCCTTAATTTGAGGGGGGGGTCCCCGATAATATTTGCCTGCCCCCTCCCGCCCCAAGCATTACCGTGCTGGAAGATGACGTCCCAGGCTGCCAGGTGGTCCCTCCAGAGGGGGTTAATGCGCCGGAGAAGGGAGGGAGGCACAAAAAGCAGCGGCAGGGTCGTGCTCAGCATCGTTTCCAGCGCTGCCAGGAACTTCTCGGCGCCCCCGCCGTGAGACCCCCCCAGTAAGCCCAGGCGCTCCCCATACAGGGCGTAGGTGCTGGCTAGGGGGGTCAAGGGGGAGACAATTAGTACCACCCCCTCCCCCAAATCATTTCAGCTTCACCTCCCCTCCACCCCCCCAAATAATCTTCTTGACCTCCCCTATAATAGGTCCTGGGGGCAGTCCCGCTGTGTGTCCCCCCCAAATGCGTCGTGAGGGGTCCCATTTTGTGTCCCCCACCCCCAAGCTGGAGTCTTGAGGCTCCCAGTGTCCCCCTCCTTGTCTCTCGAGGCCCTGGGTGGAGGTCCCATTGTCATCCCCCAACCCTGGGGTCCTGGGTGTCCCCAGTGTCACCTCCCCGGTGTCCTCTTGGAACCTCGGGTGAGGGTCCCCCTGTCCTTCCCAATGTCCTCCAAGGTTCTGGTGTCCCCAGTGTCACCCCCAGTGCCCCCTGAGGTTCCAGGTTGGGTGTCTTGGGTGATGGTCTCCATGTCACCCCTCCTTGTCCCATGGGGTCCCCACGTCACCCCCGAAGTCCTTTGAGATCCTGAGTGTCCCCATCGTGTCCCCTGAGGTCCTGAGTGTCCCCGCGTCACCCCCAATGTCCCCTGAGGTGCTGGATGGAGGGTCCTGGGTGAGGGTCCCCCGGGTCACCTCCTTTCCCACCCCTCGGTCCCGTTTTCCCCCTCCCCAGTGCTGGATTGGGGTCGGGCCGGTGTCCCCAGCGCCCAGGTCCCCACCACCGGCGCCCCACAGCGGCGTCCCCAGGTGTCACCTTCCAGCGTGAAGCGGAAGATGAGGGGGTGCAGGTCGAGGGTGAGCGCCCCGCCGGGGCTGCGCTCCAGGCGGCGCCGGAGCCCCCTGACGAAGTCCTGCGCCACCACGTCCAGCAGCCAGGCGAAGTGGCGGCCGGCGGCCGGGCTCAGCAGCGCCGGGTTCAGCGCCAGGCGGTCGCTGCGCCAGGCGGGACCGTTCCTGCCAACCGGGGCCACCGGGGGTCACCGCCGAGTCACCGCCGTGACACACAGCGACCGCCCCCGCGAGCGTGCAGCGAGCACACAGTGACTGGCGTGACCACAGTGACCACACGGTGACCACAGAGTGACCGTAGCGTGGCCACGGTGACCATAGAGTGGCCAGACACCGACCACAGAATGATCACAGGGACTGTGTCCCCCACAGTGCTCCCACGCCTCCCCCATGGTGCCCCAAACCCCTCTCCTCCACGGTGCCCACACATCATGCCCATAGTGGCCCTCAACCATCTCTGTAATGCCCCAGACCCCACCCAAGCTGTTAACCAATCATCTCCATGATGCCCCCAACCATCTCCTCCGTGGTGCCCCAGATCCTGCCCGTGATGCCCCCAACCATCTCCTCCGTGGTGCCCCAGATCCTGTCCGTGGTGCCCCCAACCATCTCCTCCATGGTGCCCCAGATCCTGTCCGTGATGCCCCCAACCATCTCCTCCATGGTGCCCCAGATCCTGTCCGTGATGCCCCCAACCATCTCCTCTGTGGTGTCCCCCAGCCAACTTCTCCCCGGTGCCCCGGGTGGTGCCCACGGTGCCCCCCAGCCCAGGGCAGGTGCAGGTGGCGACTCACAGCAGGAAGAGGCCCTTCTGGTGGTTCCTGAGGCGCCGGTGCGTGCTCCAGGCCTCGATGCCCATGCGGCGCGGGAAGGTGCCCTCCGCCCGGAAGAGCTGGGCGGCGTCGCGCGGCAGCAGGACGTTCACGCACTCGTAGGAGCCCACCCGGTCCCTGCCCGGGCAAGCAGCGCTCAGCCACCTGCCGCCCCGCCCGCAGCTGCTGCCGCCCCGGGGCCACCAGGGCGGGATGGGCTCAACCTGACGCAGAGCCGCTTCCACCCTGGAGGCACCGGGCTGGCATCAGGGCGACCCGGCCGAAGGTTCTGCCGCCCTGGGGGCGTGAGGGTGGGATGGGGACACCCTGCAGAGAGGTTCAACGGCCCTGGAGGGGGCTGGAACCTCCTGAGATGGCATCTACCCCATGGGGACCACCCGACCAAGGGGTCCTGACGCCGTGGGGATACAGAGACACCCCAAAATGGGGCAGGGTCAACTGGGGGCACCCAACCAGAGGTTTCTACCACCCTGGGGAGTGCTGGTACCTCCTGAGGTAGGACCCTCTCCCTGGGGACCACACGATCAAGGGATCCCACCCTCCAACACTCCCACCCCCTCCCTCCCCCGCCCCGATATGCTCCCCACCCTAACCCCAACCTGTAGATGGGTCCCAGCTTCTGGAAGGTCTTCTCCATGTGGTGATGGAAGTGCTGGAAGCCTCCATCCCTCCAGAGCCGGTAGAGGTTGAGCCACCGGTTGGCTCCATCCCTTGGAATGGCCTCGTAGGGCTTCACCCCCCCACTGAGGGACCTTCTGGTGGGGTGGGGTGGACACAGCACCCCCTGAGCCCCCAGCTCTGCCCCACAACCGGCCCCACGCTCCCATGGCTGCTGTCTGCCTGCCCCACGGTTGGTGGGACCCCATTTGGATGTGGCCAAGGCCAAGGCCAAGGGGATGTGGCCACCACACGTCAGCATCCGGGGCGGGGGAGGGGGAGTTTGGGGACTTGAAGGGCACCTCGGGGGGGGACAGGGAGGGAAGATGTGGGGCAGGGGTGTGGGGCTGGATATGGGGCAATCTAGGGTTGGGTGTGGGGTTGGATATGGGGTGGGACAGATGTGGGGCAGGATAGGGGGTGAGTGTGTGGCTAGATATGGGGGGGGCAGGTGTTGGGCTGGATGTGGGGCTGGGTATGGGAAGGTGGTGGGGCTGGATGTGGGGTGATGTGGGGCTGGATGTGGGGTGATGTGGGGATGGCGTTGGGCTGAATGTGGGGTGATCTAGGGCTGGATGTGGGGCTGGGTGCGGGGCAGGTGTTGGGCTGGATGTGGGGTGATCTAGGGCTGGGTGTAGGGCTGCATATGGGGTGGATGTGGGGCTGGCCATGGGATAGGATCCATGGGGCCCAGCCCCACCAGAGACACTCAGCCCCACATATCCAATTCATAGGACCCAGCCCCACAGATCCAGCCCCACATACTCGGCCCCACAGCTCCCCACAGCCACCCAGGAGCCAGCCCTCACACCCAGCCCCACACACTGGGGGGGGGGAGGGGGTTAGGGAGTTTCAACCCCCCCCGCCTCCCGCTCCCTTCCGTGGGTGGCGTTAAAAATAGTCTGGGGTCGGGGGGGTCAGGGCCAGGAGCTATTTCTGGGGTGGACGACCCTGAGGGGGTCCTGCTCGTGCTGGGAGGGCACTCCGGGCGGGGGGGGAGGGTGGGGGAATGGTGTGGGGTGCCGTAGGGCTGGATGTGGGGCGGATGTGGGGAAATGCAGGGGGCAGGGACAAGACATGGGGCTGCTGTAGGGGCTGGATATGCAGCTGGATATGGGGCTGGATATGGGGCTGGAGTGGAGCAGATGTGAGGCAAATACAGGGCAAATGTGTAGAGATGTGGGGTGGGAGTGGGGCTGGATATGGGGCAGAATGTGGGGCAGGTGGGGGCATATAGAGGGCAGATGCAGGGCAGATGGGGAGGGATATGGGGCAGGAGTAGGGCTGGCTATGGGGCAGGTATGGGGCTGAATATGGGCAGATGTGGGGCTGGATATGGCGCCTGGGTGGGGCAGCAGAGCCATAGGGCTGGGGGTCCCAGGCGATCCATCGGTCCCATGGGTGATCCCAAGTCCCTGTGGGTCACTGTGGGTGGTCCATGGAGGGTCCTGCCCCACTCTGCCCCATCCCCTCCCCGTCCCCCCCCATGTCCCCTCCCGTGGCCCCCCTGTCTCTGGTAGCTCTGGTGTCCCCATATCCGCCGTGCTGCCCCCACACCCCCAGGACAGCCCCGTGGCCCCACGACGTCCCCTCTGCCCACCACCTGCCCACGCCCCCAGTGCTCCCCCGATCGATCTCTCTCTCCGTGCTGTCCCCACACCCCCATGACGTCCCCGTGTCCCCATGACGTCCCCACGCCCCCGTGAGGCCCCCGTGTCCCCGAGCCGTCCCCACGCTGTCCCCACCCCCCGCGAGGCCGCCGTGTCGCCGGTGTCCCCAGGCCAGACGGGGCTGCGGTTCGTCCCTTTATTGGGGGCTGTGCGGCGCGGCCGGGGCCTTGGTTTGTGCTTTTTTTTTATCTTCTCCAAAACCTCCACAAAAAAGGTTTGCTTTTTTTTTCTCTTGGGGGGGGAGGGGGCTGGGGGCCACCAAGAAGCCACTTCAGGGCCACCACGGGTCACTTGGAGGCCACCAGAAGCCACTGAGGGGCCACCAGAAGCCACTTTTTGGGCTCATTTCCAAGCCCCTGGTACAAGTTGGAGGTTGAAGCTTCTACAGTTCTGCTACCTGAATCTGGGGGGGGGGCGGGGAGGGTTTGAGGGGTCTGGGGGTGGTCAATGGGGTCAGAGGGTGGGGAGGGTCAGTGGGGCCAAGGTGGGAAGGTCAAAAAGGTGGTGGGACCCCATCCGGTCGTCACCATCATCGCCGTCGTCGGGTTGGTGGGACCCCACCATGAGACCTGCCTGTGGAAGGGGGTGGGGAGGGGGACACGGGGATGGTGGTGACAAGGGGGCATGGGGAGTGGGACAAGGAGATAGTGGTGACCAGGGGAGGGAGAGGGGGAAGGGACCCGCCAAGGTGTGGGGGTGAGTGCTGGGGGTGCTGCAGTGGTGCTGATGTGGGTGCAGCTTGCAGCATCTGGAACAGCTGCAGTGGTGTATGGGGGGTGGGGGTGCTGCAGTGTCTGCAGTGGGTGCAGCGGTGCTGATGTGGGTGCAGCTTGCAGTGGGGGTGAGGGGTGCTGCAGAGGGTGCAGTGAGTTCTGTGGGGGATGTGATGGGTGCAGTGCCCGCAGTGGGTGCTGAAGTGCCCACAGTTTGCAGTGCCCGCAGTGGGTGCTGCACTGCCTGTAGTGGGTGCAGTTTGCAGCATCTAGAATAGGGCAGCAGGTGCAGTGGATGTGGTGGGTGAAGTGGGTGCTGCAGTGCCCCCAGTTTGCAGTGTCTGCAGCAGGTGCTGCAGTGGGAGCAGGTTTGCTCTGGGTTCAATCTGCAGCACCTGGAGCACGTGCAGTGAGTGCTGTGCTTACAGTGGGTGCAGTGCTTGCAGTGTGCCCAGGGTGCAGTGAGCGCTGTGGGTGCAGCATTTATTGCCTTTGCAGAGTGTGTGTGTGCAGCGGCTGCAGTGCCTGGAGCAGCTGCAGTGGGTGCAGTGGCTGCAATGTGCTCAATGTGTTCAGGGTGCAGTGGCTGCAGCAGCTGCACTGCTTGGGGTGCTGTGTGCTTGGGGTGCAGCATGTGCAGTGCTTGCAGTCCCGACAGTGTGCTCAAGGTGCAGTGGATGCAGTGTTCGTTTGCACGGCATGCCGTGCTTGCAGTGTGCTCAGTGCAGTGGCTCCAGGGGCTGGTAGACAGTGGCTGCAGGGTTTGTATGGTGTGCAGTGGGTTCCATTTGCAGTGCTTGCAGCATGCAGAGCACAGTTGGCTGCAGGGGTTTGGCACGCAGTGGGTGCAGTGCTTGGAGCATCTGCAGTGCACAACTTTCAGGGCCTGTCAACTCTGGTCCTGCAGTGTGTGCAGTGTCTGCTCTGTTTGCAGTGTGCAATGTTCAGTGTGCTCAGCGTGCAGCAGCTGCAGTGTGCTCAGGATGCAGTGCCTGCAGGGTGTGCAATTTGGAGTGGGTGCAGCACGCACAGTGCAGTGGCTGCAGGGATTTGCACGCAGTGGCTGCAGGGTTTACAGTGGCTGCAGTGAGTGCAGTGCTGGCAGCATACACAGTGCCCAACTGCAGTGTGCTCAGGCTGCAGTGGGTGCAGTGATAGGTGCAGGCTCTGCAGTGGGTGCTAGGGGTGCACTTTGTTCAGTGCTTGCAGTGGTGTGTGCAGCGTGTGTGGAGAGCACGCCTGAGGGATGTGCTTCGTGTGTGCAGTGTGTCCAGTGCACACATTCTGCCTGTGCAGTGTGAGGATGACACGGGTGCTGCACCTCTGCAGCACGTGCAGGGGTGTGCAGTGCATGGCTTGGGTGTGCAGTGTGTGGGCAGTGCATGAGTTGTGCATGCAGTGTGTGTCACGTATGGGTTGTGTGTGCAGTGCTTGGGTGGTGTGTGCAGTGTGTGCACAGTGCTTGGGTGGTGTATGCAGTGTGCATGCAGTGTGTGCAGTGCTTGGGTGGCGTGTGCAGTGTGTATGCAGTGTGCACGCAGTGTGTGCAGTGCTTGGGTGGTGTGTGCAGTGTGTGCACAGCGTGTGTGCTGTGCATGGGTGGTGTGTGCAGTGTGTATGCAGTGTGCACAGTGTGTGTGCAGTGCTTGGGTGGTGTGTGCAGTGTGTATGCAGTGTGCACAGTGTGTGTGCAGTGCTTGGGTGGTGTGTGCAGTGTGTGTACAGTGTGTGTGCAGTGCTTGGGTGGTGTGTGCAGTGTGTATGCAGTGTGCACAGTGTGTGTGCAGTGTGTATGCAGTGTGTGCAGTGTGTATGCAGTGTGCACAGTGTGTGTGCAGTGCTTGGGTGGTGTGTGCAGTGTGTATGCAGTGTGCACAGTGTGTGTGCAGTGCTTGGGTGGTGTGTGCAGTGTGTGTACAGTGTGTGTGCAGTGCTTGGGTGGTGTGTGCAGTGTGTATGCAGTGTGCACAGTGTGTGTGCAGTGTGTATGCAGTGTGTGCAGTGTGTATGCAGTGTGCACAGTGTGTGTGCAGTGCTTGGGTGGTGTGTGCAGTGTGTATGCAGTGTGCACAGTGTGTGTGCAGTGCTTGGGTGGTGTGTGCAGTGTGTGTACAGTGTGTGTGCAGTGCTTGGGTGGTGTGTGCAGTGTGTATGCAGTGTGCACAGTGTGTGTGCAGTGTGTATGCAGTGTGTGCAGTGTGTATGCAGTGTGCACAGTGTGTGTGCAGTGCTTGGGTGGTGTGTGCAGTGTGTATGCAGTGTGCACAGTGTGTGTGCAGTGTGTATGCAGTGTGTGCAGTGTGTATGCAGTGTGCACAGTGTGTGTGCAGTGCTTGGGTGGCGTGTGCAGTGTGTATGCAGTGTGCACAGTGTGTGTGCAGTGCTTGGGTGGCGTGTGCAGTGTGTATGCAGTGTGCACAGCGTGTGTGCAGTGCTTGGGTGGTGTGTGCAGTGTGTGCACAGCGTGTGCGCCGTGCACGGGTGGTGTGTGCAGTGTGTGTGCAGTGCTTGGGTTGCACATGCAGTGCGTGTGCAGTGGGTGCGTGCTGTGTGTGCAACAAGCACATGAGGTGCTAACCGGGTGTGGGGTGGGTGTGGCATGGGTGGGGTCTGCAGCAGGGGTGTGGCGTGGGCGGGGCGCGTGAGGGGTGCTGTGTGTCTGCAGCAGGGCGTGGCACGTGTGTGAGGTGTGTGTGAGGTGTGTGACACGTCTGGGGTCTGTGACACGTGTGACACCTTCTGGACCTGTATCGTGCATGTGGCAGGTGTGACAGCAGGGCCTGTGGCACGCGTGTGACACCTCCCGGGTCTGGGCCACGCGTGCCACGCTCAGCGGCTGCAGGCCACACGTGTGACACCTCCCGGGTCTGGGCCACGCGTGCCACGTCAGCGGCTGCAGGCCACACGTGTGCAGCGTGGCCACCCCCCACCCCTGCACACACGCGTCCCCTCCGGCAGCACCGCGCACACGTGGCCGCTCCTGTCCCAGCCCCGGCCAAGCCTTGTCTAGGTCACAACCACCTGCGTCCAAAGCGTGTCCGTGCGTGTCCTACGCGTGTCCAAGGCGCCCCGGGCCTGCACGCAGCGTGCCCAAGGCAGGTCCACCTGTGGCCGAGGCCCGTCTGCATCTCTGGTGCAGCTCCACCCGAGGCGTGTCCCAGACGTGTCCGAGGTGCCTCCACACGTGTCCGACACATCTTCAACGCATGTTCCATGCGTGTCCAAGGCGTGTGAATGTGTCTGAGGAGTGTCCACACGTGTCTGACGCGTGGCCAACACACATCCAAGGTGCCCAACACATGTCCAAGGAGTGTCCTAGGTGCCTGAGACGTGTCCCAGGTGCCTCCACACGTGTCCAACACATCTTCAGTGTATGTTCCAGGTGTGTCCAAGGCATGGTGATGTGTCTGAGGTGTGTCCACTCGTGTCCAATGCCTGTCCAAGGTATGCTGACATGTCCAAGAGATGTCTAAGACACCCAGGACTTGCCCAAGATGTCTCCTTTGTGTGTCTGAGACATGTCCACACATGATGGATGCATGTTCCATGCCCATTGATGTGTCCACTCGCGTCCAACACATCTCCAAGACGCCCAAGACGTGTCCAATGCATGTGCAAGGTGCAGCCACACATGTTGGAGACACCTCCAAGGCTTGTTGAGATGTCCAAGGCACCTCCACACACGCCCAAGACACCTGAGACTTCTGCGTATCTGAGGTGTGTCCACACGTGTTCCATGAGTGTCTGAGGCGTGTTGATGCGGCTGAGATGTGTCCACACATGTTCCATGCGTGTCTGAGGCGTGTTGATGTGGCTGAGATGTGTCCACACGTGTTCCATGTGTGTCTGAGGCATGTTGATGCGGCTGAGATGTGTCCACACGTGTTCCATGTGTGTCTGAGGCGTGTTGATGTGGCTGAGATGTGTCCAACCTGTCCAGCGCAGGGCCAAAGCTTGTCCAAGTGTCCACACGTGTCCAAGACGTCTCCCAGGCACCCGGGACGTGGCCCTTGCATGACCTTTGCGTGTCTGAGAGGTGTCCACACGTGTCCAAGACGTCTCCCAGGCACCCGGGACGTGGCCCTTGCACGACCTTTGCATGTCTGAGAGGTGTCCACACATGTCCAAGACGTCTCCAAGGCACCCGGGACATTGCCCAAGACAAGCCCAAGACATGTCCTTAGCGTGTCCTTAGCGTGTCCAAGGCAGGCGGGCCCTGAGGGGTGTTTCAACCAATCAGTGACAACACTGGGGGAGGGGTGGGGGGTGGGGGGTCCTAGCTCTACTCTGACGTCATCCCTGATATGGCTGCTTGGAGCCCCCCCGGGGGCAAATCCCGGGGTCGAGGGGGGGTGATTGGGGGGGGAAGAGGGGTTGGGATTGTATTTGGGGGGCGGGGGGTCCACGGCCGCTGCCCCGCCCGGGGCCATGCAGGGGCAGAGGCGGTTTTATTGCTCTATGGGAAGTGGGGAGGGGGGGGGGGGGGGTAAAAAAAAAAAAAAAAGGGGGGGGGGGGAGGGGAGTTGAAAGAAAGTCCCAGACCCCCCCAGCTTTTTTTTTTTCTTCTCCCTAGCGCCACCCCCCAGGGCTGTGACCCCGGGGGGGGCTTCAGCTACAGTTTGGCAAAAAAGCGGCAAAAAATTGGCATAGATTTAAATATGGGGGGCCGGGGGGAGTGGGGTTTTTTGCATGCAGAGACCCCCCGCGCCCTTGGGGGGGGGGGTGTTAAAGGGATATGGGGGAGGGGGAGGAAAGAGGCGGGGGGGACACCCCCAAATCCACACACCCCCCTCCCAAAAGTGACACTTTGGCATCGTGGAGGTGGGGGAAGGGGGGTTGTGCTTATTTTGGGGGGGGGGGCTGGTTTGGGGAACCTCCCCAACCTTTATGGGGGTGAAGGGGGGTAAGACCCTTCCTGGGGGGAGTGGGGGGTACCCGTGCGTGGGAGGGGGGCACCCTGAAATTATTGTGGGTACCCAGAGAGGAAGGGATACCCAGGAGGGTCTCGGGGGGGGGCACCCTGAATTTACTGGGGTACCTGGGGGGGGGCCCAACTAGGGGGGCAGTTAAGAATGAGGGAAGTTGGGTGAGGACCCTGAAATTATTGGTGTAGGTGGGGAGCACCCCTGGAGGGGTACCCGTGGGGAGGGGCACCCTGAACTTATTGAGGGGAGCCAGAGCCGGGGGGCACCCAGAAGGGTCTTGGGGGAGGCAGTCCAGGAGTTGGGGGACACCCTGAAATTTTGGGGGTACTTGAGGAGTGGGGAAAACTTACTGGGGGTTCGCTAGGATGGTCCCCAGGGTGGGAGGGATGGCCTTGAAGGGGGGCACCCTGAATTATTGGAGGACATCGAGGAGTCCCCAGGGGGGCGTGGGAGGGGGCACCCCGCAGTTAGGGAGGTACCCTGGCAGGGGCTGGAAAAGGAACTAGGGGCGGGGAGGGAAAGGGGGAGACGGTCCCCAGGGTAGGAAGGGTCCTTGGGGGGGGCCCTGAAATTATTGGGGGACCCAGAGTGGTGGGGAGGAGCACCCAGAAGGTTCTTGGGAGGAGGTTCCTAAGGGGGACAGACACCCTGAAATTCTTGGGGTTCCTAGGGGAGGTCTCTGGGGACAGGGTCCCTGGGGTACCCGGGGAGGGGAGATCCCAGAATTTGGGGTACCCAAATTCGAGGGGGGGGACGTGAGGGGTGGGGGCCTCCTCCAAAACTGGGGTGCTCGGGGTGAGGGGTGGGATCATGCTGGGGGAGCCCCAGGTTTGAGGGAGGTTCCCCAAATTGTTTTGGGGTATCCCCGGGTTTTGGGGGGGGTGCTCCCCAAGAGGTTTTTTTTTTGGGGGGGGGGGTCTTCGAGGTTTGGAGGGGCCCTCAAATTTAGGGGGGGGGGGGCTCAGGATTTTTGGGGGTCCCGAATTTCCGGGGGATCCTAGGATTTTCTGGGGGGGAGGGGGTCCCCGAGTTTATTTAGGGGGAATCCCCATCTATTAGGCGGAGGGTCCCTGGGCATTGGGGGGGGTGCCAGGCTTTGGGAGGGGGTCCCCAAAACTGTGCCGTGAATTTTGGGGGGGCTGTGGTTAAATTATTGCCGTTTGGGGGGAGGTCACCCCCATTCTGGGGGGCGTCCAGGTTCGGCACGGGGGGGCTGGGGGGCACCCATGCAAGGAACTGGGATCGGGGGGGGGGGTACCCCAAAACTGGGGTTGTAGAGGGGAGGGACACACCCATGCAAAAGGAGGGGGTCACCCTGATCTTGGGGTGCACCAAGAGTTGGGGCACCATGAAAAGAAGTCTTTTTTTGGGGGGTGTCACCACCCCCTTAGATGAGAGACATGCAAAAAAAAATGGGGGGGGGCACCTAAAGGTAGGTGGGGGGCACCTAAAGGTGGCGGCACCTAAAGGTGGCGGCACCCATGCAAAAAGGGAGGCTGGGGGGGGGGGTTGGTCACCCTGATGTTGGGGTTCACCGTGAGGATGGAGAACCTCCGGGGTGGGGAGGGTCAAGCAGATGTTGAGGTGAAACTCAAGATGATGGAAGCCATCACAGGAGGTCAAACAGATGTTGGGGTACACCACCAGACCGTGACATCCACCTGTGGAAAGTCAGCCAGATGTTGAGGTGCACCTCAAGGTCATGGAATCCAGCCAGGGAAGGTGACCTTGATCTTGAGGGTCGCCACCAGACCATGATAATCACCCGGGAAGGTCAACCAGCTGTTGGGGTTCACCACCAGATCACAACACTCACCCATGAGAAGCCACTCAGATGTTGGGGTGCACCTCAAGGTAATGGAACCCATCAAAGGAGGTCAGCCAGACGCTGGGGTGCACCACCAAACCATGCCAGTGCATGTAAGGAAGGTCACCTTGACCTTGAGGTCCACCACCAGACCACGACACCCACCCACGGAAGGTCACCCAGATGTTGAGGTGCACCACAAGGGAGTGGCACCCATCAAGAAAGGTCAGTCTCATGTTGGGGCGCACCGCTGGACCGTGACACTAACCCATGGAAGGTCACCCAGATGTTGAGGTGCACCTCAGGGTCATGGTGGCCATCAAGAAGGGTCAGCCTGAGGCTGGGGTGTATGACAAGACCGTGACACTCACGGAAAGTCACCTTGACCTTGGCATCCACCACCAGACCATGATAGTCATCCAGGAAGGTCAGCCTGAGGTTGGGATGCACCTCGAGGGTCACAGCATCAAGGGAGGTCCCTTTGACCTTGAGGTTCACTACCAGACCATGGTACCCGATCAAAGGATGTCACCCAGATGTTAGGTGACCAGACCACAACACCCGTGGTGGAACTCAGCCAAAGCCATGATGTGATGGGACTCAACTCTCAACCAAGACCATGACATTGTGGTGGGACCCAAACAAAGGCTTGATGTTACAGAGCCCAACCAAAGCCATGGTGATCCTCAACTGAAGCCATCACATGGTGATGGAACCCAGCCAAAGCCATGGTAGATCTTGAACAAAGACATGGCGGGGTGGTAGAACCCAAGTGAAACCATGACAGACCTCAACGGAAGCCATGGTAGACCTCAAATGAAGCCATGGCAGGGTGAAGAGACGTCAAATGAAGCCATGGCATGATGGTGGAACCCAACCAAAGTAATGATGAGGCTCAACCAAAGCCATGCTATACCTCAACCAAAACCATGACAGGGTGGTGAAACCAACTGCAGACATGATAGACCTCAACCAAAGCCATGGTAAGCTTCAACTAAACTCATGGGAGACCTCAGCTGAAACCACGACAGGGTGGTAGAACCCATCCAAAGCCACAGCAAGGTGATGGAACTCAGAGGAAGGCATGATGACACTCAACCAAAGCTATAATGGGCTTCAAATGAAGCCATGATGTAGTGGTAGAACTCAACCAAAGCTGCCATAAGACTCAAGCAAAGCCATGTTTGGCTTCAGCTGAAGCCATAACAGGGTGGTGGAACTCAACTAAATCCATGGCAGACCTCAACCAAAACCACGGCAGGGTGATGCAACCCAACTGAACCCACGGCATGATGCTGGAACCCAACCAAATCCATGGCTTTCCTCAAGCAAAGCCATAAGAGGGTGATGGAACCCAACCAAAGCCCTGGCAGACCTCAACCAAAACCACATCAGGGTGATGGAACCCAACTGAAGCCACAGCAGACCTCAGCTGAAGCCACGGCAGACCTCAGCTGAAGCCAACCAAACCCATGGCCTTCCTCAAGCAAAGCCATAAGAGGATGGTGGAGCCCAACCAAAGCCCCGGCAGACCTCAAGCAAAGCCACGGCAGGGTGGTGAAACCCAACCAAAGCCCTGGCAGACCTCAAGCAAAGCCACGGCAGGGTAGTGGAACCCAACTGAAGCTGTGATAGACCTCAGCCGAAGCCACAGCAGGGTGGCGGAACCCAACCGAATCCACGGCGCTCCTCACGCGGAGCCAGGCGGAATCCAACCCGAGCCGCCGTGGCAGCGCTGCCTTTCTTTCTTCCGAGGTGGCTTCCACGGCTCAGGCGTGGAGAGGGCTGAGGGCGGGGGCCAGTCCCCTTGAAGCAGGCGGACTCGTAGTGCTTGTTGAGATAGGACTTGAGGGCGAAGGTCTTGCTGCAGCGCTTGCACTTGAAGTGCTTGAAGGCCGAGTGGGTCTGCATGTGGGCGCGCAGGTTGGACCTGTCGGCGAAGGCTTTGCCGCAGTGGGCGCAACCGAAGGGCTTCTCCCCGGTGTGGGACCTCATGTGGCCTTGCAGCAGCCAGGGCCGGCTGAAGGCCTTGCCGCACACCTCACACTTGTGCTTCAAGTCGTGGGTCAGGAGGTGCATGGCCATGGCCGGCATGGAGACGTAGACCTTGCCGCAGGTGGGACACTTCTTGGCCATCTTGCTGTCCAGGCTGCGGTGGGTCTGCTTGTGGCGGCTGAGGTTGGAGGAGGTGGCGTAGGTCTTGCCGCATTCCCCGCAGGCGTGCCGCTGGAGGCTCCGGCCGGACGACGACGACGAAGAGGAGGAGGTGGAGGAAGAGGAGGAGGAGGCGGTCGTGGAGGAGTTGGCGGCGGAGTTGGCGGCCTTCCGGCGCGACCTGCCGTCGGTGATGAAGAAGGCGTCCACCGCGTAGCCCTCGCTGACGGCGGCGTCGCCGTTGATGTAGCCGGCGGCGGTCAAGGTGGTGGAGCTGGGGCTGTCCGGAGGGTCGGGGTCCACCGGGATGAAGTCGGTGCGGGTCACCGGGTAGAGGGTGGTGGGGGAGGAGGGAACCTTCAGGGTGGACTCAGGGTTGGGGGGAAAGGGGAAGGGGAGATGTAGTCGGCAAGGTAACCTGCGGGGGTGGCGAGAATGGACGAGGAAAAGGCGGGAATGGGCACAGAGATAGAGGGAATAGGGAAGGAGAAGGCAAGAATGGTGGGAGAGGGCGAGGAGAAGGTGGGAGAGGGCGAGGAGAAGGTGGGAGAGGGCAGTAAGTGGAGAAGGAGAAGTTGGGAATAGGGAAGGAAAAGGCAGGAGTGGGGGAGCGGACAAGGATAAGACAGCAATAGAGAAGAAGTGGTCAGGGAAGAGGTGGGAATGGTGGGAATGGGCAAGGAGAAGATAGGAGTGGACAAGGAGATGGTGGGAGTGAGTGGGAATGAGCAAGGAGTGGACAGGAGTGGTGGGAGTAGTGGGAATGGGCAAGGAGAAGGTGGGAAGGGGCAAGGAGGGGACAGGAGTGGTGAGAGAAGCAGTTAGTGGCACCCACAGACCCAGTAGCATCGTGCTAGGGAGGCTCTGGCTGTCCCCTCCCTGTCCCCTCTCCCGTGCTGGATGCTTCCCACCCCAACTCCTGCTCTTCCCTTGTCTCCATGCCTTGTCCTTGTCCCTTCCCTTGTGCCTTGTCCTTTGTCCTCATCCTCTGTCCCTTGTCCCTGCCCAAAGCCCCCTGTCACTGTCCCCTTCCGTTGTCCTTTGTCCCTTGTCCCTGCCTCCATCCTTGTCACTGTCCCCTTCCTGCATCACCAATCCCCTGTCCCCTGTTCCTAACCCAGTCCCTGTCCTTGTTCCTGACTGCAGTCCTTGGCCCTTCCCTTGTCACTATCCCCTTCCTTTGCCCCTTGTCCCTGCCCCTGTCCCTTGTTCCTGCCTGCAGCCCCTGTGCCTGTCCCTTGTCCCTGTCTCTGCCTCCATTCCTGTCTCCATCCCTTGTCTCATCCTTTTTCCCTTCTTGTCCCTGTCCCTTCCTCCATCCTTGTCCCTCCCCACAGCCCCTTCCCATGTCCTCATCCCTGTCCCTTGTCTCCATCACCATTCCTGTCCCTTGTCCCCGTCCCTACCTGCAGTCCCGCAGCCACTTGTCCCTTGTCCTTGTCCCTCTCCCTGCCCGCAGCCTCTGTCCCTGCCCCTTGCCCCTTATTCCTGTCACTGTCTCCACAGCCCTTGCCCATGTCCCCATCCCTGTCCCTTGTCCCTGCCTGCATCCCAGTGTCCATGTCGGTCCCTCATCCCCGTCTCCCGTCCCTTATCCCTGCCCACAGCTTCTGCTCCCGTCCCTGTCCCTCATCCCTGTCCCTACCTGCAGTCCCGCAGCCACTTTCCCTGTCCCTTGTCCTTGTCCCTTGTTCCTGCTCGCAACGTCTGTCCCTGTCCCTTGTCCCTTACCCCTCCTCCCTTGTCCTTCTCCCTCTCTCCATCCCCGTCCCTTTCTGCAGCCCCTGCCCGTGTCTCCATCTCTGTCCCTTGTCCCCTGTTCGTGTCCCTTGTCCATTGTCCCTGCTTGCATCTCTGTCCCTGACTGGAGCCCTTGTCCCTGTCCTTTCCCTTGTTCCTTACCCCTCTCCCCAGCCCCTTCTCCTTGCCTCTTGCAGTCCCTATTGCAGTCCCTGTCCCTTATCCCTGTCCCTGCCTGCAGTCCTGCAGCCACTTGTCCCTGTCACTTGTCCCTTGTTCCTGTTCCTCCATTCCTGTCCCTTGCCCCTTGTCCCTTATTCCTGTCTCCATTCCTGTCTCATAGATATCTCTCGTCCCTGTCCCTGTCTCCATCCCTGCCTCCATCCCCATCTTCAGCCCAGCCCTTGTCCCCTGCCCCTTGTTCCTGTCCACAGCCTCTGCCCCTGTCCCTTGTCTCTTGTTCCTGTCCGCAGCCCCTGGCCGTGTAGCTATCCCAGTCCCTTGTCCCTGTCCCCGATGCAGTCCCACAGCCACTTGTCCCTGTCCCTGCCCTTGTTCCTGTCTGCAGCCCCATGCGTGTCCTCATCCCTGTCCCTTGTACCCGTCCCCGCTGCAGTCCCGCAGCCACTTGTCCCTGGTCCCTTGTCCCTGTCACTGCCTCCATCCCTGTACCTATCATCATCTCCATCCCACCCCTTGTCCCTTATCCCTTGTCCTTCATCCCTATCCCTTATCCCTGTCCTTGTCTCCTATCCCCTGCCCGTGTCTCTGCGGTATCCCTGCAGCTCCGTGTCCCCTCCGGGCCCGGTTCAAGGTCAGCCGGGGCCGTGCAGGGGCCGGGCCCCGCTGCGGCGGTTCGGTGCCGGTTACGCAACTCGCCGCAGCCGCCGCCGCAACCGGGGCCAGGCCGGGACCGGGACCGGGGGGAAACCGGGCCCCGAGGATGGGGGTGCTCCAGGGGATGCTCCTGGACCGAGGGGCTCCGGGGGGCTGCGGGACTGGAGAGGCCCGGGGCGGGCTGGGAGGAGGGGGCCGGGTTGAGGGGGTCTAGGGCAATCGGGAACTGGGGAGGCTCCGGTACTGGGGGGGGGGGTCTGAGGGGTTCTGGGGGAGTCCAGGGGTCTGTAGGACTGGAGGAGTCCGGGGAGTCTGAAGGGGTTCAAGGGGCTCCAGGATGGGAAGGGGGGAGTGGGGGAAGCAGGACTTGGGGAGTCCGGGGAAGCCCGGGGGTTCCCGGGGCCCCCAGAACGAGCTGCAGAACCGGGAAGCTCCAGAACCAGAGGAGTCCGGGGGTGTCCGGGGGGATCCGAGGGTCTCCAGGTCCAGGGGGACGAGGGACATGGGAGGTCGGAGGGGTTATGAGGGGGATGGAGGGGGTTCAGGAACTGGGGGACCCCGGGACCTGGGGGGTACGGGGATCTCGGAGGGTTGGAGCTTCTTCTCGCCCTTGAACTTGGGCTTCCTAAGACAAAAGGCAGGAGCAGAGGGACCGCTCGGGCCCTTCCGGGTCTATTCGGGTCTATTCATGTCGGTTTGGGTTTGTTCGGGTCGGTTCGGGTCTGTTCGGCCCGGGTTCAGGTCTGCTCGGGCCCGGGGTTCGGGTCTGCTCGGGCCCGGGGTTCGGGTCTGCTCGGCCCGGGGTTCGGGTCTGTTCGGGCCCGGGGTTCGGGTCAACTCGGTTTAAACCCGGTTCTACTCCATTCTAACTGACCCGGTTCGGTTCTGTTCGGCTCCGGTCGGGTCTCCCCGGATTCTATTTGGCTTTTCTCGGCCTGCTCTGGTTCTAAAGGGCCCAGTTCGGTTCTGCTCGGCTCTGCTCGGGTCTACTCGGCCCAGCTGTCGTTCTATGGGCCCGGTTCGGTTCTCCCTGCTTCTCCCCGGTTCTCCCTGGCCCCACTCGGCCCCTCTCGGCCCCACGGTAGCAGCGGGCGGCGCAGCGGAATGCGTCGGGCCCCGGTTTCCTTCCTTCCCCCCCCATCTCCATCCCCCTGTTCTCCGCCGCCGGTTCTTACCCTTGTCGTGTAAGCGGGCCCCAAAATCCGCCCGGGACCGACCGTAGGGAGCATCAAGCCCGGCGGGGAACTCATCGAGCTTCACCTTCTTCACCAGGAACGACCGGGGCATGGTTCCACCGGGGGCTCCACCACCACAAAGGGACCCCCTCTCCGGTAACGGGAGATATGGGGGGTGGGGGGTGGTGGTGGCGAGCGTTGGTGGTTTAAACCGTGCCTACGGCTTTGTGAGGCGGACGAAGCCGCCCAGCTTCAAAGTGGGGCCACCAGTAACCTCCAGTCTCTGCCGTGTTGGGATCGGTGAGGCCGCAGCCGGAGCAGCGGCCACCGGTTAAACCCCCTCTGCCAGCCGGCATCGACCGGTTTAACGGAGAGGGGGTGATGGAGGACGAGGAGAAGGAAGTGGGGGTGGAGGAGTCAGAACCCTCTGATGATGGTCCCGGTAGGTCCCGGTGTGGGTTCCGCTGGTTCAGCACCAGGGACAGCGGCTCCGCTCAGCACCGCGACTCCGCTCAGCACCGTGGACAGCGGCTCCGTTCGGCTCTTTCCGGCTCCTTTCGGCTTCGTTCAAATCCCCTCTGGTATTTCTCGCTTCTTCAATACCGGAGACAACGTCTCCGTTCGGTTCTTTTCGCCTCTTTTCGGCTTCGTTCGGCTCCGTTCAGTCCCGGTGAAGCCTCCGGTAGCTCCCGGTGGTTACTGATGCAGCCTCCAGTAGCATCCAGTAGCTCCCAGTGTTTTAACCTCTGCTCTGTTCAGCTCACGATAGCTCCCAGTGGCTCCTGGTGCAGCCTCCGGTAGCTCCCAGTAGCTTCCAGTTCAGGTTCAGTGGCTCCCAGTTCTTCGGCACTGGGATCGGCAGCTCCGTTCAGTCCCTTTCAGCTCCCGGTGGCTCCTGGTGCAGGCTCCGATAGCTTCCAGTAGCTCTCAGTGCAGGTTCAGTGGCTCCTAGTCGCTGCCGTTACTTCCCAGTACCTCGCAGGGCAGCTCCCGGTACCTCCCGGTTCTTCAACCTCGGGAGCAGCAGCTCCGTTCAGTCCCCAGTAGCAGCTCCCAGTAGCCGCCAGTAGCTCCCAGCTGGAGGTTCCCGGGGCAGCAGGGACCGGCGTGGGGGAGGGGAAGGGAGCGGCGGCGGATTTATTTTGGGGGGGTCCCCGGTGGAGGGGTCGGGGGGGGTGGGGGGTGTCCCCGGTGCCGCCGCCGCTGCGCTCGGGGAGCCCCGAGTGGGAGAGACTGGGGCGGGGGGCGGAGCTTAAAGGAAGAGGGCGGGGTCTCAGTGGGGGTGGGGCTATATGGAGGCGGGGCTAAACGGGGGGATGGAATCCCGGGGAGGGAGAACCCTGGGAATGGATCGGGATGGGGTGGACGGGGTTGGACTGGGATGAGATGGAATGGGATTAACTGGGATAGAGTGGGAAGAGGAAAAAGATGGAGAATGGATTAGGGTGGCGATGGACTGGGATAGAGTGGAAACAGACTGGGATGGGTGGAGAGGGAAGGAGATGGATTGGGATAGACCAGGATTGACTGGGATAGGATGAATTGAGACAGACGGGGAGGGATTGGGATGAGATGGAGATGAAATGTGATTGACAGGGATGGGGTGAAGATGGAGTGGGAGAAAATGAGATGGAATTAACTGTGATGGACTGGGATTAACTGGGATGAATTTGCCAAGGGAAGAAGGTTGGATGAACAGAGATGAAATGGAGAGGGACTGGGATGGACTGGGTTGAACTAGGATGGTCTGGGACAGGAAGGAGACAGGGATGAACTGGGATGGGGTGAACTTGGCTTGAAAGGAGTTAGAGCTAAACTGGATTGAACAGGGCTAAGATGAACTGGAACTGGTCAGTTCCAGCTTGGTGCCAGCACTGGGACAAACTGGGAGCAATGAGAAAGGGTGGGGGAGGGGCAGAGAGTGGAGGAGGGATTGGGGTGCAGGTGGTAGCCCTTCTCCCCCCTGGGACCCGCTGTAATTTGCATATTAATGAAGCTTAATGAGGGGGGAGGGGTAGCCCCAGCTGGGACCCAGAACCCTCATTAATATGCTAATTTGCCCCGCCCCCCCCCCCCCAGTGCCCAAATGGGAGCTGAGGAGGCCAAACTGGGAGGTGAAGTGATGTAACTGGGGCCCTATTGCCTCCCACTTAACCCAGCATGGTTAGCGCTAGGTAGTGCTCCCAGTACACCCAGTTAAACCTTACTGGTGTATCCAGTTACTCCCCACCAGTGTTCTCAGTACTGGTGCATCCATCAGTGCTCCCAGTACACCCAGTTAACCCTCACCAGTGCACCCAGTAGGGGAAGGGTTAATCCTGCCCAGTGCTCCCAGGACAGCTGCTCTTCACCTAGATGATCCTGAAGGTCACACCCAACCCAGCCCTTTCCCTCATTCTGTGATTCCCATGCTGGATGTACTGGTGAGGGCTAACCGGGTGTACTGGGTAGGGTTAACCCTTCCCATACCTATCCTATTCCCCATCCTAGTTCACCCCAGTCCATCCTCATCTCCATCCCCTTCCCATTCCAGTTCATCCTGGTCTGTCTCAAGTCCATCCCATCCCAGTTCAACCCATCTGCAACCCACCCCAGTCCATGTTAGTCTGTCCCAGTTCCTCCCACTTCAGCCCATCCCAGTCCACCTCAATCTATTCCATCCCAGTCCAACGCAGCCCTTGCCAGTTCATTCCCTTTCACAGACTCATGGAATGGTTTGGGTTGGAAGGGACCTTGAAGACCACCCAGTTCCAACCACCCCACCCTGGGCAGGGCCACCTTGCACTGGAACAGATTGCTCAAGGCCTCATCCAACCTGGCCTTGAACACTTCCAAGGAGGGGGCACCCAGGAGTGCCCTGGGCAGCCTGGTCCCGTGTCTTCCAATCTGAATCCACCACCCCTTGTCCTATCACTACAAGCCCTTGGAAAAAGTCCTTCCCCAGCTTTCCTGGAGCCCCCTTGATGTCCTGGAAGGCCACCAGGAGGTCTCCTCAGAGCTTTCTCTTCTCCAGGCTCAACAGCCCAAACTCTCTCAGCCTGTCCCATAAGGAGGTTCTCCATCTCTCTGATCATCTTCATGTCCTCCTCCAGATCCACTCCAGCAGCTTCGTGTCCTTGTTGTGCACTGGTGTCCACAGCCCAATGCATCCCAGTCCCACACCCTGTCTCCTACCCCAGTCCATCCCTTCCACCCCAGTTCATCCCAGCACCACTCCAGTGCATCCCAGCCCCCATCCTATCTCTCCCATCCCATTCCTGCTCTATTCCCACCCTTCCTACCCTAGTTCATCCCACTCCAGTTCACCCAGCTTCCTCCAGCCTATCCCATTTCATCCCAGCCCCGCCTCATCCTCATCTCCATCCTATGCCCACCCCACTTCATTCCATCTCCATCCCCATCCCATCCCAGTTCCACTCCCCAGGAGGCTCCCCCCAAAAGCAAGCAGCAGGGCTGGGTCAGAAGCTTTACTGGGAGATGCCCCCAAACTGGGAGCCTAAACTGGGGAGGTCCAAACTAGGAAATACAAAAATGTGAGGATACAAACAGGGAGGTCATGAACCCAAGCAGTGCGGCCAACTGGTCCAGGAACTCCAGGAGGGGCTTTGGGAGAGCTCCTGGTGGCCACAGGTCTCCTAATGACCATGGATTTCCTTGTCACTGTGGGTCTCCTGTGGGGCTTCTGGTCACTGTACATGTCCCATGAAACTCGTGGTGGTCATGGGCCTTCTGGGCACCATGGACCTCCTGGTGGTTGTGGGTCTCTTGGTAACACGGGGCATGCGGTGGCCATGGGTTTCCTGGTCACTGAGGGTCCACTGGTCACTGTGGACCTCCTACAGGCCATGGGACTCCTACTGACTATGGAGCTCCTGGTCCTCATAGGTCTCCTGGTAGCCATGGAGCTCCTGGTCACCACGAGGCTCCTCATCACTGTGGGTCTTCTGGTGGCCATAATACTCCTGGACTCATGTTTCTTGATCAGCATGGACCTCACGGTGGCTCCTACTGGCCTTGAGGTTGCTGGTCACCGTGGATCTCCTGATCACCACGGTTCTCCTGGTGGCTGTGGCTCTCCTGGTCACCACAACAGTGTCCAACCAGCACCTCCAAGCACCTGGTCACCTCCTCGCGCCCTCGATGGGCCCTCTTGGTGCCCCTGGGCAACCGGCGACACGACGACAGGTTGAGGTAGGACAACCCCGGGCAGGTGGCCAGGACACTGGCGGGGAGGTGCCACATCACTGCGGTGGTCACCACCTCACGGTGGTCATCACCTCATGGTGGTCTCTTCATGGTGATGACCACCTTACCA
The DNA here is from genome assembly GCA_033816785.1 of Picus viridis. Lineage (NCBI taxonomy): Eukaryota > Metazoa > Chordata > Aves > Piciformes > Picidae > Picus > Picus viridis. The sequence continues at coordinate 28,054,241 of CM066572.1, forward strand.
CTGGTCATAACCTGGTGGTGTCACCTCACGGCGGTCATCACCTCATGGTGCCACCTCCCCACCTCCACCCTGCCCCCAAAGCTCACCTGAGACCTTCAGCGGTGACCTTGGTGCCAGCCAAGTTAAGGGACCTCAAGGGGGCGTCGCGGCCGAAGGTGGCCATGGCCTGGGCCAGGTCTCCCGGCTCGAAGTGGCGTCCAGCCAGGTCCAGCTCCTGAAGGCTCCGTCGCCACTTCCGGGCCAGGGCGGCGCTGCCCTCGGCCAGCCGCGGGACGCGCTCGGAGCCGCACGGCAAGCCCAGGTAGAGGCGCTCCAGCTCTGCGGGGACACCGCCCGGGGCTTGCACCAACACGTGGCCACCACCCGGCCAACACGGCAAGGAGGGAGCAGGACACGGCCAACAAAGCAGGACCTGACCAAGCCTCAGCCGTGGCTTGGCCAAGATACGACCAACAAGCCAAGACGTGACCAAAGGGTGGCCAAGAAGAAGGTACCAAGATGTGACAAAGACATGACCAAGACTTGGCCAATGAGATAAAGCATAGTCAAGACGTGACCAAGATGGGGCCAAGATGAGACCAAGAAGGCAAGATACACCTACAAGAGGAAATATAACCAAGACATGGCCAAGAAAACACATGACCAACATACGACCAAGAAGACAGAGACATGACCAAGCTATGGCCAAGACATGACCACAGAGACAGAGACATGGCCAAGACGTGACCAACAGGCCAAGACATCACCAGACACCGTCAAGAAGATAACACATGACCAAGACACGGTCAAGTAAACAAACCATGGAAGACATGACCAAGATATGACCAAGGCATGATCAAGGAGATGAGATAGTACCGAGGCTTGGCCGAGAGATGACCAAGACACGGTCAAGAAGACAAAACATGACCCACACAGCCAAGATACGACCAAGACGGTCTCTGAGGGCTTTCCCGACCTGACTGATTCTATAAAGCAGACAAGACATGACCAAGACGTGACCAACACATGACCAAGATGTGGCCATGGTCAAGAAGCCAGGACACGGCCAAGCCATGCCCAGACCACATCCAGCAAGCCCTGCCCAGCACATCTCAAGCCAGCAGGCCCTGGGTGGTGGCCCTCCTGCTGGGGTGGGGCTGGGGTCTCACCGTGGCAGGGCAGGTCCAGCAGCCCGCGGGGGTGACGCGGGCACAGCCGCGCAGGTCCAGCAGCCGCAGCCCAGGGGACCTGTGGAGAAGCCTCTGCAGCACAAGGTCCCCAATGCTGCTGCCACCCTCGGGGCTGGCCAGGGACAACTCCACCAGCTGTGGGAAGCCACCGGAGGTGCCGCCGCCGCCAGGGGAGGTGGCACCAGCAGGAGGCTGGCGGCAGGGGCGGGGGTCCAAGGTGACATTGAGGAGGCGAAGAACCTGGCAGACAGATGGAGAAGGTGGTGACAAAGGGGACAAGGAGGGGACAACTCTGGGGAGAGGAGAAGGTGGGGGGACGTTTTTTGGGGGGGTTGACACAAGACAGGGCTCAGGCACAGCTGGAAGGTGTTGGGGACAATTGTGGCGTGGGGTGTTAGGCGGGGTGTCGCTTTGGTGTCACCTGCAGCTGGGGACAGAGGGGACAAGGGAAGGGACAACCTGGGGGGGGGGAGGGGGAGACACAACACAATTTTGCTGGAGAGTTGGAGGCAATTTAGTGGGGGGAGGCCAGGGGGTGTCACTTTGGGGTCACCTTCAGCTGGGGACGAGGTGGGGGGACAAAGAGGGCACAATTTGGAGCAGGGGGCAAAAAGACGTTTTAGGGGGAGGTCTGGGGACACTTTTTTGGGGTAGGGAATGTCCAGGGGTGTCACTTTGGAGCCACCTTCATCTGGGGACACAGATGGGGGAGGGGGCACATTTTGGGGGAGTTAAGGATAATTTGGTGAGTGGGACACAAATTTGGGAGCATGGGGGGACACAAGGTGGGGTTTGGGGACAATGTGGGGGGGTCGGGGGCCCACTTTGGTGTCACCTTGAGCTGGGGACAGGCACCCTGCAGGCCCTCCACCGGCAGCAGCAGGGGGGGGCCAGGCCACTGCACCCCCCGGCCCCATGTCCAGCTCCAGGAGCTGCAGCTGTGGGCAGAGGCCCCCCTGGGGGGGGGCCATTAGTATGGGGCAGGAACCCCTAAGTGTGAGGCTGGGACCCACTTATGGGTCCTGCCCCACCAGGTTATGGGTCCCAGCCTCCCACTTATGGGTCCCAGCCCCCCCAACTCACAGCCAGTGCAGGCAGAATGGGAGGGGCCCATCGGGGGTCGCAGCTCAGGAGCAGCTCCTGCAGGGGGGCCCAGGGGGTCAGGAACGGAAGGAGTGGAGGAGGATCCAGCTAGAATTGGAGGGACTCCACAATTAATTATTGACTAATAAAGGTTAATTGGTTAACTAATGGGGGAGTTAATTAACTAATGGGGGAAGTAATTTAAGGGGGGGATAATTAAAGGAGGGTTCAAATAATAGGGGGAGGGGATTAAACTTTTTGCCCCCAATACCTCCCCCATTTCCCCCCCATTTATTTTGCTCCCCCCATTTTTTAACACCCCCAAACACCCCCAGCTTTTGCCCCCCCCCCGAGTGCCCCTCGAATTTTACCCCCCCCCATTTTTTAATGTTCCAAGTTGTACCTCCCAGTTTTCCCCAAAACACCCTCATTTTTTAGCCCCCCACATTTAACCACACCCCCGCTCCCCCCCCACACACACACCTGGCACAGCCTCAGCTGCAGCCGCCGCAGGTTGGGGCAGGGCGGGGGTGGGGCCGGGACCCCCCACAGCGGGACAGGGACAGCGACAGGAGCTGGGGGCAGCCAGCAGAGAGAGCCTGCAACACGGGGCAGGACCTCTAAGCGTGGGGCTGGGACCCATTAGTGGCTCCCATCCCCCCTTATGGGCCCTGCCACCCACTTAGGGGTCCCTCCCCACACTTACAGGTCCCAGTCCCCTACTTATGTTTTCCACCCCCAAAACTATGGGTCCCTGCCCCACATTTATGGAGCCCGTTCCCCTTATTATGGGTCCCAACCCCTCTCATGGGTGCCAGCCCTGCATTAATGAGTCCTGCCCCCAAGTTATGGGACTCACCCCTCACTTATGGGTCCAGCCCCCCCAAGTCTCACCTGCAGCAGGGGCCGCACGTGGCTCTTCCACCCCTGCAGCTCAAACTCCCGCAGCAGCCTCAACCTTTGTGGGGGAGGTGTCATTTATGGGGCTGCCTCACAACTATGGGGCTGGCCCCACATCCATGGGGCTGCCCTGCACATGTAGGGGGTGTCATGAGGGTACTGTCCCCCACAACTTACAAGGCAGCCCCACAGCACCCACCTGCTCTTTGCCAACTCACAGAAGGGACTCAGGCTTTTGGGGGGCCGCTGTGGGGCTGGTGGCCCCCAAGTGTGCCCCCCAAGTGAGACCTTTTGCCAAAGGTGGGGGTCAGAGGCCACCAAGTTCCACAGGCGACAGACACGGGCGGCCCTAGGGGGCAAATATGTGGGGCAGCCCCATAGATGTGGGGCTGGACCCCCAAGTGACACCCCCCCCCACCCCATCCCCCAGGTGAGATCTTCCCATGATGGATGCACATTGGTGGTTATGGAGGGTGATTATGACACCATTGCCTACCCCACACGTGGGGTAGCCCCATAGATGGGGGGCCAGGCTCATATCCATGGGACAGCCCCACAAGTGCCCCACCTGCAGAGGATGGGAACGGCACCATCCTGCCCTACAGCCGCCTGGAAGACACGGAGCAGGATCTCGGGGGCAGGTGTCTGCCCCACAAGTTCCTCTGTCCCACGGCGCCATCACCTTCAGTCTCCTCCTGCCGTCGCCTCTTGCGCCGTGGGGGAGGACGTGGGGTGGGAGGTGGGGCAGAGCATTCTTTGAGCCCCAGAGATGGAACTTGTGGGGCTGGAAGTGGAGCTGCGGGGCTGAGAGGTTGTGGGGCAGGAGGGTCAGAGCCATGGGGGGCACAGGAGATTACCAAGATGCCCCTAGCATGCCTCACACGTCACAGTGAACCCCACATCCAGCCCCACAGATGACCTATTTGTGACCAACATCCAGCCCCATAGCATAGCACACACCTGCCCCATATCCTGCCACATATCCACCTCCATAGCCCCACATCTGCCCCATAGTGAGCCCCATATGCAGCCCCATTGCCCCATATTCTGCCCTACAGCAGCCACACATCTCCATACCAAGCCCCATAGCATCACTCACATTCTGCCCCATATTCGGCCCCATAGCACGACTCATATAGAGCTCCACAGCCAGCTCCATAGCCCCACATCTGCCCCACATCTGCCCCACATCGTGTCCCATATGCAGCTCTATAGCAAACCCCACAGCCCCATGTCCATAGCGGGACACGCACCCTGCACCCCCCACCCCAGCCCTGCACCCATGCAGCCCCACATCCAACGCCACAGGGGGACACACAGCCTGCCCCATATCCCCCCCCCCCCCCCGTTAATCTCCCCTTTCCTCCCCGCGACTTCCCCCCCCGCCCGGCTCTGACGCACTTCCGGCCCCCGCACGCTCACCTCCCGGCCGCCGCCATCTTGCCCAAGGGGCGCGGCCCCACAGGGGAAGGGGCGGGAAATAAGGCGTTACACAGGCAACGGCCCCGCCCCTCCCGTGTATGGGCCCCGCCCCTCTGCCCACCCGCGCTCGCAGCCAATCAGAGGTCAGCAGAGGCGAGGTTTAGCTTTACCACGCCCTCCAATCCGAACGGGCCAACCAGAGGTGAGCGAGGTGTGGCTCAAGGTCCCCATTCGGGACCCGGCGGAAAGAGCCGAGGCCATGGGGCTGCGCCGGGCGGTGAGGGGGGCGGCTTCCTGGGACCCTGCGAACCCCACCCAAAATGGGACCCCTGCCAAAGACCGAGACCCAACCCCCGGGACTCCTCTTAGGGCTGGGACCCCCGTCAGAACCCCCTAAAACTTCCCGGGACCCCCCCAATGCTCCCTCCCCTGTGATCCCCTCTGGCCACGCCCCCTCTAGGACCCTCCTCGGGACCTCCCCCAACTTGGGACCCCCACCCAAGGACCGAAGCTCCCTCTAGGACCCTTCCCCAGGGCGGGAGTTCACCCCAGGACGCCCCAAAACTTCTCGGGACCCCCCAAAAGTCCTCCCCCCTACGACCTCCCCGACCACGCCCCCTGTGGGATTCCCGCCCAAGGATCGAGGCCCCCTCCGGAACCCCCTACCCTAATTTGGAAGTCCCCCGGGGAGCCCCTGTCCCATTCACTCTCCTCAGGACTCTCCCGAGGTTCTCTCCTGGGAACACCCCAGGGCTGGGACCCCCCCCCAGTAACTCTCCCCACAACTCCCCAAAACTTCGTAGGGCGCCCCCAGCTCCACCCAAGGGAACCCCGCGGACTCCCCCTCCAAAATGGCCCCCCGACCCCAAAGGACCGAGACCCCAAACTCGGGATGCACTTGACCCATTGACCCGCCCCGAACCGAACATCCCCCACCCCCGAAATCTACCTGCCCTCCCCCGACCTCCATCCGCCCCCCAGAAATGGGACTCCCCCAGACATGGGACCCCCACCAGCCCCCCCTGGCTTTGGGACACCCTTCCCCATGATGCCCCAAGACCACCCCTCGGGCCCTGCCCTGTGACCCCTTTTGGCTCCTTCTCTTCTGATGTCATGACCCCATTGCCCCCCTCCCCCATCCCTATTGGCTCCACCCCTGAAAGACCCCAGCCCAGGTTCCTCATTGGCCATGACCCTTGATAACCCTCGCCACTGACTCCGCACACCCTCCCCCACCCCCTCACTGGCCCCACCCCCTTACCCCATTGGCCACAGCCCTCGATGACCCTGCCTCCCGGATCCCCATTGGCTACAACCTTCAATTGTTCCACCCCTTTAATGGCTCCACCTGTTAGGTCCCATTGGCTATGGCGCCAAATAACCCCACCCCCTCTTGGCCCCACTGAGCCATGGCTCCCCCTCCTCCCCTCCCCCAGGACTACATGACCTCCCTGACCCCACCCCCCTTGACCCCACCCCCTCCAAACCTCATGACCCCTCCTTGAATCCTCCACCTTCCATTGGCCACGCCCCTCCCCTTTTAGCTCCACCCTTAGTGCCCCACCCTGGGTGGAGAGGTGGGGGAGTGGGACCCCATGTGACCCTTCACCCCCCACTTGCCTTCCCATCCCCCCACTCCCCCAGGTCCAGTTTTGCCGCTGCCCCCCCAACTGTGGAGACCCCCTGGGAGGGAACCCCGGTGATGTGGGACTGGGGCTGTGGGGCTGGGGAGGGATTTGTGGGGCTTGGGGGGCCTATGGGGCTGGGAGGGTATCTGTGGGGCTGGATCTATGGGGCTAGGAGGGATCAGTGGGGCAGGATCTGTGGTGCTTGGGGGGGAACTATGGGGCTTGACCTCTGGGGCTAGATCCATGGGGCTAGGGAGGGACAAATGGGGCTGGAGCTATGGGGCTTGGAGGGGTACCAATGAGGCTGGAGCTATGGGGCTGGGGTCATCTGTGGGGCTGGGGAGGGACCTTTGGGGTTGGATCTTTGGGGCTAGGGGGGGGACGTGTGGGGCTTGGGGGCTATGAGGCTGGAACTGTGGGGCTGGGGGTGGTTCTGTGGGTCCCAGGAGGGGATTCTTTAGGGCAGAGGGTAGGATGTGGGGCAGGGGTGCCTCTATGGTTCCCAACCTTCAACTCCTTTCCCTGTGCCCCACAGGAGGCCACTTGTGGGGCTGGTGCACCCCACAGTTGTGGGGCTGGGGCTGGGGCTGCCCCTGGCCGGGGGCTGGATCCTGACGACCGAGACCCCTGAGAGCCGGCGGCTGCGGCTGCTGCTGGAGGGGGCTGGGCGCTTCCTCAGGTGTGGGGCAGGGGTGGGTCGGGGCTGGCTGTGTGGTGGGGTGGGACGTGGGGCAGGCCTGGCGCAGGCGTGGGGTGGGGCAGGTGTGGGTCATGCCATGGGGTAGATGTGGGCTGATGTGGAGCAGAGTGTGGAGCAAATGTGGGGTCATGGGGGGCAGAGTCTAGGGTAGGGTGTGGGGCAGGTGTGGGTCCCACTGTGGGGCTGAGCCCCCCAGGTGCCTCTGCAGGTCCTTGGCCGTGGGGCTCCAGATCTCCCTGGACTATTGGTGGACCCTGAACGTGGAGCTGCGAGGGGTGGACGAGGTGAGGACGCGTGGGGCAGGGATGTGTGGGGCTGGAGACATTTGAGGTCCTTGGTGGCTTCTTGAGGGTCTCAGCGACCACTTGAGGGCCTTGAGGAACCTTCTCTTGAGGATCTTGTTGACCTCTTGAGGGTTCTGGTGGCCACCTGAGGACCTTGGTGGCCATTTTGGGCCTCCTTTGCCATTGAGGACCTCGGTGACCTCCTGAGGATTTTTGCGGCCATCGAAAGCCTTGGTGGCCACTTAAGGGCTTCGGTGACCCTCGAGGGTCTTGGTGGTTATTGAAAGTCTTGGTGACCTCTTGTGGACTTTGTTGGTGTCTTCTGGATCTTGGTGACCACTTGAGGACGTTGTTGGCAATTTTGGGCCTTGGTGACCTCTTGAGGGTCTCAATAACCACTTGAGAGTCTCATTGGCCACTGAGGGTCTCGTTCTGGAAGACCTTGCTGAGCCCCTGAGCATCTCAATGGCCGCCTGAGAGCCTCGCTGGACTTTGAGGGTCTTCTTGACCTCTTGAAGGTCTTGGTGAGGGTCTCATTGACCACTTGAGAGCCTCATTGGCCATTGAGGATCTTATTGACCTCTTTAGGGTCTTGGTGACCTCTTGAAGACCTTGGTGAGCCCTTGAATATCTCAATGACCTCTCGAGAGCCTGAATGGCCATTGAGGGTCTTATTGGCCTCTTGAGGGTCTTGGTGACCTTTTGAGGGTCTCAGTGACCACTTGAGAGCCTCATTGGCCACTGAGGGTCTTGTCGGCCTCTTGAAGATCTTGGTGATCTCTTGAGGATCTCAGTGACCTCTTGAGGATCTTGGTGGCCATGGAGGTCCTTGAGGGTCACTGAGGTGCCCAGCAGCCATTTGCTGGCCTCGTTGGCCGCTTGGGGGCCTCACTGACCTCTTTTTGTTCTTGGTGGCCACTGCTGCCCCCCGTGCCCCCCCGTCAGGAGAGCGCAGCCTTCGCAGCCACCATGTCGCGGTGCCACCGGCGCGGTGCCGAGCGGCTCCTGATGGGGGCGCTGCGCAACGGAGGCCTCTACATCAAACTGGGCCAAGGGCTCTGCTCCTTCGGCCACATCCTGCCGCCGGAGTACGGGGACATCCTGCAGAGCCTGGAGGACAAGGCCCTGCGCCAGGAGCACAGCGAGGTGAGGGCACGGCAGGCCCGGGGGCAACAAGGGCCTGGGGGCGGCGGGGAGGGGGCACCTCCAGATCCTAAACGGCCTTTGTGTTCCTCACGCTCGTCACGTCCCCTGCGTGCCTCGTGCTGCTCCTCATCTTCCTCACGCTCCTCGTGGCTCTCATGCTCTTCGCGGTGCTCCTCCTGTCCTTGGTGTTCTTCTTCACGTTCCTCATGACGTTCCTCGTCTGCTCCGTGTCTCTCTTGCTCCTCCTGTCCCTGGTGGTGTCCCTCACGTCCCTCATGCCCCTCGTGTCCTTTGTGTTCTTCATGATGTCTTCGCTGTCCCCCTGGCCCTCACGATGTCCTCACAGCATTCCTTGTGTCCTCTGTGTTCCTCATGTTCTTCATTGTCCCCCGGCGTCCCTCATGAGCTCTTCACTGTCCCATGATGTCTTCCATGTCGCCATGGTGTCCCCAGCTTGCCCACTTGTTCCTCTTTCAGTCCACCTTGTCCTCATGAGGTCCCTACGTCCTCCATCCTGCCCCACCATCCTCCACATCCCCAGTGTCCTCGATGTCCCCATGATGTTGCCATGATGTCCCCATGATGTCCCAGGTTGACCGCCTGTTCCTGGAGGACTTCCAGACCACCCCAGCTGGACTCTTCCAACACTTTGACTACCAACCCCTGGCTGCTGCCAGCCTGGCCCAGGTCCATCGTGCCACCCTCCCTGATGGCACCCCGGTGGCCGTCAAGGTAGGGCCTGGGGAGGGACACACCTGTCATGTGTCACCTAGGGGCCACCTTGGGTCGTCCCAGCCCCAGAGATCCCCCTTAGAACCCTCCTGAGATCCTTCAAGGTGCAGGTTCTTCAGGGTCAGGCTCACCAGTAGGCCCCACCATGGCCATCAGGGTGGTACTGGGACACACACACCTGTCCCTTGTCACTTGGGGACCCCCTGGGATACCAGGACCCCCTCACTCTGGGTCATCCTGACCTCAAAGACATCCCTCTTGGAACCCCCTGAGATCCTTCAAGGTTCAGGGTCCCATCCCAGTAACCTCCCAGATACCCTTCCAGGCCCCCCACCTCTTCCCAGCAACCTCACAGTCCCCTCCCAGACCTCTTCTCACTCCCCTCCCAGTATCTCCCAATCCTCTCCCAGACCCTCCCAAACCCAGTTCTTCCCAGTCCCTTCCAGTCACTCCCAGTCCTCTTGAGGTCACTCACAATCCACTCACAAACCTCTTCTCAGTCCCTCTCAGTGGCTCCCAGTCTGTTCCAGTCTCCTCCCAGTCCCTCCCAAACCTGCTCTCAATCCCTACCACTGGCTCCCAGTCCATCCCAGTCTCTTCCCAGTCCCCTCCCAAACCTCAGTGCCCCCCAGTCCCTCCCAGTCCCTCCCAGTCCCTTCTCAGTCCCTCCCAAACATCCTCTCAGTCGCCCCCCAGTGGCTCCCAGTCACTCCGAATCCTTTCCAAAACTCCTCCCAGTGGCTCCGAGTCAATCCCAGTTTCTTCCCGGTCCCCTCCCAGTCCCTTCCAAACCTTCTCTCAACTACCCCCGCGGTGGCTCCCAGCCCCTCACAAGCCTCAGTCCCCCCACCAGTTGCTCCCAGTCCCTCACAGTTTCTTCCCTGCCCGTCCCAAACCCGGCGCTAGTGGCTCCCAGCGCCTCCCAGCGCTGCTCGCTGTCGCCGCCAGCCGTGCTGCAGCGTGCCCGCGCCCTGTGCTGCAGCGTGCCCGCGCCCTGTGCTGCAGCGTGCCCGCGCCCTGTGCTGCAGCGTGCCCCCTGTGCTGCAGCGTGCCCGCGCCCTGTGCTGCAGCGTGCCCGCGCCCTGTGCTGCAGCGTGCCCGCGCCCTGTGCCGCAGGTGCAGTACCTGGACCTTCGGGAGCGCTTCCACGGGGACATCCGGACGCTGGAGCTGCTGCTGCGGCTGGTGGGGGCCCTGCACCCTGCCTTCGGCCTGGGCTGGGTGCTGCAGGTGACACCCACGGGCGCCAAGGGGATGCCCCGACCCTGTTCTCTAGTCACCCTCTGTCACCTCCTTGTCACCCTCTATTCCCTTCTGTCACCTCTTTGTCACCTCCTTATCACTACCTTGTCACCTCCTGTCACCCTTTTTCCCTATGCTGGGTACTGCCGGTGGCACCCACAGGTGACAGGGGGACACCCTGACCATGTCACCCTCTTGTCACCCCCTGTCACCTTCTGTTACTTGTTCTCCTCTTGTCCTGCTGTCACCTTCTGTCACCCTCTATCTCGTCACCCCTTTGTCACCTCCTGTCACACTTCCCTCCTACACTGGATGATGCAGGTGGCTTCCATGGGTCCCTGTCACCCTCTTGTCACCTTCTTTTCCCCCTCGTCACCTCCTGTCACCCTTTTGCCCTGTGCTGGGTGCCACGGGCACCGCTGAGGCTGTCCCCTGCCGTCCCCACAGGAGCTGAAGGGGACACTGGCACAGGAGCTGGACTTCGAGCAGGAGGGGCTGAACGCCGAGCGCTGTGCCAGGGACCTCAGCCACTGCCACTTCCTGGTGGTGCCACGAGTCCACTGGGACAGGAGCAGCAAGGTGGGCACTGGGCACACTGGGACAGGCCGGGAGAGACTGGGAGGCGCTGGGGAGCGTGGACAAGGCTGGCAGGGACAGCGGGGACAGCTCCTGGTGGTGCCGTGGGTGTGCTGGGACAGGAGCAGCAGGATGGGCACTGGGCACGCTGGGAGGCACTGTGCCCCTGCTGCCGTGTCCCCGGGGTCCCCACGATGTCCCCAGCATCTTCATTGTCCCAAGGTCCCAAGTGGCCCCAGTGGCCCCACAATACCCTAAATGTCCCCAATGGCCCCAGGATGTCCCCATTGTCCCCACAATGGCCCAATAGCTCCAGTCCCCACCGTAATCTCAATGGCCCCACGATGGCCCCACGATGGCCCCATGTCCCCTGCTGTCCCCAGCGGGTCCTGACGTCGGATTTCTGCGAGGGCTGCAAGATCACCAACGTGGAGGGGCTCCGGCAGCAGGGGCTGCGCCTGCAGGACGTCAGTGACACACCTGGGGGGGTGGGGGAGGTCCCAGTGGCTTTGGGAGGAGGTCCTGAGGAGTCTGGGGGGTTCCCAGTGGCGTTAGGGGGGGGGTCGGCATGTGACCTGAGGAGTCGGGGGGAGCGGTTGGCAGTGGCTTTGGGGAAGGGGCCCTGAGGGGTCTCAGGGGGTCCCTGTGGCTTTGGGGGGATTGTGAGGGAGGGCTCCTGGGGTGGGATGGGAAGTCCAAGGTCTGGTTTGTCCCAGAGGTTTCAACGGGGGTAGTGGAGGAAGGGGGAGAAGGGGAGGTGGTGCAAAGAGGTTCGGGGGGGGGTCTGAGGAATCTGAGGGGGCCTGAAATAATTTGAGGGGGTCCTGAGGGGTCTGGAATAATGTGGATGGGGATCTTAAATAATTTGAGGGGGCCTTAAATAATTTGGGGGGAGGGGGACGGGGACAGATGGGTCTTGAATAATTGGGGGAGTGTCTTGAATAATGTGGGGGGGTCCCAGCCCTGTTCCTGGTCGTCCCCCCAGGCTGCAGAGAAGCTGATCCGAGTCTTCGCTGAGCAGATCTTCTACACAGGCTTCATCCACGCCGACCCCCACCCCGGGAATGGTACCTTTGGGGGTGGGGGGCCCCAAAGTAAAGGAAGGGGTTCTAATAATGAGGGGGGGCCTTGCAGTGTTTTAACTCCCCCACTCCCCCCACCCAGTGCTGGTGAGAAGAGGCCCTGATGGCAAAGCCCAGCTGGTGCTGCTGGACCACGGCCTGTATGAGGAGCTGAGTGAGAGGTGGGGGCTTCGAAGGGGGGGGAGGGGGGCTTCAAAAGGGGGAGGGAGGGGGCCTCAGAAATGGGGAGGGGCTCAAAACATGGGAGCTCAAAATAGGGGGGGGAGGGGCCTTAAGACTGAGGGGGATAAAATAAGGGGGAACCCAAAAAAGGAGGGGGGCTTAAACCGGGGGGGGGCTTCAAATGGGGTGTGTGGCTAAGATAGGGTTGGGGAATTCAAAGTGGGGGAGGGCCTTTGGGGGGATCTTTAGGGTGGAGAGGTTCTTGGGGGGTCCTTTTGGGAGGGGCTGTTTTGGGGAGAGCCTTTGGGGCTCTTCTGGGGGGGTCTGAGCTGTGTGTGTGTCCCCCAGGGACCGCCTGTCCCTGTGCCAGCTCTGGAGAGCAATTGTCCTGCGCGACCACCAAGCCATGAGGCAGCGCTCGGCCGAGCTGGGGGTCAAGGGTGAGCACCCCCCACACTTCAGCCTCTCCTTCAGTCTCACCTTCTTCATCCTCTCCTTCAGCTTCACCTTCTTCTTCAGCTTCATCCTCAGCTTCACCTTCTTCATCATCAATTTTCACCTTCTTCATCATCTTCTTCTTCTTCCTTCTGACCCTGACCACCTCACCTTGACCTTCAACCCCTTCCTGAGGTGCTACATGCCCAAACCTTGACCCCTTGAGGGTCTCCAAGCCCCAGACCTTCATCCTCAGGGTTCTGTGTTCTCCTTCAATATTCTCCAATCCTTGACCCCTTGAGGCTCTGCAACCTCAGCCTTGACCCTTTGGGGTGCTACAAGCCTTGGCCTTGATGTTTGAGCTTCTCCAACCCTTGACCATCCTTGAGGTGCTACACCTCTCGGCCTCATTCCTTGGCTTCCATCAAGGTTCTCCAACCTTAACCCTTAAGGTGCCACAACCCTTGACCTTGACCCTTGAGGTGGTTCACCCCAACCTTTGACTCCTTGAGGTTCTCCAACCCTTGGCCTTCATCTTTGAGGTTCTCCAACCCTCGTTGTTCATCACTGAGGTTCTCCAACCTTAGCCTTGACCCCTCAGTGTGCCATGGCCTCCACCAAGGTTCTCCAGCCCTTGTCATTCATCCTTGAGGTGCTTCACCCCCAACCTCGACCCTGTTATGGCCTCCATCAGGGTTCTCCACCCATCAACCTTGACCCCTGGGGGTGCCTCCCCCCTTCCTTCTCCCCACCTCGTGGTGCTCCTGCCCCTCACCGCGTCCCACTGCCGGCAGATTACTTCCTGTTCTGCGAGATCCTGCTGCAGCGGCCGCTGGGCCCCGGCCCCTGGGCCTTGGCCAACGTGCTGACGAAGGCAGAGAGGGACTACATGCAGGAGATGGTGGCCCAGCGCTTCGAGAAGGTGGTGGAGATCCTGAGGGCCCTGCCCCGGCCCATGCTGCTGGTCTTCCGCAACCTCAACACCGTGAGGAGCATCAACGCGGCCCTGGGGGCCCCCGTGGACCGATACTTCCTGATGGCCAAGAGGTGAGGCCCTTGGAGGACAGCAGAAGCTTGGGCTGAGGCTCAGCTGTGGGACCGTGGGGTGGTGAGAGTGAGGAGGTCATGGAAGCAGCAGGTGATTGGAGCATGGAGGCATGGAAGGGTGGGACCCAGGAACCATGAGACCAGGGCACCGTGGCACCATGAGAGCGTGGAGTCATGGCATCATGGGACGATGGCACCATGGGATGATGGGACCGAGGAGCCATGAGATCGTGCAACCATGGCATGATGGAGTCACAGTAACATGGAACTAGGAGATCATGGAACCATCCAGTCATGGGAGGTTGCCAACATGAGATCATGGAGTCATGGCACCATGGGAACATGGAACCATGGGATATGGGGATCAGGGAAGCATGGGATTGTGTTCCATGGACCCAAGGAACCATGGGATCATGGGATGATGGATCCATGGGATGACGCAACCATCAACTCATGGAACCATGGACCCAAGGGATCATGGGATGCGATGGACCCATGGGATCAACCCCTCCAGCCCTAACTTGGTGTCATCTCCAAAGTGCCTGAGGGTTGCTGGGTCCCCTGAGGTAGTGGGGTGGGAGCTTTGGGGTGTCCCCAGGCTGTGTCCCCCCAGCTCCTGGTTCTGTCCCCCCAGCGCTGTGAGGAGCTGGAGCAGGCTGACTGGGGAGAAGGTGACCGGAATCCGTGGGAGCAGCTTCTGCTGCTGGCTCAGGGTGACCTGGGAGAGCCTCAAGTTCGAGGTGGCCCTAAGGTGAGGGACAAGGGAGAATGATGATGGGGACATGGGGATGAAGGGCGATGATGATGGTTCAAGGTGGCCCAGGAGAACCTCAAGCTGGAGGTGGCCAGAAGGTGAAGGATGGAGTTTGATGATGATGATGATGGGGAGAAGATGATGATGATGGAGGGTGATGATGAATAGGAGGGTGATGATGATGAGGGGGTTGATGAGAACAATGATGGGGTGATGAAGATGATGAAGATGGGTGGTGATGATAATGATCAAGATGAGGGTGATGATGAGATGAGAACAGGGATGAAGAAAATGAGGGTGATGATGGAGATGAGGGTGTTGGGGATGGTGATGGAGATGAGGATGCTGCTGCTGCTGAAGGCTGAGCTGATGCTGGGGTGCTGATGCTGCTGGGGTGCTGATGCTGCTGGGGTGCTGATGCTGCTGGGGTGCTGATGATGCTGGGGTGCTGATGCTGCTGGGGTGCTGATGATGCTGGGGTGCTGATGCTGCTGGGGTGCTGATGATGCTGGGGTGCTGATGCTGCTGGGGTGCTGATGCTGGGCGAGGGCAGCGCCCATGCCGGTGGTGGGACCTGAGGATGGGGAGGTGCCGGTGCTGGTGGGGAGGTGATGAAGCCGAAGGTGCTGAGGCTGAAGGCCTGCTGTCCCCCCAGGCTGGACTCGCTGTCCCTGAAGGTCACCAGGTCCCTCCTGCGGTTCCTCTCCTCCTGGGGGCTGCTGCCCCACAGCGAGCAGCTCCAGCCCCTCCTGCAGGGCTAGTTGGGGGAGCTGGACCTACAGCCTGACCCACAGCTGGCCCCTGCTCCACAACCACCCCACAACCACCTCCTGCCCCACAGCTGGCCCCTGCCCACAACACCCTCCTGCTCCACTTCCTGCCCCACAACCACCCCCAGCCCCCCAAATAAACCCCCCAGAAGTCCCAGCTCCAGGGGGGATTTTTGACTCTTTTTTTATAAACTTTTAGGGCACAGGAAGGGGGTTGGGGGCACTTGTGGGGCACAGGAAGGTTGGGGGGCACTTGTGGGGCCCTCTCAGAAGTGAGCTGTCACTCGGTCGATCTCCAGCAGGTCCTCCAGGATCTGGGGAGGGGAAAGGTGTCAGGGTGCATGGGGGAGGAATGTGTGGGGCAGGAGGTGTGGGGCAGAGAGAACATGGACATGGATCTCTGGGGCACATCACAGCCCCACACATCCCTGCCCCATATCCCATGCCCAAGTCCCTCCCAACCTCCTTGGCCAACTCCATGGCATCCACCCTGAGATGTCCTCAGCCCCGCCCCACATTTCCCTGCCTCACAGCCCAGCCCTGTAGGCCTGCCCCACACCTCCCTGTCTGCCCCACACCTCGCTGTCCCACGGCCTGCTCCATAGCCCAGCCCCACAGCTCCCAGCCCCACATCCCACGCCCAAGTCCACCCCAACCTCCTTGGCCGTCTCCCAGGCGTTCACCTCAAGGTGTCCTCCAGCCCTGCCCCCCCACTTCCCTGCCCCACAGCCGGCAGCCCCGCAGCTGGCAGCCCCACATACGATGTCTGGGGTGGTGCCAATCTTCTTGGCCAGCTCTCCCCGCTCCATGGTGCTGAGGTAGAGGAACCTGCTCAGCAGCTCCCCGTCCAGCACGTTCCTCACCGCGTTCTGCAGCGTCCGGCGCTCTGCGTGCAGCAGCCTGCGGGGCACGACCCACACCTCTGGGGTGGCAGCCAGGGGGTGGGGTGGGACCCACAGATGTGGGGCGGGAGCAAGAGATGTGGGGCGGGAGCAAGAGATGTGGGGTGGGAGCAAGAGATGTGGGGTGGGAGCAAGAGATGTGGGGCAGGACCCAGGGATGTGGGGTGGGAGCCACAGGTATGGATTGGGAGCCTGAGAAGTGGGGCAGGACCCAGAGGTGTGGTGTGGGACCCAGAGGTGTGGGGCAGGAGCAATGGGAATGTGGCAGGAACCAGAGAAATCAGGGGGGAGCCAACAGCTGTGGGGCAGGAGCCCCGGATGTGAGGTGGGACCCAGGAATATGGGGCAGGAGCTACGAATACGAGGCAGAGGGTGCTGAGGGGTGGCGGCGGGGCAGGGGGCGGGGGGCAGGGGCGGGGCAGGGGCACCTGAAGGCTCGTGGGTTGAGGCCTGCCAGCTGGGGCAGGGAGGTGCCCAGGGCGTTCTGCAGCATCAGCAGCCTGCGGTAGGTTTTCTCCGGCATCGGCAGCAGCAGCCCCAGGCCCCCGTCCAGGGTAGCTGGGGAGCAGGGGGGCAAAAAATCCGATGGGGGGCAGGAGGGGACAGAGGGGGTCGGGGGAAGTAGAATGAGGGGTTGGAAGGGGTGGGGTGGAGTCCCAAATGCCTCCCCACCCCTCCCCCCAGATTTGGCTCACTCCACCTCTGGGACCTCTGCAAATTTTGGACTGACCCCCCCCCAAAGCCAGACCCCCTGAAATCCCCACATGCCCCTCCAAAATTTCTTCACCCCCCCAGAACTCCCTCCCCATCACCCTTAGGACTCTCCAGGCTCCCTCACATGTTGGGTGCCCCCCTCAAACCCCCAGACCCTCTTAAGCATTGGGGTGCCCCCTCAGCCCCCCCAGACCCTCTTAAGCATTGGGGTGCCCCCTCAACCCCCCCCCCAGCCCCTCTTAAACGTTGAGGTGCTCCCCTCAAGCCCAACCCAGACCGCTCTTCCCTCTAAAATATTACCCCCCCCCAACCTGCCCCACCCCTGAGGAGCCCATTTTGGAGTCCCCCCGTGTTGGGGTGCCCCTCCCTCACCAAACCAGCTGATGTGTTTGGTGTCCCAGGCGCTGACCCTGCGGGGCCCTCGGCGCCCCCCGGCAGGGAGTCCTCCAGAAGCTTAGCACCGCGGAGCCCAGGTGGAAGTCTGCCCTGCGCAGCAGCCGCAGCCCCCCAGGCTCTCCTTGGCTGGGGGGCACCCAGGGGGGCACAGTCAGCACACCATGGGCACCCCCTCGGCACCCATATAGTACCCAGCTGGCACCCAACAGCACCCACACAGCACCCTGTGGTACCCAGTGGCACTCAACAGCATCCTATGGTACCCAGCTGGCACCCAATGGCACCCAACAGCACCCACACAGCACCCTGTGGTACCCAGTGGCACTCAACAGCATCCTATGGTACCCAGCTGGCACCCAATGGCACCCAACAGCACCCACACAGCACCCTGTGGTACCCCATGGCACCCAACAGCATCCTATGGTACCCAGCTGGCACCCAATGGCACCCAACAGCACCCACACAGCACCCTGTGGTACCCCATGGCACCCAACAGCATCCTATGGTACCCAGCCGGCACCCAATGGAACCCAATGGCACCCACGCAGCATCCTATAGTATCCAGCTGGCACCCAACAGCACCCACACAGCATCCTGTGGTACCCATTGGCACCCAACAGCATCCTATGGTACCCAGCTGGCACCTATATGGCACCCAATAGCACTCAACAACACCCAGCTGGCATGTACATGGCACCCAACAGCACCCACACAGCAACCTATGGTACCCAGTTGGCACCCAACAGCATCCTATGATACCCAATAGCATCCTATGGCACTTAGTCAACACCTATACAGCACCCAGTTGGCACGTACATGGCACCCAATGGTACCTAACAGCACCCTAGGGGACCCAGCTGGCAGCAGTTGGCACCACAGTGCCCAGCACTCACCCTCAGGCAGGTACATGTAGACCAGCAGGTTCCTGTCCCGGTCTGACACTGCGGGGAGAGAACACACCAGTGCCACCAGTACACACCAGTGCCACCAGTGCCACCAGCCCTGGGCAGGGCAGAGCCATCCCTGTCCCACCCCGGTGCCACCGGTAGCCTTGGGATCATCAAACACCACGGCCAGGAGCCCATGGCCCCAAGAGCTCCATGGCCCCACCAAGCCCCCAGTGACCCTTGAAGCCAGTCATGACTCCACCATGACCTCACCAAGCCCCCCATGAACTCACCAGGCCCCCTGACCCCACCAAGTGCCTCATTACCCCACCAAGCCCCCCTGACCTCACCAAGCCCCCATGACCCCACCAAGTCCCCCATGACCTCACCAAGTGCCTCATTACCCCACCAAGCCACCTAAGACCCCACCAAGCCCTCCTTAGCCCCACCAGGCTTCCCAAGACTCACCAAGCCCCCGTGAGCTCCCCAAGCCCCCCATGACTCCCCCGTGAGCTCCCCAAGCCCCCCATGACTCCCCCATGAGCTCCCCAAGCCCCCCATGACTCCCCCATGAGCTCCCCAAGCCCCCCATGACTCCCCCATGAGCTCCCCAAGCCCCCCGTGAGCTCACCCAGGAAGCCCAGCTGGGTGCTGTCCACCATGAAGTCCACGCTGTAGACCTCCAGGGGCTTGGCGTCCTGCGGAGGGCGAGAGCAGAGCCGAGGCTGAGGCTCGGGCGGCGCCGGCCCCGGCCCCCGGCGGCCCTGGCCCCCTGGCCCCCGGCCCCTCCTCACCCTGCTGACGAGGGACAGGGTCTTGCTCTCCTCCTGGTAGCGCAGCAGGGAGATGCTCTTCATGACGTCGGCGGCCAGGATGAAGTTCTTGACGCTGATCATCTGGTGGATGTAGAGCTGGGTGTCGATGAAGGCCATGCCCGTCAGCTCGTTGTCCTTCAGGCTCCACAGGAAGATCTGCAGGCCGCGAGCAGAGGGGCACAGAGGACATCTTGAGCACCGTGGAGCTCCTCGAGGACCCCCCAGACCGCAGTGGATCCTCGAGAACTTCTCGGATCCCCGAGCACTCGGATCCCCAAGGCCTTGGTGGGTCCCCAAGAGCTTGGTGGCTCCTCAAGTCACTTGGAACCAACCTTCGGTGGGGTCTACGAGACCTCCAAGCTCAGCCATCATTTCCTGAGCCACCGGTGGGGTGTCTGGCCTCCTTGGTGGCCCCTCACCCCCTTGAGCACACCCCTTGACGTCCCTTGAGCCCCCTCCCGGGTTGTCCCTAAGCTCTTGGCAACCCCTCAACCCCCATGGGACACCTTTTGGTGGCTCCTCAACCCTTTGAGGACACCTTTTGGTGACCCTTGGTCCCCTCCCAGATTGTCCCCAACCCCTCATTAAGGTCCTCAAGCCCTCAGTGGCACCTCAACCCCCAAGGAAACAGCACCTGGTGGGTTCCCAGCCCCTTGAGGACACCTCTTGGTGGGTTCCCAACCTCTTGATGGTCCCTCAAGCCCTTGAGGACACTCTCTGCTGGCCCCTCGCCCCTTGAGCACACCCTTTGGTGTCCCTCGCCCCCGGGCAGGCTGTCCCCAGGGCCCCGGTGGCACCTTCTGGCCGATGGCAGACACCAGGTAGCCGTTGCAGTGGCACAGGGCTGTCACTGGCCCCTTCTGCTCCTTCTCGTAGAGGACCTTGAACTTGTTCTTGGTCAGGGGCTGCCCAGGCTCCGGCACCACCTCGATGATGTCCATGATCAGGATCTGGGGTGGGACACATGGCATCCTTCAAGTCCCCTCCAGCCGGATCTCCAGACCTTTAGATGGCTCCCAGGAGCCTCTAGGTGGCCTCGAGATTCCTTGGTGGACACCAAGACCTTCGGGTGGCCTCCAGACCCCTCGGTAAACCCAAGAGTCTTTGTCGGACCCCACGAGCCTTGAGTGTCCTCCAGACCTTTGGGTGGCCTCCAAGATCCCTTGATTTCACCAAGACCCCTGGGTGTCCCCCAAGACCTTCTTGAGACCCCACCTCCCCCCCCACCAAGACACCCTAAATTCCCTTGAGACCAACTCAAGCCCTTCTTGATGCCCCTCAGATCTCTCTCAATCTCCCCCCACACCTCTTGGAACCTACCCGAGATCCCCTGGGTGCCCCTCAGCACCTCCTTATGGAACTGAAGACTCCTCCAGAACCCCTCTGAGATCCCCCAAGCCCCCAAAAACTTTCATGAGACCCCTTCATGACCCCCTTCATGTCCTTCAAACCTTTGATGCCCTTCACTAGCTCCTAGAACCCACCTGAGACCCCTTGGGTGTCTCCAGGACCTATCTATGGAACCAAAGACTCCTCAAACCCCTCCAAACCCCCTTTGAAACAACCTTCCCCCCCCAGGACCCTCAACACCCTCCCAAACCTCCCCTACTCTCCTTCAAACCTCCTTTGATCTCCTGCAACACCCTGTGGAAGCCACCTGAGACTCCTTGGGTGCCACCAAGACCTTCTTCTGGAACCAAAGACCCCCTCAACCCCCCCGAGAAGCCCTTTCCACACCCCCCAGGACTGACCCTGCCTCTGCAGGTGACCTCCTCGCCCTGCATCAGGCAGGTCCCCACGGCCACGTAGCCCTTGAGGCCCGAGACGGTCTCCTCGCTCTTGAGGGACACAGTCTTCATGCAGGTGACGTGCTCCCACTCCTCCAGATCGATCCTGGGGGGCACCAGGCACAGGGAGGGTCAGCAGGGACAGGACCCCCCCAGAGGTGTTTTCTGGGGACAGTCAGTTGGGGTTTGGTGGCGTCTGCAGGGGCTTTCACCTGGTGTTGGGGATGGTCTCCCAGCTGACCGGGGAGATGAGCTGGATGGAGAAGGCCTCCTGCTGAGGGGGGATGTAGCGGTCATCTGGGGGGGGGGGACAGGGACAAGGAGGGTTAGGGGGGGCAGCAGGGGACAGGGAGGGGGTGTGTGGGGATTGAGGGGGACATTGGCCTTGGGGGTGCGACAGGGCGGAGTCAGCGAGGGAGCAGGGAAGAGGACAGGGAGGGGACATTGGGGCAGGGTTGAAGGGGACATTGGACGTGGGGGGATGACACAGGGGACTTGTGACTCAAAAAGGGGTCTGGGGGTGGTCTGGGGGACCCTTGGGGCACACAGGACTCAAAGTGGGGATAGGGAGGGGACAAAGAAGGGACAAAGAGCTTGGAGGCAGAGAGGGCTCAAAGAAGGGTCCAGGGGTGGTCTGAGGGGACCCTTGAGCACGGCTATGGACAGCTGGGGACACAGGGCTCAAAGTGGGGACAAAAAAGGGGACAAAGAGGGGGAGAAAGGGAGGGGGAGAGAGAAAGGGAGAGGGGAGAGAGAAAGGGAGGGGGGAGAGAGGAAGGGAGGGGGAGAGAGGAAGGGAGCGGGGGGGAGAGAGGAAGGGAGGGGGGAGAGAGAAAGCGGGGGGAGAGAGAAAGCGGGGGAGAGAGAAAGCGGGGGGAGAGAGAAGGGGGGAGAGAAAGGGGGGAATAGAGAGGGGGACAAATAAATGACATGAAGAGGACAAAGAGGAGGACAAAGGGGGTGAAGAGAGGACACAGAAGGGGGACACAGATGCGGGGGCGGCCAGGGCTGGAGGCAGGGTGCCCTCTGGCGCCCCCTGGCGGCAGCGCGGCGCCCTGACCCCTGTCGATGCTCTCGAACTCCTTCTCCTCGCCGGTCATGCGCGGGATGCGGGTGCAGGGGTTGGTGCTGCTGGTGGCCACGGCGTACACCTCGGGGAGGAGGGGACACGGCTGTCAGGCCTGGGCGGGGGCCGGGGGCCAGCCCGCAGGCCCTCGGCGCGGCCGCGGCGGTACCTTGGACTCCACGTGGTAGGCGACGTAGTGAGCGGTGCAGCGCAGGGGGATCTTGCGCACCGGCCACGGGGCGTCGTAGGACAGGTAGGCGGGGAGGACGCTGATCCGCAGCTCCCCCTGGCGGCCCCCGCCCCAACATTAAATGGGGGCAGCCCCGAATTCAAAAGGCACCCCCCCTCCCCCAGATACTTCCCCCAAAGCTCCTGGGAACCCCCCCGAAGAACTCGAGAGCCATCCAAAGTCCTTTGGAGCTCCTCAAACCTTCCTGAGATGCCTCAAAAGCCACCTGGGAACCTCCCAAAAATTAACCTTGGGGACCCCCAGATTCAAAAGGGACTCCCCAGGTGGGCTGCTGGGACCCTTAAAAGCCCAGGGACCCCCAAAACCCCCTGGGATGCCTTCAAGAAGACCCTAGACCTAACCACCCTGAGACCCCCCCCCCCCCCCAATCCCCACTAAGGCCCCATGGCACCCTGGAGAACCTCTTGGAAGTCCCTCAACCCCTCCTGATTCACCCCAAAACCCCTTTTGGCCCTCCCCAAACCGAGCTGTTGGGGTCCCCAAAGCACCCCAGGGACCCCCTAACCCCATGGGTCCCCCCAGACCCACCTGCCTGTTGAAGTAGAGGAAGCCCTTGGGGCAGTTGACGTTGTGGAAGGGGGCGAAGGACTCGACAGGGCCATCGATGCTCATGGGGTGCAGGCGCAGGGCCCCCGGCCTGTCACCAGCAGCCAGTGCGGGGAGGGCCCGCAGATGAACACCTGGGCAGGGGCAAACCAGTCAGGCTCCAGTATGCTCCCAGTGGCACAGACTGGGAGGGGCTGAGGGGGGTCCCAGTGGTGTTGGAAGGGGGTTCGGGGTGGCTAAAAAGGGGTTTGGGGGCAGCTCGGAGGGGGTTGGGGGCTCTTGAGTGGTTGGGAAGGGTTTGGGGGGGCCACAAGGAGATTTTGGTGGCCCCGAGGGGGTGTCAGGCGGTTTGGGAGGGGTCCCAGTGGGGGTTTGAAGGGGTTCGGGGGGGCTAAAAGGGGTTTTGAGGGAGCTCTGAGGGAGCTCTGAGGGATTTTGTGGGTTCTTGAGTGGTTGAGGGGGTGCTGAGAGATGTGAGGGGGATCCTCATGGGGTCCCAGCAGGTTTGGGGGGTCCCAGTAAGCCAGTTGGGAGGGGTCCAAAGGGGGTTTTGCGGAGGCTCAGGGAAGGTTTAGGGGGATTGAGGGGCCCCAGGGGGAGTTGGGGGGGGTGTCCTGCAGGTCCCACAGGGTCTGGGGATGTCAGGAGGTTCCCAGGGTGGTTTTGGGGGTGTCATGGGGGTCCCAGGTGGGTTCTGGGGGTCCCAGAGCCCCCCAGCTCACCCCTGAGTAGCCATAGATGTCCTGGAAGGGCCGGAACCGAGCCACACGTCCTCGGGGTCCCCCCGATTCTTCTGGTGCCCCCCCGAACCTGCAGCTGCCCCCCCAGCCCCTCCCCCAGCCCCCCCAGTCCCTCCAGTTGCTCCCCCCAGCCGCAGCCCCCCAGGCTCCGGCTTCTTCTTGGAGGGTTTGGGTTTTTTCTCCCGGAAGTTGATGTTGTGAGGGACCTGGGGGGGGGGGGGGGGGGGGAATTGAGGGGGCCTGGGGGCTCCAGCATCCCCCTGACACCTCCCAGTATGCACCAGTAACCCCCAGCCCTCCTCACCAGTAAGTACAGATGGTTTTGGTGGTTCCTCAGTGCCACCAGTTAAGACTTCCCTGCCCAGCAGCACCCCTGCAGCATCCCCAGAGACCACCCAGTACCCCCTGGCACCCACCAGTACCATTCCAGTACACACCAGTACCAAACCAGTAAGTACAGACGGTTTGGGTGGTTCCCTAGTAAGCCCTCCCTACCCAGTAGCACCTCTCCAGCACCCCCAGACTCCACCTCAGAGCCCTCCAACACCCCCCTGAGACCCCCAGGGGCCACCAGCAGGTCTCAGCACTCACCTTCTTGAACCGAACCTTCAGGTTGCTCTGCCCCAGCTGGGAGTCGTGGGCGAAGGCCTCATAGATCAGCAGCTCCTGGTCCACATGGACCTGCCCCAGTAGAGTAGAGTAGAGTAGAGTAGAGTAGAGTAGAGTAGAGTAGAGTAGAAGAAACCAGGTTGAAAGAGACCTTCCAGATCATCGAGTCCAACCCATCATCCAGCACCACCTAATCAACTAACCCATGGCACCAAGCACCCCATCCAGTCTCCTCCTGAACACCTCCAGTGATGGTGACTCCACCACCTCCCCTGGCAGCCCATTCCAATGGGCAATCACCCTCTCTGTGTAGAACTTCCCCCTAACCTCCAGCCTAAACCTCCCCTGGCACAGCCTGAGACTGTGTCCTCTTGTTCTGGTGCTGGCTGCCTGGGAGAAGAGACCAACCCTTCCTGGCTACAACCTCCCTTCAGGTAGTTTTACACAGCAATGAGGTCTCCCCTGAGCCTCCTCTTCTCCAGGCTAAGCAACCCCAGCTCCTTCAGCCTCTCCTCACAGGGCTGTGCTCCAGACTCCTCCCCAGCTTTGTTGCCCTTCTCTGGACACCTTCCAGCATCTCAACATCCTTCCCAAACTGAGGGGCCCAGAACTGGACACAGTACTCAAGGTGTGGCCTAACCAGTGCAGTGTACAGGGGCAGAATGACCTCCCTGCTCCTGCTGGCCACACTGTTCCTGCTGCAGGCCAGGATGCCATTGGGCCTTATGGCTGCCTGGGCACACTGCAGGCTCATGTTCAGCCTCCCATCAACCAGCACCCCCAGGTCCCTCTCTGCCTGGCTGCTCTCCAGCCACTCTGCCCCCAGCCTGTAGCGCTGCCTGGGGTTGTTGTGGCCAATGTGCAGAACCCGGCACTTGGATGTGTTCAATCTCATGCCCTTGGACTCTGCCCATCTGTCCAGCCTGTCGAGGTCCCTCTGCAAAGCCTCTCTGCCCTCCAGCAGATCAACTCCTGCCCCCAGCTTGGTGTCAGCTGCAAATTTACTGATGATGGACTCAATGCCCTCATCCAGATCATCAATTAAGATGTTGAAGAGGATGGGGCCCAGCACTGATCCTTGGGGCACACCACTGGTGCCTGGCTGCCAGCTGGCTGTGGCACCATTCAGCACCACTCTCTGGGCTCAGCCCTCCAGCCAGTTCCTAACCCAGCTCAGAGTGCTGCTGCCCAAGCCAGGGGCTGCCAGCTTGGCCAGGAGTTTGCTGTGGGGAGGGTGTCAAAGGCCTTGCTGAGGTCCAGGCAGACCACATCCACAGCCTGCCCCACATCCACCAGGCAGTCACCTGGGCATAGAAGGAGATCAGGTTGGTGAGGCAGGACCTGCCCTTCCTGAATCCCTGCTGGCTGGGCCTGAGCCCCTGGCCATCCTGTAAGTGCTGTGTGATTGCACTCAAGATGACCTGTTCCATAATCTTGCACAGGATGAGCTCCAGTACGGCCCAGGAGCTTCCCAGTACCCTCCCAGTAGCTTCCCAGTAGCCTCCCAGGAAGCCACCAGTGAAGCCCCAGCCCTGGCAGTCCTCCTCACCAGTTAAGCACAGGAAGTTTTGGTGGTTCCCCAGTGCCGCCAATGAGAGCTCCTTGACCAGAAGCACCTCTCCAGCACCCCCTCACACCTCCCAGCACCCACCAGTATCCCCCAGTTCCAAACCAGTAACCACCAGATCCCCTCACCAGTAAGTACAGACAGTTTTGATGGGTTCCCAGTGCCGCCAGTAAGCCCTCGCTGACCAGTAGCAGCCCTCCAGCACCTCCAGAGTCCCCCTCAGACCCCTCCAGGACCCCACTGACCCCTTCAGTACCCTCCCAGTACCCACCAGTACCACATCAGTAGCCATGCAGTGTCTTACAGCCCCTCACCAGTAAGTGCAACCACTTCTGATGGTTTCCCATTGCCACTAGTAAGACCTCCTTAACCAATACAACCCCACCCAGCACCCCCAGAAGGCCCCTCAGACCCCTCCAGTAACCCCCTGACACCTTCAGTACCCACCCAGCACCAAAACAGTGCCCTCCCAGCGCCCCCAGCGGCTCACCAGCAGGTAGGGCCGGCTCTGGCGGTTGCCCAGCCCCACGAGCAGCAGCTCCCGGACGAGCGGCAGCGCCCCCTGGCGGCCAGGCTCCTCCTTGCGCTGCTCAGCGCCGCCCGCGGGGTGCCCGAAGCTGTCCACCAGGACTCGCTGCCCACCCGCGAAGTGCTTCACCAGGAACACTCTGCGCCAGCTCGGCAGCTGCAGGATCTGCCGCAAGACACACGGGCGTGGGGGGCATGGGGACAGGAGGCAGGCTGGGATCACAGGGAGAGGTCGGGCGCATGGGGATGGGCTGGGGGTGTAAGGATGGGTTGGGGACACAGGGAGACAAAGGAGGGATAGAGGGAGACATGGAAGGGGACAGGAACGGAACAGGTAGAGAAAGAGGACAGGCTGGGGACACAGGAACACAGATTTGGGACATGGGGATGGGTCGAGGACACAGCAGTGAGCTGGGGACAGGGGGATGGGCTGGGGACACAAGAGGGATGAGGTGAGACAGGGCAGGGGACAGGAACAGGTAGAGGAAAGGGATAGGCTGAGGACATGAGGAGGTGAGGGACGTGGGGACGGGCTTGGGACAGGTTGAGGACACAGGGACAAGGAGAAGGACAGGGAAAGGGACAGTTGGGGGAGAGACAAGGGGAAGGGGGGAAGGGGCCGAGGGGGCCAGGAGGGGGCCAGGGAAGGGGGCCAGGAGCGGTGGTCAGGAGGGTGTGCGGGGAAGGGTCCCGCCCCGGCCTCACCTCCATGGCGCCGTTCTCCCGCACCAGCACACACCAGTGGCTGGGCTCCGGCCTGTACTGGTGGGGGTCCCCCGGCCCCCTGGCCGCTGGCGCGCCGCGGGGGCTCCTCCTTGGCAGGGCTGCGCAGCGCGGGGGCGGAGTCCCCGTACAGCATCTCCTCCTCGTCATCCACAGACTCCCTGCCACAGGGACGCCGCTGGCACCGCGCCCACGGGGCACCAGTGCGGCACCGGGGCTCCGGCTGGTGCACCCAGAACCCGCTGCTGACGGCCTAGGGCAGGGGCTTGGGTCCCACAAAGGGCGTGAAGGGCACCCAGGGACACCACAGAAGCCACCACAGCACCCAGAAGAGAGCCAGGGGACAGCCAAGAGCCAGCTCAGCACCCTGGTGACACCCCAGGTGACACCCATGGGACACTGCAGAAGCCACCACAGCACCCAGGGGACAGCCAAGAGCCAACTCATCACCCCGGTGGCACCCAAGGGACACTCAGGTGATGCCCAAGGGACACTCAAGAGGCACCCAGAACCCACTGCTGATGGCCTAGAGAAAGGGTTTGGGCTCCACAAAGAGTGTGAAGGGCACCCAGGCACACCCCAGAAGCCACCACAGAACCCAAGCTGCCATCCTAGTTGCCACCCAGGTACCTCCCAGTGTCCCCAACACCCCTGATGCCCTTGGAGAAGGGGTTTTGCCCACCAAAGGAGTGTGAAGGGCACTCAGGTGACACCCCGGCGGACACCCCAGAAGCCCCCCAGCCCCCAAGGTGCCCCCCCCAGGTGCCCCCCATGCTGGCAGTACCCGATGTCCTGGATGAGGGTCTCCTGCTGGGTGGGGGTGCGGGGGGGCTGCTCGCGGGGGTGCTGGCACGGCTCTCGGTGGTGAAGAGGCCACTCAGGTCCCGGTACAGGCACAGGGCAATCACTTTGGAGGCCTGCAGGGCACACAGCCAGCAACTGGGAGCAACTGGCAGGGCGGGGGAGTGCTTTGGGAAGGGGACTGGCAGCAGTAGGAAACAGTCAGAGAGGAGAATTGGGCATCAGTGGGAACCAGCTGGGGATGGTTTGGAATCCCCAGACCTGTTTTGGTGCCACCAGACCCAGTCTGGGCTGGCTTTGGCACCAGCAAACCCAGTCTGGGCTGGCTTTGGCACCGATAAACCCAGTCTGGGCTGGCGACCGGCAAACCCAGTCTGGGCTGGCTTTGGCACCGATAAACCCAGTCTGGGCTGGCTTTGGCACCGGCAAACCCAGTCTGGGCTGGCTTTGGCACCACCAGACCCCGTTTGGTTGGGGTTTTGGCCCCACCAGTGACACCAGAACCTCTTTGAAGCTCATTTTTATCATCACCAGGACCTCTTTGGTTGGATTTTGGGTTCCTCTGGTGACATCAGTACTCCCTTTGACTGTTCCTTGGTCCCGCCAGTGCCCCCAGCACCCTCCTGGGTGGTTTTGGGGCGCCAGCAGGCAGCTGGCTGGGCTGCTGTGGCACTCACCTGCTGCAGGGGGTTTCTGCAGGCTGAGCCGGTGTGTCCTGCCCCCGTAGGTGTCGCTCTTGAGGACAAACATGGTGAGCTGGCCCTCGGCGCTCAGGATCACCACGTAGGGGTCGGCCACCGCGCAGTGCACGATGGGAGAGCCCAGGTCCACCGGGATGAAGTGCAGCTGGTTCACTGTGGGCAGCAAGGACACACAGCTGAGGGCAAAGGACACCCAAGGGACAGCCAGGAGACACCAAAGGGACAGCCAGGAGACACCAAAGGGACAGCCAGGAGACACCCACTGTCCTTGGAGAAGCGGTTTGGGCTCCTTACAGGGTGCGAAGGACGCTAAAGGGACACCCGGCACCCACACAGTGTCCTTGGATAAGGGTCTTCCCTACCAAAAGGGTGTGAAGGACACCCGGGGCCACTCTAGAAGCCACCACAACACCCAGGGGACACTAAGGGAACACCCAAATGCTTCCCAGTGCCACTCAGTGTCACCCACCTTTGGTCACCAACCAGCCAAAGGGCACCCAGGGGACACCCCAGAAGCTACCACAGCACCCAGTGGACACTCAGGGGACAGCCAGGTGACACCTAGTATCTATCCAATGTCCTTGGAGAAGGAACTTGGGCACCAAACGGGTGTGAAGAGCACCCAGGGGCCACTCTAGAAGCCACCACAGCATCCAGGTGCCGCTCAGAGGACACCCATGCACGTGGGTGCCACCCAGGGGACAGCCAGCCCCCACCCAGTGTCCTTGAAGAAGAGTTTGGGGCTCCAAAAGGCTGTGAAGGGTATGAAGGGGACACCCCAGAAGCCACCAGAGGAGCCAAGGGGCACTCAGGGGACACCCAGCAGGCAGGGGGAGGCAGCACTCACCTCCCTCCAGCAGGCGGATGCCCAGGGGGGACACCTGCACGATGTAGCGATTGTCGCCGATGTTGCCCGCGAAGACGGTGGGACCTTGGGTGGCAAAGCCACTGGTGTCCAGCTCCATGATCTCCTGCCCCGTCTGCAGGATCTGGGGAGCACACAGAGGGAGGAAGTGACACCCAGGGGCACCACAGCAACCAGGGCACACCCCAGGAGCCACCACGGCACCTACAGGACACCCCAGGAGCCACCATGGTAATCAGGGGACATCCAGGAGACACATGGGGGACACTCAAGTGACATCCAGCGCCCAGAATGGCACCCAGGGGACGCTCCGGTGACGTCCAGCACCGACCTTGGCACCCAAGGGACACCCCAGAAGCCACCACAGTAATCACAGGACGTGCAGGAGACACTCAGTGGATAGCCCAGATGCAGGGGACACTGAATGGACACCCAGGGGACACTGAAGGGACACCCAGGGGACACTGAGAGGACAGCCAGCTGATGCCCAGGCCCCAAGGGACATCCAGCATACACTCTGAGGACACTCAGGTGACCCAGGGGACATGCAGGTGACACCCAAGACCCACAGAACAACCCAGGGGACACCCAACTGCCACCCAAGTACCTTCCAGTCCCTCCCAGTCCCTGCTGATGTCCTCAGAGAAGGCTCCTGGCCACCAAATGGGTGCCAAGGGCACCCAGGGGACGGCCCAGAAGCCACCACAGCCCCCAGATGCTACCCAAGATTCCACCCAGGTGCCTGCCAGCAGCTCCCAGCAGCTCCCAGTGCCTCACCATGGTGGAGTCCTCCCTGCTGAGGATGAGGAAGCCGTGGCGCTGCGCCCCCCTTCCTCCTCCTCCTCCTCCCCGGCGGGGGCTGGGGGCACTGGGGAGTCCTTGTCACCTTTGTCACCTCCTGTGGCCTCGGGGGCTGCAAGGGGACAGAAAACCCCACTGGAGTTACTGGTGGGGAGGCAACCCCCCCCACCACCACCAAAATGGTCACCAGTAGAACCAGTAATGCCCCCAAACTGGTTCTAATGAGCTCAAGATCCCCCCGTACTGGCCTGAACGGTGCCAAAGGCCCCCCCCCAGAGTGCTCCCAGTGCCCCAGGTGTCACCAGGAACCCCCAGACCGGTCCTAATGGTACCAATGATGCCCCCAGAGTGTTCCCAGTGTCCCCAGTATCACCAGGATCCCCCCCCAAGACGGCTGCTAATGATTCCAGTAACACCCCCAAAGTGCTCCCAGTACCACCATTAACCCCTCAAACCGGCTCCTAACGGTGTCAGGATCCCCCCCCAAACTGGACCTGGTGACACAAATAACCCTTCAAACTGCTCCCAGTGTCCCCAGCAACCCTACCAAATGGCTCCTGATGGTACCAGTAACACCTACAAAGCACTCCCAGTGTTCCCAGTAGCACCAGTAACCCCCAAACTGCTCCTAGTGGTACCAATAACCACCTCCCAGAGTGCTCCCACTACCACTGGTGGTGCAAAAACCCCTTCACAACTGCTCCCAGTGCCCCTCACCAGTACCCCCTCCAACAAATGGCTGCTAATGGTACCAGTAACACCCCCAAAGTGCTCCCAGTGTTCCCAGTATGCCCAGTAAGCCCCCACCTTGTCCTTCTTGCCCCCAGCAATCACAGTCCACATGTCGTAGCAGCCAGGCAGCTCGAAGGTCGTCACCACCTGGGGCCTGATGCTCCTCTGTGGGGCGTGCTGGGGTTAAACTGGGCCATGCTGGGGTTAAACTGGGCCATGCTGGGGTTAAACTGGGCCATGCTGGGGTTGTAGCTGGGTAAATACAGGCAGAACCCCAAGGTTTGGGGGTTCAGCCCTGGTTGTGCCCAGCCTTGGATCTGGCACCGGTACCTGACCTGCCAGGGAGGCTGCAACTGAAACAGGCCTTGAACGGTGCTGGGAGGCACTGGGAAGGACTGGGAAGGGATTGGGAGGCACTGGGAAGGACTCAGGGTGGAGTGGGAATGGAGCAGGGGAGGCTGGGAGGGGGTTGGGAGGGAAGGAGAGGGTACTGGAAAGGACTGGGAGGGAACTGGAGGGGAGTGGGAGGGAACAGGGAGTACTGGGAAGGAAGTGGAAGGATACTGGAGGAAACTGGGGAGTAGGGGGAGAGGAGTGGGAAGGACTGGGAGGGTACTGGGGGAACACTGAGGAATTTGGAAGTACTGGGCAGGGACAGGGAGGGACTGGGAGGGTCTTGGTGAAGTGCAAGGGGATACTGGGAGGCACCTGGGGGTACTGGTGTGCACTGGTCTCACCTGCAGCACGGTGAGGGCCCCGTTCTTGCCATAGCCTGAGCACAGCACAATCTCCAGGTCTGGCTCTGGGCTGTTCTGGAACTGGGATGGAGACAGGACAGGTGGTGGCACCAGGGTCACCTCCCAGTGGTGACACTGGGGGGATGGGGAAGGGGACAGGAGAGGGACCAAGAGGGCACCAAGAGGGGACAGAGAAGGGGACAGAGAAGGAGAACAAGGAGAGGAGACAAAGAAGTGATAAAGAGGAGGACAAGGAAGGGGACAGGGAAAGGACAAAGAGGGGGACAGGGAAAGGACAAAGAGGGGGACAGGGAAAGGACAAAGAGGGGGACAGGGAAGGGGGAAAAGGGAGGGGGACCCTGGGCCAGGTGTGTCACCTCCTCGGAGAGGAAGGCTGGCTCCCCCATGGCGGCGTTGGCGCAGGGCCCGATGTTGAGGATGCTGTCACAGACCTGGGCACAGAGAGGTGGCAGTGAGACCGCGGGAGGCGACAGCAGGGCGCCGGGGAGGGGCGGGGGAGGGGCCGGGGAGGGGCCAGGGAGGGGCCAGAGCCACCTCGAAGGAGTAGGTGGCCAGCTGCGTGCCCGACTGCGCCTCGCTGCCGTACACCTCGATCTCGTCCACCTCGTCCTGCGCCGCAGACTTTCCGCCTGGCCGTGGGGACAAAGGGACACCTGGCACCGGCCCTGGCACCCAACGGGCCTGGTGTCACCCCCCCCGCTGCCATGGCACCCTGGCATCAACCCCCCCCTGGAGCAATGGCACCTCCCTTGGCATTGGCACCTCCCCCGTCGCTGCGCCACCGCCCTCTGGTATGGTGGTATCAACCCCTATGGAGCAGCACCACCTCCCCTGGCACCACATCACACCCCTGGCATCACGTGTTGTCCCCCCCAGTATCATGGCATCTACCTTAACACCCTGTCACCTCCCTGGCATCGACCCTCTTGGAGTAGTGGCACCTCCCCTGGCACCATGTCGCCCCCCTGGCACTATGGCACCCCCGATCAGTGTCACTCCCCCTGGTATCATAGCATCTACTCTGTCACCGTGTCACTTCCCTGGCATCAACCCCCTGGAGCAATGGCACCTCCTCCCCTGGCACCATGTCACCTCCCCAGCACTGTGGCACCCCCTGGCACCGTGTCACCTATCCCTTCACTCTCATCCCCACTGTCACCATTTCACCTCCCCTGGCACTCCCTCATCCCCACACTGTCACCCTGTCACCCTCCTTGCCCCACGTCATCCCCCCCGTCCTGAACCACCTCCTCACCACCTCCAGTCACCCCCAGTCACTGTGTTACCCCTTGGTGACAACAGGACCCCCTTCTCCTCTACCATGCCACAGTGGAGACACCCTCTTGAAGCCACCCAGGGAAGCTTTGGTGGGGTCCAGGGTGGCCTGGGGTGACCCAGGTGGCCCTGGGGTGGCCCAGACGCTTGTGACCCACCTGCCCAAGTCCCCCCTGAGGACTCTGAGCGCTTCTTCTTCAGGGGGGCTCCTCCTGTTGTGAGGGACACAAGAGATGGGACTCCCAGAACTGCCTCCAAGGTGTGGGGACACAAGATGGGGGGTTGGGGGACCTCAGACAAGGGTTTGGGGACCTGGAAAGGGGGTTTAGGGGACACCAGGTGGGGTCTGGGGACTCCAAACTGGGATTTGGGGACCCTGTCTGGCAGGGGACACAAGATGGGGTCTGGGGTCTCAGGGCTTGGGGAGCAAAAAGGAGGTCTGGGGTCACAGGCTTGGGGGTTTGAGGACCAGAACAGGGGTTTAGGGACCAAGAAGGATCCAGGCTGGGGGTCTGGGGACCTGGGATGGGAATGTGGGGACCCAGAAAAGGAGTTAGGGGACCCAGGATAGGGGTACTGAGCTCTGGGACCTCAAAATGGGGCTCTGGGGACATGGGACAAGGGTTTGGGGGCACAAGATGGGATTTGGGGATCAGGAATGTGGGGGATCTGGGGACCTGGGGACCAAGAAGGACTCAGGATGATGTTTGGAGACCCCGCAGGGGATCTGGGGAGCAGGAGTGAGGGGTTGTGAGCCCGGTGGGGTGTCCCCAGGTCCCCACCTGCCTGTCGAGGGGCTCCTTGCCGGCGCTGGCGGGGGCTCCTGCAGCTTCTCCGTGTACTTGAGCAGCAGCGAGTTCCCTAGGCGGGAGCCCAGGAACAGGTAGCCAGGCTCCAGGGTCACCATCTGGGGACCAAAAAGGCCATGAGCAGGACACTGAGGGGACAGCAGGAGGGTCCCCAAGGTGCCTGCTGGGCCTTACGCAGGTGGTGAGGACGCTGGCGGCAGCCTTGTCGAAGTGGAAGGAGCGGACGCTCCGCATCCCGTCCGTGATCAGCGTCAGGACGTAGCTGGGGACAAGAAGGGGACAAGAAAGTTGAGCAGAGGGACACTTAGCCCCCACAGTTGGGTGGTGGCTCCCCATGGCTTACATCTCGCCCCCCTTCAAGGAGATGACCATCTTGTCATAGGAGATGAAGGTGGCCTGGGCGCAGTCCAGAGTCATCTTCACCCCATCCTGGATCCCTGGGCAGGGGGCAAAAAGAGAGGGTGAGGGGAGACCCCAATGAGGGAGGAGGAGGAAGAAGGAAGCAGAGGAGGAGGGAGGAGAAAGAAGGAAGCAGAGGAGGAGGGAGGAGAAAGAAGGAAGCAGAGGAGGAGGGAGGAGAAAGAAGGAAGCAGAGGAGGAGGGAGGAGAAAGAAGGAAGCAGAGGAGGAGGGAGGAGAAAGAAGAGGAGTACTAAGAGGAGCACAATAAGGAGAAGCACAAAAAAACGCAGTTCTGTGAGGATGAGGAAGAGAAGAAGGAGGAAGAGAAGGCTGAAGCGGGAAGGACAAGGAGCAGGCCATGAGGGCAAGGAGGAAGAGCAGGGTGAGGAAGAGGGGGGAGGAGGCCCTTACGCAGGGGGAAGACGGTAGTGCCGTTGGTGAGGCTGTTGAGGGCCACCCCATAGGGTGGGACACTCTGGTTGAGGTAGAGCAAGGAGTTGACAGCGAAGATCACCACCCCTCCTGCCAGGCAGAGAGGAGAGAAGGCCACCATCAGCACCGTGGCGTCACCGTGACGTCACCGTGACATCACCGTGACGTCACGACGACGACGTCGCCGCCGCCACGGCACCACCCACCGATGGGCTTGGGGACAGCCAAGGCCTGGGTGCAGTCGAAGGGGAGGTTGCTGAGGGACCAGATGACAGGGTGGACCTTCTGCATGATGTTGAGGGAGATGGCCACGATGCTGCAGGTGTCCTGCCGCACCGCCACCCGCCTGCGTGGGGACAAAGCCAGCGTCACGCCCCCGGCACGCCCCCGGACGGGCCCTCGGGCTGGGGGCTGAGGGCGAGGGCCTCACCCTGGCCAGGTTTGGTTGGGCTCGAAGAGGATGAGGAGGGTGGGCTCGTAGTAGCCGTAGAGGAACTGCATGTCAATGATGTTGAGCAGCTTCTCGTCCAGCTCCCGCACGTCGATGATGTAGCTGGGCAGGAAGCTGGACTTCTGCCTGCAAGGGGCCACCAAGCTCAGGAGATGCCTTCAACCACCACGAGGAGCTCCAGGCACCAGCCAACCCCTTCCCCACCTTCTGAGCTCCATCCTTCCCCCACCCTTCTGAGCTCCATCCTTCCCCCACCTCACAGCCCACTCAACCCCACCCAAGCCTTCCCCAGGAGGATGCCGTGTGAGCAGCAGCTCCTCACCCCTCTCCCACCAGCCCGTCGTGCTCCTCGCTGAGGCTGTCCCTGCGGAAGGGCAGCACCACCAGCCGGGTGCCGTAGATCAGCATCACTGCGCAGCGCCCGTCGGGGTCCACCCGCACCCGCGGGATGTGCACGTTCTGCACGAAGCCATCCTGCGGGCACAAGGGACACAGCGCTCGGCACCCCCTCAGACCCCGGCCAAAGCCGGGCACGCCCCCCCTCACACCCCGGCCAAAGCTGGGCACACCCCTTCAGACCCCGGCCAAAGCCAGGCTGAACCCCTCCGACCCCGGCCAAAGCTGGGCACACCCCCTCAGACCCCGGCCAAAGCCAGGCTGAACCCCTCCGACCCCGGCCAAAGCCGGGCACCACCTTTCAGACCCCGGCCAAAGCTCAGCAGAAACTCTCAGCCACCACCCACAGCTCAGCAGAACCCCACAGCCACCACCCACAGCTCAGCAGAACCCCACAGCCACCACCCACAGCTCAGGAAAAGCCTTCAACCAGCAGCCAAAGCTCAAGGGCATCCCACAGCCACCACCCATGGATGGTGAGGAAGGATCTAAAGTAGGTTCTCATCCCAGCATGATGATGCTTGTGGCAGGAAAGAGGTGAAATCTAGGAGGCTGAGAGATAGTTTGGGGGTCTTGTAGATCAGAAGCCCCCAAAAAGCTCCTGGGTGATGCCACCAACCCTCAACTCAGGCTCCTCAAAGTAGTGCAGCGAGAGGGTCTTCAGGTCGTGGGTGGCAGGGTCGTATTCCACCACCGAGAGCTGGAAGAGGAGGAGGAAGATGATGGGGTTGAGGGGGAGGTTTTGAGGAGTTCTGGGGGAGGGTTTGAGGTTTTTGGAGGGGGGAGTTGAAATGATTTCTGGGGTCCCACCTTGGCATCCTTGAAGCTGAGGAGCAAAGCGTCGCGCTTGGCCCCAGCCAGCTGGACGCTGGCCATGGACATGACGTTGCCGAAGAAGGAGAAGGAGGCCACCAGCTCCAGCTTCTCCTTGTGGCCTTTGCCTTCTAAAACAAGGTGGGTGGCACCCTCAGGGGAAGGGTCCTAAAGTGGGGGGAGGGGAGGGTGTGCCCCAAAATGGGGAGAGGGCATGCCAAAAATGAGGCCGGGGCCCCCAAATACAATCTGAGAAGATTAAAAATAGGGTGAGGGGGTCCCAAAATGAAGGAGAAGGCTCAGAAATGGGGCAAGGGGCTCAGAAATGGAGGTAGTCACAAAAAAAGTAAGGGTGAGGGTCCCAAACTGGGGAGGATCCCCCAAAATGGGGGGTGGGGCATCCTAAAAATGGGGAGGGGGCCCCGGCTATGACTTAAGGAGCTTAAAAATAGGGTGAGGAGGTCCTAAAATACGGGACAGCCCAAAATGAACCCGGGGGGGGGGGGGCCCAGAAATGGGGTGGGTGACTCAAACATGGAGGTGGTGGAGTCCCAGAAAAAGGGGTGAGGGGCCCAAATAGGGGAGAGGTCCCCAAAATTGCTTGGGGAAGTGATCCTAAAAGTGGGGAGGGGGCTACTTACCCCCATTCCTGTCTCCTTTAGCTCCAGTCTGCAAAACGAAAGAAAACAACACGTCTAAGACTCCCCCCTTCATTTGTCGACCCCTTAAATTTACTGGGGGGAAGGGGCTGGGGCTAGGGGGCAGTCACAAATTGAGGGAGGGGTCCTGAGAAATTGGGGGCAGGGTCTTTGTGCTGACCTCACAGTCGTGGTTGAGGCGATAGACGTAGAGCTGGGAGGTTCCGGCCACCACCAGATTTTTTTCAGCGGGGAGAAAAAATGGCAGAAAAGGGCAAATTCCAGCCCCGTGGGGGGTGAGCTTGCTTGTAAACTGCATACATTTGGGGGGGGGGGCCGCAGGTACCTCAAAAAAAAAAAAAAAAGAGAGGTGCCCCCCCCCCTCAGAAAGTCCCCAGAAGCACCTAAAAAACAAAAGGAACAAAAAATCGGGGGGGTGTTGTTCCTCACTCCCCCGACCCGCTTGACACTCCCCCTAATTTCTCCCCTGCTTTTACCACAGACACCCCCTTGGATCACTCCCATTTCCCCCCAACTCCCCCCGCCCGGCTCAAGCTCCCTACTTCCCCCCCTCCAGACCTTTCAGACAATCCCCCAAACACCCCTGGACTCCCCCATTTCCCCCTGAGACCCCACCTGAACTCCCCAGACTCCCTTCTCTTCTCCCAGACCACCCTAGAGTTGCTCCAAACCCCTAGGTTCCCCCTCCAGACCATTTAGACACCCCAGACCCCCTGTCACTCCCCAAACGCCCCCTGGACTCCCCCAGATCCTCCCCTTTGCTCCCCCATCTCCCCTCGGACCCCTTCATTTCCCCCTCATCTCACTCCCAGACCCCTCAGCCTCCCCCATACCCCTCTGTCACGCCACAGATGTCCCCTGGACCCCCCATTTCACCCCATCTCCCTCCCAGACCCTCCAGGCTCGCCCCACGGCCCCCTCAGACCCCCTATTTCCCGCACATCTCCGTCCGAGACCCGCCCTGGGCGCCCCCAGACCCCTGGGACCCCCTTCCAGACTCCCACAGACCCCCTCGGAACCCCTCATTCCCCCATCTCACCCCCACGCTCGCTCCCGCGCTACCGGAGGCTGCCCCGGTCGCACCGGAAGTGACGCGTGGAGCGCCGCCAGCCTGCGGGGCCTCTCTGCGCCGCTACCAGCGAGACTTTGGTCCTCCAGTGGAGGACTGGACCGGTCGCGATGGGTCATGCAACGTATAGCGGCCCTACAGCCCCCAGGGTAGCTCCCTGTAGCGGCTTTGGGACCTACAGAGAGCCGGGAACCACCCCCACAGGGGTCGCAGCCTGTGGGCAGTGGATTCTGAGGCCTGCAGGGGCTGCAGGTCCCCAGGCTGCCCCCCCGCCAGGGCCTGGCGAGGGCAGAGAGGGTTCCGGGCTGCATCTTCTACCCACGTGGATCCTATAGCTCTGTGGGCTCCTGTAGATCTATAGGGCTTCTACAGCTCTATGGGGCTTATAGAGCTCTATGGGGTTAGTGCAGCCCCTGAGGCTCCTAGAGCTCTATGGGGCTCCTATGGATCTATAGGGCTACTGCACCCCATGGGGCTCCATTAGTCCTGTATGGGTCTATACCCCATGGGGCTCCTACAGACCTGCATGGGGCTATAGCCTATAGAGCTCCTATAGACCTGTAGGTTTCCCTTACCCTATGTGCTCCTATGGCTCTATGCAGCTCCTATAGACCTATAGGGACCCTGTACCCCATGGGGCTCCTTGTAGACCTATAGTAGTCCTGTAGATCTGTGGGGCTCCTATAGCTCTGTAGACGTCCTGCCCACCATGAGGCTCCTATAGCTCTATAAGGTCCTGCACCCTCTAGCGACCCCTACCGACCCCCAGAACCATTCCCTGGGTGACACTGGGGTGTTGGAGGTGACAGCAGGGTGCTGGGAGAGGTGGCAGTGGCCGGCGCTGCCCCCAGGAGACATCTCCTCAGCCCCAGTGCCTGTAATTAGAAAATGCCTTTAATTGAGTCTTTAATTGGTCACTGGGTCCCTCCATGGGTCACTTGTGGGTCACTCTGTGGGTTGCTCCTTGGGTCCCTGGGTCACTCTGCGGGCCCACAGGTCACTTGTGGGTCACTCCATTGGTGCATGGCTGGTTCCATGGGTGGTCAGTAGGTCCCTCCATGGGGCAGTAGGTCCATGAGTCCCTCTGTGGGTCCCTCCATGGGTCCCTCGTGTCCATGTCCCCACCATGGGTGCCAGTGGGGCAGGGTGAGTCCGTTGTCCCCTCCATGGGCCGTTCCGTGTCCCCAGTGGGTGTCAGTGGGGCAGGGCGTGTCCGTGGGTCACTCCAAGCGGGTTACTCCATGTGTGCCACTCCATGGGTCACTCCAGGTTCCCCCGTGGGTGTCAGTGGGGCAGGGCCCCCTCGGCCAGTGCCAGTCCCACCATTCCCCCCAGCCCCCAGCAGCCCCAGGCTCTGCAGCCCCAGCAGCACCCATGGAGATCCTGCCTCTGATGCCACCATGGCTGGCACCTGGGGACAGGAGGAACACCCATGTCACTCACTGCCATCTCCCCTGTCACCTATGCCACCCCATGTCACCGTGAGCCACCGCATGCCACCCTATGTCAACCTGTGGTCCCTGTGCCCCCCCTGCCACCCTGTGCCACCCATGTCCCCATATCCCCAGGTTACCTCATGTCCATCATGTCCCCATGTCCCCAGGCCACCCCACGTTCCCATGATGTCTCCGTGTCCCCACGATGTCTCCGTGTCCCCACGATGTCTCCGCATCCCCATGCCCCTCTATATCCCCATGCCGTCCCCATGTCCTAATTCTCTCCTTGATGCCCCGATGTCCCCCGGATCTCAAACTCTCCACGATGTCCCCATGACGTGCCCGATGTCCCCAAGCTCTCATTGCCCCCATCATGTCCCCGTGCCCCCTCACCATGTCTGCCAGGGCCAGGTGCAGCAGCAGCCCGGTGATGCCGGCACCGAGCCAGTCGCGGGCGGGGCCGGTGACGCCCAGCGCCAGCCCCAGGTAGAGCCCGGGCAGCACCGGCAGCGTCCAGCAGCACGCCAGGGCCAGCACCCGCCGGGACCCCAGCCCCGCCTGGGACAGCACCGACACCGAGCCTGCAGGGACACCGGGCACGGAGGGCACTCAGCTCACGGTCACACCAGGGACACTGGCGACACCAGGGGCAGAGGGGACACCAGGGGCACCCAGTCAGCTCCCAGTGGCACCAGTAACACCCAGTGACCCCCACCCATGACCCTCCCACACCCCCTCACCTCCTAACCCCCTCCGGCCCCACTCCACACCCCCAGTGCCCCCCCCCAGCACCCACCCATGGCGTGGGGCAGGCCATGGCAGAGCAGAGCCAGCCCCGTGCTGGCCCCACTGCGCCACGAGTGGGCGAAGGCAGCCCCCAGCGCCAGCCCATCGGCCAGGTTGTGCGCGGCACCCCCCACCGTCATGGTCCAGGGCACACCTGGGGGGGGAAATCACCCAAAGGTCACGTGTGGGGCACCCACAAGCTCACACTGACACCTATGGGCTCTTACAGGCACCCATGGCCACCTATGGGCACCCACAGGGCACCCCCTGGCACCCACGGGCTCCCACAAGTCACTCACAGGGTACCCACAGGGTACCCACGGACACTAATGGAGCACCCGGCGCTCCCCATGGGCCCCCAGGATCAGCCAGTGTCACCCACAGACACCCACGGGGCAGACAGTGTCATCCACACAGCACTCAGTGCCACCCAGTGCCACCCGCAGAGCACCCATGCCACCCAGTGCCACCCACAGAGCACCCGTGCCACCCAGTGTCACCCAGTGTCACCCACAGACACCCACGGGGCACCCAAGGATCATCTCCAGTATGCCTCAGTGCCCCCCAGTGTCCCCCAGGATCACCTCCACTGCCACCCAACCCCCTCCGGTACCCCTCACAGTGCCCCCCCCCAGTACCCCATTACCCCCCAGTATCCTCCAGTCCCCCATTACACCCCAGAACCCCCCCCCCAAGTATCTCCCAGTGCCCCCCGGCCCCCCACAGAACCCTGGGCCAGTCCCTCCCAGTGCCCCCCAGTGCCCCCAGTGGGTGCCCACTGCGGCGGCCCAGTGGCCTAATGGACAAGGCATCAGCCTCCGGAGCTGGGGATTGTGGGTTCGAGTCCCACCTGGGTCGGGTCCCTTTTACCGGGGGAGGGCATTTGGGGGGCAGCAGGCGGACTTTGGGGGGGGCACTCGGGGTTCCCTGGGGGCACCCTCACCTCTGCTCTGCAGCACTGGGGAGCTGGGGGGTTCTCAGCTTCTTCTGTCTTAACCTGGGGGAGGAAATATGGAGCTGCCCCATAGCACTCCACTGCTCCCCAGTGCCCTGCCCCACGCCGTCCCCCTGCTCCCGGTGCCCTGCCCCACGCCGTCCCCCTGCTCCCGGTGCCCTGCCCCACGCCGTCCCCCTGCTCCCCAGTGCCCTGCCCCACGCCGTCCCCCTGCTCCCGGTGCCCTGCCCCACGCCGTCCCCCCCCCTGCTCCCCAGTGCCCTGCCCCACGCCGTCCCCCTGCTCCCGGTGCCCTGCCCCACGCCGTCCCCCTGCTCCCGGTGCCCTGCCCCACGCCGTCCCCCCTGCTGCCCCCCAGTGCCCTGCCCCACGCCTGTCCCCCCCTGCTCCCGGTGCCCTGCCCCACGCCGTCCCCCTGCTCCCGGTGCCCTGCCCCACGCCGTCCCCCTGCTCCCCAGTGCCCTGCCCCACGCCGTCCCCCTGCTCCCGGTGCCCTGCCCCACGCCGTCCCCCTGCTCCCCAGTGCCCTGCCCCACGCCGTCCCCCTGCTCCCAGTGCCCTGCCCCACGCCGTCCCCCTGCTCCCGGTGCCCTGCCCCACGCCGTCCCCCTGCTCCCGGTGCCCTGCCCCACGCCGTCCCACTGCTCCCAGCTCCTGCCCCACGCCGTCCCACTGCTCCCAGCTCCTGCCCCACGCCGTCCCACTGCTCCCGGTGCCCTGCCCCACGCCGTCCCACTGCTCCCGGTGCCCTGCCCCACGCCGTCCCCCTGCTCCCGGTGCCCTGCCCCACGCCGTCCCCCTGCTCCCAGCTCCTGCCCCACGCCGTCCCCCTGCTCCCGGTGCCCTGCCCCACGCCGTCCCACTGCTCCCAGCT
The DNA here is from genome assembly GCA_033816785.1 of Picus viridis. Lineage (NCBI taxonomy): Eukaryota > Metazoa > Chordata > Aves > Piciformes > Picidae > Picus > Picus viridis. Next base: position 28,095,917 of record CM066572.1, read on the forward strand.
CCTGCCCCACATCATCCCCCTGCTCCCGGTGCCCTGCCCCACGCCGTCCCCCTGCTCCCGGTGCCCTGCCCCACGCCGTCCCACTGCTCCCGGTGCCCTGCCCCACGCCGTCCCCCTGCTCCCAGCTCCTGCCCCACGCCGTCCCACTGCTCCCAGCTCCTGCCCCACGCCGTCCCACTGCTCCCAGCTCCTGCCCCACGCCATCCCACTGCTCCCAGCTCCTGCCCCACGCCGTCCCACTGCTCCCAGCTCCTGCCCCACGCCATCCCACTGCTCCCAGCTCCTGCCCCAGCACTCCCGGTCCCCTGCCCCACGCCTGCCCGGTCGCTCCCGGTACGCACCAGCTCGACGCTGGATCCGGCCGGCTGCTGCTGCAGCTCCCCCTGGCACTGCTGCTGCCCCACGGGAGGGGTGCTCGGCGGGGGCCCTAAACTCACAACAGGTCATGGACCACTCCATCACCCCCACCCGTGCCTCCCAGTTGCTCCCAGTACCCCCTCCCCCAAGTACTACTCACAACCCCCTAGTCCTCCCATAACCCTCCCCCCCGGTGCCCCCATTAGCCCCCCAAACCCCTTCCCAGTCCCCTCCATAACCTCCCGAGTTCCCCCCATTCCTCCCCCACAGCCCCTCCCGGTCCCCATAAGCCCCTCCCAGTACCCCTCATAACCACCCTCAGTACCACCCAGTGCCCTCTAGTGCCTCCCAGTTCCCCCCAGCCCCCCTAACGCCTCCCATTCCCCCCAAACTCCTCCAGTCCCTCCCAGTCCCCTGCATAACCTCCCCCAGTGCCTCCCAGTCCTCACCTGCGGGTGGGGCAGGAGGATCCTCAGCAGCTTCTCCAGCAGAAAGGCTGCAAAGAGCCCCCCCAGGACCCCCAGCAGTGGCCAGGGCAGCACCTGGGCCCCTCGGACACCTCTGGGGGGCTTGGGGACGCTTCGGGGAGGCTTGGGGACAGCACCGTGGGGGCTGGGGCCAGTCCTGAGGTGGTTTGTGACACTTCACCACCATGGCTGTGGGACCCCAGGAGCTGGGGGAATAAGAAAAAGGGAGGAGGGGGTGTCACATCGTGTGTGTCTCCATGTCCCTATTGTCCCCCCATGTCCCCCACATTGTCCCCAGAACCCCTTGATCCCTCATGTCCCCCATTGTCCCCAGTGCCCCCATGATGTCCCTCTTACCCCAGGGTCCCCACTGTCCCCTTAATGTCCCCATGATATCCCCATTGTACTCATGTCCCCCCTATTGGCCCCATTGTCCCCAAGATGTCCCCGTGTCCGCAGTGTCCCCCCGACGCCCCCAACACCCCCATTGTTCTGGTGCTCTCTTGTCCCCACAACCTCTCCACGTCCCCACTGTGCACATGATGTCCTCATCGCCCCCACGCTGTCCCCAACATCCCCCTGATGTGTCCCCAGTGTCCCCCAGGAGGTCCCCATGTTCCCCATGTCCCCTGCCCCCAACCCCCCTGCCCCCCCGATGTCGCTGGTGTCCCCAGACCTGCGGCAGGAGGTGCAGCAGGGCGTCGCCGCTGAGGGTCCCTGCCGCCAGCCCCAGCAGCAGGGGGTGCAGCCAGCGCTGGGCGCGGTGACAGAGGGGACAGCAGCAGGGCCACCGCCAGAAGTGGGCACAGGGCCAGCGCCAGCCCTGCCACCGAGCCCAGCATGTACCCTGGGGGGACACACACCAGGGGACGTTGGCACCCGGCAGGGCACACAGGCGCGGAGGCAGCTCGGCCTCACCCCCGAGGGCGGGAGGTGGCGCTGAGCTGGTGGGACAGCAGGACTTGTCCCCTGCCACCATCCCTGTCCTTGTCCCCAGGGGTGAACGATGGCATCCCACTGCCACCAACCCTGTCCTTGTCCCCAGGGGTGAACGATGGCATCCCACTGCCACCATCCCTGTCCTTGTCCCCAGGGGTGAATGACAGCATCCCCCTGCCACCATCCCTGTCCTTGTCCCCAGGGGTGAATGACGACATCCCACTGCCACCATCCCCGTCTGTCCCCAGGGGTGAATGACAGCATCCCCCTGCCACCATCCCCGTCTATCCCCACGGCTCCATGTCCCTGTCCCCATCCCCATCTCAGTCCTTGTCCTTCTTCCTGTCCCTATTGCCATCCCCACGTCCCTGTCTCCAAGTCCTAATGTTCCTGTCACCCTCCTTGTCCCTTATGGGTTGGACGCGATGATCTTGAAGGTCTCTTCCAACCTGGTGTATTGTATTGTATTGTATTGTATGTCCCTGTCCCCATGTCCCCACCCCTGTCCTCATGTCCCTGTGTCTCTGTCCCCCTGTCCCCATGCCCTTGTGCCCACGCCCCCACACCTGTCCCCACAGCCCTGTCCTTGTCCCCACATCCCGGTCCCTGCGTCCCGCACTCACTCTGGGCGGTGCTGAGCTCTCCACTGGCTGGGGTGCTGGCGGCAGGGGGCGCCGGTGGCAGGGGGGTGGCAGGGTCCCGTGGGTGTCCCCTCCCAAGCCACCCCTCCCCTGCCCCCCCCAGGAGCTGCAGCAGCTTGGTGGGGGGCTGGGTAGCCTGAAAATGGGGAGAGGGAGGCACAGCGTCAGCAGCCCGAGTCCCCCTGGCACCTTAATTCACCCCCACGGGCACCTTAACTTCTCTGCCATAGGCACCCTGATGCCTCCTACCACGGGCACACAGCCCTTGGTACCTTAACCGCCCCCCATGGCACCCAGACCACCCCTGTGGGCACTCAGACCGTGTCCCATGGCACCACGGTGCCCCCAGTGCCATGCCAGTCACTGCTGTATGGTGCCAGTCGGTGCCAGGCCATGCCAGTTGGTGCCATGCTGTACCAGATAGTGCTAGGCCAGACCCTGCACTGCTACGCGGCGCCACATAGTGCCGTGTTATGCCAAACCATGGTGTGCCCTGCACTGATGCATGGTGCTGTGCCATGCTGTAGTGTGCCAGCCCCAGCCATGCACCACTGTAGAGTGCCAGGCAGTGCCGTACGGTGCTGCCATGACATCCTGCAGTGTGCCAGGCAGTGCCAGGCCAAGCTGCGCACCACTCTACAGTACCAAACACTTACATGGTGCCAGGCCATGCCAGTCAGCACTGCACAATGCCAGGCCATACTGTAGACAGACCGGCAGTGCCATGTTCTGCTAGTCTCCAGTCTGGTGTGCCATGTAGTGCCCCACGGTACTGTGCCAGGCAGTGCCACACAGAGCTGTGCCATGCTGCAGCATGCCAGGCAGCGCCGTGCCAGTCACCGCTCCGCGGTGCCATGCAGCGTGAGCACACCACTCGGTGCCTCCCCACGCCCCACTCTCTGGCACACTCCAAACCCTCACCCCCTCCACCCTGTGCCGCTCTGGCGCCAGGCTGCGCTGGGCCACCTGGACTTTGCCCACTCGGTGCCACCCGCCCTGCCTGCTTTTCCACACGGCCCAGCGTCCCCGCCGTGCCCGGCGCGGTGCCACCACCGTGCCCGCCACTCACCTTTCCACACGGCCCACTCTGGCACTGCGCACGGCCACCCCTTGTCCCCACGAGGGACGCCTCGGTGCCACCACCGGACCTGGCACCTGACGACGCCACCGCCGCCGAGCTCGGCACCGGGACGCTGGCAGTGGCGGCGGCACCGCCGCTGCCGTCCCGGTTAGCCCCAGCGAAGCCCAGCAGAGCCAGGAGGAGAAGGCCCAGTGGGGCCATGGCACAGAGGGGCTGGGTGGCGGTGGCGGCCCCGGGCTGCAGTGGCACCAAATGTCCCCGAAGGGTGGCCCTGGGGTGCCCGGGGCTGTAAAAGCAGCCGGTGCCCGCCCCGGTGATTGGCTGCGGCTGAGATTGCGCCGAGTTAACCATTCCTCAGGGGCCTGGCACCGCTGCTGCTGGCACCAGCTGTGGGCTGGTGGGACCAGTCCCACCAATCCAAGTGGGGTGGCTCAGCCATGGGCTGGTGGCAGCAGCTCTGGGCTGGTGGCAGCAGCTCTGGGCTGGTGGCAGCAGCTCTGGGCTGGTGAGAGCAGCTCTGGGCTGGTGAGAGAAGCTCTGGGCTGGTGAGAGAAGCTCTGGGCTGGTGAGAGAAGCTCTGGGCTGGTGGCAGCAGCTCTGGGCTGGTGAGAGAAGCTCTGGGCTGGTGAGAGAAGCTCTGGGCTGGTGAGAGAAGCTCTGGGCTGGTGAGAGAAGCTCTGGGCTGGTGGCAGCAGCTCTGGGCTGGTGGCAGCAGCTCTGGGCTGGTGGCAGCAGCTCTGGGCTGGTGGCAGCAGCTCTGGGCTGGTGAGAGCAGCTCTGGGCTGGTGGCAGCAGCTCTGGGCTGGTGAGAGCAGCTCTGGGCTGGTGAGAGCAGCTCTGGGCTGGTGAGAGCAGCTCTGGGCTGGTGAGAGAAGCTCTGGGCTGGTGGCAGCAGCTCTGGGCTGGTGGCAGCAGCTCTGGGCTGGTGGCAGCAGCTCTGGGCTGGTGGCAGCAGCTCTGGGCTGGTGGCAGCAGCTCTGGGCTGGTGGCAGCAGCTCTGGGCTGGTGGCAGCAGCTCTGGGCTGGTGAGAGCAGCTCTGGGCTGGTGGCAGCAGCTCTGGGCTGGTGGCAGCAGCTCTGGGCTGGTGGCAGCAGCTCTGGGCTGGTGGCAGCAGCTCTGGGCTGGTGGCAGCAGCTCTGGGCTGGTGGCAGCAGCTCTGGGCTGGTGAGAGCAGCTCTGGGCTGGTGAGAGCAGTGGCAGCAGCTCTGGGCTGGTGGCAGCAGCTTAAGAGTCATGGGACCAGTCCAAAGGTGGTGGGATCAGGCCAAGGGTGGTGGGACCAGTGTGGGGTGGTGGGAGAAGTTTGAGGGTGGTGGGGCCAGGCCAGGGATTGTGGACCTAGCTCTAATGTGGTGGGAGCAGTTCTGGAGTGAGGGAAGCAGATGGGGTGGTGGGAGCAGACCAAGGGTGGTGGGAGCAGACCAAGGGTGGTGGGAGCAGACCAAGGGTGGTGGGAGCAGACCAAGGGTGGTGGGAGCAGACCAAGGGTGGTGGGAGCAGACCAAGGGTGGTGGGACAGTTAGAGGGCAGGGGGATCATGCCAAGGGTGGAGGGAGCTGCTGCAGGGTGGTGAGATCAGTTCTGGTGTGGTGGGACCAGTCCCAGGGGGCCGGGGGCCAGGCAAGGGCAGTGGGAGCAGTTATGGGTCTCCTCCTGGCACCCCCCTTGGCACCCACCCATGCCACATGACTGCCCCCAAGGCCACGGCACCGACCTCTGTAGCTGGGAATTGTGGGTCTGAGCCCCACCTGTGTCACTGGGGACATGGATTTTGCCCCATGGGCACCATGCCAGGAGCAAGTTGGCACCAGGAAGTGGCACTGGGAAAGTCCCTGTCACAGCCAGGCCCTTGTGCCATGGGTGGGGTGAGTGGAGGCAGCACCGGAGGGATGAGAGGTGAGGTCTGGTCACCTCCAGCCACCACCAGTGCCACCATTGTGATGCCAGCTCCAACCACGGTGACACCAGCTCCAACCACGGTGATGCCAGCCCCCAAAGCAGTGGTGCCAGCTCCAACCACAGTGATGTCAGCTCCCACCATGGTGATACAAGCCCTAACCACGGTGATGCCAGCTCCAACCACACTGATGCCAGCCCCCAAAACAGCGACGGCAGCTCCAACCACACTGATGACAGCTTCAACCACGGTAATGCCAGTTTCAACCACAGGGATGCCAGCCCCCAAAACAGTGATGCCAACTTCCACCAGGGTAATGCCAGCTTCAACCACACTGATGCCATCCCCCAAAACAGTGATGCCAGCTTCCACCAGGGTAATGCCAGCTTCAACCACGGTGATGCCAGCCCGAAAACAGTGATGCCATCTCCAACCACATTGATGCCGGCTCCAACCATGGTGATGCCAGCTTCAACCATGGTGATGCCCCAAAACCAGTGATGCCAGCTCAAACCACATTGATGCCAGCTTCAACCACAGTAATGCCAGCTCCAATGTTTAGTGGGCTATGAAGGGAATGTTTAGTGGCAGGGAGGGAGGGGATGGTGCTGGCACCAAACTGGGATAGGGGGTGGGTTGAGAGCTCCTAAAGTGGGCCTAAACTTCTTGAGTTAGTTCTAAATCCCTGAAATTGGGTCAAAAAATTACTTGAAATTGGGCCAAACTCTCCCAAGTAAAGTCTAAAAAGCTTAAATTGGGTTAAAAATCTTTTAAAATCAGATCTAAGTCTCTTAAATTGGGTTGAAATCTCTTTACATTTGGTCTGAATCTTTTGAACCACCAAATCTGTTTAAGCTGGGTCCAAAACCTGTTATACCAATTCACAGCCCTTAACTTGTGCCTATATCCCTTAATACAGGTCAAAATGACTTGAAAGAGGAGCAAAATCTCTTTAAGTTTAGTCTAAATCTCTGAAACCAGGTCTGAATCTCTTTAAATCAGGTCTGAATCGCTTAGACCCAAATCCCTTCATTTGGGTCTAAGTCTCGTAAAGCAAGTCTAAATCTATTTAAATTGGGTCAAAATCTCTCAAACTGGGTCAAAATCTCTTTAAATCGGGTCCAGATCCCTTCATTTGGGCCTAAATCTCATAAACCAAGTCTAAATCTATTTAAATTGGGTCAAAATCTCTCAAACTGGGTCAAAATCTCTTTAAATCGGGTCCAAATCCCTTCATTTGGGTCTAAATCCCTTAATCCAGGTCACAATCCCTTTAAACTGTTTCGAAATCCTCCCATTTACGCCCCCCGGCTCCTAGCCCCGCCCCCAGGCTCCCTGACCCCGCCTCCCAACCCCCTGGCCCCGCCTCCCGCGGAGGGAGCGGGGGCCGCGGCCAGGCTCGATTAAGCGATCGCCGCGTCATCGATCTCCATCCGCCGACATTTTTGCGGAAGCCCCGGGAATCGGCTCCGGGAATCGGGAAGCGTCGCCGGGAAGCGGCGGGTGGTAACCGGAGCCCTCCGGAGTCCTCCAGGAGAGGCCGGCCCCGGCGGGATGTTTCACGGTATCACGGGGCCGCCCGGCATGGGAGGTGAGAGCGGCGGGGTTGCCGGAGGGGGGATCCCGGGGCTGCCAGGAGGGGCATTGGGGCTGGTGGGGGACTGGAGGTCCCTGGAGGGGTTAGCGGGAGGTGTCTTGGGGCTATCAGGGGAACACGGAGACTACTGGGAAGGGGAACTGAGCTTCCGAGGGGTCCGGCGGTTACTGGGCGTACAGTGTAGCCCCACTGTACCCCCAGGAGAGGGGAACAGGGCTACTGGTGGAGGTACTGGGGCTACTGGGATGGACCCTGCGGTTACTGAGGTGGGGAACGGGCTACCAGGGGGACAACAGCTACCTTGGGAAGGTGGTACTGGGTTTACTGGGAGGGGTTTCAGGGTTACTGGTGGGGTACTGCAGTTATTGGAAAGGACTTTGGGACTACTGGGAGGAGGACTGTGGCTACTGGGGGGACCAGAGTTACCTGGGGGGGGGTTACTGGGGCTACTGGGAAGGGTCATGGGGCTGCCAAGGGGTCACTGGGGCAACTGGGAGGGCTCTTGGGGCTACTGGAAGAACCAGGGCTACTGGGGGTGAACCAGTCACTGGAATGGGGCTACCAGGGTGGGGATTTACTGGGAGGGTAACTGGGGCTACTGGAAGAGGTCTTGGGGCTACCACAGGGGGACCAGTAAGAGAACTGGGGTTACTGGTAGGGGATCTTGGTGTCCCCCAACCTCTGTTTCATGCTTTGCCCCTGCACAGCCCCCGGGAACAAGCCGGAGCTCTATGAGGTGAGTGTCACCACCACCTGCCCCACAGGATGTCCCCAGGGCCAGCCTGGCTGTCCCCAGGGCTGATCTGGTCCTGTTGTCCCCACAGGAGGTGAAGCTCTACAAGAATGCACGGGAGAGGGAGAAGTGAGTCTGGCCACCACCCTGCTGCCAGTGCCACCACCCTGCTGCCAGTGCCACCACCCTGCCAGTGCCACCCCCTGGCCTCCATGGGGGAAAATATCCTGTTTGCTGCTTCTCCATCGTGGTTCCTCTTGGGCCACCATTGTCCAGCATGGTTCCTTCTTCTCCACTGTGGTCTTTCCTGGTCCCCTTTCTCCATCAGGACCTCTCTTGGGACAACTGTTGTGCACCATGGGCCTTCTTAGGACGCAGTTCTCCATCATGGTGCCCTCTTCTTCATCAGGGACACCATTCCCCATTGTGATCTTCTCCATTGTGGGCCTTCCCAGGACACTCTTCTCCACTGTGGTGCTTCATTCACCATCATGGTCCTTCATGGGCCTCCCTTTTCTGTTGTGGTCCCTCCTGGGACCCTTCTTTCCACCATGTTCCCCTTCTTCATTGGTCCTTCCTGGTACACCATTGCCCATCAAGGTCTCCTTGTCTCCATCATGGTCCTTCCCTGGGATACCACAGTCCATCATGGTCCACCCTGAGACACCAAGGTCCCCTCTTCTCCATCTTGGGACACCATCATCCCCTGAGGTCCCCTCTTCTCCACCAGGTGCCCGTTGCCCTTGCAGGTACGACAACATGGCCGAGCTCTTTGCGGTGGTGAAGACGCTGCAGGCCCTGGAGAAGGCCTACATCAAGGACTGTGTCTCACCCAATGAGTAAGTCCCCAGGTGATGGTACCCAGAGGGGCCCTGCTGGCGTCCCTGGGCTTGGGGACCTTCTGGGTGCTGTCCTCTGCAGGTACACAGCCGCCTGCTCCCGTCTCCTGGTCCAGTTCAAAGCTGCCCTCAAGCAGGTCCAAGGTGCTGAGATCAGCTCCATCGATGACTTCTGCCGCAAGTTCCGGGTGAGCCGAGGGGCCAGCCGTGCCACCGGGGCCAGCCGTGCCACCGGGGCCAGCACAAACTGGGTGCTGGCTGTGCTGCTAACATCATCATCTCACTGCAGCTTGACTGTCCCTTGGCCATGGAGAGGATCAAGGAGGACAGGCCCATCACCATCAAGGATGACAAGGGCAACCTCAACCGCTGCATCGCCGACATCGTCTCTGTACGACGCTGGCTTGGGTGGATTTGGGGGTGGAAAGCACTGGGGTTGAGCTGGGATGGGTTGTGGTTGACCTGGAAGGGTTGTGGTTGACCTGGAAGGACCATGGTTGAACCAAGAGGGTTGTGAGAAGGGTTGTGGTTGAGCCAAGGAGGGTCATGGTTGAGCCGGGTCATGGCTGAATCAAGAAGGTCCTGGTTGAGCCAAGGTCATGAGGTGGGTCGTCGTTGAGCCAAGATGGGTTGTGGTTGGGGTGGAAAGGTCGTGGTTGAGCCAAGAAGGTTAAAAGATGGCTTGTGATTGAGCCAGGAAGGGTCATGGTCGACCCAGAGAAGTCTCAGCTGAGCTGAGGAGGGTCATGGTTGAACCAGAGGGTCTCCAGGTTGAGCTGGGACAGTCATGGCCAAGCCAAACCCTCCTTCTCTCCCAGCTCTTCATCACAGTGATGGACAAGCTACGCCTGGAGATCCGAGCCATGGACGAGGTGAGGAACCCATGACCCAACCACAGCTGCACTGGGACCTGCACTCCTGCCCCAACCCATCACATTCCTCTCCTCCCACCCCAGATCCAACCAGACCTGCGGGAGCTGATGGAGACCATGAACCGCATGAGCCACCTGCCCCCGACTTCGAGGGCAGGCAGAAGGTCAACCAATGGTGAGCACCAGGACTGGCACCACCACCATGGGGTGGGTGGAGGGCTTGAATCCCTCCCTAGGCTCTGAAGCCCACCTTGGGTGCTGAAGCCCACCTTGTTCTTCTCCTAGGTTGCAGACCCTCAGCGGGATGTCGGCGTCAGACGAGCTGGATGACTCCCAGGTCAGGCAGATGTTGTTTGACCTGGAGTCAGCCTACAACGCCTTCAACCGCTTCCTCCATGCATGACCCCCTCCCCAAGCCCCCACGGAGCCTCCCCATTCCCTCCCCGTCCTTACTGGTGGTTAGAAGAAGCTGAAGGCAATAAAACTTCTTTGTCACCTGCTTGGTGTCTCCACCACCTCCCCAAGAAAGCAGCAACCACCATCCATAAATAGGGGGTGTAATGAGCCAGGACAGTTAAAACCATGAGCCACCAGTCCAAAACCATGAGCCACCAGTCCAAAACCATGAGCCACCAGTCCAAAACCATGAGCCACCAGTGCTTCAGAGGTTCTTCCAGAAGAGCTTGTGGTGCCGTGTGACGGTGCAGAGCCTGGCAGTGCCTTGCCACGCTTCGCCGGCTTTGGCGCGGCGCCCGCAGAGCCGCAGCTCCTGGATCTTGCTGACGCTTTCGGCCTCCAAAGGAGCTTCCACAGAGCACCCTGGTGGGAAGGAGGGAGGGGAGAGGTTGGCACAGTGCCAGGTGTTGGTGGCACGGTGCTGTGGTGCTGTCCCTACCTGCCAGGCTGAGGAACTGCAGCCCCTGCTGCCTCTGCTCCAGGGCGCTGAGCAGTGACCGCAGCCCTGCCGTGGTGATGCCAGGGTTGGCCGAGAAATCCAAGGAAACCAGAGCTGGGCAAGCTGGGAGGCACCTAAGGATGGGGTGCAGATGGTGAAAGGACCCATTTTTGTCACCTCCTTGTCCCCAAGCAGCTGGCTTTGTCCCCACGGAGGGCACCGGTGCCTCACCGCACCACCACGTCGGCGTTGCCATAGCGTGTCCTTGGGAGGTGGACGGTGCCACCAGGACACCCCTTGGTGTAGATGGTGACTCCAGAACCACCACCTGTCACCTCTCTGTGTCCCTCTGTCCCCTCACCTGGCCACTTGCAGGATGTCTCCATCGCCCAGGTGGTTCCCGGACAGCGTGAGGTGGCTCAAGGCGCAGCCCTCCTGTGGGCACAACCAGGGCACCGCCGTCACCGCCTTGGCACCCGGCGAGGAGCGACGTCCCCTCGGGGACTGTGTCTCACCTGTGCCAGGAACTTGACGAGCGCTGGGGCCAGGGGCTGGGGTGCAGGCCCGCTGATGGAGCCCAGCTCTAAGCGTGCCAGGCTGTGGCAGGGCAGCGTGCCGAGGAGCCGTGCCAGCCCCGCCGCGCCCAGCGCGTTCCGCGACAGGCTCAGCCTCTGCAGCCGGGGCGCGCCTAGGAGGGGACACCAGCGCCGCTTAGCGCCTGGCTGGCACCCAGCGATGCCAGCACAGCGCCGTGGTGGTGCCAGGGGCTCTTACCCTCCAGGTGGAAGGCGGTAGTGAAGCCACAGGCATCCAGGCGCAGGGTGGTGAGGGCCGGGCAGTGCCGCAGCAGCTCGGCGAGGGGGCGGCAAGAGGCGTCCCCAAGAGGGTTTAGGCTCAGGTTTAGCTCCTCCAGGCTCTGGGAACAGGGCAGAGGGGAAACAAAACCCAGGTTAAGCAGACACAGGATGAGTTTGGGGGCACAAAAGCCAGGTTTAGAGGACACCAGGTTTAAGGGGACAACCACCAGGTGTAGGGGATAAAGAACAGGTTAAGGAGAGACAGAATGAGTCTGGGGGACAAAAACCAGGACTGGGGACAAAGAGGGACAAAAAACAGGCTTAGGGGGACAAAGGACATGTTTAGAGGCTAGAGAAGGCCTTTTGGGGACAAAAACAGATTTAAGGGGACAAAGGGCAGGTTTAGGGTGGGGAGACAATGTTAAGGGGGACAAAAACTAGGTTTAGGGGACACAGAAGAGCTTTAAGGGGACAAAAAAACAGGTCTGGGGGACGGAAGTATTCTAGGGACAAAAGCCAGGCTTGGGTGACAGAAACTGAAGAGGACACAGAAGAGGTTTAGGGAGACAAAACCCAGATTTAGGGGATGAAAAAGGTGATTCTGGGGACAAAACCCAGGCTTAAGGAGACACAGGAGAGGCTCAGAGGGACACAGGCCAGTTTCAGGTGACCAGTGAGAGGTGTCCCACGTGCCCCCACGCTGTACCTGGAAGGTGTGGGGCTGCTGGGGCAGGAGGTCCCGGAGCCCCCTGGCTCCCAGTCTGTTGCCACTGAGGTCGAGCTGGGTGAGGGCCGGCAGGGTGCCCAGCGTGGCCAGCAGCTCGCCGCCCGCCGCGTCGGTGACGCCACAGCCCTGCAGCCGCAGCTGCTGCAGCCGCTCCTGCAGCTTCAGGGCCCTCAGCAGGGGGCAGCTGGGGGGGACAGGGACAGGCCACCCCCCAGCACCAGCGCTGGGCTCTGCTCCTGCAGCTCCATCACCTTCAGCAGCAGCGGGTGGGCATCTGCAGGGCACAGAAAGGGTGGTGGCACCGGGGGTGGGGTTTGGTGGTGCTTGGGAGGCTTTGTGTGGTCCTTTGGTAGCTTTAGTAATCCTTTAGTGGCCATTTGGAAACTTTCCGTGGCCTTTTAGCGGCCCTTTGGTGGCTTTGGTAACCCTTTAGTGGCTGTTAGTGGCAGTTTGAGAGCTTTAAGAGGCCCTTTGGTAGTCTTTGAGAAGCTTTTGGTGGCCCCCGATGGCCTTGGTGTTCCTCTGGTGGGCTTTAGTGGCTCTTCGGTGGCTTTTACTGACATTTTGATGGCTTTAAGAAGCCCTTTGGGGGCCTTCTGGCAGCTTTCAGTGGCCCTTGGGAGGCTTTTGGTGGCCCTTCCATGGGTTTTAGTAGTACTTTGGTAGCCTTTTAGTGGCTCTTCTATGGCTTTTAGTGGCCCTCTGATAGCTTTGCTAGCCCTGTAGTGCCTTATATGGTGCTTGGGTAGCTTTGTAGTGGCTTTTGGTGGCCTTTTAGTGGTTTTTTGTTGCCCTGTGATAGCTTTTCGTGGCCCTCTGGGTGGCTTTTGGTGGATTCTAGGGAGAGTTTGATGGTTTTTAATGGGCATTTCATGGCTTTTGATGGATTTTAGTGGCTTTCCCTGGGTCTTCAATGGCTTTAGCCACCCTTTGGTGGCTTCTGGTGGCCCTTTAATGGCTTTGCTGACCTTTCAGTGGCTTCCAGTGCCCCTTTGGTGGCTTTTAGTGGCTCTTGAGTGGCTTTTGGTGGCCCTTCCATGGTTTCAGTAGCTTTTAGGGGCTCTTTGATCACTCTTTAGTGGCTTTTAGAGGCACTCTGATGGATTTTAATGGCACTTGGGTGGCTTCTGAGGCCCTTTGATGATTTTTGGTGGCTTTTAGTAACCATTGATGGCTTTTGGTGGCCCTTTGATGGCTTTTAGCGCCACGGGGACACCCCAGGAGGCCTCCTCCCTCCCTTGGTGACCAAGCCCTGAACCCACCTTGGGACCCTCTAATCCTGATGACAGCCCCATGCTGACTGGGGACAGGGATCCCAAGCCCTGTCCCTGGGTGGCAATGGTCCCCAAGGTGAGATGGGGGTGACAGGGAGGGGACAGGAAGGGTCCTTACCCACAGCCAGGCTCTGGCAGGCCCTTCGGTAGCGCTCAGCCAAGGGTGGCAGGTCCCAGCCCTGCACCTCTGCCAGCACCTGTGATGGCACCAATGATGTCACCACCAGTATGGCACCAGTATGGTGGTGGGGGGCTAGAGGATCCCAGTGTGGAGGGCCTTGAATTGGGGTGGAGGGGCTTGGCACAGGGTGGGTGTTCCCAGCTTGGAGTGGGGACTCATCCTTTGGGTCCCAGTTCAGGATGGGAGCCCCAGTTTGGAGTGGAGGGGGTCCCAGTATCAGGGTGGGAGTCCCAGGGTGGGATCCCAGCACAGGGCAGGGTGTCCCAGTCCAGAATGAGGGACCCAGCAAGGGGTCCCATTGTGGGGTCCCAGTTTGGAGTGGGAGTCCCAGTTCAAGGTGAGGGGATCCCAATATGTGTTCCCGACACAGAGTGGTGTCCCAGTTCAGAGTGAGGGGTCCCCTTGTAGGGTCCCAGCTTGGACTGGGGGTCCCAGTTTGGGGTAGGGGTGGTCTCGGCATGGGGCGGGGAGGTCTCAATATGGGTTCCTAACACAGGGTGGGGGTCCCAGTTCAGGGTGAGGGTCCCAGTGTGGGGTCCCAACACAGGCTGCGGTGTGGCAGTTCCAGATGAGGGGTCCCACTGCAAGGTCCCAGCCTGGAGCAGGAATCCCAGTTTGGGGCAAGGGTCCCATCTTGGAGCGGGAGCCCCGATCTGGGCTGGGAGGGGAACCTTGGCATTGGGTAGGGGGTCCCAGACTGGAGTCCCGGCACAGAGCCAGGGGGAGGGGGTGTCCCAGTGTGGGATCCCAGCTCAGGACAGGGGTCACAATGAGGGGTTTCAACGCAGGGTGTGTGGGGGGGCTGTGGTCCCAGCTGAGGATGGGGGGGGGCAGGGTGGGGTGGGGGTGTCACCCACCTCCTCGTTGCTCTGCAGGACGTCCCCGACAGGGTCCTGGGGGCCAGCAGCGCCCCCTCGCGGCGCAGGCTGAGGCGCGGCAGCAGCCCGCAGCCCTGGTAGAAGCGCTCGGCTGCCCGCTCGGCCAGCCAGGACACCGCCAGCGGGGGCTGCTGCGGGGCAAGGGCGCTGCTCAGCCCTGGGGGCACGCCTGGAGGGCGCTCCAGGGCAGACAGGGGTGCTAGCAGGGTCCCGAAGGGGATGGGGGAGGGGTCCTAAAGGGGATATTAGGGTCCCGAAGTGAAATATGGGGGGCAAAGAGGATTTGGAGGGTCTCAAAGGGGGATATGGGGGTCCCGAAGGGGGATACAGGGTTCTGTGGGGGTCCTGAAGGGGATATGGGGGTCCCAAAGGGAGATATGGAGGATTCACAGTGGTGCTAGAGTGAGATATGGGGGTTTCATGTGGGTCTCACAGAGGACATGGGAGTCTCAAGGAGGATATGGAGGTCCTAGGTGGGTCCCAAAGGGGACATGGGAGTCCCAAGGAGGTCTTAAAGGAGATAGAGGGCACCCAAATGAGATTTAAGGGGGCTATGGACCTCCCAAAGGGGATATGGGGGGGCTCAAGGAGAATATTTGGGTCCCAAATGGGATATGAGGGTTCCACAGGGGGAGATGGGGGTCTCAAGGGGGTCCCAAAAGAAAATGGGGTCCTAGGGAGGTCCTCCAGGGAATATAGGGGTTCCTAAGGGGCATATGGGGGTCCTAGGTGGGTCCCAAAGGGGATTTGTGGGTTCCATAGGGGTCCCAAAGGGGATCTCAAAGGTGACATGGAGATCTCATGGGGGTCTTACAGGGGTCCCAAAGGGAATCTGGGGGGGTCTCAAGAGGGATAGGGGTGTGCCAAAGGAGATGTAAGGGTCCCAATGAGGATTTGGGGCTCTGGGGGAGTGGGTCTCAAGGTGGGGTTCCAAGATGTCCCAAAGGGACACAGGGGTCCCAAGAAGCAGCTAGGGGAGAAGCGGGGGGCAGGTGCCTCACCTCTGGGGCACGGGGATGAGGAAGACGCTGTCCTGGACGCGGACGCGCACACGGAGCGTGGGCTGGGGTCCCGGCGGGGGTCCCGGAGCTGCCGGGGTAGGGACTCCACCTTCTTCCTCCTCCTCCTCCACTTCCTCCTCCTCCCCAGACAGGGGATTCCCAGCAGCCTCGGGGGGCCTCTGCTCCCTCCAGCCCCTCCTGACCAGGCCGGTTAGTCGGCTCTGCCGGCAGCGCCGCGGTCGGTGTCGTGCCACAGCTGGGCCCCTGCTGTCGCTCTCCGCTCCTGTGCTGTGCCCCGGAACCGACACCAAGTCCTGGGGGTCCCGGCGAGG
Organism: Picus viridis; assembly: GCA_033816785.1. Classification (NCBI taxonomy): domain Eukaryota; kingdom Metazoa; phylum Chordata; class Aves; order Piciformes; family Picidae; genus Picus; species Picus viridis. Next base: position 28,111,426 of record CM066572.1, read on the forward strand.
CCGTTTGCGACCCCCCCGAGCCTCCCCAAGGTCATCTTCCAACCAGTTTTCCTCCTCCAGGTACTGCTCCACTGGGATCAGCGCCGGGGGCCGGCACCCTGCCACAGTGCCGCTGCTGATGGAGGGGTTGGTGCCACCAGGAAGGGGGTTGGCACCACCGGGAAGAGGTTTGGTGGTGCCAAAGAGGGATTTGGAGCCACCAGGAAGGGATTTGGAGCCACCAGGAAGGGATTTGGTGTTTCCAAGGAGGGATTTGGTCCCACTGGGAAGGGATTTGGCATCATTAGGGAGGGATTCGGTGCCACCACAGATGGATTTGGCACTGCCAAGCCCCGCAGCAGCAGCTCCACATGGCTCTGGCTCCATTTCCAGCCCCTCCATGTCCCCCCTGCCGAGCACCAGTCCCCGCAGCCGCTTCCTGACCGGCTTCAGTGGCACCATGTCACCGTCACCGGCATCACCATCGCCCTCCGGCACCGAGTCCTGGCAGAGCTGTGACAGGGCTGAGAATGGGAGGGGGGTTGAAGCCCTCAGCTCACCTCAGCCCCCCAGATGTCCCAGCTGGGGGTGCTGGGGTGGGCGCTGGGATGCCCGCTGGGGGTGGGTGCTAGGGTGCCCGCTGGGGGCGGGTGCTGGGGTGCCCGCTGGGGGTGCCCGCTGGGGCCGGGCGCTGGGGTGCCTGCTGGGGGTGGGCGCTGGGGGCGGGCGCTGGGGTGCCCGCTGCGTACCTGGTGCAGCAGCCTGGCGGAGCAGGCTCTGGGTGTGCTGGCAGCGCTGCCAGGTCTCCTGGTCCAGCTCGGGGCCATAAGCCTGCAGCCAGCGTTCCAGCGTGCCCAGCGGGGTCAGGCCCTGGGGGATGGGGACACACTCAGGCACCCCTGAATCCCATGACCCCCAAAGCCCAGAACTCCTTCCTCTCTGAATCCCAGGGAATGCCAAAGCCCTGTGTCTCGGGACCCTCGAGCCCCTAAGCCCCCACAGCCCCGAATCCCTGAGAATCAATAAATCCCAGAATCCCCAGATCTGTGTCCCCAAAAAACCCTAAATCCCCAAATCCCAGAGTTCCAGAATCCCCAAACAGCTGGATCCCAGAATCCCCAACCCCGGAATTCCCAAACCCCAGAACCCACAGAGCTCTGAGCCCCCAAGCCCCCACATCCCAGAATCCCTAAGACCCCGAACCCCAGAATTCCCAACCCCCAGCTCCCCGAATCCCCATCCCCGCTTTCCCCGGCTCGGTTGGGGCGCCCCCACCTGGCTGTCTCTGGCATTGACGGAGGCCCCGCGGCGCAGTAGCTCCTGTGCCACCTCGAAGTGGCCGCAGCTGAGGGCATCGTGCAGGGGGGTGATGCCCTCACAGCCTGGCCCCCGGGTCGTTCAGTGCTGCCCCCCGCTCCAGCAGCGCCTGAACGATCTCTGGGGGCAGAGGGCACAAAAAGTAGGGGGGGTTAGAGGAGGTTCTGCCCATCCCTGGGAAGCCTTTTCTCACTCCTGGTGGGGTGCTTTTCACTCCTGGGGGGCTCTTTCCCCTCTTGGGGGGCTTTTTATTGCTCCTGCAGGGGCTTTTTTCACTCCTGGGGGGCTTCTTTGTCCTCCTGGGGGAATCTTTCCATTCCTGGGGATCTCCTTTGGCTCCTGGCAAGCCCTTTCCACTCCTGGGGGCTCTTCCCAGTTTTATGGGGTCCCTTCCCAATCCTAGGGTTCCCTTCCCCTCCTGGGGGTCCTTTGTCATTCTGGAGGGGGCTCATTTCACTGCTGGGGGTCTTTGCCCCCCCCCCCCGACTCACCCAGGTGCCCATGGTTGCAGGCTTCATGCAGGGGGTCCAGCCACAGTAATCCCGGGGTTCAGAGGGTGCCCCTACAACAGCCCCCCAAAGAAAAAAATATGAGGGGGAGTCAGTGGGGTACTAAAGGGTCTTGGGGCACCCTGAGGGGCCTGGGGACAGGGTGTGAGGTTTTTTTTTGGGGGGGGGGTGTCTGACCTGTTTGAGGAAGAGCAGCACCCGGCGCAGGTCTCCCTCGATGCAGGCACGGTGCAGGGGGTCTCGCCCCGCTCGTTGCGACGGTTCCACTGCAGGGCAACAGGGAGGGGGCAACAGTGGGGACCCCCACACCAAATGTTGGGGTGTCAAGGAGTAAGGGAAACCCCCATTCTGGGGGGTCACCCTAATTCTGGGGGTCAGGGAGAGCCCTCACCCCAACTTAGCAGTATCAAGAGGAGGAGGAAGCCCTTCCCACCCCAAGCCCAGTTTTCAGGGTGTCAAGAAAAAGGGGAGACCCTCCCCAAACCCTAATTTTGGGGTGTCAGGGAGAGCCCCCGTCTCAACTGCTGAGTGTCAAGGGAAGGGTGAGACCCTCACCCCAAATTCTGGGGGTATCAAAGGAAAGAGGAGACACCCCCCCTAATTTTGGGGCTGCCAAGGGGAAGAGGAGATCGCCACCCTTATTTTGGGGTGTCAGGGAAACCTCCCCACATCTCCAATCTAAGGGTGTCAAGAGGGAATCCCTACCCCAATTGGGGGGCTCAGGGGGAGGCAGAGCCCCCATCCACCCCAGTTTAGGGGTGTCCCCCTCCTCACCTTACAGATCCTTCTCCTGCCAGGGACACTCTTGCTGTAGCCTTCCAGCTCATCGTCCTCCCCCTCTGCAGAAGGAGGGAAAGAAAAACAAATTGGGGGAAGAACCAAAATCAAAATGAGGGAGAAAAGAACCAAAACAGGGCAAAAAAAATACCCCTAAATGATGAAAAAAAACCCAAAACCAAAACGGGGGGGGGAAAAAACCCACCACAAGCCAAACAACAAACACAAAATGGGGAGGGGGGAATCAAGCACAAAAATGGGGGGAAGGGGGAGCCAAAAGGAGGGGGAAAAAACCCAAAATGGATGGGGAGGGGGGAGGAAAAAAAAGAAAATGAGGATTAAAAGCCCTAAAGTAAGGGGGTGGGGGGAAGGAAAGAAAAAGAACATGAGGAAAAAAGTCACAAAGTGAGGGGGGAAAAAAAAAACACAACACAAAATGAGGACAGAAAACCCAACATGAGGGAAAAAAAACCCACACCAAAACGAGGGGTGTCCCCCCCCCAAAAGGACACAAATGGGGACCCTGCCCGCCCCCCCAGTCACTCACCGCTCTCAGACAGCTCCAGCTCACTCTCCTCTTCCTCCTCCTGTGCCTGGCTGCTCTCCAGATCTTCTTCTTCTTCCTGGGGGGCTCCTCCCAGCCCCCCAGCTGCCCCAGGGTGGCTGCAGCGGCTTCAGCCTCCCCCAGCCGCAGCTGGAGAGCATGGAGCTGGCGCAGGGCCTGGCGCTGCGGGAGGGGGAAGGGAGGAGAATGGGGAGAGGTTGGGGGCAAAGGGGAGGGGTTGGGGGCAAAGGGGAGGGGTTGGGGGGCAAAGGGGAGGGGTTTGGGGGCAAAGGGGAGGGGAATAGGAAAGAGAGAAGAGGAAAAAGGGGGAAATGGAAGGAGAAAAGGAGAAGGAAGTAGAGGAAGGTGCCCCCCACCGGCCAGTGTGGGGGATCCTAGGGGGTCCTCACCTGCACCCGGGGGTCTCCTGCCACCTGGGCTCGTTCCAGGGCGGTCTGGAGGCAGCTCTGGACGTGGGGAGGGGGCTCCCCGGCCTCCTCCATGGCCAGTGCCATGTTCAGCCAGGTCTTCCCTTCCTGGGGTGCCCAAATTGGGGGGTGTCAGGGTATGGGTCTTGAGGGAGGTACAGACAACCTGTCCCAATTCTCTGCCAGCACCCCCTCCCCAACCTCAAGAAGCCCCCCAAAATTCCCCAGAACCTCTCCCAAAGCACCAAGAAGCAGCCCCCCAACCCCAAGACATTTACCCAGGACCCCAGTAAGCTCCCCAGGACCTCGAGAAGCTTCCCAAGATGGCAAAAAGCTCCCTCCAGCCCAAATGAGCCTCCCAGGACCCAAAGAGCCTCCCCAAGGACCCCCAAAAGACCCTCTGAAGTCCCTCAAGAACCCAAATGAGCCCTCTCAAGTCCTAATGACCCCACCCTGAACACCAAAGAACCCCCTAAAGTTCTCAGGAATCACCCAAGGGCAATGGAAATCCCTCTAAAGACCCAATAAGACCCTCAAAATGACCACCAAGGACCCCCAAAAGCTCTCCAAGGACCATGAGGACCCCTCTAAAGACCCAAGACCCACTCAGGTCCTCAAGATGACCACCAAAGATCCCCAAAAGTCCTCCAAAGACCACGAGGACCCCTCTAAAGACCCATGACCCCCTCAGAACCTCAAGATGACCATCAAGGACCTCAGGATGACCACCAAGGACCCCCCAAACCCCCCTGGGAACCCTCATACAGATTCGAGAAGACCCTCAAAATGCCCACGTAGGACCTGCCGAGGACCACGAGGGCACGTGTACAAGCCAAGATCCCCTCAGAGCCTGCAGGTGACTCCCAAGACGCCCTCCAAGCTCACCTCCAGCGCATCCCCCTGGTGCAGGGCCAGCTCCTGCTGGTAGTGGTGGATGGCTCGCCCGTGGTCCTTGAGGTCCCCGAAGGTGGTGGCCAAGGAGACGTGGATGACAGCCACCTCCCGCGGTGGCCTCCCCAGCTCCTGGGCCAAGCTCAGCTGGGTTCCCCCAGCGACCTCCAGTTAATGGAGAGACCTCCAAAACCAACCCCCACCCCTTCCCCGGGGCAGCAGCCCTGCCCCTGACCCACCTGCCTCTGGTAGGCCTCCACGGCTCGGCCGTAGTCGCCGTGCTTGGAGAAGATGTCCCCAAGCTGCTCACAGAGTGACAAAGCCACCGGCGGTGCCGCCGCCTCCTCCAGGGCTTCCTGCAGCCGTGTCACCCTGGTGGCTGCCAGGGAAGGGACAGGCAGGAGGTGAGGAGGGCATTCAAGTGTCCCCTCGAGCATCACACCCGCCCGGGCTGGACATCACCGCAGCCTTGGGGACAGCGTCTTGACCCCGGGGACATCATCTCATCCCTGGGCACATTGACCTGCTCCTGGAGACCTCATTCGGGCCCTGGGGACCTCCTCTCATCCTTAGAGACATCATCTGGTCCCTGGGGACCTCATCTTGACCGTGGGGACGTCCTCTCACCCCTGGGGACATCAACTGGTCCCTGGGGACCTCACCTCACCCTTGAGGATACCATCTCATCCTTAAGGACATTGTCCTGCTCCTGGGGACATCATCTTGACCTGGGGACATTGTCACACCCCTGGGGACATCATCTTGACCTGGGGACATTGTCACACCCCTGGGGACATCATCTGGACCCTGCTAAGTCCAGCTGGGCAGCTGCTTGGACCATGACCCCTCCTTTGGAGACACTGTCTCAGCCCTGGGGCCTCCTCCCTGCCCCTTCAGGCCAACATCCCACCTCGGGGCCACTGTCCCCAGCTCACCATAGCGCAGGTTGGAGCGCAGGAGGTCCCTCTGCAAGGGCTGTGATGGCCCCAGCAGGTAGGCTTGCTTCAGAGACCTCTTGGCTGCTGCAAAGTCCCCCAAGCTCAGCAGGACCTGTGGGGGACAACAGGGGACACCCGGGCACAGGCAAGTCACCAGACCCTAGAACAGCTACCAGCCTGCAAGGGGTGGCACCAACATCCCAAGAAGGTAGATCCTCAGCACCCACCTGAGCTCCAAGAAGCTCCTCCAGGAGCCACAAAGCCCCCCAGAACCCAAAGAATTTCCCCCAGGGACCCAAAAAATCCCCCCCCAGACCTTTTCCAAGTGGTACAAACCCCCAAGGAGGGTCTCCAAACCTCCAAGAAGGGAGGTCCCAGCACCCACCTGAGCCCTGAGAAGCTCCTCCTGAGCCACAAACCCTGCCTAGGACCCCAAAAACCTACTTAAGGGTACCCAAAAACTCCTCCCCAGAGCCCCCCAAGGGGTACAAACCCTCAGGGAGTGTCACCAAACCCCCAAGAAGAGAGGACCCAGCACCCATCTGAGCTACAAGAAGCATCTCCAGGAGCCACGAAGCCCCCACAGGACCCCAAGAACTTCCCCCAGGGAGCCAAAAATCTCCCCAGAGTCCCCCCAAGAGATACAAACCCCACGGGGGGGTTCCCCAAAGCCCCAGGAGGGGGCGTCCCAGCACCCACCTGGGCAGTGCTGCTGCAACAGTCACTCTCTAGCCCCTTCTCCTTCATCTTCCGGGCACAGTCGCGGGCTCGTGCCAGGCACCGCAGGGCCCCCGAGTGGTCTCCCTCCCGCAGCTGGATGTGGCCCAGGTTGAAGTAAGCTCGGTAGAGATCCTCGGTGAGCCGGCCCTGGCTGCACAGCGAGCCAAGGTGGCTGCCAGCTGGCACCACAACCCAGCCTCGGGGCTGCAGCTGGCACCAAATCCCAGCAATGGTGCCAAACGGCACCAAACCTGGCACCAAAACCCAGCTTCAGGGCTGGAGCTGGCACCAAATCCCATTACCAGTGCCAGACGGCATCAAAAGTGCCACACGAACCCCAACTTTGGGGCTGGAGTTGACACCAAACCCCATCAATGTTGACAAATGGCACCGAAACAGGCACTAAAACTCTTTGTTGCTACCAAACAGCACCACAACTGGCACCAAACCCCCACCTTGGGGCTGCAGCTGGCACCAAATTGCATCGTCTGTGCCAAACAGCATCAAAAAATGGCACCGAAAACCCACCTCTGGGGCTGGAGTTAGCACCAGATCCCATCAGCAGTGCCCAGTGGCACAAAACCAGGCACCAAAACCCAACCACAGGGCTGGAGCTGATACCAAACGCCATCACCAGTACCAATCTGCACCAAAGCTGCCTCCCAGTTTTCCCAATCCCCACCAGTTTACACCCAGCCCAGGATCCTTCAGCATTGCCCTTACATTCAGACCACTATCCTCCAGTATCCCCCTTACACCCAGACCAGTATCCCCCAGCAACCTCCTTCCACTCACCCTAGTCCCCCCAGTTTCCCAGTCCCCCCCAGAAGCTCCTTACACCCACACCAATGCCTCCCAGTGCCACCCCCGCGAGCCAGCACTGGTCCTTACTCGGCCAGGAAGATGCTTTTCCTGATGTACTGGTGGCTCTTGGCAGGGTCCTTCAGGCTGTCATAGACCAGCCCCAGGTTGAGGTAGAGCCGAGTCCTCATCTCCGTCACCTCCCGCCCTGGCACAGCTCCTGCTCCACCAAGGCCATGGAGCACGGAAAGAGACTGGAGGTCACCAACCATGGAAACAACACTGCCAGGCCACCACCAAACCCTGTTCTGCAGCACCACGTCTGCAGGGCTTTGAAAGCTTTTCTTCAGACTTTCTCAGTCTTCTCCAGCCCCTTCTCCTCCTCCTCCAGCCCCTTCTCCTCCTTCTCAAGACTTTTTAATGTCTTCTCCAGCCCTTTCTCCTTTCTTCTTCTCCAGCACCTACTTCTCCTCCTTTCTCCAGCCCCTCCTCGTCCTTTCTCCAGCCCCTTCTCTTTCCTCTCCTCCATGCTCCAACCAATCTTGGTGCCACCTCCAAACTCACCCAAAGTGCCTCCACCTTTGCCCACAAAGAGATGAAGGAGAAGAAACCCCCAAGCACCAAACCCTGACCAAACCTCCCCCACACCCACCACTCCTCTGGGAGCTCGCCCACCTTCCAGTTTCTCCTCCACAATGGTCAAACTGGTGTGGAAAGCCCTTTCAGCCTTCCTCCAAGCCTCCTGAGCCACGGTGCCATCGCTCTCAGCCATGAACATGTAGGTCCTACCAATGGTGGCCCACGCTCGTTGCTGCTCCGTCTCGTCCGCCAGTCCCCGTGCCAGATCCAAGTGCTGGTGCTGGTGCTGTTGAGGATGGAGGAGATGACAAGAAGCTTCAAAGCCTTCCTGAAGACCACTTTAAGGCCCCTCTCTCCCCCTCAAGACCCCAGGAGCGACCCCCACTTTGAGTGCAGCCTCATAGTTCTCCATCTCAGCCAGGCGTTCGCCGATCTTGCGGTGAGCCACGGCGCAACCCAGCCCGTCCCCGGCGCCTTCCAGCAGCCGCAGCTCCTGGCGGTGCTCCTCCAGAGCCTCCTCATAACGACCTGGGGGAGCGAGGGTGGGGAGCTGTTAGAAATTTGAGGGGAGGGCTTTTTAGATCTTTTGAGGAGCCCCCTCGAGCTGTGGGCAGCAGGCTGGGGCTCACCACAGCTGGCCAAAATCTCGCCCAGCTGGTTACAAAGCGCCGCTTCTTCCACCAGGTGCCCGCCGCGTTGAGCCTTCTCCTTTGCCTTCTGCAGCTCTGATTATAGGGGGCACACACAGAGGGGAAAAAACAGGGGTGAGCTTGGGGTGAGCCCAAAATAAAGGGGGAGGAGGACACACAACTCTGATGGTACCCCAAAACGGTCATGAGTTGGTGGCTCTGAGCCTAGGGGGATGTCTCTGTAGCCCCCGCGCAGTGTGTCCTCACCAGGGAAAGGGGACCCCAAATGGGTGGGGACAACCCCAGAGACACACACCCCCCCCCCCAAATTAGCCCGGACTAGGTGACATCTCTGCAACTACCCTATGTAGGTCCTCACTGGGGAAGGGGGGCCCCAAATGACCTCAGAACGGTAGGGATGCTTCCAGGGACCCCCCCAAATCAGTCCTGCCTGGCTTTGAGCCTGGCCTTGTAGACCCCCGAGTGCCCTCGCTGGGGAAAGTGGGGACCCCAAAATGCTGGGGATCACCACAAGGACTCCTCAAAACATGCTGGCTTGGCTCTGAAGCTAAAATGCAGTCCCTGTAGCTTGCAGTGTGCCCTCACCAGGGAAGTGGGACCCCAAAATGGCCCAGAACTAGTCTGGCCTGGCTGTGAACCCCGGGGGGTGTCTCATAGCCCCCCCAATGGATCCTCACTGGGGAAGGGGGACCCCAAAATGGTTGCTCCCCACCCCCGCCAAAGAAGCCTGACCCGAGCCTGGCGGGGGGGTTTTGTGGCCTTCTCAACGTGACCCGATCAGGGTTTTAGGGGAGTTGAGGGACCCGGGATTGGGGAGTGCGGTGAAGGGGTTAAAGCCGCAGAAAAGGAACTAGCGGGGCCAGGAAGGGAAATCGAGGCGCCAGGAGGACCTGGGCAGGGGGTTCCTTGGGGCTGTCCAGGTTGAGGGGGGGGGGGGGGGGGGCGGCGGGAATGCTCTAAGAGCCCTGCAGGCCCGCTGCAGGCCCCTACTCACGGCGGATCTCCCGCGCCCGTTCCGCGCTCATTCCCCGCCGCTGTCGCTGAACCCGCCGAGAGCTCTGGCCCCTCCTCGCAGGCACCCCCATTGGTCAATGCTTCGTCCCTTCCCGCCAATCCGCGTAGGGAAACGCGTGAAGAAGCCGTTTCTATTGGTCAGAGTGCCCAGATGAACCCGCCCCCTCTAGGCGGGTATTGGTGCTGCCGGCCTGTCCCGCATCTGGACGGAAGGGATGCCGGGAAGTGTGGCCGGAAGTCATCGAAGCATAGATACAAACGTCGTGGGTTGACCGCAGAGGACGGTGGGAGGTGTGGTAGGACGGCCGCGAATCATCACGGGAGGCGTCCCTCCTCCCTCAGCTGCTGTTTTCACTGCTGCTCCCAGTACACCTCCAGTCGTCTGTAGTCCAAGCCAGTGGCTCCCACTGGTCCCCAGTACCCGCCGCCCACTGGTCACAATAATCCCAGTGTCCCCCTCGTACCCTCCAGTAAACTGTCAGTGCCGCTCAGTATCACCCGGTGCGCTCCAGCAGCTCCCCGCGCCCACAGCATCCTGCTCCCCTCTCAGCCCCACTGCACCCAGTAACTGCCCTTGCACCCAGCACAGTATCCCCCAGGGACCAGCAGTTGGGTGTAAAAAACCCAAACAACCCAAAAGCAAAGAAAACAAATTATCCAATTCGGGGTTACAAAAAAAAAACCAAACAAACAAACAAAAAAACCACAAAAAAACCAACCGTCCTCACAGTTTGGAAACTCAAAAATTCGTCCCAAACCCTCCATTTTGGCTCACACAAACTCCACAATTTTGGTAAAGAAAGGGCAAACTTTTGGTTTAAAAAAAAAAAAAAAAAAATTCAAAGTGTAGTGGGGGCAAAAAAAATGATGGAAAAAAACCCAGGGACTTTTGTACAAGCTTTGGATATTTCAGTTAAAGATCTTTCCAGTTTCAGTTAAAATACCCCATTTTGGCTTAAAATTCCTCCAATTCTAGTTTTTAAAACCACGAGTTGGAAAAAAAAAAAACAAACAAACAAACATTTAAGAGGGAGTGGGAGGAGGAAAAAAACTTCAATTTGGGGAGGAAAAAAAAACCCAAACAAAACTTGGGAAGGGAAGAAGAAATACAAAACCCCCAATTTTTGGAAACACACACAAACCTCCAATTTTGAGGAAAAACAAACAAACAAAACCAAACTCTAATCTGGGCTGGGGGGGGATGTAATTTTAGGAAAAGCCCACCCTCCAAGCCCTTCCCTTTCTGGTTAAACCCCACCTAATTTCATTTAAAGCCTTTGAATTCAGGTTAAAAATCCTTTCCATTTTGGTAATACCCCCCCCCCCCCCCAAATTCTTGTTAAAACCCACCAAATTTTGGGGGGGGAATAAATCCTTCCATTTTGGTTTAAAAACTTCCAATTTGGGGTTTGTTTGGGGGTTTTAATAAAAATCCAATTTTGATTTAAAAAAACAAACCCAAACCCTTCAAACTCTGGTTTAAAACCCTTCCCTCCAATTCTAATTTAAACCCACCCCCCATCCCCTCCCTGATTTCAGCTCTTTAAAACCCTTCCCTCCAATTCTAACTTAAACCCACCTCCCATCCCCCTCCCTGATTTCACCTCTTTATCTAAAGCCCTCCCCATCTGGGGGCTACAAACCCCTCCAATCTGGGGGCTACAAATACAACAATTAAAATCCCAATTTCGGTTTCAACCCCTCCGGTTTTGGTTAACCACCCCCAGTTCTGCCCAAACCCCCATTCCCAGGTCTCGCCTCTCCCCCTTCCCCGCCGCCACGCTGTCTCCTGCCGCCAGTGAGGCTCTCCGCTCCCCCCCCCCCCCCCCCCAGCCATTTTGAAACCTTCCCAAACCCCCAAAGAATTGGAAAATTCCCCATTTTCTTTTATTCTAACAGTAAAACACCCGCAGGAGCCGCTGGCCCCAACACCCCCACCTCCCCCCAGCGTCCCCAAGCCCTTCCCCGGTGCCGCCGGTGCCGTCACCGTGCCGGGAGAAGCCACCATCGCCGCTGCCGCTATCCCATGAAGATTCCCCTCCAGTTTTGAGGCGTTTTCCCCCCTTTCCCCTCAGTCCTGGTGTCGCTGAGGCGGTGGGGGAGGGTCCAGCAGTGGGGGGTTCTGTCCTGTTCTTATGGGTTTAAAATATAAAAAGCCAAAAATGGAAGGTTTTGGGGCCTCCAGCAGGCGGTTACCGTTGGGAGAAGCTGCCCCATTCCACGCAGATTCCTCCTAAGTGGGTTTTCCCCCCACCCCCCCCCCCCACTTACCCCTCAATCCCGGCGGCACCGAGGGAGGACCGGACAGCAAGGGGGGTTAATTTTTGAGTCCTATTTTTAAGATTTATTATATAAAAAGCCAAAAATTGATGGTTTTTGGCCTCTATCAGTTAAGTTACTGGAAGGAGAAGCCGCTGTTACCGCTGTCGCATGCAGATTTCCCTCCATTTCTGAAGCATTTTTACCCCTCTTCCCTCAACCCTGGTGGCACCGAGGGAGGATCCAATGGTGGAGAGGAGGTTGTTTTCAACTGCTGTTTTTAAGATTTGGAATAAAATAAAAGGGAACAAAAAAATCTTCTTTCCTGACCACCAGCAGTTGGTTAGTGGAAGTAGAAGCCGCCATCATCACGACATGCAGATTTCTCTCCATTTTGAGGGGTCTTCCCCCTTTTCCATCAGTCCTGGCGGCACCCAAGGGGGACCTGACAGTGGGAAGGTCATTTTTGAGTCCTATTTTTGGATTTATTATATAAAAAGCCAAAAACTGATGGGTTTTGACCGCTATCCATTAGTTACTGGAAGGAGGAGCTGCGGTTACCGCTGTCACATGCAGATTTTCCTCCATTTTTGAGGTGTTTTTACCCCCTTTTCCCTCAATCCTGATGATGTCAAAGGAGGGGTGGGCGTCATTTTAAGGTCCTGATTTCGGATTTAGAATATAAAAAGCCAAAAACTGATGGTTTTGACCACCAGCAGTTGGTTACTGGAAGGAGAAGCCACCGCCATCGCCATCACATGCAGATTTCCCTCCATTCCGAGGGGTTCTTCCCCTTTTCCATCAATCCTGGTAACACCAAAGATGGATCTGATGGTGGGAGGGGTCATTTCTGAGTCCCATTTGTCGATCTGGAATATAAACCACCAAGAATTGATGTTTTTTGACCACCAGCAGTCGGTCACTGGAAGGAGAAGCCGCCCACCATCACATGCAGAGTTCCCTCAATTTTGAGGGGTTCTTCCCCTTTTCCATCAATCCTGGTAACGCCAAAGACGGGTCTGATGGTGGGAGGGGTAATTTCCGAGTCCTGTTTTTAGATCTGGAATAAACACCACCAAGAATCGATGCCTTTGTGACCACCAGCAGTTGGTTACTGGAAGGAGAAGCCGCCACCATCACCATCACATGCAGATTTCCCTCCATTTTTAAAAGGGTCGTCCCCTTTTCTCTCAATCCCTGTGGGACCAAGCGAGGATCCACCAGTCGGGGGGAGTGGGGGGATGTTGGGGGGAGGAGGAGGGTTTCTATCAGAGTCCTATTTTTGGATTTGGAATATAAAAAGGCGGAGGTTGATGTTTTTGGCCGCCAGCAGTTTGTTACACTCCACCGAATCGACGATGGGCAGCGCCATGTAGTCGGTCTCGTTGCTCTCGTTGCTGAAGATGAAATGGTAGATGACGGGGCGGATCTGGACGTCGTCGTAGGGTCCTTCCAAGAGGAGGAAAGAACATTCCAAGGGGGCGTTGACTTTGCTCTTGAGGATGAGCTGGAAGGAGAGGGTGCGCTTGCAGGAGAGGTTGGGGTTGCGCTCCGAGTCGTTGACCCGCGCCTTCAGCACCCAGGTCTGGTTGAGGACGGTCAGCCGCGGCGTCTCGTAGTACAGCCGCGTGATGAAGTCGTCGGTGCGGTACGGGCGGAACTGCGCCTCTGCAGCGCGAGACACACACACACACACGAGAAAAAGAAACAACACACCACAAGAATGGGCAGATTCGGGCAAGGAGAATCACAGAATCACGGCATTTCAGAGGCTGGAAGGGACCTCGAAAGCTCGTCCAGTCCAACCCCCCTGCGGGAGCAGGATCAGCTACACCAGATTACACAGGAACGCAGCCAGGCGAGTTTTGAGTATCTCCAGAGAGGGAGACTCCGCAACGCCCCTGGGCAGCCTGTGCCAGTGCCCCATCACCCTCACAGGGAAAAGAATTTCCCCTCATGTTTACGCAGCTCCCTCTGGGTCCTTCTCACTGTCGGCACCACCAAAGTCAGGATCAGGATCAACCAGGTTGGAAGAGACCTCCAAGGTCATCGAGTTCCAAATGACCACCCAACTCTATCTAATCAACTAGACCATGGCACTGAGTGCCTCATCCAGGCTTTTCTTAAACACCCAACACTGCCACTCCAAAGCGCCATGACTCAACTCAATGAGGTGACACAACCCACCTGGCGATGAGAGATGGTGCCAAGAGGGGCAGCACCCAGCCACGGGCTGCCAAAAGGTTTTACCAGTCACCTGCAGCGTGCCAGCAACCGCCACCACCTGCCAAAAGGCTTTCTAGTGTCCTATGGTGTGCCAGCAACCATCATGAATTGCCAGAAGGCTTTGCCAGTGTCCTGTGGTGTGCCAGCAACCACCACTAGCTACCAAAAGGCTTTCCCAGCAATTGATTGTGGCTGGCAGCCACCATCAGTTGCCAAAAGGCTTTCCAGTGTCCTGTGGTGTGCCAGCAACCACCACCAGCTACCAAAAGGCTTTGCCAGCATCTGACAGCGCAATGGGACAGACAGACAGGACAGAGTTTTGGTGGCATGGCAGAATTTATTGGTATCAGGTTCCAAAGCAGAGGGGTGAAGCACCACCACAGGGCACGACGCCCGGTGACACAGCCCTGGAGCCTCCCAGTTCAGTGCCACAGGGGTTTAGGGAGGAGCTGGGCACTGAGGTACCCAGTTTAACGAGTCCTGGCATGCTGGACTCAGAGTCTGGAGTGCTGCCAAGCTGCCTGGCACAAGCCAGCCGCCAAACAGCTGGAGCTGCTGTCACCAGATCCCCGATCACGTCCCTGAGAGCGGTACCGGAGCCAGACGTAGCCTGGCACCCCAGCGGTGCCCTCCCAGTGCCTCCGCCCAGAGCAGAGAAGAAAACTCTTCCAGTTCCAGTCCCCATTTGCTACCAGTTTGGCATTTCGAGCCAAATCCAGTCTCGGGTGGCGGTTCCAGGCCTGGTTGTAGCCTCGGTGTACTGGGATGAGCTCTGGTTTACCTGGCAGCTCCAACTGGGCTTTCCACACACGTACCAGCCAAATCATGCTGCCAACAGCCACCACAGCACCACCAGACATCATGGCACCACCATAACCACTGCAGCACTGACATCACCATCAGTGCATCCACCAAGGCACCAATAAAACTGTCACATCACCATCACAAACACCACGATACCACCAACCACCATGGAACCAAGGCAACCGCCATAGCATTAGCCATGATAGCACCAAGAAAACCACCACAGCACCAACACCACCACCAGCCACTGTGGCACCAATGCCACCACCAATCATGGTGACACCAAGAAAACCACCATGACACCACCAACCATGGTGGCATCAACTATGGCTGCAGCAATACAACTGCCATGGCACCAATTCTGCAACTGCCACCAAACCCACCACGCCAAACACCGTGGCACCACCACAACCACCGCCATGCCAACAACCCCCATGCCACGAACACAAGCACTTGTGGCACAAGCAATATTGAGCTGGACAAGTTTGGTAAAACCTTTTGGCAAAGGAAGGTGGGACCGGTGCTTTGCCAGTGACAGCTAAAACACCACAAGCAAGACAGTGGCTTTGGTTTTGAACCCTCAGTGAGGCCTCCAACCAGAAGTTCGCCATGATGGCACCCAAGCCATCCCCATGGTGGAACCCAAGCCATCCCCATGGTGGAATCCAGACTCCACCATGCGAGCCCAAAGCCAGGCTTCTGGCAGGGTGGGAAAGGGCGGAGGGGGCCGGAGAGGGCAGTGGTGGCGTGGCGGTACCTGTGTAGCCGATCTTCTCAAAGCTGAGCAGGCTGAAGATGCTGTTGTAGAGCTGCATTTCCTTTTTCCTGGTTTGGTCCATCTCATCCAAGATCTCCATCAGCTCGTTGCCAGTTTTGGTGGGGTGGGTGCACTCGGCTTCATGCACCGACAGCTCATGGTAAGGACCTTGCCAGGGGCACCCAATCCGCTTGTATTTGCACTGGGTCACCCTGGGGAAGGAGAAAATGGCCCTTCAAGTTCACCAGATCATGACACCACCAGGGAACCACCATGGATCTGGTTGTCCTGGCAGTAGGGATGGGCCAAAACTCACTCCTTGTGTCCCTTGGTTACTCCTGGTGCCACCTGGTTACACCTGGTGAATTTGGAACCAGTAAATCAGAGAATCGTGGAACGGTTTGGGTTGGAGGGACCTTTAAAGGTCATCTCATCCAACCCCCCTGCAGTCAGCAGGAACATCTGCAACTAGAGCAGGTTGCTCAGAGCCCCAACCAACCTCATAGAGTGGTTCCAGCAATGGGACATCTACCACCACTCTGGGCAGCCTGGGACAAGGCATCACCATGAAACCATGGAATTGGTTGGAAGAGACCTTCAAGACCATAGAGTCCAACCACAGACCTGGCACTACCAGGGCACCACCAAACTGTAGCCCTCAGCACCACACCTCCACAGATCTGAAACCCATCCAGGGATGGGGACTCCACACTGCTCTGGGCTGGGCCTGGCCAACCCTCAGTGGCAGAAATTGTTCCTCATGGCCAACCTGAGTCTCCCCTGGTGCAATCTGAGGCTTGCTCATCATGGCCTAACACCTGGGACAAGAGATCTCAGCCCCACCTGGCTCCAACCTCCTGTCACGGAGTTGGAGAGAACCAGAATGTGGCCAGCAGAAGCAGGGCAGGGATGGTCCCCCTGGAATGGGGAGGCCATCCCCAGGAGTCCTGGGGTCAGTTTTGGGCCACTCACTCCAAGAAGGACCTTGATGGGCTGGAGGTGTCCAGAGAAGGGCAATAAAGCTGGGGAGGGTCCAGAGAACTTGCGAGGAGCAGCTGAGAAAACTGAGTGAGTTTGGTCTGGAGCAAAGGAGGCTGAGAGGAGACCTTCTGTCTCTCTGCAACTCCCTGAAAGGAGGCTGGAGGCAGGTGGGGGTTTGTCTCTTCTCCCAGGCGTTGAGCCAAGAGAAAACAGCCTCAAGGTGCACCAAGGGAGGCTGAGGCTGGCCATGAGGAACAATTTCTGCTCCTCACGGCTTGTCCAGCACAGGCCCAGGCTGTCCAGGGCAGTGGTGGAGTCCCCATCCCTGGAAGGGTTTCCAAGCTGTGGAGATGCGGTGCTGAAGGACACGGTGCTGAAGGACACGGTGTAGCCCCAGCGGTGCCTCCTCAACACAATTTAGCCTCAGCAGTGGCCTCCCGACACAAACCCCAGCAGAGACGTCCCCAGTGCCGGCGCCACCTGCCCTTTCTAAACCCAGCAGGAACGCCGATCCTTCACCCAAAGCTCTTTTACCTGTCCTGACATTCCTCCTTCTGGTGGCGCTCCAGCAGGGACCTGGGGAACTGCTGCATGCAGAAGCCGCACTCGGAGGGCAGCTCACTGACAGCCTTCTCCACGGCCAGGTTGCGGCAGCAGAGGCTCTTGCTGATCTCGCAGCGGCAGTTGGGGCAGGTGGCCTGCTCCTCCTTCAGCCGCGCGTCCGCCAGCAGGTGGATGAAGCACCCGGCGCACATCAGGTGCCCATTGGTGCACTGGAGAGGAGGGAACAGAAACCCGTTGGAGCCGCCGCCGCCGCGACCCCAAACCTGCCAAGGTCGGCTTCGGACCCACCGGTGCCAGCAGGCACGTGTCGCGGCTTCCAAGCTCTCGCCAAAACCGCACCTCAACACACGGATCCCTCTGCTCGAGCCCACCTTGACTCTGTCTACCTCATCCCAGCTTCATCCCAACCTCTCTTTTCTTCCTTTCCAGCCACCCCATGGGAATTCCTATCCTGCTGCCATCCCCGTCCTGCCCCTCCCTCCACCACCAAAGGACTTGGCACAACCAAAACCAGCCCCAGAGAGAAAGGAGCTTCCCAAGTGCATCCAGTAGCAGGGAACAAGGAGAATCCCACCAAAACAGGAGGGAAAATGTGTCCCACACTCCCCTGTATCCCCCTAAATCCCAAAGGCTGGATGTTCCCTGGCTGCCACACTGATGCCAAGAAGTTTGGTGGAGCTAAGATCACTCCCAAACGGAGTTCAGGATGTGGTGACCCCATCCCAAAATCCAGAGGAGCTGAGCAGCTCCACAAGCAGCCAAAGCTGCCAGAGCTTTGGTGCTCTCATGGCTGTGGGTGATCCTGGTGAAGGCAGCACCAAATCCATTGGGAGAAGCCAGAGAAGGGCAGAAGGAAACTGTGACCATCTAAGGCATGGATCCAGAAGATCCTGCCAGTGGATTCAGGACCCAGGGGAGCAAACCCTTGCCTGGAACCCAGCAGTAAGCTGGAGTGCTCCGGGTTGGAACAGTGTCACCCCCAGCAGCTCGTGACAGACCCAGGTGGGGAGGCACACCCTGAATTCCAGCCGTTGGGATTACTGGGAAAAGCTTTACTCTTCCAACGGGATGGGAAGAGTCATGGTGCGGGGATTAGCGTGGATCCGCTCAGCCAGGACCAGCCGCAGGTCCAGCTCCACACGGGGCCGGGACTGCCCCCACGCCGGCCACAGAACCGGCGCCAAGGCATCGCCGGGAGCAGCCCTGGCTCTGCTGGGATAAGCACCGGGAGTTCAACTCGTCCTATCAACCGGATCAATCCCGGCTCCACTGGGATGAGCACCAGGAGTTAAACTGGTCCCATTATCCATCACTGGGCTCAAACCCAGCTAAACACAACCTGCAGGATTCCAGCTCGGCACGGTCCCGGTGAGCTCCCAGCACTGCCGGGCCGCTCCCGGTTTTAATCACCCCTTCGTCAGCGCTAATTAGAGGGGCCAAGCGCCGGGGGAAAGGAGGGCGGGAAGAAGAAGAGGAGGCGACGCCAAAGGCCACCCGGAGCCGGTTTGGCAGCGCCGGCCCCGGCTCGGTGCCGAGCCCTCAGCGCGGCAAGTGTAGGGGGAGGGTTCACCGGCCCCACACCAGCGGCCATCTTAGCACACCCCCCCCCGCCCCCGGAGCCGGGGTGTGGCCCCCACACCAGTTGTGCCAGCACCAGTACTGGTGGGACTGGGAAAGTCGGCAGAGCACCGAAGGGCTGAGCTTTGTGGTTGTGCTGGCACCGACACCGGGGGCCAACTGGTGCTGCTGGGAGTGGGGGGAACTCCGCTGGTGGAGCACTGAGCTACCCGGAACGGGGGCCAGCTGGCGCTCCTGGGACTGGGGGGCTCTGCCAGTGGAACACCAAGCTACCAGTACTGGGGGCCAGCTGGTGCTGCTGGAGGAGGGGGAGCGCTGCCGGTGGAGCAGATGCTAAACCCCCCCACCACCACCCCCCCGGCAACTGTGGGTAGGGGAATCTCCTCCCTAGAGTGGCACAGACTGGGATAAACCGGGAAGGGGAGACACTGGGATAAACGGGGACCTCTAGTTTCCTCCGGGGGGGGGGGTGGGGGTGGTGGTGGGGGGAGGGGGCGGTGTCGATGACCACAGATAAGGCTCCGGGGTGGAAGGGATTTCGGTGGCTGATAAGGGGACGAGGTGGCCCTCAGGGGAGAGGTCAGACCACACCGGGAATGCCCCGGGGTGCGGTTCGGTGGCTGATGCGGGGACGAAGAGGCCCCGGGGGGATTCAGTGGCCGCCGGTAAGGCCCCGAGGTGGAGTCAACGTCGGTCGAGGAGACTCTGGAGGGGATTGTCGGTGTCTAATGAGGGGAAAAGGTAGCACCAAGAGCAGTGTCAGTGACTGAAGAAGGGACAGAGAACCCCCGGGGAGGATGGGCTGCCGCCGATAAGGTCTCCGGTTGGAGGGGGAGGGTTGGTGCCCACCGATAAGATGCTGCCGGGGTGTCGGTGACCGTCATAGAGGCCCTGAAAAGTCAGGACCCTCCCTTGGGATCAGTGACCGATGAAGGGACGACGTGGTCCAGGGGATGGGTGGTGGTAGCCGCCGCCAAGGCCCCGGTGTGTGTGGGGGGGGGGGGTGGTGCCGCGGGGCCCGGCCGTACCTGGTAGACCGAGGCCTTGGGCAGGTCGAGGCAGACGGTGCAGCACAAGACGGAGTAGAGCCGCTCCTCCAGCTTCACGCTACCCGCTGCCCCCTCAGGTCCACCTGAGCCGGTTCCCGCTGCCCTTAACCGTTTCTTAGGTGGAGCGTCAGGATCGGCTCCCGCCTCACCGTGAGGCCGGGCCCCACCGAGAAGTGAAGCCGCCGCTTCTTCAGCTCCTCCCGCTTCACCCGAAGCCCCCGTTGCTATCGCTGCAGGACCGGGGAGGGCAGCGGAGGGGGCGGCCGGGCCCCCACCGGCCTCACGCTCCTCTGCCCCGGACATCATCGCCGCCGCCGTCACCTCACCCTGCCGCCGCCACCGCCGCCATCTTGTTTCCCTCCCTCTCCTCCCTCCCTTCTCACCCCCCCCCGGAAACGCCCTCCCGGCCCTTCAGTTTCACAGCCAATCACCGGCCGCGGGAGGCAGTGCCGGACGAAAAGTAACCAATGAGAGAGGACGTCGGCGACGCCGCCACACCCCCCTCCTCCCTCCTACCGCCCCCTGCCGGGCCAGGAGTCGCAAACTTCAACGCCAGCGCCGGCCCCGGGGGGGGAAAAGGGAGGGACGGGAGATGCGTGACGCCACGAGTGAGGGCCAATGGGAGAAGGGGGCCTAAAGGAGGCGTGGCCTGGGCGAGGGGCGGGACGGGGAGCGCCGAGTGCTCCCCGGCGTGGCCCATTACCGACCACTACGAGCCAGTGTAGCCCGGAGCCACCTCAAGGACCTCCGAGTGCCATGACAAAAGACTCCCATCCCGGGGACCCCAGGGTGTCATCGCAGGGACCCCAAAGTGCCATCCCACTAACCTCAGGGTGCCACACCAAGAATCCCACATCAGGGTGCTGTGCCAAGGACCTCAGGGTGGCATGCCAAGAACCCCTATCCCATGGTGCTATCCCAAGGGCCTCAGCGTGCCACGATAGAGTCCCCCACTGCAGAGTGCTACCCTAAGGACCTGAGGCTGACACTCCTACTGAGGTGCCACCCACAGTGGCACCCACATCGACAATGACCCCGCAGGCACAGAACCATCACCATAGGGCACTTTACTCCTCACACACCTCATGGTGCCATACAGTGCCACATGGCTCACTCCACACCCAGCTTCTGCACCCTCAGTGCCCTCTCCAGTGCCAAATTCCCTGCTGCCAGCACCCATGGGTGCCACACTTGTTGGGTGCCAGGTGCTGGCAGCAGGTGGCCAGCAGCCACCAGGAGCCCACCCAGGGCTGCAGTGCCATTGCCAGTAAGGCCAGCGAGAGTGAGGAGGCTGCAGGTGGTGAGGAAAGTGACAGCATGGGCACCCATCAAGTGTCCCTCCGCTGGTGCCCGTGCAGTGCCAGTGCTGGTGGTGACAGCTGTGATGAGTGCCAGCGCTGTGGCACCTCCCAGCAGCAGGTTGGCAGTGGCCTGGTCACCACTGAGGCGATGGAAGCCGAATGCCACCAAAGGTTGAGCCAACATGGCCGAGATCCAGACACCAGGGAAAGGGTCAGGATCATTGTCACCTCCCTTGGTGACAACGACAGACCACAGTGATGCCAGGGCATCGCTGGCAGCTGTCAAGGCCTGCAGAAGGAAGCCAGCAGCTGGGCCCTCGGTGACCTGGTAGAGAGAGGGGACAGAGATGACATGATGGCGTGGGGAGGTGGTACAGGGATGACAGACCTGGAGGCACAGGACCTGCTGGGGGAACAGTACTGGCTGGGCAACACTGAACCAGCTGGGTGTTGGGTGCAGTCCCAAGTACCCCACTGGGTGCCAGGATTGGTCCTGATACCAGGTCCCCAGTTGGATACCAGGCCTAGTCCCAGGCCCCAGTTGGGTGCCAGTCCCAAGTCCCCACTGAGTATCAGGCCAAGTCCCACTCTCAGCCCCAGGCCCCAGCTGGGTGCCAGTCCCAAGTCCCCAGCCGGGTTGCAAGCCCCAGTTCCAGGTCCCCAGGTGGTCCCCCGACGCCCGCCATTCACTCCCCAGAATCTCCCATCCCCCCAGCACTGACCTGCCGGGCCCGCTGGGCACAGAGCAGGCAGACAGCGGCCAGCACCGCGTGGGACAAGGCCCCGCCGGCAGTACCCATGGGTGAGGGGGTGACAGCGAGGCGGGAAGAGCACGGCCGGGGAGCGACCCCCAGGGCCTGCCCCCGCGCTCCCGGCTCCGCCACTTCCGGCCCGCGCGCGGCGGCTGGGGGCGGAGCCGGGGAGGGGTGGGAACAAGGTAAGGATCTGCCAATGGTATAAAGGATGGGGCGTGGTCATGGGGTGAGTGGGCGGGGAAATGCGCGGGGGTGGGCGTGTCCGTCGGAGACTGTGGGCGGGGAAAGGAACCAAGAAAAGTGGATATGGGCGTGGTTATCGGGTGGGTGGGCGTGGCAAGGGCGTGGCCTGAGGTTAAGGCGGTCCCGGGGGAACGGCGTCCATTCCTCCCTGTACCTCCCACTCTGGATTGCTGCTTGCCACGGCCCTGAGCCAGTGGCAGGAGGAACTTGAACTTGAGCTTGGGAAGGGTCACACGGGTCAAGGGCTGCCCGGGGCAGCTCAGTTCAGACCCATCCCAGTTTAGCCTACACCCATCCGAGCTCCATCCCAGTCCACTTCAGCCCCGTCTCACCCCACTCCAGTCCATCCTAGCTCCATCCTACCCCGTCCCTCTCAGTCCAGTTCATCCCCGGCCATATTCCATTTTGTTAGTCCGTCCCTTCCACCCCAGCTCACTCCAGCCCACTCCAGTACATTTCAGCTCCATCTCAGCTCCATCCCAGCCCCATCCCATGTCTCCCACCCCAGTTCGTCCCATCCCACTCCCGTTCCATTCTCATCCCTCCCACCCCAGACCATCCCAGCCTACCCCAGTCCATCCCAGCTCCACTCCAGTTCATCCTAACCCCAGCCCAGCCCAGTTTGTCCTATCGTCATCACAGCTCTTTCCACCCCACCCCAGCCCACTCCAGTTCATCTCATCTCCATCACAGCCCATCCCAGTTTGTCCCATCCCCATCCTGGCCCCAGCCCACCCCAGCCCAGCCCACCCCACTCCAGTCCATCCCAGCCCCTCCCCAGTGCTCCCAGTCCATCCCCCCCCGCCCCAGGCCATGCCACCAGCACCACCACCTCCTCCTCCTCTTCCTCCTCCAGCACCTCGGGGCTCAGGTTCAGACCCCCCCGAGTGGGGGATCCCGGGGGGTTTCTGGAGGGGGATCCCGGGGGTTGGGGTCCCAAGGGGGTCCCGGCCCCCCCCAGCGCTACCGGCGGCACCCGAAGCCCCCTACTCCTACCTGGCACTCATCGCCCTCGTTATCCAGGCGGCACCGGGACAGCGTCTCAAGCTCGCCCAGGTACCGGGACCACCCTACCTCCACGACCTCCTCCGGAATTCACCCTCCAACCCTGGCCCAACGGGAACCCCCAAATTAAGACTCTCCTTCCCCGCAGTTCCCACCTTTCCTACTTTCTTTCGTTCCTACTTTCCTTCCCCCCGGGACCCTCCTCTTCAGAACACCCCCACCCCTCCAGAACCCCCCAACCCAAAACCTCCCCTAGGACCCGCCACCCCAAGACCCACAACCCTCCACACTCAGGACCCCTCCTCCCCACAAGCCCCCCTGGGACCCACCCCGGTCCCCCACCCCCCTCTGGACACCTCCCCATAACCTCCTCGGGTCTCCGCACCCCACCACCCTCCCTGGAACCCCCCACTAAGATCCCCTCGGGCATGCCCCTCCCAATCACCCCCCGGACCCCCTAAGGGACACCCCCAAATCCCGCCATCACCTCCCACGGGAGCCCCACGCAGGGACCCTTCCTCCACACGAGCTCCCATGAGACACCCCCTGACCTCATCCGCGACTCCACTCTCCCCATCACCCCCTCTGGGATCTCTCCCAGACCCCAAAACCCCCTCTGGACCCCTCCCAGGACCCCCGGGGCGGGTGGGGGTGGGAATTTGGTGCTGGTGCAAATGTCCCTGCGGGGGAGCAGCTGAGAGGCGCCGGGGGTCTGTCGCTCTGTCGCCTCTGTCGTCTGTCGGGTCACTTCCCTCCCCCCAGCTTTAATTTTGGGACCCCCCCTCCCCACGATGGAGGGGGTTGGGGGGGTCGTAGCCTCCCATTTAAAATTGCGGGGAGGGGGATCAATTTGGGAGCTCTCAGAGGGGGTTGACGGGAAAATCCTTGGGGTAGGGGCTTTTGGGTGTTGTTTGGGGGAGACTGGGGGGTATCTAGGGGTGTCTCCCCCCAAAATCAATTACGACACCGCCCCCAGATCATCCAGGAGCTCAGCAGCCTCTTCCCCTTTTTTGGGGGAGGGTACCAAGGCTGGAAGGACTCGGTGCGGCACAACCTCTCCTGTAACCCCTGTTTTGCCAAGGTGTGTGGGGACGTTTTAGGGTCTGGGGGAAGTCCCTAAAACCGGGGGGGAAAGGGAGCAAAAGTTATGAGGATCCCTCAGTGTGTGTGGAGGGATCCCTTGAGGTAAGGGTCTTTGGGGGTGCGGAATGGTAGGGGGAAGGGGGATGGGAAAGGGGTTTGGGGGGAAGAGGATGAGAGGGTTCCTTGGGGTGGAGGGGTCTTGGGGGGGGCTGGAAAGAGGTAGAGGAGACCCTTAGGGGGTTGGTAAGGATGGGGATGTGCTGGAGGGTACTGTGTGTGTGAGGGTTGGCAGGGGGACACAGCAAAACTGGGCGCCCTCGGGTGGGACTGGGGGGGGGTGAGACTGTGGACAGGGGGTTGTGGGACTACTGGGAAAAAATGGGATTGGGGATGATGGGATTAGGGAGAATGGGATTGGGGGACAGAACTGGGAGCACTGGATTGGGGGTGATAGAGTTGGGAGCAGTGGGACTGGGGGTGATGGGGTGGGAGCAGTGGGACTGCGGGTGATGGAACTGGGGGGTGGCCTGCAGATCCCTGGGGTGAGTCAAGTGCTTGGGGGGAACATCTGAGGATAGAGGGGGGCTGCCGGTCTCACTTTGAGACGGGGTCCCGCTTTGGGGGGGGGGTGGTCACCCTCCCCGAGGGACAATTTTGAATGGGGAGGAGGGGAAGGTTCCGCTCTGTACCGTCCCCATACCTCAACGCTCCAGCTGAATCCGGGGGGAGTCTTTGTCCCAAAAAGGGGTCCGACCGCCCCCGCTCCCAAGGGGTAGTAGCAATTACGGGGAGGGGTCCTTAATTTTCTGTTCCCTCCCGGGGTAGGTGCTGAAGGACCCGAGCAAGCCCAAAGCCAAGGGCAATTACTGGACGGTGGATGTGAACCGCATCCCCCGCAGCCCTGCGCCTCCAAAACACGGCTGTGGCGCGGGGGGGGACACTTGTTTCGTCCGGGATTTGGCTCCGTTTATTCTTCGGGGTCGTCCTTACCCCCGCAAAGACTTAAATCCCCCCCCGACCTTCCTAAACCTTCCCCCAACCCTTTAAATTCATCCCCCCCCCGCCTCCACCTCCACCACCTTTCTCCATCGCCTCCTTATTGGGGGATTTTTCAGGGGGAGGGAAATTAGAGACACCCCCCCACCGTCAGCATCACCTGAAGACCAACCCCCCGGGGCTAATTTATGGGGGTCCACACCCATCCTTCACCTCCCTACCCCACCCTGGCTACCCCCTGCTGTAGGGGGGTCCAATGCTCCCAGTGGCAACCCCAAGGGGGAGCCCCAAATTGAAGCCTCCCACTCAAAACCATCACCTGAGGAGCCTCCTTCGGGGGTAATTTATGGGGGTCCACACCCCCTCCTTCACCTCCCTACCCCCCTTGGCGACCCCCTCCCCCTATAGGAGGGTCCAGTTCCTCCAGTTGTAACTCCAAGGGGGTTCCCAAACCAGTGTCCCCCCACTCTTATGGGGGCAGCTCCCCACTTCGTACAGCACCAGCGTGGCCCCCAATGCTGTGGCCCCCCCCAGTGCCTCCCCTCCTTTTCTCGCTTTTCACTGGGGGTCTTGACCCCCCCACTACTGAACCTCCCTCAAGACCCCCTCCCAGCAACCCCCCATCCCCAGATTCAGAATTAGGTGGGGGAGGGGCCCAAGCTATGCCCCCCCAACAAAAGCATTTTTGATGTTTGGCTGATCCACCCTGGGGACATTGTAGCCCCTGCCCTCCATGGGTGACACCCCCCTCATCATTGAACTGGGGGTGTGTGTCCCAGTATGGCTGGGAAGAATGGAGGGTGGGGCTACACACATGAGCACCCAGAAATCACCTTGACCCTTCCCTCCCCCCGGGACCCAAATAGCACCTCCCCCGCCTTTACAAGGTCATTGTCACCTTCCCCCCGGCCCCAGCACCCCCCAGTGTGTCTTCTCCCCATGGGGACACCACTGTCACCCCCACAATGTCACTATCACCCCCCCCCATGGTGACACTATTGTGTCCTCTCTCCCCATGCCCCTGTCACCCCCAGAAGTGACCACTGCGTGTGGCCCCCGTGTCCCTGTAACCCCCCCATGTGCCTGTCCCCGTGCGCCTCTCACCCCGCAGTGTCACTATCACCCCCTCCATCGTGCCGCTGTTCACCTCCCCCCTTCCAATAAAAGCAGGTGGTGACACCCGTGGCCGGGGGCAGGCATCTTTCTCACCTTTCTCACCTTTGTCCCCTTTGTCACCCCCCCCTCCCGGTGTCGTGTGTTCCCCCCCGGGGCGACGCCGGAGCCGGGCTGGCGACTTCGGGGACTTTGCACAACAAAGGCACTGGCGACACTGGGGGGAATGGGAATAGGGAGGGGGATGGGACCTGGAGCACTGGGATCGGGGGTGATGGGACCGGGGGTGATGGCACGGGAGGTGGTGGAACAGGGAGCACGGGGAGTAGGGTAATGGCACTGGGGGTGATGGCGCTGGTGAGAAAGCAGCTGCAGTACTGGGAGCACTGGGACTGGGGGTGCTGGAACTGGAAGCACTGGGACTGGGGGTGGTGGACCTGGGAGCGCTGGGACTGGGGGTGCTGGAACTGGAAGCACTGGGACTGGGGGTGGTGGACCTGGGAGCGCTGGGACTGGGGGTGCTGGAACTGGAAGCACTGGGACTAGGGGTGGTGGAACTGGGCGCATGGAGGTCCTGCAGGCTGCGGGGGACTGTGAGGCTGGACCCCGGGGGGCACTGGGACCACTGGAAACAGCTGGGAGGTGAAACTAGGAGTACTGGGAGCCCTGGAGGCACAGACCAGTATCCCACCTGCACCAGAACCGGTTAATTCCCAGCCCCCCGCCCGCCCCGGGGGTCCCGATCCCGGCGCCTTGGTGTCGCTGCCCTGCGGGGACCCGACGGGGAGAGCCGAGGCGGGGGGTTCGGAAACAGCCGAAGTGCAGCGACCCCGTCCGAGTTCACCAGAGCCGAGGAGCGACTGGGATTGGGGATGAGGGTGGGGTGGGTAACGCTGGTGTGCCCGGGAGCCATGCCAGGGGCACTGGGCTATACTGGGAGTGCTGGGCTGCAGTGCTGGGGCAAACTGGGCTATTCTAGGGCTGTCCCGCAGCGCTGGCGGGACTGGGCCGTACTGGGAGCACTGGGATCACTGCCTTGCACACAGCGACGACACGGGACACGTGGGGTCAGGCACACATGCAAGAGACATGGGCACACACGGAGGGGACGCGGACACGTGAAGTGGACGCGGGACACATGGGGACCCATGTCTCCACCCCCTTGTCCCCACGCCATGTCCCCACCTCCTGTCCCTTGTCACCACCCTCTGTCCCATGTTCCTACCCCGTCCTTCGTCCCCACCTCCTGTCCCCTTGTCCCCGCCCCTTGTCCCCATGTCTCCCAACTCCTGGTCCCATGTCCTTGTCCCCATATCCCGACCTCTCCCCACCACAGCCCACAGCAGGGACTCGGGAACAGGTCTAGGGGACACCAGCCTGGGTAGGGGGCGCCTACAGGATATGGGGACAGCCCCAGAGGTGACACCGACTTCAGGATGACTTTCCCTCCTCCTCCCGCCAGAGGGCGTCACCGCGTCCCAAGGTGCCCACCGCCATCTTGGGAGTGGCCGTCCCCGCTACCGCCCGCGCCACTCCCAAGATGGCCCCGCAGAACGTGCCCTGGGCAGGCTCGTTTCCGGTATCAACCGGAAGAGTCATTCGTTGCCATGGAGAGCGGCAGCGGCGGCTCCGCCCTGGGCAGCGGCAGGAACGGGCCAGGCCGCGGCCCCGATACCGGCAGGTATGGCTCGGGGGAGGCCAGCAACCGGGAATGGGGTGCAGGGAGGTATCTGGGGACAGGGTCGGGGCTGGGGGAGGGTCGAGTGCGGAGTTCAGGAAGTCGAGTGCGGGGATTCCGCGGGACAGGCCCACGCGGGCTGGGGTTGGTCTTGGTGGCAGGAACTGGTCCCGAGGGGGCTCCTGTGCACAAAGTCGGTGTTGAGGGGGGGGCGCCATGGGACGCGAGCTTTGGGGGTGACCACCTGGGACAGGCCTCCATGGGCTGGGGGTGGGCTTGGGGACAGAAACCGGTGCTTGGGGGTGTTTCTGGGGGCAGGATCGGGCCTGCGGGGAGCTCCATGGGATGGGATTTGGAGCCGCGGGAGGGTCTTGTGGTCAGAATCGAGGCTGGGGGGGTCCCCATGGGAAAGAACCGGTGTGGTGGTACCCTCCAGGACAGGCCCATACGGGCTTAGGAGTCTTGGGGCAGGAACTGAAGCCGGGGAGGGGTCTTGGGGACAAGCCTGGGGCTAAGCGAGTCCTTCTGGGGGACTAGGAGACATGGAGATCCCTTGGGGTGACTGTGGGGACAGATGCTCCAGTATCTGGGGGTTGCTGTGAGGCCAGGCTTGGGACCAGGAGGGCTCTTTGGACGCCAGGAGAGGCCACTTGGGGACATGAGAGTCCCCTCGGGGGTGACCCGGGGGACAGTTCCCCCTTCCCTAGGTGTGGGGGTCCCCTCAGTGGGAGGCTTGGTCGTGGTTCTCCCTAGCCCATAGGACTTGGGAACTTGGGTGCCCCCTTGAAGACAAGGCTGGCAGTGTGGGGTCCCCCTTGGGATATGAACACATGTATGGCTTTTTTGGGGGGGGAGGAGGTGGGGGTTCTGGGGATACCCTCCTGCAGGATTTGGGGACATGGTGATCCCCTGAAGGGGAGCCTGAGGACAGGCCCCTGGGCTGAGGGAAAGGGTCCCTTTCTAGGGGGATACCATGAAGGCCTTTTGGGGGTATGGGGGGCAGAACCTTGGGGACAGGCTCATCCAGGTCTTGGGGATGTGGGGGGACCTTTGGGTGGGGCTGGGGGATATTGGGGTGTTTGGGGGAATATATGGGGTGTTTTGGGGGAAATATGGAGTATTTTGGTGAAAATATGGGGTGTTTGGGGCATATTTTGGGAGTTTAGGGGATATTGGGGGGAATGTCTGAAGTCTCTCAGGGATATTTGGAAGATTTGAGGGGATTTGGGGGTGTTTGGGGTGATATTTGGGGTGTTTGTGAGATATTTGTGACATTTTGGGTGGGATTGAGGGGTCTGGGAGTAATTTGGCATATTTTGGGGCATATTTGAGGTGACTAGGGCAATATATGGGGCACTCAGGGGGATATTTGGGGCATTTTGGGGGCTATTTGCCATGTTGAGGGGAACTTTGGGGTGGGCAGGAGGAAATTTGGGGTCTTTCAAGAACATTTGGGGAGATTTGGGGGGTGTAGGGATATTTGTGACACTTTGGGGGGTGTTTTGGGGGAAATTTGGGGTGACAATTGGGGTGTTTGGGAGATTTTGGAGGGTTTTTTTGGGGAGATTTCTGGCATGTCTGCTTTTAGGGGTGTTGGGGGGGGGCACTTTTGAGGCATATTTGGGCAGGTTGGGGGGGCCACTGGGTGGATTTTTGGTGATTCGGGGGAATTTTGGGGTGTGCATCTGCTTTTGGGGGTGTTTGGGGTGGTTTTGAGGGGGTAGCTGATTTATTTGGGAGGATATTTGGGGTGTTTGGCAATTTTGGGGGCTCCTGGGTGGATTTCTGGGTGGCCTTTGGGGGATCCAGGGTGATTTTGGGTGGCTTTTGGGGATGTCTGCCCTGTTTTATGGGATTGGGGGGATATTTGGTGTATTTTGGGGGATGTTTGGGCCGTTTGAGGGACATTCAGGGTGTTTGGGCAGATTTTTGGAGTCCTTGGGTGGATTGTTGGGGATTTGGGGCATGTTTTGGGGAAGTCTTGGGATGTGTGGGTGATTTTGAGGGGACTTTTGTAGGCTGTTTGGTGCATTTTGGGAGGTTTTGGGTGTATTTAGGTAGATATCTGGGGGTGTGTTTGGGCAATGCCAAATCCGGGGGCTGAAGTTGCCGGCTCCACTTTCCCACCTTTTCCGTGAGCCGTTCCCAGCCAAACCACGGTCGGTTTCCCAAACCGATCCCAGCACCCCGGTGACCCCTTTTCCTTCAATCCCACCGCGGATTTACCGTCGGCTTCGGCCCGGCCGGCGTTCCTTGGGGATTTACAGCGGGGATTAAGGTGCAGGAATGCTGCTGGCGGACTTTGCCCGCTGGAATCGCGGCCGCTCGCCCTCGGAGGCGGCAGTGGGAAGCGCAGCTCTGCCGGAATCTGCCCTTTCCTGCCCGGCCCGCCCTGCCCGCCGGGCGATGCCGGCGTCAGGGGCGAGGTTCTCCCGGTTTCACCGTATCCAGCCGGCAGTTACCGGGCCGTGCCGGGATCCCTTTGCCTGTGCCGAGCTTCTCCTCTTCCCTCAACCATTTTCCTTTTTCCAGCAGGATTTTGTCTGCTCCAAGCTCATCCCACCACAACCAGGGCAAGGCAGAGCTTCAGCCCAACAACCTGCTGCTGTTCCGGCAGCATTCCCAGCCGGATTATCTGCTCCTTGGTGCCTCCAGAGCGGTGCTGCTGCTGAATGACCAGGAAACGCTTCCAGAAAGTGGGAAGGCTGCAGCTCCTCGGGATAATGCGGCAGCAAACAGGCATCAGGGATTAGTCTGAAGGTGTTTCACCAGCCAGGCTCCTCCCTGGCTTCGGATCCGGCGTTGCTGAGCAGATCCAGCCCACTCCGAGCTGCCAGGACGGGGGTCAGCCCCTCTGCGGCTTAACCAAGCCCTCCACCCACCCTTCTGGGGAGGGATTTTTCGGGTTGGAAAACGCCAGGAATTGGAACTGTGGGAGATGATTCCGAAACAGCCATCCCAGTCCGCGGAACCGCTGGTGCCGCCACGGCAAAGCTTTGGGATACAGGAATAAACCTCCCCCTTTTGCCCAGGGGGTGATGCTGGTGGAGGAGCTGGCAACTCCGTACTCCATTCCCAGTGGGATTGGCTCCCTCCTTTGGCCAAATCCCCGGCCATGGCGGAGCACCCGGAGCTGGTGGCGGAGATGCCAGCGGTGGCTCGTCTCAGCACCCCGGAGAGGCTGAAACACGCCCAGAAGCGCCGAGCCCAGCAGCTCAAAAAATGGGCCCAGGCTGAGAAGGAGTCACAGGGATCCAAGGTGGGAGCTGAGAGGAAGAGGAGGAAGAGGAGCGATGGCAACACCAAAAGGGTGACGTTCCCTGCCAGCGTCCAGCTGCTGGAAGCGGCCGCCCGGCATGATGCTGAGGAAGGTGGGGGCTGGGGCTGGGGGCTGCTGGGACCTCAAAACCCTTAAAACTTCCCCCAGTGAGGAATTTTCCGGATGAAAATTCCCATTTTCCCACTTTCCCCCAAATCCCAGTTCTGCCACCAAATTTTGTCACCCAAATCCCAGTTTTCTTGCCAAAAAGCCCCCAAAATGCCAATTTGACTACCAAATAGCTCCCCCAAATCCCAATTTTCCTGCCAGATATTCCCCCAACCCCAACTGTGCCACAAAATGTCCCCTCAAAATCCCAACTTTCTGCCCAATACCCTCCCCAAATACCAACTTTCCACCAAGTATGCCTCAGTATCCCAATTTGTCACCAACTGTTCTCCAAAATCCCAATTTTCCTGCTGAATACCCACCCAAATCCCATTTTTGCCACCACTAAATTTCCACCCCCCCAGTCCCAATTTTCCTGCCAAATATCCCTCCAAAACCACCCAGCCCCTTGGAGTCGGTTCTGGAGCCTTTGCCAGTGCCAAAGTGGTGGCCAAATCCTGGTGGGATGCTCCTGGGTGGTGCTTTCATTCCCAAGGTGCTGGTTACAGCCTGGTGGGATGCTCCAAGGTGCCAGCCCTGCGGCGCCAGCAGGACCCTGGTTAACCCCTCCTCGTTCCTCCCCAGTCCGGCACTTCCTGGCCAGCGGGATCAGCCCCGACCTCTGCAACGAGGATGGCCTCACAGCCCTGCACCAGGTAAGGGCACACCAGTGTGGCAGTACTGGCACTAGTGTGGCATGGAATTGGTGCTGGTGCTGGCTCTGTGAAGCCCTGGCATGGGACTGGTTCCACTGCTGGCTCAGCAAGGCCCTGGCATGGAGCCAGTATTGGTCCAGTTAAGCTCTGGCATGGCACCGGTGCTGGTGCCACTCCAGTTAAGCTCTGGCATGGCACTGGTTCCAGTGGCAGCCCAGTGAAGCCCTGGAAAGGAGTGGGTGCCAGTGCCAACTTGATAAAGCCTGGCATGGTGCCGATGCTAGCCTACTAAAGCCCTGACATGGTGCCAATGGTGGCCCAGTAAAGCCCTGGCATGCAGCTGGTGCTGGTACCGGCCTGGTGAAGCCCTGCTGTGGAGCCAGTGCCAGTTTGGTGAAGCCGTGGCATGGCGCTGGTGCTGGTGCCACTCCAGTTAAGCTCTGTCATGGAACTGGCTCCAGTGTCAGCCCAGCGAAGCCCTGCCAGCCTTGCAAAGACCTTGCATAGTGCTGGTGTCAGACAGTTAAGCCCTGGCATGGTGTCAGCACTGGCCCAGTAAAGCCCTGGCATGGAGCTGGTTCCAGTGCCAGCCCAGGGAAGCCCTGGCACAGTGCCGGTGCCAATGCCACCAACCCAGTGCAGCTCCCCCAGCTGGCTGCCCCCGGTTCTCCTGGTGCCAATGCCCAGGCCCACCCCCGCGGGGTGAGCTTCTGGGGAGGCTTTCCCTCTCCCAGTCCCTTTCTCCCCGCCCAGTGCTGCATCGACGACGCGGGCAAGGTGGTGCCGGTGCTGCTGGATGCTGGCGCCGACGTCAACGCCCGCGACAGCGAGCTCTGGACCCCGCTGCACGCCGCCGCCACCTGCGGCCACCTCCACCTGGTCCAGCTCCTCATCCAACGGTAACCGGGGTGCGGCCGGGGCCACCGGCGGGCACCTCGCGCTGACCCTGACCCACCGCTCCTTGTCCCCGCCCCCAGCGGTGCCGATCTTCTGGCCACCAACTCCGACGGCAACATGCCCTACGACCTCTGCGAGGACGAGGTGACCCTGGACTGCCTGGAGAGCGCCATGGCCGAGCAGGGTGAGCGGCACCGCCCCCAGCGACGCCGGCACCAGCACCGTGGTGACAGCGAGGGCCTGGTGGGACACCCCCGGTGTGTCCCCTTCGTTGTCACCAGGAATCACCCAGGAGAAGATCGAGGAGGCTCGGGGGGCCACCGAGAGGGAGATGATGGTGGAGATCCGGCAGCTGGTGGAAGCTGGAGCTGATCTGGATGCGCCGAGAGGACATGGAGCCACTTTGGTAGGGTGGGGGCGACGCCGGGAGGGGTGGGATGGTTGGTATCAAGGGGTCCTCAAACGTCCCAGCAGGGGGAAAAGGGGAGTTTGAGGGGATATTTGGCAGCAGAATTGGGATTCTGAAGGAGTTTGGTGGCAAAAATTTGGAGTGCAGTGAAGATTTGGCCGGAAAAGAAGGAGCTTGAAGGGGAATTGGAAAAACTGGGATTGGGGGGGGGGGGGTATTTGGTGGAAAATTCGGGATTTGGGGGATATGTGATGGGAATTTGGAATATTTGCATATGTTTGGGGAAATTTGGGATTTTTGAGGGGGTTGGTGGCCAAATTGGGATTTTTGTGGCAAAATTGGGATTTGGGGGCTCGTGTGCTGGCAAAATTGGGATTTGGGGGGGTCATGTACTGGCAAAATTGGGATTTGGGGGATATTTCTTGGGAAAATGGGGATTTCGAGGGGGTTTGGCAAAAATTGGGGTTGTGAGGGAACATTTGGTGGGAAATGTGGGATTTGGGGGATATAGGGTGCCCAAGTCAGGATTTGGAGGGATATTTGGCGTCAAAATGGGTTTTGGGGGACCCATGACCAGCCCAGGTAGTTGGGGACGTCTTGGTGGCACCGTCCCACGTTCCTTTGGCAGCTCCACATCACGGCCGCCAACGGCTACGCGGAGGCCGCCGAGCTGCTGCTGGAGCACCAGGCCAGCGTCAGCAGCAGGGACGAGGACGGGTGGCAGCCGCTCCACGCCGCGGCCTGCTGGGGACAGGTGAGCGCTGGTGCTGCCTGTGGCACGCGCCACGACCAGCCCCTGGCCCTTCGGCCACAGGCCCTGGCTGTCATGGGGGACTTTAACTACTCAGACATCTGCTGGAAGGCCTATACAGCCAGCCAGCCACGGCCCAGGAGGTTCCTCCAGTGCATTGATGATAATTTCCTGATGCAAATGGTGGAGGAACCAGCTAGGAGAGGACCTGGTACCAAAAAGGAGGAGCTGGTTGAAGCAATGAAGGCTGAGGGCAGCCTTGGCTGCAGTGACCACCAGATGGTGGAGTTCAGGATCTTGTGTGGTAGGAAGAAAGTATCAAGCAGGATTACAGGGTTGGATTTCAGCAGGGCCAATTTTGGCCTTTTCAGGCAATTGCTAAGGGAAATCTCACAGGACAGGGTACTAGGAGGCGAAGGGGCCCAAGACAGTTGGATAAGATCCAAGGACCTCTTCTTCCAAGCTCAAGATCAGAGCAGGAAATGGAGAAAGGGAGCCAGGAGACCTGCATGGTCAAGTAGGGAACTGCTAAGCAAACTCAAGTGGAAGAAGAGAGTCCACAGATCATGAAAGGAGGAGTTGGCCACTTGGGAGGACAGTTGTCAGAGGATGTAGGAAGGCTACTAGGAAGGCTAAGACCTCCCTGGAATTCAGCCTTGCGTGGGAGGTCAAGGACAACAGAACAGGCTGCCCAGGGGGGCTGTGGAGTCTCCCTCTCTGGAGATATTCAAGACCTGCCTGGATGTGTTCCTGTGTGATCTGCTCTAGGTGCTCCTGCCCTGGCAGGGGGCTGGACTGGATGAGCTCTTGAGGTCCCTTCCAGCCCCTAGCATTCTGTGACTCTGCGATCTTGTCCCTTTGGCCACCCTAGGTGCAGATGGTGGAGCTGCTGGTGGCCCATGGCGCTGATCTCAACGGTAAATCGGTGCTGGATGAGACCCCCTTGGGTGAGTTCGGTGGCACGGTGGGGTGGGCTCGCGGTGCCAGCGGCGCCAGCGGTTTGCCACCCAGCTCCTCGTGGCAGATGTCTGCGGTGACGAGGAGGTGAGGGCCAAGCTGCTGGAGCTGAAGCACAAGCACGAGGCCGTGATGAGGTCCCACCACAGGCACAAATCCCTCCTCCAGCGCCGCACCTCCAGCGCCGGCAGCCGCGGGTGAGTGGTGCGGGTGACGAGGGCGACGTCGCCGCTGCTTTGTGGTGTGGAGCCTACCAAAGCCATCTCCCGGCCACCCCTCACCGGCAAGGTGGTGCAGGGGGTCAGCTGCTTGGAAAATGGGGATTTGGGAGGATGTTTGGTGGGAAACTTGGGATTCTGGGGGATGTTTGGTGGCCAAACTGGGAACTTGGGAGGTATCTGGTGGGAAAATTGGGATTCTGAGGGGGGCTTGGTGGGAACATTTGGATTTTTGAGGGATCTTTGGTGGCCAAACTGGGAATTTGGGGGATATTTGATGGGAAAATTGGGATTTGAGCACATATTTGGTAGGAAAATTGGAATTTTGCCAGGGGTTGGTGGCAGAATGGGGGGCTGAGGGAATGTTTCCTGGGAAAATTGGAATCTGGAGGGACATTTGACAGGAAAATTGGGATTTTTGTGGGACTTGGGGGCCTATTGGTTACAGACTGGGGGCTTGGGGGACACTTGGCAGAAAATGTGGGAATTTTGAGGGGGGTTGGTGGCAAAATTTGAACTAGGGGGCTATTTGGTGGCAAAATTGGGAATTTGGAGGGATACTCGACAGGAAAATGAGCATCTGGGGGCATATCCGGTGGGGAGATTGGGACTTCCGGGGGATGCGTGGCTACAAACCCGGCACTTCGGGGGACATGCGGTGGGAAGGTTGGGACTTCAAGGGGGGTGGTGTGGAAGCTGAGGCTGGGGGGGCTATTTGGTGTCCCCACGGGGCGGCGTGTGGATGTGTGGCAGGAAGGTGGTGCGGAGGGTGAGCGTCTCGGAGCGCTCCAGCCTGTACCGGCGGGAGCACGAGCGGGAGGCCATCGTCTGGCAGCGAGCCACCCGGCGCGACAGCGCCGACGACGACGACGATGGCCAGACGGACGCCGAGCTGCGGCGCCGCGCTGCTGCTGTGAGTCACCGCCGCCAGGCCTGCCGAGCCGGGGCACGGCCGGCACCGTGCCGGGGCCCGGCCCCCATGGCTTGGGTCCCAGCGGTCACGAGATGGGTCCCGGCGACCGTGCCTTGGGTCCCACCCTTGCGATTTAGGTCCCGATGGTCGCCACATGGGACCTGTTGGATACAGCTCAGGTCCCAGCATCACGATACGGGTCCCACCACCATGACATAGGTGCTACCAGCTGCAGTTTGGGTGCTGGTGGCCACAGCTTGGGTCCCACCATAGCCATTCAGGTCCTGATGGTCACGCTAGGGGTCCCACTGTCGCGATGCATGGCACCAGATAGCTCCCGCTAGCCACGAT
Source organism: Picus viridis (assembly GCA_033816785.1). Classification (NCBI taxonomy): domain Eukaryota; kingdom Metazoa; phylum Chordata; class Aves; order Piciformes; family Picidae; genus Picus; species Picus viridis. The sequence continues at coordinate 28,147,544 of CM066572.1, forward strand.
TTGCCTCCCACTCTCTTTCTGTGCCCCTCCAGGACCCCCGGCCCCCTCCCCTCCCCGCAACGGCTCCGCTCTCGGCACCCACGGCCCTGGCACCGGCGCCACCGTTCACCCGGTACCGGATCCAGCGCCGCGCCACCACCTGCCTGCCACCCTCCCCGACCTCAAACGGCACCGAGCGGCCACCAAGCTCCAGCACCTGCCTGGAGGGGACGCGGCCACACCTATTGGCAGGGGTGACACGGGTGAGACTGCTGGTACCGGTGTCACTGGTGGCACCGGGGATGGCACTGGCGAGCCTCCACTCCTCAAACTGACGGCGCCGGCCGAGGAGCCGCCGGCACAGAAGCAGCGCTGCTGTAAGGTGATGTGAGCACCCGTGGGTGCCCCCCACCCCCTTAAGTTTTGGCCTCTTTTGGCCTTTCTCACCCCAAAAGTGCCTCTCACCACCGCCTCGTTGTCTTCTTTCATCGCGCGGCAAAACCGAAGCAGCTCCCTTTTGACCCCTTCCAGCACCCATAGGTAACCCCCACCCCCTGCAGCACCTATGGGTGCCTCCCACACACACACACCTATAGCACCCGTGGGTGCTCCTCACCCCAGTTTTCGGCCTGTTTTGGCCTTCTCCTCCACAAGAAGTGCCTCTTCCACCACTGCCTCCTCGTCTTTTTCCCCCCAGGGCAAACAACAGCCTCTCCTCAGCACCCTTAGGTGACCTTCTCCCCCATAGCACCCATGGGTGAACTCCCCACTCTCTGGCACCCATAGATGCCCCCTTAGCCCCCAGTTTTTGGCATCTATTGGCCTTTTTCACCCCAAAATGGGCCTCTTTCACCATTGGTTCCTCCTCATCTCTCCCTGTGCCGTGAAACTGAACCAGCCCCCTTTTGGCCCCCTCCCAGCACCCATGGGTGCCCCTCCACCCCTATAGCAACCGTGGGTGCTCCCACCCCTTAAATTTTTGGCCTCTTTCACCATTGCCTCCTCTTTGTCTTCTTTCACTCTGGGCCAAAACCAAACCAGCCCCATTTTGACCCCACTCTGAGCACCCATAGGTGACTCCCACCCCTCCATAGCACCCAAGGGTGACTCCCCTACCCTCTAGCATCCACGGGTGCCCCCTTCCCCTGAAATTTTGGCCTCTCTTGGCCTTTTTCACCCCCAAAAGTGCCTCTTTCCCCATCGCTGCTGCCTCCTCATCTTTCACCGCACTGCAAAACCAAACCAGCACTATTTTGGCCTCCTCCCAGCACCCGTAGGTGCCCCTCCCACCCCCCTAGCACCCATGGGTGCCCCCTGTGGGGGTCTCTGCCCCACAGGAGTAGTGCTGGGCCTGGGGCAGCACCGGCAGCTGCCGCCTGCAGTTATTTAGGGAGGTGGCACCTGCTGCTCCGTGGTTTAAAGGTCACAGGGTTGTTGTTGCTGTGTCCCTGCCCCACAGATCCTTGCCCCACGGAAGGAGGTGAGCAGATGTGGGGCAGAGGGCAAGGGGGCAGTTAGGGGGCTCAGTCCCATAGCGATGTGGGGCTGGGAAATGAAGTTGTGGCGGTGGGGGTGAGGGAAGGGAGGGGGTGTGGTGGTGGTTGAAGGGCTGGGGGGGGAGATAAGGAGGGTGCTGCCCCATAGATATGGGGCTGGGAGGGAATGTGTGGGCTGGACCCATAACAGACTGGAAGAAAACATGTGGGGCTGGAACCGACAGGAGGCTGGAAGAAAACCTATAGGGCTGGGACCTGTAAGTGTTGTGGACCCACAGGAGACTGGAAGGGGACAGGAGGCTGGAATGTGTGGGGCTGGGAGCTGTGGGAGGCTGTAACATGTGGGGCTGAGGACCCACAGAAGCCTGGACTTGAACTTATGGGGCTGGAACTAACAGTGGCCTAGAAGAGAAAATGTAGGGCTTAGAGGTGCAGAATGCTGGGAGGGAACTCGTGGGACTGGGAGCCACAGCTCTGTGGGAGTGACTATATGGGGCTGGACCCATAACATCCTGGAAGAGAACATGTGGGGCTGGGACCCACAGGGGAGTGGCAGTGAACTTATGGAGCTTGGACTCAGCATGCTGGAAGGAGTCGTGTGGGGCTGAGACCCATGGCCTGCTGGGGAGGAATGTGTGGGGCTGGGACCCACAGGAGACTGGAATTGAACTCATGGGGCTGGGACCCCCAGCTCTCTGGGAGGAAAAGCGTGGGGCACCCCACAGTAGTGGTCTCTATGGGGCACTCCACAGCAGGGGCTGAGGGCCACCCTATAGCCAAGCTCTCTATGGGGCACGCCTCACCGAGGGCTCTGTATGGGGCACCCTACAGCAAGGCGCTCTATGGGGTTCCCCACAGCAGGGCTCCCTATGGGGCCGTTTGTGCCCCACCGCCCCGCAGCCCGTTGTAGCGCCCCGCCCCCAAGCAGCTCCAGCCAATCAGCGCTATGTAGGCGGAGTCAGGCCAACCGTTTCTTGCTGATTGGTTCGGGCTGTGGCCCCACGCAGGGACCGTTGCTGCCGTTGGGGGGCGCAGCGGAGGCGCCGTGAAACAGCGGGTCAGTGGGGACGGGGGGCACCTGGGGGGCAGCTATGGAGCAGGTATTGGACCTGTTGGGCAGGTATGGGGCAGGTATTGGACCTGTTGATCAGGTATGGGGCAGCTGGGGCAGGTATCAGAACTATGGGGCAGGTATTGGACCTGTCAGGCAGGTGTGGAGCAGCTGGAGCAGGTATTGGACCTGCTGGGCAGGTATGGGGCAGCTGGGGCAGGTATCAGAACTGTGTGGCAGGTATGGGACAGGTATTGGACCTGTCAGGCAGGTATGGGGCAGCTGGGGCAGGTATCTGACCTGCTGGGCAGGTATGGGGCAGGTATTGGACCTGTCAGGCAGGTATGGGGCAGCTGGGGCAGGTATCTGACCTGCTGGGCAGGTATGGGGCAGGTATTGGACCTGCTGGGCAGGTATGGGGCAGCTGGGGCAGGTATTGGACCTGTTGGGCAGGTATGGGGCACCTGCTGGGCAGGTATGGGGCAGCTGTGGGACAGATATGGGACAATTAGGAGATCTATGGGGCAGACATGGGGTCTGTGAGACAGGTGTGGGGCAGATATAGGGCCTATGGAACTGGCTATGGGGCAGATGTGGGGTTAATAAGGGGGTCTAGGGGGCTGTGTGTCCCCCCGACCTCGGTACAGTTGTCTCCATGGGTCCCAGTCCCACGTCTCGTTCACCACCACCACCGCCAGGGGGCTGTCGTGGGTCACGCCCATGTCCCCAGGACCCCCGCGTCTCGTGTCCCCAGTCCCCTGTGTCCCCCATGTCCCCACGTCATCAAGACCCGTGTGACCCGTGGCCCATGTGCCCCCACATCCTCATGTCCCTCATGTCACCTGTCCCCGTGTCCTGTCTCCGGTCCAACGTCCCCATGTTGTGCCTTCTGTGTCCTCCTGTCCCCCCGTGTCTCATGTCCCCCTGTCCCCCTGTCCCCCCGTGTCTCATGTCCCCCTGTCCCCCCGTGTCTCCTGTGTCCTCCTGTCCCCCCGTGTCTCATGTCCTCCTGTCTCAGGTCCCCGTGTACCCTATGTAGGACACTCCGTGGGGGTCACCCAGGGTACACCCTCGGGACCGAAGCTGCCAGAGGTGGCAGGGGGCGACAGCTGCCCATGCCCAGTCCCGGGACCTGCTGCCTGGTGCCAGCTCCCAAGAGCCGCGGCCCAGTGCCAGTGGCCGGTGCCAGCACTCGGGACCTGCTGCTGGTGCCAGCCCCTGTGTCTGTTACCCCAGTGACCAGTACAGTCCCAGTGCCCAGTCCTGCTCCCACTGCTAGTAGCCCCTGGTGCCCGTTGTCCTGGTGCCAGTGCTCAGTACCCAGTACCAGCACCCGGTGCTGGTGCCAGCCCCTGGTGACTCTTGTCTCAGTGCCAGTACTCAATACCAATGCCAGTACCCGGTACCCATTGCCCGCAGCTCTGTGGTCCCTGGTGTTCCAGTCCCCCCTGGTGCCAGTGCCCATTTTCTAGGGTCCAGTGTGGTCTGCCAGTTCTTTGTGCCAGGTCCCTGTGCCAGTACCCAGTACAGGTTCCAGTGCCTGTTGTCCATAGTGCCCAGTGTGCCCTTTGCCCCCAGTGTCTGCTGTCCCAATGCCAGCCCTCAGTGTCTGTGGCCATTGTCTCAGTGCCAGCACTTGGACTCTGGTGCCAGTACCCAGTGCTGGTTCCAGTGCCCATTGCCCGTTGTCACAGTGCTGGTACCCGGTGGCAGTACCCAATAGTGGCGTCGGTACCCGGTCCTGGTAGCCGGTGCCAGTACTTGATACTGCTGCCACTACCCGATGCTGGTTCCACCAGGTCTCAGTGCCAGTACTTGGTACCAGTTCCTGTGCCAGCTGATCCCGTGCCCATTGTCCTGGTGCCAAATGCTCAGCGCCAGTACTCAGTACCCAATACTGGTGCCAGCACCTGGCCCCGCTTCCCAATGCCAATTCCCAGTGCTGGTGCCAGTAACTGGTACTGGTTCTGGTGCCCATCACCCATTGTCTCTGTTGTCCCCGGTGCCAGTGCTCGGCGCCGGTACTGCTTTTAGTTCCCACTGCCCCGATGCCCCCGGGGCGTTCCCGGTGCCGGTGCCCATTGCCCGGGGCGGTGCCATGCAAGCGGGGTGTGCGTGGGGGTGTTGGTATCGCTCTGCCCCTTCCGTGCCCAATCGGTGCCCGGTACTCCGTGGTTCTTTTCGGCGGGGGGGGGTGGGGGGTGGGGGTGCGATGCGGGCGCTGCAAAGTCTCCGACCCCCAGAATCCCGAAGAGAAGCTCCATGGCGATGGCGGCGGCGGCGGGCTCGCAGCAGCGGGGCCAAGCGGGCAGAGCTGGGGGTACGCAGGGGGTCGGATCCTGACGCTTGGCACCATGAACCCCGCGATCCGGCTCGTGGAGTACGCCGTGCGGGGCCCCATCGTCACCCGGGCGCTGCAGCTGGAGCAGGATCTGCGGCAGGTAACCGCCCCCTGCCCCCCGCCCCAGGGCACCCCCAGACTCAGGACCCCCCTCAAACCGGGGCACGCACTGCCGGGCACCCCCAGGCTGGGAAAACCCCAGTGCCAAACCGGGACACCCACTCCCGGGGCAGCCACACACCTGGAGCCCCCCCCAACTAATGGGGAGTCCCGGACGCCCCCAGGCCACCCCCAAAATCGGGACCCCCCTCAGGGTACCCTCAGACCTCGGACCCCCTCCCTTGAACTGGGACCCTCACTGCCGAGCACTCCCAGACTGGGAAAACCCCAGTGCCAAACTGGGACACCCCCAGACCCAGAGACACCCCCCCGCCAAATCATTAACGGAGACCCTCCCTAGAGCACCCCCAAACTGGGGACCCCCTAGGGCATCCACTGCCCCCTCTCCTGTCTCCAAGTCCCCTCACCTCGTGTCTCTGCACCCACCTGTCACCTTCCCACGGCCACATGGGACCCATGGGTGCTGGGGGAGTCGCTTGGGGGTCCCCATGGCGGAGGTGGCCCTTGGGGGGGGTGTCATGGGTGAAGGGGTTCCGTGGGGGGGGGGGGTTCCCTGGGTTCTGGAGGGGTCCCTTGGGGCGTGCCGTGGGTGTCATATGGGCGCTGGGGGGAGAGTGCCTGATGGGGGCGGGGTCCCGTGGGTGCTGGGGGGGTCCTTTGAGTGGCGGTGTCACCTTGGGGAGGGTGGGGCGGGGCTGGGGGGTCGTATGGGTGGGGGGGGTCCCTTGGGGGAGGTCCCACGGGTGTCATATGAGTGCTGGGAGGGGTCTCTTGGGTGCTGGGGGAGGTCTCATGCGTGAGGCAGTCTTTTGGGGGTCGCTTGGGTGCTAGCAGGGGTCCCATGGATGATGGAGTCCCTTAGGGGGTCCCTTGGGTGCTGGGGGTGGTCCCATGGGTGGGAGTGTCCCTTAGAGGTGTCCCGCAGGGGACAGGAGCGTGTCCCGGCACCCCTCCAGCACCGCCCCTGAGGCAGAGTGCCAGCCTCATCCGGGCACTCCCTGTCCCTGGCACCCAGCCGTGGGGACACCAGTGACACCCGTGGGGGTGGGGACACCCTGGGGAACACCCTCGGGGACACCTGCGTCGCCTCAAGGTGCTGTAGGACCCCCACTGGTGTCTTCAGGTGTGTGTCCCCACCGCATCGGGTGCACCCCCACCCGGCTCGGGCACCCATGGGCAGGTGACAAAGGGGTGGCAGCAGCGGCGGCGGTGGCAGCAGGTGACAGGGTGACACATGGTGCCAGGCAGGGACAGAGTCCTGTGGCGGTGGCCAGTGTCCAGGGCCAGGTGGGAGGTGACCACAGTGACCTCAGAGCTGGGAACATCCTGGGTCCCCAGGGTGCCTAACGTCCTCAGTGTCACCCTGTGCCACCTATCCCTGAGGTCTCCAGTGTCCCCATGTCACAGCTCTCCCTGGGGTCCCCAGGATCCCCCTGTCTCAACTGTTCTTGGCGTCCCCAGTGTCCCGGCTGCCCCCAGGGTCTCCATGTCACAGCCACCCTCCTCTCACCCCAGACCGGAGGACACGAGGGTGGTGTCGTTGGAGGTGCCACCCCCACCACACTGCTGACATCGCAGGCTTTGAGGGGGCTGGATCCTGACCCCTGTCTCTGTCACCATCTATGTCCTTGTCCCTATCCTGATTTTGTCCCTGTCCCCATCCCTATCCCCATTCCTGTCCTCTGTCCCTGACCCTGTTCTCCATCCTCGTCCCTGTTCCCATCTCAGTCCCCTGTCCCTGTCTCCATGCCCTGACCCTCTCCTTGTCCCTTGTCCCCACCGCTGTCCCAGTCCCCATCCCTGTCCTTCGTCATGTCGCTGTCCCCGTCCCTGTCTCTATCTTTGTCCTAATCCTTGTCCCTCGTCCCCATCCCTGTTCCTGTCCTCTTGTCCCTCTCTCTGTCCCCATCCCTGTCCCCATTTCTTGTCCTTGTCTGCAGCCCCTGTCTCCATCCCTTGGTCCCTGTCCTTGACCCATGCCCCTGCTCCTCTCCCCATCCTCATCCCTGTCCCCTGTCTTTCCTCCCTGTCCTCATACCCCATCCTTGTCCCCATCCTTGTCCCTGTCCCCTGTCCTCGTCCTTCTTTTTGACCCTGTCTCCATTCCTGCCTCATCTTTGCCCCTGTCCCCCCATGCCCTCACCCCTGTCCCCATGTCCCCACCTCTTTCCCTGTCCCCGCAGGGTGTCCCCAAGCCCTTCACCGAAGTCATCAAAGCCAACATCGGTGACGCCCACGCCATGGGGCAGAAACCCATCACCTTCCTCCGCCAGGTACCAGGGGCGGGCCGGCGGCCCTCGGTGACACCTCTGAGGTGCCACCCTAACGCTCGAGGCACCACTAAGCAGGTGCCACCACCCCCTAGGTGACAGCCCTGTGTCTGTACCCGGAGCTCCTGGCCAGCCCCAACATCCCCGAGGACGCCAAAGCTCGCGCCCGGCGCCTGCTGGCAGCTTGCGGCGGCCAAAGCGCCGGTGGGTGATGCTCTGGGCACACAGAAGGGGGCCCCGAAGGGACGCCTTGGGGGACAGCTCTTTGCATTCCATGTCACCTTCCTCCTGTCCCCTCTGCCCAGGTTCCTACAGCACCAGCCCTGGCATTGAGCTGGTGCGGGGGCACGTGGCCAAGTTCATCGAGCGCCGCGACGGCGTCGCCGCCAAGGCCCAGGACATCTTCCTGTCCACCGGCGCCAGCGATGCCATCGTGGTGCGGTGACATCCCCCTCCTCCTTGTCACCAACCTCCCCTGGGCTGCCTGCCACCAGCCCTGGGCTCGTTCCCACGCTGGGAGCCCACAAAGGGACCTTTGTGCCATGGTTGGCACCAGCCCCATGGACTTGGCAGCGCCAAAAGGAGGAGGGGGTGGTGTTGGGGACAATGTGTCCTTGGTGTCCCCATTCCTCTTGGGTGTCCCCATGCCTCCATGGTAGCCCCACACCTCCTCCCTGTTGTCCCCACACCTCTGTGGGGCCTGTACCAGCTCCCTGCTCCCTGTACTGTCCCTGTCCCCATGGCCACGCTGTCCCCATGCCATCCCAATGCCACCATCATCCCTGTCCCCATGCCCACAGTGTCCTTGTCCCCGCAGCAAAGGGGTTCCCATGTTGTCGCCATGCCCATGACCTTATCACCCTCATGCCCATACCATCCCCACGTTGCCATGCCCATGCCCTCCATCTCCACACCACCCCATGCCACCACTGTCCCCCCTCACTGTCCCCATGCCCACACCACCCCGGTCCCTTTGCTGTCCCCATGACCTTCATCTCCACACCATCCCATGCCCTCACCAACCACATCCCCACAATGTCTCCACTCCACACCACGTTCCCATGCCCTCCCTGTCCATTCCATGCCACCACCCTGTCCCCATGCCCATCACCTCCATCTCCACCTCACCCCTCCCCTCACTGACATCTCCCCACACTCAAGCCCTCTCTTACCCCACCCCACCCTCTCCCCTCATGTTCCTCATGAGGTCTCTGTGCCGCCTTCCCCCTGCAGAGCATCTTGAAGCTGCTGGTGGCCGGGGAAGGTCCGACCCGGACGGGGTGCTGGTGCCCATCCCTCAGTACCCCCTGTACTCGGCAGCCATCACCGAGCTCAGCGCTGTCCAACTCAACTACTACCTGGCCGAGGACAAGTGCTGGGCCTTGGACGTGGCCGAGCTCCGTCGCGCGGTGACCGAGGGACGGCGTCACTGCTGCCCCCGCGTGCTCTGCATCATCAACCCCGGCAACCCCACCGGTACCTGCCCGGGCCTCCCCGCCGCGGGCGGGGCACCCAAGTGGGGGTGGAGGGGGCCGGGTTGGGATGGGACCTGCGGGCTGGAAATGGGGCCCCGGGCTTGGACTGTGACTTTAAGACTGGGCTGGGACCCCAAGATTGGAACTGGGGCACCTGGAATGGGACTGGGACAACCGGGTTGGGGTGGGACACCTGGGATGGGATGGGATGGGACACCTGGGATGGGGTGAGATCCAAGACTGGAATTGGAACCCCAAAGTTGGACTGGACCCCTCCAGTAACTTGCTGGGACCCCCAATGCCCAACCAGTCCCACCCAGTGCTGGGACTGGACCTCCCCGTGCTCTACTGGGAACCCTCCCAAACCCACCCCCCCAAAGTGGGGCTCCCCCAGAATCACACCAGTATGGGAACTGGAGCTGCCAGTGGCAGCCACACATTGTCCCATGCCACCATGTCCCTCAGGACAGGTCCAGAGCCGCCAGTGCATCGAGGATGTCATCAAGTTTGCCTATGAGGAGAAGCTCTTCCTGATGGCTGATGAGGTGAGGAGCACCCATAGGGTGTCCCCCAACCCTCAGGGTGATCTCTTAGATGACCCCTCACTGTCCTCTCCCACCACCCAGGTCTACCAGGACAACATCTACGCCGAGGGCTCAGCTTTCCACTCCTTCAAGAAGGTCCTGTTTGAGATGGGGCCACCATACAGAGAGGCGGTGGAGCTGGCGTCCTTCCACTCCATCTCCAAGGGCTTCATGGGAGAGTGAGTCCCACTTTGTCCTTGACTCTGTCACCTCAGGGGTGGGTGGCCATGGTCTGACAGTTTCTCACGTTGCCACAGAGCTGCCATGGGTCCAAGGGTTGGTGCAAGGATGGTGATGGCACCACTTCATGGGGTGGAGATGGTGATGCTGTGGCCCTATGGCACCACCTCATGGGTTCCATACCATGGAGATGATGATGCCATAGCCCCATGACAGATACTCCAACCCTATGGATCCCTTAGGGTGAAGGTGATGATGACACCACCCCATGGGTCTCATCAAGGATTGGGGATGGTGATGCCATGGCCCCATGGATCCTAGGGGTGGAGATGGTGATGCCACAACCGTGTGGGTCTCAGAGGACTAAGGATACCACAGCCTGGCATTTTCTTGTCTGTCTGTGGGTCTCCATCACAGACCCCCATCCTCCTTGTCCCAGCTGTGGGCCCTCTTTAGGTTCCTGTCCATAGGTTCCCATCATGGGTCTTCATCCATGGGTCCCAGCTGTGGGTCTTTCTGTCGGTTCCTGTCCATGGATCTCCATTCACATCTCCCTATCTGCGGGGAGCTCCCGCTCCATGGTTCCCTATCTATTCATGATCCCACCTCATGGGTGCTCACCTTGTGGGCCCCTTCTGGAGGTCTCCACCCGCAGGGTCCCACCCACATCCTCCCACCCCATGGGTTGTGGTTGGTGCCACCATGGGCCATGTCCATGCCAGGTGTGGATTCCGTGGTGGCTACGTGGAGGTGGTGAACATGGACCCTGAGGTCCACCAGCAGTTGTCCAAGTTGGTGTCAGTGAGGTTGTGTCCACCAGTGCCAGGGCAGATCCTGCTGGACGCCGTCGTTGATCCACCACAACCTGGGGAGCCATCATATGAGCTCTTTCATGGCTGGGGAGGGGTGGGGAGGATGGGGAGGGGATGGGGAGGGGATGGGGAGGGGATGGGGAGGGGATGGGGAGGGGATGGGGAGGGGATGGGGAGGGGATGGGGAGGGGATGGGGAGGGGATGGGGATGGAGATAAGATGAACTGGGATGGGAAATGGAGATATGGAGGGGATGAAGATGAGGATGGGGATAAAGATGGAATGAGATGAAGCAGGATGAGATTGGGCCAGGATGGGAATGAAGATGGGATGAGGCTGGGGATGGAGATGGGATGAAGATGAGGATGGGGATGGGATGAGGATGGAGATGTGGAGGGGATGAAGATGAGGGTGGGGATGGGGATGGAGAAGGGACGAGATGAGCTGGGATGAGATTGGGTGGGATGAAGATGAAGATGAGGATGAGATGGGACAGAATGGGAATGAAGATGGGATGAGGATGGAGATGGGGATGGTTGGGATGGGAGGGAGATGAGAGTGGAGACTGGGATGGAGATGGGATGAAGATGAGGAGGGATGGGACGGAGATGAAGATGAGATGGGAATGGGGTGAAGATGAGGATAGTTGGGACGGGGATGAAGTGGTGATAGGGATAGTGTTGGGACGACACTGAATGGGATGGGATGGGATGGGATGGGGATGGGATGGGATGGGATGGAGGAGGGGAAGTGCTGGGGCTGGCAGGGTCCCCAGCCTGGCTGTCCTGGCAGGAGAAGAAGGAGGTGCTCGGCAACCTGGCCCACAAGGCGCGGCTGACCCAGGAGATCTTCAACCGCACCCCTGGGATCTGCTGCAACCCGGTGCAGGGCGCCATGTACTCCTTCCCCCGCATCCACCTCCCACCCCGCGCCTGCGCCGCCGCCAAGGTGCCCCCTGCCCGCCCCGGGGCGCGTGCTGTCGGGGGATCCAGCCTGGGGGACATGGGGTTTGATGGGATCCAGTCCTTGGGCAGACAGGTTGGGTAAAATCTGTCCCGAGGGCTGTGGGGCTTGGTGGGTGTCATCCCTGGGGGCCACTGGGTTGGGTGGGATCCATCCCTCTTGTCCCTGGGATTGGGTGGGATCCATCCCTAGTATCCCTGGGATTGGGTGGGATCTGTCCTGGTGGCCATGGGGGCTGATCAGGATGAGTCCTGGGTGCTGTGGGGCTGGCCCAGATCCATCCTGGTGTCCATAAGGTCGCCCAAGATGAGTCCCAGCAGGTGATCCATGATGTCCTCCATGCCATGTAGTGCTGAGCCCAGCCCCACCCCTGGGTCTGAGCCCCAGAGAAGCCACCCAGGTCAGCTGGTGGTGGTGCTGAGCCCAGGCCCATACTGCAGGAGCAGGGCCAAGCCCCGGACATGTTCTTCTGCATGAAGCTGCTGGAGGAGACAGGGATCTGTGTGGTGCCAGGCAGCGGCTTCGGGCAGCGAGAGGGCACCTTCCACTTCCGGTGGGTGCGAGGGCAGGGCTGGGGTTGAGCATCCCTGATGGAGATATAGGGCTGGGCACCCAACCCCAGGAGCTTTGTGCTCAGCTGGGGAGGGGGGAAGGGTGTAAGTTCTGGAGGAACACCGGGGACTGAGGTCTCCATGGGTTGAGTGAAGGATGGTGAGAAACTTCTTGTAGGTCCCAGAGGGAGATACGGAGGTGGACTCCCACCTCCAAGACCTTTGCCTTCACCTGGGGAAGGAGGGTCCCAGGTCTGGTGGAGCAGGGAGAAGGGCTTGTGTGCTCCATGGGTTGGATGTAAAGTGGTGAGGGATTTATGGTCACAGATGGAGAGATGGGGCTCCAGGTGCTGTCCCCCAACCCAGGCTCTACTTCCTTCCTGTACCCCTAGGATGACCATCCTGCCACCTACTGAGAAGCTCAAGATCCTGCTGGAGAAGCTCAGCAGCTTCTACACCAAGTTTGTCAAGGAGTTCTCCTAACACCAACATCACTGCCCCAGCACCCCCACCGAGCCCTGGGCGCTACCGGCTGGACCCCTGCCCCGGGATGTTCTTGGTGGTCTTCAAGTGCCTTCAACCTCTTCACGCCTTTTGGGTGGGACATGAGGACTCCTCCTGTCCTGGGGCTGGTGTCCCCCCACCCTGCTGTCCCCATGTTCCCTCAGGAGACAGCAAGCGTCGGGGGAACCCCCAGTGTTCAATCCAGCAATAAAAGGTTAGTGACCAGCCTGCTTGACCACCCATGGGCATCTTCTTCTACCCCACCAGGGCTGGGTTGAGACCCCCAAACTTGTGACATGGGTCCATCAAGGGGCATGGTGGCATCTACAGGCTTTAATAGGACTGAGGGGCGACACAGGGCTGGGGTGGCTCCCCCCACCTCATGAGAAGTCTTGGATGAAGGTGGCATGGAAGTGGGTGAGGGCCAGAAGAACCTGCACCAGCGTGGTGGCCGGGGGCAGCAGTGACACCCTGGGGGTGGGCAAGGGGAGGACATGGTTTCTCCTACCCCAGGTCTGTTGTCCCCCCAACCACCCTTTGATGGCCAAACCCTGAGGTCCTCAACACCTTCTGCCCCCCAAGTCCTACCAGTAGGGACTTCCTAATGCTCCAACTTAGCCTCCAAGACTAACTGGGCCCCCAAGACACAGCCAGACCCAAAACCCAGTGGGCCCCCAAGACCCAGCTGCTCACCAAAACACCCAGCTGTCCACCAACACCCACTTGGCCAAGACCCAACTGTCCCAACCTCCTTGGCCCAACCCAACCTCCCAGCCCCATCCAGTCCCCTTCACCCAACCCCAAACCCTCTGAAGAGCTTCCAAATCCCAACCCAGTGCCAACCAGCCCAAAGACCCAACTCCAACCTTCCAGTGCCATCCAGCCCCCAAAAGTCCAACCTCCAACCTTAACCTCCCACTTCCAACCAGTTCCCAACATCCCAGCCCCACCCAGACCTCCACCCACCCCCTCCCACCACCAGCTCCCAGTCCCCAGCCCCCCTGCACCTACACCACGTGCTGGGTGCCCTCGGGCTGCCCGAACTCGCTCCCCGGGGCCAGCAGCACCCCCGTGGCCTCCAGCAGCTGCTGGCAGAAGAAGACATCGGGCTCCAGGCCCAGCTCCTGGCGACAAGGGGCAGGAAGGGCACCCTGAGACAGGGCTGGTGGCACCCGTGCCCACCATCTCCTCTCTCCCTGGGTGTCTCCAGGACATCCCAAACCTTCCATGGTGTCCAATAGCCCTGGAGAGCCTCCATGGCCCAAGGTGTCTCACGGCCCCAGGATGGCCCAAACCACTTCCATAGTGTCCCATGTCCTGAGCTGGCTCCTGGCCCCAAGGTGCTTTATGCTCTGGGGTGTCCCACCTCCCCATGGTGTCCCATTTCCATGGGACCCCACATCCCCCCAAGCCCCCCAGCCACGCCTGTGCCCCCCAGGCTGTGGTCCCCCCATGTCCCCGCGGGCCTCACCTGGGCCTGGCGCAGGGCACGGGGCGGCAGCTGGAGCCGGGGGCAGGCGCGGGCACCCCCTGGCCGGGCTGGCAGCGGAGGGACCCTCGGGCCAGCACCTCCTGCAGCAGCTGCCACTGCTGGGCCAGGTGATGGCACAGCCTCTGCCGCTGCTGAGGGGAACTGGATCAGCTGGGGGGGCATGGGGAGGGACTGGAGGGAGATGGAGATGGGATGGGAATGGAGATGGAGCTAGCAGAGGGAAGTGGAGGAGGGATGGGGTGGAGGTGGAGGTGGGAGTGAGGATGGAGATGGGATGGGATGGAGATCACAGAATCACAGAATGTTAGGGGCTGGAAGGGACCTCAAGAGCTCATCCAGTCCAACCCCCCTGCCAGAGCAGGAGCACCTAGAGCAGATCACACAGGAATGCATCCAGGTGGGTCTTGAATATCCCCAGAGAGGGAGACTCCACAACCCCTCTGGGCAGCCTGTGCCAGGGCTGTCACCCTTGCTGTGAAATAATTCTTCCTCCTGTTTCCATGGCACTTCCTCTGCCTCAGCTTCCACCACTGCCCCTTGTGCTGGCATTGGGCATCCCCCAGCAGAGCCTGGCCCCAGCCTCTGGGCACTCACCCTGCACAGCTTTATCAACATTAATGAGGTCACCCCTTAGTCTCCTCTTCTCCAAGATGAAGAGCCTCAGCTCCCTCAGTCTCTCCTCAAAAGGAAGATGTTCCATTCCATCATTTTTGTGGCTCTGTGCTGGACTCTTTCAAGCAGTTCCCTGAGGTCCTTCTTGATCTGAGGGGCCCAGAACTGGACACAATACTCCAGATGCAGCCTCACCAGGGCAGAGTAGGGGGGAGGAGAACCTCTCTGGACCTACTGACCACAGCCCTTCTAACGCAGCCCAGGATACCATTGGCTTCCTTGGCCACGAGCACATTGCTGGCTCACAGTCAACCTCCTATCCACTAGGACCCCCAGGTCCTTTTCCCCTTCACTGCTCTCCAGCAGGTCATGCCCCAGTCTATCCTGGTCCATAGGGTTGTTCTTTCCCAGGTGCAAGACTCTACACCTGCCCTTGCTGAACTTCATTCAGTTTCTCCTGCCCAGCTCTCCAGCCTGCCCAAGTCCCTCTGAATGGCAGCACAACCCTCTGCTGTGTCAGCCACTCCACCCAGCTTGGTGCCATCAGCAAACTTGCTGACAGTGCTCTCTGTGCCTTCACCCAGGTCATGGATGAATATACTGAACAGCTCTGGTCCCAGTACTGACCCCTGAGGAACTCCACTAGACACAGGCCTCCAGCTAAACCCTGTCCCATTGACCACTACTCTGACTTCTTCCCTTCAACCAGTTCCCAAGCCACCTCCCTGTCTGATCATCCAGCCCACATGGGATGGTGGTGAAGGAAATGGAGAAGGTGGTGGGATAAAGCGGGATGGGATGTGTTGGAGATGGGAAAGGGTGGAGGAGGATAAGATTGAGATGGGAATGGTCACTGGGTAGAGATAGGATGGGGGTGTTATGGTGATGGGCTCCACAGCACACATCTCCTTCAGCCACCACTTGGACCACCACCTCCTGCCACCAGCAGGTCCCACAGCTCTCAGTGGCACCCAGTGGGGCCCAATACCACCTACCTCCTCCCAGTCGGGGTAGGAAGCCTCGGCGGGCAGTGGGAGGTCCAGGGCTGTCTCCAGCATCACCTGGCCCACGATGCAGGGGTAGACAGACAGCCCCCAGGTGTAGAAGCCCTTGAGGAGACTTGGGTCAATGTTCACCAGCTCGAAGAAACCGGCTCGGAAACCACCTCTGGAGGTGGAGATGAATGGAGCCACATGAAACAGGAGGCTATGGAAGGTCTAGAGGGGTTGGGGAGATCAAGACTCACCCCCCAAGGGCCTTGGAGAGGGAGTAGAAGGAGATGATCTGGATGGTGGAGGAGAAGGGGGCACCCATCTCCCACAGCACCCTCTTGAAGGACACGAAGGGGTGGTCGGGATCGAAGGCTCGGTCCTGCTCCGTCTGCAGCACCCACGGGTCAGGAGAAGACAAGGTGGATGCCAGGGCCACCCCCCACCCAGCACCCACCTCATCTGCCAGCAGCAGGAGGTTCTCCTCGGCCACCAGCTGGATGATGTCCACCATGTTCTGCCGGCTCAGCACATGCCCTGCCAGAGGACACACCCTGCTGTCCTCCCAATCCACACTTGTGGAACCCACTGGTGTCCCCCAGTCACACGTGAGGAGCTCCCTGGTGTCTCACATCCACACATGAGGAACCCACTGCTGTCCCTCCACCCACACGTGGCAAACTCACCTGTGGGGTCACCAGGGTTGACCACGCAGAGCACCTTGGGGTGGCACCTGGCCCGTGCCCGCCGCAGCTCCTGCCTCACCGTGCCCACGTCCACAGCCCAGCCCTGCTCCTCGGCCAGTGGGTAGGGCACGGCCACCGCCCCTGCCAGCCCCGCAGCCCTGGCATGGACTGGGGGACCTGGCACTGGCACCAGCACCCCGGTTGGACATGCTGAGGTCACATCCACCAACAGTGACATGGTGTCCTGCCAGGAAGAGCCACCATGGCTAGAAGGTCCTTGGTGGCCTCATGGCCATGGAGGTGGCACCACCAGTATCTCCATGCCAGGCCCATCACCATGGCTGGAAAGTCCTTGGTGTCCCTATGGCCATGAAGATGCCACCACCATCTCTCAGTGCCAGGCTCACCACCATGGCTAGAAGGTCTTTGGTATCCTCATGGTCATGAAGTTGCCACCATCATGTGCCAGTGCCATGTTCATCACCATGATTGGAGAATCCTCAGTGTCCCTAGGTGGCTGCATGGCCATGGAGGTGTCACCACCAGGTCCCTGTGCCAGGCTCATCACCATGGCTAGAAAGTCCTTGGTGACCTCATGGCCATGGAGGTGCCACCATAATATCTCAGTGCCAGGCTCATCACCATGGCTAGAAGGTCCTTGGTGTCCCCATAGCTATGGAGGTGCCACTATCACATCCCTGTGCCAGGCTCATCACCATGGCTGGAGGATCCTCTGTGTCTCTATGGTGTCCACATGGCCATGGAGGTGCCACCACCAGCTCCTCATGCCAGGCTCATCACCATGACTGGCAGGTCCTTGGTGTTCTTAGGGTGACGGAGGTGCCACCACCACGTCCCAGTGCCAGACTCACCACCAGGGCAGCCGCGGTGCCGCTGCAGGGGAAGATGCAGCAGGGATCACCGGGGACACCCCCATCCCTTCGCGCCAGGTACCGCGCCACTGCCGGGGCCACCCTGTCGGTGACATACTCCAGATTGTAGGCTCCTGGGGATGGAGATGGGATGTGAGGAACGGGGACTGGGATGAAGATGGACATAGGATGGGGATGGGATGAGGCTGGAGATGGGATGGAGGTGACCTGACATGCGATGGGGTGGGGAATCCGGTGACCTCCCCCGTGCCATCCACAGGGCTGGTTGCCCCCACGTGACATGTCCACCTCCACCATACCTGGGCTACCACCCTGCAGGTGCTGCAGGATCTGGCCTGCACGGCGCTTGGCCTCCCTTGGCATGTCCTCAGCACCCAGCAGCTTGGGGTAGGCACAGATGGCGGCCACCTACATGGGGCCAGCCACCACCCATGGTCACAACCCCGCACTGACACCATGGAGGGGCCAAGATCTGGTCCCACCATCCATCCCCAGGGTGCTGGAGGGGGTGCTGTGTCCAGCTGTGCCCCATATCTGGTTTGGGGGACACCCAGCATGGGTCAGGTGGGGCTCAGTTACCTGCTGGAGGATGGCGAGGGGCTGGTGGCCGGTGGCAGCTGCGTCCCCAGAATAGCAGCGGATCACCTCAGCGAAGGGCTTGTCCTGGCCCTGGGGGACAGGAGGTGGCTCAGTGGGGACACTATTGCCCATCCCACCATGCCCCCCCTTTCCCCTCCCCCAAAATTCCAGGTGACAGAGATGAAGGGTTTGGAGAGGACACCATGATGGAGGTAGGACCCCCTGGCAGGATTCTGGTTGGCCATGGGGACCTGTGAGGTTCTGGGTGGGCCGTGGGTGGACATGGGGCTCAGTGGGGATTTGGTACCATGCATAGTCATGGAGACCCATGGGGTTTGGAGTCTGTGGGTGACCATGAAGACCTGTGGGAGCCCTGGGTGGCCACAAGGACCTTTTAGAGCTCTAGAGCCACAGGTGACCATAGGGACCTGTGGAGTTCTGGGACCACAGGTGGCCACTGGGGACCCCTGTGTGGTTGTGGAGTGTAGGACCATGGTTGGACATGTAAGCCTGTGACCATGGTGGTCTGTGGGTCCTCATGAAGCTCTGAGTGGCCATGGGGCATTGTGGGTGGTCATGGTGACCCTTGGGACTCTGAAGGAGCTCCCATGGAGGCTTGTGTGACCGTGGGCACCCCTGAGTGGTTGTGGGGAGCCCTGGGCTGGTGGGACGATGGTTGGCCATGGGGGTCATGTGGGTTGCCATGGTTAACGTTGGGTGTCTGTGGGTCCCATGGGGCTCTTGGTGGCCAGAGGTGGCCATGGGGGACTGTGGGTGGATGTGGGGACCTGTGGGAGTCCACAAGTCCCATGGGTGGTCATTGGGCTCCCTGGGTGGCCATAGGGACCTTTGGATGTCTGTAGGTCCCACAGGGCTCTGGGTGGCCATGGTGACCCCTGGATGGCCATGGGTGCCCATGGAGGTCCTGTGGTGGTCTCACCTGGGCCAGCTCCTCCTCGATGGTGGTGGCCTGCTCCAGCAGAGTCTGCAGTGGGGACAGGGGTGGGTGCCATCTACTGGGGTTCACCAGAGGTGGGGGGGAGCCACTGGCATCTCCTGAGGTGCCAACTGCCGCCATGGCCAGGCCAGGAGCTGGAATTTGGGTGGTGGCCATGGGTAAATGTGGCTCATTGGACAGCTGGGGGAGGTGGCTCTGGTTAATGGTTAGGAGCTTGGTGGTGTGTGGCCAGACCGGCTAGTACGGGGTCACCTGGTACAAGGGTGCCTGGTCCGTGCAGGGTGACATGGGGACACCACTGGGAGCTGGGGACATGAGGGAGGTGATCTCCGCCCACACCAGTGTCCACCCAGTGCCTCCCATTAGCTCAGCTCCAGCCCCACTGCCCAGCCTGCTGCCCACCCTCTTACTGGGGCCCGTTACACCCCCGCCTACCTCAGCGCCCTCCCCAGTTCCCCACCCCAGCTCCCCCAGTCCCCTGCACCATTTCCCTATTCCCCTCCCAGTTTCCTGGCTCATTACCTGCCCGTAGCCCACCCACTCCCCGCCCCATTTTCCTGGTCCCCTCCCAGTGCCCCGCTCCCTTTGCCTATGCCCCTCCCAGTTCCCCCCCAGCTCCCCACCCCCTTTCCTAGGAGCCCAGACTGCTTTGGGTTGCGAGGGACCTTCAAAGTCCGTCAGGTCCTACCCAGGGACATCTCCGACCACAGCGGGTTGCTGACAGCCCCAGCCAAGCTGGGCGGGGGTGGTTCCGGGGCTGGGGCATCTCCCACCTCCCTGGGCAGCCTGGGCCAGGCTCTGCACACCTTCCCAGCGCGGAATTTCCTCCTCAGCTCAGTCTCCATGACCCTTTCTCCGGCTTGAAGCCATCAGCCCTGGTCCTATCACCACACTCCTTGACCAAGTCCCTCCCCATCTTTCTGGAGCCCCCTTGAAGTCCTGGAAAGCCACCAGAAGGTCTCCCTGGAGCCTTCTCTTCTCCAACCCCAACTGTCTCAGCCTGGCTTCAAAGGAGAGTCCTTCCACCCTCTGACCATCTCCGTGGCCTCCTGTGGACCTTCTCCAGCAGGTCCATGTGGCTCCTATGCTGAGGACCTCAGAGCTGCATGAAGATCTCCAGGAGTCTCACCACAGCAGAAGGGCAGGACGGAGCCGCCCTCTCCACCGGCTGCTGCCCTCGGTCCAGCCCCGGCTGCGGCTGCTCCTCAGACAGGAGCGACTTCCACACCGCCCTCCCACTTATACCCGCCTCGAACCCTCCCTCTTCACCGCCCCCTTCCCCTCTTGCCCTCCCAGTTTCACCCCCATTTACCCGCCCCATTCCCCTATTCCCCTCCCAGTTCCCCTCCTCATTTCCCTTCCCCCCCCAGTTACCCACCCTTTAACCCTCCCAGTTCCGAGCCGCATTTCCCTATTGCTCTCCCAGTACCCCTCCCCACACCCCTCTCTCTTCCTCTCCCAGTTCTTCTCCCTATTCCTCTCCACTTCCCCTCCTCATTTCCCTATTCCCTCCCAATTTCCCTTCTCTATCTCCCTATTCCCCTCCCAGTTTCCCTCCTTCATTTCCCCATTCCCCTCCCACTTCCCCGCCCCCTGGCACTTGCCCACGAGAACAGCCATGTCCGAGAGGACGCCGGGGACACTGGTGCCAGCCATTCCACCAGTGCCACCCCCAGTGCCCGATGGCCCCCTGGACGGCAGCAGTGACGACGCTCACGCCATGGGGCTGGCACCAGTGACCATCCTACGCCAGGTACTGCTGGGCACCGGAGTTAGCACCAACGAAGCGCCACCGTGTGCCCAACCTGGTGCCAGCCCAGGTCCCTGTCACCCAGATTGCAGCCGCCTGCACCTACCCTGAGCTGCTAGAGGACCCTGCGGTGCCCGAGGGTGCCCGGTGCCGGGCACGGAGAATCCTGCAGGAGATGGAAGCTGGCAACATTGGTAGGACCTGGCATGGCTACTGGGGTGCCCAGTATGGGTCGTGGGGTGTCCATAGGGTGCCCAGTCCCACAGGGTGCCCAAGTATGGTCCATGGCGTGCCCAGCATAAGTTGTGGGGTGCCCATGTAGTGCCCAGTGTGAGCTATGGGGTGTCTAGTCCCTCAGGATGCCTACAGGGTGGTCAGTATGAGAGCTGTAGGGTGCCCAGGATGAGTTATGGTGTGCCCAGTCCCACAGGGTGCCCATAGGGTGCCCAGTATGGTCCATGGGGTGCCCAGTCAGAGCTATGGGGTGCCTGGTCCCACGGGGTACCACACCACAACCTACTGGATACCCAACCCCACATGGTGCCCACTGCCAACCCCACTGAGGTGTCCCATCCATGGTGAGACCATCGCGGGATGGGGGTCACGGGGTGGTCCCGTGGGGTGCCCGTCAGTGCCGCTCTCCCTGTCCGCAGGTGGGTACAACCACGAGCACCGAGCACTGGGTGTCCCAAGGCGGGTGGCCCAGTTCCTCCAGCGCCGCGATGGTGGCGTCCCCAGCGACCCCCACAGCATCGTCCTCACCAACGGCACCTCCAGCATCCTCCCGGTGAGCCCCACAACCCCCTGAGATCAGCTCCCTGCCAGCTCATCCCCGTGGTGGAACCCCCAGCAGTTCATTCTCACGGTAGAGCTCCCCCTTTCGTCATGGTAGAACCCATCACCTCATCCCCATAATGGACACCTCTACCAACTCAACCCCATGGTGCAACCTACCAGCTTGTCACAGTGGAACAACCAGCTCATCCCCATGGTGGATACCTCCACCAGCTCGTCCCCAGGGTGAACCCTCCACCAGCTCATCCCCATGGTGAACCCTCCACCAGCTCATCCCCATGGTGAACCCTCCACCAGATCATCCCCATGGTGAACCCTCCACCAGCTCATCCCCATGGTGAACCCTCCACCAGATCATCCCCATGGTGAACCCTCCACCAGATCATCCCCATGGTGGAACCGCAACTCATCATGGTAGACACCTGCAAGTTCACCTCCATCCCTTACCCCAGTTCGTGATGTCACTGTTGGTGGATGTGACCTCAGCATGTCCAACCGGGGTGCTGGTGCCAGTGCCAGGTCCCCCAGTCCATGCCAGGGCTGCAGGGCTGGCAGGGGCGGTGGCTGTGCCCTACCCACTGGCCGAGGAGCAGGGCTGGGCTGTGGACGTGGGCACGGTGAGGCAGGAGCTGCGGCGGGCACGGGCCAGGTGCCACCCCAAGGTGCTCTGCGTGGTCAACCCTGGTGACCCCACAGGTGAGTTTGCCACGTGTGGGTGGAGGGACAGCAGTGGGTTCCTCATGTGTGGATGTGAGACACCAGGGAGCTCCTCACGTGTGACTGGGGGGACACCAGTGGGTTCCACAAGTGTGGATGGGAGGACAGCAGGGTGTGTCCTCTGGCAGGGCATGTGCTGAGCCGGCAGAACATGGTGGACATCATCCAGCTGGTGGCCGAGGAGAACCTCCTGCTGCTGGCAGATGAGGTGGGTGCTGGTGCTGGGTGCTGGGGGTGGCCTTGGCCTTCACCTTGTCTTCTCCTGACCTCTGGGTGCCACAGGGGCAGCAGGACCGAGCCTTCGACCCTGACCACCCCTTCGTGTCCTTCAAGAGGGTGCTGTGGGAGATGGGTGCCCCCTTCTCCTCCACCGTCCAGATCATTTCCTTCTATTCTCTCTCCAAGAGCATTGCTGGCGAGTGAGTGGAGGGACCAGAGGTGGGCTTGGGCTGGTGGGTGGTGAAGTGGGATGAGAAGAAAGTCCATGTCCTACCCCACCAGGAGTGGTTTCCGTGTGGGGTTCCTGGAGCTGGTGAACGTGGAGCAGGCTGTGGTGAGACCCTTCCAGCTGGCACAGTCCATCCCCCGGCCCTGTGTCCTGGGAAGGATCCTGCTGGACATCCTCATGGGGCCTCCTGATAAAGGGGATCCCATCCAGCAGGCCCTGGAGGAGGTAGGAGATGGTTCAGGGGTTCCATCTTCATTTCTGTCTTTATTCATCTTCTAGCCCATTCCATCTCCAACTCTGCACCATGATCATCACCATTCCATCCCACTGCACCCTATCTCCATCCTACCCCCATCCAATCCCAGTTCATGCATCCCACCTCCAGCATCATCTCATCCCATCTCAACCTGCTTCATCCCATTCCAATCCCACCCCATCTCCACCCCATGACCATCTCCATTCCATCCTCATCCTATCCCATCTCCATCCTCATCCCAGTTCTTCCCATCACCTTTTCATCTCTACCTGCAAGGCCACCTCCATCCCCATTCATCCCATTCCTGCTCCATCTCTATCCCTATTCCATCCCCATATCTTCATTCCCATCTCCATCCCATCCCAATCTCCATCTCATCTCTTTCCCATCCTGTTTTTTTGCATCCCCATCTTGATCCCACCACATCACCATCTATACCCCCATGACCATCTCTATCCCCATCTCCACCCCCATCTCCACCCTATCCCCACCTCCATCCCATGCCCTTCCCAGCACCATCTCCATCTCCCTCCAGTCCCTCCCCATGCCCCCCGAGCTGATCCAGTTCCCCTCAGCAGCGGCAGAGGCTGTGCCATCACCTGGCCCAGCAGTGGCAGCTGCTGCAGGAGGTGCTGGCCCGAGGGTCCCTCCGCTGCCAGCCCGGCCAGGGGGTGCCCGCGCCTGCCCCCGGCTCCAGCTGCCGCCCCGTGCCCTGCGCCAGGCCCAGGTGAGGCCCGCGGGGACATGGGGGGACCACAGCCTGGGGGGCACAGGCGTGGCTGGGGGGCTTGGGGGGGATGTGGGGTCCCATGGAAATGGGACACCATGGGGAGGTGGGACACCCCAGAGCATAAAGCACCTTGGGGCCAGGAGCCAGCTCAGGACATGGGACACTATGGAAGTGGTTTGGGCCATCCTGGGGCCGTGAGACACCTTGGGCCATGGAGGCTCTCCAGGGCTATTGGACACCATGGAAGGTTTGGGATGTCCTGGAGACACCCAGGGAGAGAGGAGATGGTGGGCACGGGTGCCACCAGCCCTGTCTCAGGGTGCCCTTCCTGCCCCTTGTCGCCAGGAGCTGGGCCTGGAGCCCGATGTCTTCTTCTGCCAGCAGCTGCTGGAGGCCACGGGGGTGCTGCTGGCCCCGGGGAGCGAGTTCGGGCAGCCCGAGGGCACCCAGCACGTGGTGTAGGTGCAGGGGGGCTGGGGACTGGGAGCTGGTGGGGAGGTGGTGGGGATGATCGTGGGTGGCCCTTGGGGTTGATAATTTGGGGCTGGGTTGTGGGTGGGACATGCCCAGGGCTCATGGGATGGTGAGAGATGGATTGGGTTGGGTGGTGGGAAGGGGTGGGTGGAGGTCTGGGTGGGGCTGGGATGTTGGGAACTAGTTGGAAGTGGGAGGTTAAGGTTGGAGGCTGGACATTTGGGGGCTGGATGGAGCTGGGAGATTGGGTCTTTGGGCTGGTTGGGTGAAGGGGACTAGGTGGGGCTGGGAGGTTGGGTTGGGACAGTTGGGTCTTGATGGTCAGTTGGGTGGTGGTGGCCCAGTTGGGTTTTGGTGACAGGTTGAATTTTGGAGGCCAGCTGGGGCTTGGTGCCCACTTGCCTTTTGGTGTCCCCCCACCGCAGGGTGTCACTTCTGCCACCAGTTGCCACGCTGAAGAGTGTTCTTTTGGCCCTCACCCATTTCCATGCCTCCTTCATCCAAGCCTTCTCCTGAAACCATGCCCTACCACCATGACATCATGACCATAACCATGCTGGTGGGAACCTAAGAACATCACAACTGGTGGCTGGAGTGGCATTTATTGTGGTTGCCACCATGGGGGTGGCTCTGGGGACACAGCACCTGTCTCTCATCCCCACCACAAACCCTCAGAGCTCGGGCAAGACACCGTAGACCTCAACCTCACACAGTGCCAAGGCCTCCTCCCGCCCGGGGATGGTGATGGTCACGTAGCGGCCGGGCAGCCCGTGGCAGCAGAGGGTGGTGAGAGAACCTGGACTGGCGTCCGTGATGATGCCACAGCTGCCAGGGAGAAAGAGGTGGGGGTCAGGAGATGGTGGCAATGGTGATGCCTACCACTAATGCCCCCTTTTGGTTATGAGGATGAAGAGATAGAGCTCATGAGATGGTGGCACCGGTGATGCCCATCCCAAACCCTCCCCTTTTGGTCATGGGGATGAAGAGGTGAAGCTGAGGAGATGGTTGCACTGGTGATGCCCACCCCAAAATGCCCAGATTTGGTGCTGGGAATGAAGAGATGAAGCTGGGGAGATGGTGGCACCAGTGATGCCCACCCCAACCCCCCCGGCTGTGGCTCACATGGGGTTGTCCTTGCCCCGCTCTGCCGGCGCATCCCCGACGTGGACCTGGGCTCCCCTCAGGCGCTGCCAGCAGCAGTCTTGCCGGTTCTTCACCACCACGGTGGCCACCGCGTGCCGGGCGCCCAAGTCCACGCTCCACCAGGGCTCCTGCTCTCGCCGCGTGTGGCTGCAGGAGCCGTGGCGCCAGATGCCGTCCCGGTTGCCATCCACTGCCTTGGTGGCCACACCGGAGCTGGTGGAGGTGGAGGATTGAGTTGCCCGTTGGTCCCGTGCCACGTTGGGAGCTGCCAAAAGCATGGGGTGGGGAGGGTTGGTGGGTCATGGGATGGAGGTTAGGTGGAGGTTTGGGTGGAGGTTGGGGTTGGGTGGAGGTTTGGATGGAGGTTGGGTGGAGGCTGAGGTGGAGATTTGGTTTGAGTGGAGGTTGGGGTGGAATTTGGGTGGAGGTTTGGTTTGGTGGAATTGTGGTGGGCTGTGGTGGGTCTCACCTCCTGGCAGTGGGGTGCAGCTCTGCCGGATCACCTCCACTTCACACAGCACCAAGGAGTCCACCCGGCCTGGCAGCACCACAGTGACAAAGCGGCCGCGGAGCCCCTGGCAGCAAACGGTGCTGAGGGAACCGGGGCTGGCATCTGTGATGGTGCCGCAGCTGCCAGGGAGGAAGAGGAAGAGGGAGAGGAGGGAGGAGAGAAGGGGAAAGAAGAAGGGGGAGAGGAAGGGGGAGAGGAAGGGGGAGAGGAAGGGGGAGAGGAAGGGGGAGAGGAAGGGGGAGAGGAAGGGGGAGAGGAAGGGGGAGAGGAAGGGGGAGAGGAAGGGGGAGAGGAAGGGGGAGAGGAAGGGGAAGGGGGAGAGGAAGGGGGAGAGGAAGAGGAAGGGAAGAGAGGAAGAAGCAAGAAGGCAGGCAGAAAGGACAGAAGGGAAGATGGGGAAGAGGGAATACGGGGAGACAGATGAGAAGGATGAGGCTGTGCCAGCGCGGTCCCAGAGCGGGAGGCGCTGGCGGGGCTGGGGGTGGTGCTCACACAGGGTTGCGGCGGCCGTGGTCGACCAGCGAATCGCCCACGTGGACCTGGGCACCCTTGAGGCGGTGCCAGCAGCAGTCGTGGCGGTTCTGCACCAGCACGGCGTAGACTCTGTGGCTGCGGCCGAGGTCCACCTGCCACCAGGGCTCGGGTTCCTCTGCCGTGTGCGCGCAGGATCCGTGCTCCCAGTCGCTGTCCCGGTTCCCGTCCACGGCCTTCCTGGCGCCGCTGCTGGGGTCCAGTACCGAGGACTGCGTGGCCGGACGGCCCAAGGCCACGTTCTGGGCTGCGGGGATTGGGTGAAGGTGGTGGTGCCGCCGAAAGCCACCGTGCCGGTGTCGCGGCGGCAGCGTCGCTCACCTCCCGGCAGCACGCTGCAGCCTTCCTCCAGCACCTCCACCTCGCAGAGGCTGAGCTGCTCCTCTCGGTCTGGCACCGTGATGGTTACGTAGCGACCGCGAAGGCCACGGCAGCAAACGGTGCTGGTGGAACCGGGACTGGTATCCGTGATGGTGCCACAGCTGCGAGTGGGGGAGAGGAGAAGGAGGGGGAAAAAAGGGGGAAGGAGGAAAATAGGAGGAAGGAAGGAAAAAAAGAAAGTGAAGGATGGAGGGAAAAAAGGAGGGGGAAGAAGGGGGGGAAAGGAGGGGGGAAATGAAAGCAGGGGAAAACAAAAGGGCGGGGGGAAATGAGGCTGTCAGAATGAGGCTGTCAGAGCAGCCGAGTGCCCAGAAGCCGAGCGCGGTGGCACTCACAGGGCGTTGTTGGTGCCGTGGCCAGCGAGGGAGTCGCCGACGTGGACCTGGGCGCCCTTCAGCCGGTGCCAGCAGCAGTCCAGGCGGTTCCTCACCACCACGGCGGCCACGGCGCGGCGCTGCCCGAGGTCCACCCTCCACCAGGGCTCCTCTTGCAGTTGGGTTTGGGAGCAGGAGCCGTGCTGCCAGTGCCCGTCCCGGGTCCCGTCCACAGCGTTGATGGCGCCGCCGGCGCCGCCACTGCTGGAGGATTGTGCCGCCGGGCGCCGCAGGGCCAAGTTTTGGGCTGGGAGATGCCACGGGATGATGGCATCGTCCTCGCCACCAGTGGCCACTTCTGCCACCAGCCTGGGGACATCCCCACCCCGTGTCCCACTATGTTCTCAAGAATCAAATCACCTCTGAGGGGCTCGGTGAGGTCGGCGCTCACCGCTGACTGCCTGGCACGCACCGGTGGCTAGCTGGCACGTACCAGCTCTTTTCCAGCGGGGGTGTGGGGTCCTTACCGCCAGGTGGAGGGACACAGCTCCGTGTTGTCACTTCCACCTCGCAGAGGACGAGGGCATCATCACGGCCGGGGATGATGATGGTGATGTAGCGACCTGGCAGCCCGTTGCAGCAGATGGTGCTGGTGGAACCCGGCCCCGTGTCCAGGATGGTGCCACAGCTGCCAGGGAAGAAGAGATGGGGCTCAGGAGGTGGTGGCACCAGAGATGTCCACCCCAAAATCTCCATGTTTGGTGTTTGGGAGGTTGAGATAGGTCTGAAAAGGTGGTAGCATCAGTGATGCCCACCCAAAGTCCGCAGTTTGGTACCAAGAGGAAGAAATGGGACTCAGGAGGTGGTGGCACTGGTGTTGCCAAACCAAAACTCCCCAGTTTGGTGCTGGGAAGGAAGAGATGGAGCTGGGTAGATGGTGGCACTGGTGCTGCCAACCCCCAAACAGCCCCATTTGGTGCTGGGAGGGAAGAAAAGGGTCTTGGGAGGTGATGGTACTGGTGATGCCCACCCAAAACATGCCCCATTTGGTAATTAAACTGCTGATGAGGAAGAGATGAGGCTCAGAAGATGATGGCACTGGTGATGCCAACTTCAAAACCTCCCTGTCTAGTGTTTGGAAGGCTAAGGAAGTGGTGGCACTAGTGATGCCAACCTCCAACAGCCCCATTTGGTACCAGGAGAAAGAAATGGAGCTCAGGTGGTGGTGGCAGTGATGATGCCCACCTCAAATCCCCCTTTGCCATGCTGAGTTGGGGGGACATCACTGGGGACCTCACTCACACAGGGTTGCGCTTGCCATGGTCAGCCAAGGAGTCACCAACATGGACCTGGGCGCCACGGAGACTCTGCCAGCAGCAGTCACGGCGGTTGGTGATGGTGACGGCAGAGACGAGGTGCCGCTGGCCCAGGTCCACCCTCCACCATGGTTCTGGTTCCTTCTTAGTGTGGGAGCAGGAGCCATGGTCCCAGCTGGCATCACTATTGCCATCCACAGCATTGGCAGCCAAGCTTCCAGCATTGATGGTGGAGGACTGAGCCACGGCATGGCCAAGAGCCACGTTGAGGGCTGGAATCACCACAGAGAGGTTGGTGGTTGCAGTTAGCACCTCACCAAACCCTCCCTGGTGAGCTCCTCACCTCCAGGCAAGGGAAGGCAGCCCTGAAGGATCACCTCCACCTCACACAGCACCAAGGTGTCCACCTGGCCTGGCAGCAGCACGGTGACAAAGCGACCGCGGAGCCCCTGGCAGCAAACAGTGCTGAGGGAACCAGGGCCAGCATCTGTGATGGTGCCACAGCTGCCAGAGAGGAAGAGATGGGGGTCAGGAGGTGGTGGCTACCAGTGATGTGCACCCAAACCTCTCCAGTTTGGTGGTGAGGAGGAAGAAATGAAGCTCAGGAGGTAGTGGCACTGGTGATGCCAGCCCCAAATCCACCCAGTTTAGTTTAGGGGATCAAGAGATGGGGATCAGATGGTGGAAGTGTTGAATGCCAACCTTAGAGACCCCCATTTGGTGCCAGGAAGGAAGAGATAGAGCTCAGGAGGTGGTGGCACTGGTAATGCCCACACCAAATGACCTCACTTGGTTCTAAGAAGGAAGAGATTGAGCTCAGGAGAAGATGACACCAGTGATGCCCACCCAACCTTCCCCATTTTGGGGTGCCAGGAAGAAAGAGATGGAGCTCAGGATATCCCCAGCCCCTCCTTGGTTGTGGCTCACATGGGGTTGTGCCTTCCCCGCTCTGCTGGCGCATCCCCGACATGGACCTGGGCTCCCCTCAGGCGCTGCCAGCAGCAGTCCTGCCGGTTCTTCACCAGCACAGCGGCCACCGTGCGCTGCCCACCCAGGTCCACGCTCCACCAGGGCTCTGGTTCCACCAGGGTCCTGGCACAGGAGCCGTGGCGCCAGACACCATCCCGGTTGCCGTCCACTGCGTTGGCAGCGATGCTGAGGTTGGGGAAGACCGAGGACTGGCTGGCTGGTCGCCCCAAGGCTGCGTTGAAGGCTGCCAAAGTAGGGTGAGACCCATCACCAAAGTGTCCTGGTGAGGACTGACCCCACCAGCAGTCATCTCTGGAGAGATGGAAGGGTTGTGGGACTCACCAACTGGAGGGAGGAGGCAGCTTTGGGAGGCTGAATCTTGTGCCAGGACCTTGCTGAAGAGAAGCAGAAGCCATGGCAGGGCCATGGTGCAGTGGGGCTGTGGTTGAGGACCACCAAGAAGATTCAAACCATGAAGAGAAGGCTCCAACCACGAGGAGAATGTTCCAACCATGAGGTGAAGAATGGTCCCAACGACAGGGAGCAAGAAGGTGCCAAGCATGAGGAGGAGGAAGGTCCTACCACAGGGAGAAGGATGGTGCCAACCACAAGAAGGAAGGTCCCAAGCACGAGGAGGAGGAAGGTCCCAACCACGAGAAGAAGGTCCCCAGGGGTTTGAAGAGGAGGAGGGATGGAGGAAGCTGCGTGGCACTGGTGTCCCTCAGCACCCAGAACTGGCTCCCAGCTCCACCAGTTTAAACATTAACTGGTTCTGGCAAGGTGTGTTGGGTGCTACCACGGTGTGACCTTCTCAAACCACCATCCTGACACCACGCTGGTGAAGGTCGCTGCGTCCCAGTGCCGGGGCGTGAAGTTCTCCACTTAGAAACCAGCTTCCAGCCCTGCTGGGATGGGTTCTGGTTGGCCAAGCGTTGCTGGTGCTGAAAAACAGGCTGGTTTGGGTGGTGGGAACAGGGCTTCAACCTCACTGGAGCTCAAGAGTTGGGTGATGGGGGAAGAGCACCCAATTTTGGCTCCCTGCCCATGGGCAGGGAGAAGGTCCCACCACCAGAAGAAGGTCCCCCACAAGGAGGTCCCGCCCAGCAGGCAGGGTGCCAAAAGCCATCGTGGCACCCAGCATGGTCACAGCTGGCTGGGTGAAGTGACAACAGGGACCTCAAGACCTTCATGGTGATGGATCCACCAACCACCATGGTCCTTGAGATCCTCCATGAGCACAGGAAGCAAAAGGGAGGCAGAATTAGGGTGAATTTGGGACTTTTTATTAATTCCTTGATAAAATCCAGACTGAAATCCCACCAAGGTCAAGAAGGTGGTTGAGGGCACCATAAATGAACCCAAAACTGGTCACACCACATTTCTCAGCTTTAAAATAGTCTCTGGTCCCACCAAAATGTGATCTTCAGCTGGTGAAAGGACCATGGTGACATCCCTGATGGCACTTAAGGGTATGGTGGCTCCAGTATGTGCCACCTGCTGGCCAAGATCTCCATGGTGGCCAAGGGGATGAGGCAGTGGAAGTCAAAGGTGGCATATTGAAGATGTGGTGGCTCCAGGATGTGTCACCTGCTGGCCAAGATCTCCTCAGTGGCACCTCAAGGATGTGGTGACCCCAGGATGTGTCACCTGCTGGCCAAGATCTCCTCAGTGGCCAAGCGGGCGAGGCGGTGGAAGTCAAAGGTGAGATGTTTCCTCCAGAAGCGTCGGTCACGGCCAAAGACTTGGGCAGGGAAACAGGGGCTGCCTGTAGGGGGTGGACAGTTGCCAGTTAGGAGAAGTCTGGAAGGTGGTGGAGATGAAGCTCAACCTGACCTCCCTGAAGATTGCTCACCAATGCCATGAAAGATCCTGGCGATGGCTCTGCCGGAGAACTTCTCCTCGGGGCGGATGGCCAGGAAGTGGCGGATGTCTGCCCGGACTTGGGCCTCCTGCCCCTCTAGCTGCCAGGAGAAGGACACTGGGAGGTCACCACCCTCTTCTTCCTCATCCCAAACTCATCCACGGCTCCCCAGTTAAAGATTTGCTCACTTGAGGGTCACCGAGATCTTTCACCTCTTCCTCCTCCTCACAGCCATCAGGTTCCTTCTCGAAGTAGTTGCTGAGCAGAGCCTTCAACTGAGAGCTTCTCTCCTCCTCCTCCTCCTCCGCGTGAGGCCCCCAGGTCTGGAAGGCCACACTGTGCCCTGGTGTCAACCTTTTGCCCTTCCGAGTATCAGACGGGGGGAACGGGAGGGTGGGGCCACCACAGATGGGGCTGCAGAGGTTTTGGTCTTCTCTTACCTCCGGAAGGCTCGGAAGCAGGTACGGAGCTGGCCAAGAGCTGTCTTCTCCCTGGCCACCACCCGCTGGTGGAGGAACTCACAGACAGAGTCCAGCTCATCAGTGCTGAGGTCACCATAGGCACGGAAGTGGAAGGAGAGGTCATCAAACTCCACCAGGACCCCACTTTTCCCGTTCCTGCTACCACCTGAAGGCACCAAGAACTGGTTGAGGTGGTGCTCAATGAGATGTGGCAACCAAAACACCCACCATGATCTGGCACCCACCAAGACCCCATGACACCAAGATCCATTGCCCTCCAAGCCCCGCTGCCCACCAAGCCCCTGGTGCCCCTCAGAGGTACCTCTCTGCAGCCGCTGGTCCCACTGGAGCTGCCGCAGGTCTCGTTTCACCAAGGCCACCTCCCAGCCCATGGAGTCACTCAAGGTGACCACATCAAACTCCAGGGAGCTTCCATGGCTCCACTCCCTCCCTTCCAGCCGCTCCCGAGCCAGGAACACGGCAACAGGTGGAGAGCTGAGGGACAGAAGATACCAAGAAATCCACCATCATCACAGCTTGGAGACACATTCTGGATCCCACCTGCTGCAGATGGTGGTGGTGCCACGGGTGGTGGGGTTCCAACCTCTGTGCCACGTCCCGCAGCTGCCGGGAGCCTCCGTAGCACTGCAGCCGGCACCGGGAGTAGGTGGGATGCAGGAGCTCCAACCAACGCCGTGGGTGAAGCTCCAGGTAGCACAGGAGGGTCTCAATTCCTGGAGGAGAGCCGGGAGATGTGGAAGGATCTTCAGTCCCATGGGAGTCTCCAAGGGTCTCCCACCAAGAGCCATCACCCACCGAGCTCTATTGCCTACCAAGGCCCATCAGCCACCAACACCTAGTGCCCACCAAGACCCTGTGACACCAAAGACCCATCACCCACCAAAGACTCATCACCCACCATGATCTGGTACCCATCAAGCCTCCATGACGTGAAGCTGGTTCCTCCTCCTCACCTTCCTCCCGTACGTCCAAGAACTCCACGGTTTGGTGGATGGGGATGGTGCGTTCGTGCATGTAGCAGATCCGTTGGTCAGTGTTCTTCTCCTCTTCCTTCATGGTCAGCTTGGAGTCCTCCATCTCCTTGTCCTGCCAGGGACATGGTGTGACATCATCAAGTGAGAGAATGGGCACACGCTTGCCTCCTTTGGCTCCAAACCCTTCTTGTCCTCCAGAAAACTCCTCCACCTCCAAGCCCTTCTCCACCTCCAGCCCTTTCCCCTTGGAAGAAGAAGTCTTCATCCCTTCCTCCTCACCTTCATGATCTCCTGCCTTTTCTGGTGCAGCTCCAGGCACTTGCAAGGAGCAAAAGCCTTCTCCACCAGCTTCTTGACGGTGAAGAAATCCAACGTGTCACCATAAATATGACGCCGCAGTTCGTGGAGATCCCCACCCTGGTGAGACAACAGTGAGAGACCTCCAAAACCTAGGAGAAACCTCCTCAAAGTGTAGCAGACCCCCTCCCAGATCCTGCTGGTGGTACCTCTGGATCCAGGAAGAGGTGGCAATGAGCTGGTTGTCCATCCCGGCCGGCTCTTCCAATCTCCTGGACGTAGCTCTCAAAGTTCTGGGGCATGTTGTAGTGGACAACACCACGGACATCAGCTTTGTCCAAGCCCATGCCAAAAGCCACCGTGGCCACCACCACGCGGAGGTGGCCGCTCATGAAGTTCTTCTGGACACGGCGACGCTCCGCAGCGGACAAGCCGGCGTGGTAAGAGTCGGCCAGCCAGGTGGGATGCACGCTCCTGGCTGGGAAGAGAGGGTGGGATGGGGCAGAAGTTGGGTGGTCTGGGGACAT
This sequence comes from Picus viridis, assembly GCA_033816785.1. Classification (NCBI taxonomy): domain Eukaryota; kingdom Metazoa; phylum Chordata; class Aves; order Piciformes; family Picidae; genus Picus; species Picus viridis. Next base: position 28,180,555 of record CM066572.1, read on the forward strand.
GTTGGTTCTTCCAGGACATTTTGGGCTTCTTTTGGAGCATTTCAGGCCATTCTTGGTTCTTTTTGGAACATTTCAGCCCATTTTGGGCTCCTTCCAGGTGATTTTGGGCACCTTTTGGGCCATTTTAGACTCATTACAGGCCATTTTTTGATGCTTTCAGGCCATTTCAGGCTACTTTTGGACCATTTTATCTACTCCTGGGCCATTTGGGGCTCTTTTGGGGACATTTTGGGCTACTTTCAGAACATTTTGGGCTCACTTTACCTCCTTTTGGACCACTTTGAACTCATTTCAGCTACTTTTGGGTCACGCTGGGCTAATTTTGGACCATTTGTGTGCCTTCTGGGCCATGTGGGGCTCATTTCAGGTCGTTTTGGTCTCCTTCCGGGCCATTTTGGTCTACTTTCAGAACACTTTGGGATCACTTCAGACCATCTGAGCTCCTTTTGGACCCTTTTAAGCTAATTTCAGGCTACTTACAGACTTTTTTGGACTGCTTTATCTCCTTTGAGGCCATTTTGGGCTCATTTCAGGTAACTTTGGTTGCCTTCTGGGCTGTTTCAGCTCCTTTTGTGGGCTCCTTTTGGGCACTTACCCTTCACTTTCTTCCTCCCAGCACCACCCTGGGCTGGCTCCCTGGCTCCAGTGGGTTCCCGGAGCGCCGTTCCCTGAAGGCAGGTCCGGATGAGTGCCGCGATCCGAACCGTCTCTTCCCGCCGTGTGCAGTAGACGATGATGGAGTTGAGGTCCCCAAAACGCTCCCCTTGCAGCAGGGAGATGAGGGCCTGTGGGCAGAGAAAGGGTTGGAGGTTTCCCCAAAGGGCTGGGATCTTCTGTCCTACAAGATCCACTCCGAGCTCAGTAGTGGAGCAACAAATCCCAACGTTCTCCAGAACTTCTGGCTCCAGCCCCTTCCCCTCATCTTCCAGCCCTTCTCCAACCCTAAACCCCGTGGCCCATCCATCTCCATCCTTGCACCTCACCTGATCCCTGTCCCTGTCCATGGAGACAGAGAGGTGGAGGTTGTGGGGCACGGCAGCGGAGCGCAGCGGGATGCCCTCCTGGGGCGGGATGCCCAGGTGCTGGGCCACGTCCCGCGCCGTGCCCAGCGTGGCAGTGGCAGTCAGCCCCAGGAAGCAGCGCACGCCCAGGCGGCCCCGCAGCACCTGCCAGGAGGAGGGGGAAAAGTGTGACCTTCTGGGACAGTTTGGGCTCCTTCTGGGACATTTGAGCTCTTCTGGGGCATTTTGGGCTCCTTTTGGCCCCTTTCAGGTGCCTTTTGGGGCATTTCAAGGTCATTTTGGCTCCTTTTGGGTAACTTGGGCAGAATTAAAGCACCTTTTGGGAAAATTTAGGGTCCTTTCAGGCCACTTTGACCTCTTTTTTTTACTCACCTTTTTGACCATTTTCTGCGGCTTTTACACCATTTTGGGCTCCTTTTGGTCCATTTTGAGCTCCTTTTGGGCCAAGTTAGGCTCCCTTTAGGCCATGTTATCCCCTTTTGAGCTCCTTTTTGGCCATATTTGGCTCCTATTTGGGCTATTTTATTCCCTTTTAGGTCATTTAGGCATCCTTTTGGGCCATTTTATCTGTTTAGGGGCTAGTTTTGGCTTGTTTTGGGACATTTTATCTCTTTTTGGGTTATTTTGGGCTACTTTTAGGCCATGTTGGACTCTTTTCAGGTCATTCCGTTCCCTTTTGTGCCATTTTAGGTTCCTTTGAGACTATTTTATCCCTTTTTGGGCCATTCTGGACTCCTTTTAGGCACCTTTTGGGCTCCTTTCAGGCTATTTCATTCCCTTTTGTGCTCCTGTTGAGTCATTTTATCCATTTTGGGCTTGTTTGGGCCGCTTTTAGGTGCTTTTTGGGGCATTTTGGGCTTCCATTAGGTGCCTTTTGGGGCTCCTCTGGACAGGGATTGCACCACCTCTCGCACCTTGCAGAGCCTCAGGTAACTGGGCCGGAAGTTGTGGGACCACTGGGACAAGCAGTGAGCTTCATCGATGCAGGCGAAGGCCACGGGGGCAAGCGGTCAGCAGAGGGGAGGTAGCTTGATCCTGATCCTGATCCACCAACCAGGGCTTCAGGAGAGAGCAGCAGCACCTGCACCTCACCCTGCCTCACCTATGGGAGCCAGGAACACTAGGATCAGGGGTATGGCAGCACCAGCACCATCTCACTGGTTCTTCCCTGGAGATTCCAGAGCTCTCACCTTCTCCATGACTGCTTCCCGTTGGGATTTGGCCATGTTGGAGTGCACACAGGCAGCTTTCAGGCAATGTGGCAACCCTGAGACCTGGAAGAGAATCCACAGCAGTCTCTGGTGACCACCTCCTCATATGGGGTGTAGCCAGAAGTGGCTGGACTGGGAAAACTGGGATAATCAAGTGGTACCTGGTCATCCATGAGGGACACCAGTGGGGAGACAACCAAGGTGATGCACTTGGAGCGCTTGTGGTAGAGGTAAGCAGGGAGCTGGTAGCACAAGGACTTCCCCATCCCCGTCGATAACACCACCAGTGTCGACAGACCTGATAGAACAAGGGTTGGAGACATCACCTGGGGACAATCCAGCTGCCTCTTGAGGACCCTGAACTCCATGGAGATGGTGGGGACACCAAACCCACCTGAGAGGATCCTCATGATGGCTACCTCCTGGCCTGGACGGAAGGAGCTGTAGCCCAGGGCGTTCAGAGCCTTGATCACCTCAGCTGGGGTCTCTGTGAGGACAAAGATATGATGTAGGGGTGGGACGAGAGGGGATGTGAGGGGACAAAGCCCCTTGGCCTCACCTTGGATGGTCCCTGGCTCATAGAGGGGCTCCACAGGTGCAGGGGGAGCAGGTGGCTCATATGTTGGTCTCCTCACATCCAGATAAGTTTGTATCTCCAAATTCATCCCGCTGCTTCCACTCTCTGCCAGGGATGAAGGTGGAAAAGTTGGGATCCACAGGTGGTAATTCCCACCCTGTTCTAGAATGGCCCAAAAAGAGTCCAAAATGGCCCCAAAAGCATTTAAAAGTAGCCCAGAATGACCAAAAAAGGGATAAAATGGCCCTAAAGGATCCCAAAATGGCCCAGAAAGGGATCGAATGGCCTAAAAGGAGCCAAAGTGACCTCAAAGGCACCCAAAAGGAGCCTAAATTAGCCAAGGAAAGATAAAAGGCCCCCCAAAAGACCCCAAATGGCCCAAAAGGCACCTAAAAAAATGAGCCCAGAAGCACCCCAAAAGGAGTCCAAAATGGCCCAAAAGGTGAATGAAGTGTCCCAAAACATCCCAAAAGGAGTCTAAAATGGCCAGAAGTCAGCTTAGAACAGTCCAAAAAAGGATCAAGTGGCCTGAAAGGCATATAAAAAGAGGTAAATTGGCCCAGAAGGAGTTAAGTTGGTCTGAAAGGAGTTCAAAATAGCCTGAAAAGCAATCAAAAAGAGCCCAGAATGGCCAAAAAAGGGATAAAATGGCACAAAAGGAGACCAAAATGGCACAAAAAGCCATAAAAACCACAAATGGAGTCCAGAGTGGCCTGAAAGGGGATGAAATTATCCGAAAGGACCTAAAAAAGGGCCCCAAAGGGGTAAAATGGTCCAAAAGGAACCCAAAGCAGACTTCCCGGGAGCACAACCTTCCCACAGGGATAGGGAAATGCTCCCAGAGCAGGTCAGGCCTCACCAGAGAGCTCCGGGCAGACGCTGTTGGTCCGACGAGCCACTTCCTCCAGCGTGGGAAGTGGAGACTCTTCTTCCTCCTCTTCCTTTTCACCATTGTGGTTGCTCTCCACTGGCAGCACATCGGGAGTCATGCCTGCCAGGGAGGAATCACAGCCCTCCTCAAATCCAAGAGCCCAGCAGGCTTCCCACAGGATGCTCTCCCTGCTCCCAGCTATTCCTCACCTCGCCCTGGGCAGGCTGAGGCCCAGTGGCCGGCACCACCGCAGCGGAAGCAGAGGTCAGAGCTGCGGCCTGGGGCTGCAGAGCTGCTCCACTTCCTCTGCCACTTCTGCTTCTGGGCCTGCGAGGGAAGAGACAGGGAAATGAGGGGAAAATTGACAGGAAATGGATGGCAAATCGAGAGAAAATCCGAGGGGGAAAAGGCAAGTGAAAGGGCAAGGAAAAAAGGCAGGGGGGTGGAAATCAAGGAAAAGAATCAAAGGAAAAATCCAGGGAGAAAGGCAAAGGGAAAATCAAGGGGGAAAACTAAGGAAGTCAAAGGGAAGCTAAGGAGGGAAATCAAGGGGGGGGAATCAGTGGGAAGTTTAAGCAAAGTAAAATCAAGAGAAACCAAAGGAAAAAGAGAAAATGAAGGGAAGTGAGGTTTAAATAAAGGACAATGAAGGTGAAATAAAGGTGAAATGAAGGGAAAGAAGGAAAATAAAGTTCCCTAAGTGGGAAACAAAAGGCACTCTAGGCGGAGGCGGGGCCGGGGCCGGGCCCTTACCTGCCTGCGGAGCCACTGCCCGCGCAGGGCGAAGCCGCGGACGTGGGATCTGCTCTTCAGGTTGAGCCGCACGAAGTTGCCACGGCTCAGCCGAGGGGCTCTGGGGAGAGAGGAGCTGAGCATGGGCTGGGTGGGAAAAGACCTCTGAGGTCGTTGAGTCCAACCACCAACCCAGCCCTACTATGGCCACTAAACCGTGGCCCTCAGCACCATATCTGCGTGGCTCTGAAACCCCTCCAGGGATGGGGACTCCACCACTGCCCTGGACAGCCTGGGCTAAGCCTGGACAACCCTGCCACGATCAGATCCCTCTGTAGAACCTTCTCACCCTGCAGCAGCTCAACACTCCCATCCCAATTAAATGTCATCTCCCAACCAGAGGTGCTCAGTCCTCATCCAGCATCCACAGAATGGCTTTGAGAGTCAGAATCTCCATGTTTCACCCCCAAAATGCCACCAATGACAACAGGGAGCCTCAGGGTCCAACAAGGAGCCTCAAAATTATGACAAATAAGAAAATTGGGCTAAAACAAATCCCAGATTTATTCCTTCCCACCCCAAGTAACACAAACCAAGCAGGATTCAGGGAAAAAGCAGCTGGTTCTTTAGCACCTACCTGGCAACACTGGCTCCACGGGTGACTCTGGGCTTCTTCTTCTTCTTCTCCCCCTCCTCCTCTATCTCCCCCAGGATGTTCTCTGAGGGATACGGCACCTTCTTGCTCTCCGTTTGGCTTGCTACACGCTCCGCCACCACCTCCTCCTCCTCCTCCTCGCTTTGCTTCAGCTCCTTGGCAGCATCAAATGCTGCCTCGGTTGAGCTTTGGCAGCATCTCCGGAGCTTTGCCGGTGCCGCCACCTTGTCTCCACCATCTCCACGTGGCCTTTTCCTCATGGAGTCTCCCATCAACACTCCCCCAACACCTTCAACCTGCTTCAAGGGGGCCTGTTTGGTTTCTCCCTGCTCCAACGTGTCCCCCAGTGCTGTTCCTTTGTCACCAAGTGTCCCCTGGCACCTCTGTAGCCAGGCAGGATCCAGTGAGCCCAGTCTCTGTGCCACTGTCTGCTTCAGGTGCTGGAATTTACTGTGAGGGGGTGTCTGGGGGGGTGTCAAACCTGCTGTGAGTATGATGGGGGCCAGCCCTGACACTGAGGGAGGAAGGACAAGGTCTCCTGGCTCATCTTCCTCGGTCTGTGAAGGCACCAGAGGTGGGGTCTTGTCACTTGTCCCAAAATCTGGCTGAAGTTTGGAGACAGTTAGGGTCCTCCTGGGAATTGGGGTCCTCCTTGGGGTCAGAGGTGTCTCCTGGTGGGGATGGAGGAAAGAGAGATGTGGGTCAGATTGTCCTCCAAAACTCCTCACCCCACATCCAAAACCAGATGGGACCTGCACTGGGGTTTGGGAGTGTTCCACAGCCCTAGTTAAGAGTGAGGGGGGACTCTGGTAGGAGAGGGATGAGGTGTTGGGGGGCTCTGGCAGGAGAGGAATGACTGTGGGGGGTCTGGCAGAAGAGGGATGAGATTTGAGGGGGGAGATCAAGGCAATGGGGGAAACTTCAAGGGGCTTGGGCAGGAGTGGAACAGTTTGGGGGCTCTAGCAAGAAGCAGCTGAGATTTTGAGTGGCTCTGGTGAGGAGGGGGTTGCAATTTTTGGGGTCTCTGGCAGGAGAAGAATAATTTTCAGGGGCTTGGGCAGGAGGGGGATGAGATTTTGAGTAGCTCTGTAGAGGTGGGATTGAAATTTTGGGGGTCTCTGGCAAGAGAACAATTCGGGGGGGGGCTGGGCAGTAGGGGAACGATTTTGAGAGTCTCTGGCAGGAGAGGGGATGAAAAGGGTGATGAGAAGCTTGAGGGGAAGCTTGTCCCACCCATCCCTGACCTTGCCAGCAGCTGCCAGGTTGGATTTCAGCTTCATGCCATAGAACTGGGCAGAGGCTTTGGGCAGGGCACGGGCATGGCGGCTGGGCCTGGGGGCTCTGGGCTGGCGGTTCAGGTGTGCACCCCAAAACCCAGAGTCTGGCACCTGGAACGAGACCTCAGACTCTGAAATACAGCCCCAGCCTCTGGGGAATGCCAACTTTTCAATCCCCAAACAGCTTAAATTTAAACCTTTGCATCCCCAAACCTGATAAATTTGACCCCCTGCATCCCCAAACCCTTTTCAACACACCCCCTTACACCCCCAAGTCTGTTAAATCCAAACCTCTGCATCCCAAAAGCTGTTAAATTTGAACCTCTTCCTCCCCAAACCTGCCCAACTGGAACATTTTCATCCCCAAACCTGTTAAAACTAAACTTCTACCTCTCCAAACCTGCTAAATCTGAACCTTTGGGGCCCCAAACCTGATAAATCCAAACGTTCAAACCCCAACATTTAGGCAATGCAAACTTCTTCATCCCCCCAAAAATATTAAATCCAAGATTTAAAATCCCCAAACCTACGAAGTCCAAACTTTAAAATCCTCAAACTTCCTAAATCCAAACATTTTCATCCCCATCCCTGCCAAATCCAAACTGTCACCTCCCAAAACCTGTTAAATACGAACTTTTAAATCCTAAAACCTGCTAAATCCAAAATTTTCCATCCCAAATCTTTCTGAATTCAAACTTCTCCAACCCAAAACCTGTTAAATCCAAGCCTTTCCATCCCAAATCTTACTAAATGCAAACTTCTCCAACCTCCCAACCAGCACAACCCAAAATTTTCTGCCCCCAAACCTGCTAAATCCAAATTTCCCCCCCCAAACCTCCAATGCAGGGTGGATCTCAGGGGGGTTGATGCTACTGGAGACAAATCCCAAAGCCCAGAAAGGGGATTTCTCTGGTACCTTCTCCACGGCTGGACTCTCCTGATGTTCCTGGGGGCTGGGAGAGCTGATCCTGGTTGGATCCATCTCCTCTTTCTGCTGTTTCAGTGTCTTGTACTCCTTGTAGAGTCCTGGGGTGATTTTGGGGACATTCCGGTCCTTACTGGGGAGCCACAGCAGCTCCCACCCAGACGTATCCCCAGAGAACCTCCCCGTGATGTCAAAACCCCCTCTGTGGTGAGGGTTTGGGTTGGGACAAGGGGTGGCCCCCACCCAAAAGCACCCACAGCTTCAACTAGCACCCCAAAAGATTTTTGTGGGTGGGTGAGGGGGGCAGGGTTGACACTCACGTCTGATGTCCTCTGGAGCCGCCTCAACGTCAGCCTGCAAGGAGAAGAATCCTTGACCCAAGGGTGCCAAGTCCAGCACCAAACCATGGCGCTCAGCACCAAACCATGGCGCTCAGCACCACATCTCCACGGCTTTTAGAACCCTCCAGGACAAACCTTTCCGTGAAGGAACTGTCCTTCGGTCCAACCTAAACCTTTTCTGGAGCAACTCCAGGCCATTTCCTTGCCCCATCAGTTAAAACCACCTGCCTGGTTCCAACCTCCTTTCAGGGAGTTGTAGAAAGCCAGAAGGTCTCTCCTCAGCCTCCTTTGCTCCGGATCAAACCCCTCCAGTTCCCTCAGCTTCTCCTCAGACGTTCTCCAGACCCTTCTCCTCCTTCTCCAGATCCTTCTCGTTTTCCAGACCCTTCTCCAGGTTCCCCATGCCCTCCACCAGCTTCACTGCCCTCCTCTGGGCCTGCTCCGCCCCCTCGGTGTCCTTTCGGGAGTGAGGAACACAAACCCGATCCCAGTACTCTTGAAGCGTGGCCTCACCAGTGCCCCAGTACAGGGGGATGGCGATTGCCTTGGTCCTGCTGCTCGTACTGGAAGTGACTTATGGAAAAGGTGTATGGAAGAGCCTTAGGGAATTGCCTCATGGAAAAGCCCTAAGGAAAATCCTGCAGAGCTGTGGTCAGGCTCTGCCTGGGACCCTCTCTGGGCTTTAACGTCGCGGCAAAGAGGCAGGGACCATACTGGGGGACGCCGGTGCGGCAAATGGGATCCCAGTGAGGGGGCAGAATCACCCCTGAGGCTTCCCCAGTCCACCCGGAGGCAGCTCAGAGCCCACCAAGAGCACGGGAAGGGCTCGCCCCCTTCCCTCCCCACCTGGCTAGGCTTCCTCTGCCGCTCCCGGAAGAAATCCGCTTCCCACCGCTTCAGCAGGGCCTTTACTTCCTGCTGCCGCTCCATGGCAGCCATAACGAGCCCGGGGCCGGTTCTCTGGGGTCTCAGGGACCGGGAGCCCCACCGGACAGGGAGACTCAAGGGGCCGGGCCTCAGGGCGGAGAGAGAGCGAACTTCCCGCTCCCGCCGCACTTCAGCCAATGGAAAGAGCGGAAATTCTGACGGATAGCGTCCGGAGCCAATGAGAGGGTGAGAAGCGCTAGCATCGGGGAGGGACGGAGTCAAGCCCGCCTCCATTTGGGATGGCGCTCTCTGATTGGTACAGGGAGAGGATGGGGCGCTATCGCGTAGTCCCGGAAGTGCGGCGGGGAGGGGACTAGCCTAGGAGCGGCCGTGAGTGAGTGAGTGAGTGAGTGAGGGGTGGTGGGGATCTCCATCTTTGGGGGGGGGGGGGGGGGTTTGTCGCGCTTGTAACGGGGGGAGCTGGGTTAGCTGGGCGTTCCTGCGATGGTAAGAACCGGCTTAGGGAAGTACGGGGAGAACTGGGTTGGCGGCGCGGTCCTTGTAGTGGGGAAGGCTGGATTATGGGGGCTGTGGGGAGTCCGTGTAATGGGTGGGCTGGGTTTGGAGGGTCCCTGAAATGAGGGGAACTGCGTTGGGGGGTGGTGTCCCTGTAAGGGGGTAACTGGATTAGTGGGGCTCGGTGATGGTGGGGAACTGCATTATAGGGCTGTAGGGTGTCCCCATAATGGGAGGGCCAGGTTTGGGAGGAACTAATTGGGTTAGGGATCCTGCCCCTTTGCTGGGGGTCTCTACCCTCCTGCCATGGGTCCTTTTGGTGTGTGGATGTCTTGGCTTAGGGGTTATCACGAGACTGACTTTTTACCATAAGGCCACCCATAAGGCCTTACCTGAGTAAGGCTTCCCTCCCAACCTCACCAGCAACTTGTGTCCTCCACGCCTCATTGCCAGGTGCCAGCATGGACTCCTTGGTGTTCCTCTGCGCACGCCGCTTGGTGAGCCACGAATCTGATTTCCGCCGTACCCTCAGCACCCTCCCCAACGAGCTCTACCCTGTCCTCTTCAGCGCTGCCTTCTTGGACAGCCGGACCTTGGTGGTGCGGGATTTGGTGGCCGTTTGGCCCTTCCCAGTCCTCAGCTTCCAACGGTTATTGGCTCACCTTGACCATCACCTTCAGCATCACCCCAAAGGGCTACCAAGGAAGCTTTGTGTCCAAGCTACCATCTTGGCCGTTGTGGCACATCTCCGCCAGACGTTGGAGGAGCCTGATCGTGGTGCGAGGTGGGTGCCAAACCTCTTGCCAGGATGGGCAGGAGACATTTTCTTCCTCCTGAGGGTTATGGAGGTGACCTGGAGCTGGTGGTGGGAAGATGTTGGTGAGGTTGGGGGAAAGCAAACCCAATACCCTCACCCTGCCTTGGGCGTGGGGAGGCTGATGGTTGCCCCCGTCTCACTGGTTTCTTCTTGTTGTTCAGTGAGAGGCGGTGCTGCCTGCGGGTGCTGGACATGATGGATCTGCCAGATGACGACGTCCGTGGTGGCCCAGAAGGGATGAGCCTGTGGTCTGGCACTGTGGCTTTAGCCAAAGCTTGTCTGGAGGTCTCCAAACACCAAAATGAGCACCTGAAACGTGGCTCCAAACGTCGGAAAGGTCCCTCGGGAGCTTTGGAGGCTCCACAACCTTTCGGCGTGGAGATCCGAGCAGACCTCTTTGTCAACAGCACGTCCTTCGGTGTCCTACGAGATGCTCTCCAGGCCAACGCCACCAGCTTGCTGCGCCTCAGGTGCAGGGACTTCCACGCCGAGGAGCTGTCTGTGGGCAGCACTGTGACTCTGCTGGACTGCCTGGATGCCTCTGGCGTGCGGCGCATCGATCTCCGCTTCAACAACCTGGGACTCTCCGGCCTCTGCGTGGTCTTGCCGCACCTCACCAGGTTCCCCAACCTCCTCAGCCTTCGCCTGCCCTACAGCAACGTTGATGTGCGGAGGTTCGTGTCGGGACGGATGCCAGCCTCCGGCGGTTCGCTGGGCAGCTGGGGAGTTTGTTGGGGCTCAAGGAGCTCAACTTTGGGTCTTCCAGGCTTTCAGGGAACCTCCAGTACCTTCTCAGGTAAGGTTTTGGTGGAGTTGGTCCTCAACTGGTTCTTTTCATAGAGTCATCTTGGTTGGAAAAGGCCTCTAAGAGTCCAGCCTTCAATCCAACACCACCATGGCCCCAAGGTCCACAGCCACGTTTCTTGAATAGCTCCAGGGATGGTGACTCTACTGTCTCCCTGGATAACCTGTTCCTGACCACTCTTTCACGCCATGATGAGGGAATCATCCTCATGATGAGGTTTAATCCATTAGTAGGTCCATGCTAGTGTGGTGCCATCTTTGGTGTGAGCTCACAGCTCCTTCTTGGTTAAGATTTTGGTGGAGTTGGTCCTCAACTTGCTGTTTCCATGCTGTGGTGGGATGGGACCCCGGTGGACTTGCCTTTGGCAATCTGGGCATCATCTCCATCGTGAGGTTTATCTATCAGTAAGTCCATCCCAGCATGGTGCCAGCTTTGGTGTGAGCTTATGGCACCTTCTCGGGCTTTTGGGGGAGCTGGTCCTCACCTCGCTCTTTCCAAGCCGTGGTTGGGAGCGATGCGGGTGGCAATCTGGGCATCACCCCCAAGATGAGGTTTAATCCATTGGTGGGTCTGTGCCAGCTTTGGCGTGAGCTCACGGCACCTTCTCACCCTGGCAGTGACCTGCAGACTCCCCTGGAAAGCCTGGAGCTGGCTTTTTGTTCCCTCCTTCCCGAGGACCTCAACTACCTTCGGCACAGCCTCCACGCTCCGGCGCTGCGGAAGCTGGACCTGAGCGGCCACGATTTCACTGAAGCGCTGCTTCAGCCGCTGCGGCAGCTCCTGGAGACGATCTCGGCCTCGCTTCTCCACTTGGACCTGATGGAATGCCGGCTGACAGACTCCCAGCTGGATGAGCTGCTGCCGGCGCTTTGCCGTTGTTCCCAGCTGCGGTGCTTGGGACTTTTTGGCAACCTCTTCTCCACGCCAGCGCTCAAAGTCCTGCTGGAGAAGACCGTGGTGCTCCCCTACCTTCGCCACGTCATCTACCCCTACCCCCTGGACTGCTACATCACCAACCACCTGCGGCCCCCTCGGGCTCTGGCTGGTTCTTTGAGGACGCGGTGGACAGGGCACGTTTCACCGCGGCCAAGGCCGAGCTCTGCGAGCTGCTGGTGAAGCTTGGTAGATCTGATGCTGTCTGGACCACCAACCTGCCTCGGCACGGGGCCCCTGACTACTTTGACTTGTAGCTTGGTGACTGCGGCGTCCCCGTGTGTCTTGCCTCCCCTATCTTTGGTGTCTCCCTCCTCATCCCGGTGCTTTTTTGCACCATCTCACTGTTGTTGGCGCTGATTCCCCTGGCAGTGCCTCGCTGCAGGTCGAGGCCACCATGTGCCAAGCAGCAACCCTGGTTCAGCAGCACAAGGACGCTGGTTAATAAAGTTCCCACCAGGCAGGAGGTGATGTGGTGACCACGGTGCTGCGAATGGGCAGACCCCACGGGAATGCCATGCTCCTGCCTTGGCACCCCCAAGCCCCTCCTGTACCCCACATCCTGGGGAGTTCTTGGTGTTGAGAAAATGACAAAGCTCGGCCAAGGGGGAATTCCATGAGTCTTTAATGGGGGTTATGGTCACTGTGGTGGCACCCATGGTACCATGGCAGCACTCACAGCACTGTGGTGGCACCCACTATGGCAGCATCCACCCACCATCATGGTACCCACCATGGCAGCACCCACCCCATCATCATAACACCCACCAGGGCAGTGCCCACCTCATCAGGGCACCATCCACCCCACCATGGTAGCATTCAACCATCATCTCACCTGCCAGAGCAGTACCTGGCCCACCTTGGTGGCATCCACTTTACCAGCACCATACCACCATTGTGGCACCCACTATGGCAGTACCCTTCCCACCGTCATGGCACCCACCTCACCACTGTGACACCCACCATGCCACCAACCTCCCCACCATCGTGGCACCCACCATGGCAGAACCCACCTCATCATGGTGGCACCTTCCATGGTGGCACCCACCGCACCAGCACCCACCCCACAGCACCATCCCTTCCATCATGGCCCGGTGCCAGTCTCCACCACCCCTCACCACAAAGCTGCCGGTAACATTTGGGATGCCCCCACCTCATCCCTGTTGTGGTGCCAGGGGCACAGCCGGTGTCTCCTCATCTCCATCGGCACCCAACAGTGGCAGCAGCTCCCCGGTGAGCCGGTACCGCTGCCCCTCCCAGTTGAAATGCGTTGGGGGCTGCTCAGGGCCCTGCTCATACTGGAAACAGGAGCTCCACTCCACCGCCAGCGCTGACCGCACCAGGCCCACGCCGCCTGCTCTGGCCGGTGCTGGGTGGTAGAGCCGCCCGTTCCCTGGTGCCATTGCCAGGCTCTGCGGCTGGAAGGGCACCGCCAGGCTCTGGCCGCCGCCGCAGTAGGAGAGGATCTGGCTGGCACTGGGGCCGGGCAGGAGCTGGGTGAAGACCAGGGGTCGGTCCTCACAGCGCAAGAAGTTGCGCTCGCGGCCGCAGCGCGACAGGAAGGGGAAGTGGCTCTCGTAGCGCCCGCTGCGGTTGGGCTCCAGCCGCTTGAAGAAAAAGCTGAGGAAGGCCACATCTGCAGGGGAGAGATGGGTGGAGGCACCTCACCAACCTGCCCCACCAACCGCCCAACCCAGGGGGAATTCAACCCCAGTGGGGAAGGTGGGGCTTGGTGGTGGGACATCATTCAGGCCATTGTTTGGTGATGGGAGCCCATTTTAGGGGGTTATTTGGTGGTGGGATGCCGTGTTGGGGTGGTCTTACAGTGGTGGGATGCCATGCTGGGAGATCATTTGGTGATGGGACATAGTTTGGGGGGTTGGTCGGTGGTGGGACCCCATTTTAGGGAGTAATTTGGTGATGCAACAGTCCCCAATTAAGGAACAATTAAAATCAGACCAAATTAAGGATGGGATCCTGATTAATGCTGGATCTCAGCTAAGGATCAGACCCACATTACGAATCAAATCCCAGTTAAGAATCAGATCCCAGTTAAGGTTCGGATCCTGAGATCTCAGTTCAGGATTAGATCCCGATTAAAGCGGAGCTCCTGGTTAAAGACTGGATCTCAGTTAAAGATGACACCCCCGTTAAGGATCAAACCCCAATTAAGGATTGGGTCCTGAGATCTCAATTATATTCTGACTAAAGATAAGATGCCAATTAAGGATAAGACTAATTAAGCATCATAAAGGATCCTCACAATCAATCTGCAGTTAAGGATCAGCTCCCACTCAAGTGTCACAATAGGATTGAGGATGGGACCCCAATTAAAGATGAGACCCCAATGAAGGCTTTAATCCTGATAAGGATCAAACCCTAATTAAGGCTTAGACCTTGACTGAGGACAAGACTCTAATTAAAGATGAGACCCTAACTAGGGCTCCTATCTCAATTAGTGCTCACCCCTTGCTTAACAGCAGCACCCCCATTGAGGCCCAGGAGGAACAAACCCGCAGCAGCGAAATCAGGGATTTTGGGTCATTCGGGGGAGTTGTTCTACCTTTGAAGCAAGTGACGAAATTCTTCACTTTGGTGTCATCCAGGAAAAGCTGCAAGAAATGCGCAAAGACCCCTCAAAACCCCATTATCGCCAGAAGCCGGTTCTCCCCTTCCGAGGACCGCCCGGCTGCGGCACCGGGAGGCAGCAGGGCCGCTGCTGCGGTTGAGGCGGAAGGCCGGGCCCAGCCCCGCCCCGGGGCTGTCCGCGTTGCGGTACCTGCCCCTGATGATCGATGTAGTAAAAATACTCCCGGATCCGCGGCTCTGGGCTCTGTCCTTGTTGGTAAACCAGCCCGGGCCCCGCCGTCCCGTAGGCCCTAGGAAGGAGGCGAAAGTAACGGGCCGCTGCCATTGTCATGGTGGTAAGGGGCCTGGGGACCGGAAGTTACGCCGGAAGTGATGCCCAGACGGACTGCTCCGGGTGGAACCTGTTGCCCGCCGGAACCCAGAGCCCCCTAGAGACACCCAGAAACTATAGACACTCAGAGCCCCCTATGGACACATCCCTTGCAGGTATCCAGGGCCCCTGCAGACAACCACAATCCCCTGTGGCATGTGGGGGTCTATGGGTGGGTGTGGTTGCCCATACATCCCCCCATGGCAGAAGTACTGGCCAGGCGGGGGCTCTACAGACCCCCATGGGGGATGTGCTGGCCAGGCTGGGGGCTCTACAGACCCCCATGGGGGATGTGCTGGCCAGGTGGGGGGTTCCACAGACCCCCATAGGGGATGTGCTGGCCAGGCTGGGGGCTCTACAGACCCCCATGGGGGATATATGGCCTGGGGGTGTGTGTGTCCCTGTATGACTTCCATAGTGGGGTATGACCCATATATGCCCCTACAGGGCTTGTATGGCCTGGGTGGGGGTTGCAGAGTCCCCTGTAGACCATACAGAGCACCCTGTAGGGCTCGTATAGCCTCCAGAGAGCCCCCACCTTCCCAGCCCTCATTCTGCTCCAGAGTGAACGCGCTGCTCTCCATAGGTCGTCTCCATACGTTGCTTTATTCACACGCCGGGATTGGTGGGTTTGGGACGGGTTAGGGAGGGGTGGGCGGGTCTTCTATACATCCCCCAACCAGAAGAGTCCCCCCTCCCCTTAAGCCACGCCCCCAGCCCCCTGGGGTGGGATCTTGGGGGGCGGGAGGGATGTTTTTTTGTCCCTTATAGAATTTTCTCTGCCTTTTAAAACAATAAATAAACCCAAAATGGGGCCAAAAGGGACTAGAACGGGGGTTAGGAGGGGAATTAATGAGTGTTACTTAACTGGAAATTAGCGGGGGGAGTAGGAACCCCCTGGCACCTTGTTTTTTGTGTCCCCCCCCATCCCCTGGCAGTGAGCAGAGCTGGGAGGTAGCATTGGGTGACCCCTCCAAACTCTGGGGACCACCCCCCTTTCTGGGGGTACCCCCAGTTGTGGACATCCTCCGCCTTGGGTGACCCCCCAGCCCTGGGGTGCTCCTACCTGGGGGACCCCTCACCTTGGGGACTCCTCTCCTCTCACGCCTTGGGGACCCCTACTTTGGGTGCTGCAACCTTAGGGACTCCCCCTTCTGGAGACAGCCCCCTGGGGATGAACCTGCACCCCACCCCCATATTTTGGGTGCCCACAACTCTAGGGACCCCCTCCCCCTCAGACCCAGGGTTCTTGGGACCACCCTGGAGACTGCACCCCACCATCTTTGGTGCCCCCCAACCTGGGGTGCTCCTGCTCTGGTGCCCCCAATCCTGAGGACCACCCATTCTGGTGACTCCCCCATCTTTGGGGACCTCCCATCTTGGAGACTCCCAATTTGGGGTGACCCCCAACCCCTCTCTCCCTCCCAGGGACTTTTCCCTCTGGGGACCACCCTGGAGACCCCCTCCCCCCCCTTTCATCTTGGGTGCCCCCCACCCTAGAGTGCTTATGCTCTGGTGACCCCCAACCCTGAGGACCACCCATTCCAGGGACCTCCCCATCTTGGAGATCCCCACTTTGGGGACATTCCCCCTGCCAAATTGCTTAATTAGGGGGATCCTAATTAATAACTCCTATAGATCTCGATCCTCTGATGGGTGCCTATGCAGCGGGTGCCGCCCACCTGCCCAATGGGTACCCACCATGGTCCCACTTGGCCCTGAAGGCACTTGGGGGCATCTGTGGGGTGGGGGACACCTCCTGGATGGGGTGGGGGGGGGTTCCAGTGGTGGGAATGGGAGAGAATGGGAGGAGGTCAGGTGGGTGGTGCAGGAGGAGCAGATGACGATGGGTGCCAAGGTAGGTCCAGGAGGACCTGATGATGGGTGCCAAGATGTGTCTAAGAAGACCAGGAGATGATGGGTGGACCAGGAGCAGGAGGAGATGAGTACCAAGATGGGCTGAGCAGCTCCTGGAGGAGATGATGGGTACCAAGATGGGTCTAAGAGGCCCAGGATATGACAAGTTAACCAGGAGCAGAAAGAGATGTGTGCCAAGGTGGATTTGAACAGGACCTGGAGGAGATGATGGGCCCCAGGATGGGTTTAAGAAGATCAGGAGATGATGGATAGACCAAGAGCAGGAGGAGATGGGTGCCAATGTGGGTTGGACAGGACCAGGAGGAGATGATGGGAGATGACCCAAGATGGGTCCAGTAGGGTCAAGCACAGATGAGGGGCACCAAGATTGGTTGGGCAGGACCTGGAGAAGATGATGGGGACCAGGATATGTCCGGGAGGACAAGGAGCTGATGAATGGCAAGATGAGTTGGCCAGGAGAATGAGATGAAGGGCACTGAGATGGGCCCAGTAGAGTCAAGCAGAGATGAGGGGCACCAAGATGTTGGGCAGGACCAGGAGATGATGAGTGCCGAGGTGGGTTCAGGATCTGGAGATGGGTGCTGAGGTGGGTGCCAAGATTGGTCCAGGAGAACAAGATGATGGGTGCCAGGATGGGCTGGCTAGGAGCAGGAGGATGGGCACCGAGATGGGTCCAGGAGGAGCAGGAAATGATGACCCAAGATGGGTTGACCTTGAGGAGATGACAGGCACCAAGATGGGCCCAGCAAGGTCAAACAGAGATAATGGGCACCAAGATAGGTCCAGGAGGAGCAGGAGATGATGGGAGCCAAGATGGGTCTGGCAGGAGCAACTGAAGATGATGGACATCGAGATGAGTCCAGCAGGGCCATGCAGAGATGATGGGTGTCAGGATGGGTCTTTAAAGGCCAGGAGCAGATGATGTGTCCTGTGATGAGTCCAGCAAGGCCAAGCAGACCTGAGGGGTTCTGAGACAGGTCTGGTGGTGCCAACACATAGTGAGATGGGTCCCTGCCCAGCTGCTCCAGCACCCCATGGTGGACAACCAACTCCCTAAGGTGCCCCCAGCACCCACCCCTTGGAGCACCCAGCCCCACCATCAGATGCCCCCAGCAGTGTCTGTGGACTGGGTCTTTCCTGGCACTGGGATGATCTGGTGCTTGATGTCCCATGTTCTCCAAGTGCTCGACACCAACTCAGCTCAGCACTGATGTCTTCTCCTGGCCCTGGATGTCCTCCCTGCCCCATGGCTGCCCCACAGCTCTGCTCTCAGCCAGAGACCCAACCCCAATGGAGATAGTGGAGCTCCTGTTGATGGGGACGTGGTCCCATCGGATGGGTCTCCTCCATCTTCTTCCAACCTCCCTGGTCCTCCACATTGTCACCCGCTGCCACCCACACCCACGCAGGACACCCAGGACGGGGACATCGCCCATCCCCAGGGTGGATGCTGCTATCCCTGGAGACCTCCCACACGGCCAGTCCCTCCGAAGAGGTGGGCAGTGAGGTGGCCAGAAGGTCACCACGGGGCTTCAGGAACCGTCCCATGTCCTGCCGTAGGACAAGTTGGATGGGGATGGAGATGGACACGAGCCACCTGGCACCCTCCTGCAGGGTCCCTGCAGAACCTTGAGGAGCACAGGTTCTGTGCTCCTCAACCCAGCTGGGGTCGGAGGGGAGAGGGCTCCTGGGCGGGGCAGGGCGGGGCCGGTCGGTGGCGGCTGCTATAGGACGCCCTCCATGAAGCTGGTGTCGAGGTGCTGGATGAGGACGCGGATGAAGGACATCTCCTTGCGCGTGTTCTCGAAGATGATCCGCGGGTCGTCCGACTGGCAGCGCAGGCAGTTGGGGGCCATCACCATGGCCAGGTTATTGACGTCCATCTTGGTGACGGCCACGTTGGCTGGCTGCACGAACACCTGGGCATGGGAGGAGGAAGGGGACGGTTGAGGAGGTGGGTGGGGAAACCGAGCGGACCTCCCGACTCGCGGGTGAGGGACACCCAGGTGGCTAACCCCCAAAATCAACTTGAGGAACCCAAAACTACCTCAAGAGAAGCACCCAGGGTGGGAGGTGGCCCCAGGGAGTGGGGAGCCGGGGAGGTGCTGGTGGTACCTGTAGGAAGCGGATGAGGTAGCACAGCACCATCTTGTTGATCCTGGGCAGAGAGTGGACAACCGCGATGGCCGCCTCGGGGTTCTCGTAGTGGGTGATGCACTGCTCGTAGAACTCGTGAGGGATCAGAGGTTCCTCCAGCTCCCGGTACCAGAGCTTCAGCAGAGAGGCTGGGGTGGAGAAGATGAGGAGATGTGAGACCTGCTGGATGAGGGACCTGATCTTGCACCCCCACACGAGATCTCCAAGGTCCTACCAGGAACATGGGGGTCCTCCAAGCCGGTGGGGATCTTCCACTGGTCCACCTGAAGCTTGAGAGCGTTGACCTCATCGATGTCACCAGGGACTCTGCAGAAGGGAGGAGATCTTGGTCCCCAACTGAGAGATGGGGACCCACCTGCAGGGTTTTGAGGTTCTCCTTGGTCAAGTGGGGCTCAAGGAGAGCCAAGAGGGGACATCACGTGGGGATGGAGCCATGTTGGGACATGGTTGTTGCCCCATAGGGACATCTGGAAGCGTTGTGGGGCTGGGGGCTGTGTGGAGACCCCAAGGAAAAGACATTACTCTGGTGGTCACCAGAAAATGGGCATGACCCTGCTGTGGACAAGTTCTCACGGCCCTGGAGCAAGAAGTTGAGTGGCTTCTCTCTGGCCCACAGGAGGAGAAAGACACTCCTGGAGACATAGGGAAGTGGCCAACTGCCCCATAACAAAGTGACTCCTTATGGTTTCCTCCATGAGAAGCTGCAGGTTGTCACCATCCTGGGGAGATCTCCTTGCAGCTGGAGATGGCTTTACCTGAAGATGCCCTCGGTCTGGTCCCCGTTGAGGGCCAGGACCTCCTCGGAGAGGCGGGTCTGCACCCAGGGCAGCTGCCGGTCGGGGTACCGCTCCTTCTGCATGGAGATGATGTCCTGCAGCGAGCTACCGAACATGGAAGGGTTGAAGACGGCGTTCTTGGCGTGACGGATCTCCTCGATGTTGGGTTTCTTCAAGCCCTGGGAGAGATGAGAGGTCACCTCAGCCATCGGGAGATGTGCTTGGTGCTCTCACAGCCACCTGACGGTCTTGCTCAATTCCCAGCGCCCCCATGGCCAAGCTCCAGAGCTCAAACCCGCGGTGTGACGATAGATGGAGCTATGGATGAACTCCAGCCAACTTGGCCAAGGTCTCCAGTGGGGTCTGGTGGGAAGGTGCCTCCACCCACCATCTTGATTCCAGACCTGGAGACCCTTTCCATTGTGCTTGCTGGAACCTCCATGCTCTGCTATGGGACCACGGCCACACTGGAGCATCTACACCAATGAGCTGTGTAGGGAGGAGGAAAACCCATGGCTCTGGGATGCTTCTGGACATCAGAAGCAGTGTGGCTGAAGTGGTGGCACCAGCACCTCTGGGTTCCTTCTCTGGTGGAGCAGGTGGTTTGGTCACAGGAGGGCACTCCCCACTACACAGGATACATGGTTGGCTATGGCAGGATGGAGAAGGGATGGATGGAGCAGATCTGTGTGGTGTGATGGAGACGAGTTGGACACAGTGGACATGTACATGGTGGAATGGAGAAGAGATGGATGGAGCAGATGTGTGTGGTGGGATGGAGAAGAAGAGATGGCCACAGTGGACACGTGTGGCAGGATGGAGAAGACATGGATGCAGTGGGTGTGTGCATGGTTGCATGGAGAGGAGACGGACACAATGGACATGTATGGTGGGATAGAGAAGGTCCTTAGAAGGTCCCCAGAGGTCCTGCAGTGATGACCAAACCACCTTGGAGATGCCCAGAACATCCTCACCACAGACCTAGCCCAAGCTACTGCACTTTCTACTGCTCTCCAGCTTCACCACTCCTCCTCCAGACCCCATCCCTAAAGCCCAGCAGCCCCTGTGGTGGTCCTGGCTGGTGGGGTGGCCACCCTCTCCAAGCCCAAGAGCTGGACCATACCTTTTTGGCTCCTGTCAGAGCTGCCTTCTGCAGCTTGTTGTAGCAGTACTTGGCGTAAGTGCTGATGGCCACCCCTGGAAGAGAAAGAAGGAAGAGGTCATGAAGCTACCATAGGGTTAGTCGTGGAGAGGTCATGACTGGTCTTGGTGGTGGTCTGTCCCCTGCCATGAAGGTGAAGCTCCTTGGGAAGGGTTTTGAGAAGGACAAGGTGTCCCACTGCCCCTGGGAGCCTTCTTCTAGGGATTATCCCTCACAACTCAACTTACTCCTCAAGAGTCTCAGGAGCCTGGAGAAGCCATGTCCTCCTATCCACCAAATGTGGAACCCTGGAGTCATCTTTGTTCCATCCTCTTTGGTGGCCTTGTGCAGGGATGTCCCACCTTTTGGGGCCATGGTTTCCATCTTCACCTCCCCTCCACCATCCAGCTTCTCCTCCTGATGCCACCACTTCCACCTTCACCCCTCTCCTCACCATCTGCCCCCTCCCCCTGATTGTTCTTCAACTAGGAGATGCCACTTTGAACCCTTGGAGCATCCTCATGCTGCCAACAGTCTCATCCCAAGGCAGATGCTCCAACATCCTGTGGCCAAGAGCCCCAAGGATCTGGTGGTACCTTCTGGACCCCCCCAGAAGATGGGAGATGTCCAGGTTTGGGTGACCTCAAATCTGGTGCCCACTCATAAACTGGTTTGGGATGGAAGGGACCTCTGAAGGTCATCTAGTCCAACCCACCTGCAGTGAGCAGGGACATCTTCAACTAGATCGGATCTTGGGATGCAGCCCAGGAGATGGTTGTTTTCTTGGGCGGTGAGCTCACCTTGCTGGCTCATGTCCCATTTGCCACCTCTTGGTGTCTCCAGGTCCTTCTCCTCTCTTCCAACCTTCATCTCCCAGCCCATATGATGATGGGAGTTGCCCTAACCCAGCTGCTAGACCTTGCCCTTGGCCTGGTTGAACCTCATGAATTTCACTTGGGCCCCACTCCTCTACCTTGTCCAGGTCCCTCAGGGTGGGTCAACCCCACCACTCAGCTTGGTGTCACCTCCAAACATGTTGATAGGACACTTGCTCCCAGCCTCTGTGCTGTTGATGAGGATACTGACCAATGACCATGACTGGCAGACACTGCTGAAGCCATTTCTTGAGGTCCTCCACCTCTCCAGCTCCAGCTCCTAGCCCTACCATCACCATGAGGTTCCTCATCTTGTGGTGGAAAGCTCATGGTTACAGCTGGGACATGGAGCCTTTGCCCCTGAGGGACAACAGGAAAGGGGCTGATCCCAGGTGTCCACACCCCAGTGGTGGTGGCTGGGTGCTGAGGACCATTTGTGACCTCTCCTTGGGGTCACCGAGGAGAACCTGGGGCAGCTTCTGAGGGCCTTCAAGTGGTGAGACACTGACCTACCAGTTCTGGGGGATTCTAGAGTGTTCTGGGGTTAGTTGGGGTGATTTGGGGCTGTTTTGGGGTTAGTTTGGGGCATTTTGGGGTACTTTTTGGTTAGTTTAAGTGACTTTGGAGTTGTTTTGAAGTGTTCTGGGATCATTTAGGAGTATTTTGGGCTTAGTTTTAGTTATTTTGGAGCATTTTGTGATGTTTTAGGATACTTTGGAGCTTGGGACATTTTGGGGTGGTTTTGGATTAAGCTGGGTGATTTGGGGGTGTCTGGGGTTAGTTTGAGTTATTTTGGAGCTATTTCAGGTTTTTGGGGTGTTCTTTGGGTTAGTTTGGATGACTTTGGGGTTGTTTTGAGCTATTTTGGGTTAATTTTGTGGCGTTTTGGGGTCCGTTTGGAGTGTTTTGGGATCATTTGGGGTGATTTGGGGGTATTTGGGGATTAGCTGGGGTGATTTGGGGGTTGTCTTGGGGCGTTCGGGTGTCGGGGTGAGGGTGGTGGCCCTACCCTGGTGCTGTGGGCTGGGGGCTCGCGGTTTCTTTCTCAATTTTGGCTTCTTCTGGTGGGTCCTGGCAAGGAGCTCTTGAATGTGCCGGAAAACTGGGGCAGGAGCGACGGGAAGAGCGGGAACGGAACGGGAACGGAACAGGAACGGCAGGGGTGGAAATGGAAACAGAAATTACAACGGAAATCAAAATGGAAACAAACGGCTGTGGGAGGACATCAAATACACAGGGGATAAACGTGGGGGTAACAATGGCAATGGAAATAAAAAACAAAGGAGATAAAAATGTCACAGGAAATAAAAACAGAAAAGGAAATAAAAATGAAAAAGAAAAGGAAAGAAAAATAAATAAAGGTGGAAATAGTTAAGAAAAGGATAAACTAAAATGGAAAATAAAAGGAAAATCAAATAAAAATAAACTAAAAGTAAAGTTGATATTGAATAGCAATGAAAAAAGATGAAAATTAAGTAGATTAAAAAATTGAAAAAGTAAAATTAAAATTAAATTTGAAATAATAAAAGGGAAATTAAATAAAACCAAAAACTGAATAAAATATCAGTGAAAAAGGAAATGTAAAATAAAACCAAATAAAGTAAAATTGAAAAAAACTCTGTAAAAAGAAATAAACCCAACAATAAATAAAATAAAATAAACAAGTAAAAAATCAGAATAAAATCAAAGTAAAATTAAAAATAAAAGGAAAGGAAAATAAATTAGAAAAAGGAAAATGAAGCTGAAAAATCAATAAAACTGAAAATATAAAGTAAAATGAAACTAAAATGGAAATAAAACTGAAATAAAAGAAACTAAAGAAGTAAAAAACCCTAAAACTCAAAAAATAGAAATTAGAAAACAAATAAAATATTAAAATTAAATTAAATGTGGAAATATAAATTGGACTGAAAATAAAATGGATAATAAAGAGTAATGGAAATAAATATAGAAAAGAAATAAATAAGAAGAAATAAATATAAAGAAATTAAACTGGCAAAACAAAATTAAAATTGAAAAGAAATTGAGGCAATAAAACCAAATAAAAATGAAAGTTAAAAAATGACACAAAAGCAAGAAATAAAAATAAATGAAAGTAAAACTGAAAACATAAAGTAAAATAAAAATTGAAAATATTCCTGAAAACTGAAATAAACTAAAGCTTAATGAAAATGAAACTACAACTAAAAAGAAATGAAACTAAATTTGAGAATAAAAATAAAGGGAAATAAAAATTGAAAATAAACCTGAAATACAATAAAATATGAAGGAAACTAAATCTGAAAATACAAATAAACTAAAATAAAAATTGAGAGCACTGAATAATAAAAAAGATAAAATTAAATTTAAATGAAACAAAAGAAAAAGAAAATAAACCTGCAAAGAAAAAAGGCAAAATAAAAGCTGAAAATAAATTTGACCCAAAATAACAATAAATCACAATAAAAATGGAAATACAAACAATTGAAAAGGGAACAGAAAATAAAGCTGAGAGAAAAGTAAATTAAAAAAAACTCCAAGAAATGAAAACTGAAAGTAAAACCATAAAGTAAAATCTGGCAATCACACTGCAATAATAAAAATTAATACAAACACCCTGAAAATAAAACTGAAATGATGTAAAAACGAAATTGAAACTGGAGCTGAAATGAATTGAAAATGGAAACTGTAGCTCCAATAAAATAAACCCAAATGAAGATAAACCTGAAACAATAAAGAGTAATCAAACAAGGCCCTGAGAACAAAACTGAAACAACACAAAGAGAAATGAAAACAAAACTGGAAATAAAAAGAAATGAAAACAAAACCGGAAGTGAAACTGAAGGTAAAGAAAAATCAAAGAGAATAAATGAGAAACGGAAAAAAGAGTAACAAAAAAGGGAAACTCAAACGGCAAGTGAAGCTGCAATGATACAACCAAAGGCAAACAAAACTGCAAACAAACAGTCGATGGAACCCAAACTGGAACTGAAGGTGGCAATGAACGCTGCAGTGGCCGTGCCCAGCTGTCACCCAGGCATCGGTGCCCATCAGTCAGCTGCCGAGGGCCAGCGGCAAACCCGCGGCCAAACTGCAGGAAAACGAACGGAGACAAACGGGATGGAAACAACGGAACCAGCGGGGCCGAGCTGGGGGCACTGCTGGGGTGGAGCTGGCCGCAGGACCTCGCTGCTGCTGGGACCTTCTTCTCCTGTTCCTCACCTCAGGTTCTTCACCACCGATGCGCTACATCCAGTGTGAGCTCCACACCTCTGCTGCTGCCCAAGGTGTCCTCTGCCACCCCACCTGGACACCTCGCTTGGGTTCATCTCCTCTGTTCCCCGAGCTGGGCAGATCCACCGTGGCTCCACATGTCCTCAATATCCGATTCATGAGGAGCCAGAGGGAACCCAAAACCAACCAGAGCAGTTCTTCTGAGGCTTCTCGGACAATGGTGGAAACCTGTGACCTCCTGGACCTCCATCTCTGCTTTACCCACCACCCACTGAGAGATGTCACCATGCCATGGGATGTTGGGACATCCGGCCACACTGTGACTTCCTCCACCACCCCACAGCTTTACACATGGACATGTCAGTTGTATTAATCTCTATTCTTCAAGATGAGCAGAACCACCATAGCTCCACATGTCCACACCTGGTGCATGAGGAGCCAAAGGGCACCCAAAACCAACCAGAGCAGTTCAAGCTGCATCTCCTGAAGCTGCTTGACCAACAATGCAAACAGAAGACCTCATGGATCTCCATGTCTGCCTCATCCACACACTGTGAGATGCCACCAACCCATGCAACTCAGGCATGCCCAACCCTCCTGCTGGGCTGTGGGTGGCCAGCAGGCAGACTCAGGGTAGATACTGACCATCCCTGTGCCTCTGCCAGACCAGGTCCCATGAAATGGCACCAGCAGTTAAGAAGTGGGGATGGTCGAGCCCAGAGAGGAGCTCCTACAATTCCTACCCATTTGGGGTCAAACAGCCCAAATTTATGTCTCTTCTATCCACCATGACCAAAAACCACCTTGGAAGCTGGGGATCAAGCTGGTTCTCATGGGGCTTGTTTTGATCCAAAGCTACTTGAAAATCCAGAACAAGCTTCTGGAGATGATGACAATCATGAAATCATAGAAACATAGAATGATTTGGGTTGGAAGGGATCATCCTGGAGCTGCTGGACCTGAGGTTCATCCAGTTACCACCTCCAATTCCCATTTTTATTCCATAGAGCCCAATCCACAGAGGACTCAGAGGCCAGGAGAAGTGCAAGGACCTCCCGCTTATGGCCTCCCAGAGCCAAGACGACACTGAGCCTGCAGGAAAGGTGTCAAAGCTCATTTTGTGTTGTTTCACACTGGACTTCCATGTGCTAGGGAGGAAAAGCTGGTGGTGAAGGCACCGCCGGGCTGGTGGCACCTCCTGGAGGCTGGTTGGATGAGTTCCTCCCCACCTTTCAGTGAGGAGACTCAGGAAGGTGAGGAGGAAAAGAGCAAAATAATAATATGGGTTGGAAGGTCAGTAGAAGTCAAAGCCACCAGGCGGTGGTTTCTGTCTTACCTTTGGTGTCATTCACTGGATCCATGTGCCTGTAAATGTATCCTTCAAGGTAGGAATGAAATTTGGGAGTAGGTGGGAAAAAAGCCAGACAAATGGCCATGAGCTCCCAGCCCCTGGCCAGGCTCTCATAACGGAAGTTCTCGGTGGTCTGCCGGCACAGCTGGATGTAGAGCTCATCTCTCAGCCCCTGCATGCTCCAGCCTTTGGTGGCGATCTCCAAGGCCACGTTGAGTTGGTCCGTCTTGGCCCGCCGGTCCCCCATGTACATCTGAATCAGTTTAAAGATCTCACAAGCTTCCTTCTTGACGTTCCGGTCGTTGGTCATGATCATGGGCTTCTTGATGGACTCGCTGCTCCAGGCCAGCATGTTGGCTATGGACACCTTCCTACGGAAGAGCCCTTGGGTGTGCTTGTTGAAGTGCTTGGAGGCCCAGTTCTCAATGTCCGTCTCTGAGGAGGGCTTCCGTAGGTTGAAGGTGGGGAAGACACAGCTGGCACTAGGCATCATGTTCCTGGTCTGTCTGCTGCTCTCAAACTGGGCGCAAGCACCGAGGTCCTCCGACTAGGAGACAACACCCAGGCAAGTCAGTGTCAGTGGTGGCTGCCAAACCCAGCAACCAACTGACCCACCAACCGACTGACCAAGCGATCAACCGACCGACAAACCACCCAACCAACAAAGCAAGCAACAACCAAGCAATCAACTGACCGACCAACAAACCACCCAACCAGCAAACCAAGCAAGCAGACAAACAAGTGACCAAAAAAACCCCAACCAACAAACCAGCCACTCAACCAAAAAATCAAGCAAGCAAGCAACAAACCAATCGACCAACCAACCAACCAATCAGCTGACCACCCATCCACCAACCCAACCAACAAACTAGCTAACCAACCAATCAGCTGACCAACCACCCGCCAACCCAACCAACAAACTACCTAGCTAACCAACCATCACAGCATCAAGAGGTCACCCCATGCTCACACCAAAAGCTACATCCTCTCCAAGGAGCTGCTCCTCAATCCCTGAATCATGGGCAAGTGCACCCAGCTTGTCACCAAAGGCCAAGATGGGTCATAGCACTGGTGGCATCAGGAGGAGAAGACCAGTGGTTGGATAAGTGAAGCCAACCCAGAAGCTGCTTTGGTGGACTCCCTTTGCCTGGTCCCTTAGACTTTGCAGTTGTGGACAGAAGAAGCTGGTGGCTTCTTCCACCAAGCAAAGTGGCTTGGGGCACCACAAGTACTTCAGGTACCGATGAGGAGACACCAACTCCCCCTAGTTAAACTCTTCTCCCCAGAGCATGGCTGTTCAGTGACCACATACCCAGGAGGAGGTTGGTGGCTCCTGCAGTGCATGAGAAATGTGCATGTTGTTCCATCACAAGACATGGACCTGTTGGAGCAGGTCCAGAGGAGGCCATGAAGATGACGTGAGGGCTGGAACCCCTCTGCTGTGAGGCCAAGCTAAGAGAGTTGGGGTTGTTCAGCCTGGAGAAGAGAAGGCTACCACATGGTGTGGTCCTACCCCAACCTGGTGTGGGATTACCATGAGGACCATCCTGTTGGATCTACTGGAAGTTTAACCAGCTTGACCAGAAGAAGGATCTTTAAGGAAGGATGGTGAGGACACCACACTGCCACATGGTGTGGTCCTACCCCAATGCAGTGTGAGTTCACCTCGAGGACCATCCTGTTTGATCTGCTGGAGGTTTAAACCAGCTTTACCGGAAGGAGGAGCTTTAAGAAGGATGGTGAAGTCAAATGGTGTGGTCTACCCCAACCTGGTGGAGTATACCATGTTGGTGGTGAAGCCCCCAGTGCTGAAGACACCTTCTGAGGATATTACCTGAGATGGATGCAGGTAGGGCTCAGGTGAAGCCAGGTTGGTTTGGACGGAAACGCTCTTCTCCAGCAGGATCTGAGGGAAACCCAACTTCTCAAAGGTGTTTCTCTTCCAGTGCTTGTTCTCCTGCTGTGCCAACGCCTCGTCCTCACTGAAGGCTCTCACCACGGGACCTGGCATGGGCAAAGGGAGGGCACCATCGCTCTCATAGCCCGACCCATCCTTCTGGGAGTCCCAGCTGCTCCGTTGCTTCATGTGGTAGTGAGCTTGTTGGGCTTCCCAAGCCAGGCGAGCTTGGGCCAAGAAGGGCTCGGGAAGCCCCGTGCTGCCTCCGCCTCCACCGCTTTGCTCTCGGTACGGTTCATGGGTGACCTGTTGGGTGCCGGGGCAGCTCGTTCTTCACCCAGCTCCCCCAACACCTCCCGGTCCCCCGAGCCGTCGGTGGAGGCGGCGTTGGGTTCATGAGATAAGGAAGGCTTCCGGCTTTTCCTCTTTCTGGTGGAGGGTGAGTAACCAGTGGAGGACAATGTGTCCTGCTGGCTGGACCATGACATGGAGTCCTCAGCCTGGGTCACTTGGCCACTTGTAGAACCAGGGCAGAAATCAGGTCCTTCCATACTGCTGTAGTCACCAGATTTGATCTCCAAACGTTGGTCGCGGACCAGACAAGGGCTATGTTGAAGTGAGTAGGACCCACCAATGGGGTTGGGAGAATATTTGTGCCTCAAACCCGCCTTCATCTTGGGGCTAGAACCTGATTGCTCAACGTAGACCAACTGCCTGACGTACTCCTTGCCGGCGGGGCTGTACTCCAAGCTCATGAAGCGGTCGGGACATTTCTGTTTGGTGAGGACCAGCTGTTGGTAGGGGGAGTTGGAGCTTTGTTTGGGTGACTGGAGGAAAGGATGAGGCTTCCTGATGGGTGACTTCTGTGGCGAACCGGCTTTGTAGCTTCCACTAGCTTCATACTGCATGTCCACGGGGGGTTCATCATAGATGGGAGCTTGGTACTCCATGGGAGGCTCTTCGTAGAGGGGAGGCTCGTAGGCATAGCGGGGAGAGGAAGGTTGGGACTCGCTGGAATGTTTGCGGTGTTGGGTTTGGAGAGGAGAGCAGAAGGTGTCTCCTCGGCCAAGGAGGGGCGAGCAACTCCCAACGTGCTCAGCTCTCTTCAGGAAGGGTGATGGCTTCCTCTCTGGGAAGAAAACAGAGTTGTCGGCCTCTGGGGTGAAGGTTTGGAGGTTGGGTGATTGTTGGCCTCCTGAGGGCCGCCGTGAGCGGGTGCCCGGCGGGTTCTCGGCGCGTAGCCGTTGCCCTGGTGCAGGAGGAAGCTGGGTTCGCGATCTGTCACCTTGATCAGCATCCGCTCCTTGGTGCCGGCGTTCCATCGCAGCGATGACGTCCTGAGGGGACAAACAGCGGCTAGCGATGGACAGACAAACACCCCTGTACTGCTGTCCTGGAGCCCCTCTGAGCCCCTCGGCAACAGCAGAGCCCGAGGGACTGACACACCCATGCATGGAATCGTGGAACTGTTGAGGTTGCAAGAGAATTTGAGATCAGTAAGTCCAACCAGTGACCCAGCACTGCCAGGGCACCACCAAGCCATGTCCCTCAGCACCCCATCTCCACAGCTTTGAAACCCTTCCAGGGATGGGGATTCCACCACTGCCCTGGGCAGCCTGGGCCAGGCCTTGACAACCCTTTGGGGGAAGAAATTGTTCCTCATGTCCAACATAAACCTCCTCTGGGGCAACATGAGGCCGGTTCCTCTTGGCCCAATGCCTGGGACAAGAGATCTCAGCTTCACCTGGCTCCAACCTTCTTTCAGGGAGTCATAAAGAGCCAGGTCTCCCCTCAGCCTCCTTTGACCCAGGCTGAACAACCCCAGGTCCCTCAGCTGCTCCTCACAAGTTCTCCAGACCCTTCTCCTTCCTCTCCAGACCCTTCCCCAGATCCCTTGCCCTTCTCTGGACACCTGCAGCCCCTCAAGGTCCTTCTTGGAGTCAGGGGTCCAAACGTGATCCAGGACTCAAAGTGTGACCTCCCCAGTGCCCCCAGTGCAGGGGGACCATCCCAGCTCCTGCTGGCCACACTGGGGCTGCTCCACTCCAGGCTGCTGGTGGCCTTTGTGGCCACCTGAGCACACACTGCCTCCTCTCCAGCCACTGCCACCAACCCCCCAGGGCCTTTCCCACCCAGGTGGTTTCCAGTCACTAGGCCCCACCCTGGAGTCTTCCTGGGGTTGGTGGGACCCAAGGCCAGCACCTCTTGTCCTCTCATCTCCTCTTGTCCTCCCATTTCTTCTTGTCCTACCATCTCCTCTTCTCCTACCATTTCTTTGTGTCCTACCTTTTCCTCTTGTCCTACCTTTTTCTTTTGTCCTACTGTTTCCTCTTGCCCTACCATTTTCTCCTGGTCTACCCAAAGGTCCCTTCTTCAAAGAACCACCCAAATACATCTTTGGGTTTATCTAAAGGTGGCAGTAAACCTAAACCCCACAGACCACAAAGGGAAGGAGATGGGGAGGAGGACTAGAAGACTATGAAGGAAACAGCCAAGTTCTCACTGCCCAGGGTCCCACACCCCCAGCTCACCACCAAGGCCACATCAGAGCCCCCAGCCCTGCTGTTGGAGGGAAATGTTGGCTACCTGTAGTGGAGGAGTTGACCTTCTGCAGTGTAGTCCCGATAAATGTCGTAGTCTTTCTCAAACACTCCAGAGGGCGATGAGCTGCAACACAGCAACAGTGAACAAAAGGTTACCAATGGTGGCTACCATCTGTCCATGTCCTTAATCATCTCCTTCACTTTAGGATTCATGAAGATGCAGCCACAGAGATGAATGACAACCAAGCCCTCCATGGTCGTGTTCTCCAGCTTAATTTGCACCTCCCTAAACACCACATTGTCCCTAGACCACTCCTAGCTGTGAGGAGCAGCTGGAGACATGCCTGGATAGATCCATCTTGGATGGAACATCTCACGGTTTTGTCCCACCCACGGTCCTTTCCATGTGCAGCCCTTCCTCATGCCTCAAGCACGACCTACAGGTCACAAGAGCGATTTCTTGCTCCTCTCAGCTGGTCAGAGCTGAGACAAGCAGAGGTGACAAGCCCCAGAAAAGCCTCTTTTTGAATCTACTATGTTGCAGTTGATTACTTCTGAGCATACTCCCAGGAGATGGAGAAGGTCACAGCACCAACAGCTACCAACCTACTCCAAAAAACACCTTACATGATTGGAGAAACATGGATAAAACCATATAAAGGTGCAGGACAGCATCTAGACATTACCTCTTGGAACACCACCAGCTTAAAGTCTCTCCTAGGAGAGCAAACCCATCCTTGCTCCATGTTCACTTTGCCATCATGCTTGGCCAGCAACCTAGTTCCATGCCAAGACATTCCAACAAGAGATGAAACCATGAATTAATTTTCATCTAAGGACAACACCTTCCATTATTGCTTGTTCTGGTCCAGATTTGCTTGATGAGCACAGAAAAAAGGTCTAATTTTTGGCCTTCATGGTGGAGATGAGCTAAAAAGAGGAGGCATGGAAGAAATCAGGAGACATTTACCCCACCTTGGAAGAGAACCGCAAACATGTGGAGAAGTAAGGTGGCTTTGAGGAGTTTTGGGAGGAAAGAGCACTAAAATCTCCCCCCACTGTGCACTTGAAGAGGTTCAGGTTCATAAAATTCAAACCAGATGTTGGCTTCAGAAGAAGAAAACTGGGAAAGAAACAAATCTTCTTAATAGGATTGGCCACCAAAATTGTGCTCCAGCGAAGGGCAATCAAATTAAGCTCCTGTCAAAGCTAATGAGACTTCTGAGCCCTCAAATTATGGCTGTGGTGAGGAGCTTAATCCCTTTTTCCTCTTGAGTGCACACGAAAGAGAATTTCTCCTTCTCCTCCTTCCACTCCATGACATCAGGTGTCTTCTGAACAGGAAGGCACCAGCTGCTGTGGCTCCAAGATCATAGAATCAGAGGATTGTTTGGGTTGGAAAAGTTCTTAAGATTGTGGAGTCCAACCGTTAACCCAGCACTGCCAGGTCACCACGCAGCCGCGTCCCTCAACACCACATCTACACTGCTTTGGCAGCCCTCCAGGGATGGGGACTCCACCACTGCCCTGGGTAACCTGGGCAAGGGTCTCACCACCCTTAAAGTTGATAATTTCTTCCTCCTATCTGATCTATATCTCCCTCTTCTAGTTTAAACCCATCTCCCCTTGTCCTATCAACTCAATCCCTGATGAAGGATCTCCCTACCTTCCTGTAGCCCCCACTGAAGCCCTGGAAGGCCACCAGAATGTCCCCCTGGAGCCTTTTCTTCTCCAAGCTGAACAATCCCAGTTCTCTCAGCTTGGCCTCACAGCAGAGGGCACCTAGCCCTCAGATCATCTTTGTGGCCTCCTCTGGACTTGCTCCAACATGTCATGATGCTGGACCATCTTGTCTAGGCTGTGCCTGTGCCAAGAAAGTTTAGTCCAGATGATCCTTGAGGTCTCTTCCAACGTTATATTCCATGGTTCCTTCAGGGCACAGGTTACCTCCTTTGGGTTGGAACAGACCTTTAAAGGCCACCTAGTCCAGCTCCCCTGCAGTCATCAGGGACACCTTCAATCAGACCAGGTTGCTCAGAGCCCCACACAACATGACCAGAAATAGTTCCAAGGATGGGGCATCTCCCACCTCTGGGCAACCTGGGTCAGGGTCTCACTAACTTCATTGTTAAAATGTCTTCCTTTTCCTCCCAGGATGCTGTTGGTTTGACCTTTGTCAAAGAGAATTCATAAAATCTTGGCTTAAACCCAGCAGCCTCTTGTGGTGGCAGGTGAAGGGCAGAGGACAAACGCTCCATGAGAAGCTTGGCCACCAGGAATCTAACAAGATTTCTGCTTAAATATTCAATAGCTGGCAAGCCTACTCTTGGGTCTCCAGCCAGCTCCATGCCTGCTGCTTCCATCAGCTCTTCATTCATGCTGAAATCTCAGCAAGTGACTTTTAATGACCCCCTTGTCTTGGAAAAGCAAGAGCAGCCAGCTTGGCCACCCCTGGGGCTATGTAACCACCCACAGATCCCTGTAGAGATGCCATGATTTGCTTCCACCATGCTGCTGCTGGGCATTGATGTTGACTCCAGGCCAAATCTTTGCTGTCCTGCATCTCCATGGGGTGGAACCGCTCAGTCATCACCTCCATCCTCGGTGGAGATTGTCCAACTGGTGATGAGCTGGTGTGTGGAACAGGGCTAATTACTGCTGAGGGGAAATGGAGCCCCTCGAGATGAAGGCAAGGAAATGAAAGTCGGATGAGAGGGGAGAACTGCTGCTCACCTCCTCCAACCAGCTGGTGTGGAAGATGTGACACAGAATTCCTGCATGGTGGGGGTTGGAAGGGACGTCTGGAGATCATCCAGTGCAGCCCTCCTGCTAAAGCAGGGTCACCCACAGCAGGCTGCCCAGGTAGGTTTGGAATCTCTCCAGAGAAGGAGACTCCACAGCCTCTCTGGGCAGCCTGCTTTGGGACTCTGTTTTCTTTCAAGACAAGTTTCTGCTGATGGAACCTCCTGGCTTCTAGTTTGTGCCTGGTGCCCCTTGTCCTGTCACTGGGCACCACTGGGAAGAGTCTAGAGCAGGTTGCTCAGAGCCCCAAACAACTTGACCTGGAATGGTTCCAGAGATGGGGTATCTACCACCTCTCTCACCTCTGACTGCAGGAGGCTTGTACTAGATGACCTTAGAAGGTCCTTGCAACCCAAAACATTCTATGATTCTGTGATCTAGAGGAGTATCACATCAGGAGCTGCCTTTCACCTCCAGCCTCACTTGAAGCTGGCAGCATTTGCATTTTTCCCCAGTGTAAGCCTTCTTCCAGCATGGAGCTTCTCCCAGCTGGAGTGGAGGACATTCTGTAGGTGGTGGTTGGGTTTTTTTTCCCCATTACTACTCTAAAGTGGGGATTCTAAAGGCTCAAGGGTAGACACAAGTGACATGGTATAGTGGTGGACTCGGGAGTGATGAGTTAGGGGTGGCGGACTTGGGTCTGCTGAGTTAAGTCAGGTGGTGGACTTGGGAGTGTTGAGTTAAGGGTTGTATTTGGTCATCCTAAAGATCATTTCCAACCAAAGTGGCACTTCAGGGTGTGGTTTAATGGCCATGGTGGTGTAAGGTCAATGGTTGGACTCGATGGTCTTGGAAGTCTTTTCCAACCAAAACAATTCTATGGTTCTGTGAAAACCATTCTCTAACTCCATGCTCCCAAGTTTCCTTCTGGCATCTTCAGCACAGGAACCTCTGGCAGAACAGGAAGTATCTAATAAACTACACCCCCATAAATGAAGCTTTATGTTCTCCTCCTGGAACAGGAAGTGACCTCCTTTCGCCGCAGGCTGGAGAGGAGACCTGCGCCGATGTCTCAGAGAGAAGGGAAAGTGGTTGGACAGAAATAGCAGGAGCTTGGTGGCAGGCCCAGGAATAGAAACGAAATCCCAGCTCCTTAATCCCTGCCGTAATCATCGGCCCGCAGGGTCCTCATACTCTTAATTACAGCCAGGCTGCTCCTCCAAGGCCAGGGATGGTTTTGCTTGCTGCTTACGTAACCTGTATTTTGGGCCTCACCACCTACGTAAGCTGCAGTAGCGAAGCATGGCCTAATCCCAGGGTCCTGCTCAACAGCAGGCAGTGGAGAATCGGAGGAGAGGATGTTAAAAAGGAACAGGACCCGATTTCAGCTCATGGAACTGTGGAAGTGTTTTGGCGGGAAGGGATCTTTACAGTCATGGAGTCCAACCGTTAACCCAGCACTGCCAGGTCCATCACCAAACCACGGCACTCGGCACCACGTCTTCATGGCTCTGAAACCCCTCCTTGGATGGGGACTCCATCACTGCCCTGGGCAGCCTGGGCCAGGCCTTGACAACCCTTTCCATGAAGAAATTGTTCCTCATGTCCAACCTAAACCTCCCCTGGGACAGCTTGAGGCTGTTTCCTCTTGTCCTGTAACTTGTTCCTTGAGAGAAGAGACCAATCCCCACCTGGCTCCAACCTCCTTTCGGGGAGTTGTTGAGAGCCAGAAGGTCTCCCACCTGCCTCTAACCTCCGTTTCTCCAGGCTGAACAACTCCAGGTCCCTCAGCTGCTCCTCACAAGTTCTCCAGAGGTTCCTCCTTCGGTGCCCTTCTCTGGACACACTCCAGCCCCTCAATGTCCTTCTTGGAGAGAGTGGTCCAAAATGGAACCCATGATTCATGGTGTGGCTTCATCAGGGGACAATCCCTGTCCTGGTCCTGCTGGTCACACTTGTGCTGATCCAAGCCAGGATGATGCTGGCCTTCTTGGCCACCTGGGCACACTCCTGCTCATCTCCAGCCACTGCTGAACAACACCCTCAGGTCTTTTCCCACCAGGCAGTTCCTAGCCACTCTGCCTCCATCCTGGAGCATTCACGAGGTTGTTGTGACCTAAGTGCAGGATCCAACACTTGGCCCTATTGAACCTCATCCCATTGGCCTTGGTCCACTGATCCAGCCTGGCCCAGTCCCACTGTAGAGCCTCCCTAACCTCAAGCAGATCAACACTCCCACCCGTCTTGGTGTCAGCTTGATACACATCAAGGTTCACAAGATGAGTTTCTGGGAGTCAGCTAGGATCAAGACTCCTAACTACAGGGGTGCTGGACTAGATGACCTTTAAAGGCCCCTTCCAAACAAAAGAGTTCAGTGATTCTATTAATTTCTCTAGACCCTGGGGCAGAAGACCCACCACCAATCACAAAACCCAGAAGTGGTTCAACACTTGAGTTTCTCCTAATGAGGTGAGCAGAAGCATCTGTGAAACTATTAAATCCTCTCTCCGTACTTAAGAGGAGGTGACAATTGTTGGCAAGCTACAGCAGGTGATCACAAGGGGTCACTCATGCAGCATCCACATGGATACCCAGCGGCAGGAACGTCGGTTAACCCCATGAGTTCTGTGATCCTCAAGACCTGCTTTGAGGTACCATGAGAAAGGCGAAGGAAGTCATGCAT
This sequence comes from Picus viridis, assembly GCA_033816785.1. Classification (NCBI taxonomy): domain Eukaryota; kingdom Metazoa; phylum Chordata; class Aves; order Piciformes; family Picidae; genus Picus; species Picus viridis. Next base: position 28,216,319 of record CM066572.1, read on the forward strand.
GGAACAGAGTGTTTCTGTTGGAAGGGACATACCAACAATCCTCTAGCCCAACCGAGTTGGCTCTTTGACCATTTGGAGAACTAGATTTATCGAACGGTTTGGGTTGGAAGAGACCTCGAAGATCATCTAGTTCCAACTTCCTGCCATGGGCAGGGACACCTTCCACTAGACCAGGTTGCCCAAAGCCTTGAACATCTCTAGAGAGGGACTCACAAAGCCAGCCTCAGTTGATGGTGATGCCAAGCATCAGCAGATGAGACTCTTGTGTGGAGAGAAAGAGTGCTGGGCTTTGGTTGTGGCATGGGTGGGAACGACCTCCGATAGGTTGCTGGCAGAGATAAGCTGAGAGAAGCTGTTGGCGGGGGAGGGGCCTGGGAGCTGCAGCTCCGTGCGAGGCGCAGTCTGCCGGCAGCCTGTGGAGGCGCCCAGAGGAGGATGCGTGACCTGCAAAGTGATTTCCTGCAGAGGGCTCTTGGCTTTAATTACAGTCTGCCAGCCCATTCCCACCCAGCCTCCCGTGCTGTGGACCATGTGAACCGTGATGGTTCCAATTAGTGTCCTCCCCTGTACGACATCTGACAAGGTTCACGTAACTGAAGGTCTGATGGAAGCAGCAGCAGCAGAGTGTGAATCTGGTGGGGGATGTCTGGCAATCATTAAAGCACCAAAAAACCTTCAGAGCAACTCAGCTGGGTGGGTTCAGCTGCTTCAAAGGGGCTATCTGGAGATGGGAACAGGAATCAGAGAATCATTTTGCTTGGAAGAGACCTTTAAGATCATCAAGTCCAACCATTAACCCAGCACTAAACCATGGCCCTCAGCACCACATCTACACAGCTTCTCAATCCCTCCAGGGATGGGGACTCTACCACTGCCCTGGGCAGCCTGGCCCAGTGTCTCAGAACTCTTTCTATGAAGAAATTGTTCCTCATGTCCAACCTAAACCTCACCTGGCACAACTTGAGGCTATTTCCTCTTGTCCCATCACCTGGGACAAGATAGCTCACTCCTCAACTTGCTCCAGCCTCCTCTCCAGGAGCCTTCCTGAGCCTCCTTTTCTCCAGGCTGAACACCCCCAGGCTCCTCAGCTGCTCCTCACAGGATCTGTGCTCCAATACAAGCCTCCTAAACAACCTCAACTCTTCAGGAATATCTGAGCTGGAGAATTGTCATGTCAAGAGGAGACCTTAGACATTCTTCAAACAAAGCTCTGCAGCAGAGATGGGCTGAAGGTTTATCTTCAGCCTTCCCATCACTCTGAATGTCCCCCCAAAAGACCAAGCCTGATGTTTGGCTTCCAGGACTCAGTGTTGATCAGTGTCTAAAGGGTGGGGGCAAGAGGATGGGGCCAGGCTCTTCTCAGTGGTGCCCAGTGACAGGACAAGGGACACTGGCTCCAAACTGGAATCCAAAATGTTCCATCTAAACAGAAGGAGAAACTTCCTTGCTGTTGAGGGTGCTGGAACCCTGGAGCAGGCTGCCCAGAGAGCTTGTGGAGTCTCCATCTCTGGAGACTCCCACCTGGACATTGTGACCCTGGGCAACCTGGTGTGGGTGCCCCTGCTGGAACAGAAGGGTTGGACTAGGTGATCTGCAGAGGTCCATTCCAACCCCTACCATCCTGGGATTCTGTGAAGCTTCCGTGTGCCACCTCTCCCTCATGAAGCAGGGCTAGAGATGCTGCCCACTGGGTACAGCCAAGCCCTCCATGGGTGACATGGAGTTCCAAGGAGGAGGTCCTCTCACCATTTAAAGATAAGATGAGGGCGAGACAGCATAAGTAAGAACTTCCTGTTGGGAAGCTCTCCACTTCTGCTGATCACCAAGACAAGTCTGCCGTTGAGATCCCAAAGGAGCAGATACTCACTGAGTTGAGACAATACAACAGCACTTCCCACCAAGATCTCCAGAGATAGATCCAGCTGCTAATTATAGCTCAGTGCAAATCTCACCTCACCACAGCAGCGTCAAACAAGCCCAGTGAGACCCAAGCTCTTGGCAACAGCACGTTCCCCATGGATGCAGCCTCCATCTGCACATGTGTGATGGGACCAGCCCCACCTTGGGCCACCACTGTATTAAGAACATGAGGAACAGACTGGGAGCAGCCTCCACCATTTCCTAGCAAACATGGTTCTTCAGTCTTAGGGTGTGGGGCACCTCTTGAGTGAAAACAACCAAGGAGATGGTGTTTGGAGGTGGAAAGGAAGAGTTGGTCAAGACTTGCCCACTTCCCTTGACCTCCCTTTTAAGACCAGATATGTTCAGGATGGAAAAATTCAGCCAAGAGCTACTGTAAGACTCAATGTTATGTCCTTGGAGCACACGGTTCTTGTCCTACCTGCCCATAAGCCAGCAGAGTGGCCTTGGGGCTAAGAAGTCCAATGGTCTCCTGGGGTGTACAAAGTAAAGTGAGGGAGGTTCTCCTCACTCTCTGCTCTGCCCAACTGAGGACACAGCTGAAGATCTGGGTCCAGTTCTGGACTCCTCAGTTCAAGAGAGACTGGGAACTACTGGAAAGAGTCCAGTGGAGGCTGGGAAGATGCTGAGAAGACTCTTGAGGAGGGAAGGCTGAGTGACCTGAGGCTGCTTAGCTTGGAGAAGAGCAGGCTAAGAGGGGATCTGATCAATGCTCAGCAAGAGCTAAAGAGGGCAAGAGGATGGGGCTGGGCTCTTCTCCATGGTGCCCAGTGACAGGGCAAGGGGTAGTGGGCACTAACTAGAACTCAGGAGGTTCCACAAGGAGAAACCTCTTGGCTTTGAGGGTTCAGAGCCCCGGATGAGGTTGCCCAGAGAGGTGGTGGAGTCTCCTTCTCTGGAAAGATTCCAAACCCACCTGGATATTGTCATCCTGGACAATGTGTTGTGGGTGACCTTACTTTAGCAGGGGGTTGGCCTGGACAATCTCCAGAGGTCCCTTCCAACCCTCACCACTCCTCCTTCTGCAGAAGTCCTCGTGGGTTTCGATATCACAAGCCCCACCAGAAGTCCCTGGTTTGTCTGTGTGTGAAACTATCACACTGTGCTGTGATGCTCACCACCTGCAGCAGCTTTCCAAGGTTTCAAACCTTGGGCAGGTTCAGAAGAAGAACACTGAACAGAACTATTTAATCTTTTAGCTTGTGCTCATGGTCAGAAGCTACTAGTGAACTTCAGAGACACCCTGAAAGCCAAGAAGCTCGAGGCACTGCCGCCTGACCTGCCTCTGCCCTCTGCAGCCTTTGATTGCCGCCATCAAAAATCAATTTTGAATTTCCACAGCTCCTATTTGGCCTCATCTGTCCCAGGCCTGAGGACCAGCCACTGCTGGAGATGGAACCTCTGCATCCCTGCAAGCTTGTCCAACATAAGGAAGTCCTTCTTCATGTGCTTCATTATGAAAATCCCAGCTGGATAAGACCTCCTCTGGTCATCTAATGATGGAGCTGTGGAGCAACCATCCCATCACAGCATGCCTGGCAGATACTTCCACCCACCTCCATACCTATTCCACATGGATCCAGCACAACATTGATGTTTCTGAAGCTTCCCACCCACCCCATCCCTGTTGGAATTGTCCCATCTCCTAGGTTCAACCACATCTCCCCTTCCAACACACAGCATCTTCCCTTCCAGCAGCAAAGACCATCCAATTTCTGGTGGGGAAAACATTGCTTCTGCAGGAAGAGCTCCCTCATGGAGAGAGCTGCTAGGATGGAGGACTGGGGTGGTGAGTGTCTCCCTGTACTGGGCAATGATGAGGCCTCACCTCAAGTATTTGGTTCAGTTTTGAGTCCCTTACTCCAAGAAGGACACTGAGGTGGTGGAGGATGGTTTGGGGTGGAAGGGACCTTTAAAGTTCATCTAGTCCAACACACCTGCCATGAGCAGGGACATCTTCAACTAGATCAGGTTGCTCATGGCCTCAAGCAACCTGGCTTTGGACACCTAGAGACATCCAAAGTCAAACTTGATGGGGCCCTGAGTGACCTGATCTATTTGGAGATGTCCCTGCTCCCTGCATGGGGGTTGGAGAAGACAACCTTTGAGTGTCCCTTCCAACCTGATGATTCTATGGCTTCCAGGGATGGGGCACCTGCCGTGTCTCTAGACAAAGTGTCTCCCCAACTTCATGGTGAAGAATTTCTTCCCAACATTGAATCTAAATCTTCTCTCTTTTATTTTAAAGCCACTGCCTCTCATCCTTTCACTTGTGGAAGGTCCTCTCCAGCTTTCTCGTTGGTCCAACAGACTCATGCAGACATGCCCACCCATGTCTGCCCACAGCGAGCACCACCCAGCTCTGCCAGCATCCTTGTGATTGAACATCAAAACCATCCACCTCCCCATACCCCACCTGCCTTGGGAGGTGCCATCTCCACACTCAGAGATCTTATCAGAGGACCTTCCAAGAGCTCAAGCAGATAAAGCCTACCTTCTTGGGCCAGAGGCATCTTGAGGTGCCACATGAAAGCACTTGCTGAGCTGGGAGTTCCTGTTCCCATCCTACATACCCATGAGATCACCTGGCCACAGTTTCTGTGCACCAGCTGGTTGTGAGCAGAAGCTGAGCTGCTGGTTGCTCACTGGTGACACTGGTGGGTTGGTAACGTTGACAGGAGACATCATTCAGGAGACCACAAACAGATTTAAGTCATGAACCACCTGGTTTGTGGCTTGAAAGCCATCAGAGTATGAAGCAAAAGGCATAGAGCAGCAATGGAGACATCTCAGAGTGTTGTCCATCTGCTGCTGGACCGTAGAAACTCAGCACTAACTCATTGTTCATTGGAAGCTTCTCCTTTCCAAGACAAATCACCTCTGTGAGGAGCTCCACGGACCAGTGGGACAACCTCATGGCTGCAGCATGAATCATGCTGCTTTGGTGGGAGATCTTATCCAGCAGATCATTTCAATCAACGCCACGCTCTACACCCACACGGCTCAGAAGACAAGAAAGGTTTCTCTAATGGATCTTTCCAGAGGAAACATCTAAGCTTCACATGGGTAACTACCTTCCACAGACACTTTTGCTCTTCCTCCGGTGATTGTTCTGTGGGTGAACAAACCCAGCTTGGTGCAGAGAGCCATGAACCACCCACAAAACATCTCTGCAGAAGAAAAATCTCTGGTCCTGCCTCTCTCACCGCCCTGGAAGCCCACCAGCCTGTCTCAACTCACCATTTCGCTGCACCAACCCACCACCAAGTTCAACCCCCTGTGCCAGCAGAACCAGCCTCGCTTTTACCTTTCCGTTTCTTCTTTGACCACGGCGTACTGGGTTGGCTGGCGACTTGACCTCTGCTCCTGGACCTTCTCACTCCCCTCCAGCTCCTGCTCCAAGGAGGAGCTGGTGCTGCCCTCCCTGCTGACATTGCTGCTCCTCCCGGGGCTGTTCTCCGTGGAAGCCCTTGGCGACTCTGTGTTCTGCTTCAGGGTTTGCAGTTTGGCCAGGGGGATGATGTCGCAGTTCTGGGGCCGGTGCCACACCGTCCTCTGAGTGGTGGCATTGTAGTAGTAGAAGCGGGAGGTGTTGGGGTCGAAGAGCTCCCACCACTGGTTCTCATTGGTGCGTTTGATCCTCACCCCAGCCGGGGGTCCCAGACGCACTCCCCGGTGATGAGGTTGGCGTACATGCGCTCCCGAGTTCGAGGCTCGATGATTTCCACCCATTCCAGCCTGCAGGACAACAAACACAGAGGGAAAGAGACCTCAGCTAGATCAGCTTGGAAGGGTCCTTCCAACCCAAACCCCTCCATGCGTCAACGCTTGCAGTGCAGGATGGGGAAGGAGGGAAGCGTGGGTGGGGACATCAAACTCTTTCTACCTCCCTGTTGACACTGGGTCAAGGAATCACAGAATATCTTTGCTTGGAAGAGACCTTCAAGATCCTCCAGCCCAACCACTGACCCAGCACTGCAAGGTCACCACTAAACCATGTCCCTAAGCACCAGGTCCACACACTGTTTAAATACCTCCAGGGATGGTGACTCCACCACTGCCCTGGGTCCTGTAGCACTACTGACACTAAATGAAGTATCTCCAAACCCATCTCTGGCTTTTTCAGCTCCCAGAAGAATTTGGCAGGTCTAGAAGCCAGCTAGAAACATACAGCCACAGTCACACCACTGCAGCCATGGCTTTCATTTTGAACCCTCCACATTTTAGAACCTGAACTCCTCAGAGCATGAACCTGGTGGCTGCAGCATAGAATCACAGAATTGTTAGGGTTGGAAGGGACCTCAAGGGTCATCCAGTTCCAACCCCCCTGCCATGGGCAGGGACACCTCACACTACAGCAGGTTGCTCACAGCCACATCCAGTCTGGCCTTCAAAACCTCCAGGGATGAGGCTTCCACCACCTCCCTGGGCAACCTGTGCCAGTGTCTCAGCACCCCCAAGGTCCAGAACTTCTTCCTAACAGCCAATCTGAATCTACCCATTCCTATTTTTGTTCCATTCCATGGAATTGTTTTTGGGTTGGAAGAGACCTTTGAGATCATGGAGCCCAACCATTAGCCCAGCACTGACAGGGCACCACCAAACCTTGACCCTCAGCACCACAACTACACAGCTTTGAAAGCCCTTCAGGGATGAGGACTCTATCACTGTCCTGGGCAGCCTGGGCCAGGCCTTGACAACCCTTTCCATGAAGAAATTGTTCCTCACATCCAACCTAAATCAACTTGAAAGAGGAGCTGAACTCACTAGAAAGCTTGGGGCCAGGCCACCAGCAGCTCCAGCTGCCAGAGGCTTTTTTCCTTGCTAACACTTGAGCAAATTGGACATTTCTGAACCACCCCTGGAGGACTCACTCCTGGCAAAAAGGCAGGGAGATGCCATCCATCGCTTCTCTGACTCACTGAACGTGTCACTTTGAAGTGCCACCTGGTTTGATAAGCTCCACTTAGGGCCTTGGGGGTTTTGTTTCTTCTTCTCTCCTCATCTCTTTCTTTCCCTTTCTAACCCTACAAGCAGAGGAGGACAGACCCCAAGGAAGAAATGGTGGTGAAATCCAAGCTCCCTTCAGTGTTTTTTACATCAATCCACCCCCTCAAAAAGGAGCATCTGGCTAAGATGTGGCTGCCTCTATGCCTGGGGTTGTCCCCAGCTTAGCAGAAGATGACACCTGCAGTGTTGGGGGTAATCTAAAAAAAAATCACTTCAATTGTCTGTTCTTTTGGGATTAGGACCTTCTCCTAATCCTCTTTCCCACCCCTAAGCTCCCTTTACTGCTTCACGGTTTCAATAAACCCCTTTGTTGTGTTTCTGAGGGAGCTGGGGCAATGTGTTCACCACCAAATCCTCAGTGCTGTCCTGATGGTTGCCCAGTTTGGAGCCCAGCAGGGAATGGGGGATGGAAGGAAGCTTAAACTTCATTCTTCTGCTCCATGCTTTGGTACTGAGGTGCGGGAGTAGAGCACAGGTTATTTCCCTGGACTGGGGGTGCTGGGGAGGGTCACACCTTGAGTCATGGAGTCAGATTTGGACCTCTCACTCCAAGAAGGACATAGAGGGGCTGGAGCATGTCCAGAGAAGGGCAACAAAGCTGGGGAAGGGTCTGGAGAATCACAGAATGTTAGGGGTTGGAAGGGACCTCCAGAGATCACTGAGTCCAACCCTGCTGCCAAAGCAGGATCACCCAGGGCAGCTCACACAGGAACTCAACCAGGCAGGTTTTGAAAGTCTCCAGAGAAGGAGAAGGGTCTGGAGAACAAACCTGGTAAGGAGCAGCTCAGGGAACTGGGCTTGTGCAGCCTGGAGAAAAGGAGGCGGAGGGCAGACCTCCTGGCATTCTACAACTCCCTGAAAGGAGGCTGGAGCCAGGTGGGGGTTGGTCACTTCTTTCAAGGAACAAGTGATAGGACAAGAAGAAATGGCCTCAAGTTGCCCCAGGGTATGTTTAGGTTGAACATGAGGAACAATTTTTTCAGTGGAAAGGCTTGTGCAGGCCTGGCCCAGGCTGCCCAGGGCAGTGGTGGAGTCCCCATCCCTGGAGGAGTTTCAAAGCCGTGTAGATGTGGTGCTGAGGGACATGGTCTGGTGGTGCCCTGGCAGTGCTGGGTTAATGCTTGGACTTGGTGACCGGAAAGGTCTCTTCCAACCCAAAGGATCCTGTGACTCGGTGTTGAGCTCCACACTCTATGCAAGAGACCAACTCCTGATCTAGCAAAGGTCCTCACAGGGCACCAGGCAGCGTATCACTCTTGACATGAGGGCAATTAACACCACCAAGAGCAGAAGATTGGATTTCCAAGCGTTTTCCACTTAAAAGGACCTGGAATTTATTGATAGTGGAGAAGTGCTGAGCAAGCACCTTTTCTGTGTCAGAGCATAATGAGGTCAGCAGCTCTCATCGATTCAGCTGGCGTCTCGGTCAGAAAGAAACATCTCAGAGCAAAGATCTTCCCTTGAGGAGGAGGAAGGTGGAGGCTTTTTTCTTTTTAACTCCTGGACCCTCCAAGAAGAAGCAAACTGGGACAAGGAGGATGAAGCAGCATTAGCTAAAGCTTCTGAGGATCATGGAATGGATTGGGCTAGGAGGGACCTTCAAAGGTCATCTAGTTCAACCCCCTGCAGTGAGCAGGGACATCTGGAACTAGAGCAGGTTGCTCAGAGCCCCACACAAACTTGGCCTGGAATGGTTCCAGCAATGGGGCATCTCCCACCTCTTCGGGCAGCCTGGGCCAGAGTCTCACCACCCTCAGTGTACAAAGGTCTTGTTTCTCATCAACCCTGGAAACCACAGGCTCAGCTCTGCACCGTTTCCCTGATGATCCCTCTCAAATGGACTTTTTCTTTCTCTTTTTCATGGAACCATTATGGTTGGAAAAGCCTTCTAAGATCAAGTCCAACCATCGACCCAAGAGCACCATAGCCAGTAAATCATGCTCCCAAAGTGCCATGTCTCCATGTTTTTTGAACACCTCTAGGGATGGTGACTCCACCACCTCCCTGGGCAGCCTGTTCCAGTAAGAAACTGTTCCTCAGGACCAACCTAAATCTTCTTCCACAAGAAGGTCCGAGACCTGCTCTCCCACCACAGAACCAGACACCCCACTACCCTTAAATCCACCTTCAAGATGATGAACTTCTCCTGGCAGTCTCATCCTGCTAAAAATCCTGCTGTTGACCAGCACTGCAGGAGTTACACCACATCCAACCTTCTCCTGACATTGCACCCAAAGTCAGATCCCGTCCCCATCAACCCAGCACGGCGTGAAGAGACGCAGCCGACGGCTCTTTGCCTCCTGGAGCAGCTCCTGCCTTGTTTTAGTGTCTTTGAAAGGGATGAGCAGACTCAACCCCAAGTTCAACTGATTGGCTTTGATGGAAGAGTGTTATTATCTCCTAGGGTGGCTTCAGAGCTGGGTCTCTGCTTCATCAGCACTTTCTCCTCTGCTGACATTGCTGCAGATCCCTGTCAGAAGGGAGCAGAGTGCTTTGGCTTTCTCCTAGTGTCCTAAAATAGCTGTTGCTGAGCAGGGGATGAAGAGCTGCTGGCTGTCACGTGCTGGATTTCTTTCCAGATCCTTAAAGATCCAGATCAAAGATTTGGAGTGTTTATGGAATTACAGATCAAGGGGAGGAGCTGATGGATGTCCAGAGGACTTGGTTGTGCCCACAGGGAAGCAGGTCTGGCTTCACCAGAGGTTCTCCTCCCCCTCTACTCTGCCCTAGTGAGGTCACAGCTGGAGTCCTGGGTCCAATTCTGAGGTCCCCAGTTCAAGAGAGACAGGGAACTACTGGAGAGGGCCATGAAGATGCTGAGGGGCCTGGAGTGTCTCTGTGAGGAGGAAAGGCTGAGAGACCCGGGGCTGGTGAGCCTGGAGAAGAGCAGCCTGAGAGGGGACCTGATCAATGCTCAGCAAGAGCTGAAGGGTGGGGGGCAAGAGGCTGGGGCCAAACTCTTCCCAGTGGTGCCGAGGGACAGGACAATGGACAACGGGCACAGACCGGAACCCAGAAGGTTCCATCAGGAGAAACTTCTTTGATGTGAGGATGCTGAAGCCCTGGAGCAGGTTGCTCAGAGAGGTTGTGGAGTCTCCTTCTATGGAGAGATTCCAAACCCATCTGGACATTGTGATCCTGAGCAACCTGCTGTGGATGACCCTGCTGGAGCAGGAGGGTCGGACTGGATGATCCTCAGAGTCCCTTCCACCCCCACCAAGCTGGAATTCTGTGAGTCTGTGCATTTAGCAGGATGCTGCAGATCAACCACCCTTCCACTCAACACCAGTACTCCAGGTTTGGGAGATGCTGTTTTAGACACTTCAGACCACAGAGCTGCTCTAGAGGAGCCACAGACACACATAGGGACATCACACCATGACCAAACCAACCATGTCTGCATGAAACTTCCCTCAAGTCATCAAGCAGGTGGAGATATGAAGATCAGATTTGCAACTCAGGAGTAATTTGCAACCTAAATCACACCCCCGGAGTAATTCCTGGTGCTGGTAAAACCGGGACAGCGTGTCCTTAGATCCACCATGGCTTCAGGCACTTCACTGGAAAGACTTTCTGAGAAAGCTCCTGAGCTACCTGCTCCCAGCTAGCCCAGCTTCTTCTCAAGCACTTCTGGAAGCCAAACCATGGAGGAGTGGTTTTGCATAGGGTGAAACCTCCCAGCTCTCTCTGCCAGCTGGATGATGGAACCCCATCTCTTCCCACCTTCTTTCTTTCCTTCAGAAGCAGATATCTGGACAACCTGCTTTTAAATATTAATATGACAGCCACCATGGGAACTGCAGAGACCTGGTAGGGCCTTTGCTTCTGTGCAAAGATCTCCTCAAGCCACAAAGGGAGTCCTCCTTAATCAGGGAAGAACAACCTTCTGAAGGGCAGAAGGAACAGACCCAAGAGCTGCTATTTCTTCAAGGTTTACTTCATGCACAGGCCCACCTAGGGAAGAAGAATGTCCACCTGCCTCTGATCCCCATGAGGTGACTCCACCAGGAACTGACCTAAGAGGGATATCTGATGTTCATAGAATGGTTTGGGCTGGAAGGGATCATGTAGTCCAACCCCCTGCAGTCAGCAGGGACATCCTCACCTAGATTGGATGAAGCCTTGAGTAACTTGGTCTAGTAGAAGGTGTCCTTGCCCACGGCAGGGGGGTTGGAACTAGATGTCCTTTAAGGTCCCTTTCAACCCCAAAAATTCTATGAATCAGGTTGTTCAGAGCACTGTCCAACCTGACCTGGAATGGTTCCACAGCTAGATCCTTCTCAGGCCTGCCAAACCAGAAACCTCATCCCTGCTGCACTGCTCCACTTCCACTGATAATCCAAATCCAATTTGGGATGAGATTCACCCCCAGAAATCTGAGGAACAGTCCACAGGAGGACAGGAGGTTGCCTCACCAGTATTTCTGCTCACAGACGCTCCCATGGAGGTTTCCCACCCTTTTTGCCCTCAGGAGTAGATAAATCAGCATCTAACAACATCATGTTGTAACATAAGACTCGTGGGATGAAGCCAAGGAGCCTCCTGAACTTCACCTTCTCTCTGCACACGTCCCACTAGGTAGGTCCCAATTCCATCTCTGTCTTTGTTCCCATTGAAACTACACAAAAATGGAGATGGTGAAAAAAAAGGCAAAGGGCCAAGAAAGGAACCTACAAGGAAATGGCCAATGAGGAGAGAGAAAAGCCACCAAAAAGAAGGCCACAGCAGGCAGGCTGAAGACAAAGGGGAGAAGAGTTCCTGCCTTAAAATCTTCCTTACTTGAGGATAAAACTGAAGGAATCAACCCCATCAAACCAAAACATCAGAAAGTAAAGCCTGAAGATCTCACAGTGAAAATGAACTCTAATGAGGTTCTGGTCTTGAGGTTAGGGTCTCCATGTCTTAGTGGCGAGATGGTGCTGAGGGTCAGGCAGGTTCCCAAAGGAATCATAGTACAGTTTAGGTTGGACCAACTCATCCCATGCAGTAAGCAGGGACATTGTCCACTAGATCAAGGTGCTCAGAGCCTTGTCCAACCTGACCTTGAACACTTCCAGGGATGGGACATCCACAACCTCTTTGGAAACACCTTGAGCAGATGGAAGGTTCCTCACAGAGCAATCACAGAACAAAAGAATGCACTGGAAGGGACCTGTAGTCCAACCCCTTGCAGCCAGCCGGGCCATCCCCAACTAGATCAGGTGCTCAGAGCCCCATCAAGCCTGCCCTACAATGTCTCCAGGGATGGGCCCTCCACCACAATGCATGGTTGCTTTGAGGATCCAACCTTAGCATCCTGGAGAGGATCCTGGCTGCATGTCTGGGGGTCCTGCACACCCTGGCCCCTTCTTCTGGAACTCTTTCCCTTTCCACCTCATCCCATGGCACCCTCCAGCTCTCTTTGTCTGGACTATGTCCACACATGACTCAACCAGCTGAACCTCTCCCATACTTTGAGACATGGTTTGATGGCAAGGATGGTGGCCGCTGCTCAATCCCAACCCCCTCACCACATCTCCAAGGCAGCCTTTCTTGGGACTGAAATTTTCTTAACTCCTTGATTAAGAAAAATCTTCATTTTGATGGAGCTCTCATGTCAGTTTGACCCAGTCCTGAATGACAGGAGCTTCTCCAGAGAAGGACAACAAAGCTGGTGAAGGGTCTGGAGAACAGGTCTGGTGGGGAGCAGCTGAGGGAGCTGAGGTTGTTCAGCCTGGAGAAACAGAGGCTGAGGCTCTCTACAGCTCTCTGGCAGGCTGGTATCGTTTCCCAAGGAGCAAGCAATAGGACAAGAGGTTGCCCCAGGGAGGTTTAGGTTGGACATGAGGAACAATTCCTTCATGGAAAGGGTTGTCAAGGCCTGGCCCAGGCTGCCCAGGGCAGCGGTGAAGTCCCCATCCCTGCCATGTAGATGCGGTACTGAGGGACACGGTTTGGTGGTGACCTGACAGTGGTGGGTTAATGGTTGGACTTGATGATCTTAGAGGTTTTTCCAACCTTAATGATTCCAGGACACCACATGGGCTGAGCTTTTCAGCCCTCAGCAAAGAGACAATTTAAGTCCTTCTGGTTCTCATTTTCCTTTCAAACAAAACTTCTTCTAGGTTGATACCCTCACGTCCTTGACCTCTCCAGCCTGGCTGGGTGAAGCTGCCAAGCTTAAGAACATTATTAATTGGGAGAGATGAAGGATCTCACAAAGCCTCCAGCTAAAATGCTTGAGCTGCTTTGAGGGGCTTGAAGTCAACCTTTCATGAAGATCCTTGATTCATCTGGGGCTGCTTTGTGTCACCAGCTTTCTGGCAGCTTTTCATTCTTGAAGGAGATAACCCAGAGCTGTGAAGCTGGGATTGGGAGCCAGAAAGTGTCTTCTGATAAGGAAAGAAATTGGATCCACCCCATCCTCTCTGCCCTTTGAAACTGTGGAGGTTTTTAATGTCTGAGCTGGTGCTTCATCCCTGTGTCCTTTGGCCAGAAGAGATGTCACCATGCCAGAGGTGGGAGGGGGCAGAAATGCTTTGTGTGACTCTAACTCTGCTCTCCACAGCCAAGAATTCCTCGGGAAGGGGAAAAAAACATCCGGAGCAGAGCAGGGTGATCCTTCAACCCCCACCCTCCCACCCCTGGGATCTTGCTGCTTCTGGGGATTTCCCAACCTTGGAGCATACTGTTTAAGAGCTACTGATGGAGGTTGTCCTCCCTGAACTTGTCTGCTTCTCCTTTGAACTTATTTCTGGGCTTTGGCTGCACCACTGAGCACATTCCGCAGTGGAATTATGTGCTAGGAGAAGTCATTTCCCTGAGTTGTCTTTTGTAACCCACTGAGAACTCCAGAGAAACCCACAGCACTGAAGAAAAATGACCAGTCCCAGAAACCCACTATGGGGGTGGGAAGCAACTTCTGGAGCTCACCCAGTGCAACCCCTCTGCTCCAGCAGGATGACCCACAGCAGATTGTCCAGGGTCCCAACGTCCAGGTGGGTTTGGAAGCCCTCCAGAGAAGGAGACTCCACAGCCTCTCTGGACTGATAACTTCCTTGTCCTCTTACTTTTCAGGTAGAACACGAAACTGGATTTTCAGCAACATCTCTGCTGATCTCAAGTAGTCTTTGGCTGTGGGCTCTGGGGCTTCTACACTGCAGATTGTCCTGGTCCCCATTCCCCAGCTCTAGCAGATACATGCAATAGCACAAGCATGCAACTTCTTGGTGGACTTGCCCAGCGATGCCCTCTCTGTCCTGTTTATTCCTTCCCTTGATGTTGTCCAACCTGCAGAAGAGAAGGCTCCAGGGAGACCTTCTGGTGGCCTTTCAGTACTCAAAGGGTCTACAGGAAAGCTGGGGAGACCTTGACCAGGGCCTGTTGTTATGGGAAAAGGGGTGGTGGTTGGAAACTAAAAGATGGAGATTTACACTGGAGCTAAGGAAGAAATTCTTCGCTGGAAGGACGGTGGGGCTCTGGCCCAGGCTGCCCAGAGAGGTGATAGATGCCCCATCCCTGGAACCATTCCAGGTCAGGTTGTTTGGGGCTCTGAGTAACCTGCTGTAGTTGCAGACGTCCCTGCTGACTGCAGATGACCTTTTAAAGTCCCTTCCAACCCAAACTCTCCTGTGATTCTATGATAAGTATCCAGGGTTTTTGCTTTGAAGACCATGTGGCTCTCTAGCCAGACTAGACTGAAACGATGTCTTTCCAGCCACACCAATAAGAGAACACCTTGTCTCACACCTTAGCCCCTCAGAGATGCCCCAGCTCTGGGGTTTGCAGGGCAGTTTTGGGCCATACAGAATAGATTTTCCTAGGGTGGATCTCACTCGGCCTCCAAGGTGGGCCCAAGGCGGGTGCTGGGTGAATGCAGCAGATGGTTTCCACCTTGAAAACGGATTGTTTTGGATGGTGGCTTCATCTGTGCTGGCACTCTAAGAAGATGCCATATGTGTCTCCTCAGCTCAGGTCTAGACATTAGTACAACTTGAGCCTCACTGTTGTACTCACAAACCCAAATTCTGAGTGCTGAGGCTTCTGCAGAAGCCAGCTGAAGATCCTCCTCTAAGCATTTGGACTTGCCAACATCAACTCTAATGCTCCTTAAGGAGAAAAAAAATCTTCTGCTGTTTTTGGAATCAAAATCTTCTGAGGAAAGATGATTAATGGCTTATTAATAGCAATAATATCCTTCCAATGCTGGAAGTGTGGAACAGGAGTTGGGCAGCTTTGAACTTCTAAGCCACTCGCCAAAAGTCTGTGAACAAGCAAAAAACCTGTAGCAGGCCAGGAAGAATCAGGAGGGATCAGAAATGGAGGTGGAAAAGCTTCCCTAACCTCCAAAATAACCTTCCCTAACCTCCAAAATAACCTTCCCTAACTGCCAAAATAACCTTCCCTAACCTCCAAAATGTCTCCTAGAAAAGGAATTCAGCAAATCCCAGGAACTCCTGTTTCAACACTGAGATGGTAGAAACAAGCAACAGGAGGTGGACATCAGACACCTCCGTGCCCAGCTCCAAGCCAGCAAAGTCTAGACAAATATTGGCAAGAAGTTAATTAATGAGCTTTTACCACCAAATTCTCCATGGCCATGAGCCCACCATGCCTCTGCCCTGGCAGAGGGACTCCTGAAGCAGAGATGACTTGAAGATGGGTCCTTTCCAAGGGGGGTCTTTGAGTTCTGCAGAGTATTTCTCAGTGCACTCCACTATGATGTTTTAGATGTGCTCCAAAGCTGAAGCTGAGATGTTCCTGTTTCTGTAATGCGTTGGTTCTCTCCTGTCTATTTCCTTCACCCTACAAGATCTGCTGTCCTGCAGCTAAAAGTTGTTTATTCAGGGAGGAATAAACCCCAAAACCTGCTTCAGGGCAAAGAGAATCACGGAATCCCAACCCTCCTCACCACATCTCCAAGGCAGCTTTTCCTGGGACTGAAATGGGTTTAACTCCTTGATTAAGAAAGATCTTCATTTTGATGGAGCTCTCATTTCAGTCTGACCCAGTCCTGAAGGACAGGAGCTTCTCCACAGAAGGGCGAGGAAACTGGAGAAGGGTCTGGAGAACAGGCCTGGTGAGAGGCAGCTGAGGGAACTGGGTTGTTCAGCCTAGAGAAAAGAAGGCTGACGGGAGACCTTCTCTACAACCAATGTGATTCTATGATTCCGTGGCTTTATGGCAAACAATTTACTCCAGCTGTGGCCTCACAAGGCCAGAGCAAAGGGACAGAAGAATCTCCCTCCACCTGATGGCCACACTCTTCTTCATGCCCCCCAGAAGACCACTGGACTTCATGGACAGATGGGCACATTGCTGGCTCATGGTGAACTTGTTACCCACCATCAGCCCCAGTTCCTTCTCCCCGAGGCTGCTCTCCAGCAGGTCACCCTCACCTGTGCTGGTGCAGGGAGTTGTTCCTCCCCAGGTGCAGGTCCCTACATTTGCCCTGGTTGAACTTCATGAGGTTCCTCTCCCCCATCTGTCCAGGTCTCACTGGACAGCCTGGTGGGGTGTCAGCCACTCCTCCCAGCTTGGTATCATCAGCACCCTGGCTAAGAGTCCACAACATCCCTTCATAAGGTCATTGGTGAAGAAGTTGGACAAGACAGGACCCAGTTCTCATCCCTGGGGAACACCACAAGCTCCAGGCCTCCAACCAGACCTTGTACTGTTGATCACAATCCTCTGGGCTCTGCCTTTCAGCCAGTTCTTATCCACCTCCCTGTGCACTCATCTGGCCCGCACTTCCCAGCCTTCTCTGGGAGGACGCCATGGGAGACACAAATCCTTAAATATCTCACTCCAAGCTGGGCTGAACCAGGTTGGCCCCTGGTGCTCCGTTTTCCTTCCATGAACATTCCAACAACTTACTCAGAGAAAGAGAAGAACATTTGCAGAACAAGGAATAATCCTCAGTAATTTCATCTCCAGCTCTACCTGGCATCGTGAGGGGGTCTGCAAAGGTTGTTTTCTCCCACTTGATAAACACTTACGGGACTGGACATCAGTGAGAGACCAAGGAGACAAACACCGGAGCCGCCACACCGAGAACAACAGTACTGCGCCCCAAGGGCTCTCCGGACGGAGATTATCCATTGGCACAGCTCCGCTGGGCTCCAGCACCTGCCTTCCAAACACTGAGCGTGCTCGTGGGGGTGGTTTCACAAGAAGAACCTTGTCCTCAGTCCCACGTGAGCCTCAGTGGTGGTGGAGGAGCAAGGCTGGAAGCAGCAGCTGCTCCATGAGCAGGTGACTCGCTCTGCTTCGAGGCCAAAAGGCAGCCACCTGTCATGGTCCTGACATCATTTGATTTCCCATGGCGGCTGGGCTGGGGACAATGGGAGGGATGGAGGGGAGGAGAGGAGGAGGAGGAGGAGGAGGAGGAAGGATGGTGATTTGGGATGACTCATGCCAACCCTGGGATGAAAACAAGCCATTCCTTGTTCTCAGGACACCGGTTAACTGTTGCAGTTGCCACCTCCTGTAAATTCCCAGTCTGAGCCGGCAACGAGGGGAACAATTAGAGGCTGTAAGACAAGATGACCTTTCTGAAGGATGGTGGAGATCACCAGCAAGAGCCTGCTCACGCCTAAATATCAGATAACCCCTTGGTCATGCTCTGATAGGAGGAGAACGGCTGGAAGCAGCACGCTCCCCCCGCTCTTCCTGGCAGAGCTATTTATAGGACTGGGAGATAAGGCTGGAAAACATCAAGAGCTTCAAAGCACCAAGATGGTTGCTCCAGACAGCAAAGGAAGAGCTTTGCTCAGAGGGTTCAGAGCCCCGGGCCAGGCCGCTCAGAGAGGTTGTGGTGTTTTCTTCTCTGGAGAGACACCAAACCTGCTTGGGCGTTGTGATCCTGGGCAACCTGCTGCCGGAGCAGGGGGTGACCGGACAGTCTCCAGAGGTCCCTTCCACACCCCACCGTGCTGGGATTCTAGGTGGTTCTACCCAAACAGAGCGGCAAGGAGATGCTCGCTGCTGACCCACCACAAAATCCCCCCAGCCTCTGCAGAGAGAGATGACCTTTAAAGGTTCCTTCCCACCCAGCCCATTCCACGACAACCTTGGATGGTTCCTCCAAACTGAGGCGGGGAGCCCAGGCAGCAGGGCCCGAGGGCGGGCAGCGCCGGCCATATGTTCCACGGCTATAAATCAGCCCAGCGGCGCGGGACCCCACCGCGCCGCACAGCTGCTCTCAAACCTGTCACTTGGGCTGCCAGCAGGATTTAGGAGTCAGTGAGGAAAGCAGCTTGCTCCCCATCTCCTCCCTCCCCACAAGGCATCTCACCACCTACAGTACAGATGGGTCTGCCCCAGAGCATTCAGCCATAGGATCATGGAAATGTTGGGGCTGGAAGAGACCTTTGAGGTTACCAAGTCGCAACGCTCGCCTGGAGCTCCCAATGCCACCACAACTACCCAGCCACCACCACTAAACCATGTCCCTCAGCACCACAATGATTCTGCGCATCATCCCTTGTCCTGCTCTCCCTCAGGACCATTCCTGCTCCCGAGGGGATGTAGACCATAGGTTCATAGGATGGTTTGGGTTAGAAAGGACCAACCTCCCTGCCATGGGGAGGGACATCTTCAGCTAGACCAGGCTGTTCAAGGCCTCATCCAGTCTGGCCTTGAACACCTCCAGGGAGGGGCATCCACAACTTTGGATTTCATGATCAAGATCAAGATTGAGATTAAGATCCTCCTGCACAAGTGTCATGGTCATCAAGGAGGCACTTGGAGCAGACGAGTTTCTCCTCCATGTCATCATTACACCAGCTAGAATTAAGGCAGCAGTAGAAGGAAACCCCAAACCAAGACCATCTGTTTTGGGCAAGGCAGAAGAGCCCAGACAGGGAGAAGAGACCATCTGAGCTGAGATAAGAGACCTGGGGTTGTTCAGCCTGGAAAAAAGAAGGCTGAGGGGAGACCTTCCAGCTCTCTGAAACTCCCTGAAAAGAGGCTGAAGCCACATGGGGGTCAGTCTCTTCTCCCAAGGAACATGTAACAGGACAAGAAGAATTGGCCTCAAGTTACCCCAGGGCAGGTTCAGGTTGGCCATGGGGAACAATTCCTGTCCCTTAAGGCTTGTTCAGGCCTGGTCCAGGCTGCCCAGGGGAGTGGTGGTGTCCCCACCCCTGGAAGGGTTTCAAAGCCATGGAGATGTGGAGCTTAGGGCCATGGTTTAGTGGTGCCCTGGCAGTGCTGGGTTAATGGTCAGACCCAAGGATCTTGGAGGTCTTTTCCAACCTTCATGATTCTGTGATGCCCTCTAAAAGATTTGCAGACCCATCTGGTCCTCAGTGAGGAAGAGGTTCTCCCTCATACCGATTAGCCAATGGTTGGGACAACTCTCCTGAGGTGAGCTGCAGCACCATCTGTTCAGCCAGGCTGGGCTGTCTGGGGCAGGGGACAGCCTGGTCTGATGCTCCTCATGGAAACCTGAAGATCTCTAAGATCTCATTTTGCTTCTGTTCCAGGCACCACAGATACCTTTGCACCACAGGTACCTTTGCACCACAGGTACCTTTTCCATGCTGTATTTGCTGAGAACCAGCAGCACCGCAGAGACCTCCACGATCCAGAGATGCCCATATGTGGTAATGTTCTCCCAGCCCATTCCAGCAGAGAGAAAAGGAAGAAAAAAGAACCCAGCAGTGACATCATGGTGCCTTGGAAGACAAGAAGATAGCACCACATGTGGTGTGGACCAAGCACTCAACAGCTCTAGCATGCTTTTTGCTTTTGGTTCCACACCTTGCCCTTCTTTCTCATTCCACCAAGCACTTTGCGGCCACGACGTCCATTAGAGATGCCCTCTGCTGTTTCCAGCCCAAAGAGATTGTCCTCTTTCCCCTCCCCTCACTTCTCCAGGGCTTAAAATGGATGGGCACCTGGAGAAGAGCTGCCATGGCCACCACCCAGGACCACAGAGGGTTGGATGAGACACTGTAGCTATCACAGGGAACGGTTTGGGTTGGAAGGGACTTTTAAAGGTCATCTGCAGTCAGCAGGGACATCTGCAACTACAGCAGGGTGCTCAGAGCCCCAGCCAACCTGACCTGGAATAGTTCCAGCAATGGGGCACCTCCCACCTCTCTGGGCAACGTGGGCCAGGGTCTCACCAACCTCATGACGAAGAATTTCCTCACTTCCAGTCTAAATCTCCCTCTTTTAGTTTCAAACCATCACCCCTTGTCCTGTCCCAGCAGGTTCTGCTATGAAGACCATCCCCACCTTTCCTATAGACCCCCTTCAAGTTCTGAAAGGCCACCAGAAGGTCTCCCTGAAGCCTTCTCTTCTCCAGGCTGAACAACCCCATCTCTCTCAGCCTGTCCTCACAGCAGAGGGCTTCCAACCCCTGATCATTCTGTGGCCTCCTCAGGCCCCACTCCACCCATGAAACCCCCAGACCCAAGAAGGTGTCTGCAGCTTCCTCGAGTGAGCAGAAAAGCTGGTCTTTGGCACAAGCTGTGCTCTCCATCCCAGCTCTTTCTGCCATTTATGGAGATTTTCTGTTCCTCCAACTCCAAAGCACAGCCTGAATCAAGAGGGCATCTCAACTACTTCATGTTTGACAGCTCCAAGGATCAAAACTTCTCCTGAGGACTCACTGCATTATTCCCAAGGAGGGTAAAAAAGCTGAACCCCCCATTAAATCCTGATCTCCAGGGTCTGAAGGTGGGCTGAACATTCTCAGAACTACTAAGACCATTTGTCAGCAGCCACATACTGCTTCCAAAACCACATCTTGCTGGCAGCTTCGCTTTTGTTCCTCCTCCTCCCAATTCGAGAGGAGCTCCAGCCGTGTGTGGAAATAAAAGAGGGGTTGGGTGCTAATTTGGTCTTAAAACAAAGGAGAAGAAACACAAAGTCCTCCAACCTCCCCAATTCCTCATTCAGCTCCAGCTATTCAAAGCTCTTCTTATGCTGCCAGCTCTGCCTGCTGCTGGGAACCCTTGGAGAAAAATGTTCCCCAGATGCTACCAAGCATAAAAATGATGCCTACACCATCTCAGCCCCCAGACTAGCTCTGTGGTGGCCCGTGGCAGCATGTCCTCCCTTGTGGTCACATCTCCTGTCATACAGGATGACCAGAGAGGTGGTAGAGGCCCCACTTCTGCAAATGTTCCAGGTTAGGTTGGATGAAGCAACCCTAATGAGGTTTCTAACTGGGTGGTAGATGCCCCCTGTTCACGGGAACATTCAAGGTCAGGTTGGCTGGAGCAACTCTAATGAGATATTTTACCTGTGTGGTAGGTGCCCCATTCACAGGACATTCAGGGTCAGGTTGGACGAAGCCCTCTTTAGCAGGCAGGTGGAGGAGGGCTGTTTTGTTGTGAAATCATTGAATGTTTTGGGTTAGAAAGGACCCCTGCAGTCACCAGGGATATAAGCAACTCGAGCAGATTGCTCAGAGCCCCAACCAGCCCGGCCTGGAATAACCGTTCCAGGGATGGAGGCATCTCCCACCTCTGGGAGTCCAGAGTCTCACCACCTTTATCAGAACAAATTTCTTCCTTGGAGTTCATCTAAATCTCCCTTTTTTAGTTCCAAACCATCATCCCTTGTCCTGTCCCCACAGGCCCTGTCAAAGGTTTGCCTCCAGCTTTCTTCTAGGTCCCCTTTAAGTACCAAAAGGCCACAAGAAGGTCTCTCTGGAGCCTTCTCTAGGCTGAACAACCCCAACTCTTTCAGCCTTTCTTCATCCAGTCCATGATGAAATTCATCCTCTCAAAGGTAGGTCATCACAAAGATAACCTAGCCCAACCCCTGCTCCAGCAGGGTCACACAGAGCAAGCTGCCCAGGATCACAATGTTCAGGAGTGTTTGGAATCTCTCCATAGAAGGAGACTGCACAACCTCTCTGTGCAGCCTGCTCCAGGGCTCCAGCACCCTCAAAGATGGAAGTTCTGCTCCTTCTGTAGGACTAAATTGCTGGAAAACGATGTCATGTTGCCTCTACAACCAGCAGCACCATCTTTGGTGGGCCCTGATTTGTTACAGTGAGGTCTCAGATAAAAAGAGCCCCGTGGCAGGACATGTTATCATGTTAAGCTATTAATGATAACGACTCTTAATTACCTTCATCCATTTAATTACACATCTGACTACAATTAGCCAAGTAATTGCTCTGATAGATGCTGCTGGAGCTGAACCACACTCAGATCCTGGTCTTTAACCCACTTCTGGAGGGCTATGAAGACAGAGAAGAGCATTTGTCCCAGTCCTACAACTGCAGGAACAAATTTGGAACCTGGTGATCAAGTTCATAGAATCTCAGAAGGGTTTGAGTTGGGGAAGTCCTTCAAAGGCCATCTAGTCCAAGCCCCCTGCACTCAGCAGGGATATCTTAGGTGGAGTCTCCTTCTCTAGAGACTTTCAAGACCCATCTGGATGCATTCCTGTATGACCTGCCCTAAGTGGTACTGCTTTGGCAGGGGGTTGGACTTGATCTCCAGAGCTCCCTCCCAAACCCTACCACTCTGTGATGTTATGATCTTCAAATAGAGCAGGTTGCTCTCCAGTTGCAGACCTTATCTTTAATGTCTCCAAGGATGAGGCATCTACCACTTCTCTGGGCAACCTGGTCCAGGCAGAAGGCATGAAATGGGAAGGAGCCTTTGGACTTGCAGTGCTGAGCGCTATGGTCATGCTATGGTCCTGGTCACCAGTGTTTCCAGAAGAATCTCTGGAGTCTTTGGACCATGGGAGCTCTCACGCCCTGGTGAGCTTCCAGCTCTCTCTTGTTTAATCCCCAATCTTTTGCAGCTTCACAGTGCAACCGCGTGCGAAGGGCTTCCTTTCTGTCCCTGCTTCCCTGTGCCTTTTGTGGTTAAGCCACTCCATAAGAAGGCAGAAAGCCTACTAGAGACCTCTCCAAGGTCATACTCTCGTGTTCATCAGCTACATGGCCAAGGAAAGTCCATTCATCTCTGTGAAATAAACATCTCCTCCAAAATGAATTCAAAGGTAAATGGTTTGGGTTGGAAAGGACCTTTGAAGGTCATCAAGGGTCATCAAGCCCACCCCTACAGACAGCAGGTACATCTGCAACTAGAGAAGGTTGCTCAGACACCTGTGGACCTACACCTAAGACATCTCCACATCTTTGGGGTGTGTACACAGTTTAACAAACTGGTGAATTCTCTACAGTTACGTCAGGTGGCAGCAAGTATCTGAGATGCCTTGAAGCCAGCAGTGACTGGGTGTGCTCATGACACCATGTGGTCCGCAGCTGCTTCTTTTGTGGCAAAGAAAGGGACACAAAGCCAACACATTAGAAGCAACCAGAGAAAGCTGAACTACATAGCAAGTATGTTTGGCGTAGTTTCCTGCCAGGAAAGGCAACACAAAGCCAGAGTACATCTCATGACGGTCCTTCAGCTACTAAAGAGTGAAAACAGCCAAGCCCAGGAGTCTTCTCCTCACAACCACTTACTGCAGAGCAACAGCTTCATGGAGATGCAACTCATCAAATACTTGAGAACCAAGAAGACTCCAAGGAGTAACAAGCCTTTCAAGCTGTCCCTCAGGGTTTTTTAGGTTATCCATCCCACAAGCTGCATGTTCCAGTTGTGTACCATCCAAGAAGATGGGTGCAAACCAGTAACTTCTGGAGAAGGTGGCAGGAGAGCAAAGATCTAAGGGCATGTTGGCTAAAACATCATCATTATTCCTGTGATCCCAAGGTTGGAACCAGAAGTGGGAAAGAAGCATCTGCAGGGCCAATGTATAGAGTTCTTGGAGAACCTTGGGAGGAGCCATCTCCTGTTCTCCACTTCTCCCAATTAGTGGGACATTAGCACAGCACTAAGTACTTCAGAATGGGCCTATTAAGGGATCTCCACATGTCTTGAGGCAGTACAAGACCTCTTCCCATTCCCGTGGAGCTTTCCAACTCCACTGAGACTGCCTTCTGCAGCCCTGGAGGTTCTCAGGGCACTATGGACCACCAAGTCTGTCCTCTAACACTCCAGCAGTCAATAAATGCAAATGGAAAGAGACCACCCCATTGTTGGTGTTCCTTCAGCTTGATGCACATCAACCCTCACAGGACCTTGTCTGAATAGACTGAAGCCACTATGCACAGCTCAACCAAGGCAGAGGTCCAAGCTCAAGCTGCCCAGCAAATGTTGCAGTCCAATTTAGACCTAGGAGAGAAGCCAGCAAGCAAAGGCAGGCCATGGTGGCAGCAGTAGGTCTGTCTCATGATAGGAGACGATCAGAGTGATGGATCACCTCTGCTGTGAGAATGTGCTGTGAGAGTTGGGGTTGTTCGGCCTGCAGAAGAGAAGGTTTCAGGGAGACCTTCTGGTGGCCTTCCTGAACTTAAAGGGGGTCTGTAAGAAGGATTGGGATGTTGTGATAGGACAAGGGGCGATGGGTTTAAAGTACAAGAGGGAGATTTAGACTAGAAGGAAGAAATTATGACAAGGGTGATGAGACCCCGGCCCAGGTTGCCCGGAGAGGTGCTAGATGCCCCATCCCTGGAACCAGGTCAGGTTGGACCGGTCTTTGAGCAACCCGCTCAAGCTGAAGATGTTCCTGCCCATGGCAGAGAGTTTGGCCTAGGTGACCTTTCAGAGTCCTTTCCAACCCAAGCCATTCAATAATTTTGTGATTCATGTCCCTTGGTTCCCTTCCATCGCTCCTCACCAGCCCTACAACGAAGCCACCGCAGCATGTAGCAGACCAAAATCTCTCGCGCCGCTGCGGATGCTGCAGGAGGAGAAACTGGGTTAAGCAGATCTCAGAGGAACACAGAGAGCAGCTGCCAGGGAGATGAATATTGCACAAAAAGCCCTCTCACGTGCCACAGCTGAGAACTCAAGCCTCAGCTCTTGGTGTGACCTGTTAGATCTCACAGGTCCTCAGACCTCCCTGAGCTGGGTTCAATTTCAAAACGGGGATTTTGCTGCCGAAAGGGAAGGGTTTTCTTTCTGGTTTTTAGGGAGAAAAAGATCTGACCATGCAAAAATCAGACCCCAAAACAGACTCAGCATCTGGATCTGGTTGTCCACCAGACTGCAGTGGGGTTGGACTAGATGCCCTTTAAGGTCCTTTCCAGCCCAACCCATTCAATGATGCCATGATTTTAAATGCATCAGAAGAAAACTGAGCTCGTCTGCACTGTCATCAAGACCACCAGGTACATCTCTTGCATCAAATAATAGGCTCTTACCAAGGTTAAGAACAAGTTTTGCACACTTTGGCCATCCCCAAGCTCACCACTCAGGTGTCCCTTGGTCATTTTGATCTCCTGAGTCACTATTTAATTGATAACTCTGCCCCATCATCTTCCTCCTGATCACCACCTTCACTCCTGTCATTACTGCAGCTATTTTCCTCCTACCTCCAACTGGTTTTAATTGCTGCAGCCTTCTCTTTTGAACCTTCAAACCCATTCTTCTGCTCCAGCTGTCACCTGACAGAAAACAAACCTGCTGCCAGTTGGGTTTCTTCACCAAAGATCTGAGCAGCTTCTGCCCACCTGCACCCCCAAGCAACTAGAAACAGCAAATCAAAGAATCACAGAATGGTTTGGCTTGGAAGAGACCTTTTAAGGTGATCCAGTCCAACCACCCTGCAGTCAGCAGGAACATCTTCAAGTAGAGCAGGTGGCTCAAAGCCCCATCCAACCTGACTTGGAATGGTTGCAGGGATGGGGCATCTCCCACCTCTCTGAGCAACCTGGGTGGTGTCCCTAGTGGTGTCCCACCACCCTCAAAGTGACGAATTTCTTCCTCAGATCCAGTCTAAATCTCCCCCTTTTTGTTTGAAACATCACCTCTTGCCCTGTCTCAACAGGTCTTGCTAAGGACTGTCCCATCCTCATCTAGATCAAATTGCTCAGAGCCTCATCCAACCTGACCTGGAATGTTTCCAAGGATGGGGCATCTACCACCTCTCTGGGCAACCTGGTCAAGTGTCTCACCACCCTCCCAGTGAGGAACTTCTCTCTGGTCTAATCTCCCTCTTTCACTTGGAAAGGGCTTGTTAACTGATGGCTTCCTGCCTCATTACCCACCCAGAAGCAGCCTTGCAGGATTCCCAGGGTAATTTAGATCTAATTTAGATATTCCAAGGATAGGGAGATGCCTTCAGCCTGTCCTCAGGGCTGTGGCAAGAGAAGCTCTTCACCTGCCTGCTGTGGATAGAACAGGCGTCTTCTAGGCTCCCAATCCCACTGGCAGACAAGGGAACGCTCTGGCGGGACACTTGTCCACCTGTAGACACCAGCCACAGTGCTTAGATGAACCAACCCCTTTGTCAACACTTGCTACATGTCCTCTTACATCTCTTATTGCCAAGAAACCATCAACCCTTACCCCAAGGGGAACGATGGAAATGATGGAAACTTGGTGAAACCAGCCAGTAAAGTATCACAGAATCACAGAATGGTGGGGATTGGAAGGGACCTCTGGAGATCACCCAGTCCAACCCTCTTGGCTAAAGCAGGTTGGCCAGGATCCCAATAACCAGGTGGGTTTGGAATCTCTCCAAAGAAGGAAACTCCACAACCTCCCTGGGCAGCCTGCTCCAGGGCTCTGAACCCTCCAAGCCAAGAGGTTGCTCCTGATGGAACCTCTTGGCTTCCAGTTTGTGACCAGTGCACCTTGTCCTATCAACAGGCACCTCTGAGAAGAGTCTGAGGCCCTCCACTTGACACCCAGCTCCTCAAAGTGGTTCATTTGGGTTGGCTGATTTTAACCGAATATTGGAGGTGGTCACCTAACAAACCTCGCTCGTTGTCCCCACGCTTAGCTCAGCAGCTCAGTTCCATGAGGAGCCGAGGTGCAGGGAGCAGCAGCAGCATTTTTCTGCCTCCCCAGCCTCACCCATGAGGCTAATTAATATTCCTTAAGCACCACACCCCTAATTACCATCGATTGAGGTGCCCACAAAAAGCTCTTTGGTCTCCAAAGTTTGACTTGGATTTTGCCTGTGGATTTTCTGCGCCGCAGAAGACCCATTATTAAGTCCCTGGTTTTAATTAGGCCATCAAACCCCTCCTGATTAGAGCACAAAAAAACCAATGGCGTTGAAATGAAGAGCACACACCCCCACCCCTCCTCCTGCAGAAGAAATATCTTCTCTATCTGAGAAGATATTTCCATCCAGAGCAAAAGGTGACATGTCCCAGACGGTGACACACACTCAAGCCCTGTGGTGGAAGAGCTTGGAGATGAGAAGAAAGCTCATCTTATTAGCATAAATTAGGATAGAGCAGATTGAGCAATGCTCAGGAGGACCTGGGGCAGCTCTTGAGGTTTCAGGTTGCTCCAGAGCTGGACAGACTTTCTCAGATGATCAGGTGTGGTGGGGCTTAGAAACACAGAATGGTGGGGGTTGGAAGATTATCCAGTCCAACCCCTCTGCTAAAGCAGGGTCACCTAGACCAAGCTGCCCTTGTCCTGTCACTGGGCACCACTGAGAAGAGCCCAGCCCCAGCCTCTTGCCCCCCACCCTTCAGCTCTTGCTGAGCATTGATCAGATCCCCTCTCAGGCTGCTCTTCTCCAGGCTCAACAGCCCCAGGGCTCTCAGCCTTTCCTCACAGAGATGCTCCAGGTCCCTCAGCATCTTCCCACCCTCCACTGGACTTGCTCCGGTAGTTCCCTGTCTCTCCTGAAGCAGGGAGCCCAGAACTGGATCCAATTCTCCATCTGTGTCCCCACCAGGGCAGTTAACTGAATGGGAGGAGAACATCCCTCCACCTGATGGCCACACTCCTCTTCATGTGCCACAGGAGATCACTGGTCTTCTTGGCCAGGAAGTCACATTGCTGGCTCATGGGCAACTTCCCTGGTCCTTCTCTGCAGAGCTGCTTTCCAGAAGGTCACCCCCTCACCTGAATAGAAACATTAAGGTTGGAAAAGACTCCAAGATCACCAAGCTTATGCGGCATGGTGCCTCCAGACCATCCTGCGCTCACACAGGCCGTGGACCTCGACCACATCCGCTGCCTGTGCAGGGCACGGGTGGAGAACAGAGCCAGCAGTGTTTCTCCAAGCCCTCTGGAGTGGTTCCATGTGGCCACAGCAAGCGAGGGTGGGAAAGAGGGATAAAGGGCACAGCTGTTCTTCTGCCAGCTTCATCTCAATAGTCACAGCCTCATCGACTCATTTAGGTTCGAAAAGACCTTTGAGATCATCGAGGTCAAACACAAGCCCAACGCTGCCAAGTCCTCAACCACCTCTTGA
Organism: Picus viridis; assembly: GCA_033816785.1. Taxonomy (NCBI): domain Eukaryota; kingdom Metazoa; phylum Chordata; class Aves; order Piciformes; family Picidae; genus Picus; species Picus viridis. The sequence continues at coordinate 28,244,441 of CM066572.1, forward strand.
GCTCACTTTTGGCTCTGTGAAGCAGTTGGTTACCTGAGCATGAGCGTTCGGTGGGGAGGGAGCTGAGGGAAGGAGATTGTTCGACAGCATCAGCCCAAAGACCCAAACTGTGAAGCTAATTGAACCCCCCCGTGGAAAGCAGACCTGCAGCAACAGCAGGCAGCCCTGAAGCGTGGCAGCGAAGCTCAGTCCAGAAGCCCATCAAGCTTCTGCTGTCAAAACTGCTGACAGATCTCCATCTGCCCAGAAAAAGAGACTCTGGTTGTCCCCTCCCTCCACCGTCCCTGCTCCCCTCAATGGCTTGGCTGTTGACAGCTTCAAAGAGGGAAGTTGGTGACTTGCAGCCTGCTCTGGCTACAAGTAGAGTGGAACCAGGTTTCAACTTGTCCTGCCCCAAAGGCACTGCTCCAAACCCAAGAGGAGAAGAGTTTCAGTGGGACGTTTTCTCGTCCAAGCTCTCACACCCGGAAGCGTGGCTGAGCTGGGTGGAGAAGGTCACCCTCACAAACCCATCTTCATGTCAAGCCTGCTGTCAGGGCCGCCAGCGATGTAAGCTTGTGGTATGGAGGCTTGGAACATCTCTGCTGTGAGGACAGGCTGAGAGAGCTGGGGTTGCACAGCACGGGGTAGGGAAGGCTCTGGGGACACCTTCTGACGGCCTTTCTGGACTTCAAGGGGGCTACAGAAAAGCTGGGGACAATCATTTTAGCAGGACCTGCTGTGACAGGACAAGGGGTGATGGTTTGAAACTAAAAGAGGGAGATTTACACTAGAGAGAAGGCAGAAATGTTTGACACTGAGGGTGGTGAGACCCTGGCCCACATTGCCCAGAGAGGTGGCAGCTGCCCCATTGCGGGACCCATTCCAGGTCAGGTTGTTCAGGGCTCTGGGCAACCTGCTCTAGTTCAGGTGTCCCTGCTGACTGCAGGGGAGTTGGACTGGGTGACCTTTAAAGGTTCCTTCACACCCAAACCATTCTAAGATTCTATGAATTCTGAGCTTGATGCCCACCTCCTTCCACAGAGAAGTCCTCTCATCCCTTTATCCTCTCTCTCACAGCACCCCTCCAGGCTCCTCCAGAGACAAGGCTTCAGGGGAGACCTTCTTCATTTCAGCTGATTACACATCTACTCAAAAGGTCTGCTTTGGGGTGCTCTGCAGATGGGGCTGCCAAAGCACATTACAGAATCACAGAATATCTTTGGTTGGAGGAGACCTTCAAGATCATCCAGTCCAACCTAAAACCCAGCACTGCAAGATCACCACTAAACCATGTCCCCAAGCACCAGCTCCACATGCCATTTAAATACCTCCAGGGATGGTGACTCCACCACTGCCCTAGGCAGCCTGTTCCAGTGGGCAGGCTGTCTCCAGAGGACCTGGCAGCAAGCCCTGTTCTGCAAAGATGTGTGGGTGATGGCACTGCCCTCCCATCCCAGCCTCCCTGGCATTTTGCAAGAGAAGGAGCCACAGAGAAGCTGTTTGCTGGAGCCAGACGACTCTTTCAGAAGAGTCTTAATTAGGTGGGCTCCTAAATACGTGAGGCTGAGATGGAGAAACAAGGAGGTGCTGCTTCTGCTGGGGTTACAGAAAGTATCTGGAGCACGTCCAGGGAAGGGCAACAAAGTTGGTGAAGGGTCAGGAGAAATTGTAAGGAGTGGCTGAGGGACCTGGAGCAAAGGAGGGGAGACTTTCTGGCTCTCTACAACTCCCTGAAAGGAGGTTGGAACCAGGTGGGGGTTGGTCTCTTCTCCCAAGTGATGGGACAAAGATTAAATGGCCTCAAGTTGCCCCGGGGGGAGGTTTAGGTTAGGCATGAGGAACAATTTCTTCATGGAAAGGGTTGTCAGAATGTGGCCCAGGCTGCCCAGGGCAGTGGTGGAGTCTTCATCCCTGGAGGGGTTTCAAAGCTCTGGAGATGTGGTGCTGAGGGACATAGTTTAGCAGTGGGCTTGGCAGTGCTGGACTAACAGTTGGACTCCGTGATCTTAAAGGTCTCTTCCAATCAAAACAATTCAGTGATTCTATGACTCAAGTTTCCAATCTATTCATTCCAGACCCCATTCCCAGCATGCCAGCTATAAGAACCTCACCAGAGGCTACAAGAACCTGAGCAGAGGCTGCAAGAATCTCCCCAGAGCCTGCAAGAACTTCACCTGAGTCATTAAAACCAGGAGGATCCCACCCAGTAACCACACAAGTTACTTCCCACTTACAGCTCCCCTAATCCCAATGCTTTAGGACAACAGGAACCTGCCTCAGATCCCCCTTATTTCAGACCAAAAAAAGCAAATTAGGGAGAAAATGGAAGTTTGACCTTACCATGCAGGTAAGATGCAGGGGATGGTTGCAAAGGGGTTGAAGAATAGGCTGTGATTGGAAAAGAAGGAGAAAAAGAGACCTGATAGAAGAGGTCCCTTCTGCCAAGCCAGAGCCTGCCATCAGGACAAGGTAAAACACCATTTTGCACAAGCAGCAGCAGCAGTTTGGAGAAGACCAGGAGGTGCTGAGGTGTAATCTGCAGCAGATCTGGGCTTTCAATCCTACATATTTAATGTGTCTCAGGCAAGCAGTCAAGAACTGACATGACCTAATCCATTTTTAATGCTCCACATTCTTCTTCTGGCTGCCGCTTCCCACCTAAACCATGTCCCCAGTACCCATTTATCCTGAGAGCTTCTGAGCTTCATGCTGAAGGAAAATTACAGCAGAAGGAGATAATTCTTTTGGCTTCATTTCATCCCAGAAATGACTTATTTTCTGCTGATTGCTTTAGGACTGTAGGAAAAGGCTCTTTTATTCACATCAGAAGCCTCCTGAGATGTTAATATCAGCCTGGTAGACACTGTGGTGGCCTGGTAACCACCACACTCTGACAGCTGCTCTTTAAAATCCACTGCTTTCCCCCCCCTTTCCACTTAAGGACATCTGCCCAACCTAACTCACCCCCACTTTGTCCCTATTAGACCCAACAATGGCTGCCAACCTCTTGTCAACCAAACTGTCCTCTTCCTCTTCCATCCAATCCAATCTAACTGTCATTTCAGCAGGACTGATGATGACAGGACAATGGGTGATGGTTTGAAGCTCAAAAAGGAGAGATTTAGACTGGAGACAAGGAAGAAATTCTTTATGCTCAGGGTGATGAGACCCCAGCCCAGGTTGCCCAGCGAGGTGGCAGATGCCCCATGCCTGGAACCATTCCAAGTCAGGTTGGACAGGGCTCTGAGCAACCTGCTCTCGTTGGAGATCACAGAATTCCAGCATGGTGGGGGTTGGAAGGGACCTCTGGAGGTCATCTAGTCCAACTCCTTTGCTAATGTAGGGCCACCTAGAGCAGGTTGCTGAGGATCACAATGTCCAGGAGGCTTTGGAATCTCTCCAGAGAGGAAGACTCCACAAGCTCTCTGGGCAGCATTGGTGGGCAGCATTGGAACACTGGTTCCAGCGTTCCAGCACCCTCAAGTCAAGAGGTTTCTCCTCATGGAACCTCCTGGGTTCCAGTTGGTGCCTGGTGTCCCTTGTCCTGTCACTGGGCACCACTGACAAGAGCCTGGCCCCAGCCTCTTACCCCCCAGGCCTTTTATCTCTTGCTGAGTATCAAGAAGATCCCCTCTCAGGCTGCTCTTCTGCAGACTAAACAGACTCGGGTCTCTCAGTTTTTCTTCCTCACAGAGAAGCTCCAGGCCCCTCAGCAGCTTTGGAGCCTCCACTGGAGACAGTAGTTCCCTGTCTCTCTTGAACCTTGGGGCCCAGAACTGGATCCAGCCCTCCAGCTGTTTCCTCACCAGGGCAGAGCAGGAGGGGAGTAGAACCTCCCTTGACCTGCTGGCCACGTGCACCCCAGGAGGCCATTTGCCTTCGTGGCCATGAGGGCACACTGCTGGCTCATGGTTCATTTTCAATAGCCCAAAACACAAGGAGTTGGGTTTGTCCCTTCTTGTCCCCTTTCTGTCTTTTGGCCTCTCTCAGGTCCTGCAGCTCCTCCTCCATCACAGAATTCCAGGGTTTGCCAAGATTCCTTTTCCTGGGAGCTCTGATCAGACCAAACAATTTTTATCACCATTCGAAAATGAGTCTTGAACCAATGCCTGAAACCACACTGGAGCTTCCAGCTGTCCTCAGCTCACCAAACAACTTGGAGAAAGTCTCTCTGAATAACATCACCAGTTTCCCAAACCCTACCCTTGGGAAGAGCTTGACCTACTTGGCAGGAGCTTGAAGAAGCTCCGCTCTGGTTTGGGGTTTTTTCCTCTCTTTTTAATGATTTAAGACAAATGGGAAGCACCAGAGAGGTGGGAATTGCACAAAGTCCTTAGCAGAGCAGCCCAGGGATGGTTTGAGAAGACAATTAGCAGTGTTTTGGGTTCTAATCCCCCAAATCCCTCATTCAACTGGCCAAAAGCCAAAGCAAACAAAGTTCCTGGCGTGTGCTGGTGGTTGTCAAAGGGAGGTTTGTAGATGAGGTGAGAGGTCCTAAAAAAGGGCCAGCAGCAAAGGTTGGATGAATACTTTTCCGCCCAGCATGGCAGAGACTGGCAGCAGTGCTCAGCTTCCAGTTTCTCTTGACTACCTTGGTTCAGGCTAACCTCCACAGGGCCAAGGGCAGAGGCTTCAAATAATCATCATATCATTTTGGTTGGAAGAGACCGTTAAGATCATAGAATCATAGAATTGTTTAGGTTGGAGAAGACCTCTAAGATCACCAAACCTAACCATCAGCCCCACACCACCATGCCCATTAAACCATGTCCTGAAGTGCCATGTCCACACATTTCTTGAATGTCTCCAGTCCCAACCATTCATCTGTCTTCCTGCCAAGAAGATATCAGGCTGTCTGCATCAGGGAGGAAGGAAAATTGCTTCTAAGGCTTCTCCAGGGTGAAACACGAGCTCAGGTGCTCCACAGGTATCAGAGGGAGGTAAAAATCAAGTAGACAAGACTAGGATAGGACAAGACAGGACACTTGTATTCTGGGCCAATCACTCCAGGGACATTGAGGGGCTGGAGTGGGTCCAAGGATGGGCAACGAAGCTGGTGAAGAGTCTGGAGAAGGAGAGGGGTCTGAAGAACTTGTGAGGAGCAGCTGAGGGATCTGGGCTTGTTCAGCCTGGAGAAAAGGAGGCTGAGGGGAGAACTTCTGGCTCTCTACAGCTCCCTGAGGGGAGGTTGAAGCTGGGTGGGGGTTGGTCTCTTCTCTCAAGGAACAAGTGTCAGGACAAGAAGAATTGGCTTCAAGTTGCCCCAGGAGAAGTAATTTTCACAGGACAGGACATTTTCATTTGGAAGGAACCTCTGATGATAATCCAGTCCAAATAACTAACACCTGCCCTAGGTGACCCTTCTTTAGCAGGGAGGTTGGACTAGATGATCTCCAGAGGTCTCTACCAACCCCCACCATCCTGTGATTCTAAAGAATAGCACTGGACATGTGCAAAATGAAACCTGTTCCCACCATACAGCTGCAGGACATCCTGAGGGTCTCCTGCCCTCCTGTCAAACACAGAGCTCAGCCAACTTTCTCCCAGTATCATGATTTAGTTTTGCTCCACCTCATCTGCACCAAACCCTCTGGCCAAGGCTTGGAGCTTGCTGTTCCTACCTCTCCTACTTGTCCCACACCCTGGATGCTTCTCCTGCTTGGATGAAAAGGTCCCTTTGTTCCCACGTGGTGATGGCATTCGGCTTCGGGGTCGGACCTTCTTGGCCGGGACAAAGACCCGAGCCAAGGCCCCGGCCGGGCACCGATGCCCACACAGCGCCGGGACAGACCGACCTTGTTCTGCAGGGCAGCAACAAGTCCATGCTCTCGTGGTTTGGAAAGCTCACTGCACCCAACATCTGCCTGATGTCCACTGGTGGCACTTTCAGGGGGTGAAAAACCCACCCAAGTGGGAGGATTTCAGCACCCAGCTCCGACTTGTGTTCAGCCTTCGTCAGCCCTCTAGAAAATACAATAGCTCTGGGGACAAGGAGTCTCCCCAGAGCTTTGCCAACATCTCCTGCAATGGCTTTTGTCCTCTGCTGGCACCAGCTTATTGTTGAGGAGCAATGGACACGCTAAAGTTCACCTGGAGAAGGCTTTGCTGCCTGAACATTGCTCAGCAGAGCTTCTGAAGTGGGTTCTTCATCCATACAACAACATTCCCTACGGCACAGGAGAGCAGGAGACACAGCCAGAAAATCCTCCAGCTGAAGGTCACAGAAATGGCCTGCAGTCTCTCTGTGCTGAAGACAGCCTATGAGGTAAAACCAAAGAGCACCACAGTTGAGGGACAAAGCCTCCTCTGATGGGCAAAGTCAACTCAGGCTGGCCAGACTCACTGGTCCTCTCAGAAAGGTCAACTCTCATCTGATTTTCCTCATCTTGTTCCACTCAAGGCTGAAGTGGAGCTGGGAAGGAACTCCCACCCTCAACCCCTTTTACCACCTCAAGGCTGGGGTGGCTTGAACCAACAAGGGCAGGGAGGACAAGCACCAATGCAAGCTGGGTGATGAGTGGGTTGAGAGCAGGCCTGTGAAGGCCTTGGTTGATGAAAAAATCAACATGAAGTAAGGAAGAAGATCTTCGTTGTGAGGGTGGTGAGACACTGGAACACGTTGGCCTGTGAGGTGCTCCAGATGCTCCACCCCTGGAAGTGTTCAAGGCCAGGTTGGATGGGCCTCTAAGCAACCTGGTCTACAGGAAGGTGACCCCAAAGGTAGCAGGATGGGCTGCACTAGATGATCACAAAGGTCTCTCCCACCCAACCCAGTCTATGATTCTATGACTTGGGCAAAGACACTAAGGTGTAAAGTAGCCATCAGTGAGCTGAGGCCCAGGAACCTCCTGAGAAACATTTAAAGCAACATCTTGGAGATCACCAGCTCCTAGTTGTGTCCATCATACATCAGCTGGACCTTATGTGGTGCCTCTTATCTCCTTTGCACAAATGTCCATCCTCGCCACCCACCTTCACGGGGTCTAGTAGCACATCTAAGACATTGCCGAGCAGTAGGAGGCTCCTGCTCTGAAGAACTTACAGTTTGAATAAAGAGGGTCAAGAAAGTCAATCAAGATGATTGACACAGTAATAGGCATTGTGCTCTCTGGGATGGTTGCCTTGATAAGTCCACCTGGAAGAACTCATCCAGCCTCAGGGGGTCTGGGATGAGCCACAGTGACCACCCAGTACCCTGGTGGTTGGAGAGCTGAAGGATAAGTAACAAATCTGCCCCTCTGCCGAGGGAAGGGGACCAGGGAAGTGGCCACTGGCCAGCAGTGGAGTTTTGGTGGGAACATGCTGCCTTCCAGCAACTTGATGCACTTCTTACCCTGCTAGGGAGCACCAACACCTCCTTGCTTCTGGAGATCTAGCTCCAATTCTGGGCTCCTCAGTTCAAGACAGACAGGGAACTGCTGGACAGAGTCTAGTGAAGGCTGCGAAGATGCTGAGGGGTCTGGAGCGTCTCTGTGAAGGAGAAAGGCTGAGAGCCCTGGGGCTGTTGAGCCTGGAGAAGAGCAGCCCCAGAGGGGATCTGATCAATGCTCAGCAAGAGCTAAAGGGTGCAGGGCAAGAGGCTGGGGCCAGACTCTTCTCACTGGTGCCCAGCAATAGGCCAAGGGGCAACGGGCACAAACTGGAACCCAGGAGGATCCCATTAGGAGAAACCTCTTGGCTTGGAGGGTTCAGAGCCCTGGAGCAGGCTGCCCAGAGAGACTGCAGAGTCTCCTTCTCTGGACAGCTTCCAAACCCACCTGGATACTGTGATCCTGGGCAACCTGCTGTGGGTGACCCTGCTGGAGCAGGTGATCTCCAGAGGTCCCTTCCAAACCCCCACCCTGCTGGGATTCTGTGATTCTGTGTGATCTGTGTGATTCTTCCCAAGAAGGGCACCATATGGCCACCAGAACATCAGCATGGGCCAGACCTCACAAAAAATTATGCTTTGAGGGATTTTTCTTGGGGGTGGGGTTAATAGAGACATTTTCCAAGCAATGTTCTCCACTCCTGAATCCAGCTGACAGCTTCCAAGCTGCCTAACATCTCTGTAATCAGCCACCGACAGCTGACTTAGACTTTGATGAACGTTGCTATATTTGCAGCCTTTTAGCGTTATTCAGCCTGAAGGACCATCCTTCACCCCAGAAGCTCAAGCTATGAAGACACCAAAAAAGCTTCTGCAAGGATGGGGGGGGGGCAGCACTTAGCAATTTCCTGCTCTTTTCTTTCTGAGCACACAGAAAAGAGAGAGATGAGAGGATCCAAATCCTCAAGCCAAGGACAGCAGCGCGTGATGAAGTTGACTGGAGGAAAGCAGCTTCTCAGCAGGCATTTGATTAGAAGGAGGCAAGATCTCTAGGGAGAAGAGCACAGTCTCGGTGAAGCACCTCTGCTTGTCCCTGTTCACCTCCCTCCTGTGCCTGCCCACTCAAATTGAGATGTTCTGCAGCATTTCTGGGACCCATTTCCCTGTCAAAGCTGCATCTCAACTCTCAGCCTAGGCTCACAGCAGAGCTGCTCATCATCTTTGTGGTCTCCCCCGGCTCCACTCCAACAGGTCCATGTCTCTCCTCTGCTGAGGACTCCAGAGCTGGTCCCAGCATTGCAGGTGGGTTTCAGCAGGGCGGAGCAGAAGGGCAGAATCTTCTCCCTCCACCTGCTGCCCACACTGCTGTGGATGCAAATGCTCCACCAACCACCTGGGACCTCCATCTACCCAGGACACACCAAGAATGAATCAAAATCTGGGGCTCTCAGGGCTTGCCATCACTTAGAGATGGAAAATGAGGCCAAGAAGAGCAGTTAATCAAAGGTCTCATGTTTAATTTCCATCAGGAGTCACCATCTCAGTGCTGAGGGTCACCATACTGACCCACTTAACTGCGGACTAAAATACTTCAGCACAGCTGAGCCTGCACCTGAGTCCTCGTTGACCTTCATCCCATCTCCCCATTCATTGAGATCTCCTCCAGTATTTCATAGCTCTGCCTGGCTGCCAGAGAAGACATCTGCAGAGTAAACTCTGCTTTTAAATCCAAAGCATCTCACACAGATTTGGGTCTGAGAGGTGTCAAAGTTCCTTCTACTCTCCAGGTACAGCCATCACCCAGCTGGCCAGCAGCCAGGGGAGCAAAGTGCTGCTGGAAATATCCACCAGAAATCATAGCACGCCCTGGTTTGGAAGGGACCTTGAAAGGTCATCTAGTCAACCCCCCCCTGCAGTAAGCAGGGACATCCCCAGCTAGGTCAGGTTGGGCTCAGAGCCCCATCAAGCCTGACCTTGAATGTCTCAAGGGATGGGGCTTCCATCACTCCCTGGGCAACCTGTCCTAGTGGCCCACCACCATCATAGCAAAGAACTTCCTAATCTTCAATTTCAATCAGGTTTAAATCAGAGATTAATGGGGGGAAAAGAAGGGAACCAGGAAAAAAAGGTGAACATTCTGCTGAGAGGGACACTGGGCAGGAAGGTAGAGATTCCAGCTATGAAAGACCTGACTTGCTGGTGGCACAACTTTTCCCAATCCTACGATGCCACTCGGGATTCTGTGGATCAAGGAAAAGGCCAAAACTGCTTCCAAGTCTTTCCCACAGCGATTCTCATGAAGGCAAGAAACACCCTCAAGAGTGTTCCAAGATCTTTGCGAAGATCAGGATGTTTCCATAAGCCTCTTTAGCAACAAGAGTCCAGGAGTTCTCCTGATGGACTCAGAATGTCTAAATCCTTAAAGAGATTTTGTTCCAGGTCCTTGGTGCAGCATGTTTGAACTCAGCTGTGGAAAGAAGTGAGAGCTCTGAAAACCTGTATTTGGAGTGGAAAACAGGACATGGCAGAAATCTGAGAGTGCTGGGCCACCCAGATCATAGAATTGCTTAGTTTGGAAGAGACCATTAAGATCATCAAGTCCAACCACTGCCAAGTTACCACTAAACCCTGTCCATGAACACCACATCTACACAGCTTCTCAATCCCTCCAGATCTGGGGACTCTACCACTGCCCTGGGCAGCCTGGGCCAGGCCTTCACAACCCCTTCCATGAAGAAATTGTTCCTCATACCCAACCGAAACCTCCCCTGGTGCAACTTGAGGCCATTTCCTCTTGTTTTAACTCTTGTTACTTTGGAGAAGAGACCAAGCCCCATTTGGCTCCAACCTCCTTTCAGGGAGCTGTAGAGAGCTGGAAGGTCTCCTCTCAGCCTCCTTTTCTCCAGGCTAACGGAGAAGATCTTTATTCATACCCTTTACGTGGGGGTTGAGGCACAGCATTCCCTGGAGAAGTTCATAGGAGAAACTGGATTCACAGATGGTGCAGCCCCTGAGGGAAAGAATCTTTTATTAACACCCAAGCCCACATCACTGAGGGGACCTTTTAGAGTTTTGTTGTGCAAAAAAGGCCTCGTAGCCCAGCATCAGAGAGCTTTGGTGCTCCATCACAGAGGGCTTTCGCTCTCCACAGCAGAGTCTACCACTGCCCTCATTTATTTCCAATAAGAGTTCAACATCCTGCCTGTGAAGGGTGGAGAAATCGGAAGGACAATCTCTTGGCCTCTTCTCCCAAGGAACAAGTGATAGGAGAAGAAGAAATGGCCTCAAGTTGCACCAGGGGAGGTTTAAGGTGGACATGAGGAAGGCCCAGCCCAGGCTGCCCAGAGCACCGGTGGAGTCCCCATCCCTGCAGGGATTTATAAGCCATGGAGATGGGGTGCTGAGGGATATGGTTTGGTGATGCCCAGGCAGTGCTGGGTTAATGAATGGACTTGATGATCTTAAAGCTCTCTTCCAGTCTAAACCTGAAATTTTGGAGAAGGCTCCAGGGAGACATTCTGGTGGCCTTTCGGTACTTAAAGAGAGGCATTAAGATGGGGACAGTAGGACCTGTTGTGACATAACAAGGGGTGATGGCTTGAAACTAAAAAAGGGGAGATTCAGACTGGAGACAAGAAGAAAATCATTCAGATGAGGGTGGTGAGACTCTGGCCCAGGTTGCCCAGAAAGATGGTAGATGCCTCATCCCTGGAACCATTCCAGGTCAGGCTGTTTGAGGCTCTGAGCAACCTGCTCTAGTTGCAGATATCCCTGCTAGATGACCTCTAAAGGTTCCTTCCAACCCAAACCATTCTATGGCAGCCACCTATCTGCATGAGGAGGGCTCAGATGATGCATGGACACTTCCATGTTGTGTTCCTAGCTTCAGATGGCATCAAGCAGCTGAAAGCTTGATGGCATCAGTTTTTGTGCTGAGCACCTGTTTATGTCTCTGTGTCGCTGGTTCAAACCAGCTCCTCTACGGATTGCCAGACCAAAACTGGAGGACAAAATCAGGGCCCTGCAACCCCCCCATAGAGATCTGAATCCCTGATAGCTCCAGGAGCTGTTGAAATAGCAGAAGAGCTGCCACTTGCAGCTAGTGATGTGTGGTCAGAAGTGCCACCAAGGTGATATTCCTGCTTTTAGCAGGACAACGCCTCAGCTGTGGATTTCTTTCAGTGCTAAGGTGAACCCAAACTCCCAGCTGTGCCCAGAACACTCCTACCTTCAGGAGATCTCCTGCTTGCTTGGCTGACCAGGGGCTGAGCTGGCTTTGTTAGTCTAAAGAGGAACCATCTTACCTCCACACAGCTGTTCTCCAAGAGATGGAAACCAAAGTGTGTGAGTTTGGAGGCAGAAGTGTGGCTGACACTGCTTCATAGAGTCACAGCCTCAGACACAGAACCATGGAACAGTTTGGGTTGGAAGGGACCTTTGAAGGTCATCAAGTCCAACCCCCCTGCAGTCAGCAGGGACATCTCCCACCCAGCAGGTTGCTCAAAGTCCCAAACAGTCTGAGATGGAATGGTTCCAGGGATGGGGCATTTCCCACCTCTCTGGGCAACCTGGGACTGAGTCTCACCACCTTCATCATAACAAATGCCTTCGTTGGATCTCATCTAAATCTCCCTCTTTAGTTTCAAACCATCACCCCTTGTCCTGGCCCAACAGGCCCTGCTCAAAAGCTTGTCCCCATCAATCATCATCAATCCAAAAGCTGCCAGACAGGACCCAAGTCCCAGTTCCAGCTTTAATGAAGAGACAAGAAGAGCTAAAGCCACGCAATCCCATTTTCGAGTGGCTCAGCAAGTCCTCAACTAGTCCAAGGCCACCACAAGCATGGTGGCAGTTTCAGCAGAAGCCAGAGATGTGTTTTGATGTCCTAAATGCCTGGAAAGAAAGGACAAACCAACTCTGGCTGGCAGCTGGTCTGCTCTGACAAGGATCAAGGTGGGAACTGGAAGCTCCAGTAACCACTTGTCCCAAGTCTATTTATACAAGAGATCTGCTGGAGAACTGACACTGGGAAAGGACACAGGGAGAAAATTTCCACCCAAACCCTCACTTCAGTGAAGGAAGGTCTGGAAAAGAAGAGTTCCATGAAGCTCTGTCTAGAAACTGGGATCTCAAAGCATGATTTTCTCATCAGATGTTGGCTTTTAGATGATAACCATCTCCACAACAATGATTATATGGCAACAGGATGAGTTTTGCAGCCAAGTCAAGGCCTTGCACCAGGCATCTAGCCAAAGTTCTGCCACGGGCTTGGGTGAACTCCAGGCACTCCCTACTTCATTTCCATACCTGCAGAGCAATGATATCCACCCTCCCATCATCCTCATGTTGGCAACCCAACTGCTAAGGTCTTTCAAACTAAAACCAAAGGTTCAGTGTGAATTAGGAGAAGCTCAAAGTCAAAGCTGTCATAGGACACTCATCTAGGAGACAGAAAGCCAGCAGGAAAGAGCAGGAGCATCTTCAACTCAGTTAAAGAGGGACAGGTTTGTAGGCTGACCACTCCAAAGGAGGGTAGGTTTAGGTTAGATCTAAGGAGGAAGTTCTTCACTGTGAGGGTGGTAAGACACTGGAACAGGTTGCCTAAAGAGGTGGTAGATGCCCCATCCCTGCAAGTGTTGAAGGCCAAACTGGATGAGGCTTTGAGCAACCTGGTTCAGTGGAAGGTGTTCACGGCAGGGGGGTTGGACCAGCTGATCTTTAAGGATCCTGCTAACCCAAACCATTCTATGATTCTAAGACAAGAAGAGACAGGTTTGAGTTTCTACACAAAACAGTTGGGAGCTTGCTTCCAAAACTTGCTCTTGCTGTGACCATGGACCCAAAGTGACAAATCCTCAACACCTTCCCAGCCAGCACATGCAGGACCGTGGCCTTCAGGCTTGCTCCAGCATGTTCTTAACTCTGACTATGGCTTCATCCCCTGCATCTTTAACACTACTGGGACCACATCTATTCCCCGCGGGTACCATCTCCAGCCACGCATGTGTCACACACAGCGTGTCCTTCCTGCTGCTCCACACAGCACTACAGAGATTTCTGACACGAGAAAAGCCACCCAGAAACTCAAGCCAGGTGGACCAGCCACAAGAACTGCCTCTAGAGTCTTGCCTTTGGCTTTAGAGAACTGCCTGCTGCTTTGATTAGGCTTCTGCCCACACCAATCCCTTTCTCCTATCATGTCTGCTTCCTTCAGGTAGATCTACCAAGGCTAAGCAGATTTCCACCTTCCTTCAGGTAGATATTCCAAGACAAACAGCCCAGGAGGCACAACAGTTACACCTGTGCTCACTGTTTTTATTACATTATTTCCCCTTATGACCCTCTCTATTCAAACCAGAAATTCTCCAGAGCAGGATCTATCTGCTGTGTCCTAGATGTGCTCCACTGAACTCCAAACCCAGACACCTCCATCACCGACAGGGTTAACCTTGCACTGCAGCTCTTTGAATGTTCTGAATAATAACCCAAGATGATTCCTGAGGCAGACAATAATATTCCAGCTCCACCACCTGCAGCTCCACAATGCACTTCATTAGCAACTCAAAACATCACCTGCCTCTGAGCCAATTACTTCATTGTCACGTGGAGCTCAGCACACTTCAGGAGAACATTCAAATTCAACTGGCTTCTTCAGTGCTGTTCTTCTGCTTCCCCTTTTAGAAGCAGATCACCTCCACTTAAGACCTGGGACCTGATGAGGCAAAGTGGAAACGCTGAAGAGTTGAGAGAGTTGGAGTTGTTCAGCCTGAAGAAGACAGAGGCTCCAGGGGGAACTTCTGATGGCCTTTCAGGACTTAAACGGGACTACAGAAAAGCTGGGCACAGACTTTTGAGCAGGACCTGCTGTGACAGGACAAGGGATGATGGTTTGAAACTAAAAGAGGGAGATTTATACTAGAGAGAAGGCAGAAATGTTTGACACTGAGGGTGGTGAGACCCTGGCCCAAGTTGTCCAGAGAGGTGGCAGCTGCCCCATTGCTGGAACCATTCCAGAACAGGTTGTTTGGTGTTCTGAGCAAGCTGCTGTAGGTGCAGATGTGCCTGCTGACTGCAGTGGGGTTGGACTACATGACCTTTAAAGGTCCTTTCCAACCCAAACCAGTCTGGGATTCCATAAGTGACTCAGGGTACCTGGAATCTTTTGGGAATCCCTGGAGTTCACCCATTGGCTTTGAAGTGCAACAACTGAACATGCAAAGCTGGTCTGGAAATGGACATGGGTGTGAATAGGCTGCAGAAGACAGCTCCAAAGAATCATAGAATCAGAGAACTGTTTTGGTTGGAAGAAGTCTCCAAGATCATCAAGTCTACCCATCAGCCCAACACTGACAGGTCACCACTAAGACACCTCTCTTGGCACCACATCTCCACAGTTTTGAAAGCCCTCCAGGCATGAGGACTCCAGCACTGCAGTGGGCAGCCTAGGCCAAGCCTTGACAACCCTTTTGGGGAAGAAAATATTCCTCATGTTGAAACTAAAGCTCCCCTGGCACAATTTGAGGCCATTTGCTCTCATCTTATCATTTGTTACTAGAGAGAAGAGACCAAACCCCACCTGTCTCCAGCCTCCTCTCAGGGCGTTGTAGAGAGCCAGAAGTTCTCCCCTCAGCCTCCTTTTCTCCAGGCTGAACAATCCCAAGTCCCTCTGCTGCTCCTCACATGTTCTCCAGAACCTTCTCTTTGTTCTCCAGACCATTCATCAGCTTTGCTGCCCTTCTCTGGACCCAGCATTTGAGGTGTGGCTTTACCACACCAGAGGCATTACCGCATTCAAATGGACACTAGCTCCAGCCCCAGGCTTTGGGAACAAACAGTCCCTCTGAACCACTTCTGCTCTCCATCTGAATTTTGTTTCTGACAAGAGCCCTACAGTGCCATAAATCAATCCCAGCTCCTGACTATTCATATTGCTGCCTGAGATCTTTGATGCGTTATTCCCTACAAACCTCCTCACTCTTCTTCCGAGGAGCTGCAACTTTCTGATCAATAAAGATCTCAGAGGCAGGACCACGTGCTCCTGGGGACAGCAAGGCCCTCAGCCCAGAAGCAGGAGTTAGATTTTTAAAGTCAAAAATATGTTGGAAGTCCTAGAGAATTTCAGGCATCTCCAGGGTCAGGTGGATGCTGAAAACAAAGTGCTTCACAGAATCTCACCATGGTGAGGGCTGGAAGGGACCTTTGGTGATCATCCAGTCCAAACTCCCTACTAAAGCAGGGTCACCTAGAGCTGGTTGCCCAGGATCCCAATGTCCAGCTGGGTTTGGTGTCTCTCCAGAGGAGACTCCACAACATCTCTGGGCAGCCTGCTCCAGGGCTCTGAAACCTCGAAGTCAAGCAGTTGTTTCATTTTTATCTCAATGGTGTCCAATTTTTTTGGACACCCCAAGAAATTAGGGAGTAGATCCTATAGAGCAGGATAAAACTCTACTTCCAATTTAAAGGCACAACCATTTTTACAAGGGGACAACCTTCTTAGCAGGACCTGTTGGGACAAGACATGGGGTGATGGTTTTAGACTAAAAGAGGGAGATTCAGACTGGAGAAAAGGAAGAAATTTGTTATGATGAGGGTGGTGAGACCCTGGCCAAGGCTGCCCAGAGAGGCAGAAGATACCCATTGCTAGAACCATTCCAGGACAGGTTGTTTGGGGCTCTGAGTCCCTGCTCACTGCAGAGGGGTTGGACTAGATGACCTTTAAAGGCTTCTACCAACCCAAAGCATTCTACGGTCCTAAGCAAAGCAGGCTGAAGCACGCCCCCATTGCACGTGTGCTCATACGCTCCACTGTAGGTCTACTCTAGAGGGGTCACCAAAGGATAAACTACCACCAGATGTGCAATCATGAAGAGCAGACCACAGCATGTTTTGGGTTTGAAAAGACCTCTAGAAGTCATCTAGTCCAACCCCTTGCAGTCAGCAGGGACATCCCCAACTAGATCATGTTGCTCAAAGCCCCATCAATCCCCTCCAGGCATAGGGCCTCCACCACATTCCTGGGCAATCTGCTCCAATGTTCTACCACCCTCAAAGATGGGCTTAGACAGCATCAACTTATAGATTAATGTCTACAAAGGAGAAAAAGAAAGGAAAGAATCCACCCCAAAATCCTGTTGCCTTTTAACTCTCTCATTTCCAGGTAACTTTAGTAGAAGAAACAGACCTTCTGAGGAGCTCACCCCAGAGGAGCAGCCATCAAACATTTCAGATACATTCTCCCTGCTACCTTAAATATTTTTTCAACTCCAGCATCTTTCTGGCTCACACAGATCCTGAGGGTCACCCCTAGCTTGGTCTGTTCTGGAAATCATCAACTCAAGAATCCACGTGGCCTCTCCAAGGCGCTGATGTTCTTCACAGAAATGGAAACAAGAAGGAACGTTAAGAAGTGCCAAGACAGCAGTTTGAGCACTCGGATGGGTGCCGAACAAACGCAGCACTTCCAAAGCATGGATTCTACCAGTGTGCTGGCCAAGATGGGAGGCAATCTGCTGGGCCACACCAGTGGTCCTCCTAGTTTTCCCTTCTTGACCATGCTTTTCTCAAGAAAAGGCTCTTAAGGGCCCTTCCAACCTGATATCCTGTGAGTCACAGGGTGCCCAGGGAGGTCATGGATGCCCCCTCCCCGGAGATGTTCAAGGTCAGGTTGGATAAGGCCTTGAGTAACTTGGTCTAGCAGAAGGTGTCCCTGCCCATGGCAGGGTGGTTGGAGGTAGAGGATATTTGAGGTCCCTCCCGACCCAAATCATTCTATGAATCTGCCAATCAATGTATCTATGACCCCTCTAGACTCCACCTCAATCTGCCAACCAGGACGTCGATTCTCCCTTCCACAGCCATCTCGCACTTCAGAGCCAGCCTCCATCCGCTTTCTTTTATCCCACTCTGGGCCGCTGACTCCACCAACGAACCTCCTACCCCAGCAGCTACTTCCACCACCACCAAGCTCCCTCTTCGCAGAGCTGCCCTGGATTCCACCCGGATCTTGGGCGCAGGAAATGAAAAGCCCATTGTCCAGCTTCCTGAAACCATCTGGCTGAGCACCCACTCCTTCAATGCCCCTCTTGTTTGCAGCCGCCCCATCACGCTCCGGGGCCCGGGCTGCGTGACGGAGCCATTCCAAAGGGATGAGGAAATATCTCAGAGAGTCTTCAACAAGTTTCTGCTTCGGTGCCCTTCAAGCCCTTTGAATCTCATCTGAGAAAAGGTTTCTGAGCTGGAGCTGGGTTGTGAGCTGCTTGCTCGAGCGAGATCACAGCTAACATTTGAGCTGCAAATGTTAACCTTTCCGTGGTGCCTCCTGGAGAGGATGGAAAATCTCTCAAGTGATGTGGCTTCCTCAAACCCACTTCCCCTGGTGATTTTTGATCTCCACTTAACCTTTTCCATTCTAAATAACTGAAATGTTGAGAGGCTAAGGCATCAAATATTCAGGAAGCTCTTTTGTCCCCTCCCTCATGTCACCCATGGCTGTTAATCATCACCACACCAGTAAACATCTAAAGAAGCTGGTGTGGTTTCATCCATCTGCCAGCTGGGAAATGCCAGTTCTATAAAGGAGAGCTGGACCTGGGGCACTCGTGGGGTAGGGTTACTGCTGTTGCTTGGCATCACCTCTTTATTTTGAGACAAACTCACCCAGACCTTTGTTTCTACTAAAGCAGAGCATGGCTCTCTGATTTCACCCAGCTCCACCAGCAGGGAGAACCTGCCTCTTGTTTGCTTCAAATTCCCTCAGCACTGCTCTGGTTTTTTGTTTCTTGGGAGATTCTCACTCAAGTCTCACAGAACTCCATCACAGTGGGGATTGCAAGGGACCTCTGGAGATCATTCAGTCCACCCCCTGCTAAAGCAGGGGCACCAACAGCAGGTTGCCCAGGATCACAACGTCCATGTGGGTTTGGAAGCTGTCCAGAGGAGCAGACTCCACAACCTCTCTGGGCAGCCCGCTCCAGAGCTCTGAAGCCCCCAAGCCAAGAGGTTGCTCCTGGCTTCCAGTTTGTGCCTGGTGCCCTTTGTCCTGTCACTGGACACCACTGACAAGGCTGGCCCCAGACTCTTGCCCTCTACCCTTTAGTTCTTGCCAAATATGGAGAAGGTGCTCTCAGGCTGCTCTTCTCCAGGCTCAACAGCCCCACATCTCTCAGCCTTTCCTCCTCACAGAGATGCTCCAGGGCCCTCACCATCTTCCCACCCTCCACTGGACTCTCTCCAGTAGTTCCCTGTCTCTCCTGAAGTGGGGAGCCCAGAACTGGACCCAGTTCGTCAGCTGTGTCCTCACAAGGGCAGAGCAGACTGGAAGGAGAACTTCCCTCCATCTGCTGGCCACACTCTTCTTCATATGTCCCAGGAGACCATTGGCCTTCTTGGCCATGAGGGCACATTGCTGGCTCATGGGCAACTTGCTCCCCACCAGCACTCCCAGGTCTTTCTCCTTGGAGCTGCTTTCCAGCAGGTCACCCCTCACCTGTACTGGTGCAGGAGCCTGTTCCTCCCCAGGTGCAGGACTCCACACTTGCCCTTGTTGAACTTGATGATGTCTCTGTTCCTCTCCACCCATCTCTGCCAGCTTGTCCAGGTCAGCAGTGACCCACTCCTTCAGACATGCTTATGAAGCACAAAGCAAATTTCCAACCTGAGGAGTTTCCTCACAGGTCATGGCAACCACAACAGCTTGCAGATGACAAATCCTTTCTCAAACACGTTCCTTCAGCTTCACCCTCTTGGTTCCCAGCAAAACTGTGATGCCAAGGAGAAGACTTGAACTATGGTGTGACCCTGAGCTCCTATTTTTAGAAACCACACGAGGATGTCAACACTTTTGGGGTTTATTTTAAACCTTCTGGAGGCACAGCTCAGAGATGCTACTCCCGAGATGTTTTTCCACGCAGGCAGCAGGGCATGGGTGGGTTGTGAAAGTCTCCCTGCAAGCAGCACCACAGCATTACTCACAGAAGACAGAAACCCCAGTGATTCACGCTCATATTGTCAGAAAAGCAGCTTAAAGGCTTCCTTCCCATCCTCATACGTCTGGGACTACATATTTATGACGACCTCATTGCTTAACTCTTCCTGAGGTGCTCCTCGTTAACTCCTGGGCCAAGACGATGGCGATAGGAATGCCTCAAAGAATGAAGCTCTAGAAAGAATTAGATTGCTTTTGCTGGTGGAGAGATGAGCTCCTCAAAGGATTAGTCTCCAAAAATGAGAAGCTACCCTAGAACTGGACTGCAGCTTCTGGTACAGATATAAGCCCCTCAAGAATCAAGATCAAAAAAGAATGAGAAGGTACCAGAGAATTTGGATGCATTTTCTGGTGAAGATAGGATTTCAATACAATAATACAATACAATACAATGCAATACACCAGGTTGGAAGAGACCTTCAAGATCATCGCGTCCAACCCATCAACCAATCCAACCCACCCAACAACTAGACCATGCAGCCAAGCACCCCATCAAGTCTTCTACTGAACACCTCCAATGATGGTGACTCCACCACCTCCACGGGCAGCCCATTCCAATGGGCAGTCACTCTCTCCGTGTAGAACTTCTTCCTAACATCCAGCCTAAACCTGCCCTGGCGCAGCCTGAGACTGTGTCCTCTTGTTCTGGTGCTGGCTGCCTGGGAGAAGAGGCCAACCTCTGCCTGTCTACAACCTCCCTTCAGGTAGTTGTAGAGAGCAATAAGGTCACCCCTCAGTCTCCTCTTCTCCAGGCTAAGCAACCCCAGCTCCCCTCAGCCTTTCCTCATAGGGCTTGTGTTCCAAACCCCTCACCAGCTTTGTTGCCCTTCTCTGGACACGCTCCAGCAAGACAACATCCTCAAAGAACACGTTGCTTAATTCTCCTGGCAGCACCCCATCATAACTCCTGTCCAAGCTGCTGGGAGAGACAAGCTGCTCAAGGATCAGCCTCTACAAAAGAATGAGAAGCTACTGAAGAATTGGGCTGCATTTTCTGGTGGGGATAAAAGTTCCTCACGGAAAAATTAAGATGCTGCTGAAATTTGGACCGCATTTTCTGGCGGGGATATGAGCTCCTCAAAGAACGAAGCTCTACAAAGAATCAGAAGCTACTGAAGAATTAGATTGCATTTTCTGGTGAAGATCTGAGTTCCTCAAAGGATTAGTCTCTAAAAATTTGAAGCTACTGAAGAATGGAGCTGTGTTTTCTGGTGGAGATACAAGTTTAGAAATAGAATAGAACAGAATAGACCAGGTTGGAAGAGACCTTCAAGACCATTGAGTCCAACCTATCATCCAACACCACCTAATCAACTAAACCATGCAACCAAGCACCCTATCAAGTCTCCTCCTAAATACCTCTAATGATGGTGACTCCACCACCTCCTTGGGCAGACCATTCCAATGGGCAATCACTCTCTCTGTGTAGAACTTCTTCCTAACCTCCAGCCTAAACCTCCTCTGGCGCAGCTTGAGACTGTGTCCTCTTGTTCTGGTGCGGGGTGCCTGGGAGATCAGCCCCCACCTGGCTACAACCTCCCTTCAGGTAGTTGTAGAGAGCAAGAAGGTCACCCCTGAGTCTCCTCTTCTCCCTCAGTCTCTCCTCATAGGGCATGTGTTCCAAACCCCTCACCAACTTCGTTGCCCTTCTCTGGACACCTTCCAGCAACTCAACACTTTCCTAAACTGAGGGGCCCAGAACTGGACACAGGACTCAAGGTGTGGCCTAACCAGTGCAGTGTACAGGGGCAGAATGACTTCCCTGCTCCTGCTGGACACACTGTTCCTGATACAGGCCAGGATGCCATTGGCCCTCTTGGCTGCCTGGGCACACTGCAGGCTTATGTTCAGCCTACCATCCACCAGTACCCCCAGGTCCCTCTCTGCCTGGCTGCTCTCCAGCCACTCTGACCCCAGCCTGTAGCACTGCATGGGGTTGCTGTGGCCAATGTGCAGAACCAAAGAGCTATTAGAGTTCTAATAGTTCTTCATAGAACTATTAGAGGCTACTAAAGAACAGGTCAACCACATTAGAAGAGCAGCCTCATGTTCTTGCTGTGCATTCAAGCAAAAGTTCTCAATTTCATTTTGCAAGATGTCCAGCTCTTAGTAGATTACCAACCCCAGCAGAGCAGCCCCAGGGCTGGACAGAGAGGTAGTGGTGAAGTTTTCAGTGTCCCACCTCCAGTCCAGCCCTCCCAGGGCTGGTTTGCTGCCACGCAGCGTTAAGCTTCTGTATCACCATGCTATGTGGTGTATGTCATGAGGAAAGAAAAGCAGGAAGACAAAGGGAATATTCATCTCCAAGGACTGCCAGGGCAGGGAGGCCACTTGTCTGCTTGCTTGTGAGAAAGCGTAGGACAGCAGGGAAAACGTTACACCTGAAATATTCATGAAGTTCATCCTTGGGGCAACATCAGCTGCTCTTTTGAAGCTCACTGACCACTTCCCAGGCACAGACTGAGTTATCCGGGGTGAAGGTGGGGATTTAAGTCCAGCAAAGCACAGTTTATTTCACCTACACCAAATAAAAAGTGACCCAAGCCCCAGCCAAACCAAAATCCTGAAGATGTATGGACTTGGAAGCCAGCAGATGACTCCACCATGCTCCACCTGCCTGTTGAAAGCAAGTCCTTAGGCAGAAAGAGACACAAGTGCTTCACACAACAGCATTTCCAAATGTCTCTCCAAACAGGGAGGGGAGCAAGGTCCAGCCCACGGGCAGGAGGGACACCTTGCTTATTCTGGGGGATTACTGAAAATCCTTCTTAATTAGGGCTTTGGGCTGCTAATTGCTAATTCTGTTTAATTAAATCAGACTTCAGGGTTGGTTCTGTAGCTCTTAGAGCACAAGTCATGTGAGGAGCAGCTGAGGAATGGGATTGTTCAGCCTGGAGAAAAGGAGGCTGAGGGCAGACCTTCTGGCTAAACATACTCCTGGCACAGCCTGAGACTGTGTCCTCTTGTTCTGTTGCTGGTTGCCTAGGAGAAGAGACCAACCCCTTCCTGGCTACAACCACCCTTCAGGCCTCCTCTTCTCCAGGCTAAACAACTAGACCTCTTCTCCAGGGCTTCTTCCTCTTCTGCTGTGTCCCCAGCAGCAAATGCATGCAAGAGATAATTACAGGCTGTTGAAGAGTCATTTTAATTGTCTCCTACTAATCTGTTAGCAGGACGTGAGGACAGCTGAACAACCTCCAACCTCTAAGACCTGGAGTCTTAGAGGTTGAAGGAGAGCTCAGACAACCCAGACCAGACCTCTTGTCCCAAGCTTCAAACCAAGCAGGCAGCTGTTTGCCCACGGCAGAAACCTGTTATCTTAAATGTTAGTTCTGAAGATGGTGACCTTTACAGTTGCCATGACGGCTACCAATGGAGAGTTAGGTCATGTCATGATGAGGATGAAGGAAAGGTGAAATACTTGGGGTTGTTCAGCTTGGAAAAGAAAGAAGGCTCAGGGGAGACCTTCTGGTGACCTTTTGGGACTTTAAAGGGGACTACAGGAAAGCTAGGGACAGACTTTTTAGCAGGATCTGTTGTGACAAGACAGGAGGTGATGGTTTTAGACTGAAAGACTAGAGAGAAGGAAGAAATGTTTGACACTGAGGGTGGTGAGACCCTGGTCTAGGTTACCCAGAGAGGTGGGCGATGCCTCATCCCTGGAACCATTCCAGGTCAGGTTGTTTGGGGCTCTGAGCAACCTGCTCTAGTTGCAGATGTCCCTGCTGACTGCAGGGGCATTGGGACAGATGGCCTTTAAAGGTCCCTTCCAGCCCAACCCAGTCTGGGATGCTGTGAAATCTGACCTTAAAGGATCTTCAAGACTCGTTGTTGCCTGGACAGCACTTCTTCTGAGGATGAATTTTTGCCTGTTACAGTGAAGTTGCTTCACTAGCTCTCCTAATGCTGTACACAAGGCTGAGGAGGTTTCTAAGTGCACATGGCTTGTGTGGTTTCTTAGAAAGGTGACCCTGCCTAGATGTGAAATTATAGAATCCTGGAACCCTTTAGGTTGGAGAAAATCTTTGAAGCCACAGACTCCAGCAGCTAAACTGTGCAATGCTGTTGTTTTCCCACTTCTGAGCAGCAACTGCAGGAGTTCAGCCACTCTTCAGAAGGCCATCTTGTGTCCTACTGAATGCAGGGCCATAAAAAGACAGTTCATGACAGTGAGGACATGGACATAAGTCCTGCACTGGTTCTCAGCTTGGTTTCTTAAGTAATCTTCTTAGGTAATATCAAAACCGGAGAGAAGGAATGTGGCCACCTTCCAGTGACCACAGTGCCAGGGTCTCACCACCTTCATTGTAAAACATTTCTTCCTTCTCTTCAGTCCAAATCTCCCTCTTTTAGTTCAGACCATCACCCCTTGTCCTGTCACAACAGGCCTTGCTAAAATGTCTGTCTCCAGTATTCTGATTCACCTCTTTAAACACTGAAAGGCCACCAGAAGGTCTCCCTGGAGCCTTCTCCAGGCTGAACAATCTCAGCTCTCTCAACCTTTCTTCAGGGTTTACACCAGGCTAGCAGGAAGTGCAAAGCGGTGACATTAACATCCAAATGCTCAACACTTTGGACTCTGGAGACAGTTTGAGGTTTTATCCCCAGGAGAAGCAGGAAACAAACAAACAAAAAAACAACAAAAAAAAGGCACATCAGATAAAAGACCGCAGCAGAGCAGCTCAGACTGCACTAGAAGCCACCATGGACACTGGCCAAATCTAGCTGGGATGGGAGCAAGATGTCCCCAAGCTGAGAGCAGCAGTGGTGGGACTGCACTTCCTTTCATTCACAAGGTCAAGGGGTTCTGCCCAAACACGTGATCTCAGAAGGGTTTGAAGCCTCCTCCTCAGCACTGTCCTGCAGAGCTGCTGGCCAGCAGCAGGCAGTAGGTTTCGGAAGCGGAGGGACATTGCCGGCCATCTCCTACCGCTCCGAGTCAGCAGGAAGCTTCCTGGCTGGTGACAACCCAAAAGGAAGAGAGAGAGATGCTGGGATGACGCCAAGACAAACCACACATGGCTGCAGGAGGTTGCTTAGAAACCTTTGAAAATTCAGATTTGGATGAAGAACTCCACAGTCAAACAAGCAGCAGCTTTGCTTTCAGGCAGCCTCCCCTAGAGCTGAGTTCATTGTCTCCACATTCCTCCCTCTCCCCCTCTGCTCCTGCTGCTTTGCAGGTTGCCTTTGGACCCTAACACCTCAAGGTCTTCACAAGCTGGCACTTTGGGACGTGGTTTGATAGCCACAGTGATCTTAAGTTGATGGTTGGACTCGATGATCTCAGTGGTCTTTTCCAAACCAAAGAATTCTATGATTCTAAGTTGAAGGTGGCCAGCAGACAGCTGGGTACTTGCCTACAGCAGGAAGTCCTTTAGACGGTCAGAATCACCCAGCAGAGCAAGATGTCATGGAGTCATTAAGGTTGGAAAGGATCTCAAAGATCATGAAGTCCAAATGCTGATCCAACACCACCATGACCATTAAACCATGTCCTGAAGTGCCACGTGGTGGAATTGTGACCTCTAGGTTCAGGTTGGAAGGGACCTTAAAGATCACTGAGTTCCAACCCCCTGCCATGGACAGGGACACCTTCCACTAGCCCAGGCTGCTCAAGGCCTCATCCAACCTGGCCTTGAACACCCCCAAGGAGGGGGCATCCACAACCTCCCTGGGCAGCCTTTGATGATAACAGAGGTCTCTTCCAACTCCAGTGGCTCTAAAATGCCTACGTCTTTTCAGAACACCTCAGGATTGGTGGCTCCACCACCTCTCTGGGCAGCTGTTTTGATGCTTGGCCAACAAAATTTCAGCAAGGAGGTGAGGATTTACAGAAGGGGAAAGGCTGAAAAGCCAAAGAATGAAGCTTGCATAGCAGGGCTGCTGGGCTGGCATCTGCTGAAGGAGGCAGCTGAAGGCAGCAAGCTGTCTCCTTCGGATCTGCACAGCTTATTATCTTGGGTGTTTTTTTTTCCTTCTCTGCATAACTGGATTGTGAAGATGCTCAGAAAATGGCTGCAGCACGAGGGGGGCTGCACCAGGAGCCCTCCCTCTGCAATCACGAGGGAAGTAACAAGCAATTTCCTCATTAGCGGGAGTTAATTGCCAGCAGCCAGAGAACTCCTTCACAGCCTTTATTAGCTTTGGAGCCTACCTGCCTGCCAGGATCTTCCTAAGACAGGTTTTGCCTTAGAGCTTTACATCCTGCTGCAGACATTTCACTCAGAAGTCACCTAAGAATTATGCATCACTGAGATTCCCATCAGGATCGGTGCTGGTGGAGGGTTGCTGTGCTCCCCAAAAACCAGCTGAGGAGGCGACAGGGATGAGCCCGCTGACCCCACCCCAAACAATCACCCGGTGCTCTGGGTTGGAAGGGACCTTAAAGGTCATCCAGTCCAATTCCCCTGCAGTCTGCATGAACATCTGCAACTATAGCGCGTTGCTCAGAGCACCAAACAACCTGACCTGGAATGGTTCCAGCAATGGGGCATCTACCACCTCTCTGGGCAACTTGGGCCAGGGTCTCAGAACCCTCACAGTGAAGAATTTCTTCCTGACATCTCATCTAAATCTTCCTCTTTCAGTCTGAAACCATCAACACTTTTCCTATCACCGCACTCCTTGATCAAAGTTCCTCCACAGCTCTCCTGGAGCTCCCTTGAAGTCCTGAAGGGCAACCAGGTCTCCCTGGAGCCTTCTCCTCTCTGGGATGAACAACCCCACCTCTTTCAGTCTGGCCTCACAGCAGAGGTGCTCTACCCCTCCCATCATTGTTGGGGCCTCATCTGGCCCTTCTCCAACAGATCTCTCCTGTGCTGAGGACTCCAGAGCTGGCTCCAGCACTGCACATGGGGTCTCAGCAGAGTGCAGCAGAGGGACAGAATCCCCTCCCTCCACCTGCTGCCCACACTGCTGGGGATCAGCCCAGGACAGAGCTGGCTCTGGTCTGGTCTGGCAGTGCTCAGTGTCAGCTCATCTCCAGCTTTTCACCCACTACCACTCCCAAGTCCTTCTCCACATGGCTGCTCTCCAGCCCTTCATCCCCAGCCTGGATTTGTGCTTGGGGTTGTCCCAACCCGTGTTCAGGACCTTGCACTTGGTCTTGTTTAAACTCATGAGGTTCACACAGGCCCACCTCTCATGCTTGCATACATCCCTCAGGTCACCTTCTACCAGGTCACCTTCTACCCACCAGCTCATTCCTCACCTTCTGCCCAGCTTATTCCTCTCGGCTTGTTGTTCACTAGAGACACTGCAAACATAAGCCAGAAGCAAACAGGCAACTCCTCTTCATTGCTCAATGCAAGAATCCACGTGAAATTCCTTCCACCTACAAGACTCAAAGCAACTCCACACCAGCCTCCACCAACCTTCATTGCCTGCTCCATCACAATCTGTCTATTTGGGTTTTCCAGGCTGCCCATCAACCACCCTTCGTGTAGAGGTGGAATCTTCATCTTAAACAAGGAGCTGGATGACCAAGGTCTGCTCCAACCTGCTCCTTCTTTCCAAACTCTCCTCAGATGGTAAATTCCTCCATGGAAAGATGATGGTAGTGGTTTTTCTCCAAGGCAAATGGGATGGACATCTATGGACAGGAGTCACTTGGAACCATTCCCATGGGGGAAGAGATGTTCAGCAGTCTTACAAAAAAAATGTTTTGAAGAGATCTAGGAACCTTCATCTTCTACCCTACCACAAACAGACACCTATAGACTCACAATTAAGACAAAGCCATCTAAATCCCCACCCTGAAGACACCTCACCCAGCAGAGCTCCAAAACACCCTCCCACTCTTGAGGGAACAAGCTCACAGCAATCCAAGATTTTAGCATTTAACCACAACCTGACACAACCAAGACCCATTTTATCACAGCTTGGATGAAGATCACAAGATGCTCCTCACCTAGCTTCTGTCTTCACCATGTTTCTCCAAATCCCACACCCTGGGTTTTCATTCCAGCCTCATTTACAGCTCAGAGTGCTCCAACAGCTCCCCTCACCCACCAAAACAGCCAGAAATCAATGGTTTGGGGTTTTGCACAGGGATTAGTTGTTAGCAG
Source organism: Picus viridis (assembly GCA_033816785.1). Classification (NCBI taxonomy): domain Eukaryota; kingdom Metazoa; phylum Chordata; class Aves; order Piciformes; family Picidae; genus Picus; species Picus viridis. The sequence goes on from CM066572.1 coordinate 28,271,781, forward strand.
GAGTCTCCCAGCAGGATGGCTGATTCCCACCAGGAATCAGCAGAGCTGGAGCAACAATAAGCCACCTGAAAGACACAGCAAGGCACTAGCAGTACAAAAAAGATCTAAAGAACTTTGCTTGTGCGACCGTCAAAGACTCCACGAGATCTTCAAGCGCAAACCCATCTTTTCCCTACAGGATGCCAAAGGAACGGTAGTGAGACCAACGGGGGTGGAAAGGCAGAAGAAGATGACAAAAAGTGTTGAGTGTAGCAGGAACTCAACGGTTGGAGACAAACCAAGCTCAGAGAACAGTAGAAGCGGCAGCTTGGGTGCCAAGAGCAAAGTGAAGAGCAACATTCATGCACCTGCAGTGAGATGGAAGAGGGCTTATGCAAAGAGCAACCAAAAAGGGGTGGGAGGAGAAGGAAAGCTACAAGGCTGATCACAGGGGAGAAAGACAGAGGCTCCTGGGGTGCAAAATAAGAAGGTGTTTCATGAAGACCCTCTTCTACTCCATTCTGCTGAGACCTCACCTGCAGTGCTGGAGTCCTCAGCACAGGAGAAACATGGACCTGTTGGAGTGGGGCCAGAGGAGGACACAAAGATGATGCAAGGGTTGGAAGTCCCCACGTGTGAGTGCAGGCTGAGGGAGTTGGTGTTGTTCAGCCTGGAGAAGAGGAGGCTCCAGGGAGACCTTCTGGTGGTCTTTCAAGACTTAAAGGGGGTCTATAAGAAAGCTGGAGTGGGAACTTGATCAGGGAATGTGGTGATAGGGTGAGGGGTGATGGTTTCAGACTAGAAGAGGGAGATTTAGATGAGATCCAAGGAAGAATTTTATTATGATGAGGCAGATGAGCACCTGCCCCAGGCTGCCCGGACAGGTGGTAGATGCCCCATCCCAGGTCATGTTGGCTGGGGCTCTGAGCAATCTGCTCTGGTTGGAGGTGTCCTTGATGACTGCAGAGGACTGGACATTTATGGTTCTTCCAACCAAAAAAACAGTCTGGGATTTGATGAATATTTACAGTGTGTGCCCAGTAAAGGAGGACGACGAGCTGACTGGTTCAAGGAGACAAGTCTAAATAAGAATTGGTCTTCTATTACTTAATAGTCAGTGCCCTGGAAGCCACCAAAGAGCTGTCAGCACGGTTAATTGCTTGTTACTCAGTGCAAGAGCAGGTAATGAGTGCTGTGCTGGCAAGCCAGGAAGAGTTGCAAGGGGGAAGAAATCTTCTGGAGCCAGCAGAGATGGAGAAGCTGACTTCAAACTTTGGGCTTTGTGGTTAGGAGTCACAGACTGGAAGCTAGACTGCAAGAGAGACTGTGGTGGGATCACCCAGACTCGTCCTGGCAGTACCTGCAGTACCAGTCAAGTCAGGATCCTCGTGCTGCCTAAGATATTTAATTAGCTATTTTTAAGTCTTCAGGACTCAAAGATGCTTTTAAAGCTACTGCAACATGTTAAGATGGCTCAGAACAGCATATCGAGTTGGCCAGAAGATCATGAAGTCAAGCTAGTGCTGCTCACCTTGGTTCTATGAAGGAAGCACATGTTATAGGATGCTAAAACCACAGAATTCTTTGGGTTGGAAAAGCTCTCTAAGTTTATTGAGTCCAACAATCAAGCTAACACCACCACGGCCATTAAATCACCTCCCAGAGTGCCACGTCCACAAGCGTCTTGGATGCCTGCAGGGACGTTGACTCTACCCCCTCCCTGGGCAGCCTGTTCCAGTGCCAGGCCACTCTTTCACTACAGATCTTTTTCCCAATCTCCAACCTAAACCTAACCCTGCTGCCAGTTGAGGCCATTTTCAGTCATCCTGTCACCCGATACTAGGGAGAAGAGACCAGCCCCCACCCGGCTTCAAGCTTCTTATAGGCAGTTCTCGAGAGCAAAGAGGTGTCCCCTCAAGCTCCTCTTCTCCAGGCTCAACAACTCTAATTCCCTCAGCCCCTTCCCTTGCTCTCCAGGCCCTTCACCAGCTTCATTGCCCTTCTCTAGGCCGACTCCAGCACCTCAATATCCTCCTCAGAGTGAAATGCCCCAAAAGAAATGCTCAAAGGTGCAGAAGGCCAAGCTCCACCATTCCAGAGAGCAAAAAAGGAGAGAAGCTATTACTGAACTGCAGGAGTTTCTGCCATCATTCACATCTTTGAAGATCTGGAGTTCTGGACTGGAGAAATAGGGAAGATGTCATGAAAAGGATTTCCGGAATGGAAGTTGTCACCTGTTCCAGAAGTTTTGGCACAACGTGGCCAAGGACTGCTAACAATTAGGACAGGGGGTGGTTATTTGCAGCACCAGACATTTGCTTCCTGGGTGTTAGGAGAAGTTCTTGGTTGCACTGTGTCCTAAGAAAAAAAAAATTCTCAAGAAGGATCAGCAGGAGCATGGCCAGCAGGAGCATGGCCAGCAGGAGCATGGCAGGGACTGTCCCCTTGGACTGGGCACTGGTGAGGCCATACCTTGAGTCCTGGGTTCAGTTTTGGGGCCCTCACTCCAAGAAGGATATTGAAGTGCTGGAGTATATCCAGAGAAGAGTAACAAAGCTGGTGAAGAGTCTGGAGAACAAGAGAAGGGGCTGAGGGAACTGGAGTTGTTGAGCCTGGAGAAAAGGAGGCTGAAGGGAGACCTTCTGGCTCTCTGCAGCTCCCTGAAAGGAGGCTGGATCCAGGTTGGGGTTGGTCTCTTTTCCCAAGGAATAGGTGATAGGACAAGAGGAAATGGCCTTAAGCTGCCCTAGGGGAGGTTTAAGTTGGACATGAAGAATAATTTGTTCGTGGAAAGGGTTGTCAAAGCCTGTCCCAGGCTGCCCAGGCCAGTGGTGGAGTCCCCATCCCTGGGGGGCGGTTTCAAAGTAGCAGAGATGTGGTGCTAAGGGACATGGTTTAGTGGAGACCTAGCGGTGCTGGGTTAATGGTTGGACTCCATGATCTTTAAGGTCTCCTCCAACCTAAATGATCTGTGCCTACACAGGATCAACAAATGACCCAAATCTCACTTTCCATGGAGGTGTGGACAGGGCACTTCGGGAAGCGCTTTAATGCCCATGGTGGTCTTAGGTCAATGGCTGGACTCAGTGCTCTCAGAGGTCTTTTCCAACCCAAACAATTCAATGATTCTGTAACTTACAGGCTACCAAATTGTTCTTCTGAAGCTGCTCCCTTTTTTATTCAAACCTTCCCAGTCCTTTGTCAGCTTCCTCAGCAATTGACAGCAGCCTCCTCTTCCAAGAATAGCTCTGCCTGGAACAAAGAACCTGTGAAGTTTGATTATCCCAGCGATGCTTTCCGGCAGCAAATCAACCTCCTGCCCCTGTGGGAGAGCAAAAAAAGCGTCTCTTCTCTCCATGTAATCCTTGGGATGGAGACAGCCAAGTGAAAATAGGGCAGAGGGAAGGAAGAGATTCCCTTTGAAAAGCCAGAAGGAGGTAAGCAGGTTAAAAGGACGCAAAACAGTGACATTTTTCAGGGTGACACCAGAATTTGGGCAGAACCAGCTGGTTTGAAGGTGATTATGGGTGATTCATGCTGGATGCTACTACATGGTAGTTGAGTCATGGGGAAAAGCTTTTGAGTGAGGCAACTCAAAGAAGCCCAACAAGCTTCTGGCGGCTCAACAAAAGTGGCGGCACGTTGCTGACAGAGAAGCCCACGCGTGGTGCTGCAGCTTTGGAGAGGAGAGACTTAAAGCAGCAGCTCTTGTGTGCCTCAGCCTCATGGCAAAGCCTTTAATCCACTAATTCCACCCTAAAACCCACCAACCAACCAAAAATCACTTGAGGAGCTTGCTCTACAATGACAAAGCCAAACAGGTCCCTTTGCCACCACCGGCAAGATAAGGTCTGGTCTGCAGGATCAGCCAACCCTGCAATTTGCTCCCTGGTTAGATCCCCTCCAGCAGAGCAGCACAGAATTAGTCAAATCATCACCCAGACTTGAAGGCAATTTTGGCTGCTGGTTGTCTTTCAGGATAAACCATCTCACCACAAGCTCTTCTGGAGCTTGGGGAATGACAGGTGGTATTTAGGCATCAACGAGACGTTGTCCTCGTTGTCCTCAGAACTTGGTTTGCCTGTCTTGCATGGCAAAAGGTTTCAAGTGATGCTCAACTGGCAGTATCAAAGTGCTCCTTGCATAGACCTCTTGCATAGTTCAGCAGAATGTTTACCACCAGAAACCATCAGAACTTCCACAGTCTGAGCTGCACTGGATGTTCTCCAATTAACTGAAGTGAGTTTATCTCAGTGTCTATGGAGAACGTCAACAGTCAGCTTGATGTTGGCTACATAAAGAGCATGGGTTTGGTTCTGAGGAGTTTGAAATAAGGTTTATCTAATGTGGAGGCCACCAAAGAAGGTATCACTTAGAAAAATAATCAAATGAACTAGATTAGATCCAAGGAAGACATCTTTTATGCTGGGGGTGCTGAGACACTGTCCATATTGCCCAGATTGATGGTCAATACCTCATCCCTGGAACCATTCCAGGTCAGGTTGTTTGGGGCTCTGAGCAACCTGCTCTAGTTGCAGATGTCCCTGCAGTCAGCAGGGACTAGATGAGTTTTGCAGGTCCTTCCAACCCATGATACAGGAGACAAACAATCATTGAACAGCTAGGGTTGGAAGGGACCTTAAACATCATCTAGACCAACTGCCCTGTGGTGAGCAGGGACATCTGCAACCAGAGCAGGTTGCTCAGAGCCCCGAACAACCTGACCTGGAATAGTTCCAAGGATGGGGCATCTCCCACCTCTCTGAACAACCTCTCCCAGTGTCTCACCACCCACCCTCACTGTAACAAATCTTTCCCTTCTCTTCAGCTTAAATTTCCCTCTTTTAGGTTCAAACCATCACCCCTTGTCCTGTCCAGGACCTTATAAAAAGTCCCTCCCCATCTTTAGCCCCCCTTTAAGTCCTGAAAGGCCACTAGAATGTCTCCTTAGATCCTTCTCTTCTCCAGGCTGAACAACCCCAACTCTCTCAACCTGTCCTCACACCAGAAGGCTTCCAGCACTCGAATCATTATTGTGGCCTCCTCTGGACCTGCTCCAATATATCATAGTATCATAGTATCAGTCAGGGTTGGAAGAGACCACAAGGATCATCTAGTTCCACTCCCCCTGCCGTGGGCAGGGACACCCCACACTAGATCAGGCCGGCCTGAGCCTCATCCAGCCTGGTCTTAAACAGCTCCAGTCCTGACAAAAGACTATTCCAGCTGACTGGGCTACAAATCCCGAAGGAGCAGTGGGAAGCGCCCGAGACATTGGCCACACATCAAGGGCGCCTTTGACACGGCTCTGAGCTTCATCGTGCTCGGTACTAGCGACCGCTTCACCCAGCATGTCCACTCTGCTCACCTCAGCCTTTTCCAGACACTGATTGCTCAGAGAAACAGCAGAGCTGGAAGGAAGCTCGCCTGCCAATCTGAACATCAATGACCCATGGCTTTGAAAGCCACCATCACGTGGCCTCCAGGGCAGCTAAAACTGAAGGAAGATGAGAAGGAGAGAAGAGGAAGAAAAATTCTGCAACATCAAGGGGTTTACCTTGCACACCTTTACCATGGATGGCTGCTCAGGCTGATGAATGGCACCAGCACCCAGCGTGGCAGCCAGGGAATCCCACACTCCCAGCATCTTGGGAGTTGGAAGGGGCCTCTGGAGACCATCTAGTCCCACCCCTCTGCTAAAAGCGGGTCACCCACAGCAGGCTGCCCAGGATCACAATGTCCAGGTAGGTTTAGAAGCTCCCCAGAGAAGGCGACTTCACAGCTCTCTGGACAGCCTGCTCCAGGGCTCAGAACTCTCCAAGCCAAGAGGTTGCTCTTGATGGAACCTCCTGGATTCCAGCTTGTGCACATTGCCCTCCATCCTGTCACTGGGTACCACTGACAAGAGTCTGGCCCCAGCCTCTTGCCCTGCACCCTTTAGCTCTTGCTGAGCATTGAGAAGATCCCTCTCAGGCTGCTCTTCTCCAGCCTGAACAGCCCCAGGGCCCTCAGCCTTTTCAGAATCTCCACTGGCCTCTCGCCAGTAGCTCCTTGTCTCTCTTGAACTGGGGAGACCAAAAGTAGACACAGGACTCCAGATGCTGTCTCCCCAGAGCAGAGTAGAGGAGAACCCTCCTCCACCCACTGGCCACACCCTTCTTCATGCACCCCCAAGACACCATTGGCCATGAGGGCACATTGCTGTCTCCTGGTGAACTTGTTCCTCACCAGCACTTCCAGGTCCTTCTTCTTGGAGCTGCTAACCAGCAGGTCACCCCTCACCTGTACTGGTGCAGGGGTTATTCCTCCCCAGATGCAGGGCTGGCCACACTCTTCTTCAGGCACTAGAGGCAAGTGTGAGAGTGTCCTGGAACAGGTTGCCCAGGAAGGTCATGGATGCCCCTGCCCTGGAGGTGCTCAAGGCTAGATTGGAAGGGACCTTTCAGATCATCTAGTTCCAACCCCCCTGCCATGAACAAGGACACCTTCCACTAGACCTGGTTGCTCAAGGCCTCATCCCAACCGCTTGTAACTTCCCTGTCTCCTCAGCCTGCTCCCCACTTCATTCCTCATCACTATCAAAGCGCTTCTGCGCTACTCTCACCGCACGCAACTCCGATGTGTTGCCTGGAGCATCCTCCCTCTCCTTCACATCCATTTCTCTTCTTCCTAGTTGATGTCCTTCTCTATTAACACCCACGGTTACGATGTTTTTCACTCACATGTCTACTTTGACAATCAATCCTGTCTTCCTGAGACTTCACCTTGTCCCTGAGACACCACCTTGCCCTGGTTCTTATTCCCAGTCCTGCATCTGGGGTGGAACAACTCCCTGCACCAGTATAGGTGAGGGTGACCTGCTGGAAAGCAGCTCCAAAGAGAAGGACCTGGGAGTGATGGTGAAGAACAAGTTCACCATGAACCAGCAATGTGCCCTCATGGCCAATGGTGTCCTGGGGTGCGTGAGGAAGAGTGGGGCCAGCAGGTTGAGGGAGGTTCTTCTCCCTCTCTACTCTGCCCCAGGGAGGCCACAGCTGGAGTCCTGGGTCCAGTTCTAGGCTCCCCAGTTCAAGAGACAGGGAACTGCTGGAGAGAGTTCAGTGAAGACTACAAAGCTGCTGTGGGGCCTGGAGCTTCTCTGTGAGGAGGAAAGGCTGAGAGCCCTGGGGCTGTTGAGCCTGGAGAAGAGCAGCCTGAGAGGGAATCTTCTCAATGCTCAGCAAGAGCTGAAGGGTAGGGGGCAAAGGGATGGGGCTGGGCTCTTCTCAGTGGTTCCCAGCAACAGGAGAAGAGGCACTGGGCACAAACGAGAACCCAGGAAGTTCTACCTGAATAGGAGGAGAAACTTCTTTCTCTTTGAGGGTGCTGGAGCCCTGGAGCAGGCTGCTCAGAGACTGTAGGGTCTCCTTCTCTGGAAAGATTCCAGACCCTACGAGGACACTTTGATCCTGGGCAACCTGCTGTAGGTTACCCTGCATTAGCAGGAGAATTGGAGTAGATGATCTCCAGAGGTCACTTCCAACACCCAGCATGCTGGGATCCTATACAAGAGCTAATGAGGAAAGGAAGGTCTTCTCCCTCCTGGAGGGAGCCATGCCTCTGCCTCCCACAAAAGCTTCCTTGAACAAACAGGAGATAATTAGCCTTTGCATAGCTCCAGGATAAAGATCTTCCAAGAATCTGCTCCCAGAAGATGACAATTATGGTTCAGCAAACTGCAGGAGAAGAGCATCATTCAGGGAATGGGAAACTCCAGGATACTTGGCACTATTTAAGATCCAGCTATTTAAACCCTTAGGAAATATCGACCTCAAAGACATTTAAGTTCATGTGCTCCCAACACAGCCAGGATCTGATCTAGTTGAAGATGTCCCTGCTGACTGCGGGGGGGGTTGACAAGATGACCTTTAAAGGTCCCTTCCAACCCAAAACATGATTCAAAGAGCTTGGTTATGAAGACATTAGGGTCACCAACTACCATTCTGTCCTCAAAAGCTCCACCACCCCTCACAAAATCCTTTGCAGCTCCATAAAGTCATGGACCCAGAGCTATGAATGCTACATACCCATCTCCCAGGAACACAGAAGATGAAGACAAGGTCCATTGTTAGCAGACAGCCTATTGGGCTAGTGAACGTTTGCTCCAGCTTGGTATCCACCATCCAATCTCAGCTCCTTTCCCTCCTGGTCTCACACCTGAGCTCAAGCCTAAACATGACATCTCAGACACATCCCTCACAGCAGTTTCATGCCAGTCACCTAGAACTGACCCTGAATATTCTTCATTTCAGTGCCACATCCTTGAGATGACTGCACACCAAGGTCAAAGGCCCACCTTGGGGTGGGATCTGAAAAGTGCCAGGATCTTGAAGGTCTCTTCCAACTTGGTCTATTCTATTCTATTCTAATTCTATTCTAGTCTAATTTTAATTCTAAATGAGGAAAACCCCAAAGGTTAAATGATGGTTCAAGGAAGAGCAACACAGCTGGTGAAGGGTCTGGAGAACAGGTCTTGAGACAAGCAGCTGAGGGAACTGACATTGTTCAACCTGGAGAGAAGGTGGCTGAGGGGAGACCTTTTTGTCTCTCTCTAATTCCCTGAAAGGAGGTTGGAGCTAGGTGGAGCATTGGTCTCTTCTCCAAGGCACAAACGATAGGACAAGAAGAAATGACCTCAAGTTGTACTAGGGGAGGTTTAGATTGGACATGAGGAACAATTTCTTCATGGAAAGGGTTGAGCAGGCCTGTCCCAGGCTGGCCAGGGCAGTGGTGGAGCCCCCATCCCTGGAGGGGTTTCAAAGCCATGGACATGTGGTGCTAAGGGACACGGTTTGGTGATGACCTGGCAGTGCTGGGTTAATGGTTGGACTTGATGATCTTAAAGGTCATTTCCAACCAAAATGATTCCATGACTCCATGATTTCAACCATGCAGGATGGTCTGAAATGCATTATGAAGAGAAATGAAGCCTTGGATCACAGCTGTGTGGGTGGAAGGAGATCAATGACTCACTGATAACCTTTAATTACTTCGTTGTGCAGATTTGTCTCCCCCAGTAGCCCCTGTGGGTCCCTTTTCCAAGCTCACAAGCTCTTCCAGGATGAAGCCAACCCCAGGACATCTGTTCATGGCAGTGGCATTTGAAATCCCACTGCTCCAGCCTCCGTTTTCCCTATTTTGGTGATTGTGTGCCTTTCATTTCTGTGAAAGGGAACAAAGAAGGGAACTGAATTCAAGTCCTAGTGGTGAGACCTAGAACAGGGAGGGACAAACCTTAAGATGAGTCTACTCAGCTTTGAAATAAGCTTGCAGCACAGAGTCATGGAATTGTTTGGGATGGAAGAAACCTTAAAGATCATCAAGCCCAACCATAACCCAGCACTGCCAAGTCACCACTAAAACCATGTCACCTAGTCCAACCCCCATGCAGTCAGCAGGGGTATCTGCAACTAGAGCAGGTTGCTCAGAGTCCAACCCAACCTGACCTGGATTGGTTCCAGGAATGAGGCATCTACTACCTCTCTGGGCAACCTGGGCCAGGGTCTCATGACCTGGTCAGGGTGCTGGGCCAACTTATCTAGACCACGGCTTTCCCAAGGAAGATTGGAGAGGATGATCCTTGAGGTCCCTTCCAACCTTAGAGTGTAAAATTTCTCCCTTCTCTCCAGTCTGAATCCTCTCTTTTAGTTCCAAACCATCACCCTTGTCCTGTCACAATAGGTCCTGCTAAAAAGTCTCTCCCTATCTTTCTGATCAGCTCCTTGAAGTCCTGAAAGGCTACCAGAAGGGCTCCCCAGAGCCTTCTCTTCTCAGCAAAGGGTTTCAAATCACTCAGCCCTCAGACTCCTTCCTGCCTTGGGAAGGAAAACTGGGAATGGCTCCTTCTGGTGTTCGGCTGCTAGCACTTTGTATGTCTTTGAGAGCCAACCACCAGAAGCCCAAGGCAGCTACTTGAGGAGTACTTGCTCTTCTGCCCATGGCTCCCTTTTTGTGATACCCACATGGACTGCTGGAGACCATGAATTACCACAGCAATGAAGAGTCAACTTGCTCTCTTCTCCACGTGGAATTAACTCCACCAAGGGCTGAAACATGACCTTGACTCCAACAAAACCCCAAGCAGCAAGACACAGAGGTCACACTTGGTTAAGTGACAGGAAATGGGAGTCCAGCAGCCTCAACCAGCAGCCTTCTCCATTCTCTGTTTACCCCAATACCACCACTTTTGGAAGAAAAAACTTAGGGTTTTCCTTCTCCACGCTCCTTTCACCCAACTGCTAATCCTCACCACAAGCCCACTGATCTGGCTGGAGATGCTTGCACAAAAATCCCTCAAGCCTTTTCTGCTCCAAAGATTGGTTCATCTGCCTGGTGCATTCTCTTTTTCACTCCCTAACTCTTCCCAGATGTTCCTGACCACATTCAACATTGCTGGAGCAAGAGGCCTTTGTGGGTTTGTTCTAGAATGGCTTTCTAAAGCCTCAGCCACCACAGTGGCACGTGGAGAGGGCTCTACAGGACCTCCTTCTCTCTCTGTCTTTGAGGGGATGGAGATTCGCAGATGTCCACGTTAGATTAAAGGCAGCAAAGAAGCTTATGAAGCAGAGCAGCATCCAGAAAGGCAACTTCAGGACTCAAAAAGGACTTAGGAGTCAGCTTAATGACCAGTAAAGCTGATGATACACCCCTGTGTCCTCCGAAGCCTCGCCTGTGGGCTTGGTCGGCTTCAGATGCATCCCTTAACATGAGTAACTTGGCAGATGGACACCAAAACCAGTCCCAGTATGACAAAAGGAAGCGAGACCACCACAAAAAAAGATGTGGACAACATGGAGAGGGTACAGAGAAGATATGGACAGGCTGGAAGAGAGTCCAGATAAGATGTGGGCAAGGTAGAGACAGCGCAGTTAGAAAGTGTCCAGAGGAAGATGTGGGCAGGCTGGAAAAGGGTCCACAGAAGGGCTGCCAAAGTGATCCAAGGACTGGAAGGTGCCAGATGAGGAAAGGCTGGGCTTGTGCAGCCTAGAGAAAAGGTGGCTTATGGGGGACCTCATCACCGTGTTCCAGGATTTAAAGGGTGGCTACAAAGAAGATGGAGACTCCCTTTCGACAAGGAGGCAGATGGAAAAGATCAGGGGTGATGGGCACAAGTTATTCCTGGGGACATTCCAGTTGGACACAAGAGGACAATTTTTCAAAGCGAGCACAATCATCCATTAGAATGATCCCCCAGGGAAGTGCAGGAGTCTCCAACATTGGACACTTTTAAGATTCAACTTTTACATGGTGCTGGGCCCTCTTCCCTAGACTGTGCTTGTGCCAAGAAAGGTTGGACCGGGTGATCCTTGAGGTCCTTTCCAACCTGGGATTCCAGGATTCTTTGAATATACCCCAAGGGTTGTCAAGGCCTGTCCCAGGCTGCCCAGGGCAGTGGTGGAGCTCCCATCCCTAGGGGGCGGTTTAAAAACTGTGGAGATGCGGTGCTGAGGGACATGGGCTGGTGGTGACCTGGCAGTGCCAGATCAATGGTTGGGCTTGATGATCTTAAAGACCTTTCCCAACCCAAACAATTTGATGATTCCATGATTTTATGACTTGATGATCTTGGATGAAGCCTTCAGCAACCTGGTCTAGTGGAACTAGATACTCTGCAGAGTCCCTTCTAACACAAACCATTCTATGAATCAATGAACTGCATGAGAAGTTCTCTCAGCCTTGCAAGAATCTCTATGGGAAGATCAATGAAAATCATAAAACTGCAGGTTCAGTTTGCAAAGTCAGGACCATTTCTGCCTGCTGGGGAGCTTGGGTTTCCACACACGTCGCCCATGGAAGTCATTTAGATTCAAGCACAGAGTGAAGAGGGAAGATCAATAAAAATGCAATGAGGCAGACAGAGAAATGTCACCACCTTGGAAGAGGCAGCCCAGCCACCACAGGCAGCAGAACAAACAGAGCTGGCATGTGGAGGCTACACCAACAAGGAGCTCAGAGATCTTGTGGGGGGTCTTGAAGGTAAAGAGGAAGGATACTGCATGGTCAAACCAAGTCATGGCCCAGAGAGCTAAGATCCCAGCTTCTGGTGTTATTTTACTGCACCACATCGAGGTCTCCTCTCTTTCCAGCTGTAGAATGGGAACTGTGGAGAGGTTGTTCGGCCTGGAAAAGGCTTCAGGGAGACCTTCTGGTGGCCTTCCAGAACTGCAGAAGAGCTGGAGACAAGAGTTCTTAGCAGGGCCTGTTGTGACAGGACAATAGGTGATGGTTTGAAACTCAAGGAGTTTCAAAGACTGGAGAGATGGAAGAAATTTGTTATGCCAGGGTGGTGAGACCCTGGCCCAGGTTTCCCAGAGATGTGGTAGCTGCCCCATCCCTGGAACCATTCCAGGTCAGATTTTTGGGGTTCTGGACAACCTGCTCTAGTTGCAGACATCCTTACTGACTTCAGTGGGGCAGCGCACTAGCTGACCTTTAATCGTCCTTTCCAACCCAAACCAGTCTGGGGTTCTACGATCCAAGACTGGTGGCCATGACACCAGCAAACACTCATGCAACCTTCCTCCACATCACATTCAAGCCCAGATAGTATCAATGCTCCACCACTTCCACCTCCATAAGGCCTTTCTTCACATTCAAACTGTGTTTTAAAAAGTCAGCAACTTCAAACATCAATCAGAAGTCCAAAAGCTCTGCTGCACACCAGAAGCAGAACTTCCAGTCTAGGTTCAGTCCAGGAAGAAAAACCCTTCCAGGCTCATGCTGGCTATAAAATCCAAGAAGCAAAATCTTCTCCTTCTGACAGCCTATTTCAGGCCTCATTGACTACAGCTTTGATGAGCTGTTAATCAACCATCAAAAGCTTCCATGTCCTTCACTGCAGTAAGAGAGGTTTCTGCTCTTGAAATGTCACCCATGGATAACTGCACATCACAGCTGATGAGACCTCACCATCCCTTCCCACATCTCCTTCCCATTTATTCATTAAAAATACTTTAGCAGCCTCATAAAAAGATTTTGATGCCATTTCAGAGCCTCCTTGTCACCTGGCCATCAGCTGGGATGGCACCAAAAGCCAGAGTGATGGATTTGGCTCTCTAAAAATTGGCATCCATCCATCAGGATTTGGTTCTTGTGGATGTGCTTCTGAGTGTGCTCAAAGGGTAGGAGCCATGCCAGCAGCAATAAGGACATCTGACAAGGTTTCTCCTGATGGAACCTCCTGGGTTCCAGTGTGTGTCCATTGTCACTTGTTCTGTCACTGGGTACCACTGACAAGAGTCTGGTCCCATCCTCTTGCTGTGATTTCTTAAGGTTAGAGAAACAGGAATGGGTGAGGACTTAGAGGGAAGAGGCACCTGGAGAATATGGTTCATAGACTCATAGAATAGTTTGGGTTGGAAAGGACATTAAAGATGATTTAGTTCCAACCCCATGCCACAGGCAGGAACACCTTCCACTAGCCCAGATTGCTCAAGGCCTCAAGATTCTTCCAAGTGGTGATAAATGGGGGAAAATCTGCTTCTCAGGGGCGAGGGGATGTTGCTGGGAGGAATGTAAGGAGTAAGAGCTAATTCCAAGGGCATGAAGCAGATGCTGTCAAGGGAATGCTCCATTTCTTCCCCTCAGCACCTGGAGGACATTTGTCCCTCACTTGCATCTTGGCAACAGCTTGGATTTGTTGGAATGTGGCAAAAGGATGATAAATATTCCAGCAGAAAATGTTTGGTTTGGAGAAGAAGCCGAGAAGGGACGAGGAGAGGTCTGGGTTCAATGCGTTATCTAGAGCATGTAAGGAAATAAGCAGTGAAGCAAAAAAGCAGAAGGGAGGCGCTTCAGAAGCCAGGGAGAAGGAATCCTTTTAGAAAAGAAATCAAATTTTTGAACAAAAAGCTCACCCTAACGTTTGTAGTCATCTCTACCAGGGGCCAAAATGAAGCTCTTGCAGCTCTAGGACCAACACTGCCCAACCAAACCACCATAAAAATACTTCTGTACGTGGAGAGTGGCTCTGAGTTGACCCTAAACCCCTAGAAATGAGGTTTTATGATCCATCCCCCAAAGCCAACCTCTTCCATGGTGAACCTTCAGCTGGTTTCCACATCAGTTTAACTCCTGGATTCAGCCCAGTCCCCGAAGACCTCTTGGTTACATGATGGTTTTGTTTTGGGTTGTGGGTTTCTGTTTAAAGGTTATTGGGTAGAGACTCCAGTGTTTTTTCTTAATCTACGACAGGTGAGCTGTTAAAACCTTCATCTTTCAGAAGAGGAACATCTGACCACAAGTCTTTGGTCTCAATATGGTTGTCAGAGCGGTTTGAGGCCTTGAGTCTTGCCCAAACCGGTCTTTAACCAAGATACCAATTGAGGAGACAAGATGTCTCCCCTCCAGATTACAGTTTACCTGGAAACTCATCCAGAAGAACTTGCCCTGGACCTTCACCAGCCTCAATGCAGATTGAGGAGTCAGAGGAGACATAATGGTTGAGTCAGCTGACCTGAAGAAGCAGCAGCTACCAGAGGACATTGCTGGTAGAGGGATTTCAGAAGCTGCTCCTTGCTGGGGAGTGAAGTTGTCTACACCAACATGCTGCATATTTTTACAGCTCAAGATACTAAGTCAACAATCATTTCACAGAACCACAGAATGGTTTGGATTGGAAGGGACCTTAAAGATCATCTAGTTCCAACCCCCCTGTGACGGTGGGGACAACTTCCACTAGGCCAGGTTGCTCAAAGCCTCATCCAACCTGGCCTTGAACACCTCTTGCCAGGGGGCACCCATGACCACCCCAGAGACAACCTGTTCCAGTGTCTCACCAATTTCCCCAGATGACAACTCCCACATGGTGGGGGAGCAGATGGAGCACAAAGACTTGATCACGACCAAAGTAGGTCACCTTCAAATCCAGGAGCAGAACTGTGGATTCACCTAACCATTTCAGGTAAAGTGGGACCTGGTGTTCTGAGCAACCTGCTATAGTTGAAGATGTACATGCTCACTTCATGGGGGTTGGACTAGATGACCTTTAAGGCCTCTTCCAACCCAAACCAGTCTGCAGTCCTTCTATGAGTGGATTAAGAGTTTTGGAGTCTCCAAGTCCCAATGGAGAGAGGAGTTGTAGACATCACAACCACCAGGAATGAGGCAGCTTGTAGCTGCTGAAAGCCCTAAAGATAAAGAGTCAGGCTTATGAGAACATGGAGGCTCTCACAGATGGGCTGCTGGGATTGTCCCAGATTTCCCCAGGTTTTGTCAACATTAAAAAGCTGAAGGAGCAGCTCCATAAACAAACAAGCACCAGAGCGAGCATCGGTGGCACTGCGCTCGCTGCCCTTGGGACAGCACAGGCCCAGGAGGCCTGATGCCATCTGATCATGCATGAGTTCATCTTATCTCCCTAGTTTTCCAGAAGCATCCAGAAAATGATTAATTTTCCACAAAATCCATTGAGATTTTTTTCATTATTGTTGTTTTAGAGAAGATCTGGGTTTTGATTACACCACTGAAGTGTCTGGAAACCACCAGCTTCTCCAACCCAGCAGTCTTCTCAACCAGCAGGTTCTTTAATCCTGCTTCAAGGTGATGCCATCTCACCACTCATGGAGTCAGAACCCACCACCCCTGGTCCAAAACACCCAACACAGGTCAAGAGGAATGAGGTAGAAGGTTTAAATCAGCCCATTCACATGACCTCTATCATCTCGTTGCTCCTCTGCTGCCAAGCCCATTAGCATACATTAACATATCTTCACTAATAAAGCTGCTCTAGACTACGTCCAACCTCACTGCTAAGTTTCACAGCACCAGCAGCCATCAAAGACTAACCACAAAAGCCACTTTGTGGTTGCAAGCGGAGCAGAAAGCGGTTCCTGTAGCAACAACACAGCAGCAGCAACAAAAATCACCCCAAAAATCAAGGTAAAAAGTGGGCACCCCCAAAAATAATCCCAACCCCCAAGATGAAAACTGTGCACCCACCCCCGCCCCCCCAAAATAAAAGGACACCTAACATCAAGAGAAACCTCCTGGGTCCACCAAGCAGCTGCTCATTGTCATGGAGATCAGGGAAACCCTTTAACAACCTTTAACAGTCCAGATCTCAGAGGTCTCCTTCTAGTTCCAGCTTGGACTTGATCGTCTTAAGGGCCTTTTTTCCCCAACCTAATTGCTGATTCTCTGACCCCTCCCTGTTCCCACCAACCAACAATCCTACAGTGGCATCCACTCCTCCTGACAAAGACACAGTTGGCAACTGATTTACCCTACTCGATTCTCCTGCATCTCCTCACCCACCTTTGATTCAGCTGCAAGCTACAAATATCTGTGATGCTTCTCCTGGGCTCCTGGCCATCTGGCTACATCTTCTCTCTCTTGCTCCCTGGGAGCTGCAGGTGACAGGACACGGTGGCATTTCTGCTTCTCTTACTGGGATGGTTAATGACCTAATTTGAGCCATGGAAGGTAGAGCTGGAATTGCAGTCAGAGGTTCCTCAAACCAAGTTAAGGGCAAATCAGCTGTGAGAGCTGCTTGGGCCCCTTCTTCTCAGCAACATTAACGAGACCAGGAGCAGAGGACATTTGGTCCCTCCCCTCTTTTTAAGCTACTGAGGAATCTTGATGCCTCAAAGCTCCTTTGAACTTCAGCTCCAGCTCCTTTAGATGAGAGCTAGCTGAAGACATCTGGCTTACAGACAAGCCAGACCTTGGTTTGTCTTGATCTGCAGAGAGGGATAAATAGATCTGGGTGGGAAGTACCCTGTCAGCAGCTCCTTTGGACTTCCCCAGAGATGGAGGGGCCTCAGCATCTGCCTTTTTTCCCAAAGGAAGAGCATGGAAATTCTCCCTCCAACTCAAACCCAATTCACGTGGCTGGGATTAAGATTCAAGAGTCATTTAGACTTGAAAGCCACCCCAGGTACTGGTGGAATGAGGTGGTGCTGCCATCAGGGACTCAAATTCCAGCTTGGAGGTAAATTTTAGGCTGGGAATATAGCTGTTGATGAGCAGAAAAGAAGTTACTGCTGGGCAGTGATCTACAAAACCTCATAGGAGATGTTTGGAGGAAGGGTAATGACACTGGACATTCTGAGTTTTCTTCTCTTCACCCATCTTAAGCAGGGGGAAGAAATATCATAGAATCAGAGAATCGATGAGGTTGCAAAGACCTCCAAGATCCAACCATTAACCCAGCACTGCCAGGGCACCACTAAACCATGGCCCTCAGCACCACCTCACCACAGCTATCAAACACTTCCAGGGATGAAGACTCCACCGCTGCCCTGAGCAGCCTGGACTAGGCCTGGACAACCCTTTCCATGGAAGAAATTGTTCCTCATGTCCAGCCTAAATCCAGCCTGGAGCAACTTGAGGCCATTTCTTATTGTCTTGTTCCTTGGGAGAAGAAACTGACCCCCACCTGGCTCCAACCTCCTTTCAGGGAGTTGTAGAGAGCCAAAAGGTCTCCCCTCAGTCTCCTCTGCTCCAGGCTCAAAAACTCCAGGTCCTCCAGCTGCTCCCCTCCAGACCTGTTCTCCAGCCCCTTCCCCAGCTTTGTTGCACTTCCATGGAACTCCAGTCCCTCAATGTCCTTCTTGGCACGATGGGCCCAAAACTGAACCCAGGACTCAAGGTGTGGTTCCAACAGTGCCCAGTCCAGGGAAACCATCCCTGCCCTGCTCCTGCTGGACACACTATTTCAGATCCAACCCAGGCTGCTGGTGGCCTTCTCACACTTGGGCACATTAGCCAAGCTGACTCATCTCCAGCTGCTGTCACCAACCTCAGGTCCTTTCCCAACAGGCAGTTCCCAGCCACTCTGGAGAACACCACTGGTAATTGACCACCAACTGGAATTAACTCCATTCCTCACCACTCCTTGGTTCCAGTCACCTAGCCAGGTTTTGCATCCAACTCTAACTCCATCCCTTAGCCCTTCCCCGTGAGCAATCTTCACAACAGAGCTACCAGAGGCATTTCTTCATCAACAGAAGCTTGCAGCTCACAAGCACAACCTAAGATCCTGGAGCAATCCACATCTCCAAGCACTAACCACCTTTTGTCACACCCCCTCTCTTCCAAAGTCAGCAGAGAGAGTTTTGCAGCAGCCCAATGATGGCAAATCGTGAGGGTGTTGCTTCCTCCACTCTCCCCTTCCTCACAGCACACAAATCATCTTTCAGATGCAGGAGACCAGCTCTGCAGCAAGGTTCGGTTACCTTGTTTTGAAGGATCATGTGGTTAGATGAACATTCAGCTGCAGATACCACCTCGGGTAGGCATTTCATGCAATCAACCCACCACCCATGGTGGACATCACCCCACCACCCGGGAGGAGACCAAACCTCCCTCCGTGGTGGAGATCAGCCCACCGCCTGTGGTGGAAATCAACCTCCACCCACGGAGAAGATCAAGCCAGCAGCCATGGAGGGCAACAGCATGGCCACCATCCTGCTGGCACGAAGCGCAGCGTCACATTTTGCTCACCACGGCCCTACCCAAGCCACCTGCTGCTCGCAGGAGCTGAAGGCTCCCCCACGAGCTTCTCACTTCATTCATTTGGGGTTAAAAATCTAAAACATCTTTTTTCATCTCTGTCCCCCCACCTCACCCCACCCCTGAAGCTCACCCAGCTGCGTGTGGCAGGTGAGGAGCCAGAGGCACAGCAGCTGCGGGTTTCTCTGTAGAGGTCACTCAAGGGTTGATTAAAAACCTTATAGACGGCCAAGGCAGTGGGGGGGTGGATAAAGAAATGAACGTTTTGTGTGTGTGGCCCCAAAATCCTGCATTTTCTTTTGCAGCTGGAGCCCCAAAATCCTGCAGGGTTTTTTTTTGCAGCTGGAGAATGCGGGGCTGGGGGAAAGCAGCAGGAGCAGCGCAGCGAGGAGGAGGTGGGGGGAGGATGAAAAATCCCACCCAAAACCCCAACCAGTGCATGAGAGAGATAAAATACCCTCCCACCCCAGCACAAACCACCTCAACTCAACCACTGAACCTCCCCGAAATCTCTGCGCATCCTGCAGCAGCCCCCCTCCCCCCATCTCCAGCCCCTGCAGCCCCCCCAGCCCTGCCCGCACCCCTTTCCCACCGCATCCCTGCATCCACACCCACCCCAGCACCACCTTGCTGTGTCCCCCCAAACAAGGAACCCCCCATTCGCCCTGCCACACCTTACCCCTCCCTAAAAACACCTCCCATGCCTGCCCCGCGCCGGGTGGCATCCATCCCGATCCAAAACCTCCTCCCTACGGCATCCGTAGGGCACAGGAGGGGATCCAGCCCCCTCCAAAACCTCCCCGATAGATCCAGCCCCCTTCAGAGCCCCCCCACAGGGCTCAGGAGGGGACCCAGCCCCTCCACAGGGAGCAAGATAGAATCCAGCCCCCTCTCCATGGGAACCAGGGGAGGATCCAGCTCCTTCATCACCCCTTCAAGGGGAGCAAGGTGGGATCCAGCCCCTCCAGAACCCATTCCATAACGAGAATAGGGGAATCCAGCCCCTCTGTAGGGTACAGGATGCATCCAGCCCCTCCAGAACCCCTTTCGTAGGCAGCAGGGTGGGATCCAGCCCCTCCAGAACGCCTTCCATAAGGAGCAAGGTGGGATCCAGCCCCTTCAAAACCCCTTCCATAGAGAAAGGAGGGAGAAGGGTGGGATACAACCCCTCCAGAAGGAATAAGGTGGGATCCAACCCCTCCATAAGCAGCAGGGTAGGATCCAGCCTCCCTTTTACCAATACCCCCTTGGAAATCAGGGTGGGGTTGGGATCCTTTCGTGTCGGGATCCCTCCTCCCCCCAGCTCCTTCCTGCATCCAGCCCCCTCCTCATGCACCAAAAAAGAGACTGGGGGGTTAGATTCACATTCCCCATACCCACCCAGAGAGCGCAGGGTGGGGTCCAGATGCAAGCCTACCCCCATGAACAGCCCAAGAAGAATCCAGGGCGCTGCTGACACCCCCTAAAATTCTAACCCCCCTAAACACCCAGAAGGCAAAAGA
Source organism: Picus viridis (assembly GCA_033816785.1). Classification (NCBI taxonomy): domain Eukaryota; kingdom Metazoa; phylum Chordata; class Aves; order Piciformes; family Picidae; genus Picus; species Picus viridis. The sequence goes on from CM066572.1 coordinate 28,291,754, forward strand.
AAGAGGAGGAAACATCTCCCTCCTCCAAAAGGGGCATGGAAACACCTGAAGGTGAGGGCTAGAGGGTCACAAACGCCCCCAAGAAGGGGTGACACCCCTATAAATCGCTATAGGGATCTATAAGAGACAGAGAAGGAAAAGATCCCCAAGGGTTAGAAAAAGGAGCCTAGACCACCCCCTCAGCTCCCACGGGGGGCCACAGCTCCCCCCCCGCCCGGTGCCGCTGAGGGCGGTCTAGGCCGCTTCGAACTGGAGGTGCAGCCCCCTGTAGGCCTCAGCCCCCCGCCCGAAACCTCAATTCCCACCCCCCCGCGATGCCGGTTCTTACCTCTCCGCCATGTTCCCCCGGTCCTACCGCTCGTAGGCGGTGATCCCAAGCCCGGTTAGATCTCCCATGGTGATCATCGCTGCATTCCCCCTTTCAATAATCGATTAATCGATCCAAAATCACCACCACCCCCCCCCGCAACCTAACGACTTGAACCCCGCGGCCGCTCCCGCCGCTGACTCGAGCCCGACGCTCGCGCACACCCCCAACCCCCTCCCCCCCCGAATCCCTCCCCGCGCGCGCACCGCGTCCCGCCGTCACCCGGCGACGAAGGCGGCTCAACCAATAGGGAACCGAGAAGGGGGCGGAACCAGCAAAGGAACACGCCTATTCATTTTAAGCCCCGCCTTAAGGTCCACCTCCCCCTCATTAGACTGATGGGAGCGGTAGTTCGGCTGTGAGCGCCTAGTGCGCATGCGCACGGAATGGCGGGGCATACGCATACGTAAGGCGAGGGTGTTACGTAACCGCTGTAGGCAGGCGTGTAGCGAGCTTGACGTACGCTCTGTACGCTTGCGTAAAGAGAGCGCGGTGCGCGTACGTAGGGGAAGCAGCATGGAATGGAGAGGCGCGTTACGCATGCGTACGGAGGGTTAACGTCTACGCTACACGCTATGTAGGGGGAGTGAGGTACGTATGCGTACCGACCGCGTGTGCGTAAAGCGCGTTACGTAGGCGTACCGAACGCTAACGTACGCTTAGCACACGGAGGGTACCGCACGCATGCGTAGAAGAGGGTGTGCGTAAGGCGCCGTACGCATGTGCAACGAAGATTAACTTACGTTTTGTCTGTTGTCTAGGGGGAGTACGAGACGCATGCGTGTGTGCATGGGCAGTACATGTATGTGCGTGAAGGCTGCATGCGTGTGCATGTATGCGTGTGTGGAGGCTGCATGCATGTGCATGGACAGTGCATGTGTGTGGAGACTCTGTGTGGGCATGCATGTGTGTGTGTGGAGGCTGCATGTGTGTGCATGGGTAGTGCACACATGGTGCAGACAGCTGTCCACATGTGCATGGCCAGTACAGGCACGTGCACAGGGAACATGTGTATGCACATCTGCACGTGCGTGCACACTATGTTCATGGCTGCATGTGCATGCGTGCAGGTATAAGTGTGGTGGGAGATGCCCCATCCCTGGAACCATTCCAGGTCAGGTTGTTTGGGGCTCTGAGCAGCCCTCTCTGGTTGCAGATGTCCCTGCTGACAGCAGGGGGGTTGCACTAGATGGCCCTCAAAGGTCCCTTCCAACCCAACCCAGTTGATGATTCTCTCAGCTTTCCTGAAGTCAAGGAAAGTAACTGCAGGGACCTGACTGTCCCTATGTAATTGCAATGCCCTACACCACCCTTGCTTGAAAAAACACCTTGAGACCCCACCTGGAGCCCTTCATCCAGTTCTGGAGTCCTCACCAGAGGAGAGACATGGGCTTGTCAGAGCTGGGCCAGAGGAGGACATGGAGATGATCCAAGGCCTGGAACCCCGGTGGTGTGAGGCCAGGCTGAGAGAGTTGAGATTGTTACACCTGGGGAAGGGTCCAGGGAGACCTTCTGCTGGCCACTGAGGACTTAAAGGGGGCTACAGGAAGATTGGGGAGGGACTTGATTGGGAGTGCAGAGATAGGATCAGGAATGATGTTTTCAAACTAAAACCAAAATTTAGATGAGATACAAAAGTGAAATTCTTCACTGTGAGGGTGGTGAGACCCTGGCCCATGTTGCCCAGAGAGCAGGTAGATGCTCCATTGCTGGAACTATTCCAGGTCTGCTTGTTTGGGGCTATAAGCAATCTGGTTTAGGTGGGGATATCCCTGCTGACTGCAGAGGGGTTGGACTGGATGACCTTTAAGGTCCCTCTGAACCCATTTGATTTTTCTGTGTGTGGGAGAATGGCAGAGACATATCCTCGGTCCCAGAATGGTCCTCTTCTAGATGATGCCAAGTCCATCAGTCACAGACACCTATCCAGGCAGGAAAACCATTTACAGAACCTCAGCTTCCTAACCTGGAGCTCACTGAAGCTCACAGACCTGAGTTCTGAGAGCAGGCATTGTCCTCTGTCTCTTCCAGACCAAGGTCTACCTTCAATTCTGTGTCTTGTTTTCTGAGAACCTTGAAGCAATTTGCTTTGTCTTGTGATGAAGGCAAGATGCCAAAATCTGAAGCCTATGAATATCTGCTGTCTCTGTTACCATGGAAACAGAAGACTATTATGTTTTAATTTTCACAAGCTATATGCAGACTTCAACGATCTCTCAATGATTAAACAAGAGAAGGAACCTTCCATGAAGGCAGGTCTGAAAAGCTGCAGCAGCATCAACCTTGGCAGCTCCACCTCCTTTAGATTTCCCACATCTGTGTCAAACATGGTGTTGAAATGTACTGAGATGTTCTGGGATCAATCAGGGGTTGCTGGGGCATGAATTAATGGACATGAGCTTGAAGGCAAGCCCAGGGACAGTTTTGTCCACCTCTAACCTGGCGAGTGGGATAGTTGCTCGCTGCCAAGAAGCATTCAGAAGAAGCATCCTTGTGGTGCCAAGGCCACCACTAAAACATGTCCCTTGGCACCACATCTGCACAGCTTCTCCACCCCTCCAGCCCTGGACAGCCTGGTCTGGGGCTCGACAACCCTTTCCATTAAGAAATTCTTCCTCATATCCAACTTAAACCTCCCCTGGTGCAAATTGAGGCCATTTGTCCTTGCCCTATGCCTTGTTCCTTGGGAGAAGACACCAACCTCTACCGGTCTCCAACCTCTTTTCCGAGATTTGCACACACTCAAAAGGTCTTCCCTCAGCCTCCTATTTTCCAGGCTGAACAAGCCCAGGTCCCTCAGCTGCTCCTCACCAGACTTGTGCTCCAAACCCCTCACCAGCTTCATTGCCCTTTTCTGAACCTGCTCCAGCACCTCAGTGTCCTTCTGGGAATGAGTGGCCTGAAAAGTGAACACAGGACAGGAGGTGTGGCCTCCACAGTGCCCCACAGTGTCAGGGCATGGTCACTGTCCTGGTCCTGCTGGTCACACTCTTGCTGATCCAAGCCAGGAGGCTGGAGTCTGCCTTGGCAGCCTGAGCACAAGCTGGCTGATCTCCAGCTGGATATTGAGCAACATCTCTGGGTCCTTTTCCTTGGTGATAAGCAAGTGGGGGGGCAACCAAAGATCTTCAGTGGCCAGAGGTCAAGGTTTAAGAGCCCAGGCTGAGAAGGCAGAGAGGTAAAGGGGTGGCAGAAGGGAATGTGCCCCAACTGCCACCTTCGTGGCCACGCAGCCTGACAGGAGCTTCACCAGCCCAGCCAAGCAGGGCCAAGGGCCTGCTCCTGCTTCTGGTCCTAAGGACCTCAGGGAGCCCACACTAAGCAGGCAGCTGACCTTGCAGAGGGGACTTTCTGTGTGACCTCAGATCAGAGAGTTGGTTGCTTGGAGACACCTCACAGGTGCTCTAGGGACCTTGCAGCAAGGAGGATGCTAGTCCAGACCCTGCAGTGAAGAAGGAGATGGTGTCCTGAGGCTTCTCCCCAGGGGATGAGTTGAGGATGCCATAGGAAGGTAAGAGCATGGCCTGGGGACAACCACCTGGGTGGAATAAGGACACTGGCCAGGCAGATGGCCCAGAAAGGACCCAGCCCTGCATCACCTGAAGGTTCCAAGTCAAGGCTGGTGTTCAGCTGGGCAGACTGTAGAGGGACTTGGCCAGAGGCCTTGCAGAGGAAAGTTGTTGTGCTGGAACCTTGGTGTGAGGCACTGCTGGGGCTGTGTCACAATCCTGACACTCCCAAGGTACCACTGTGGGGTGTTGCTGGTGGCATATTTCTGAGGAGTGCTCTTGTGGACCTTTTTGATCCATTGCAAAGGCCTGGTGAGTCCTGGCCTTGAGAAGAAATTCAGAGGAGTCATCTGGGTCAGGTCTGAAGGAGAAGTTTATTGAGGGCAAAGCAGAGGGCAGAGGCAGGAGCAGCAAGGGACAGGAAGGGAGGTGGTGTGAGGGGCAAGCAGGGCGAGCATGAGGCCAGGGGCTTGTGTTGCAGGAGCTGTTGCAGGCTGTGTGTGGTGTCAGGGGGGGGTGTGCAGGGCGCTCAGCAGGGGTAGCAGCCTCTTGCGCCGCCGCAGCCGTAGCCCAGGCCAGCCAAGCCGTAGCCGTAGCCGTAGCCGAAGGTGCCGGAGGAGATGGGCACTCCCTGGGCGTTGAGCTCGGTGCCCAGGGCAGCCCCTGAGGAGGATCCGACGGCGGTGCTCTGGGGGAAGGAGGTGAGGATGGGTCCTGGCAGGGTGACCAGCACGGGGGAAGGCTGGATGAAGACGCGGGAGTCCTGGCACTGCCTGACGCAGGGCTCGTTGCAGCTGTTGGCCAGCGGGGTGGGTCCGCAGGGGCGGCAGCGGTCGTAGCAGGCCATGGGTGTGGGGTGGAGGGGCCCTGGAAGAGAGAGAGGGTGTGGAGGGAGCGCAGGGGCGAGGGGGTGAGAGAGGGGGGCTGGTTGGGGCAGGAGAAGGAGGGTGAGGGGCTGGAGGCTGACCTGGTGGAGGGAGCAGAGCGCAGGAGAAGGCGTCAGGAGGCGTCTGTGAGGGAGAGGGGCGCTGGGCCGGCTTTATGCTGGCAGGGCTGGCAGCAGAGGTGAGCCCGGCCCAGCAGAGGTGGGGTGTCGGCAGTGAGGTCATGGCGTGGCACTGGGGTGCTGTGGTTTGTGGCTGCCTTGCGGCCAGGGGGTCTCATTTCCTGGCGGCCCTGCAATGGCTCCTCTGGCCCTGTTGTTTGTGGGCAAAGAGGGACCTGTGTGGGAGCTGGAGCCTGGAGGCCAGCTTGGGCACAGCAGTTCCTCAATGGTGGAGCCTTCTGTTGTGAGAGGAGTACGCTGTGAGGTCAGCAGCTCTGCCACCCTGGAGTTGCAGAGGGCACACTTGGCCTTGTTTAGTAACCTGCTTGACAAAGTATCTTGGAGGCCATCCTGAAGGGCACAGGAGTCCAGGATGACCAGGCATGACCAGACATTCTTCAAGCAGGACCTCTTGGTGGCTCAACAGCAGGTCAAAGAGTAACAGAATCAGAACTGTTTTGATTGGAAAGGACCTCTAAGACCGTCAAGTCCAACCATTGACCTAGCCCCACTGTGGGCATTAAACCATGTCCCAAAGTGCCATGTGGACAGGTTTCTTGAACACTTCCTGGAGAGAAGGCACTGGGAAAGGGCAGGATGGCTGCACAGAGAGCTATGGCTGGAGCTCTTGCACCATCCCTGTGTGATTGTTGTGCCCAAGCTGGCCTCCAGGCTCCAGCTCCCACACAGGTCCCTCTTTGCCCACAAACAACAGGGCCAGAGGAGCCATTGCAGGGCCGCCAGGAAATGAGACCCCCTGGCCGCAAGGCAGCCACAAACCACAGCACCCCAGTGCCACGCCATGACCTCACTGCCGACACCCCACCTCTGCTGGGCCGGGCTCACCTCTGCTGCCAGCCCTGCCAGCATAAAGCCGGCCCAGCGCCCCTCTCCCTCACAGACGCCTCCTGACGCCTTCTCCTGCGCTCTGCTCCCTCCACCAGGTCAGCCTCCAGCCCCTCACCCTCCTTCTCCTGCCCCAACCAGCCCCCCTCTCACACCCCCTCGCCCCTGCGCTCCCTCCACACCCTCTCTCTCTTCCAGGGCCCCTCCACCCCACACCCATGGCCTGCTACGACCGCTGCCGCCCCTGCGGACCCACCCCGCTGGCCAACAGCTGCAACGAGCCCTGCGTCAGGCAGTGCCAGGACTCCCGCGTCTTCATCCAGCCTTCCCCCGTGCTGGTCACCCTGCCAGGACCCATCCTCACCTCCTTCCCCCAGAGCACCGCCGTTGGATCCTCCTCAGGGGCTGCCCTGGGCACCGAGCTCAACGCCCAGGGAGTGCCCATCTCCTCCGGCGCCTTCGGCTATGGCTACGGCTTGGCTGGCCTGGGCTACGGCTGCGGCGGTGCAAGAGGCTGCTACCCCTGCTGAGCGCCCTGCACACCCCCTGACACCACACACAGCCTGCAACAGCTCCTGCAACACAAGCCCCTGGCCTCATGCTCGCCCTGCTTGCCCCTCACACCGCTTCCCTTCCTGTCCCTTGCTGCTCCTGCCTCTGCCCTCTGCTTTGCCCTTAATAAACTTCTCTTGCAGACACCAGACCCAGATGCCTCCTCTGACTTTCTTCTCCCAAGCCTCTGACAGCCTCACAGGGGACTGTGTCTGGCCTCAAGAGCCCATGGGGGTGGGTGGGAGGGGCCACATAGTCTTTGTCATATACCAGAGCCCCAGCAACAACAACAGCAGTAGATGGAGGCTTCCTCAACATAACTCTAACCAATCCCCTGGTCAATGCCATGCATGGACGCACCAAGGCCCTTCTGCCAGCACCTCTCCCACAAGCTCCCCATGGCACCACACTCCTCACCAACACTCCCTGCCCAGCACACCAAACAGAATCTTTAGCCGACTGCCAGCCTCTGCAGACCTCCTACAGCCCAAAATGCTCAGTCACGCCCAGCTCAAGCAGGCCATCCATGACCATCTCCAGTTAGGTTTTCAGTATCTCCAGGATGGTTTCCCCAACACCTCCCTATACAGCTGGTGCCACCCTCACACTGGAAAGCTGCTGCCTTCTCTGCCAAGGCAATGGCATCTCTTGGCAGCTTTCTCCATGCCTGTCCATGTGCACTCATGAGCACAGTCTGGCTGCTCTCTTCCCACGCCCTCCCATCAGGCACTTTAGACACATTGATGACATCTCCCCTGCGTGGCCTTTCCTCCTGCCTGAAAAGCCTCCCAGCTCTCTCAGCTTCCCCTCACAGGAAGGACTCTCCAGTCCCTTCAGTGCCTTGTGGCCCTGCACTGGACTCCCTCTGCTGAGTCTGTTGCCTCCTGCCACGGGGGAATGCTCAGCTGCACACAGGACCCCACACAGCTCTGCTGGTGCAGATCCACTGGGCCACGCTGCTCTGGCAGGGCCACCCAACATTGTCTTCCGGTTCTGGCTGCAAGTGCACTGAGGTGGCACCTCTGGGACAGTCTTGTCCTGCTCATGGGGATGGGAGAGACTCCCTAATTGTTCCTGCAACTGCTGCTGCCTGGATCCTGGCCCTCCAAGGTCTCAGAATCACCTGACATGAATGGTGACCATAATACAAATGCACTGACCACAGGCAATCACCTCCTGGTCCTCAAAACACCAGTCCCCAGGGAGGGATTCCTTGCCCTCACCATTGATTCCAGCAGACCTAAAGCACTGACTAGGCTTGGGACTCCATTTGCATCCAGTCCCACCAGGACTCCTGAGAAGTTCAGAATCAGGAGGCTCCATTCTGAACCTCCTGCCTCAATGGCAGGCTCTCCCTTAACCTTTGTATCCCTTCCATTAGGCATCATCCCTTGGCCAAGTCGGGGACTAGGAACGGCTGTAGCAGCACCTGAGCACCATCAGGGGTTTCAAGAGCAAGGAGGTGCTCTTGGAACCTCATAACTCAGCAGGAAGCTCTGCAGTAGCTTTTGTGTCTCTGCTCTCTATGGGAATCATCCTAAATCAACTTCAACTCCATGTCCCTTGTTGTGTTCCCTCCATGTAGTCAGGAACAGAGAGACCCTTCCATGGCCGTGCTTCAGGGGCACCTTGCCACTGTCACATTCATACCTCTTGTGGCTAACCCCTTTGGCAGGGGTACTCTAAGTGGCTGGAAACGCTCCTGTGGCATATGGGAGTCTCACCAGTGCTGCAGAGAGAATAAGATCACTTCCCACAGCCTGCTGGCAGCTCTCCTCGACTGGACTTTGGGCCACTCATCACAAACCTCCAGACCCAGACCTCCAACTGCTTTGCTGTCACCTCACTGGACACTGACACACCCAACACATGATGGACTGTCCAGGGGCATGCAATGGAGGCAGCATCAAAGGCTTTCTCATAACTCAAGGTGAACTTCAACCTTGGTTTCTCCTCTTCCACACAATGAGTCACTCCAATGCAGCAGACACAATGGTTGCTCACACCTGTTTTCTTCTTCTTTGTAAGTACCCGCCAAGCACTCCCCATCACCTTCTTGTCCTCCAGAGGCTGGCAGTGCTTGTCTGCATGAACAATTCCCTCCCTGTCCTGACAACAAGGTCAGGCTCACCATCCATTTGGCCCTGAAACCTCAAGACTCATCTTCAAAACACAAGAGCTATGAGCACTCTTCAAGTCTGCAAGAACAGCTCCAAGGCACCATGGCCACACCAGGCTCAGGCACAGTGTCCTCCCAAGGTCAGCAGTCAGCTCCCTCAGCATTCCTGCCCACACCCAGTCCCACACCACTCCTTCCCACCTCCCTTCATCCTCCTCAGCATCCAGCACTGCTTGCCTGACAAACAGCCTGGAAACCCTCACCTGGGCTCATGGCCATTGCCCAAGCCTTGGCAGGAAGCCCCCAGCACCAGGGCCTGGGCTCTGCAGCCACATGCTGCACGCTGCCCACCAGGGAGAAACACCAGACCTGCACACAGGCCCAGCTGCACCTGAGCATGGCTAAGTCTCAATTTCTCCCTGCAGAACTTCACAACACCCTTGGAGTCCTCCTGAGCTGCCTGCCCCATGGTCCAAAGCTCATAAACTCTTCTTTTCTTGCCGAGCTCCACATAAAGCTCTCTGTTCAGGCAGGTTGCTCTTCTTCCCACCTGCTACTCTCATGGCAGATGCAGGCAGATGCTCTTGAGCCTCCACCAGTTCAGGGCTGTCTTCAAAGGGACTCTGCCTTCCAGGCTCATCTAAAGGTCAAAATCTATGCTGCCAAAGAGCAGGGTGGCAGAGCTGCTGACCTCACAGCGTACTCCTCTCACAACAGAAGGCTCCACCATTGAGGAACTGCTGTGCCCAAGCTGGCCTCCAGGCTCCAGCTCCCACACAGGTCCCTCTTTGCCCACAAACAACAGGGCCAGAGGAGCCATTGCAGGGCCGCCAGGAAATGAGACCCCCTGGCCGCAAGGCAGCCACAAACCACAGCACCCCAGTGCCACGCCATGACCTCACTGCCGACACCCCACCTCTGCTGGGCCGGGCTCACCTCTGCTGCCAGCCCTGCCAGCATAAAGCCGGCCCAGCGCCCCTCTCCCTCACAGACGCCTCCTGACGCCTTCTCCTGCGCTCTGCTCCCTCCACCAGGTCAGCCTCCAGCCCCTCACCCTCCTTCTCCTGCCCCAACCAGCCTCCCCTCTCACACCCCCTCGCCCCTGCGCTCCCTCCACACCCTCTCTCTCTTCCAGGGCCCCTCCACCCCACACCCATGGCCTGCTACGACCGCTGCCGCCCTGCGGACCCACCCCGCTGGCCAACAGCTGCAACGAGCCCTGCGTCAGGCAGTGCCAGGACTCCCGCGTCTTCATCCAGCCTTCCCCCGTGCTGGTCACCCTGCCAGGACCCATCCTCACCTCCTTCCCCCAGAGCACCGCCGTCGGATCCTCCTCAGGGGCTGCCCTGGGCACCGAGCTCAACGCCCAGGGAGTGCCCATCTCCTCCGGCGCCTTCGGCTATGGCTACGGCTACGGCTTGGCTGGCCTGGGCTACGGCTGCGGCGGCGCAAGAGGCTGCTACCCCTGCTGAGCGCCCTGCACACCCCCTGACACCACACACAGCCTGCAACAGCTCCTGCAACACAAGCCCCTGGCCTCATGCTCGCCCTGCTTGCCCCTCACACCACCTCCCTTCCTGTCCCTTGCTGCTCCTGCCTCTGCCCTCTGCTTTGCCCTCAATAAACTTCTCCTGCAGACCTGACCCAGATGCCTCCTCTGACTTTCTTCTCCCAAGCCTCTGACAGCCTCACAGGGGACTGTGTCTTGCCTCAAGAGCCCATGGGGGCGGGTGGGAAAGGGCCACAAGGTCTCACCTAAAGAATATGTCCTCCACAACCACAGAGTGCTAGCAGCCCCAAAGGGGCTTCCAAGATGCCCTTCACTTGCCCACAGAGCAGCTCACCCATGCCCATGAGCTTCTACACAGGCATCTGACACAAGCTGCCAGGGCAGCAGACACCTAGAATCACAAAATCACTTTGCTGGGAAAAGTTCCTTTTTATTCTCGAGGCCAACCATCAAGCCAGCACTAACAAGCCCAGCACTAAGCCATGGCCCCAGACTCCAGAAACAGGAAAGCTTCTGCTTGAACCTCTTCCCATTGGCCTCAGCTCACCGATCCAGTCTGCCCATGTCCTTCTGTAGAGCCTCCCGACCATCAGCACGTCCACACTCGGCCCACAGGGTGTCATCTGCACACTGAAGGAGGGTGCCTCGATCCTCTTGTCCTGAACAGCAAGAAAAGGGAGTAAAGAGAGCAGGCCCCAGCACTCAGCCCTGCACAACACCTCTTGAGACTGGCCACCAACTGCTTTGAACTCCACTCTCCACCACTCGCCCACCCCAGCCACACAGCCATTGCTTTACCCCGTTCAGAGTACTTGAGCCCAAGCCAGGAGCAGCAGCCATTTCCTCCAGGAGAGTCCTGTGGACTAAGGAGTTGACTAAAGCCCAGGTAGAGGACATCCAAAGCTTCTCCCTCACCCACTAAGTGGGTCACCTTGTCACACAAGGAGATCAGGTCAGGCAGGCAGCACTTGGCTTTCGGAGAGCCTTGCAGAGCGAGCCGGATTGCCAGTTGTGCAGTGTGTGCTGAGTGATGGCACTCAAGATGATCTGCTGCATGACCTTCCACGGATCCAGGGTCAGACCAACAGCCCTGCAGCTCCCCAGGTGCTCATGCCAGCCCTTCTTCTACGTGGGCAGCACATGTATTCACCTCCAGTCAGCTGGGACCTGCTCAGTCACTGTGAAGTGCTGAGAAATGATGGAGAGTGCCTTGGAGAGAACTGCTGCCAGCTCTGTCAGGAGTCCCCTGGGGGACACTCCAGGAGGTCCTACAGACTTGTGTGTGTCTAAGTGTGTCAGCAGGGTACTGAGCATTTCCTCTTCAACTCTGGGGGATTCATTCTGCTCCCATCCCTGCCTTCCAGCTCCAGGAGCTGGGTACCCACAGGACAACTGCTCTATTGCTACAGCCTGAGGCAAGGAAGGCATCAAGTGCCTCAGCCTCTTCCTCATCCGTGGTCACGGTCTTCCCCACAGATCCAGCACAGGAAACAGATCCTGAGTGCTGCTCTGGCTGTTATGGCAGCAGAGAAGGATTTTGTATTGGCCTTTACAGCAGCAGCCAGATTCAGTCCTAGCTGACCTTTGGCCCTGCTCATTTCCCCCTGCACAGCCTCACACCATCTTTGTAGGCCTCCTGAGTCGCCTGTCCTGTCATCCCAAGGTCACCAACTCTCCTGTTCTCCATCACTCCACCACTCTGTTCAGCCAGACCAGGCTTCTTCTGCGGCAGCTCCCCTGAAGGCACAAAGGGAAGTCCTTGCTGCAGAGCCTTCAAGTGTTGTTTGTGAAGCACATCCAACCTTCATGGAGTCCTTTGTCCTTCAGGAGGGACTCTGCCAGCCAGTCCCAAGAGACTCTGTCAGACAGGCTGCTAAAGAGGGCAAGGCCTGTCCAGTGGATGTCCAGCTCTGCCACTCCCAAATTCCCTATGAAGTGAAAACACCATCCCTGTGTGATTGTTGTGCCCAAGCTGGCCTCCAGGCTCCAGCTCCCACACAGGTCCCTCTTTGCCCACAAACAACAGGGCCAGAGGAGCCATTGCAGGGCCGCCAGGAAATGAGACCCCCTGGCCGCAAGGCAGCCACAAACCACAGCACCCCAGTGCCACGCCATGACCTCACTGCCGACACCCCACCTCTGCTGGGCCGGGCTCACCTCTGCTGCCAGCCCTGCCAGCATAAAGCCGGCCCAGCGCCCCTCTCCCTCACAGACGCCTCCTGACGCCTTCTCCTGCGCTCTGCTCCCTCCACCAGGTCAGCCTCCAGCCCCTCACCCTCCTTCTCCTGCCCCAACCAGCCCCCCCCCTCTCTCACCCCCTCGCCCCTGCGCTCCCTCCACACCCTCTCTCTCTTCCAGGGCCCCTCCACCCCACACCCATGGCCTGCTACGACCGCTGCCGCCCCTGCGGACCCACCCCGCTGGCCAACAGCTGCAACGAGCCCTGCGTCAGGCAGTGCCAGGACTCCCGCGTCTTCATCCAGCCTTCCCCCGTGCTGGTCACCCTGCCAGGACCCATCCTCACCTCCTTCCCCCAGAGCACCGCCGTCGGATCCTCCTCAGGGGCTGCCCTGGGCACCGAGCTCAACGCCCAGGGAGTGCCCATCTCCTCCGGCGCCTTCGGCTATGGCTACGGCTACGGCTTGGCTGGCCTGGGCTACGGCTGCGGCGGCGCAAGAGGCTGCTACCCCTGCTGAGCGCCCTGCACACCCCCTGACACCACACACAGCCTGCAACAGCTCCTGCAACACAAGCCCCTGGCCTCATGCTCGCCCTGCTTGCCCCTCACACCACCTTGCTGCTCCTGCCTCTGCCCTCTGCTTTGCCCTCAATAAACTTCTCCTGCAGACCTGACCCAGATGCCTCCTCTGACTTTCTTCTCCCAAGCCTCTGACAGCCTCACAGGGGACTGTGTCTTGCCTCAAGAGCCCATGGGGGCGGGTGGGAAAGGGCCACAAGGTCTCTCATAGGAAGGAGTGACCGTTGTGACCTCCAGACTCTCAGTCTAGCACCTGGACTCTTCCAGAATGTGCCACAGGTCCACCACTCGCTCACAGCCTTCAAGCACTCTCCTGCACACCCTTCCAATGAATTCAGCCCTCTCCAGGGACACTTGGCTGAGTCTCCTCCCAACAGCCAGGCTGGACAAGCCCAACTCTCTCAGCTTGGCCTCATCTTCTTGGCCTCCATTCGATCCACTCCAACACCTCCGTGTCCTTCCTGGCCTGGGTCCCCACAGCTCAAACCCACAGTACAGCTGAGGTCTCATGACAGTTGACTAACCATGGAGCATCACCTCCCTTGACCTGCTGCTCATGCAGCATCTCGTCCCTCCAGCCTGTCAGCCACACCACACAGCTTGCTGTCATCCACAGACTTGCTGAGGGTGCCTGGATCCCACGTCACCAACAAAGACCTTAATTAATCCTGCTCCCAAGCTGCATCTCTGAGGGACACCACTCGTTACTGGTCTCCACTTGTACATCAAACCTCGGACCACAACTCTTTTGAGTGTGGCCATCCAGACTATTCCTTATCCACCAACCTGTCCACCCAGCAAGTCCACAGCTCTTCAGTTTAGAGACTTGGCTGTCGTGCAGGACGCTGACAAACGCTTTGCACACGTCAGGTAGGTGACATCAGGTGCTCTGCCCTTCCCCACCTACACTCCAACCCTCTTGCAGAAGGCCACCAAATTTGTCAGGCACACCGAGACCTTCTTGCAGCCATGCTGGTTGTCACTGAGCACCTCTCTGTTCTCTGCTCATCTTGCCACAGCCTCCAGGAAGATCTTCTCCATGGTGTTGCTGGGCACAGCGGTGACACTGTCAGGCCTGTAGTCAAGCTCAGTCTTCCTCTTTAGCCTCCTCACATGGCCACCACCTGCTGCCACCTGGCTGCTGGGCACTCTTTCACATTACCCAGGGGATGGATGAGGATGTCATATCACAGTTAGAATCATATCACAGTATAACCAAGGTTGGAAGAGACCCCAAGGATCATCAAGTCCAACCCGTCCCAACAGACCTCACAACTAGACCATGGCACCAAGTGCCATGTCCAGTCTCCTCTTGAACACCTCCAGGGACGGCGACTCCACCACCTCCCCGGGCAGCCCATTCCAATGACGAATGACTCGCTCAGTGAAGAACTTCCTCCTCACCTCGAGTCTAAACCTCCCCTGGCACAGCTTGAGACTGTGTCCCCTTGTTCTGGTGCTGGTTGCCTGGGAGAAGAGACCAACCCCCTCCTGTCCACAATCACCCTTCAGGTAGTTGTAGAGGGCAATGAGGTCACCCCTGGTCCTTCTCTTCTCCAACACTGGGCCCCACGGATATGAGTTCTGGGCTACACCACTTGAGACTTGCCCCAGCCAGATTTTGGGGCACTCATCAGAAGCCTCTGGGCCCAGAGCTTAAGCACTTTGCAGTCCACCTCACTGGCCACTTACACAGCATGCTCCTGGCCAGCTTCTGTAGGAGCATGCACTGCAGAAAGTGTCACAGCTTTACAGGGTGGAACATCAGCCACAGCTCTCTGTGCATCCACAAAGCCACTCAGTTCAACGGAGAAGACGTGGAGGATGGCCAAGGACAGTTTCCTGTCTAGAATCCAGGCTGACAACTCCCCATCCCCTTCTGGGATTTCTGGAGCCTGGCAGAGCTTTCCAGGAGGATTTTCTGGACAACCTGCCCTAGAGACAACGTCAGCCTCACCAGGGTCTAATATCTCAGATCTTCCTACACAAACCTCAAACACAGGAGGCCTCTGACATGTCTCACTCCTCAAGAACAGCTCCAAGGCACCATGGCCACGCCAGGCTCAGGCACAGTGTCCTCCCAAGGTCAGCAGTCAGCTCCCTCAGCATTCCTGCCCACACCCAGTCCCACACCACTCCTTCCCACCTCCCTTCATCCTCCTCAGCATCCAGCACTGCTTGCCTGACAAACAGCCTGGAAACCCTCACCTGGGCTCATGGCCATTGCCCAAGCCTTGGCAGGAAGCCCCCAGCACCAGGGCCTGGGCTCTGCAGCCACATGCTGCACGCTGCCCACCAGGGAGAAACACCAGACCTGCACACAGGCCCAGCTGCACCTGAGCATGGCTAAGTCTCAATTTCTCCCTGCAGAACTTCACAACACCCTTGGAGTCCTCCTGAGCTGCCTGCCCCATGGTCCAAAGCTCATAAACTCTTCTTTTCTTGCCGAGCTCCACATAAAGCTCTCTGTTCAGGCAGGTTGCTCTTCTTCCCACCTGCTACTCTCATGGCAGATGCAGGCAGATGCTCTTGAGCCTCCACCAGTTCAGGGCTGTCTTCAAAGGGACTCTGCCTTCCAGGCTCATCTAAAGGTCAAAATCTATGCTGCCAAAGAGCAGGGTGGCAGAGCTGCTGACCTCACAGCGTACTCCTCTCACAACAGAAGGCTCCACCATTGAGGAACTGCTGTGCCCAAGCTGGCCTCCAGGCTCCAGCTCCCACACAGGTCCCTCTTTGCCCACAAACAACAGGGCCAGAGGAGCCATTGCAGGGCCGCCAGGAAATGAGACCCCCTGGCCGCAAGGCAGCCACAAACCACAGCACCCCAGTGCCACGCCATGACCTCACTGCCGACACCCCACCTCTGCTGGGCCGGGCTCACCTCTGCTGCCAGCCCTGCCAGCATAAAGCCGGCCCAGCGCCCCTCTCCCTCACAGACGCCTCCTGACGCCTTCTCCTGCGCTCTGCTCCCTCCACCAGGTCAGCCTCCAGCCCCTCACCCTCCTTCTCCTGCCCCAACCAGCCTCCCCCTCTCTCACCCCCTCGCCCCTGCGCTCCCTCCACACCCTCTCTCTCTTCCAGGGCCCCTCCACCCCACACCCATGGCCTGCTACGACCGCTGCCGCCCCTGCGGACCCACCCCGCTGGCCAACAGCTGCAACGAGCCCTGCGTCACGCAGTGCCAGGACTCCCGTGTCTTCATCCAGCCTTCCCCCGTGCTGGTCACCCTGCCAGGACCCATCCTCACCTCCTTCCCCCAGAGCACCGCCGTCGGATCCTCCTCAGGGGCTGCCCTGGGCACCGAGCTCAACGCCCAGGGAGTGCCCATCTCCTCCGGCGCCTTCGGCTATGGCTACGGCTTGGCTGGCCTGGGCTACGGCTGCGGCGGCGCAAGAGGCTGCTACCCCTGCTGAGCGCCCTGCACACCCCCTGACACCACACACAGCCTGCAACAGCTCCTGCAACACAAGCCCCTGGCCTCATGCTCGCCCTGCTTGCCCCTCACACCACCTTGCTGCTCCTGCCTCTGCCCTCTGCTTTGCCCTCAATAAACTTCTCCTGCAGACCTGACCCAGATGCCTCCTCTGAATTTCTTCTCCCAAGCCTCTGACACCCTCACAGGGGACAATGTCTGAGCTCAAGGTGTGGGTGGTGTGGAAAAGGGCCAGAACAATAGCCCCAGCACGAACACCACAGAATAGCACAGGGAGACTTCCATAACATAACATAACATAACATAACATAACATAACATAACATAACATAACATAACATAACATAACATAACATAACATAACATAACATAACATAACATAACTCAAGCCATTCACATGGCCAAATCCTGGCTTAGAATCATAGAATCAACCAGGTTGGAAAAGGCCTCAGAGATCATCACGTCCAGTCTGTTTCCTAACACCTCCTCACAACTAAACCATAGAATCACAGTACTGTCAGCCTTGGATGGCACCTCAAGGATAGAATAGAATAGAAACAAAGGTGAGGCCAACCCAGATCCAACCCCACTGCCATGATCAGGTGATGTCGTCTCTATGTGGGTTTGAACCACCAACCTTTCGGGAACAGCTGATTGCTATCCCTTAATCGTTATGCAGTTAGGGAATGATGGCGTTGCAGCCAGAACTCCCAGGGCAATCAAAAATCACTTCAAGGCCCTGGGAGAACTGGTTGAGGGGCACAAATAATTTTCTCCTCAATACCCTTAGTTGCAGGAGGGAATACCAGAAGGACCAGGTCGGCAGCTATAATCAACAAGTGGCTTAGAGGCTGGTGCAACCAAAAGAATTTTGGGTGCTTTGATCTTGGGGAACTTTCTATTGCACCAGGTCAGCTGGCAACAAATGGAGTACATCTGTCCCAGAGGAGGGGAAAGATGATCGTGTATGAGAGTGGCCTATCCCTTAAAAGGAAAAAGATTCTAGGAAGGGAATTGGCAGGTCTCATTGATAGAGCTTTAAACTAGATTTGAAGGGGGAAGGGGCTGAAACCAGTGCCCCCAGACAGGAGTCTGGGGGTGATAAGCTGGAGCCAGGGTTGAAACCAGCAGCCCAGCTGAAGTGCATGTACAGTAATGCACGAAGTATGGGCAACAAACAAGAGGAGCTGGAAGCCTTGTTACAGCAGGAAAGTTATGATGTAGTTGCTGTCACAGACATGTAGGGGGATGACTCACATGACTGGAGCACTGCAATTGATGGCTACAGGCTCTTCAGGAGAGACAGGCAAGGGAGAAGGGGTGGAGGGGTGGCCCTGTACATCAGGGAGGCACTAGATGCCATTGTGCTGGAGATCAGGGACAATCGGGTTGAGTGCTTGTGGGTGAAAATTAGAGGGAAGACCAACAGGCCAGACATCCTGGTTGGAGTCTGTTATAGACCACCCAGTCAGGAGGAAGATGTTGATGAAGCATTCTATAGACAGCTAAAGGCTGTCTCAAGATCGCCTGACCTCGTTCTCATGGGTGACTTCAACCTGCCTGATATCTGCTGGGATCTCAACACAGCAGAGAGGAGGCAGTCTAGGAGGTTCTTAGAGTGCATGGAGGACAGCTTCTTATCCCGGGCATTGCATCACACAGAAAACCACCAAGAGAAAAGCAAAGGCACATTCCTTTGGAGAGTTCCCTTAAACACAGCTAATCCAAAGCAAATCAAACCAGCTAGCTGTTTAAATCAGCACAAACAGAAAACCTAAGGAAGGAATACAGCTTTATGGATTTCTTCAAGCCAGATCCCGCTCACTTGAAATGTTCCACTTAGGAGGAAAGGGCTGAGGAGTCCCAGGAGCAGCAAAACGAAAGCAGCAGATGTTTCTATTCTGGTTCTAATCCTGTGTAATTAGAATAGCAGACAAACCATAACTTTGCATTTTTTCATCTCTGCTTTCTTCTTATGGTTGCTCAATTCCTTTGTTTCCTTGATCTATCACTGGGTGTCCCTGTTAGCTATTGTTTATTAACTGCTGGTTTGGAGATACAAAGCCAGCATGGCTGCCAGGATGTATAGGGGCTCTGGTCAATACAAGTCAGCTCTTGCCCTTTTCCTCCTTGAAGGAGGGCAGTTGAGCAATCATTTGGTGCCTCCATCATTCCGGCCCATGACAGCATGGACAGACACTCACTGAACGTGCCCATGGCCATGTGGAACATCCTGACAGTGGGCACGGTCAGCACATCTGTGGCCGTCATCGCTGTGGTGTCCACTGGCATCCGCACACAGGGAAAGACTCACAGGTACTGACTCATTCCATGCCACAGATCCTCCTTAAAGGGAACCACGTGCTGTCTGTGAAGCTCTTCCTCGTGCTAACAGGCAGTCATTCACTTGCAGAGCCATGAAGTCTGTATATATATTTTTTAAGTTATCACTGAAATGAGGCCACTTCCAGCTGGGGAACTGGTATAGGCAGCATCAAGCAGGCTGCCAGTTTAAATCCACTTCCAGTGCTCCTCTGTACCTTTGTGAAACTGACCAGGCACCATGCCATCCTACTGCATGGGTGCAAGGGTGGTCAGCCAAGCAATTGTGCATGCACTGACTGTGGGCAAGAAAGGCATGAATCCAAGCCCAGGAATGTGGACGCACCACCTTGGCGCACGTTCGGCAGTTAATGGATCGTACCAACAGCACGAAGCTGGAATCACCTCCAACATCAGTCAGTCTCCTCCACTGTGTGAAGCTACTGTTGTTGCCAAGGGATCACGACATCTATTGCACAAGAGAAAAAGAGGTAGGAGAGGAAGGAGAAGAGCAGTTGGAGATTTCTTAATGATGGGTTGTATATTCACAGAATCACAGAATGACATTGGTTGGAAAGGACCTCTGGACATCATTCAGTCCAACCCCCCCCCACCAGAGCAGGTTCACCTACAGCAGGTTGCACAGGATGGCATTCAGGCAGGCTCTGAATCACTTCAAAGATGGAGACTCCACCACCTCTCTGGGCAGTCTGTTCCAATACTCTACCACCCTCAATGTAAAGAAGTTCTCCTCATATTTGGGTGGTTCAGTTTGTGTCCATTGCCTCTTGTTTTGCCCTGGGCAACCTGATCCAGTGGAGGACGTGCCTGCTGAGTGCAGGGAGGTCAGACTACATGACCTTTGGAAGTCCCTTCCAGCCCAGATCATTCTATGATTCTATCAAAAGACTGCTCCCACCCTCCTGACACCCACACTTTAAGTATTTATAAGCATTGATAAGATTCCCTCTTAGTCTTCTCTTCTCTAGGCTAAAAAGTCCCTGATCAGAACTTCAGATTTATTTTTACTGGTTCTGACCAGTTATGGGCTAAGGGGTAAGATCCTTCTACCACAGCAGAGCACAAAACCCTGGCAGATGTATTGTCTCCTCCCAGCACATACTGCTCTGACCAAACTGTAAGCACTGTACTCTAGCCATTTCCTGTCCCTTTGACTGAAAATGATTGTGAACTCCTTAATAAAGTTGGAATCTCTAAAACCCTCAGAGAAATAACAATGAGACATTATGTTTTACTGACAGTGTTAGACACAGTCTGACATTGCCATTGGAAGTGACTTAATGCTAATTCTAAATTCACAAATTCTTTTGAATGCTGTCATGAAAGCCCACACATTAAACAAACACATGAACCGGGTCTGGGTGATGAGAAATGCTGTGCTGATTTATGAACCTTTCTTCTATACCTGTGCCCACACTGCTGCAGCCAGGGAGCAGGCATGCCATTGGCCCTCCTGGCTGCCTGGGCACACTGCAGGCTCATGTTCAGCCTACTATCAACCAGTAGCCCCAGGTCCCTCTCTGCCTGGCCACTCTCCAGCCACTCTGACCCCAGCCTG
Source organism: Picus viridis (assembly GCA_033816785.1). Taxonomy (NCBI): domain Eukaryota; kingdom Metazoa; phylum Chordata; class Aves; order Piciformes; family Picidae; genus Picus; species Picus viridis. The sequence continues at coordinate 28,311,793 of CM066572.1, forward strand.
TAGCACTGCCTGGGGTTGCTGTGGCCAATGTGCAGAACCCGGCACTTGGATGTGTTCAATCTCCTGCCCTTGGACTCTGCCCATCTGTCCAGCCTGTCGAGGTCCCTCTGCAAAGCCTCTCTACCCTCTGGCAGATCAATACCTGCAGAGTCCTGTGTCCAGTTCTGGGCCCTTCAGTTTAGGAAAGATGTTGACTTGCTGGAACATGTCCAGAGAAGGGCAACAAAGTTGGGGAGGGGTTTGGAACACAAGCCCTGCGAGGAGAGGCTGAGGGAGCTGGGGTTGCTTAGCCTGCAGAAGAGGAAGCTCAGGGGAGACCTTATTGTCCTCTACAACTACCCGAAGGGAGGCTGTAGCCAGGCAGAGGTTGGTCTCTTCTCCCAGTCAACCAGCACCAGAACAAGAGGACACAGTCTCAGGCTGTGCCAGGGGAGGTTTAGGCTGGAGGTTAGGGAAAAATTCTTCCCAGGAAGAGAGATTGGCCATTGGAATGTGCTGCCCAGGGAGGTGGTGGAGTCACCATCACTGGAGGTGTTCAGGAGGAGACTTGATAGGGTGCTTGGTGCCATGGGTTAGTTGATTAGATGGTGTTGGAGGATAGGTTGGACGTGATGATCTTGAAGGTCTCTTCCAACCTGTTCTGGTCTATTCTATTCTATTCTATTCTATTCTATTCTATTCTATTCTATTCTATTCTATTCTATTCTATCAGACTAAAAAGCAAAGCATTCAAGAAAGTGTCACCTCTTGTGTGGGGATGAGATAAACAAAAATTTGAAGTCTGGAGGAACCTTGCCTTAGGAAAAACACTGAAAACTCGGTGGTTCCAAACAGTTCCTATCAATGGCAAAGGAATTACTATGCAGATGTTTTTTTATAAGCCCTGTAGCTCTATTTTTTTTCCTTGCCAGGAATGGCTCAGCAGTAGTTCCAAGTGATGAGAATTAGTCCAAATGATAGAAGTCACAGCAGCCCTTTTATCCAGTCTGTGCTAGTGCTTTACTTTGCATGTTAAACTACTGTTAAACAAAAACCCAGCCATAATGACACTACATTATATAACTAAGCCAATATTCACAATTCAGAGACAGGCATATGAAGCAGGGACTGGAATTCAGCCTGCCAGTTTCCAAATCACAGTTCAAAAGCTCCAGAGGTCCCAGCAATAATCAGAATTGGGCAGAAAATAGCTTCAGTGTTTTATTTTTCTTCATCACACAAAACTTGAAGCAACAAAAAGTCTAATTTATTAGTATGTTAAAAAGAAATCCAAACAAACAGCTTCCTGAGCATAGACCAAGTGAAGGGTTCTTTTCCTTTGCTTTTAGGCTGACAAGAAGAAAATACACTACCACCATCACCCTGCATCCCCTTCACTAGCAAACAGTCTGGCAGAAAGGCACCCACACAGCTATGAAATCAGTGTTACCACATACATTATACAACACTCTGCATCCTCAAACACCAAGGAAATAACTCAGGAGGTAAGAGAGAGTCCACTCTGTGGTGCAAGTGTAGTAGCAGGTTCAGGAAGTAACCAAGACCTCTCTCTCATCTTCCTTGCACCCTTGCCTTCCCTTTTTGCTGGGTAAGATCATAAATCTTCCAGCTGCCTCCTAGTTTGTTGGGTTTTCTTTTGCAAAGTGCTGAAGGAAGTGCTAAAAGCTGTTTGGCTCTGGCTCTGTTTGGAAAACATGCAGCAGAGTTTGGAAAAGAAGGAAAAATAGAGAAACGAAACAATTCTAAATATGTATCATCTATTACTACGTGTGTTCAACAAGAAGGTCAAATGGGGAATGTAAGTCACAGCAGCTGAATGCTGGCATCAGGAGACCAAGATCCTGCAGGACTGACAGAGCTTGTGCTCTGAAGGTTTATCACTGCTCTGCATGACAAACAGGTTTCATATAAAATCAGCACATCACCTGGGTGCCACTTACTCATTCCCATGCTTGATCCGTGGCACAAGCTTAGTGTCTGCTGTCTCCTCTGACTATGTCTTCCACCCATCACACAGCTTTCTCCAGAGCATGGCACACAGTTCACCACTTCATGGGAGGTTTGTGAGTGTGTTGGTAAGAAAAGCTCAGCTTTGCACAAATGAAAGGCTTTGTGCAAGATTCTGCCCATTTGTACTGCAAGATCAGTGACTGTTTTGCTCTGCTATCAAAAGCTCCAGAGAGAAGGATCAACCTTTACCAGTCTGTCACACAGAGAGAGTTTACCTATTCTCTTGGGGCAACTTGTACACAACTCTGCTGCTAGCCCCCACTATAAACTTAGAAAGCAAACTCAAAAGACAGTTCTGTTTTGGTTCACAGCAGTGTGTTTAGGTTGTTTCTGAACTTAAAGCATTTCATTAGCTCTGCTACCCTCTGTTTAATTATTTAGATGATTATTATGGTTTTTTTTTTAGAGAGGAACCTCAAACTGGAATGGGGAAGAACATAACTAAGCAGGAGAGAAGTGTGATTCCAGGCAGAACATTATATTTAGTCCCTATTTCAGCAGCCCTAAATAACAACTCTCCAGAGTATCAGGGATGTTCCAATTCCAATGGCAGAACTAAGCTCTCTGACCTCTAGGGGGAGGGTGAGGGGGAATTGTAAAAGACAGAAATGCCTGAGATAAGAACGTAAAAGTCTGAGGCTGGATGCATGCCCATAAGCTCTCATGTGTAAACAAACAGTTAAGTTTGTGTCAGGGAGCAGCATGTTCAGTTTTCTGAAGAAGACATGTTTCCCAGAAGGAATTACATAAATATTTACGAAAATGCAGCAGGAAATATTTTCCCAGGGTAGGACACTGTTCAGCTCTGCATCAGGTCAGAAGAAGCCGTGGTTCATTTTGTCAGTCTTCCCCTGGAACGGAATCATTGCCCTCTTGTTTGCAAAAAATCTGCTCTGACACAGGAAGAGGCTGCACTTAGATAAACACAATTACAAACCACACTGAGTATTTCACTTTCTATCACATCTCTGAATACATATGTGACTGCCTTACGCTTTTGGACAGCTTCTCCAAATGATGGCATGGAAACCAATAGCAATAGGTACCTGTCTTAGGCCTCTCAGGAAAGCTGATGCTGTATGAGCAACGGCAAAAGTGTCTGCAGCAGAACTGAAAGCTGAAGGCTCACAATCAAAGTGCTTGTAACACATTCAGGCTAAGCTCCTCTGCTCTTGCAAAGTAAAAAGCTAGAAATGCAAAGTTGCAATGCAGAGTGGGAGTTACACACAACTGAGTTCTGCTGAATAAATGGGATATAGGGTTGAGTACTGCACCTCACAATGTGTCCAGCAGCTCTCTGAATCTGTGGTCTGCAGCTCAAGCTCCTCGGATTCTGGTGCTGACCAGCCACTCTGCTCCCTGGACACCAGCTGTCACCAAATCCCTCCTGCTTTGCAGCAGATAATTCCATTTGGAATCTGGGTCAGCTTTTGTGTTTCAGGGCTCAGAACTGAGGGCATAGGGGCAGGAAAGGAGAGGTAGAGTAAGCTAAAAAGGGGTTTAAAGCTCTAAAGCTGACCTAAGGTTCTCCTAGAGCACCATCTCTGTGTCAGATACTCAAACCCATCCCTCAAGGTACCCTAACTCAACCAAGAGTCAAACTCACTAGCAGGAAGCCAGGGAGATCATAATTGACAGGAGAACATACATTTCTACACTGCTGGGGCTGATTAAGCCACTCAAATAGCCAACAAGAATTACTTAAAATCATTGGAGTCCTACAAGCTGTTTACTGAATGTAGAAACAAGGAGATTTTGGAGAATTTGGTTTGTTGGGGGGTTTTTGGTCAGTTATTTGCAGGCACATCAAGGTCCAGCCATTATTTATATCTAACTGAGAGGAACGACAACTGGTGCAGACTGTGTTTAGAGTCTCCAGTAATCACTGCATGGTGTCAAACCCCAAAATCACATGTCACAAAACAGCTCTAGAATTACTTTCCTCCCTACCCTTGGCAAACCACATTACTGCTTTTCCTCTGCTGCTTTGCCATTGTGATTGATGTATCCAGCACAACAGGATGAAACACTCCAAATCACCGTGACCTCTGATACCTGGAGAACTGAAACCATCTAGGCTCCCAAAGTGGACAGTTCTTGTACTGCTTTTTCCTTCTTCCTTTTCTGATGTCTCCAGATTGATTCAGTACAGTAAAGTACCGAAGAGGAAAGCTCTCCTAAATACTAAATAGGGGTTAGAAAGGATGCCAGTGGGCACTCAGCAGTTCTGGCTGAATCAGCCCATGGTTATAAGCAGGAAGTGTTAACCTGGAGTCCAACCACAGGATCTGGGACTCCACAAATTATTAAAATTGGCTGCATATCTGAGCCACATTTTGCTGAACACTATTTCAGGATGTGGCTGTACTCCTTACAGTCTACTGACACTTAACTGCCAAAGTCTGAAGAATAAGTAAGCGAGGGTAACATCAATTACCAATGAAGCACTTGGGAGTCCAAAAAGGCGAAGGTTACCTTATTACTGCTTATCTCAAAGGAACAGAATCTCCCAGGATTGTCTTTTGTGTTGTAAACCATTCATGCCTTAGGAAATAGCTGTTGTATGCCTTTTATGTCTGGACAACAGTACCTAGTTGGTTTTTCTCTCTTGCCTACAGCCGTTTTCCTAAGCCTGATTCCATGAGAATTAACATGCACTATAGGCACTGCACCTTGTTAAATCTCCATCAGCAATGAAGCTGCTTGAAGAGTTTTCAATGAAACTGGTTTGCTAAATACCAATTTGCCAAAACCCAAGCTTTCTGTGCAAGTGTATCAGTTTTGATGGTTACGGCAGGTTTCCTAGCTCCAGGACACATTTTTTGGTCCAACATACTGAAAGACATAATTTATTAGCAAACAGCCTTGTAATAAGGCAAGATAACCTTAAGGCTCTAGTGCAAACACTGGTTTGATTTAGGTAGAGAAAGAATTTGAATCTGGATCTCCTACATTTTAAGTAAGTGCCTTCATTACCAGATTCGTGGATATAGAATCATAGAACCAGTCAGGGTTGGAAGGGACCACAAGGATCATCTAGTTCCAACCCCTGCCATGGGCAGGGACACCTCACACTAGGTCAGGCTGGCCAGAGCCTCATCCAGCCTGGTCTTAAACATATATTAAACTTCATTTCTCATTGTGTGTTTAGGGGTTTTGTGTCTGTCATGGAGCAAAAGGGAAAAAAAGGAAGCAAAAAAAAAAAAAAAACCAACCCAAGAAAGAATCAGGGTCTTAATTTGTTTTCTAATGGGGAATTAGAATGCTTGTAAATTACCACAGCAATAGTAGTATCAGAAAGAAAAATGCTCCCTGCTTAGTCCTGGTCAGTAATGAAGTGGTTAAACAAATGGTTTCCTCTCTCACATTCACCCCTCCTCACCCCTGATAAATAACAAAGAAGTCACTGTAAGTCTCTCAGTACTGTGGAACAGATAGCATCACTGACATCAGTTTGGCAACCCTTCCCAAAATGCCTCCTCCGAAGCTAGCTTCCCACTCCTATGTTCTCTATTCTTGCTCTTACACTGACTTTCTGCTCACAAAATGGAAAGTGATGAGAAGAAAAAGATAAATAAAACAGATTCAGAGTGTACAAGTCACAGGCACAGTGCCCACTGCAAATCACAGAGGAACAAGCTTATTCCTGGTACCACTATCCATCTGTAATCCAGCTTTTTCTTTCCTCCCCCTCTAGCTGTGGCATACCTGCTATGAAGGCCACACTGGAGGGTGTGTTAGTTGGCATCTTTAGGACAGAGACCACTGTTTATTTCTGAAAAATACTGTATACACTTTAACAAAATAGAAAAGTGCTTTGCAAAGTGGGACAGTCTGTGACCAGGCTAGAAAAAGGCAGGGAGAGGAATGTCTTGACCCCTCTTGGGACTTCGGCCAATATTTCATCCCAGATGAAAGCTTGAAATCAAAGCCCTCCTTCAGCCTTTAAGAAAAGGTATTCACTTTCACATTGGTGCTGCCACTTGTTCTGCCTACCAGAAGGCTGAAACATTGTAGGACTAAGGAACTAATATTCTTAAATAATGAGGAAAGCATCTGAAATGTTCTTAGTGTAGGAAACACATTTTTTTGCCTAGTACGGAAAACAAACATGCCCTCACACACCAGGCAGCTCCAAAGTACAGTTCAGCTTTTGAGTAGCTGTCTCCTTTCTTGTGTGAGGTACCAGAATTCAACACAGTTCCTGGAAAGATTACAGATGCTCATCTCCCCTTTTTTTTGCCCTGCCAGGCTACCTCAAACAGTCTGCTGTCTTTGGTAACTGTGCTCTCCCTGCATGAAATCTGGAGGTTTCCTCCTAGGAATGGATTGCACATGGATGGATCTGTCACAGTTCCTTCCAAGAGGACATGCAGCAGTTTTGCATACTACCGTTCTTCATCCAAGAGACCTACGGTACCTGGTTTCCAAGTCCTAACACCCAGCTGAAAACCTGAGTGCTACAGATTTGAACCACCAGCAGCTTTCTGCACAACCTAAAGAAGACATTCTGGTTGGACCTGTGCCATATCACTGTCCTGATATACGTCCTCTCCCAGTGCTAGAGAAAGGTGACATGGGAGGAGATACTGCAGTCATTCAAGCTCATCCTCTCTGTAGCTCTGTGCTGTGCCTAGTGGCACAATCTGGGCTTTGATGTAACTGTTGTGGAGTATTTGGTAAACATAAAAACATCATTGGTGGCTTTTGGGCTCAAGCACCCCTTGATAACATGACCTTTTCATTTGCTCCTATGTATGTATGACACCCAAAAGATGTGAAATGGCACCAGTGACTTGTACCCACAGCAGCCTGGCAGATTGTCACTGGCATTGTCACTAAGTCTCCTCAGAGGAGAGCTTTTGTGGAAAACTCTCTCCAAATGTTCTGTGGAGTCTGCATTACTCTGCCAGCACACAATTTGCCACAACTATCCTATAACTAATTAGATCTCACTTGGATACAATGAGGATCTCACTTGGATACGAGAGACTCGATGTCTCTTGAGTAAGTTAAAAGCTGTGTGTGAAGAGTCAGTGGGGAAAGGGGTGGGGGTGGGAATGACAATGAGAGATTCCCATATATTGAAGAAGTTTTCCCTGGCAAAAGCAGCTAAGCATCTCACAGATAAGAGATAAATTGGAGTAAACAGCTGTCAGTGTTAAGTAAACACCCTGGATAATGTGCAGGACAGAAATAACTACAGCACTGCTGAACTCTTCTCTTCCCTTTATTTAGCTGTTCTTGCACGTGGCTCCCAATCTTTGCACTGCCTCAGTCAGAGGAGCATTTATTTTTAAGTCAGCTGCATTTGTTAAGACTGTAACAACGAAAGGCATTTCCTGAGATTCTGCAAGGATGAGCAGCAAGAAAGAGCAGCTAAGGAAATCCGGGACCCTGGTAGTGATTTTTATCTGCCAAGTTCAGATTTTTGGGTTTGATGTTGGCAATCGACCTACAACAGATATCTGCTCGACACACACAATTTTACCTGGACCAAAAGGTGAGAAAAATCAGGTTGCTAATGCTGAGACCAGTCCTGGTAAGGGCTGACTTTTTAAAACAGAGATGTGGAGGGCTCGTGGCAGGGGCTGGGAGTGTACGATGTGAATTGCTGCAGACTGTACGAACACCTAGAAAAGTGGAACTGAGATGGGGATGGGGATGAGCAAGGAGATTTGAATTTGCTTTTCTTCAGTTTCAGGAACTGTGTCACATTGTCTCATACAAGCTAGGGCTGTCCTTTTGCACCATGTACATCTTCTTTTACTACTTCTACTCACCGCACAACCAGTGCAGCTAACAGCCACAATCTGAGTGGCTTGGGTGTAAAAGCAGACACCTACTGTGAACTGCTAACGGGTCGCCTTGCACCTACAGGTAGGGAGAGACACACAATGTTTCAAATGACTGAACTGTCACCAGTTCCAAACGCTAACTTACAAACACAGCTCTGCTGCATTCATCAGACCTGATCCAGCAGCTCTTGCTGAACTAAACAGGATGTTTGCTACAGACTTCAGCGAGAACTCGATCAGCTCTGGCACGTGCAAGTCTTTTATCTTCAAAACCCTTTGCAAATACCTGAAACCGAATTTTCTGCATTAACTTACTTTTTGTGCAACACAGAAAACGTCAATGGAATTGCCTGGAGGGTGTATCAGTCAAAGATGAGGTCCCCGGCATCCAAATCTATCTTGCAGTGGCAGATCTAACGTGCCCATTCCACACACTGCAGCTATTGCAGTGTGAGCTATTGCTTTCTTTTTAGCAATTCATTGTATTTTTCTATAGGCTACAGACTGAGAGGAAAAAAATGCAACTGATTTAAATTTGAAGCAGGGAAAAAAAGAAGATTATCAAGTCAAAAGCACTGCTACAAGCTCATTTGTTCTTATGATGGATTGTTCAAATGCATGTTACTTAAAGGACCGTTTTGAACAGCAAGTTAATTTCTTTATGATTACAGTCCGAGGGTAAACTTTTGCTGCCACAGCACAAATGCAGACAGATGTCATGATCCCCAAGGGAGCTGGTGGGAGTTTGTTTAGTTAGGATCTGAATTATGGCAGGCTGGGGAGCAAAGTTTGACAGAATTGTGTTTAACAAGTCACAAGGCTTATGAGGTGGTCCGGTGGCAGCACAAGGCAGCTGGGACTCCAGCTGGTTTCTGTGGTCTAGCTTGTATATGGAGCACTTAAAGGTTAGATATTATGGTTCTTTGCAAGGGTGATACTGCAAAAGTCAGGATGTAGTCATTTCCAGCACTCATCTTGCTGTCTCCTGGCTGACACCAAGACAAAAGAGGTGCCAAACAGTATATTGTCACGGTCCTCACCACCACTTGAAAAGTAGACTACCATGCCTTTAATCCACGATAGGTAAAAGGAGAATCAATTAAACCACCTCCAAATTACTGGCTCACATCCATTGAAGGTCATCAAATACATTTTGCCATCGATGTGATATGATCCTATAGACTAATTTCAGTTCCCCACCAGAGCTGAGCTCATCCAGGGCAGTTACAACAGCTCTCAGTGGCACTGGTTGTTTTGAATGGTGGTCAGCTGGGCAATTAAAGACTGAGCAGGCTGGGGGTGTGAACCGTCCTGCTAACCCTCAGGCACCCCTTGCAGTCTAGGATGAAGCATCCTGACCTAATATGGCATAAGAAAGTCTATCCTCTATCCATCGTACAGACTCAGAGCAGAACACCCAGCCTAACCACCTCATAGCCGCAGGCAACATATTGATGCTCAAACTTTAACCCTACCAATGGAGAAGCCTCTGACTTTTGCTGCTGTAAATTTTCTGTGCCACATCTGCTGTTCCTCTTTGTCTAATTCTATCCCCAAAGGGGTTTTGACCAACCCTGCACAAATTTCACCCCCTATCGTCATCTCCTCCGCATGTTTTGGCTATGGTAGAGAACACAGCAGTGTCCCACAAGACAGAGGTGTTTAGCTCTGTCACCAGAGGCTACATTCTTGTTGTGGCAACTTCCTCCTTCCAGGTGATGCAGGAGCTTCTGATGGGCCAAAGTTAACTAGAATTGCAAGGAATTAAAAGGTACTTCTTGCACTAGTGAGGGCTGCATTACCCACTTCATCACTTAGGCATTTGCAACTGCTACAGAGCAAGGACCTGAGCTCCCTGCATGCTCACTATGAAAATCACCTGCTCAAAGGGTCATTAGTGTTGTGAAAAATGGCCACTTCTTGTACAGGCCAAGTGTAACTTGTTCAAGTTACTTCGTGCAAGGAAAATTCTTCCCTTTCAACTCTTTGTTGTGCTGATACCTGAGATGTCACAGGAGTAGTAGGAGTGAAGGGATGAAAAGAAAGGGTATTCAGGCTGCTTAGCAGGAAAGTTTTGAACTGGTTGGGACAGTTCCTCTAGTTCCCAAATAGCATCGGGCAAACCAGAGGCAATTGTGTATAACACCAAGAGCTAAAAATACCCTGGAAGGATGCAGTCTCTCAGGAAACAGAACTGCAGTAAATGTAATAGCTTTTCTGTTGCAATGGTAGAAGTCAGCCTGAATTAAACTGCTCAACAATAGAAACGAACAGGAGTTTAACTCTGACCTCTGGTGGCTTTGTGTGATGCAAGCCAGACAGCAATCTCCTCCATCTGTCTGCTGTTTTCCCATCACTAGTGCAAGCAAAGAAAGGATGAAGTCTGTAAAGAATGATGCAAAGACATTTTCTAAGCAAGCACTCCAGGAAAAGGGGAAAAAAATAATAGGAGAAAAGCAAGAGCTGGCAAACAAACCAAAAAACCAACCAGAACCCCCCCAAAGCCACCACAACCAAACATTCTTTCTAATGAGTGACTTCTGGTGTTTAGGAACAACTTTGTCTTGTCTAGACTGCTGTGGCACAGCAGTGGCCAAGTTCTGTACTCCATCAGCTTCTTGGGTCCACAGAGAATCAGATCAAGCCTAAACAAGACCACAAATTTACCAGGACAGCCAAGTGCTTGGCCTAGCAAAATTAGTCATGGCCCTTACTGTTTACTTGCCACACATCCAAGCCTGGAAGCAGGCTGACTTTTGTTGCTGCTGAAAGGAGACCTGGGACTGTGAAGAGTCAGCAGTTAATGTAGTGAGAGCAAAAGAATAAGTTGTTGGTCTCTGCCACTGCCAGGGGCACCAGGCTCTGCTCCCCTAGGCTTTGCCCTCAACTAGTGTCCTGGCTCTGTCCTTTCTTTTGCTTACTCTTACTGGGAGACTGCAAGCTCAGTTTTGTCTAACCTGCAAAGGAAATTTTAAGTAGGCTGTTGGCAGCGATGAGATGGGATCTGATTTCCTCTGAGTAAATCAATAAGCAGCAACATGAGGGCATAAATAAGCAGATGACCCAAACCTTTGACTCCTAAACTCCCATTAGAAGTTATGAGGCACAGGGGGGAAGACTAGGGTAGGAGCTGACTCGGTGGAAGCTGGTTTCACGTGGATTTGTGGGAACTCAGTGCTTCGGAAAATTGGCTCTGGATCTCGCTATCTGTCCCAGGTCCCAGATCACTTCCTTTGAAATTCAGACACAGAAACTTCAAAGGTCTTGAATCAGATCCAGGTTGAGAAACTGGAATGAGCTGATATCAGAAGAATACCAGGAGTTTCCCATAGCAATTCAGATGCAAAATGTTTCCTTATTATTTGTGACGAGCGACGCTTATGAACTCCATGACACCGGCTGGGGCCTCAGAATAGCCTTTACTGTGGGCTGCAGCGTAGCTGTGCCCCTCTCAGCTTTAACTGTGTTTGTGCAATTCCACTCCTGGAAAATCTCTAGCTCACTCAGAAACCAGATATGCTGTTATCCACATTGCCTTCCAAAAACATCAAATGCCTTACCACATCCTATAGACTGGTCAAACCCATAACTAAACTTCCCTCCCAGCGCCTCACATTTGACCCGAGGAGCCCTTTCCTTTCGAGGTATAACCCTAATTTCCCCGCATTTTATGCTTCCTTATTTTAAGTGCAGGTTAAGTTTCTGCAAAGCCTGTATGCAGGGACAAAGTGGTTGGAGAGCGGCCAGGCAGAAAGGGACCTGGGGGTACTGGCTGATGGTAGGCTGAACATGAGCCAGCAGTGTGCCCAGGTGGCCAAGAAGGCCAATGGCATCCTGGCCTGCATCAGGAATAGTGTGGCCAGCAGGAGCAGGGAAGTCATTCTGCCCTGTACTCAGCACTGGTTAGGCCACACCTTGAGTCCTGTGTCCAGTTCTGGGCTCCTCAATTTAAGAATGATATTGAGACACTTGAAGGTGTCCAGAGGAGGGCACCGAGGCAGGGGAGGGGTCTGGAGCACAGCCCTGTGAGGAGAGGCTGAGGGAGCTGGGGTTGCATAGCCTGGAGAAGAGGAGGCTCAGGGGAGACCTTATTGCCCTCTACAACTACCTGAAGGGAGGTTGTAGCCAGCAGGGGGTTGGTCTCTTCTCTCAAGCAACCAGCAGCAGAACAAGAAGACACAGTCTCAAGCTGTGCCAGGGGAAGTTTAGGCTGGAGGTGAGGAGAAAGTTCTTCCCAGAGAGAGTCGTTCGCCATTGGAATGTGCTGCCCGTGGAGGTGGTGGAGTCGCCATCCCTGGAGGTGTTCAAGAGGGGATTGGACATGGCCCTTGGTGCCATGGTTTAGTAACCATGAAGTGCTGAATGATAGGTTGGGCTTGATGACCTCTGAGGTCTTTTCCAACCTTATCGAGTCTATGATTCTATGACTTAAACACATACATTCAAAAGATACTGGGGTCTCTGTTTCTTACCAGTGTCAGTCTGATTCCTCACTGAAGCCAACTTACTTCATGGGTCTCCAAGATCATATTAAAATGCAGGGACCTGAGTCTGCAAAAATTCAGCTGGGCAGACCATGTGCAAAGAGAAACAGGAATAATGCAAATAGTGTCTGTGTTATGAAAGAAATATGTGCCCCAGACAGGCACAAAGGCTCACACTTTCAAAAAATACAGGTCAGCAGCTCTTCCAAGTTACGTATTGCTGTCAGCACATATCTACTACAAAAGGGATATCTTCTTAAGCCCCAGCTAGCAATCAGCTTAGTTCTGATACAGAGGCATTAATATATTCACAGGATTTTGTACCAGCCAGTGCAACTAGAAGTGGAACAAACTGGACAATAAATCACAAACCATGGAGCTATATATGTATAACTAGCTTCATTAGCTTAAAAATGGATACAATAAAAATAATAGTTTGGATCTTGTACTGTATTCACATAAACCATGCATTTGTTTTGAAATTATAATCTACAGTTTCATGGATTTATTTTGAATGTCTGAAGCCAAACTTGTTAGTAATCTACAGTGGTTATTCTTAAATGTCATGTGCATCTAAACTTAGAGGTGCCAGATTCTTGAACAGCCTAGTTTGATGCTTTCCAATTTAGCAGTAAGCACTGTATAGAAACTTCAAGGTAGATCCCCAGTTAGCTACAGCACGTTCCCATGCAACAATTTTAGAAGAGTAAGAATATTAGCTATGGCCATTTCTACAAGCAGAGAAGGATTAAGCAGCATTTACCTGAGTTGCTTATCATCCGGATTAGCCTTTTGCTTTTTTGACTAATGCTGATGGGTTTAGCGTGTGAGCTCTGCTGACACTGAGGGACTTCCCCATCTATTTCCAGAGCCTGCCAATTTTACAATCTGTCACAGATAGCTGTGTTCCTGAATCTAAGGGGCTCACAGTTAGATTTCAGTAGGAAATTTGACAGTGACACTTATCAGGATCATGATCATAGAACAGTTTTTGTTGGAAAAGTCCTTTACTATCATAGAGTCCAACCATCGAACCACCAACACCATGGCCAGTAAACTAGGTCCTGAAGTGCTATGTCTACACTTTTTTGGAACACCTTCAAGGACAGTGACTCCACTACCTCCCTGGGCAGCCTATTCCAGTGCTTGACAGCTCTTTTGGTAAAGACATTTTCCTTAATATTCAATCTAAGCCCACAATTATATCTCCTAAGGGAGTTTAAACCTAAAATTTTTGAAGAGGCACATTTCTTCTGTGCATGAGCAGAAGCAGTATCTGGCAAAGGCCACATGTTTTGATTAAAACATGCACCAAGCTAATCACTTTGTCACACAGGCACATCCTAGGCTTATCAATGTCTTTGTTTAATGCTCTCTATTTGCCTGATTAAGCTGATTCAATGACCAAAATAATTAACCAGCTGTGGAAATGAAGCAGGTGTGACCTGTATGTATTCTTGGATTGTCTTTTGTCATGGGACTAGAGGCTCTCTCTCCCCCCTTTTTTTTTTAAATGTTTACTTTTTTATTCCTTAAGGGTTTTGCCAGTAGTTACACATCACAAGACAAGGCTATGATTTGGGTCTCAAGCTAGAAATGATTACTTGCTATGTACTACACCTGAACAATATTGATGCACTGATAATGAAAGAAAGGTTCCAGAAAGAGTAACTCATGTGTGATGATGAAATCAGGGAGCATTAATTAGACACACACTATTTAAGGCTATAGAGCAGCCTAACTTGCCATAAAATTAAGGGCATGATAAATAGGAGGTTGATTGCACTGGGAAAAAATGATGAGAAGTTATGCCCATAATTAATGAATCCTTCATGAACAACTTCTTTAGGTCTCATAAATATCACCTGAATTCCTGAAGTAGCTTTGAAATCATTCCAATTGGGGAAATTAATTAAAACAGACGAAAGACATATAGAAGATATAGCTATCTTTAGTATTCTAGGTTCATTGCAACCTGCTGAGCTTCCAGATCAGACAGAGAAGCCCTTGTCCCTGTAGGTAGAGCTCCATTCTGAAGAGAAACAGCAGAAGTAATGCAGGTTTATAATCTTTTATTAAGTCAGCTTGTACTGTTCCAAATATGTGAACTTTTTTTTTTTACTATGTGTAGATTACCCCAAATCCTCTCAGTGAGGACACATACAGATGCAGGCCTGTGATCTCCTTCCAGGAAAGAGAGATGCTCTTCCCTGTTCCAAGACTGGATTCAACTTTATTTTCCAGAGTCCAAAGGGGAATGGTTACTTCTCCAAAATACCAGTTTCTGGCCTGAAGGAGTTGGGGCTGTTCAGTCTGGAGAAGAGAAAGGCTCCGAGGTGACCTCATTGTGGCTTTCCAGTATCTGAAGGGGGCCTACAGGAAGGCTGGGAGGGGACTTCTCAGGATCTCAGGTAGTGATAGGACTAGGGGAATGGAATGAAGCTGGAAATGGGGAGATTCAGGCTAGATGTGAGGAAGAAGTTCTTCACCATGAGAGTGGTGAAGCCCTGGAATGGGTTGTCCAGGGAGGTGGTTGAGGCCCAGTCCCTGGAGGTGTTTAAGACCAGGCTGGACGAGGCTCTGGCCAGCGTGATCTAGTGTAGGGTGTCCCTGCCCATAGCAGGGGGTTGGAACTAGATGATCCTTGTGGTCCCTTCCAGCCCTGACTGATTCTATGATTCTATAATATCGTAACAGTTTCAGTACAGAATGGAACTGAGTTCCACTTCCTTCCTTTCTTCACCATTTTCTTTTCCCCTCCCACTGAGTGCCTTCTTGTAAGGCACATTACAAGAATTGCAAATTAATGCATAAAAGGTCAATCAGCATTTAGTTATGCAGAACAGTTTTGAAGAAATAAGTGCCAAATAGTTGTTATGTTAAAGTAGTATAAACAGGAACAGACTGTTACGAAGAGAGTGAAACAAAAACATGATTGAGGTGCATGCCCTGTATCTTACTGGAGGTACAGAAAAGTTGTGAATTATGCAATTCAGTGGGAGGAATGTGGGCTGAGGTTTCCTCTGGTTCTGAGGCTGATCTTTCATCAGCTTATTTTACCATTACCTTTGATCATTAAGAGTTTAGATTCAGGCCCAGAGATCGAGAAGTGTGATTCCAGGCAGAACATTATATTTAGTCCCTATTTCAGCAGCCCTAAATAACAACTCTCCGAGTATCAGGGATGTTCAGATTCCAATGGCAGAACTAAGCTCTCACATGACCTCTAGGGGAGGGTGAGGGGGAATTGTAAAAGACGAAATGCCTGAGATAAGAACGTAAAAGTCTGAGGCTGGATGCATGCCCATAAGCTCTCATGTGTAAACAAACAGTTAAGTTTGTGTCAGGGAGCAGCATGTTCAGTTTTCTGAAGAAGACATGTTTCCCAGAAGGAATTACATAAATATTTACGAAAATGCAGCAGGAAATATTTTCCCAGGGTAGGACACTGTTCAGCTCTGCATCAGGTCAGAAGAAGCCGTGGTTCATTTTGTCAGTCTTCCTGGAACGGAATCATTGCCCTCTTGTTTGCAAAAAATCTGCTCTGACACAGGAAGAGGCTGCACTTAGATAAACACAATTACAAACCACACTGAGTATTTCACTTTCTATCACATCTCTGAATACATATGTGACTGCCTTACGCTTTTGGACAGCTTCTCCAAATGATGGCATGGAAACCAATAGCAATAGGTACCTGTCTTAGGCCTCTCAGGAAAGCTGATGCTGTATGAGCAACGGCAAAAGTGTCTGCAGCAGAACTGAAAGCTGAAGGCTCACAATCAAAGTGCTTGTAACACATTCAGGCTAAGCTCCTCTGCTCTTGCAAAGTAAAAAGCTAGAAATGCAAAGTTGCAATGCAGAGTGGGAGTTACACACAACTGAGTTCTGCTGAATAAATGGGATATAGGGTTGAGTACTGCACCTCACAATGTGTCCAGCAGCTCTCTGAATCTGTGGTCTGCAGCTCAAGCTCCTCGGATTCTGGTGCTGACCAGCCACTCTGCTCCCTGGACACCAGCTGTCACCAAATCCCTCCTGCTTTGCAGCAGATAATTCCATTTGGAATCTGGGTCAGCTTTTGTGTTTCAGGGCTCAGAACTGAGGGCATAGGGGCAGGAAAGGAGAGGTAGAGTAAGCTAAAAGGGGTTTAAAGCTCTAAAGCTGACCTAAGGTTCTCCTAGAGCACCATCTCTGTGTCAGATACTCAAACCCATCCCTCAAGGTACCCTAACTCAACCAAGAGTCAAACTCACTAGCAGGAAGCCAGGGAGATCATAATTGACAGGAGAACATACATTTCTACACTGCTGGGGCTGATTAAGCCACTCAAATAGCCAACAAGAATTACTTAAAATCATTGGAGTCCTACAAGCTGTTTACTGAATGTAGAAACAAGGAGATTTTGGAGAATTTGGTTTGTTGGGGGGTTTTTGGTCAGTTATTTGCAGGCACATCAAGGTCCAGCCATTATTTATATCTAACTGAGAGGAACGACAACTGGTGCAGACTGTGTTTAGAGTCTCCAGTAATCACTGCATGGTGTCAAACCCCAAAATCACATGTCACAAAACAGCTCTAGAATTACTTTCCTCCCTACCCTTGGCAAACCACATTACTGCTTTTCCTCTGCTGCTTTGCCATTGTGATTGATGTATCCAGCACAACAGGATGAAACACTCCAAATCACCGTGACCTCTGATACCTGGAGAACTGAAACCATCTAGGCTCCCAAAGTGGACAGTTCTTGTACTGCTTTTTCCTTCTTCCTTTTCTGATGTCTCCAGATTGATTCAGTACAGTAAAGTACCGAAGAGGAAAGCTCTCCTAAATACTAAATAGGGGTTAGAAAGGATGCCAGTGGGCACTCAGCAGTTCTGGCTGAATCAGCCCATGGTTATAAGCAGGAAGTGTTAACCTGGAGTCCAACCACAGGATCTGGGACTCCACAAATTATTAAAATTGGCTGCATATCTGAGCCACATTTTGCTGAACACTATTTCAGGATGTGGCTGTACTCCTTACAGTCTACTGACACTTAACTGCCAAAGTCTGAAGAATAAGTAAGCGAGGGTAACATCAATTACCAATGAAGCACTTGGGAGTCCAAAAAGGCGAAGGTTACCTTATTACTGCTTATCTCAAAGGAACAGAATCTCCCAGGATTGTCTTTTGTGTTGTAAACCATTCATGCCTTAGGAAATAGCTGTTGTATGCCTTTTATGTCTGGACAACAGTACCTAGTTGGTTTTTCTCTCTTGCCTACAGCCGTTTTCCTAAGCCTGATTCCATGAGAATTAACATGCACTATAGGCACTGCACCTTGTTAAATCTCCATCAGCAATGAAGCTGCTTGAAGAGTTTTCAATGAAACTGGTTTGCTAAATACCAATTTGCCAAAACCCAAGCTTTCTGTGCAAGTGTATCAGTTTTGATGGTTACGGCAGGTTTCCTAGCTCCAGGACACATTTTTTGGTCCAACATACTGAAAGACATAATTTATTAGCAAACAGCCTTGTAATAAGGCAAGATAACCTTAAGGCTCTAGTGCAAACACTGGTTTGATTTAGGTAGAGAAAGAATTTGAATCTGGATCTCCTACATTTTAAGTAAGTGCCTTCATTACCAGATTCGTGGATATAGAATCATAGAACCAGTCAGGGTTGGAAGGGACCACAAGGATCATCTAGTTCCAACCCCCCTGCCATGGGCAGGGACACCTCACACTAGGTCAGGCTGGCCAGAGCCTCATCCAGCCTGGTCTTAAACATATATTAAACTTCATTTCTCATTGTGTGTTTAGGGGTTTTGTGTCTGTCATGGAGCAAAAGGGAAAAAAAGGAAGCAAAAAAAAAAAAAAAACCAACCCAAGAAAGAATCAGGGTCTTAATTTGTTTTCTAATGGGGAATTAGAATGCTTGTAAATTACCACAGCAATAGTAGTATCAGAAAGAAAAATGCTCCCTGCTTAGTCCTGGTCAGTAATGAAGTGGTTAAACAAATGGTTTCCTCTCTCACATTCACCCCTCCTCACCCCTGATAAATAACAAAGAAGTCACTGTAAGTCTCTCAGTACTGTGGAACAGATAGCATCACTGACATCAGTTTGGCAACCCTTCCCAAAATGCCTCCTCCGAAGCTAGCTTCCCACTCCTATGTTCTCTATTCTTGCTCTTACACTGACTTTCTGCTCACAAAATGGAAAGTGATGAGAAGAAAAAGATAAATAAAACAGATTCAGAGTGTACAAGTCACAGGCACAGTGCCCACTGCAAATCACAGAGGAACAAGCTTATTCCTGGTACCACTATCCATCTGTAATCCAGCTTTTCTTTCCTCCCCTCTAGCTGTGGCATACCTGCTATGAAGGCCACACTGGAGGGGGTGTGTTAGTTGGCATCTTTAGGACAGAGACCACTGTTTATTTCTGAAAAATACTGTATACACTTTAACAAAATAGAAAAGTGCTTTGCAAAGTGGGACAGTCTGTGACCAGGCTAGAAAAAGGCAGGGAGAGGAATGTCTTGACCCCTCTTGGGACTTCGGCCAATATTTCATCCCAGATGAAAGCTTGAAATCAAAGCCCTCCTTCAGCCTTTAAGAAAAGGTATTCACTTTCACATTGGTGCTGCCACTTGTTCTGCCTACCAGAAGGCTGAAACATTGTAGGACTAAGGAACTAATATTCTTAAATAATGAGGAAAGCATCTGAAATGTTCTTAGTGTAGGAAACACATTTTTTTGCCTAGTACGGAAAACAAACATGCCCTCACACACCAGGCAGCTCCAAAGTACAGTTCAGCTTTTTGAGTAGCTGTCTCCTTTCTTGTGTGAGGTACCAGAATTCAACACAGTTCCTGGAAAGATTACAGATGCTCATCTCCCCTTTTTTTGCCCTGCCAGGCTACCTCAAACAGTCTGCTGTCTTTGGTAACTGTGCTCTCCCTGCATGAAATCTGGAGGTTTCCTCCTAGGAATGGATTGCACATGGATGGATCTGTCACAGTTCCTTCCAAGAGGACATGCAGCAGTTTTGCATACTACCGTTCTTCATCCAAGAGACCTACGGTACCTGGTTTCCAAGTCCTAACACCCAGCTGAAAACCTGAGTGCTACAGATTTGAACCACCAGCAGCTTTCTGCACAACCTAAAGAAGACATTCTGGTTGGACCTGTGCCATATCACTGTCCTGATATACGTCCTCTCCCAGTGCTAGAGAAAGGTGACATGGGAGGAGATACTGCAGTCATTCAAGCTCATCCTCTCTGTAGCTCTGTGCTGTGCCTAGTGGCACAATCTGGGCTTTGATGTAACTGTTGTGGAGTATTTGGTAAACATAAAAACATCATTGGTGGCTTTTGGGCTCAAGCACCCCTTGATAACATGACCTTTTCATTTGCTCCTATGTATGTATGACACCCAAAAGATGTGAAATGGCACCAGTGACTTGTACCCACAGCAGCCTGGCAGATTGTCACTGGCATTGTCACTAAGTCTCCTCAGAGGAGAGCTTTTGTGGAAAACTCTCTCCAAATGTTCTGTGGAGTCTGCATTACTCTGCCAGCACACAATTTGCCACAACTATCCTATAACTAATTAGATCTCACTTGGATACAATGAGGATCTCACTTGGATACGAGAGACTCGATGTCTCTTGAGTAAGTTAAAAGCTGTGTGTGAAGAGTCAGTGGGGAAAGGGGTGGGGGTGGGAATGACAATAGAGAGATTCCCATATATTGAAGAAGTTTTCCCTGGCAAAAGCAGCTAAGCATCTCACAGATAAGAGATAAATTGGAGTAAACAGCTGTCAGTGTTAAGTAAACACCCTGGATAATGTGCAGGACAGAAATAACTACAGCACTGCTGAACTCTTCTCTTCCCTTTATTTAGCTGTTCTTGCACGTGGCTCCCAATCTTTGCACTGCCTCAGTCAGAGGAGCATTTATTTTTAAGTCAGCTGCATTTGTTAAGACTGTAACAACGAAAGGCATTTCCTGAGATTCTGCAAGGATGAGCAGCAAGAAAGAGCAGCTAAGGAAATCCGGGACCCTGGTAGTGATTTTTATCTGCCAAGTTCAGATTTTTGGGTTTGATGTTGGCAATCGACCTACAACAGATATCTGCTCGACACACACAATTTTACCTGGACCAAAAGGTGAGAAAAAATCAGGTTGCTAATGCTGAGACCAGTCCTGGTAAGGGCTGACTTTTTAAAACAGAGATGTGGAGGGCTCGTGGCAGGGGCTGGGAGTGTACGATGTGAATTGCTGCAGACTGTACGAACACCTAGAAAAGTGGAACTGAGATGGGGATGGGGATGAGCAAGGAGATTTGAATTTGCTTTTCTTCAGTTTCAGGAACTGTGTCACATTGTCTCATACAAGCTAGGGCTGTCCTTTTGCACCATGTACATCTTCTTTTACTACTTCTACTCACCGCACAACCAGTGCAGCTAACAGCCACAATCTGAGTGGCTTGGGTGTAAAAGCAGACACCTACTGTGAACTGCTAACGGGTCGCCTTGCACCTACAGGTAGGGAGAGACACACAATGTTTCAAATGACTGAACTGTCACCAGTTCCAAACGCTAACTTACAAACACAGCTCTGCTGCATTCATCAGACCTGATCCAGCAGCTCTTGCTGAACTAAACAGGATGTTTGCTACAGACTTCAGCGAGAACTCGATCAGCTCTGGCACGTGCAAGTCTTTTATCTTCAAAACCCTTTGCAAATACCTGAAACCGAATTTTCTGCATTAACTTACTTTTTGTGCAACACAGAAAACGTCAATGGAATTGCCTGGAGGGTGTATCAGTCAAAGATGAGGTCCCCGGCATCCAAATCTATCTTGCAGTGGCAGATCTAACGTGCCCATTCCACACACTGCAGCTATTGCAGTGTGAGCTATTGCTTTCTTTTTAGCAATTCATTGTATTTTTCTATAGGCTACAGACTGAGAGGAAAAAAAATGCAACTGATTTAAATTTGAAGCAGGGAAAAAAGAAGATTATCAAGTCAAAAGCACTGCTACAAGCTCATTTGTTCTTATGATGGATTGTTCAAATGCATGTTACTTAAAGGACCGTTTTGAACAGCAAGTTAATTTCTTTATGATTACAGTCCGAGGGTAAACTTTTGCTGCCACAGCACAAATGCAGACAGATGTCATGATCCCCAAGGGAGCTGGTGGGAGTTTGTTTAGTTAGGATCTGAATTATGGCAGGCTGGGGAGCAAAGTTTGACAGAATTGTGTTTAACAAGTCACAAGGCTTATGAGGTGGTCCGGTGGCAGCACAAGGCAGCTGGGACTCCAGCTGGTTTCTGTGGTCTAGCTTGTATATGGAGCACTTAAAGGTTAGATATTATGGTTCTTTGCAAGGGTGATACTGCAAAAGTCAGGATGTAGTCATTTCCAGCACTCATCTTGCTGTCTCCTGGCTGACACCAAGACAAAAGAGGTGCCAAACAGTATATTGTCACGGTCCTCACCACCACTTGAAAAGTAGACTACCATGCCTTTAATCCACGATAGGTAAAAGGAGAATCAATTAAACCACCTCCAAATTACTGGCTCACATCCATTGAAGGTCATCAAATACATTTTGCCATCGATGTGATATGATCCTATAGACTAATTTCAGTTCCCCACCAGAGCTGAGCTCATCCAGGGCAGTTACAACAGCTCTCAGTGGCACTGGTTGTTTTGAATGGTGGTCAGCTGGGCAATTAAAGACTGAGCAGGCTGGGGGTGTGAACCGTCCTGCTAACCCTCAGGCACCCCTTGCAGTCTAGGATGAAGCATCCTGACCTAATATGGCATAAGAAAGTCTATCCTCTATCCATCGTACAGACTCAGAGCAGAACACCCAGCCTAACCACCTCATAGCCGCAGGCAACATATTGATGCTCAAACTTTAACCCTACCAATGGAGAAGCCTCTGACTTTTGCTGCTGTAAATTTTCTGTGCCACATCTGCTGTTCCTCTTTGTCTAATTCTATCCCCAAAGGGGTTTTGACCAACCCTGCACAAATTTCACCCCTATCGTCATCTCCTCCGCATGTTTTGGCTATGGTAGAACACAGCAGTGTCCCACAAGACAGAGGTGTTTAGCTCTGTCACCAGAGGCTACATTCTTGTTGTGGCAACTTCCTCCTTCCAGGTGATGCAGGAGCTTCTGATGGGCCAAAGTTAACTAGAATTGCAAGGAATTAAAAGGTACTTCTTGCACTAGTGAGGGCTGCATTACCCACTTCATCACTTAGGCATTTGCAACTGCTACAGGAGCAAGGACCTGAGCTCCCTGCATGCTCACTATGAAAATCACCTGCTCAAAAGGGTCATTAGTGTTGTGAAAAATGGCCACTTCTTGTACAGGCCAAGTGTAACTTGTTCAAGTTACTTCGTGCAAGGAAAATTCTTCCCTTTCAACTCTTTGTTGTGCTGATACCTGAGATGTCACAGGAGAAGTATGAGTGAAGGGATGAAAAGAAAGGGTAATTCCAGGCTGCTTAGCAGGAAAGTTTTTGAACTGGTTGGGACAGTTCCTCTAGTTCCCAAATAGCATCGGGCAAAACCAGAGGCAATTGTGTATAACACCAAGAGCTAAAAAATACCCTGGAAGGATGCAGTCTCTCAGGAAACAGAACTGCAGTAAATGTCCTGTAAGCTTTTCTGTTGCAATGGTAGAAGTCAGCCTGAATTAAACTGCTCAACAATAGAAACGAACAGGAGTTTAACTCTGACCTCTGGTGGCTTTGTGTGATGCAAGCCAGACAGCTGGCAATCTCCTCCATCTGTCTGCTGTTTTCCCATCACTAGTGCAAGCAAAGAAAGGATGAAGTCTGTAAAGAATGATGCAAAGACATTTTCTAAGCAAGCACTCCAGGAAAAGGGGAAAAAAATAATAGGAGAAAAGCAAGAGCTGGCAAACAAACCAAAAAACCAACCAGAACCCCCCCAAAGCCACCACAACCAAACATTCTTTCTAATGAGTGACTTCTGGTGTTTAGGAACAACTTTGTCTTGTCTAGACTGCTGTGGCACAGCAGTGGCCAAGTTCTGTACTCCATCAGCTTCTTGGGTCCACAGAGAATCAGATCAAGCCTAAACAAGACCACAAATTTACCAGGACAGCCAAGTGCTTGGCCTAGCAAAATTAGTCATGGCCCTTACTGTTTACTTGCCACACATCCAAGCCTGGAAGCAGGCTGACTTTTGTTGCTGCTGAAAGGAGACCTGGGACTGTGAAGAGTCAGCAGTTAATGTAGTGAGAGCAAAAGAATAAGTTGTTGGTCTCTGCCACTGCCAGGGGCACCAGGCTCTGCTCCCCTAGGCTTTGCCCTCAACTAGTGTCCTGGCTCTGTCCTTTCTTTTGCTTACTCTTACTGGGAGACTGCAAGCTCAGTTTTGTCTAACCTGCAAAGGAAATTTTAAGTAGGCTGTTGGCAGCGATGAGATGGGATCTGATTTCCTCTGAGTAAATCAATAAGCAGCAACATGAGGGCATAAATAAGCAGATGACCCAAACCTTTGACTCCTAAACTCCCATTAGAAGTTATGAGGCACAGGGGGAAGACTAGGGTAGGAGCTGACTCGGTGGAAGCTGGTTTCACGTGGATTTGTGGGAACTCAGTGCTTCGGAAAATTGGCTCTGGATCTCGCTATCTGTCCCAGGTCCCAGATCACTTCCTTTGAAATTCAGACACAGAAACTTCAAAGGTCTTGAATCAGATCCAGGTTGAGAAACTGGAATGAGCTGATATCAGAAGAATACCAGGAGTTTCCCATAGCAATTCAGATGCAAAATGTTTCCTTATTATTTGTGACGAGCGACGCTTATGAACTCCATGACACCGGCTGGGGCCTCAGAATAGCCTTTACTGTGGGCTGCAGCGTAGCTGTGCCCCTCTCAGCTTTAACTGTGTTTGTGCAATTCCACTCCTGGAAAATCTCTAGCTCACTCAGAAACCAGATATGCTGTTATCCACATTGCCTTCCAAAAACATCAAATGCCTTACCACATCCTATAGACTGGTCAAACCCATAACTAAACTTCCCTCCCAGCGCCTCACATTTGACCCGAGGAGCCCTTTCCTTTCGAGGTATAACCCTAATTTCCCCGCATTTTATGCTTCCTTATTTTAAGTGCAGGTTAAGTTTCTGCAAAGCCTGTATGCAGGGACAAAGTGGTTGGAGAGCGGCCAGGCAGAAAGGGACCTGGGGGTACTGGCTGATGGTAGGCTGAACATGAGCCAGCAGTGTGCCCAGGTGGCCAAGAAGGCCAATGGCATCCTGGCCTGCATCAGGAATAGTGTGGCCAGCAGGAGCAGGGAAGTCATTCTGCCCTGTACTCAGCACTGGTTAGGCCACACCTTGAGTCCTGTGTCCAGTTCTGGGCTCCTCAATTTAAGAATGATATTGAGACACTTGAAGGTGTCCAGAGGAGGGCACCGAGGCAGGGGAGGGGTCTGGAGCACAGCCCTGTGAGGAGAGGCTGAGGGAGCTGGGGTTGCATAGCCTGGAGAAGAGGAGGCTCAGGGGAGACCTTATTGCCCTCTACAACTACCTGAAGGGAGGTTGTAGCCAGCAGGGGGTTGGTCTCTTCTCTCAAGCAACCAGCAGCAGAACAAGAAGACACAGTCTCAAGCTGTGCCAGGGGAAGTTTAGGCTGGAGGTGAGGAGAAAGTTCTTCCCAGAGAGAGTCGTTCGCCATTGGAATGTGCTGCCCGTGGAGGTGGTGGAGTCGCCATCCCTGGAGGTGTTCAAGAGGGGATTGGACATGGCCCTTGGTGCCATGGTTTAGTAACCATGAAGTGCTGAATGATAGGTTGGGCTTGATGACCTCTGAGGTCTTTTCCAACCTTATCGAGTCTATGATTCTATGACTTAAACACATACATTCAAAAGATACTGGGGTCTCTGTTTCTTACCAGTGTCAGTCTGATTCCTCACTGAAGCCAACTTACTTCATGGGTCTCCAAGATCATATTAAAATGCAGGGACCTGAGTCTGCAAAAATTCAGCTGGGCAGACCATGTGCAAAGAGAAACAGGAATAATGCAAATAGTGTCTGTGTTATGAAAGAAATATGTGCCCCAGACAGGCACAAAGGCTCACACTTTCAAAAAATACAGGTCAGCAGCTCTTCAGTGAGCCTGCTGATGGCCTGGGTCTGGCTCATGCAATGCAATCAAAGAGAGCATTCCCACTGAAGTCAGTGGATGTTCATAAATGGAAGACAGAAAATCAGGTTTGTTCTTGAAGATTCTCTCTGTTTCTCCAGCAGAGGGCCCCTCTTGTCTACTGGAGCTGGGTGAAACCAGACAAGTTTAAGAACTTGAACCTGGATATGGAATCTGTGGAAGCCCTGAATGTTCCTGTAGGACACCTGGGAAAGTGACTACAGGTGCAGCTGCACACTACCTATGCTCTCATCTGTTAAAATCTCATTCTTCCCCAGCTCTGACCTTCACCTCGTGCTGGCTCAGCTGTTTACTTGTCAGACTTCTCACTGAACTGATTCAGCTCACTCCTACAAATGGCTACCATTTGCTGTATTGATATTCCTCTGTTCAGTGAGTGGAATTCCTTCAACACAGGGGCAGAAGAGTGCTCCACACCAGGCAGAAGGGAGGGAGGCATGCAGGCTGGGGACTGAAGCTAGGAAAAAGGGCAGGGAAGAGGACATCATGTCAGACAGGCAGAAGATGTGAAGAAATCCTGTCCTCACTAGCCAAGTTTGAAAGCAAGAATTCCCAATGCTATGAGAAATTTGCTAAGGATCTAAGACAGTGGAATTAGAGGAAATCTTGAGGCTTTCCACTGACGTGGCTGTGACGTGCTCTCACACTGGAAAGACAAACTGGGCTGCGTTTGCTTACTGCCGGGAGTCTGCGACTCCCTCTGCTGACAAAACCTCTCATAGAGATTGTGCCTGTGCGAGTGCTGCACAGGTTCACTGCATGGTCAGGGTCACGCAGTGTCCCTAGGCTGCAGACTGAATTATGCTGAGAGCCAGTTGTGGGCTCTCTGCATGGCTCTTCAGAGGGCAAGGCATTGAGTGGCTCCTGCAGGCTCGAGGCTTCAGAACGCTACACATCTTGTTAGCCCTTTAGTTTAACACTCAGGGCAGGCATGCATCACCTGTGTTCTTCATACTCTGTGGAGGAGAGGAGGGTCCTTATGCCACCTCAGGTGGGACTGTTGAGCATGAAACATGGAACTCAGCAGAACGTTGCCTCACATGATTGAAGGGTAAAACCACATAGCAGACTCCATTCAAAGCCCTTGAGGAGGGATGCTGCCTGTGCCTAGAAACGCTGAATGCGTCCAAGACAAGCAGTGAAGCCATGCCCAGACTAATCATGGTTATCCACCCTTCCCCTCCTCACAGCACATCAGTCATGCCCTCACAGTGTTTCAAGGACTTTTGGGCTGGTGGTGGACTTTTTTGGTTCAGAGCATCTGATGTAGGAGGACAACTGTGCAAAAGTTGTGTTTCTGTCATATGGAAGGGCGAGCGTGTCCTGGTGGATGGGTATAAGAAGGTACGTGGGGCTGTGGTGTGTGCTAATCCCACAGGGGTGGCGGTAAAGCACGGAGTATCCACTATTGAGCCCGAAAACTTCCTCTATTTGTGAATAAAAACCTGATAAATTGGCTACTGAAGACTCAGCAGGAAATTTGAAGCAATTTAAAAGGTCAGCAAATTCTTACTAGTTAGATCATAGAATCAAAGAGTCTGATACAGGCCAGGATGCTGTTGGTCTTCTTGGCCAGCTGAGCACACCGCTGGATCATGTTCATCTGCCTCCCAGTCAACACCCCCAGGTCTTTCTCTGCTGCCACCTTTCCAGCCATTATTCCTCAAGCCTGTAGCATTGCTTGGGGTTGTTGTGATCCAGCTGCAGGACCCAGCACTTGGCCTTGTTGAATCTCATGCAATTAGTTTTGGCCTATCAATCCAGCTTGTCATGGTACTTCTGTAGAGCCTTCCTCCCCCAAACAAATCAACACTTCCTCCCAGTTTAGTGTCATCTGCACCTCAGGGTGCACTCAATCCCCTTGTTCAGATCATTGATAAAGATGTTAAAGAGAACTGGCCCAAATACTGAGCCCTGGGGAACACCACTTGTGACTGCCTGCCTACTGGACTTAACTCCATTCACCACCAGTCTTTGGGCCTGAGCATCCAGCCAGTTTTTAACCCAATGAAGTGTCCACCCATCCAAGCCAGGAGCAGCCAGTTTCTCCAGGAGGATGCTGCGGGAGACAGTGTCAAATGCTTTGTTAAACTCCACACGTAACCTCGCAGCATTGTGTTATTTAGTGAGGCTGCTGAGGAGGCAGACACCCTTTCAACTGCCTCAAACTCCTGCTGTTTCATACAACTCCAACATTTCCCTCAGTTTCTTCGTAGGGAAAGGAAGGACTGGGGCTCCCTTTCAATTACAATTACAATTTTTTAATAGCTGCAAGTAATTTACTGCTCACAGCCTCTGCTGTCCTTCTGTCTCACACAATGACAAGCTGGAAGGACACAATGACAAGCTGGAAGAGTCTAATAGAAAGAATAGAATAGAATAGAATAGAATAGAATAGAATAGAATAGAATAGAACAGGTTGGAAGAGACCTTTGAGATCATCATGTCCAACCCATCATCCAACACCATCTAATCAACTAAACCATGGCACCAAGCACCCCATCCAGTCTCCTAAACAACTCCAGAGATGGTGACTCCACCACCTCCCCGGGCAGCACATTCCAATGGGCAATCACTCCCTCTATGAAGAATTTCTTCCTAACCTCCAGCCTAAACCTCCCCTGGCACAGCTTGAGACTGTGTCCTCTAGTTGCATGTGTCCAGCTTAACTGTCTGGTGTTTTAAACCCATGACACAGAAGAAATTTATCATCTTGGGGGAATACTAACAAGGATGAAAATTGGTCTTGTTTCAGCTACCGGCTCCAAGTACTTCACCCATGCTTCAGAAGCCAGTGCAGTGCTTTATTTGGCATACTTGCAGCCACAGTTTTAAGGTGACAATCAAATTATCAAGTTAAAATTCAGTGTGGCATTGCCCCAAGCATAAGCATCACAAAGGAGAGTTTAAACTCTAGGTATAAACTACAAGCATGTGACACCAGGGATCAGAATGGGGTTTTTTCCTGTAAGAAAACTCACATGGCACAAAGCACAGTAGTACAAAATCCCAAAACCTAGTCCAGAATACTGGCGAGATTGAGATTCAGTTTTCTAGCCACAAAAAGTGGCTAAACAGTGGGGTGGCCTGTCCACGTTAAGCCCCAGAGGAAAGGGGGAATGATGCTTCTTATAAATTAGAGAGAAAGCCAGCACGACGGCTGCCCGAAACCAAGCCAACCAACCTCTCACAGCGCCTCCTATCTGGCTGCAGATCAAAGAGAGACCACAAGAGGGGAGCAGAATCCAGGAGTTCATGCTCCTGCCCAAGCTCTCGAGAGCACCGCGCACAAGAGCTGGAGGAGGACACAAGTCATTTATAACACTGTATTATCAAGCACTGGGCGTATTCCAGTCTTCAATCAACGATGAGATGGTTCCACAAATTAATACTGTTTGCTTCTGCACTTGCTTTATAATGGCCTACCTATCCTGAGCTGTAATGTGAGGAGAAAACCAGGATTTCCCTCCCTTACAGAAAGGCAAATCATTATTCTTCCCATTTTCCTAGGTTGCAAAACTAAGTACGTAGGCTGTTTAGTGCCAAGATGAAACAGGTGATAGATTTTACTTCCCTTTCCCTTAGGCTTTTAGAGGGCTTGCACAGAAAGTGGGACTACATGAGAAGTCAGCCTTAAATTTGAGACACTTACTAATCTCTCAAAATGTACAGACCAAACTTTCCCATACTTTTGACTCCCTCCACCTACTGTCTCTCAGTCCGATGGCCCATATAAAGCAACCTAACTTCAGCTCCAGTAACCTGCTGCGTGAAACGCTTGCCCCAAAGTCTCTCAGGAAAGAAAGGTTTCAGCCTTTAATGGTTCAAGTGTTGAAAATGAGACCAGAAGAAAACACCATCAGAAACTGATCACAGCTTCTGCACTGGTATATTTGTCTTTCTTTCCTGGGCTCTCTTTCTGTCTTTCTAAGATTAACTAAATAATGACTCTTACAAAACCAAAACCAACCAAAACCAAAACCAAACCAAACCAAACCAAACCAAAAGAATGTAACTAGCTGGCCTGACACCTGAGGACTGCCAGGGTGATGGGCAGTCACCTGCTTTGGGAGGTCAGCAGGAATCTGGTTTTCTCTCCCCCACCACACAGGCCAAACAAACTCTCTCAGCAGTTTCTACACCAGACTGGGTTAAAGCATACATTACACAAAGGAATTCATTGCATGGGTGAAGGTTGGATATGGCTCCTGTGTCTCCCTGGCATTTTTCTATCAGCTCCAGGCTCAGACCTGATGTTTAAGGATCAACTGGCTGTGCAAGGAGCTTGGGTTTTGGGACTACATGCTGACTTTCCCAGTATTTTTAAATAACAACTGTTTAAAATTTCTGTTGCTGAATGCCTTTTCCCTTCCTGTTTTGTCCTGTAGCAGCATGGTGAGCTGCAAGCAAATCATGTCATGTTTCCTCCTCGCCCATCCCTCCAGCAAATGCTTCCTCCCTCTAATGCTGACAGAAGTTCAGCCCTTTATCTTCCTGTTTAGTCCACCAACCATCCCCTCAAAGGTCATCTTGACTGACAGCTTGAGTCTGCCCTCCCTAAGAGAGTCCCCACACTAGGAAGTGTTTTTCAGCCTCCAGGGACAGACTCAGCCCAGTCCACATAACTGATGTGGAAAGGAGCCAAACAGCTAATGCTACATTTTATATGCTGCAATTACCACACACCATTTCTTGTCCACCATCGCCCCACAAAACAGCCCATACTATGTTACCTATGGATACAGAAGTACAAGAAGGTAAACCAAGAATGAGTGGGCAGTGTTTTTCAGAGAATAAGACCCAATGGATCCATCAATCTTGAAGCAACCATGGGAAGCTACTCTCTCCCTCAGCACACAAATCATTGACCACTTTGCCACGGGATATTTACTGTGGGTTTAAAAGGCAAAGACCAATCTGAGCAGGGAAGAATCACTAGTGGCTCTTCACAAGCGATCTGGAGCTCAGGCAAGCCCTTAAACAGGAGCCCAAGCTTGTGAGACGCAGGAAGTGACTGCCTAGATCACAGTCACCCTCAGCACACCCAGTTCCAGAGGCACCACCGTCAGTGAGCCAGGCCACTGATTTTGTCATGTAATGCTCTTCTGTGTTCACTTCTGTTTTGTTGACATTCAGACAGACTTCTCTCCATTGGGTCTCCATATGCTGAGCTGTAGCCTCTTCCCCCCTTTTGGGCTACAGGCACAGACATGACTGGCCCAAGGCACTCACACGTGAGAGCCTGGCTCGACCAAAAGGCTGTTCCACTGCTTCCCAATGCACAGCAAAGCTGACTGCAGACAAGGGCAGGGTACACAGGGAGAGGCTTTGGAAGGCTGCCTGCACTCAGTGCTGGTCATTTGGTGCAGGGGCTGTCATTCCCCAGCACTTGCATGAAAAAGAAAGAGAAAAAGAAAGAGAAAGAGAAAAAGAAAAAGAAAAAGGGAAAATAAAAATAAAAAGAAAAAGAAAAAGAAAAAGAAAAAGAAAAAGAAAAAGAAAAAGAAAAAGAAAAAGAAAAAGAAAAAGAAAAAGAAAAAGAAAAAGAAAAAGGAAAATAACAAGAAAAAGAAAAAAAGAAATAGGAAAAGGAAAAGGGAAAAAGGAAAATAATAAGAAAAAGGAAAAGGAAAATAAAAAGAGAAAAAGAAAAAAGAAAAAAGAGGAAAAAAAAAAAAGGAAAAGGAAAAGGAAAAGGAAAAGGAAAAGGAAAGATGTTCTTGGGATTTGGATCAAAGCTAAGGAGAAGATAATCATCTCCACTTGTACTTCCATTCCACTGCATAATGTGAACAGAAATTGTATGCTGAGGAAAGAAGTAACATTGCTGGCTACTAATTGCTGTCTTACTCCTTTAGACAGCAAACTGCTCAGTGAGAGTCCTCTCTTAACCACAGTAAGAGTATTTCCACTGTACTATATAGGAACCTCTGTAATAGGGCCTTAATCTCATTTGGAGAAAGCTCTTCAGTACTGTAATAAAAGCTATGATTTTACCTCTCACAAGTACCCTGGCTATGACATTTCCAAGGGAAAGCACTGGAGCAATTGCAAAGCTGATTGTTATGTCAACATACACGTGTCAAAAACTGCAGGCACAACTTCTGTCATACTTAGTGCTAAGGTCTATGTTAAGATCAGTTGCAACACATTTAAATTCCTCTCACTGCAGAAGGATTTGCACACCTTGAACACTGAGTCACTAGGAACAATTAACAATTCCTACTGCCTCCCCTGGCAGTTCTTCCCTGTGTGTGCAGGTTTCCCAACACAGAAAGATTAGCTCGCTTATCTGCTTTATAGCTACTAAGGCTTAAAGGTAGGAGGAGAAATTACTGCTGTATAATGCTCATGTTGGAGTAGTGCCTCTGAAAGGGAAAGTTTTTAGCTTTTTCTAATGGTGGTTATATTTGTAAGCCCCTCTCTGGACATTTGTCCCATGGCTACTGTGCCTTCAATAAGAAAGAAATTAGTAGGGACAACAAACAAACAAACCAAGAACCCTGTGAACTTTGCTTCCTAAGTGTGTATAGCTCCACTTACTGCACTGAGCAAAATGTAACATGATGCTTTATTTTGTTTCTTTGGAAGGGGATGAAGGTGAAAAGGGAGATAGAGGAGAAGTAGGAAAACAAGGAAAGCTTGGACCAAAAGGACTAAAAGGTATTTATGGCTTGCTTGTTGGCTGTTACTGCTATATGACTATCACTATACACCACTGTACTGGTGCATATAATCAGCAATTAATGCTTTTCATTCCTGCTGCACCAGTGGCTTTCACAATCCTGTCAAACATTAATCAGTTAACCTAGCAATACTTGGAGAGCTAGGTGGAATTCCTACTGACACCTAAGACAGGCAGCTACATATGGCAATACATTTGAAGAGGAGTGCAATAAACCTGCACATTCACTGCTGCTCTCCCAAGGGGCTGTCACGAGGGCAATCCAAAAGACCCAATGTATGTAAAATCAGAAAGATTACTGGTACCTTATTTTGAGGGTTATATCATAGAATCATAGAATCAATAAGGTTGGAAAAGACCTCAAAGGTCATCAAGTCCAACCTGTCACCCAATACCTCATGACTACTAAACCATGGCCTCAAGTGCCACATCCAATCCCCTCTTGAACACCTCCAGTGATGGTGACTCCACCACCTCCCTGGGCAGCACATTCCAATGGCTAACAACTCTCTCAGTGAAGAACTTTCTCCTCACCTCCAGCCTAAACTTCCCCTGGCACAGCTTGAGACTGTGTCCTCTTGTTCTGGTGCTGGTTGCCTGGGAGAAGAGACCATCCCCTTCTGAGACCAACCACCTCCCTTCAGGTAGTTGTAGAGAGCAATGAGGTCTCCCCTGAGCCTCCTCTTCTCCAGGCTAAGCACCCCCAGCTCCCTCAGTCTCTCCTCGCAGGGCTTGTGCTCGCAGCCTCTCCCCAGCCTCGTTGCCCTTCTCTGGACACGCTCAAGAGTCTCATCCAGATGCTCAACAAAATTTGGTCTCAGTTGCCCCTGTTTTGCAAAGAAAGAAATCAGAGGCATATCCTAAATCTGCAATGTGAGCTGGGCAGAGATTTGGAGGCACCAGATGTGATGGTGTCAGAGTTGTTTGCCTACTCTAAGTACTAATCAGTTTAAAAGGCATCATTATTTTGGTGCTCTGATACAGATGCAGCAAAACTACTATCTCCCTATATGCAGTCCTGCTTTGAGAAGGACTTCAACAAAGTCTGGAGGACTTTACCTCAAGGAAGAAGGAAAAGCTTTTGTCTGGGGTGGATTAAAAAAAAAAACCAACAACCAAACACCCTGCTTCAGCCTGGCTTGGTTGTGAACTAAAGTCAATATGTGAATCCTCACAAGCAGTTACTGGGCTTTTGAACAGGCAGTCCTACTAAGGTGCCTTTCAATGTCCTACTGTTGTGTTCTACAGTAGCAGAGATCTGCCCTGTCCCTGGGGCTCCACTTGGTTTGACTTTGGCACATGTGGGCTGGCCACGCAGGTAAAATAGTGGCAGTGGAGACCTAAATGGTGCCTTGGGAAAGAAATCACAGAAACCACCTACACTCTTTTCCTCTTTATTTCTTCTCTTAGGAAATGAAGGACCTGTGGGGGATGTTGGTGACCAGGGAATGCTTGGGAAAATTGGCCCAATCGGTGGAAAGGGTAAGCTCTGCTCTGGGAATTTTGTTGCTTTTGTTTAGTTGGGGATTTTTTTCCCCCCTGAAGGTAAATATGTGTTTTGTGAGAGTTCCAGGTATGGAGTAATGTCAAATAACATGTGTGACCAATGCTCTCCAAATAAAGTCATGCATAGAGATTGGTGAGGAGACCTAAAGAAGATACTCTTGGTTTATTTCCCACATGCAATATATCTGACTTACTTGGCTAAAATGATTTGCCTTATGAATTCAGAAATCAATCCTCTTTGACTGTGAAAGAGGCAGGGAGAAATCCCAGCCCTTGTTAAGAGAATCCTCTGAATGCTCTAAAAGGGAAAGCCGAATTTGTGCCTCTGCTTTGGACACCGAGGACCTAAATCAATATTGTGCTGCTGCTAAGGATGCCACACCTTGTCACCTGCACTGCTGTGGGACACATGCCCAAACAATGCACGGGACAGCTTGGCAAGGAAAGGATTTTAGGAGCTTTAAGAAAGCCCTCACATAACCAGGGACAACAGCTACTTGCAAATCAAAGTAGGCTCCAAGTCTAGCTGGGCAGTCATTTCATTACATGATGCTCTAGTCATCTGAGAAGTGGCATTCCTTTCTGGTATTCCTGAAGAGATACTTAAGAAGGAATATTACATCTGCCACCTGCCATAAGGAAACCTGCCTTGAAAGCTGAGCAGAGACTCCGTCATCCCCAGGGGAACGCTGTGGTCTCTAACCAGCACATTAATCCAGGTGTATAGGGGAGTGGGTGGAACAATCTCTCCCAAAGCCAATGTTTTTAATAAACCTTTGATGGCCTCTAGCCAGCCTCTGTATCAGAGAACAACAAAGGAATTTGCCCTGAGGGATGAATTTTCAGAAGTACCTAGACAACTGAAGACACAAACAGTTATCTCCCAAGAGGATGAGCAGAGGGCTGGAGCACCTCTCCTGTGAGGACAGACTGAAAGAGTTGGGGCTGTTCAGTCTGGAGAAAAGAAGGCTCCAAGGTGACCTTATTGTGGCCTTCCAATATCTGAAGGGGGCCTACAAGAAGGCTGGGGAGGGACTTCTCAGGATATCAGGTAGTGATAGGACTAGGGGGAATGGAATGAAGCTGGAGGTGGGGAGATTCAGGCTGGACGTGAGGAGGAAGTTCTTCACCGTGAGAGTGGTGAAGCCCTGGAATGGGTTGTCCAGGGAGGTGGTTGAGGCCCCAGCCCTGGAGGTGTCTAAGACCAGGCTGGATGAGTCTCTGGCCAGCCTGATCTAGTGTGAGGTGTCCCTGCCCAAGGCAGGGGGATTGGAACTAGACAATCCTTGTGGTCCCTTCCAACCCTGACTGAGTCTATGATTCTAAGACGTCTTCAGTCACCTGAGGAGGCTAGAATTCAAGAATCCCACAAATCGCTTATCTGTAAGTGAAGCAATGCTCTGAGCCTTTAACTCAAGCTCTCTCTCAATCTCAATGCACAATTTATTCTCCCCTTCTAGTTTTCCTTAGTTTCTTTATTTGAAGAAGCAAAGGCCACTAAGTCACCGTTTAAATATACCATTAAACATTCAAGTTCTTAATGAAGCAACCCTGAAAAGGCAGCTTGTGACCGGGCAGCGCCGAGCGACGCTAATTAAACTGACAGACAACTCCTCGTTTCCTTTTAAAATCCCAACCACATAAAGGCAAGGGCACAGCAAATCACAGCCATCAACAAGGCAGAGCAAGTATTAGTATTTTTGACTTATGAAGGCTTTACTTCACAAAAGAAGAGCTGACCTGAATTTCAGATCAAGTTCAGCTGTTCCTGATCTAAATTACAGCTGGGATTTTCTCAGGAGGGAGTCATCTCCACTTACACAGTTGCACAGCATTTGTGGGATTATTTCTATCACTTTCATGATTTACTGAAGAGGACAAAAGCAATTGGATGAAATCACATTTCCATGAACTACATCTGAAAGGAAACACTGATCCTCACTGACCTCATTTTGTGCAGGTGCTAAGTGCTGCCTGCACATCATCTGCTGCACCTGAATTCAGTGACTTCAGTGCACGGCAGCCTCGTTGGGTGCCTCATGCCATCAGTGACTTCAGTGCACAGCAGCCTCGTTGGGTGCCTCATGCCATCAGTGACTTCAGTGCACAGCAGCCTCGTTGGGTGCCTCATGCCATGGGTGCCTCAGCCTTGTTGGGTGCCTCATGCCATCAGTGACTTCAGTGCACAGCAGCCTCATTGGGTGCCTCATCCCACCATGAAGCTACTGAGCCCAGGGAAGGGCTCTGTTCTGTGAGGCATTGAGGGAACTCAGGCCTTGCCTTTTGCAGATTTCTCGAGTGCTTTCAGCCTCTCAGGATCATTTTGCAGTGTATATTTAAAGTAAGTAGTACCAGGAACCAGCAGCACACAAGATGCCTATCTTATCAGTGAGTTAGCTATTAAAGGGCTCTCCTGATTTCCATACCCCAGAATTAATCATGGTTTGTTTGACTTGGCACATCTGTCAGTACTCTACATCAGGGCTTCCTATCCAACACACACCAGTAATATTAAAGAGGTTTTTCATATACACTTCTCTTACATGGGCACTGTCTGAGAATCTGAGATCTGAGAATATGTTTTCCTCTTTATTCAGGTGACAAAGGAGCCAAAGGCTTATCAGGGGTTTCTGGAAAAAAGGGGAAAGCAGGTATGCTATGTGTCCCTCTCTGCAAAATGGTCTCATCTGCTGGGTCTTTGACTTCAGGGTTGGTTTGTCTGGACTTTCATAACATTTTGAGGCCCATGAAAACATCTGAGAATAGATGAAACAAATAGGAAGAGACTGAAAGGGTTTTGTTTAGCAAAATGAAGGCTTGGGCAGGGACACGACTGACTCCTATGAGAATAAAACGATACACAAAGTATGGAGAAGAGTGATCTAAATTAATGGGCAGTGTTTGATAGCATGAAAACTAACACACAGACAGGCCAGCAGTACATTTATACTGGAAGGTAGTTTCTGAATACCAAAGGAATGATATCTTTTAACAGCTTCTTACTAGGAGTATGCCAGTGGAAAAAAACCTGAGTGATTTCAGACAAAGCACAATCTGTTGGGAAATGAACACAGTGCATTTGCTTACAGGAGGAGAATTTGGATCTGCAGGCCCAGAAAGTTCATCTCAGTCCTGCTAAAGTTAAATATTTGCCCACTTTGAATGTACAGTTGTGTTCATTCCTAAAAGATTTCATAGCCAGGGCCAGTTTGGTTCTTAATGGGAAAGCACTGACAACTTATTTTCTTCCTGAGAATAACAGAGGAAGAACCAAAACCTGTACCAAGCCAAATTTCAGTTTGCCGACAAAAACACAACTGAGACTTCAGTGCTTGAAAGTTATCAGTTATTTCAGCTGGTTTTGACTATTTCTGCAGCACTACAACTGCATGCATCCATTCACAAGTGTTGCCAGTTCCACCTCTGTGCATGCTCACTGCGGCTCCTTCACTGAGAAGGCTGCAGTTCCCCATTTCGTGGATGCTGTTGCTTCTACTAGCAGGCTGCGGAACCTGTGCTGTCTACAGACACAAAGGTAGATCTTTAGCATTCAGATATAACGCAGTAGTAACCACCATGACGAGCCACATCTGTACAGCTAGATGGAGTTGAGAACAAGAGGGACAGAGGGACAGAGGATGTGCAAATCCCATACATGGGTGGAAAGAAAATGGCAAGTTCTTCTGTCTGCCTTTTCAAAAGCAGAGATCCTTAAGTCAGTTGGCATGGGAACGCGCTCTGATCAGTGGAAGTATGGCCAGCTTGCAGGGTGAGGCCAAGTGGAGGCCAAGTCTTCAGAAGGTTTGGAAGTGGGCTACAGATGACCCTCTACCCACTCCCATGCTTCTAAACAGACAAACCCTCCATCCTTTGTATTGCACCAGGGACAGTGTGTGACTGCGGGAGATACCGCAGAGTTGTTGGACAACTGAATATCAACGTGGCTCGTCTCAACGCCTCCATCCAATTCCTGAAGAACGGTAAGCATCCCGACGGATTCCAGGGGATCTCGTTGGCTCCTGTAGCACTGCTCTCTCCTACCACTGCTTCTCTGTGGCAGTATTCATAGATGAGCCAGGGAGAGGGTCCCATTCCAAAAACATACAGAAAAATGGGGATGTGGGCAAGGCTCTGGATGTAGTCTACCTGGACTTCAGCAAAGCCTTTGGCACCATCTGCCACAACAAAGTCCTGGAGAGGCTGGCAGCTCGTGGCTTGGACAGATTCACTCTGAAATGGGTCAAGAGCTGGCTGAAGGCCCGGGCCCAGAGAATGGTGGTGAATGGTGCCGCATCCAGTTGGCAGCCAGTCACTAGTGGTGTCCCCCAGGGATCAGTGCTGGGCCCCATCCTGTTCAATATATTTATTGATGATCTGGACGAGGGGATTGAGTCCATCAGCAGTAAGTTTGCAGATTTCACCATGTTAGGACCACTTCTGCACTGCCAATCTGCTCAGGCTTAGCAGCCACTCAGGCAACGAAAGCAAAATGTTTGTGCCAATCTGTTGCAGAAAGGCAGGGAAAGCAATGGGAACCTCTTGATCTCCTTGCTGAATAGGAAGGCTGCAGGCATGTTACTCCTAGTGCTCCCCTCTGCATGCATCATTATCCTATAACAAGGGACCAGCACTCAAAGACACTGGTTACAAGAAGTCCCATCTGCAGGCTGTCAGGCAAACAGTGCAAACTGCCCCACCAAAAGGAGGGGAGCACATTCTCTGGCACAGCAGAGATTTTGAGAAGGCTCCACCGCTGCTTCTGTATCAATAGATTAGACGTGCATGAGATTGTTCTCTGGCACTGTGGGCAACCAGTGCAGAACAGCATTCATCTATTATCACAAATCCTATGAACCTGAATGTCTCTACTAACTCCAAAACTGTGCCTGGGGTAACTCCTGAATTGTTTGGAAGTGTTAGTTGCTCCAGGCCAAAGCTCTGGACTGGACCATTCCAGCCATCCACCAGGAGGGAGAATCAACTTCCAGCTGCCCAGGCATGCTCCTTGGCACTGCTTAATTCACTACAATTCACTAGGAGAAGTTTGCCTTTTAAAGCTGCTGAGCAGCCAAAGGTTTCTTCCCAGTCAGTCACTTAGTGCCTACAGCAGCTTTGAAGGTTGTATTCAAAATACCTTACTTTAGCAGTCACATGGATTTTCCTCTCCATGGAAAGAGGCTGAAAAGTTACCTATAGCCCTGTGTTTCTATCCCAGGGCACTCTTTCACAATCTGTATTCCACAATATGCAAAGCATCAGGGATGCCCCAGAGTTAGACACTGCCATGTGACTACATAGCATGCTTTAATTTGATTAGTACTAGATATCCATGAAGGAAAACACACCACAAGAGGCACATGCCAATCAGGACCAAACAGTTCTTGTTCTAATATGTGCAAGGTGCTTGTTAGTCCCCTGAGTGGCATCAGTCTCTGTCACAACTCCATCATTCACTATGAATTCAGTGGTGGGAATAGAATAGAATAGAATAGAATAGAATAGAATAGAATAGAATAGAATAGAATAGAATAGAATAGACCAGGTTGGAAAAGACCTTTGAGTCCAACCTATCATCCAACACTATCTAATCAACTAAACCACGGCACCAAGCACCCCTTTTAAGAATTCTGATGTAAAATACACCTAATTGTGATACTGGAACAGGAGCACCTTCAGTCTCAAGCTGTGCCAGGGGAAGTAGGCTGGAGAAAGTGAGGAGAAAGTTCTTCCCAGAAAGAGTAATTTGCCATTGGAATGTGCTGCCCAGGGAGGTGGTGGAGTCACCATCCCTGGAGGTGTTCAAGAGGGGATTGGATGTGGCACTTGGTGCCATGGTTTAGTAGTCATGAGGTCTTGGGAGACAGGTTGGACTTGATGATCTTTGAGGTCTTTTCCTACCTTATTGTTCCATGATCTGTTGACATGCCATTAAGCTTTTTTTTTTTCCTTTCCCTTTAAAGTTATAGCAGGTATCAGAGAGACAGATGAGAAATTCTATTACATTGTGAAAGAAGAGAAGAATTACAGAGAAGCCTTGCTTCACTGCAGGGACAGAGGAGGAACACTGGCCATGCCTAAAGATGAGGCGACCAACACCCTGATTGCTGACTACATCTCCAGCAGTGGCCTCTTCCGAGCCTTCATTGGGCTGAATGACATGGAAAAAGAAGGGCAGTTTGTGTATGCAGACAACAGCCCACTGCAGAACTACAGTCACTGGAAGGCAGGGGAGCCTCACGACCCAGCTGGCCGCGAGGACTGTGTGGAAATGCTCAGCACAGGAGGGTGGAATGACTCCGAGTGCCAAGTCACCATCTACTTTGTCTGTGAATTCCTAAAGAGGAGGAAATGAAAGCGCTGCAGAGTGTGCCTGGCACCTCCTGTACATACAATAATCCCTCTTCATTCATGCACCAAAGGGAGAGCAGACAACCAGGGACAGGGCTCAATCCTGCCTTCACCTCACTGGGTTAAGCAAGAGCAACTACTGTTAAGATGGCTTTGACCATAAAGGCAGCAGAGGTCTGTAGGGGGTATCCAGCCAGTTGGGAATTTTTATGTCATTTCTGTGTGCAAGTACAGGTGGGCATTTCCATGTGTAATTTAGTGACAAATATAAAGCATGCAGAGGTGAATGTGATTTCACTAATTCCAGAAAGAGTAAACTTGATGGCATATTCACTACTGATATGCTTCACAAAGTCCACAGACGGAGAGCGTGTGATCTCTACTCATCTTTGCCCTGCACAGGGAGTCTCGGTAATTTCCCTGGTGACTTCAGAGCTGGAAGAACACATTTGCAGTTTCTCTTGAAAAAGTCCTTCTTTTGTTAAAATCATAGAGTAATTTAAGTTGGAATGGATCTCTGGAGGTTATCTGGTTGAATCTTCCATGCAAAGCAGGGCCAATTTTGAACTCAGAGTAGAAGTTGTTATACTCTCCTTTATCTGCTAAGCAATTATATTGCCTGATATAGGGGAGTGGGGGGGAGTGGTGTGTGTTGTTTATCTTTGCTTCCAACCATATTGTCCATCAGGGTGGTCTGAGGTGTAATGAATTAACTTAGAAATGACACTTCTGCATGCAAGCCTGCCCAGCTTGTAGGTAACCTGAGAATAGAGGGAGCAGTTCTAGCCTCTGATGTGCCCCAAAATCTGTGAAAGGCATAGGGAAGTCTAACACAAAGAGAACAATGCAAAGGGAGCAACACCACTGCTGTAGGCTGTAAACAGGCACATGGTGTATCAGATGTGCCAAAGTACATTGCTGGTTTAACACATTCCTGCAATCAGTTGTTAACTCCCTAACTCAGCAGCCAGTGGTGTTTCATGTCTAGTGCTAAAATCACCTGTGCCCTTGCAACACAGGAAGCAGCAACAGAACAGGCTTTATTAAACCCCAAGAAGCCAGGTTCAGCTGTGGTTGAGCAGCTTAGCAGCACTCTTCACAAGTGATGAGCAGTAAGTGTGCAGGCTTTGCAGTCAGTGCCTGGCTACTCATTTTGTCATGTCAGCATGCCCACAATGGATCACCTTTTCATACATTTGGCAATACTGGAGGAGATCTTTTCTGAAGACACAACAATAATTTTGCCCTCAGCAGTGTGCCTGTTTTCAGTCATGGCTCACCTTTTCTCCCAGCAGAGCTGAGGAAAGATGGCCTCTGCACTGGCAGTCTATAGATTTGCTTTCCCATTTGACATGAAACATGAAGGAACAATATCTGGAGGCTAAGGAGAATGCTAGATACTAGGCACAGGGCAGTAATGTACCCTGCTGGTCACCAGTTGCATATAGTCTTGATATATGAGGAGATGGACAGGCAATCAGCTACTTTTGCAGCGGGTCAGCTCAGAGTCCTCCTTCTGCTGTGGTGTACAGCACTTCGATAGCAACTACACAACAGTCATACTTCCTCAACCTCACCCTCAACAGGAATTTCCAAGCCATTTACCAGCTTGTTAGTTTGACTCCAAGCTCATCTCTGACCAACAAATGCAGGAGCATCACAGGAGACTCTGTGACTCAGAACCACCCTTGTAATCCGGTTTCTCTGCCATTTGTTCCTCCAGAAAACCACATGTTGCTACCAGCAGTGAACTATCTGTGTAAATAGACACCCTCCACCCTTCATCTGTGGGACCACAGTTTTGTTTTGTTTTTATCATTGCTCCTCTATTATGCTGTGAGAATATTTGGCTAACAAGCTCACTAAGCACAACATAACTCATCTTGAAGATGTGTTCAAGAGGGGATTGGACGTGGCACTTGGTGCCATGGTTTAGTGGTCATGAGGTCTTGGGTGACAGGTTGGACTTGATGATCTTTGAGGTCTTTTCCAACCTTATTGATTCTCTGATTCTATTCTATGATTCCTAGGTATTGATATTCCCCCAAATTAAGCAGAATTACACTTTTAGGATCCACAGTAATAAATTCCTAAAGCTAAGCATTTTGTGTTTAGAATCACTAATGGGTAATCAAAAAGAATTTACAGCTAATTCGAGGTAAAGTTTCTTGGGAAAAAGGACTGCCTTTTAGAAGTTCAAGCCCAGGGCTGCCAGTCTCACCCCCAGCAGGTCAGCTCTTACTAGTCATGCAGAAGTGGCACAGTAAAACATCCCTGTGGGTAGGCATAATTGCACCGATACCCTCTTCACAACTCATCTTTACTTCTGACCCAAAAAGTCACCAAAACATCCTGGAAGCCCAAATTCTGAAACCCTGGTTGACAAAATACAGAAGTGTGCTTAATACTACAATCATCATGAGCAGGCCATTTTCCTGTTCTTCAGGAGGAGACTCAGAGCTGGGAGAACATAAAAGAGGAGTAATGCCTAGCTGCAGGATCAAGCTTTGCCTGAGGTTGGACCAGACACACGTTTTCATGTACAAAATCGTGTCTGAATTGAAGCTCTGCTCTTTGGGGTTTTTGGAGACCCTGAGTTACAACTAATCCTGCAGCACGCTTCATGGATAGAAGTTATGACTGTTGCAATCACTGGCTGCCTGGCTGAGGGAAGCACTGAGGAACTCTTGTGCTGGGTTTCTGCAAAGGGAAGGTTGGAAGTGATGCTGGTTAGCTAGTTCCCCAGACTGTCTTTCTGACCTTTTTGAAGGCTGCAACATTCACCTATTTCAAATCACCAGGAACCTTCCAGGATCTCCATAACTTTTCAAAGGTAATAGAGTAGCCTTGCAGAGACATCCATCAGGTTTTTTCAGCACTTTGGACGTGGTCTATGGACATTTCCAGTCAAACTCTCACAAGCAATCCCTGACTCAACCCTCAGCTGCTCCTGGTAGCTCTCTTTGAGCTCTTGGCCTAAGTGCAGAGTAATGAGGAGAGCTCG
Source organism: Picus viridis (assembly GCA_033816785.1). Classification (NCBI taxonomy): domain Eukaryota; kingdom Metazoa; phylum Chordata; class Aves; order Piciformes; family Picidae; genus Picus; species Picus viridis. The sequence continues at coordinate 28,354,835 of CM066572.1, forward strand.
TTGGTAAAGAAAGCAAAGAAACCATTTAATACCTCAGCTTTATCTGTTCCTGCTGTCACTGTATCACCTCCTCAATTTGCAATGGTCCCACATTTTCCTGGCTCAGTCTTCTACACTAAGATTCCAGTAGAAGCTCTTTTTGTTATAATTCCCATGCAAGTCTCAACTGCATTTGAGCTTTATATCTCCTGAAGCTACCCCTCCACACTCAAGCAATGTTTCTAGGTTCTTGCACTGTAGCCTATCCCTGCTTCCATCTCTTCCAGTGTGTCTTTTTGCACTGGAACTCCACCAAGCTGCCTGGCTAGCCACACCAGTCTACTGATACATCTGCTTGCAGACACACAGCTGTACAAGACAGCTGCCTAAGATCTTGCTACCTCAATAGCAAGAATAATTGCAGTGCTGTCCCTGCTCTTGGAGAGCCAGTTTTTTAAAGGTCTCTTGTATTCTGAACACTGCCATCTTACTCAGTGCAAACATTAACTCCTGCTCTCTTCAGGTCCAGAATGGACATAAGATGCAGCTATGCATGGTAAATAAAATGCTTGTAAAACTATTTCTAATACAAATTACCACAGAATCAATATATCCCATTAAAAAAAGTCTTCAAAGTTTTCAGTCTCACAAGAAACACTTTGCTGCCTTTAATCTGTCCAGTCACCTGAAATTAAAAACCTCACAGCATTATCACCTAGAGCAATGGAGTGCCATATTCTTGACCACAGCCACAAGAATATAGAATAGAATAGAATAGAATAGAATAGAATAGAATAGAATAGAATAGAATAGAATAGACCAGGTTGGAAGAGATCTTCAAGATCATCACGTCCAACCTATCCTCCAACACCACCTAATCAACTAAACCATGCAACCAAGCACCCTATCAAGTCTCCTCCTAAACACCTCCAGTGATGGCGACTCCACCAGCTCCCCTGGCAGCTCATTCCAATGGGCAATCACTCTCTCTGTGTAGAATTTCTTCCTAACCTCCAGTCTGAACCTCCCCTGGCACAGCTTGAGACTGTGTCCTCTTGTTCTGGTGCTGGTTGCCTGGGAGAAGAGACTAGCCCCCGTCTGTCTACAACCTCCCTTCAGGTAGTTGTAGAGAGCAAGAAGGTCTCCCTGAGCCTCCTCTTCTCCAGGCTAAGCAACCCCAGCTCCCTCAGCCTCTCCTCACAGGGCTGTGCTCCAAACCCCTCCCCAGCTTTGTTGCCCTTCTCTGGACATGTTCTAGCAAGTCAACATCTTCCAGCAAGTCAACATCCTTCCTGAACTGAGGGGCCCAGAACTGGACACAGGACTCAAGGTGTGGCCTAACCAGTGCAGTGTATGGAGGCATCTCTATTTAGTTTCACATACAGTCTTAAACAGTACATTTCATTTGGAGTTCAGCTGGCTCAAATGGTTATTAAGAGATGCAGTTTGACACGGTGTGTGATGACAAAAGCTGTAAATGTGTCACAGAGTGAGGGATTAATTTGTGATTGCTTGGAAGGCATTGCCCTGGATTGTCTTGTTTGGATATGTTTGCAGAGGTAACAAAAGACATGAATTGCCACTTCTTTTTTGCCTTTCTTTTTCTTGAGTCATGTGTCACTTCTTTTTTGCCTCTCTTCTCTTTGAGTCAGGTGTAAGAAAGAATGAGCAAGATTAAAGCAATAGTTTAATCCGACTTGCTTTATCCTTGAGTGGTAAGGGAGAACAGCAAATGGTAGAAGAATTCTCTACCTACCTGCTGCATTGCAGTGCATCTGACCGCAGCCCTGGGGCTCCACCTGCTCCTGGCCTGGAAATGCATTTCAACACAAGGTGGAAGAGTTTAATTTTCATTGGGTGGGTAGGACCAGGAACTTGCATCACCCTGTTTTGCAGACAGCAGTGGCAGCCTACCAAAGCATAGGCCCTAATTACACCAAGCTCTCTGTGGCTGGATCCCATGCATTTCTGAGTCTTGTCTCCCTTGACATCCTCAGTGCTATATGTATGCTTAAATCTCATGGAAGTCCTGTGCCTAACCAAGTGCAGGGCTGCAGATGTTGAGGCAGTAAAGGGGCTGTAGCTCCTTGTTGGTATGATGTAGTAGAGCATGGCTGCATCTGCAGAGCCATGACCTTCTCATGCAATGCAATTTCAGTATATACATCTCATGTTTCGTAGCATTTGTCTTTGCTCATGTGCTTTACCAAACAGGTATAACTCATTTAAAGTAACCAGATGCCAGTTATTACTTTGGTCTTCCCATTGCAGACATCTCCTGGCCATGGAGGGTTTTGTGTAATTAGCAACATATCTTCTTGGAAACAGATTTCAGTCATTAATTCCCTGTGCATTTTCCCCCTTACCAGATGTTTCAAGCCTTTGCTATCTTGTTAACCTCTCAGCAGTGAATTGTCTAGAGCAAGAGATGCTAATTTTTCCAAGCCTACACAATAGAAGTCTTTGTATCAGTGGCATCCTACCATGTGGAGGGGGAAGGAGTAACAATGATATCAGTCAGTTAGTGGAAAATTAAGTAAAACTGCAGCATAATGTGAATACAGAGTTGGTGGATGCTTAGCACATGAACTGAGGCATTTATTCTGCACTCTGAGCCAGTTTCTAGGTCTTGAAACGGCTTTAAAGCTTGTCAGAGGAAATTGAAAAGGTTGTCAGTAGATCCAAAAAGAAATCTCACTTACATAGCACAGGAATCCCAGAGCTTTCTGCATGTTGAAATATGCAAGAGTGAGGCCCCTGCAACAGAAAGAGCACCTCAGAAGCAGAAATGCATTTTCTGCAAAACCGAGGGCAAGTAAAAGCATGTAAAAGGCACTCTTTTTTCCAGTCCTGCATTCTCAGATACAAACATTTTCCAGTGTAGGTACATACCAGTGAACCCATGAGAGTTAAAGCAAGGAATGTTTATGATTTCACTGCACTGTTTTCTTCTTGGACAGGACAGTGTGTGACAGGTGGTAGTGACAGTGCATGCCAGTGCCACTAAATGACTCTCATAAAAGAGAAAATAAGATAATAACAACACTAACACAACACAACATAACACAACACAACATAACATAACACAACATAACATAACACAACATAACATAACATCAGAAGAATGCTACATCAAAACTATCAAAGTAGTCATGAGAGTTTGAGAAGCAGAGGAGGAAAGTTATGGAACAAAGATAGGCAACATTGCTTATCCTCTCTAATTGTTCTAATTGCTTATAACTCATTAAATTCTGAGGATTCAGACCATGGTTTCTCCCAACATAGAAGGATCTGATTTGTAACTCAGAGATGTCACACTGCATATGCTGTCATCAGTCCCTATATTCATCTCCTTTGGGTCATGGCAGACATGTTAATTTTCCCTGTGCATGGAGCAGAGTATTAGCCAGTTTCTATTCTAATGGAGCTGAGGCTTCCTAGAAAAGCTGGAAATTAGGGCCAGCTGCTTGTATGGTCAGCAAAAAATGGGAAATAGTGAAGAGATCTGTAAAAGCTTTTAAAGATCACCACTGAAGCGCAGTCCTGCATTGGTCCACGTGGAAGACCAATTCTGGGGCAGGGAGCTTCAGAAAGCCTGGTAGGAACACAAAGCCATCCTACCCTGAGAAAGGTACTGTCTTCATTTTTTTGCTAAAAAGTTTAGCAAAAATCTGAAAACAAAGATTTCACAAAGAAGAGACAGCCTGAGATATGCTAAGATATCCCTGGAAGAAAAGGTGTTGTTTATGTCTGAGGCAAAGTGTACCATACAGTACTGGGCACTCAAAATGTGGGTAGATGTGGATTCCACTGATACCTGAACACATGCTTCTGTGGGGCTGGAAACACACTTGGCAGAAGACAATCAGTTTAGTGTGTGGGAAGCTGGGGAGAGCTTTGTGTCTGCCACAGATTCTGGAAAGAAGAAGGGTCTTATATTTACTTTGCATGCACCTTACCACAGACCACATAAGACTGTGACTCAGCCTCAGAGATACTACTTGTATCGCTGACCCTATGAGAGGCTGAGAAGCACTGAAGTGTCTGGAAGGAAGTTAAGGCAGGCTGATACAGCTTCAGGCATGGATGGGTTTGCTTTAGGAACTTACTCTGCTAGACTTTGACAGGGAAGAAAACAGAGACTTGGAGAGCAAAGAAAAGAGCATAACACTGTTCATTCACTATGTGAAACATGCTTGGAACTGAGTATGTGTGCACAGGGCATGCACAGTCCCTTTAAGTTACATTGAGTCACTTAGTCCCCTCAACCAATCAGCTCAGGCTTCGATCTCACCCATTTTAAGCAGCCTTTACATTTACTTCCAAATCACTGTAGAAAACACTGAACTTGTTTGTTCCTCTCACCTAACTTTAGTTACCTGCAAGGTCTGCATCAGGCCCAGACACCAAAAATTTGCTGTGCAGCTGAGAAGCAGACACATATGGTTCATATGATCCATTTTCAGACACCTACTGTAGCATGAAACAAATTGTTCCTCAAATGGGGCTGGGTTTTTTTTTGTTTGTAGTGGGGGGTCTAGCCAGGTGGGGGGTCTAGCCAGGTAGCTCAGGGATACACAGAGGCAGTTGGTTAGCTGAATCCCACCCTGGTTTCTTTCACTGTGCACCAGAAACCCGAAATGACTTCACGTGGGGTTTAATTCCTTCTTTCCAAGTACAGCTAGATGTAGAAGTGTATGAATGCAACATTAGTCCTGAACAACAAATTACATCTTTGAAGTACCCTGTAAACTCTAACTACACAGCAATTAGACTATCCTATTAGTAAAATAAAGCACAGAATAGTGACCTATTTATTCTTTTGCTATTATGTAAAATTAATGACCTGTGTTTTCTGACCAGTCATTCATCCTTCCTCCAAATACCTGGGGATTTAAATTTTAACTACTTGAACAGCTCCACAAAATTACTGGTAGGCAGAAGTGGCAAGGCAAGTATTTGAAATGCACTGTGACAGACTGTAAAGACTCAGAAAAAATATGTGAACATAAGATCCCATTTAGAATCAGATTCAGGAGCAGAAGAGTGATTGTGTTTAAAGGTATATGGAGGCTGCTGTTTTGAGTATATTTGCTTCATTTTTTTCATTGCTGCCTTGCAAATAAATTACAGCATTTTCTTGGTAGCTAGTTTGTTGTCCCTTTCTCTCTCCTTATCCAGCATCTCTGAGAACAATGTGCAAGTCCACTGTAAGGAGTTATTTACTGTGGAGGAAGAAAACATTCACTATATACAAGGAACATGTACATGAAGTGGGAAGATGTCAGGAAACAAAGCACAATGTCAGACACTAATGAGTACAAGAAACTATTAGCAGCTGTGAGGGAATAAAAATATTCATTATCTTTGCCAGTAAATTCTGTGGCTGTCATATTGAAAATCACAAAGGGAAAGTGAGATAGTTGGTCTTTAACTTATTTTTCACAGTCTAAACCACATCTTAGCAGAGCACATCTCAGTGTGAGGACAGCACAAACCACTTCACCTTCCTTAATGATTCATAAGTTAAAGGATGCTGGTAGAACCACAGGTTGTTTTCTAGCTAGAAGTTGCACAGGTACTGTGTGTAATATTTACTTCATGAAGAATGCCAGGCTAACAGGAATGCAGTTTAACTGGTTTAGGATTTATGAAAGAAAGGAGAAAAACCCTGAAACCTGTTTGCTTTCTTACGAATCAAAACCTACTTGATCGAACGCTTCAACTTACCAAAACATTGTGAAAGAACCTGGGGCTGGGCTCAGCAGGAATTGAGTAGTTGAGATAGAAGAAACAGATCCACAGGACAAGGGACAATGGATATAAACTACAGCACAGGAGGTTCCACCTCAACATGAGGAAGAACTTCTTTACTGTAAGGTCACAGAGCACTGGAACAGGCTGCACTGAAAGGTTGTGGAGTCTCCTTCTCTGGAGACTCTCCAGCCCTGTCTGGATGTGTTCCTGTGTGACCTGTGCTGGATTCTATGGTCCTGCTCTGGCAGGGGGTTGGACTTGATGGAGGTCCTTTCTAACCCCTAACATCCTGTGATCCTGTAATTCCCTCACTATAAATACCTGTCAGTTCAGTGCATTTGCAGCCCAGATTCCTCCAGCCACTTCCCCAGAAGACAAGAGTTAACATGCAACCTACAATCTAAAGTTCAAGGTTGCAGAACATGTATTTGTGTTTACTTTAGGTAATAAAATGAGACAAATGCTGATGTGTTGTGACCCATTAATCTCTATTGAGAGCAGGATGTAAAACATGGCAAGCTCCAGTCAAGAAAATGCATTAATTACCTTAAAATCACCTGTAGACAAACACATTCAAACACCTCTTTATGAAGAATTTGAATTTCCTAATCAAAAATCAATATTCTTTCAGTAAAACAGATCACTGTGATTGATTGATTGTTCTCTAAACATGAGCACAGCAGCACCCAGCATCTGGAGGTGCAGAATCACAGAATCATAGAGTTGTCAGGGTTGGAAGGGGCCTCAAGGATCATCTAGTCCCAACCCCTCTGCCATGGGCAGGGACACCTCACACATGGCTCAGACCATGTGAAGGCTTCTGGAGGTTGCAGCAGTGTTTCTAATCTACAAGAAAAATCATCAGAATGTCCTTTCATCTACAATCTTAAACATTCAAATAGCTCTTTACCATCCTATTAACTGTCATCAGATAAGGCCTAATTATGTATATACATTCTAACACTATGATAAATCCTTTTCATTGCAACTGAAGAAACTCGGAGTGCTTTCAAATCTGTAGGCTAATTCCTTTTGTAGCAGCCTTTTAAATCCATTTCAAAACACTACAGAGCTTTTTTATATAAGCATCTTTTAATCTGTCTTCTTGCTTCTCCTTCCTGAATTCATTCATCACAAACTGAAGTCACCAGTGTCTTTTGCCTAATTATCCTTTGCCTCCTATTGGACTTTTAGCCAGGAATTTGCTCTATAAAACAAACAGTCTCCAAAAAGCAAACAAACTGCAACTAAGTGAAAAAAGTGACTCTGTCAGTGCTAATAGCTCATCAAAACAATAGATACATACTCCTGAGTAATGACAGGTAAGATTGGAGGCCAACATGTTATGATTAGAGATTAGTGCATCAATCTGTGACTGATGACAAAGTGAGAGGAGCCCCAAGGTACCAGCGGTATTAATGGCACAGCACTGTGCTGCATCCTGCATCAGCAGCACTTAAACAGCACAAGCTGCTGAATTCAGGTTCCTCTGCCTCCAGCTGAACAGTTCCTCTTTTACATCATGCAGCAGGATAAGGACAGAGGAGAAAAAACTTTGAAGCATTGTTGCTGTTGTCTACTGGTTTCCCTGGGCAGTTGTGTTTTAAACAACCAGTGCCATTTAGTCATCCTTCACCTACCAGAACGTTATGCTCCACTTTGCACCTCCAAAAGTTCCCATACCCTGCTGGGGACAATCCATGAAACCCATTTTTTTCTGCTGGCTCACCTATGCCAAGAGTATCACACTGACATCTCAAAACATTTTTCTGCTTGGAAACTTTGCCCTGCTCTGTCATGCCCCTCTTTATCCAGCCACCCAGCTTCCCATTCCATAGGAGCTCAGGATCCTCCTCTCTGCTGTGATGAGATTTCACATTTTTACACTTTCTGCACCCTCAAACATCTAAGAGGAATTTCTCAGTGTAAATGAAAGGAGAATTGGCCCTGTGACAGCACATCACACTACAGCACTAGGGAACTCAGTGCCACCAAGTCAAACAAATTAAATGTTGGCATTCTTAGGAACTGTCACGCTGCCTCCCATGATACCTCAACTATGTGATGGTATTTGCACACTAATTCATAATATGCACTGGTCCAACCATGACACTGAAGTTCTGTTACCACTGAGCAAACACACTATGCAAATGACACTAAAGGGTTTCCTTATAATTTATCTCATGCAAACCAGTTTTAGAGCTGTTTCATTTCACTGGCTAAAGGGGAATGACTCCTGACTTTGCACCAGTATGAGATCAGTATCCCATGTGAAATTTCCAGGACCACATTAAATGAACTCACCCACAAACCAAATAGTCTGCATTTTATACCATTAACCTTGAGCTCTCTATTTTTGATATGTAACTGTAAGATTAAGAGAGTCTGCATTCTTTCTTAAGAAAAAAACCCAGCTTTTCCAATCTGAAAGAGGGCATCCTCCAGATCAAAAAGTGAGTGGAAGAAAGAAGCAGGTCCTTATACCATCAGAAAACCCTTGATCATAGAATCATAGAACCAGTAAGATTGGAAAAGACCTCAAAGATCATCAAGTCCCACCTGTACCCAAGACCTCAGTTCCACTCTAGCTTAGGGAGATCTGTTTATGCACATCTACCTGTGTGCAAACAGAGCCACATGGCTGTCTTGTGTTGGATTTAAGGTATCCACACCTTTGGCCATACTGGCAGATGACCCTTAAGCACACATTAAGATGAGATGTAGGATTAGCAGAGCTACATCTGCTGCCAGCACCAGAGGTGCTTCTGATAATGCACTCAGATAAGGTGCCAAGAACCCTGAATTCTCATATTGACACTACTTTCAGCTGTTACTCCAGTATCCTTAAAAATACACAGCTCTTCCAGAAGTGTCATGCCATACCTCACAAAAGGTAGCCTGAATCTTGCTGTGTGAGTCATTTTCACATTTGGGATGATGTATATCTACAGGTTGTTTGGTTCCCCCCCCCCCCCCCCCAAATATTAATTGCTCTTTTCTAATCCCTGAAGCTCAAATATGATGCTTAATACTCAACCACAGATTTTCAAAATCTTCTTCTAGTGGTTGGCCACTTGGGGGAGGGGGAGAATTAGAGTACCAGATACTTTGATTTCTATACATGAATTAAAGATATGCACATAATACATCACTAAATTTGGAACTCCAATCATCAACAATTTTTATCATCTAAAAGTGACAGCAAGTGGGTTTACAATTCTGTGACCATGTCAACTTTACATTAGGCTATCATAAGCATGAGAACACAAAGGGGAAAGAGTCTGGTCTTTATGTAACAGAAGGTTGTGCTGCCATTCAGCAAGACTTGGACAGGCTGGATTGCTGGGCAGGGAGAAATTTGCTGAAGTTCAACAAGGGCAAGTGTAGAGTCTTGCACCTGGGATGGAACAACTCCATACAGCAGTACAGGTTGGGGATGGACCTGCTGGAGAGCAGTGAAGGCGAAAGGGACCTGGGGGTCCTGATGGATGAAAGGTTGACCATGAGCCAGCAACATGCTCTGGTGGCCAGGAAGGCCAATGCCATTCTGGGGTGGATTAGAAGGGGTGTGACCAGTAGGTCAAGAGAGTTTCTCCTCCCCCTCTACTCTGTGCTGGTGAGGCCATATCTGGAATATTGTGTCCAGTTAGGGGCCCCTCAGTTCAAGAAAGACAGTGAGCTGCTTGAGAGAGTCCAGCACAGAGCCATGAGGATGATGAAGGGAGTGGAACATCTTCTGTATATGAGGAGAGCCTGAGGGAGCTGAGGGCTCTTTAGCTTGGAGAAGAGGAGACTGAGAGGTGACCTCATCAATGGTTACAAATGTGTAAAGGGTGAGTGCTGAGAGGCTGGAGCCAGGCTCTGCTCAGTGGTGCCCAGTGACAGCACAAGGGGCAATGGGTGGAAGCTGAGGCATAGGAAGTTTCATGTAAATATGAGGAAAAGTTTTTCCCTGTGAGGGTGACAGAGCACTGGCACAGGCTGCCCAGGGAGGTTGTGGAGTCTCCCTCTCTGGAGATATTCAAAACCCACCTGGATGCATTCCTGTGTCATCTGGTGTAGGTGCTCCTGCTCTGGCAGGGGAGTTGGACTGGATGAGCTTTTGAGGTCCCTTTCAGCCCCTGAAATTCTGTGATTCTGTGATTCTGTAACAGTTACCTAAGAGAAGTTTTTAGACCTTTTGGTTGTATAGCCAGACCTTCCTATATACAGTGAATCAGTGTAATTCTGCTTCCTGCTGAGTGGTACACTTAAAGCAGCCAAGATGTAACATGCCAAGATGCAATTAGTTACATAAAAATGCTATTAAAAGCAGTCCAACACAAACGTGGTTTTGCCATGGAAACCTAAATATGCAATCCCATTACTAATCTCTTAAAGAACCCAGGTTTTTAAAGACCCAAACACTACAGGAATCAGTATACATGGCATTGCAGCACATCTTGCTCAAACACAATAATACTAATTTAAACAGCTACTTGCATTTAAATGATTAGGATTTAGGGGGAAGAAGAACAGCCCCAAATCTGTGGTGTATATCTGTATCAAACAGTGACGTTTGGACTTTGAATTGAAAAGCTATTCAATTTCAAGGAAATCTGTGCTAAAAGGAATATGCAGGTTAGAATGAATGGTATTTACAGGCAAGAGAAGAATGACTGCACGCATTATATAACCATCACTAAAATTCATTACTGTTGGAGCTCACAGAAATTAATTCTGTGGCTGAATAATAAAACTGGAAATGTTATTACCAAGTGTTAGCTGCACTTCCTCTGTGTAAGGTAAGGATAATCACATGTCTTGTTCCAAATCATAAACTGATCAATCCAGTTTTCCACCCACTCAGATTTCTCCCTCTACAGCACAGTCGCAAGAGATTTAGGGCCAGGCTGTGAAATTAATTGAACATACGGTCTCCAGAATGCAACCTCAAGAACAAACCACCTACACCTAATCGGGCACAAGCCTGAATCCAAAGCACATTCAGACAAGGACCTGCAGACACGTGCCTCCAAAGCCTGGAGCCCTTTCCTGAAGATAAACAGATGCCACACAAAATTCGCTTTAAAAAATGGTCTAAAGGAAGAATATTATCTTACCTGATAGCCAATGGGGTATAGTACTCAGAAAAGTGGAAGGCCAGGCTCAGTGTCTTCCTTAGCCTAATGGAGATTCAATCTTTTTAACTTCCAGTTCTTAAGAGTGCAAGAAGCATCGAGCCATAAAGGTTGTCAGGATGGGGAGAGAACACAAGAAAGAATACAAATTATTGCTTCTTCCTCCTTTAGAAGCCACGATTTCAGAGCTAAGTGGCTAGTACTGCATTTTAGAAGTGTGCTAACCCTATTTATGTACTAGGTTTGCTGGAGGCATTGATAAGTTGTATTTAAAGGAGCCAACTGCTCCCCACCTAAGAGTTTGGATTGAGGTGAGGAAGACAGGCATCTCAGGCTGAGGCATTTCCTGTCAGCATGAATGCACAACTGAGAAACATCATGCATCTTAAAAAAGGCCAGCAAAACAACATAAACACCCTACCTGGTTCAGTCTCTGGAGCAGCTGCAGAAACTTGCATGAAACCTTCTTAATATGTAATCTAATATCACAGATGCTTACGTTGAGGTTAACCACCATGCAACACTGCCTGGCTTAACACTGGGTGAAAGAGTGCTTTATCATGCCAGTGACAAGACACTCCATCCTAAGCCATACAAGGAGAAATAATAATAATAAAAAAAAAGCTGGGTGATGCCAGATCCCTCATTTGGGAGAAATATTTGTGCTAAGAAGTGTGACAACATGAGGAGAAACTTCTTTACCGTGAGGGTGATGGAGCACTGGAACAGGCTGCCCAGAGAGGTTGTGGAGACTTTTCTGGAGACTTTCCAAGCCAGCCTGGATGTGTTCCTGTGTGGCTTGCCCTGGGTGATCCTGCAGGGAGGTTGGACCTGCTGATCTCTGGAGGTTCCTTCCAACCCCTAACATTCTGTGATTCTGTGAAAATGCATTTTAAGGGGTGTCACGATCACATATCCTTCTAGACCTTCACCAACCCAAAACTTTCACATCAAACGTTTTCTATTAAAGTAGTTGTGCATGATTGAGTCAGCACGAATAAAAAGAATATGTATGTGTGTATATATATATATATATAATGAATTCAGTATTTTGAATGGGCAACGTAGTAGGTTCCGGCGGGGTGGGGTGGGGGGGTGGAGATGCAACTTCGTCATTTTAAAGCATCGAATATCTGTGACCAGAAAGGAATTAACAATCTTTTGTAAACTGGTATTAGGAAACAACGCCCTGAACACGGGCTGGATCTGACTCAGGACCTGTGACCGAGAAGCGCTGCGCTCCAGTGCACACACTCACCGCGCCCCGGGGAAGCCGAAAGCCACCCGCGGGGCGGGCGCGGCGCGGCTCCTCCAGGGACTCGGGAGGCCAAAGCGCGGCACCCCCCAGCCCACCCCAGCAGCGGGCATAGCCCTGCCCGGGACAAAGCGCTCCCCGCCGCCCGCACCGCCATGGCCTCCGTTTAGGGCGGCGCGGGGGCACGGCCGGGCGTGGTGAAACGGCGCGGATCCAGTCCCTGGCACCCCGGGGCTGTCCACCCAAGTCCGGGCGAGGCGAGGTGGGGCGGGCCCGGCACTGGGGCGGGCATGAGGGAGGGGGCTGGGGCGGTGCGTACAGCGCTGCCCGCACCTGTTCCCTCCTTCACCTCCTCCTCCTCGTCGCCCACCTAGCTGCCGCTCGGCCGTCCCCGCCGCGTTTGGCAGCGGTAGCAGCAGCCGCAGCACACAGCAACATGTTGCCCAGGGAATCCTCGTCCATGCCGCCGCCTCCCAACCCCGCTGCCTACTTCCCGCCCCCCGAGTTACTTTGCCCTCCGGCCTGGAGATCCTGCGCACCTACTCGGGAGCCGTCATCTTCCTGGAAATCGTGAGTGCGGGGTGGGAGGCGGGCACCCCCGGCCTTCCCGCGCTTTTCCCTCCCGTCAGCACCCCGCTGCCCTGCGCCCGTCTCCTTTCCCCCTAGGCTCCGGTGCCCGGAGCCAGAGGGGACGTGCCTGTGCCCGGGAGTCGCCGAGCAGCAGCCCCGCGTCGCCCGCGCTCCTCACCTGCCATTTTGAGTGGGGAAGGTGCGGGCGGCCGAGGCTGCGGCGCGGGGAGCCGCCGGGCTGCCCCGCTCTGGCCCCGGGGCTGGGGTCTGGGACGCGAGGCTGTGCAGGGAAGGGCAGCAGGACCCGTCCCCGCTTCCTCCAGCCTGCCCTGGCACGTTCGATCGTCAGGGTCCGCCGGCGGCACGGCACTTTCCCCGGCCCTGGTTCGTGCGGTACCGGGAGGCCTGCGGAGAGGGATTTCACAGGGGCTGTTCAAGCTGTCGAGGATTTTGAGCCCCATACCCAAACCGCCACTGCGTGCACGTTACAGGTTCTATGCAAACTCCCACGAGTGTGTTTAGTTTCCTGTGCAGACAGGGCTGAGGTCCATTGAGCTCAGGCTACGTAATGAGGGTCCGCAGAGCCGTGGGACTCTTTAGTACAAGAGAGAAACAGCAAATCAACAACAAGCCTTGCCAGAACTCGTTTGATTTTGTTTGTTGTTGCTTACCCTGGGGTTGGAGCAGAATGCTGTTTGGAGCAGTCTGTGAGATGGATCCTAGTCTGCAAGCTGTGAAATTGCACCTAAGCAACGAGCTCAGAGCGCAAATCCCGGCACTAAAATCGGGCCCCCAGTCAGGAGGGGCAAAAGCATCACTGTTAACAGGTTGGCCAACCCTATTACGCATCTGACAGCCGAGCTGAAGTGGACTGGTAGCACAAGGGAAATAGCACAACAGTGGGTGCTGAGGTTAGAAACCTCTACAAGGGTTTCCAAAAGAAGGCTGAAAGGTTGCACATTCAGAATACTGAAAACATTTCCTGTGTCTCTGCTTTTAGTTTAAGAGATGTTTCGTGCTGTCCCTTCTGCTTCCCCATTGCCCATCGCTATAGGGTCACTAAGGTACAGACTTGCACCTCCAGGCTTGTGAAACTAGAGAAAGGTTGGTTCTTCACATTAGCTGAAAAAGGAACCCTAGAGAACAACTCTAAGGCTAGTGCTTAAATCCTTGGGAGCTTTGGACAGAGACTCTAAGGCTAGTGCTTAAATCCTTGGGAGCTTTGGACAGAGACTAGCAGTGCATCTTTACATGTGTGCTGCTGCAATGTAACATGACAGAGGAACCAACTAATTTTATGGTAGTCATCTTTTGAAAGGTATCTCTCCTCCAGCCTTGGTTCAAAAGAAAGTTCTTTGATTGCGAAAATGTGAGCTCTGTAGCTGTAAATCTGTAGGATTTAAACCAGGAGAGCAGAAACCTGCTTGGAAATTGATTGTTACTGTCACTGCACAGCAGCTTGGATTATGAAGTTAAATCTTTTTGTAATTGACATATTTCAGATGGCAAGTACGATTTTTTTCTCCAGTTATTCTTTTTTAAAGAGGCAGGATTTGCAGGGAGAAACAGTACTCTTCCATAGGCTGATTAAACCAGAGAAGTCTTAAAAGTGCTTGAGTTCTCCATCCCATCATAGCACACATCCCATCACACCACTCGTTTGCTGCGATCAGGATGATTGGCAGTGCTGAATTCTTCCCTTGGTCATGATAATTCTGGAAAGCTGTATGTTTTCCTGGTCATTACGACACAATTTACAACTCACCTTACCCTGTGTTACAGCTTTCTCTTTTATTGGTTAATGTGGGTTTTTTTCCCCCATCTTTTTGTTACAAACTAATTGAAAAGAGATGGTGCAGGTTTATTTCTTTTGGTATCCCATCTGATTAGGACAAAAGAAGCTAAACAGTATGAGATCGAATCCAAGCATGTTGTACATCCTTCTCATGCTAGCTGAAGTAGATACAGATTTGTATATGTTTGTGTGTGGCACACAGTTTCACGTTTCTGGTAGTTCCCTTAAAATGAGAGTAAAGGTGACATTTCCAGCAGCAGCATGCATGACACCTGGATTTGGAAATCCCATTTTCAGGACTGTTTCAAGATCTTTTAAGAACGGCTTTATCTTTGCTGCCAGTTAGTTCCTATCGGGTCTGAGAACCCTTGGGTTCTCTGAGTGCTTTTGAAGTGTTTCCTCTCAGTTCCTGAAAGTAATCTGAGGACACGTTGATATATTTGTTCTTAGGCAGAAAGGAGTGAATAAAAGTAATTTCTCAGCTCACCACCAGTATTCTTTTACTTGCAGCTGTTTGGAACTCTAGTCTGGATTTTGGTGGCTGCTACAGGAATTCCACTGCCGCTGCTGCAGGGATGGGTAATGTTTGTAGCGGTGACTTCGTGGTTCCTGTCCATTGTGTTCCTGTGTGTGTTCCTCTTTGGTTATGCAAATAGGATTGCTGTCAACTGGAACCAGACGGTAAGATTTTTTTCCCTTTATGTAAGGATTCCCTTTGTTTTATAAACTGAAAATCGTTTCATGGGAAGCACTGATCCTAAGCCTTAGTGCCTGGCCCTCCTGTTTTGAAAAACTTTCAGCTAAAACAGAATTCAGAACTGGAAAAGTAAAAGAGCAGGGCTACAAGGATGAAGGAAAGAATACAGGACCTGTTTTATGATGGAGGCTGAAAGACGCTTTTGAAACTGATTGAAGGAGTATCCTTTTCCTTGTTTGAGCACATAAAATGCCTGAGCAGCAGGAAGAGGGCTAGTTTAACAAAGCATGACCACAGATTGGTTTAAGTGGCCAGAAATCATTGTGGACTGGAAATCAGACAATATTTTCTGACTGTTAGAGAAGTGGTAGTAACACCCTGTGAACAACGAAGGGTAGAAAGATGCATCTAATATTGTAAAGGAAGTGTTACATCTGTGAACACATTGTGTGATGTGGTGGCTTGTGGTAGCACAGACTCTACTAATAAAGTTTCTTCCAGCTCCTAAGAAAGCCTTCTGCTGACTTTTGTGTCTATTCCTTAAAGAAGGAAGGGCATCCGTGGTGACTGACCTTAGGTAGCCAAAGAGAGCATAACCTGCAGTATGATAGAGCTTAACATCCTTTTAGGAGACAGTGTTTATTTTTGGAGGAAGCCTTGTGAGACTACATGTATCATTACACTCTTCTCAGCATTTCTTCATTGTGAAGATAAGATTCTGTACTGTAACTGCCTGTCCAGGGGAGCTGTTGGCCCCACTTTTTACCAACCACGTGGCTACCTCAGGTCATCGACTGCTAATTTATGCACTCCTTTGTTGTTTGAGGTTTTGGTGCTCAAGTTAAGCATGCGATGGCATCACTCTCTCTTATGTTAATGCAAATGAATAATAAGAGGTGACAAAACCATGAGTGGAATGGGAATGTCACAAACATCATCTAAAAAGACTAGAACTTCTCAAATATTACAAGTTTGGCTGCTAGTAGCTGCTTATCACCACTACCTTCCTCCTACATGGCTTCGTTTTGGTATTGACATTCTTCTTACCCTAGCTGGAATCGTGTGCTTCAGTATCAACATCTGTGGTTATTTATCTGTTCAAGGTATTTGCAGACAGACCCTTAAAACAAAAAGTCTTTAAAGCAAATGAGAGAGCTTCCTGAGTTTGGAGCTCTAATTGATAACTTTAAAGCCTGTCAGTGGTAACAGACTGGATTCTCTTAGAACAAGCTCTAGCACTTCAAGTCCACATACATAGTGTCAGCTTTCCAGCACAATACAGGCACTAATCAGACTCATAATGAGTTACAATTACAGAGACCTTTACAGGGATTTCTGCTGCAACATCATTGCAAGTTATGATGCAACAAAGCTCTTGAGCCTGTGCATAACTTAAGTAAATTAATAGTGTCCCGGGTTTCATTGAAACTATTTGCCCATTTACAATCATGCATCTATTTAGGAGCTGCTGGGTGAGGGTGTAGCCTTTTATAGATTGGAAATGCTACACAAATGTTCCTTTATAACAATAGTTTTAAGTGTGTTGTGCTGTTAATTTTGTCCCCTTGTATGTGATACATGAATGAAAAATCTTCAGGAAATTGCTGCAGGACTTGCATAAAAGCTACACCTGTGGGACTCTGTAATGTAATCTGAAAAGCTGGCATAACTAAATCAACAATAATAATAAGTAGATGCAGAGTGAATCATTTTATCTCCAACATGGTAGCTGGGAACCCTTTCCAGCTGTCAAGAAAACTGACACTACACAGCTCGTGTTGTGGTTTAACCCTAGCCAGCAATTAAGCACCACACAGCTGCTCTCTTACTCTCCCCCACCAGAATGGGATGTGGGTGAGAACTGGGGGTTAAAAAAAGGTGAAACTTATGGGTTAAGATAAAGAGAGTTTAGTAGAGGAAGGGATAGTAATAATACTACTAGCAACTGCTGACCAATAAGCAGCCAGTCCTCAAGCCATAATGCCCCTGTGCACCCTCCCCCTGGTCTATATACTGGGCATGATGCTTCTTTGGGTCAGCTGTCCTGCTTGTGGCCTGTTCCAGCTTCTTCTGCACCCCCAGTCTCCACTGGCAGGGCAGCATGAAAAGCTTGAAAAGTCCTTGACCTGATACAAGCATTGCTCATCAGCAAGTAAACCATCAGTGTGTTACCACCATTATTTTAATTCTAAACCCTAACTGCAGCCCTGTACCAGCTAGTGGGAAGAAAATTAACTTGTATTCAAGCCAAAACCAGGACAATCACTCTGACCACTATTTGCAGGTACCCAAGGGTTCTGAAATTTGTTGGCACTAAACTCAAGAGCAGCACTTCATAAGGACTTTTTTTTTACCTTCTGTTGCAAATAAATAACACCAGAAACACTAAAACTATTTTTTATTACTACAAAATAAAAAGGTGTACCTGTTTGGTTAAGGGTGCCTGTATTTAGATAAACAGGTTGGACTGGATGATCTCTGAGGTCTTTTCCAACCTGATTGATTCTGTGAAATACACAAGTTCTGCTCTTTCACAACAACCACATAGAATCCACCAGGTTGGAAGAGACCTCCAAGATCATCCAGTCCAACCTATCACCCAGCCCTATCCAATCAACCAGACCATGGCACAGAGTGCCTCATCCAGGCTTTTCTTGAAGATCTCCAGGGATGGCAACTCCACCACCTCCCTGGGCAGCACATTCCAATGGCAAATCACTCTCTCTGTGAAGAATTTCTTCCTAACATCCAGCCTAAACCTCCCCTGGTGCAGCTTGAGACTGTGTGCCCTTGTTCTGTTGCTGGTGGAGTCACCATCATTGGAGGTGTTCAGGAGGAGACTTGATGGGGTGCTCGGTGACATGATCTAGTTGTTTGATGGGTTGGATGCGATGATCTTGAAGGTCTCTTCCAACCTGGTTTATTGTATTGTATTGTATTGGTTGCTGGGAGAACAGACCGCCCCCCCACCTGGCTACAGCCTCCCTTCAGGTAGTTGCAGACAGCAGTGAGGTCTCCCCTGAGCCTCCTCTTCTCCAGGCTAAACCACCCCAGCTCCCTCAACCTCTCCTCACAAGGTTTGTGTTCCAGGCCCCTCACCAGTTTCCTTGCCCTCTCTGGACATGTTCCAGTACCTCAACATCTCTCTTGAACTGAGGAGCCCAGAACTGGGCACAGTACATTTATAGTAGGTCTCAGAAGCTACAGTTGATTAGGTTAAAAATGGAAAGAGGCATGGCTTAGTTATACTGGAGCACTGTGGCTTCATAGAGATGTTCATGAACAAATGTAGTTTACAACGCCAGGAGTTTATATGTGAAGCTTGAAAAACAGCAAGGGATTCTGACTGCCCTGCATTCAGGAACACCTTATGTCATAAGTAGCTCCAGTGATACCAATACAAACCTTTCAAAGATAAGATGCTGCACAGTGACAAGATGAGGGAAACTATGGATCTTCTGTATTAAACCAGATAGCATGACAAATAGTGTCCTTCACAGCCCGACTCACAGCACACCCTGTGGCTTGAACGAACACGGTGTACAGATCCGGCAGTGATTTATGCTTCGCATGAGGTTTCAAGCGTGCAGGCAGGGAAGAGTTAGACACCGTGCTGGCAGCTGCTGATAAACAAAGAGCACGCTCTCATCAAATCTTGGGGCTTCTGGTCACACAAACCATAACCATACAAACGTGAAACCTTACTGATGCTACATAGCTTCACCATAATTGCTGCCGGGAGAAACAAACTAAGGGTTTGGCAGGAGAACAAAGGAAATGAAAGAGTTTGTTCACTGAGTATACCTCTCCTGTATGCAGTCAGCACTGTCTTCCTCACCGAGCTATTTGTGCTCCTTGATGAGCAATGATGTCAAAAGCCTGCAGTTGGTGCTCCTGGTATTTAGCAGCCCATGAATAATGCATGTCCTTGATTACCTGTGGGCTCACACTGATCTTCCGAGTTGCTGGAACCCTGTGCTATGAAACACTGTGTCAGGCTGCCATAGGGGGCTCAGTGTTTGTCTCACATGGAACATGTACCTGTGCATGGTCTGACATGGCATGTAGGTGGTAGCATGGAAGGTGTATCACAGTATCACAGTATAACCAAGGTTGGAAGAAACCCCAAGGATCATCAAGTCCAACCTGTCCCAACAGACCTCACAACTAGACCATGGCACCGAGTGCCATGTCCAATCTCCCCTTGAACACCTCCAGGGACGGCGACTCCACCACCTCCCCGGGCAGCCCATTCCATATGTTTCTGTCTGCCAGCTTGAGTGAGCAGGAGGAAGCCACAACAGGAAGTGGTGGGAAGAAATGCCTCCCCTTCTCCAGTGCTTTAGCACTCTCATGCTGGAGTAGGTCCCTACTATCTTTTTTCTGTGCAGTACAGATGTTACAGCAGGGCTCGAGACTTGGGGAATGTGTCTTAACACCTAAAGCTTGAGATCTAGTGAACTTAGCACATAAAAGCCATCCAGTTAGCTCAGAGAGCCACCCTCTACCCCTTTATCTTAGTTCTGCTGATGTCAGTGGGGCCTCCTGGTAGTACTCCAAGAGGAAGACAAAACCAACCACCCAGGCAGGATGGAAAACCAGATGCTCAGAATTACTGCAGCTGTTTTGCCAAAACCTGGGTTCCCAGTAATTAGCAGTCATTAACACCTAACCTCAAATGATTCCTAATTAAGCTAAATTATTTCCTGATCTAAGTGGAATGGGAAACTGTAGTAGCAGATGATATTGTAATATGTCAAAACTGCCTAGGTGTGATTTGAGTAGCTTTAGCTGCTATCAAATGTGGAACAACTCATGAGCTTGAAAATAAAACTATTTCAATAAAAAGCAACCATTCCCTAAACAGGGAAGTGCAGCACATCCTCACTTTGATATCAGACAGGGGTTAGGCTGAGACAGCCACTAAACAGGTGGCAAATACTCACTGTGAGTGAGAGTGAGTGAGAGACTTACTGATTAGAAAAAGAGAACAGTTTTAATGAAAATAATTACAACAAAAGGAAATGCATATAAATATATACAAAACCAGTATCAAACCCAGCCTGCCTGATGACATGTAGTCACTGTCATTGCTGATGCTGTAGCAGGCACTGGGGAATTCCCAGACTGGACAGAGAGCTTGATTCAGGAGCTGAGTTCTGGAAGCAGACTCAGGAAGTGGATCAAGATCTAAGGCAGAACAGATGGAGTCCTCCTTGGACACCAGCTATTGAAGAAGAGAACTTGACCTTGTGATCTCTCAGCTTTGTATCAAATATCCCTTGCTGATCAGTTCAGGGTCACCTGTCCCATCCACTTCTCCCTGCCGGTGTGGCCTTTTACTTCCTGCACCTCCAGAATGGAACACAAGATTTAGCAGTGATGTAGGTCTGCATACCAAACTTGGAAGCATCGGACATTATCCCTGCTAGAAGCAGATGCTGTCTGTGAAAACATGCTGTTGATTTCAGAAAGGGCAGTTCCTTGGAAGAGACTGAGCTGAAAAGTAAAATCACTGAACAGAACCAGCTCTGTTCTAACTCAAACCAGGACAGTTGGTGAGGATGCTGCACAGTAATTGCCAGTGCACATGGATGCTGTCTGCTGTTGTGATGAGCTTGCACATGGAGTAGCCTGGGTTCTCTCTCTTGGCATGCTGATAGTCCATTGCACTGGGAAGAGTTGAAAGTGCACAAAGGGTTCATTAGTGTTGGAGACAGACTACATAATGTGGGTATCATCAAAAAGCATGCATGTACTTTTGTATTGTTTTCAAACTTGTGTCCACGGCTTTTGCAGGCCTGCATAGGTACAGGCACAAAGAGTGTGTTGTATAGATGAAGGAACTGAGTGCGGTGCAGATGCCAGCTTTGCAGGCTTGACAAGAGAAGATGTTGGAAGAACGTTTTAGACCTTTTAAAACTTTATTGGAGCATGTGGAATGTGACTCTGAGATGCAGCTCACAAAGAGATTTAGGCTTTTTTCATCTGCTCTAGTGATGGAATCCAGGAATGAGTGTAAGATGTTTAAACCCTGTGTTCAGCTGGCCTTCACCACAGAGAATGGAATCACCTAGAGAAGCATGTTTAAAATAAATCCTCTCAAGTCTCAGGCATTTTATTCCACAGTATCATGAAGTAATTCCAATTGATTGTATTGTGGGTAGAGCCCAGTCAGAGAGAGTTGAGGAAATGCCTCAGTTCTTGGATTCTTACTGCACTGGGAAGTACACTTCAGTTGTGTCAAGGCCAAGGTGTTTCTGGGCATCTACAGAAGCAAAATTCAGGCATGGAGGGGGAACTTCTGGAGCTTACATTATTGCTGAGAAGGGATTTGGGAGACTGCAGGCTTGTATTGTACTGATTAAATTGTGATGAAGTTAGCCTGTACGTCTCTTCTTTTTCATCTAAGCCACTTGAAGGGAGAGCTCTGTAAACTCTAAAAGCTTTAATGTGTGACCTTGTTAAAAGGTCAGCATATGTACATACAGATTTACATATGTGCATATATTAATTTGAAAGAATACAAGGTTTGGGGCAAGGGAGAGTTGCCCTTTATCACTGATGATGTTTGTGGGTTGCTTGTAATTGCAGGCAGCTGTGAAAACACATCCAGCTTAAACTCTCAGATGGATTTAACACTGCTCATCTAAACCTATTATCAGTGCTCCATTAATGTTTCCTTTGTTCCTAGACTAGAAGAATTAGAAATGTATTGCAGCCCTGACTGATTCTGTTACTTGCTTTTCAGGACTTTCTTTTCCATGGGACTACTTTTGTCTGTTACTTTGGAGCTTTCCTGCTGCAAGCAGCAACTACATCTCTGCATCACTTTCCTCGCAAATTCAATTCTACTGCTCAAGAGAAGATTCTGTCTGACCATGAATACAACATCAGCATAGCAGCCTCGGTATGTATGCCAGGTATTAGTCTGTTGTAAACCCCCTCTAGCCAACCATTCATAGTAGTATCATAGTATCAGTCAGGGTTGGAAGGGACCACAAGGATTATCTAGTTCCAGGCCCCCTGCCATGGGCAGGGACACCTCACACTAGATCAGGCTGGCCAGAGCCTCATCCAGCCTGGGCTTAAACACCTCCAGGGCTGGGGCCTCAACCACCTCCCTGGACAACCCATTCCAGGGCTTCACCACTCTCATGGTGAAGAACTTCCTCCTCACGTCCAGCCTGAATCTCCCCACCTCCAGCTTCATTCCATTCTCCCTAGTCCTATATCCTGATATCCTGAGAAGTCCCTCCCCAGCCTTCTTGTAGGCCCCCTTCAGATACTGGAAGGCCACAACTAGGTCACCTTGGAACCTTCTCTGCTCCAGACTGAACAGCCTTCAGTCTGTCCTCATAGGAGAGGTGCTCCAGCCCTCTGCTCATCCTCGTGGCCCTTCTGTGGACACCTTCCAGCACCTCCACATCCCTCCTGTAATAGAGGTTCCAGAACTGGAGGCAGTACTCCAGGTGTGGTCTCGCCAGAGCTGAGTAGAGGGGGAGAATCACCTCCCTTGACCTTCTGGCCACACTCCTCTTGATGCAGCCCAGGATCTGATTTGCTTTCCGGGCTGCAAGTGCACACTGAGAGCTCCTGTTGAGCTTCTCGTCCACCAGCACCCCCAAGTCTCTCTCCTCTGGGCTGCTCTCCAGCCAGTCCCTGCCCAGCCTGGATTTGTGCCTGGGATTGCCTCAACCAGATGCAGGACCCTGCACTTGGTCTTGTTGAAGCTCATGAGGTTGGCTTGTGCCCACCTCTCCAGCCTGTCCAGGTCCCTCTGGTTGGCATCCCTTCCCTCCAGCGTGTCTGCTGCACCACACAGCTTGGACCTTAACTTCAACTTGGGAACTTAATAGCAAGCTGGAATAGGAGGAGTAGCTGTGAAAGAAGGAATTGTCTTTGAGAGCAGCTAGTAGTGTCTAGAACAGTGACATGCAAAAAATACTGGCGTATGCTCATGTGATAGGTACTGAGTTGGTCCTCTTCACTGTAGTGCTTTTAAATACTAGATCACCACAGCTTATAATGTTTAGAGGAGATACTTTTTAAAAGCACTGCTGGTTATTAGAAGAAAAAGATAGCAACTGGGCCTTCATCAAAGCTTCAGGTGTGAATTTCATGCCTGTGCTCAACCTTTCAGTTGCTTTTTTTGTACCGTTTAGATAGCCCTGAACTCACCATGGGGGGAAAGAACTTGGGCTATCTCCTTGTGAAGCTCTAAATGTGTGCTTACACTATCGGGCATAAAAGTTATGTGTAGGGGACCTTGCTGTCTCTTATGGCAAGGATTAGAGCACTTTCATTGATAGGCCTAAATTCAGGCTGCATTTTTCTCACTGTAGTTGCATCACCACTGAATCACTGTATCTGGTGATGTGGGTGTGCATAGCTGAGTCAGAAAATATGCCAGGCTCTACCTTTCTCCCTGGCTGGACTCCTGAAGGGCAAGCAGAGGTGTGCCAGTAGGCATAACTTAAATGAAGCTGCTGCTCTGATTTGTTTTGGTACCATTCAGAGCATACCTCACAGAAGGGAATATATTTATGGAGCTCCTGAAACCACCTGTGGGTATCAGGTCTCCTTAAAACTAAGCAGGCCATACAGTTTGCACAATATAAACACCTTCAGCTCATCCTAAGGTAAAAAACCCAGATGAACGTAAGGTGTAAGATTCACGTTGTCTCTGCAAGAGGAGAATACAAAGGAAGAGCCTTTTGCTTTGGCAGTTAAATCTCTGAAGCAGTGAGGTGGGCACGACAGTCTCCAAGTGCAGAGTGCCTCACCATTATCCACTTGCCAGTACCACACTGAAGCACATCTGATCCCATATGCATGGCCACATGGCACAAGGACAGTGGTAGTGTGTCACAGCTGTGCTTGAATTAAGGAAGGGCTTTGTACTAAGCAGGTGTCACAGGTTCTACCCTTAAGTGTAACTCTTCAATCCATGTTCAATATATTTAGAGCTCTCTGAATATATGGTCACTTCAGTCATTCTGTCTGATAACAGACAGGATATTGAGCACTCCCAAGAGACCATTTTGCCCTTCCATTCTGTTTTCCCACAGAATTCAGTTCTTCAAGGCCCTAAAATGGGGCAGGAGGAAGCTCTTTTGTAATTTGCCTCAGTATTTTTAATGAAGAGATGCTGGGAAATGGTGAATCAGATAACCAGGCTTTAGTGGCTTTGCATTTTTTCCAAAGTTTATAATTACAAGGTCAGGACACTGGAAAAAAAAGGTAATCCTGTGAAACACTTCATTAAAGTGGTCCATAATCTACCTAGAACCATAGAATTGTCAGGGTTGGAAAGGACCTCAAGGATCATCCAGTTCCAACTCCCCTGTCATGGCCAGGGACACCTCACAGTAGATCAGGTTGCCCAGAGCCACATCCAGCCTGGCCTTAAAAACCTCCCAGGATGAGGCTTCCAGCACCTCCCTGGGCAACCTGTGCCAGTGTCTCACCACCCTCATGGGGAAGAGCTTCCTAACATCCAATCTGAATCTACCCATTTCTACCTTTTTTCCATTCCCCCCAGTCCTATCACTCCCTGGCACCCTCAAAAGTCCCTCCCCAGCTTTCTTGTAGCCCCCTTCAGATCCTGGAAGGCCACAATTAGGGAAAATAGAACATTGCTACCATTTAAAATTTACTTTTGTATACTGTGGTTACAAATTTATATCTTCATTTTTTAATGGGTTTTAGTTCTGAGACAGAATCCATAGTGGCTTTTTTTCAGCAGTTCAGTTTGTCATGTCTTCCTTCTGGTTTACATTCAAGTTTCCTGTGTCATGACCTTCAGTTCAAATCTATTCAATCCACTTCTTGAGCAATAACAGCTTCTGGCATTTCTCAGGAAGTTGATCTGCTGGCTGGCTCTCTGGTCAAGGAGACTACATTTGAAGTGGCCTCTGTGTTTCTGCAAGTAAAAGAGCTCTGTGTAGAGCAATGACTTCTTAGTTGTCTGCTGGTAAAGGCATTCACTTGGAAATGAAGCAGAGATTAATGTTTGATCAGTCTAGATAACAGTGAACCACATGGTGTGCATACACACAGGATTACTTTGTACATTACTTAGACATTCTGTTCCATATTCTGTTTCAAGCAAGTGAATGAAAAGCAGTGACATGGGGGTTATAACAGAGAGGTTTGTGAGAAAATGGCAGAAGATCCCAAACCTATCTTTACTTTAAGCATTTGGGCTGGGGGGAGGTAACTTCTGAATGATTTGTGTTCCTGTATTTGTTTAGATTAGGAAAAAAACCTAAAAAGTAGAATATTATAATCTGTGATTCACTTTTTTTCCTTTTTCCTGCTCCTCCTCTAGATTTTTGCCTTTGCAACAGCTGTTTGTTATGGTTGCAGCACAGCCCTGGCATTAAGGAGATGGAGGCTATAGCAGCTGAAGAGAGGTTAATGGCTGAGTGTTCCACTTCAGATCCAATTAAGTGCTACTTGTCTGTTTTACTGCAATCTAATTCCAAAAAAGACTTTGCTTAAAATCTGTTCTAAAGTGCTGAAATGCAAATAACCCCTGGCCAGGATTTCCTTAACAGGAGTCTCCATCTCTTTGTTCTCTGATTTTTTAACTTTACTGTCTACTCATTGGAAGGATACTCCACAGAGTACAGGGATGAACAGATGTGTCATTAGCAGATCACAGAATTCTTGTGTTAAATCAGAAGAGGAAGAAAATGGAAGCTCAACCAACATGTTAAGAGCATAGGCAGCTAAAAAGCACCCATCTTGTTAAGTCGTTGAGCCTTAAGTCTTTTGCAGCCTTACAGTGCATTCCACACAGGTACAGCTAGAGCCTTGAGGCTCCTTGTAGAGTCATGGGTTTTCTTTGTGCTGCTCCTTGCATGATCAAAGCCCGAGCTGACTTCATCATACCAGCTTAGTATATATATATATATATTGTTAACTTTGGTGTACAGAGAAAATATTTTTAATAGCCATCCAGTGAAATCTTTTGATACTCTTCTATAGCCATATCCAGCTGTGGTCATCTGATCCTTAAAGCTGGCTGTTTTCCTCGGTAGGTGGAAACTGTTTGGGACTGTCAGTCAGTAGTTCATTAGTTTTAGGTGTTCAGCTTAATCAGATCTATTTATAGTGCAAAACAGAGCAGTGCATTTGTGTTGTGTGTGTATATAGATGGTATATTTTTAACCAGACTCTTTGCACCGTTTCACTTTGTTGGAGTGGAGCTTTGATTTTGTTAACCTCACCTGCTGCATTTGTTACTTCTGATGTGAGTCATTATCATTTGAATGGAATGTTACCAAGTGGTGAATAATGTCTGACCTCGATTCTTGCAGCTTGTTATTTGTTGCATTCTCAGCCTGCGGTGTTGTAAAGGTGTTTTTATTTGGACAGATGCCTATGCAGCATCTTACTGAAAGCAGTGGAATGCAAAGTCGTCCACCCACTACAGCATTTGCTTTTGGCATGAATGAAGTTTAATTCAGCCTCCCTTGAATATCTCCATGGAATAATGAGATGCAAAATGATGTATAGAAAAGCCAGTGTAAGAAAACAACATGATAGCATTGTGCTGTGCTCCCTAGCACTCCTGCTGTTGTGCAGATGATGAAATGTTTGGGTCTTTTAAAATAATGCTGGTAAATCATTTCTGCTCTTGTGAATAGTGCCAAATTAATAACCTGGGAGAATAAAGGCTCCCTGTCATTGGTAAATCATCTTGCTCACCACATCTTGTCAGTGCACCTGAGGATTCTACACAGATGAGTGGTGCTTGGGTAAGGGAAGGCAGGACTTTCTTCATTCCCAGGCCTACTCCCTGAGCCAACAAGGGTGCTGCTGTGAAGGTTACTTTACCAACCTTGTCAGGTACAAGGATCACTGAGAGCCACCCACCATCAGTAGTGCCCTGCAGTCCCTGCTGACCCAGGACAGGTTCTTATGGATGACATAGCAGTGAGTGGCAGCCCTTCTGACTCCTGGAACCTCTTGGGCATCCTGAGCTACCACAATGGATGTTTTCCTCTATCTTCTTTGCTGAAATTCTTATCTTCCAAAGATTTTGTACTCTGGCTGATTTTCCTTCCCCCCCCTGATTCTCTATTTGCATTGAAACTTGTTTTATGAACATTTTGTCTAGAGCTGTATACCTTTAAAACTGCTTCATATTGTATAAAATGCACTGGAGCATATGGATGGAAGTATATAACAAAGACTTATGCTAAGCAGCATTAAAGTTACTTAATATATTTATGGCAGTAGTCTGGTTATTAATTCTGCCCTCATAAAGTCAAAAAACTACCTGGGAACTTTGACCTGATGCTAGGCATATAAAATTAAGGCTAAGATTTCATGAGAAGATGCTGATTTTGTGACACAGCATGAACATGAAAAAGAGTACAGTCAGCTGCAACAACACTGCAGATGGGTGCTGATCTTTGGTGTGCTTTCTCCTGCAACCTGGATGTGCAGTGCACACCACAGGCTATACATGTCACAGCTGGGATGATGGGGGAAAGAACTTAACTCTTTGCCTATTTAAACCTATAGAGTATGAAGCCATCACAAGGTGTCAAATAAAAAGCTGTTCAAGTTTAGCTGGAATTTGTCTCTAACCTCTGAGTTCAAAGCCAAGGTGTAAAGATGATGACTGATGGGTGCTATTCAGGGCTCTTAAGCTACTTAAGTGCAGGCAGCAAAGTGTGGCTAGCATGGCATGTTTGTGTAGGCAGGAAAGGCCAAAGTTTCCCTCTGAAGTATCAAAGACAAACAAAAGGCAGAGAAGAGATAAAGCTACAAACTACAGTAGTGAAAAATGGCTTTCATAGCTAAACAGGAGTGAAAGAATGAAAACATTCTGTTAGTATACAGGAATTACGCTGTACATCGAGGAAGATCTAAGGAAGGACATACCAGAATAAGCAGCTACATTCTTCCAAAAGGGAAAGAAAAGGGCAAAAAAAGGCAGTGTTTAAATTTGTGTTACTTCATACAGGGAGCTGGAAAGCTGTGTGTGACTCAGAAGTGGTATGTGCACGCTGGGATGTCTGTGTGCAGATACTGATATGGGAATAACGTGCAGTCCTTGTGATAGGTATTAGAGGTGCTGTATGCAGGCTGGTTCTAACCAATCTCATTCTTCCCTGTACAAAAATTCCCCTGAGCCTATGACCTTGAAGAACACAAGCTCAGACCTATGGAAGGAGTAGAGGAGGACATAGAGAAGTAACTTAATGAATTTAAGGTGGGAGGAATGAGGCCACAGATTCCAAGTAGCATTTTTATCAGGTATCTCAATTTGAGTGGAGCTGCAGTGCAGGAATTTCTAAGATACCATGCAGGTCCCTGCTTAGAAAATATCTCATTTTGGGTACTGCTGTGTAGTAGCTGCCAGTAAATCACCTCTCCAAGGAGGCTTTCCTTCAAAAAATGCAGAGACAATCAACAGTTTGTAAGTCATTACTAAAGAGAAATGGAAGTGGACAGTTTAGAAAGCTAAAACTGTGTTACAGCTTGCTCAGAAAGTATGCATGGCAAGTGCTTTGCAGAAGTCCTGGCTCTGCTTCTGTCTTGCTGAATGCCTGGAAATAACTCAAAGTGCCACAGGTCCTTCAGTCGTTATTGAGACAGGTATGGGATTAGTCTATTTGGATTATCATCCTTTCTCTGGCTGCCTACCTTGGTTATGTCTCCTGATGTGAGTAAAGTTACACTGCTGTGAAGTGCTGCCTTCAAATGCAGCTGTAAATCATAGCTGTAAAAGGTGAGAGAGTCGGAGCCAGAGATGACACAAACCTCTGCCCTTTGGAGAAAGCAGAAGAAAAAGCACTGGAAAAGTGCCTCCTTTTCTTTAGCTTCCAAAGCCAGGTGACAAGACAGATTCCCATTGCCCTTCCTCTAATCATTGTATTTTTGATTGTGCTTTTGTAACTTTAAACAGTGGTGTTTGCATTCACCGTTTTCCCCACTGAATGTGAAAAAATAACGTTGAGGGCCTAAAAGTCTGAGAGCTGTTTTGACTTCTGTCCTGTGAAACTGGTCTCTGAACACTAGTGACCTGATGCACTTCATATTCCTTTGCCAAGCCATATGGAAAGGCTTCTTGGGTCCTGTCTGTGGATAATGATGAACCACAAGTTCTCAATCTGAGATGCAAATAGGACATTGCTCTTTTAAATCTTGACAAAAGAGACTTGACAGAGCTTGTTGTGTCTTCCCTAGCTGTAATTTGTCCAGTTGGTCATGACACACGGGTCCTCATCGAGACACGAAGAAAACCATCATCAGAAGAAGCAAATCTGATGTATTAGATCAGTAAACAGCACGGGAAAGTGGTTTATTTCATTTTTCATTAGTTGAGTTCAGCATGACTGTTCCCTTCTCTCCCTCCAGGTTAACTTTCAGTCCATTACAGTGCTTATCTAAACCTCCTCCTAGCCTGAGCAGCTCAGATTTTACTGCATTTATCCACAGGGTGCCCCTTGAAAGAGAAGTGCCGTTCTCATTGCTGTGTGGAAAACTCACACACAGAGACCCTGCAGCAACTTCTCTGCCAAAGGCCTTGCATGGGAGATGTGTGGTGAAGCCTGGCTTCACCGGCGAGAGGTCAGTGCCTTCCCTGCCCAGCAGCCCTTACTGCTGCCAGCTGTGGGCAAGGGGAAGCAGTGCAAAGCTGATTGTATGTGACCTGTCTCTGTCGTGATGATGTTACTCTAGCAATGAGTTAGACAGGGTTAAAAGGTAGAATGGTCGGTTGTGAAGGATTATGAGTCAAAGGGAGGTTTAACATGCCAAAGTGGCAGTTCCTAGATCAAACAGCCTCATTTCTGGGTGTTGTGATCTTAAAATTCGATTATTCATTTGTAAATAGGTGACAGAGAGTTCTTGTTTGAGGTGTTGATCTACCTCCTGCATCCTGAAGGAGGAACAAGGTCCTCAGGAATCTGCAGGTTTCATCTGCTCCCTCCTATACAACATGTTCAAGCCCTAAATTCTTGACCTGCTTTAAGCCTGCCAGGACACAGCACCGTTCAGTTCAGAAACCTGAGCTAAGTTTTGGCAACAGACTTGTCAAGCTACTTTTCGAGGGAACACAATGATCAAGTCTGATTAATTCTAGGTGTGGTTTTAACAGCTTTCTTGCTGTGGGATTAATACAAGAATCTGTAAGGATTCTGAAGATTGTGAAGAAAATACTCACACACTTAAATCCAGCATGTGCACTGTCAGACTTCTGCCTGGCTCCAGAGAGGCTCCTGTGCAAGGACTGAGCCCTGTGGATCCACACACAATTGCAGCATTAGTGGTACTTTTAAAAGGAATTATTGGAGATACTAATCTCATCCAAACAATTTTTCCTGGTTGTCTCAGCAAAGTGTGGCCTTTGTCACTGGACCAGTGGCATGGCACAGTAAACAGCAGAGCAGAACAAGCCCCAAGGGCTTCCTTGTAGAGAAAAGTGTCCTTCTGCACTCCTCTTGCTGCAGAGTCAGGACCTCACACAGCCCTGTTGCCCTCTACAAAGGTGCCAGGGCTTCCTAGTGATCTGATTACATGCTTGGGCAGTTCTACTTGCAGTGCCCATGAACGATTGGCATTTAATATAACTCTGTAACAGATGTTGATTTAGGTTCAGTAAGCTTTATGAGAGAAACCAATGAGGCAAGAAGTGTTTTGTTTCTATAAACAACACACTGCCTCTTTGTTGTCCCGCACAAGGACCATAACCATTTTCCTTTTGTGATTACATTTCAAGTGAAAAATGGACTTTGGTGTGAATTGATACTGTAATGATATCACAGGTTGTACTATTCCCAAACTGCATGATGTGGAAGTATTCCCAGAGCACTCCAACTAGGTCACAGCCTTATGCCACATTAAGACCTGAATGAGCATCTTCTCCCTGCCTTTTCCCTGGTTTTGAAAGGAAAGCGAGGAGGTGCAGCATGGTCTGTACAGGCTGGATAACCCAGAAACCCATGTGGTGTATTGGGATATGATTCAGGCAGTAGCACCAAAGGACACAAATAGTCTCACATGGTTCCACCAAGGTAACATACAAAATTGTGGCAAATGGGGAAATGAAGTGAGAGGCCTACTGATTAGAAAAGAAGATTAAGACTTTACTACTTGTCACATTTCCCCCTGTATAAGATCTGACACTGAATCCAGAACTGGGAGTCTTTAATATACTTGTTTTTCAAGCTGAAAATACCTTGGCCTGAGATCTGAAGCTCTGGAGAACCTGTAGGGCCAAGCTTAGGGCCTTGGGCTGTTGAAATAAGAATGAGATGAATCATCACCAGATGCCTGAAGTCAAAATCCAGAAGAGAGGAGAAGGGGAAATGTTCTCCACTTTCCAGGTCCACTTCCCAATGTGATACCAGTGTTAAGAGCAGGCAGCAGTAGTTCTCTTCCTGTGCATTCCCTGGCTCCAGTCACCATGGGCCCTGGATGAGCTGCATATAGAATGGAGGAGCACTTGGACAGGCGTGTAATCTGAGTTTTAAGACAAGTCTGATCTACTCACTGCAGTGACAGCTATTCCTGGGCCCAGTCCAAGGTTCAGACCATGACTTGCAAGAAAAATTAAATGTGTTTGATAATGAAAGTTTCAAACAAGCCTGAGATTCCCTGGTGCAGATCTCTTACAAAAAGCCAAAGCTCCTTCAGAGAGAAATTTCACAGTGGACAAGAGGCCAAATTTTTCTGTTAGTTAGTTAGAAATGCAATTTCTTTTGAGCTGCAGTCGCCAGTGAGGAATTTCACTAATGGAAGTAAGAGCAGAATTTTCCCTCAGCACTGAACGGACCCAACCTTCGAAACAAATGGTATTACAAATTCCTTGGCATCAGCTCAAACTACTGCAGCTTCTAGCTGTAACCTGAGCCAGCCATATAGCAGTATATCTTTGTGTAGAGGCCGATCCAGAACACCTACAGCTCTGAAGAGCCAGCTCAGGCTCTGATTCCCAAAGTTCTGTTTGTTTGGTTATGAAAATAAGGAATCTGTGGGGAAAATGTAGAGACATCCAGGAGTTGCATCTGCAACTGAAAACTTAAGCTATCTAGAAGGTCTGATCTGAGCACGGAGTGCCAAGCTACTAGTACCCAGACTTACATTCGCATCCCTATTTTTGACTCTGTTGATCAGCACGGTTGGCAGAGTTGATCTGACCACTGGATGGTCAGGCGGCGATAAACTACTTCAAAGCTATCAGTACTATCAGAAGGATTTACATCAACTCCAACAACTAGTGGTCCTATTCTCTGGGGTCTTTGATGAAAGTTGTCAGAGACAAACCTGGGAAGGAGAGATCAAGGTAAGGACAGGAGTATTAGTAGAGCCTCTGAGAGTTGAAGTTAACACATTTTTTCCTGCATGTTTAAAGCAATCTCTACAGTTCTCACTCTCTCTCACGCTCAGCGGGGGCCGCAAAGCCAAACCTCATCGCTCACAGCAGTTCCGGCGTGCCCAGGGCGCCGGCACGGGCCGGGGAGCGGCTGTGGCGGCCGGTCCGGCGCGATGCTCCGCGGGAAACGTGCTCCACGCCCGCTGGTCACCCGCCGGGGACTGCATTTCCCCGAAGTCCATGCGCTCGGCCCCTCCCGCCCAGCCCAGCCTTTTCCAACCGCTCCTGCGCACCTCCATGCCGGAAGGAGGAGATGGATACAGCTTCGTAGTCTCTCACAAACTGCTCTAAATATCCTCAGAAACCCTCAGCTGTGTCTTCTCTGCTGTGTTTGAACCCCTTGTCCTCATCTGTGGAAACGCTGCTGATGCTGCCCACAGCTACTCGGAGTGTACACACCGCTGTACCAGCACAGTTTTCTACTAGCACTCACACCCTGCCTTTTACTCTCAAGAAACACTCCAGCAGTGTTGGAAGACAGGGCAGAACAAGCAGCTCTGGCTCCCTTGGCTTAAGTAACACTGTGCTCACCTTTCCAAATATATTTTGCAACCACTCTGGAATAATGGAAGCTCATGTTCTTCTTTCCCCCTAGGCGTATGATGCAAAGCTTCAGTATGTCACCAGCTCAAAAGCAGCCATCCCCTTCTGAAAAGCAGCTCTGGTTGCTTCCACAGCCAAAGGGCCAAAGGCACACTGATCATAGCATCACAGAATGTCAGGGGCTGGAAGGGACTTCAAAAGATCATCCAGTCCAACCCTCCTGCCAGAGCAGGATCACCTATACCAGGTCACAAAGGAATGCATCTAGGGGAGGGTTTGAGTATCTCCAGAGAGGGAGATCCACAACCTCTCTGGGCAGCAAGTTCCACTGTTCCATCACCCTTACAGGGAAAAAAAAAATCCTCATGTTTCCAAGGAGCTTCCTATACCTCAGCTTCCACTCATTGCCCCTTTCCCTGTCGTTCCTGGTTGGCCAAGAGCCATGGAACATAAAGTAAGGCTCCAGTCTGGTTTAGTTGCTTAGGTAGTGTTGGATGATAGGTTGGACTCAAAGGTCTTTTCCAAACTGGTTAATTCCATGCCATGCCATTCCATTCCATTCCATTTGCTTTCCATTCCATCTACTGCCGTGCAGCCACCAAAAGCAGAGCAGTTCCTCCCCACGTCCACACGGCGGCAGCACTGAGCACAAGAGCGCGCCCCACAGGACCGTATGCGCGGCGTCCATAGCAACGCGCGGGGCTGTACCGGTGCCTGCAAGGGGAGAGTGCCCCTTGGGGGCAATCAGCCCCAGACCGGGAGGGGAAAAAAGGAAGGGAGGGCTTTTGAAAGGGTTTCTCCATCTGGGATAGAGAGATACATAGAGAAGGGCAAGGTTTTAAATCCTTGCCAGAATTAGCATTTATGGGCAGTTATAAAACCTCCTTACAATTACATATTAGACTATTTAGGCTTAGTTCTCTAGTTACACTTATCCTACAGTCTCTGGACTGCACAGAACAGCTGCTTAGGCTGACTATGTAACACAGGAAGTGCAGGCAGCTCTATTCGGACTTTTTTTGTCCTATTTAAACTAAAAAGAAGCTGTATATGAAGCAACTTCAAAGTCCGTGACTTACATAAACCGTTCTAAAACGTGTCTCAGATCCGTCGCACCTGATCAATTGATTTGCTGAAGCCTTGTGTAAAAGAGAAAAAGAACGAACTTCTCTCAGTGTGAATGTGTGAGGTTTTCCTTCCCCCCGAAAGAACGGCGGCTCGCAGGCACCCGGCGCTGCTTAGAAATCTGTCAGACGCCGAGTCTCAGGCTCTCCGGGAGCCCCCTGCTCCCGAGGCAGAGCTATCCCCGGGTCTCTGCAGCGTGCGCCCGCCGGGCTGGAGACCGGAGGCGGCAGGACGCGGAGACCCGGCTGGACTCCGTCCGGCGCGGCTCTACGCGGTAGGCTCCTTCCAGCTCGGCTCCGTTGGGTTTCGTCCGGCTCGGATCGCCTCTGCAGACTTGCAGTATCGACATTTGCACACCAGGTGGCAGCACTGAGCACCAACGTGGAGGCACACGCCTGGGCACACCTGCCGTGCCAACAACTAAACTCCGGGCGGCAGCACGGAGCACTTCCCGAGTGCGGGGAGACGCTCAGCTGCCACTTGGTTCAGAGGTTTTTAGCATAGAATAGAGTAGAGTAGAATAGAGTAGAGTAGAATAGAGTAGAGTAGAATAGAGTAGAGTAGAATAGAATTAACCAGGTTGGAAAAGACCTTTAAGATCATCGAGTCCAACCTATCACCCAACACCATCTAATCAACTAAACCATGGCACCAAGCACCCCATCCAGTCTCTTCCTATACACCTCCAGTGATGGTGACTCCACCACCTCCCTGGGCAGCACATTCCAATGGCCAATCTCTCTTCCTATGAAGAAATTCTTCCCAACATCCAGCCTAAACCTCCCTGGCACAGCTTGAGACTGTGTCCTCTTGTTCTGGTGCTGATTGCCTGGGAGAAGAGATCAACCCCACCTGGCTACAACCTCCCTTCAGGGAGTTGTAGACAGCAAGGTGGTCTCCCTGAGCCTCCTCTTCTCCAGGCTAAGCAACCCCAGCTCCCTCAGCCTCTCCTCCCAGGGCTGTGCTCCAGACCCCTCCCCAGCTTTGTTGCCCTTCTCTGGACATGTTCCTGCAACTCAACATCTTTCCTAAACTGAGCACCCCAAAACAACAGAAAACCCCACCACAAAACACACAAAGGGAAATCCACTATTTTTAATTTATATATACATAAGTTATATTTATATTTTAAAACCTTATTGTGGCTCTACTTAGGTTGTGGGGTTTTTTTTAATCTGTATTCTAAAAGCATTTGTATAATAGAAGAGATCTAGGAGGGACATCTCAAAATCTGTTTTACATACAAATTCATACCAGTCTTCAATCTCTGGATAAAAATGAGATTTTTTTTCTCTGTTGGAATATTTCACAGTAATAATTACAGTCACATATACACACACATTCTCCCCAAAAGGGGAGTTCTGCTAGGAGTGAGTGGCACTCCCAAATAGCTGCAACCCCCCAGCCCCTGTCCTGCAGGCTGCTGGCTACCCCATGTGGGAGAACCTCCCAGAGGATGCTGTTTGGTTTGTACCCTTCTGCAGTGATGCTCCTCTCGAGGCATCTGTCACACAGTGCAGACAGGTTCCTCCTGGAGCCATGTCTGAAGTGTGCCTGGCCCAGGAGGGTGAGTTTTCAGTCCTCTAACAGCCTCAACACGTGGCACCAGGTCTGCAGAGGAAACTGCAGCAGGGCCAGACTCCCACTCCAGTTCCTGGTACAAAGAGGAGCCAACAGGGGGCTCCCCCAAAAGGGGAAGAGGACAGACAGTGCCTGCCAGCTGCACATGCTGCTTGTCAGACCCATGGCAGGCATGGGTCCATGGGTCCTGAAGCCTTGGACAGGAGCTTCAGAGGCCAGCACCAGATTTTCTATCAATTCCAGCTGCTTCAAAATGTCCTTCGTGGAGCTCCCTGCCTTTGGTTTCTAGAGGTGCTTTTGAAAGACAAACCCAGAGGCATCTCAGCAGGCTTTCAGTCTCTGCTTACTGACACCTGGTGAGACTGAATGTCTTCTGACACTGAGGTGGTGTTTGACCAAAGTGATTGCCACCAGCCCACAGCTCTTATACCAATTACTTCCAACACAAAATAAGAGTTTGCTCAGCCCCCTTTTGTTCAGGTCATGACTTTGAGATGTGTGTCACTGACAAATGCTGCAAGCCCACCAAAGGCTCCAGCTGATGGGCTTGGCTGTTTGCCTTCAAAATGGCTTAGAGCTGTCTAGGAATATTGACAGCCTATGGACTGCTAGTTCCACAAAGCCCCTCTCTTGCCCATCCTCTTTGCCTTCCTCCTTTGGATTCAGGAATTCAAGAATCCCTGCCTCAGAGGAGCTTTACTTCCAATTCAGGAAGCCCAGGAATCTCTGCTTCAGAGGAGCTTTACCTTCACAAAGCTGGTCCTACCGCCTCAACGTAACCCTAAAACTACTCTGACCCTAACTCTAATCCTAACCTTAGCCCTAACCTTAACTGTAACCCTGACCCTAGCCTTAACCCTAACACTAACCCCAACCCCTAAATCTAGCCCTAACTGTAACCCTAACCCTGAAAACTAAGCCTAACCCCTAACCCTAAGTCTAATCAATATCATACCTGATGAGCCTGGAGCAGAGCAGGGGGAAGCCTGAGCCCAAAGAGTTTCAGTCCCACTGGTGATGGCACTAGTGGAGGACTGCATCCCTCTGCTCTGAGGCAGAGCCCACCTTGGTGGAGAGACCCTCACTCCCCAGAGCAGAGCGAGTGCATGTGGGCAAGCCCAGGCAGACACAGGACACAGAATGCTACCAGGTCCCACCACTGAGATCATCTGCAGCTGTGGAAAGAATGAAACTCCCTACCAAACTAGGTCTCTAGTATTTGAAACTATTTCTGTAGGACTTGACTGGCTTTATTTGTTACTGGGTTAAATTCCTCTGAGCACAGACTTGCTTTGAGAAGTCCTGTTCCTCTTGGCATGGAGTGGGACTTGGGGTCTCCCTTGGGAGAGATGTAGCTGTGGGGCAGCTTCTCCAGTCTAGAACTTGGTCCAGGGACATCTCAGGCACCTTTTTGATGCATGGAGACGCCCCCAACACCTGCCTCTCTCTCCTGGACGTCTGCTAGCAATGCCGCTAGCAGAAAATCTGGGTTGCTGGGGCTGTAGGGGACAATGGGCTTTAAATGAGGCTCCCAGGAAAGCAGGGGGTGGTCTTTTAAAAGCATTTCAGCTGGTGAGTTCCCTCTGTTTAGCTAGACGTGGAAAAGAGTTTCTGTTAATGAATTTTAGTGAGTAAAGGTTGTGCAGATCTTGGTTGCAGGGTCCCAGGACAGCACGGTGTGACAAAACCCATGGTGCAAGGGAGCTCCAGTTTAGAGCTGTACAGCCAGCAGTTCTGCCCCGGGAGAAGAGGCTCACCTATCAGTTAGCTATTTCTCTTTTCTTCCAGTTTGACGGGGAAATAGAGTCAAATTACAGTTTATTAGTCTGGCTGGAGACCCGAAGGTGTTTGTTGAACGACTTCACCGACAGGGTGTGCAGTTGCCTGCTTCAGACATCGGTGTTAGGGTGAGCCCTGGCAGCTCTCTGTCGCTCCCTTGCAGTGCCCTCCATCTCCTGTTTCCTCGCTCATTTGGCTGTGCGAGATGATGTACGGAGGGGGTCTGCAGCTCCTCCATCCTATAGCCACTGCTGTATGTGCCACGGTTTTGGAGTAGCACCGTGGAAAAAGCATTTCTTGCTTCATTTCCTGTTGTTAAAATCCCCTCCCGTGAAGTTCCAGGACCGGTTTGCTTAACTCCTCTTGTTAGCTGAGCAGGGCACAGAGCTGAAAAACATTTCCCCAGCTCCTTGCATGTGGAGCAGGTTTTAGTGGTGAAGGGAGGACTTCTCCTGCCGTTGGAGTCACCTT
This sequence comes from Picus viridis, assembly GCA_033816785.1. Lineage (NCBI taxonomy): Eukaryota > Metazoa > Chordata > Aves > Piciformes > Picidae > Picus > Picus viridis. Next base: position 28,392,908 of record CM066572.1, read on the forward strand.
CAAAAGGATGGCAGCTGGCCGATGCTGCAAGCCTGCAGCTGGGCAGAGGTATGAGGCGCTGAGCTTCCCTTCTTGGCCTCCTGATCCTCCTGAGCTATAAGGCAGCTGTCACATCCACGGGATGCACATCCCACACCTGGTTCCAGTGGTATGTTTACAGCTTCCAATGGGCTGCTGAGGCCAGACAAAACTCAGAGAGAAATACTGTGCTGAGAGAAACACTGGGGTTTGCACTCTGGGACATGGCCTATGGCTGTTTGCAGCAGAACAGACCTGGAGAGACGTTCCCCTGGATAATTACAATAATAATTGTGTTTTGAACTCTTTCTTGTTTGTTTGTTTGTTCCCCCCCCCCCCATTTTTTTCCCTCTGTCTGGATTTATTCACCTTGTGCCCATTAGATTTTCATGCTATGAAACACAAAGTTCTTGAGAGGTGTGTTAAAGCTCTCCTGTTACTTACTGTATTGATCTAGTTGTGCCCTTGGTGCTGCTGTACTTTGCAGTGTGCTGTCTGGATAAGCAAACCTCTTTCACTTCCACATCCATGAGATATAGGTGGCAACATTAGCCCATGCTGACTGTGCTTGAAGCTCCAATGGTCTAACCCAAAGTAGGCAAAAAGGAGAGCAATTGCCTCCACTTGTTTCCTTTGGTAGTGGCTGCTAATTTATTTCCCTGGGACTGCTCAAAGCAGGTCTGAATTGACAGCCTGGTTATTTTCACACCAGCCACACAAAAAGGACAACTTTTACCCAGGAGCAGGAGAGGGAATTTTTTCCCCCCCAGGCATTTACTCTTGCTTGTGGGGCTGAAAAGCATAAGTGATGCTCAGCACAAGGGCTATTTGTGCAGAAGGATGGCTATGGCTGGGGTGAAGAGCACTTTCCATAAACCTCAAAGGTGAAAGGGCAGATCCTCACCCAGGATGCTGGTGAGTATCCCACAGAGCCACTGGAAGCATCTGACCCTGTCAGTGCCTCATGGGCGTGAAGCTGGAAGCTTGGCTTTGGTGTGATAAGCAGCTATCAAGTCTCATTCTTTGATCTTTCTGCTAAAGTAATACTTACACACAGGTGAGGTGGGAATTGAGTTGGGATGTAGGTGGGTTTGTACCACGATGGGCAGGTATTTACCTTTCCTAGCAGCATTTCAGACTAGCCCAGAACAAACACCCATGTGAAAAATAGCAGAGGCGGAAACCCATGGAGTTGCAGTCCATCAGCACAGAGTGCTGGCCCCTGGGCAGTGCTGTGCTGCTGGGGACCCGGTCCTGCAAGCAGAGCTCCTCCCTGGACAGCCTGGTGCCTGCCATCAGGGAGAGAGCTGGTGGAGGTTGCTGGGGGGCTTTACAGTGCTGCCTTAAACAGCATTAATTTCCCAGTGGCCACCCTGAAGACCTAATCTGGAGCTAATTGGCAGCAGCAGCTGTCCTAATTTTATTACATCTGCCTGGTTCTTGCAATGAAAGACAAGTATATAAGACCTTGAGAGAGTTTGGTTCAGGGGCAGTAAGTGCCTCCAGGGGCATGTCATTCTCTGCAGGCAGGAGAGTGCCAGCTCCTCTGGCACAAGTGCAACCACAGCAGGCTTAGACTGGAGGCAGCTGCTGATGTTTGTAGGAAGGAGCTCAGCCTCCCTGCGCTCACAACCTCTTCCTGCAGCCCCCCTTGGCGTAGCCTGCACCACAGAGCAGTGCTCCTTCAGTTAAGAGGCTTGTGGTAAATCTCACGGATCTTATTCTTGGCTCCTGGGGCCATTTTATGGCAGGGAGCATTTACAGGCTCATAAACAGTATTTGAGAGTTCTTGTAGATTAGCCAATAAACTTTCCAGGAGTGAAACTTGATTCCAGATGAGAAGTGTTTTTACATCCAGAGGGTTTCCTCTGTGGCCAGACAGCAGTGGTGTGGGACTGCACGTTGGGGTGGACAGGGCACTGCTAAGAGGGCATGGCTGCTGCTGTGGGTCTGTAACTAGAGGCAGCAGCACAGGCTGGCAAGTGCCCGCAAGTTGCCCAGCAGGCTCCATAACTTCTGCTTACCCTGGGAGTGTTCCTGGAGGGGTGTAAGGAACTGGAAGATGCTGTCCCTAGGAAGCGCAGGCGTGCCTGTGAGACACCTCCAGTGAGCTCCGAGACTTGCAGCAGCTCTGCTCTGTGGCTTGTCTGCTGGGACCTGTGTGTCCTCCTGTTTACATGTGCTGTGAGAGGAAGAATGAGAGAATCATGTGGAAGGAAAATTTATTTTACAAAACTAAAAATAAGCCCCAGCCCCCTGCTCAGCTGTTCTCTGGCATCTACTCCTACGGAGTAGGAACATCTCCTGTGACTCTCCCTTGGTGATTGACAGGTTGTTTTGCCCAGGGACACTGGCCTGCATGATGTGACACCCTCCCACGCAAAGGCAGCTGCCAGCTGCTCCAAGATGCAGGCAGCTCCTGCTCAGGGGCTGGCACAGTCAGCGAGTTGTGCCCACATGAGGGAAATGCCACCAAAAAAGCCTGGTGTCTGCTTCCTTCCCTTCATCCCCTCAACCAGGGCTCCTTGCTCCTGCCCTGTATGGAAACCAGCCCCTCCTCCTGACGGCCCCTGGGGTGGGTGCTGTCCATCCACTCCCTGATTTGGGGCCACCGAGTTCTTGCCTGGCAGAGAAGCCCTTGCTTGCTGCCCAGGGAGCCCGCTGAGAAGCGGATGGCTGCTGGTGCCGTTGCGCTGGGGCATTTTACACACCGCTTTTTGCCCTGCAGGGGCTCTGGGCTGCAAGGTGGCGTGCCCAGCTCTGATGGGCAGTTGTACAGTGATGCACTCAAACTGCATTTGTGTTTCTACACACAGTTGTTGACATAAAGATTGCACTAGGAGCCTAATTAGTGTAAATTATGGGCTCGGGTGCTCGAGGCAGAAGCTGCGGTGCAAGTCGACTCTGCAAGCACCAGGAGAGGTAAATTGGAATAATCCTGATGTGACCTCATTTAATTCACACCTTTTTCACAGCTCTCTTCCAAATTTGCAGTGTCAGCCACACCAGTTTAACCTCTTGATGTAGACTGCATCTACTGATGAATAAAACTCGTGGTACTTGGGAAGAAATCAGAGGGAAGTTTCGCCTCATTCAGTTGTGTTCTCTTGGGGTGCACAGTAACTTTCTCCTGGACTTCAGACTGCAACCCTGGACAATGTGCAGTGTACAGAACTCTATCCCTAAGCTAAGGAGTCCTCCAAAAGTGAGATAGAGATTGGGACACTGGTGGATGCACAGCAGGTTTGGCACAGTAAGTCTCCTAGTAAAGCAAGCACTAGGACTTGCCTGCTTTAGGACACCAAGGGGGACACCGTAGGCAAACACAGCGAGAGGTTCTAATGTTGTTGGGAGGTTCACAGGAATGCATTTACTTCGGTAGATTGAAAAGAACTTCAGGTAAGTGGAAGCTGTTGGCCAACAGAGTAGTCTCTAACAGTGAGGAACTGGTTGCCTCCAGTGGAGCTGAGACAGCTTAGCTCTGCTTTCAGGGTCATCCTCATTAGCATTCACAGAGACCAAGCCACGTGAAAATACGTTTTGGTCGAACAAAATCAAAGAGCTGCAGTTCTTTTCATGGTAGGTTTCAAGGTAGCAGAGCCACTGTAACTTCAAGCAAAATCTCAATTTAGTTGTTAATAAATAACATCTGTTTAAAAAAACCACACCCTCAATCCCATACCTGCATTTGATTAAGTTTAGAAGAACTCTGTGTACTGAATAACAAGATGGAATTGCATTAACAGCCATAATTAAATTTCTCATAAGGCTTCAAATGCATTTTCCAGTCATGTGAAAGAGATTTCAAACTTGTTATGGTTCATCTTCCAAGAGTTCCTTCTTCCTGTGGTTAGTGTGAAAACATCACACAAACCATGGGATGAGCAAAGTAATTCCCTTCACCTCCCTTCTTCAGAAGCCACTGCACTTTTACTTGCTTGTAAAGGAACATGTGCCAAAAGGAAAATATTTTCGTTAACCTGTGTAAAAATGTTTATTTATAGTCTTCCTTCCATAGATTCATAGATTCATACAATCACAGAATTGTCAGGGTTGGAAGGGATCTCAAGGATCATCCAGTTCCAACCCCCTGCCATGGGCAGGGACACCTCACATTAGATCAGGTTGCTCACAGCCACATCCAGCCTGGCTGCAAAACCTCCAGGCATGAGGCTTCCACCACCTCCCTGGGCAACCTGTGCCAGTGTCTCTCCACCCTCATGGGGAAGAACTTCTTCCTAACATCCAATCTGAATCTACCCATTTCTACCTTTTTTCCATTCCCCCAGTCCTATCACTCCCTGGCACCCTCAAAAGTCCCTCCCCAGCTTTCTTGTAGCCCCCTTCAGATACTGGAAGGCCACAATAAGGACTCCCCAGAGCCTTCTCTTCTCCAGACTGAACAAGCCCACCTCCCTCAGTCTGTCCTCATAGCAGAGCAGCTCCAGCCCTCTGTTCATCCTCATGGCCCTTCTCTGGACACATTCCAGCACCTCCAGATCCCTCCTGTAACAGGGGCTGCAGAACTGGACACAGTACTCCAGGTGGGGTCTCACCAGAGCAGAGGGGGAGAATCACCTCCCTTGACCTGCTGGCTATGCTTCTCTTGATGCTTCTCTTGATGCTTCTCTTGCACCTAAGTTGTTTCTGATACATCTCACTAATAGTGAGAGTTCCCTGCAGGAGATTTAGAGAGGTTCAGCAAAGGAAGGTCTTAAAAACAGTCTCCTAGGACTGAACCTAAGCTTCCCATTTTTGTCGAGTTTCCAGTGGGTCTGCAACAGCCCTACTGGTGGAAAATATGTTATTGCTAATGCTGTCAGGCCCAAAAGGAACAACAAAATCTGTGGTTCTGTTAAATTAATGCTGCTCTCTGCCAGTTACAGTCTGGCAAGTAAATTAAAATAAAATAAAATACAATATATTAAAATACGATAAGATAAGATAAGATAAGATAAGATAAGATAAGATAAGATAAGATAAGATAAGATAAAGTAAGAGAAAATAAGATGAAATAAAGTAAGAGAAAATAAGATGAAATAAGATGAAATAAAGTAAGAGAAAATAAGAGAAAATATAAAAATAATATAAAATAAAATAATATAAAATAAAATAAAAAATAAGATAAATTAAGATAAGATCAAATATTTTATCTTATTTTATTTTAAAGTAAGATAAAATAAGATGAAATAAAGTGAGAGAAAATAAAAGAAGATGACATTTAAAAATAAGATAAAATAAACCAAGATAAAATAAAATATAAGATAAAATAAAATAAAAAATAAGATAAATTAAGATGAGATTAAATAAAATAAGATAAAATAAAGAAAGATAAAATAAGATGAAATAAGATGAAATAAAGTGAGATAAAATAAAATAAGACAATTTAAAAATAAGATAAAGTGAGATAAAATAAAAAATAAGATAACATAAAATAACATACCATAAAATAAAATAAAATAAAATAAAATAAAATAAAATAAAATAAAATAAAATAAAATAAAATAAAATAAAATAAAATAAAATAAAATAAAATAAAATAAAAGAGAAGGATGTTGTTTTCAGCAACCTTTTGAGGTAGAGAAAGGCAAAAGGAAAGGTAAACAGTTTTGAACCCGAATAACACACTCGGAGAGAGGAGAGAAAATTGCCCTTTCTGTTTTGAAGGAAATATCAAGCAGGGAAAGAATGATATTGAAGGGAAAGACTTTTGAATGAAACTGCAGGATTATGGCTGCAGTTTGCTAGTAAAATATTCAGCAGCTTAGTCTTGAGGCAATGTCCAAACCCATAAAGTCTATAATTGGAGTTTGTGGGTTGATCGACACCTGTTTCGTTCTGTGTGAGCTGCTCTTGTTGTATAGAGAAGATAAGAATTCCTAGCAGGAGGACTCATTTAGGTAGTGCTAACTGGTTCTAAATAACTGAAAGGTCTCATTAAGATAATTCCAGCTGGCTCTAACTACCCAGGATGGTACCTGCTACTTTGCTACCAAGTGTCACCACCAGAAAGAATTCCATACCCATTCCACGGGGTTGTGAGTCACACCACATTGCATTTTCACTTGGAGCAGGTGTGTACCTCCAAAAAGAAATTATACAGAGAGTCAGATTTTGGTTTGGGGTCCATCACCAGCTTGTGTGCCTGGAGGACTGGCCAGTCACTGTTGCTGCAAAACGGTGGTGTGAAGATGGCAGCCTGCAAAGGTTGACCCTGGTTGAACAGGGAGCTTGGACTATATGACCTCTGGAGGTCCCTTCTCACCTCAATCGTTCTGTGGGGCTTTGAGGGTATGTGGGAGGGGTGCCAAAGTGCATTATCATTCCCCAAGGTTTGCCTCATCATGGAACATGACCAGGCGGATCCCATACCAACCCCAGACTCTGTTGTGAGTCCAGTTCTGGGCCCCTCAATTTAAGAAGGACATTGAGACTCTTGAACGTGTTCAGAGAAGGGCAACGAGGCTGGGGAGAGGCCTTGAGCACAAGCCCTGGGAGGAGAGGCTGAGGGAGCTGGGGTTGCTTAGCCTGGAGAAGAGGAGGCTCAGGGGAGACCTCATTGCTCTCTACAACTACCTGAAGGCAGGTTGTAGCCAGGAGGGGGTTGGTCTCCTCTCCCAGGCAGCCAGCACCAGAACAAGAGGACACAGTCTCAAGCTGCACCAGGGGACGTATAGGCTGGAGGTGAGGAGAAAGTTCTTCACTCAGAGAGTTGTTAGCCATTGGAATGTGCTGCCCAGGGAGGTGGTGGAGTCACCAACCCTGGATGCGTTTAAAGGTCTTTTGGATGTGGTGCTTGGGGACATGGTTTAGGGGTGACCCTTGTAGAGTAGGCTTCTGGGTTGGACTTGGTGATCCTGGGGGTCTTTTCCAACCTGAATGTTTGCATGATTCTGTGACAATTGCCACCACACCATGGTGGTGGCTCAGGGCTAGTGCTCCTAGAGACCACACCACACGTGGTCTGTCAGCAGATGCCTCTCAGGGAAACCATCCCGTGAACACGCGTGGTGTTGCTCTGTGGGGCGTGCCCCTGACAGCCGCTTTGCTTTGTCATTTCTAGGGACGCCATTGGAAATGACATTCATTGTCATGTGTTCACCCTGCTGGATTTAATTAGAGACACTCAGCTTCCATTTACATGTTTGCTTTGCCGTTCTGGTAGTTCTCTTTTGATAAGACTTTGTCATGTCAATCCTAACCGAAGCGGAAGAAGTCAATTACTGCATGTCATAGCTCCTGAGTAATCATTAAAGACAATACAACATGAGACACGCTCCCTGAGAGTGGGAGGCAACTCTGTGCTTTCCATTAGATACTTTCCTCATGTTTTCCAGGATTTCCCTCTGCTATTAGTTCTCTGTATCCTCAGAGTCATGTTTTTGCTTTCCAGCACCTCCTCCCATGATTTCATGCGAACTCTTGCTATAGGGTCCACAGATGAAAGTGCCCTCAGAAACACCTCAAGATCTTTATATTTTCTAACCAAGACAGAGCTGAGGCTAATGAAGAAGGCTTAGGCTTGACTTAGAAGGCCAGGGTGCTGCTGGTGGTGCCTGACATCTAATGAAGGATGCTTGCTTGCAGACCCATCCTGTGCCTGGGGCATTTTGCACCTCTCTGGAGTCACCATTGCCTGCAGCACTGACCATCAGGCAGAAAGAATTTTTCACCTCAAAGAGCATAGATATTAATTTCAGGGTTTTGTCTGGTTGGTTGTTTGTTTTGGAGAGTGTTGCAGTGAACAGAGATAAAAATTGCAAGTCTCAGGAACAAGTATCAGCTGCAGACAGACAGCAGTATGTGCAATTCCTACCTGTGTAGGTGGGCCCAGGCCACTCCATGACCACATTCTGTTTTTCCTTTGAACAGGCTATAATCAAGATTAATGACCCTTTATTGCTATCCTAGTGTCCTCCCCTCCTGGAAATTCAGTCTTAAAAGGAGGTAAAAGGATTACAAAGAAACACAAGCTGATTTTGCAGGCTGACTAATTGTAAGCAGATGAAACAGCTTTGTTCAGAGCTTCTGTACCTCTGGAGGTTGCTTTCCTGGGGTGACAGAGCATGTTGAGCACTGAGAGCATGGTATCCTCCCCAGCAATGTACTGCACTGCACAGGCAGAGCTTGTTCTTCCCTTGGAAGCCCCTCTGCCTCTGGGTAGATACACAAGCAGATCACGATTTGCCTTCTCTGCTTTCTCTTTTGTGTGCTAGGAGCCTCTTTCCCAACCTCCCTACTTTCCTTTCCTATCACCCTGTCCTTGAATCTCTTCATTTTATTCTCAGAAGTTTTTCTGCTTTCTTGCTGTTCCTTCCCTTCTTCCACTTGATCTTCCCAAAGTGATCTGCCTTCAGAAAGCAGCTGCTGAATTTAAGGACCTGCTCTAGCTCCTGGCAGACATCCTACACAGCCTACAGACACTCCCCAGCACAGCACTTTCCACAGTAAGAACTTCATGACACTGGTCAGCACCAGCTCTCCAAATGCTTAGACATGCAGAGCAAAACCTGTAGTTTAACAAGGGAAATGTTAGTAGTGTTTACATTTTATGCCATAGCATTTTAAGAAATACAAATTACCTCCCTTGAATTTATGGTCTTGTCTGGCCTCCAACAAGCTGCCACGAGAAGCAAGCATGACAAAAGCCAGAGAAGTTCCTCCGGTGGTTTGAGGTCTATTGAACACACCATACACGGGAACAAAAGCCTTAGAAAGTCAGCTTGGGTTCCAGGTTTGAAGTGTTCCTCTGTCACATCACCAGCTCCAGCACTGCTGGCACATCTCCTCAGCACCAGTGGGAAGCTGCCTGATGTGGGTTACAAGCAGGAGCAGAAGGAGCTGACCAATAGCTCTTCCTGCAGCAGAGGGTAAGGAGGCCCCCTGAGCAGGGGGTGTTGGAATGGACCCATGAGACCATGCCCATCCTCACCACAGCCCATGTCAGGAATGGAGAAGACCTTGGCTGATTCCTTGGCTGTGGCTTCCCTCCTCACAGGGTCTCACTGAGAGATCAGCCATGCTTCGGCTCTTAAGTTATAAAGAAAAAATGAGGGAAAACTTCAGAAAGGTGGAAAGTGAGGACCACCACACTGCTGCTGTGCAACCTCAGAAACGTTTCAGTGCTGTAACAAGAGCAAGGGAGGTTCTCCTCCCCCTCTGCTCTGCCTTGGTGAGACCTCATCTTGAGTATTGTGTTCAGCTCTGGGCTCCCCAGTTCAAGAGGGGCAAGGATTTGCTGGAGAGGGTCCAACAGAGGGCTAGGAGGATGATTAGGGGTCTGGAGCACTGCCTGGTGAGGGGAGGCAGAGGGACCTGGGGCTCTTCAGTCTGGACAAGAGAAGACTGAGAGGGAGTTTAATAACTGTTTATAAATATCTGAGGGCTGGGGGTCGGGAGGGAGGGGACAGGCTCTGCTCACTTGCTCCCTGGGATAGGACAAGGGGCAATGGATGTAAGCCGCAGCACAGGAAGTTCCACCTCAGTGTAAGGGGGAACTTCTTTACTGTGAGGGTCCCAGAGCACTGGAACAGGCTCCCCAGAGGGGTTGTGAAGTCTCCTTCTCTGGAGACATTCAAAGCCTGTCTGGATGTGTTCCTCTGTGACCTGAGCTAGATTGTATGGTGCTGCTCTGGCAGGGGGTTGGACTCAACGGTCTCTTTGGGTCCCTTCCAATCCCTGACACCCTGTGATCCTGTGAACATCCTTACAGGTGAAGCACATGACAACCATGCAGCAGGGCTGGGACAGTGGAGAAAGGACATGGACGTGAGCATAGGCATTGACGTGGGCAGCAGGACCTCCTTCCTCTCACAGTAAAGACATTGCAAATCTCCCAGATGCATGTGTTGAGGCATTCATCTGGGTGCATCTCGGCTTGCTCCCAGGGGTTGTAAATAGCAGGTAACACACAGGAGGCCTTTGCTGCACGGCAAATCACCCCCGCTACTAAGAGCAGTGACGCTGCTGGGGTCCTCGGCAGGGTCTTATGTGCAATGGCAGCATGTGACACCTAAAGTGGGTGGAACAGTTGTCCCTTCCCATCCCTTTCCACTAATCTGGGGGGATGAGGTCTTAAGCAGCACTCTTAGGAGATGTATGGGTTGTGTGGCACTCTGATCTGGAGGTCTGAAGCCCTCCACAGTGAGAGATTATTAAACCTTTCTAAAGGATGTTTGTTTTCTGGAGCTGCCAAGTGATCTGAACAAAACTCCATCTGGGGAGGTGAAAGTTTTCTCCTAACTCCAACCTTGTGCAAATTGCTCGCAGTTTACTTTCATCTGGGCTTGACAAACCAGCTGTTATTAAAGGCAGATCTTAACCACAAAGAAGTGCCCCTTTTGAGCATCATCTCCTCCTTCCCGTGCTGCAGAAGCTGGGATGGGATTCCACCAGCATGATTTGGGATTCTGGGGCACTGGCAGCAGCAGCCTGGCTCTGCCTCACGGCTCTGCCTCACGGCTCTGCCTTCTTCGGTTTGTCTGTGTGATATACTTTCCATAGCACTTCTTCCCACACACTTCAGCTTCTCTGTCCCAGCATTGTAGCAGTGATTATACATGCTTCTGTGCTAGCAGCCCACTACTGTGTAGCAGTAGGGTTACATAAAGATGAGTGACAGCCTTAATCACTACATTAAACCTCCCCCCCCATTTAACTGTTACCTGTCTCACACCAAAGAGCAGCATTTTTAAAGCCCTTGTGACACATCCATGCCTCAAGCTCAAAATCTTATTTAAAAGCTCCTGTCATTATATTTGAGCCTTGACATTTGGTACAGGAGTTAAAAATATTTATGTGTTGGCTTTCAGCTGAAGAACATTTGCCTGGAGAAGAGGAGGCTCAGGGGAGACCTTATTGCCGTCTACAGCTACCTGAAGGGAGGTTGCAGCCGGGTGGGGGTTGGTCTCTTCTCCCAGGCAACCAGCACCAGAACAAGAGGACACAGTCTCAAGCTGTGCAGGGGGAAGTTTAGGCTGGATGTTAGGAAGAAGTTCTTCACAGCAAGGAAGATTGCCCATTGGAATGGGCTGCCCAGGGAGGTGGTGGGGTCAACATCCCTGGAGTGTTTAAGAAAAGCCTGGATGAGGCTCTTAGTGCCACGGGCTGGTTGATTAGTTTGGGTTGGGTGGTAGGTTGGACTTGATGATCTTGGAGGTCTCTTCCAACCTGGTTGAGTCTGTGGTTCTGTAACATGCAGAGCATTAATCACCTTTCAACTTCAGTTTTTGCCTGCTGGTCAGATGTTCCTCTTCTCTCTGGATGTCCTGAGCCAGTAAAGGAGTCTCATTCTTCTTTCATATACACATAGATATACACAGGCACTGAGAGACAGCTTGCAGAAGCAAACTGACATGCTACCTCTTTATGGATAACTGTTTCTCAAAGGCACTTCTGGAATAACTCCCCTGTTAACCTTTATTCCAAAGCAGTGTTTGTGCTGGTAGGTTACAACAGAGCAGCTCAGAGGTAGCAGGGCAATTTCTTCCCTCGTTGCAAGACTGAAATACTCTTCCTTCCTATTCCCAGTGTGATTTATTATCTGTCTAAACACCCCCTCCCCCAAAGGCAGACACCTCATCTTCTTCTGTATCTCGAACACACAGCAGATGTTTGAGAAGTAGGAAACTAACCATGGAACAGCAAGAGCTGGAATGTGAAGAGATGTGGCTGTAGCAAGAGTTGGAGTAGCAGTATTGGGTTTTTCTGTGGTTTACTGCTCCAACTTTGACTCTTAGGAAGTGACATTTATATGCTCTCTGGGACTGTGATAATCATCTCAGTACTCCAAAGTGGTTTTAGATAACAGAACATAAATTAATTTCAGTTCTTAGATTGAACATCTCCACTTCCCTAGATGGAAACGACTCAGTGCTGCTGTACTGCGCTGTACTCTGTGCGAGGCTTTGTTTCCTTAGCCCACATGCATTCTAGTTGCTAGAAAGGATGGAGTGAAACTTGGAAGAGGAAACCCAGAGTGGTGAATTACAAATCTAGCTCCTAATGTTAACCATTCTGTGCACTTACAAATTAATTATAATTGCAGTGTTTAAGCCAAAAAAAAAAACCAACCAACCCCAAACAGCTTTGTCTCTCCATATCTGTCTTTGCATGGACTCGACTTTTTCCCTTTTAAAATGCTTACCAGAACATTTTTCTTTGGTGCAGCATTTTTCGGTGGAACATTGCCCAAGAGGTGGTTGCAGAACCCAGTGGGTGGCAGCTGCAGATGCTACTGAAACTGATGAAGGTGGAAGGCAGATTAAAGGCAAAGAAGAATGCTAGGTGCAATACCATCTGAAAAGATCAGGTCCATTCGGAACACTGATGATTCATAGCCTCTCATCAGACAGCCCAAGTCTGGAGCAGCAGAACACTGTTAAAGGTGGCAGAAATACCCTAATAAATTACCTGACTGATTGTGTTGTTAATCTCATGTTGGCTTCCAGGGAAGCCTTTTGTGTCTCACTTGGTAAAATATGGTGTCAGAAAAAGCACCATAAAATCACCTCTCCATTCGGGAATGAAATGGAGGTGCTCTGCCTTGGGAAGAAAGTCAGAGGTGACATTCCTTCTGAGGACTCTGCAGGGAAGGGATTGCTCCCAAAGGTGTGAGGAAACCCACCTCCTGCCAAAAGAAGCCCAGACAGATACCAAATTGCACATTTGAATGACTCCTCTCCATGTCTTGGTTACTCAGCTCTTCCTGAGGGTATCCCAGATCCACACGAGACCCCTGAAACAGTCAGCTGTCCAACATGTCAATAGCATCAAGCTGCACTGCATCTTACTGAGTAAGTGTTTGGAGATGGGCTGGGTTTCCATCTCTCTAAGTGTTTTCCCCTCATAAGAGTCAGCTGGGTGTTGATTATACTTTAGGAGGACCCTGTGTAGAGATGCAGTAGTTACCACACTTGGAGGCTGTTAGGAGCTTACATGAACAAATATGGATCTGTCACTGATGTTATGATCTTGTCCAAAGGTACATGGAGAGATGCACAGAGAGGTGTCATTAAAACAGGTGTGTGATGCCCCACAGGCTCCCTGTGAAGAAGGGACATGGTGTGGTGGGAGGTTTTTCTGACGGACTCTGCAACGTGGCAGATGTGGAGGCTGAGCAGATGAAACAGCTGCATTTTGTAACTCACAGCAGACATTCTACAGCACTGAAGGATATTTCACACTTCTATCTTTTTCAGGCACCAGCCAGCCTACACAGCCAGGGGAGTGACTGCAGCTAGGGGAGCGCAGGGTGGCTGCATGGGCAGAGAGCTGTGGAGCGTGGTACAGGGCCGCTCGGTTTGCAGTGCACCAGCCTGAAACTGGGAACTTTCCTCCCTTGAAAACTCAAACAGGGGCACACCATCTGGGTCCCTCACATTCCTCTCCATCACAGGCAGAGGCTGTGGTTCTGACAGAGAGCAGAGCAGCACAACCAGGCTGGTCTGCATGGGAACTTGGCTCTGACACGGTCTGTGACACTCAGCCCCGCGTGCTGTGAGACCAAGTAACTGAGGCAAAGACATGGCTTCCACGAATAGACTAGACTAGACTAGACCAGACCAGGTTGGAAAAGACCTCTGAGATCATCCAGTCCACCTACCACCCAACACCATCTAATCAACTAAACCATGGCACTGAGAACCCCATCCACTCTCTTCCTAAACACCTCCAGTGATGGTGACTCCACCACCTCCCTGGGCAGCACATTCCAGTGGCCAATCTCTCTGTGAAGAACTTCTTCCTAACATCCAGCCTGGGTTTAGGGTGGTTTGATGAAGTAAATCAAGTCTGATGTCGGTTTCTTGGGTTTGTTAGCTGCCTGCAGACAGTGGTCACTGCATAGCAGCGTTGCAAGCAGCATTATGATTTCTGATCGACCGCAATACCTTCCAGGGCATTGTCAGGCCCTGGGGAATGCAGGAAGCTTTCAAATGCTGCCTTTAAGACAGAATCCACACTGTGCAAGTCTGTCAGGAATGTGGATAGAGGCCTATGAAGCAAAAAGTCATCATCTCAGTTTGGTAAGAAATATTGTGACCTGCAGGCACAATCCCTGCACAACTGACATTACGAGCAGCTGCCTTTGGCATAGCACTGGATGGAAATAACACAAAAGTGATAAGAAACTTCAGGAATATTGCAAAAGATGCTACATTGGGGTGGGGGTTTAGCATTGCCTTGCTGTGCTGACCCAGAGCTCTGACAAATTCTTTGTTTTCCTATGCTGGAAGAATACACTTCTAAAATAGAAGGACTGTGCCACCTCCCCAAAAGGTACTAAATAAACCAACTAAGCTTGCCTCACTTCTCCTTTCCGTCTTTCTCATAGCCCTACTCCCTCCTGCTTTTCCCCCCACCACAAAATGGACCGAGCAGCACCCACTGATCTGATCTCTGCCCTGGGGCATCCTGCATTGCATGTAGCAGCTGAGGGAGCTGTGCCCTGCCTGTGGGGAAATGCAGCCACCAGGCTCCTCACCCTCTCGCTGCTACTCCTATGTGCTTGCTGGCAGCTTCCTCCCTTGACTACAGTCCCCAGGGCCAAGCAGGCAGCAGTACTTGCCTGACAATGACAAAGCAGTGCCTTTAAAGGAGTATCCTTTTTGAGAAGTTAATGATCGTCTTCCTATACAGAGTATTTTAAGCTACAGTAGCTGCCAAGTGACTCTCAAAGCAGTTCAGCCTTCAGTACTGATGGGGGCTTTCAATTTTAAGAGCCAAAAATACTATTTTCTGCTTATTTGCTGTCACAGAGCTCCACAGCCCTGCACACAATGTGATTGCTTTGACACTGCTGAACGCAGGGGGGGGGGGGGGGGGCGGGAAAAAAAAAAAAGAAAATACTTATTATTTCTGGATGCTTTTGAAAGATTTTATTTCAAAAGAGGAAATTCAAGGCAAGGCTTCCTTTTGCTGTTCAGTAGTGTGTCCCCCATGGCAAAGGATAAAGGCATCCTCTTACAAGGCTTATGCAAAGCATAATTATGTGATGGTGGAGTAGAGAGGTTGAGAGGGAAATACTATTAACAGACATAGCATCAGGGGGGGAAAAATCAAATCACAGTTCCTCAATGAAGCATAAGAAAAGAAAGTAGAGAGTCTGATGAATGCCTTCTTTAAAATTAATAATCTGATCAGGATGACACCTGACTGAATCCACAGTTCAGGCAGAAGAAAACAGCATCCCAGGAAGCCAAACAGCACAGCAGAGACCTGCCTGGGTATGTGCTATTTTCAAGCAGCACAAGACTCAACAGGTACTAAGTGGTTCATTACCTACAGACACTTCCTAAAGGGTGCTGTCCAGCTGGGAGGAAATGTGAAAAGTGTTTATGGGAAGGGCAGAGCATCTTGCCTGACTGTCAGGGTGACTCCCTGAGAGCAGGGATAAGGGCAGCCTCTGCATGGAGTCAATGTACCATGTCTCCTCTTGCTCTCTGACACCAAAACAAACCAGGCTGGAGCCGAGCTCCATTTACACCCAGCAGGAAGCCTAGCCAGCAGCTGTCCCTTTCTTTGCTGTACAACAGAATCAATTTGATGCATGGGCTGAACAATTGGATTTAGATTATGAACGTCAGGGATGCTCTCTTCTGTGTGAAACCTGATCAGAACTGAAAGATGCTGGGAAGGAGTGAATGGGAACGCATTCAATAGCTTACTGCACTTCTCCTTTGGGCAACTTTCATGTTAATCCACATAAATGTCACTCCATCATTCAGACTTGCTTCCTAAGGCACCTATCAAAACTGTTTATTTCTCCTATTAAGTCAATAAAGACTTGTGAAAACTCTAGTCTGGAGGCTTTTTGTTCCTTGGTGATGAGCAGGAGTTCATAGGAATGAGTGCTGCAATGAGGAAGGGATTGTGTCTATCAGATCTGCAGCTGTTCTCAGAGCCAAGGACCAACAAAGCACCCAGGAAATTTTTTAATCACAGAAAGCTAATGTGTAGTGAGATATAAGCTCTTTCTTTTTCATGGTCCAGGCTTCAAGCCTGGCTGAAGTGGCACTTGGTGACACACTTGTACCGTGCAGAGGTATATTCAGTTGTGATTTAAGCTGGGAAAAGGAGCAGAAGCACCTTCTCAAATGTAGGGAGACAGTTGTTTTGCTGACTGCTTACAGCAAAGGCTGACAAAATAAAAACAATGTCATCAGTGCATGGGGTAGCCCCTTAGGAAGACAGTGGCTGGCTGCTCTGGTGTGACCCAGAGCTTGGCAGAGGAGTTAGAATCATAGATTTGTTAGGGTTAGAAAGGACCTCAAGGATCATCCAGTTCCAACCCTGCCGCCATGGGCAGGGACTCCTCACATTACATCAGGTTGCCCAGAGCCACATCCAGCCTGGCTGCAAACACCTCCAGGCATGAGGCTTCCACCACCTCCCTGGGCAACCTGTGCCAGTGTCTCTCCACCCTCATGGGGAACAACTTCTTCCTAACATCCAGTATGAATCTACCCATTTCTGTTTGTTCCATTCCCCCCAGTCCTATCATTCCCTGACACCCTCAAAAGTCCCTCCCCAGCTTTCTTGTAGCCCCCTTCAGATTCCGGAAGGCCACAATGTCTCCTCAGAGCCTTCTCTTGGACTCCTCACACACTTGCATCTGCTTTGTGCTTCCTTTGGGCAGCATCAATGTTGTAAGGGTGCAGGGCAGCCCCATGGTGACACATCTTGACCTTTGTCAAGGGAGCACTTCAGGCCGTTCCTATGAACCAGCTAATCTGTGTTAGGTTTAAAGCCATCTTCCCAAACACTGCCAAAGCTCAGGTGGGCTCCTCAGCATGAAGCACCTATCACTCAGGGGTAGTCAGGGGACTGCCTCTTCAGCTGGAAGTAATTGAGCAAACCAAGAAGAAATGAGTGCCTGCTCTTCATAGAAGCTTGATTTCTATTTGTTTCTTTCTGACAAGTTCAAAAGTGAAGCCCACCCTGTGAATGCATCCGGGGAGTCTCCAGCTGGCCCTGGGGAGCTCTCTCAGGCTGCTGGCAGGCAGGAGTCCTCTCCTCATCCCGCAGCAAATGGGCTCAGAGGGCTTTCCCTCCTGCAAGACAAGGAGCAGGAGTGGCAGCTGCCTTTTTCTTTCATCCAGAGCACGTTATTCTTTCTTGTTAATTTGTCTAGTACACAACAAAGCAGGGGAAAAAGCTCCGATGAAATGTCAAAGTACCCCAGCAAACAGAACAGTTCTCTCAGATAAAACCCCAACACCTGCTCGCGGTGCTGGAGATCACGCTCGCATAGCGGCAGGGGCTGTTCAGTCTGGGGAAGAGAAGGCTCTGAGGAGACCTCATCGTGGCCTTCCAGGATCTGAAGGGGGCTAAAAGGAAGCTGGGGAGGGACTTTTGAGGGTGTCAGGGTGTGATAGGACTGGGGGTAGGGAGCAAAGCTAGAAATGAGTAGATTCAGATTGGATGTTAGGATGAACTTGTTCCCCACGAGGATAGTGAGACACTGGCACAGGTTGCCCAGGGAGGTGCTGGAAGCCTCATCCCTGGAGGCTTCTAAGGCCAGGCTGGATGAGGTTCTGGGCAACCCGATCTACTGTGAGGGGTCCCTGCCCATGGCAAGGGGGTTGGAACTGGATGGTCCTTGAGGTCCCAACCTCAACCCTGACAACTCTATGACTTCAATGTCAGAGGATTGTCTGAACAGCTGTAGTTTGAAGACACTCACAGAGTGAAGTGAAACCTACAGACAAAACAGACAACAAAAAAGGTTATTTCAAATGGAACTTCCAGCTGGTTCTCAAAACTCATGGCAGCAGTCAGCTCTCAAGCTGGTCAGGAGACATGAAGGCAGAAAGTGCTGGAAAGGCAGAGCAAAGGCAAAGAATCCTTTGGAAACTCAGCATTACCTCAATGTTCCTTTCCTCCCTTCAATAAGCTCTCCATCCAATAAGCCTTTCTACCTAACTGGGGAGCCCCCAGGCCTCTGTCCCCCACCCCAAGTCATCTTCCCAAAGCAGCTCCTGCTCCCTCTACACCATCCTCCACCCTGCCTAAACAGTTCTGCTCCACCACCCATCCCAGAGCCAGGGGCAAGACCCTCACCAGCCAAGATACCACCCAGAGGAGCTCAGCCCCAGCAGGGAGCCCCAGCCAGCACCCGTGGAGGATATCGGAGCAGTCATCAATGTTGGCCCTAACAACCGGGGGCCACCAGGCCCCCCGGCCTTTGTTGTCACCACCACCATCACCCAGTGTGCACCAGGGGCACTCACCAGAGATCAGAGGAGGATCCTCCAGCCCAGATGGGCTCAGCTTGGGGCTGCTGCCTTTCCTGGTGGGGATTAAATAGGGGAGTGGGTGGGGAGGGCCAAGTGGCCACACCTGGGGTAGGAGGAGACTCCAATAGAGCCCAGGTGCTCTGGGTTTGAGGGGAAAGGGGAGGAAAATGAGGCAGGTGGGGTGGCAAAGGGGCAGGTATGGGAAAGGAGAGGTGGTGGGGAAAGGATGGGGTTTTCAAATGACTTTTTCTTCCATGAATCTTTCCTAATGTACAGCTGCAGTTCCTGGTTTGCTTTGCCTCCATGCAAAAAGAACAAACCCATCAGAATACAGAAGCACAGAGGTGGCTAGTACAGTGACATCTTCCCATCATTACCATTTGGCTTGGTGGGAAACCCTCTGCTTTGCAGATCAAGAGAACAACTTTTAATAAAGCAAAATAGTTCTGCAAGAGTGATTTTTTCCCCCTGGAAACCAGCAGACAACACCAGGGTGACTGAGGGGCTGGAGCACTGCTCTGTGAGGAGGGGCTGAGAGCCCTGGGGCTTTTTTGTTGGGAGAGGAGAAGACTGAGAGGGGATTTAATGCATGTTTATAAATATCTGAGGCGTGGGGCACAGGCTCTGCTCAGCTGCACCCTGGGATAGGACAAGGGGCAATGGATATCAGCTCCAGCACGGGAGGTTCCACCTCAACATGAGGAGGAATTTCTTCACTGTGGGGGTCACAGAGCAACTGGAGCATAGGTTGTGGAGTTTTCTTCTCTGGAGACTTTCAGGACCCGTCTGGATGTGTTCCTGTGTGACCTGTCCTGGATTCTATGGTCCTGCTCTGGCAGGGGGGTTGGACTTGATGATCTTCCAGCCCTAACAATTCTATGATTCTATGTCTGTTTAACCTTGCTATAAATACAGGGCAGGGGAGCACCTCGTTCTGATGCCCACTCCTTTTAATGCTTCATACAGCCCTCCTTGCCACGTGGCAATGCAAACGGCTTAGTGACAAGTTTCTCACAGCCCTGTGGCTATAAAGTCTGCTCTCTATAAGAAAAATAGATGTGGAGACCATTTGGCTGAAACCCCCTTAAGCAAGCGAATAAAATTAATCAGCTGTCTTTTAATTCTGATTCATTTTCCCTTTAATTCAATTTACAAAAGCACACAGGCAGAGTCTGAGCCGCTGGGTACATTAACATTAATAAAACACAATTAAGCAAATATTATTATGTTGCCAGCAACAAAAGGAATGCCCCTGAGTACACAGCTTTCCCCGGCCGTAATTAAGAAGCAGACACAAGAACTGTCTGCAACCTACTGTTTAAGCTGTCTCTAAAACCCCAAATACTCACTTTAGTTAATACAAAGGAGATAGCAGGAAGAAGCTGAGAGCGAAAACACCAAGACACAGTCAGCTGAAGCGGAGAAATGAGAGGGACATGTGTCTCAGTGCAGAGAGGGAAAGAGCCTCAGTTCTTTGGAATATTCCTGTGTTATGAAATTAGAGGCACAAATGAGGCCCAAATATCAACAGCTAGGCTATTTATTACACAAATAAAGTGGATGGATCAGAAGGGGAGAGAGAGGAAATAGAGAGGGAGAGAGAGAAGAGGGAGAGAGAAGAGGAAAGGAATTATATTACCACACCCCTCACCCCCAAGACAGTTTGAGCCTGTGGCGGAATAATGGTGCTGTGGGTTTGGATGTAGAGACGTCATCCTCTGAGCAGCCTCTTCAGCTCCATGAGTTGCAGCAGGTGGAACTTAGGACATGGAAAGAGGGTTCCCCTTGGTCTGCTTCTTCCAGGCTACGTGGTGATGTCTCTGTCATTTTTCTCTCCTGGTATTCTCTCCATTTCTCTTCAGAGCAGCATTGTCCAGGTCTTTTCCTTCTCCTGTGTTTTCCTTCCTTGTTTCTCTTCTCCTGTTTTCCTTCTCCTGAGTTTTCCTTCTACTGAGCCAGTAGTTGCTCAGATCTTGTATACAGTTTTTAGGCACGTATATTCCAGAGAGTGTGGATAGCTGTGGCCTCTGCCCATTATTGCCAGGGCAGCTGCAGTCTGCTGAGCAATCCTTATCTGTGCACCTGCCAGAGTCATTCCAGTGGCGTCTGCCCAATACTCATCAGCTATTCTCTGGGCAGGCAGCAGAGGTGATTTTCTCTTTGTTGAGACACGTTGAGAGAGACAAGATTTAGCCTCTCACAACAGGTAGGAAGGTTTTGCCTTTTGTATTCCAATATAAAGATTCAGACTTGATTAATTGGTGTTGGTTATGAGAATCCACTGGATGACTCTGAGTTCTCTTACTGTTTCACCAAAGAAAATGATTCATTACTCCTAAGAAGGGACTAGGGAGTTTATTCTGCCAGCATGTCATTTGTGATTCTTTAATGAGTTAGTTCTTAGGGGACATTAATTGAAAGGAGAGATGGTGCATTTTCCCTTATGATCAACATGGACTCAGTTGTAGGGCTTTTGGGTGCTGCTGCCTACACCCATCACGACTGAGGGCATTTGAGGGCTCTCTTGGTCTCCTGGTGTTTTGCTTTGGGCTGAGGTGGGAGGGACTTTTCCCATTTGGACCTTAGGGGTCCATCTGCAAAGGAGTGGTGATCATTATCCAGAGACTAAACTGTCCATGGGATGTAAATCTGGCCATGATGCTGTCAGTTTGGGCACAGTTCATTGCCTGACCAGGTGGGGCTGCAGGGCTGGAGGTGAGCCCCTGCCTAGGAACTTGTTGCCTCCAGCCCCATGTTTGCTCTTCGCTAGGGTGAAATGTGCTCCTGTCACAAAGGAAGGGTCAACTCCCCATGGGCACCTCTGGCCTTTGCTGGCTCTGGGTTTTCTTATGATGCAGTTTTCTGTGGAAAGGTCAGTGGTGGTGACTGATCAGTGGCATGTGCAACATCAGCAACAAAACAAAGCCAAACCCAGAGGGGAGCAGGAAAGAGAAAGGTCATGTGTGTCCTGCAGTGCCTGGAGAAGTGACAGCCACAGACCCAGACCTACCACTGCTGACTTGGATTGGGAGAGTGCATTTATTCAATAGGCAAGGCAAAAGGGAGTGCAAAGAGTTGGAGGCATACTCCAAAAGAAACAGGGAGCAATTCAGTACAGATGTGTGAGCTATACAGGGAAAGCCTGAGAAAAGATGGGAGTTATTTACTCCACAGGGGACTGACACATGATAGCCATTTCCAGGCATGTCAGAAATCACTACAACAAAAGGGTATTATTCTCTATGTGTCGTTGCAGCAAGCAGGGCTGGGACAAAGAAAGTTTAGGGTAGATTTCCCAATGCTTTCTAATTGTTGGGAGAGCCTGGCAACTGAGCAGAGTGCCAGGGGATGTTGTTTTGGGAAACAGAGAAAATGTAATTGATCAGGAATGGTTCACATATGATTTATCTTGACTTCATGCTTAGGGATGGACTGAAGGACTCCTTGAGCCCATTCCAGCCTTATCTGCTGAGATTTTTATCTTGTGTAAAGTCCAGCTCAGGTCTGACCTGGCAGGAATGCTTTTGTCATTAACCAAAACAAAAGGCTTGCACATATGAATGGCTAATTATGTGCTGCAAATTCAAGCTTTAAGTGATTATACACGGCCCTTTTCACATTGTATTTATACTTTATGAATGTTATTTTAGTTCACTGCATATAAATAAGCTGAAAATTGCTCTCCTTAGCTGAATCCACATCTACCTTTCTGTGAGAGAGATTAAAACTTTGAGCAGACTCTTCGTGATGCACCGGGGGTTATTGGGGGATATTTTTGCTGTGTTGCTAGGCAGCTTCCCCCATGCCTGCAGGGAGGCACTGCTGGCTATGTCATGGCTAATTGAAAAAAACCTTGGTGTTTTTGAGGCTACAACAGCCCAAGTCTTTAAAGCTTGCTGCTCGGGAAAAGGACAATTTAATTGGTCTGAGGACTGATGAGACAAAAGAAGAGCAACTGTGAAGTGTCCTAAAAGAATCTGTGGCTTGCAGTTCCTTGGTTCCACTGGGTGGTGGAAGTGGCAGATATCTGAATGCTGTCTGTTTGGGAGGAAAGAGCATTGAGCTGAACTGTTCTAACACTAGTTTTGTCCTCCAGGCAATTTCAAAGAATTAAGTATCAAATATAAGAGCAACAAATACAAGGACATTCATCCTGGGAGGATCAGGAAGTTTTAACAGAGCACAACTTACTGAACTCCTGCAATGTTGTTTGCAGTTAAAAAAACACACAACCTGTTTCAAGTTGTTACCAACTCCACCATGGCCGTTTTCCAGAACATTAGCCAACAGACAAGGTAAAAATGCCTGTGCAGAAATGAGCTGAGCAGTTTGTGTAGCAAGATGGGCTACTGCTAGGTGCCAAGCAAGAGCAAGGGTGGCAGCTCTGCTGGGGTGGTCCCTGGGCAGGTGAGGTACAGTGTGCTGCTGCTCACCCACAGCTGCTGCCCTGCACGTGACTGCAAAGCATCTTGTGCAGAGAGACAAGGCTGCCTGGTTCATAGAATCAATAAGGTTGGAAAAGACCTCAAAGATCATCGAGTCCAACCTGTCACCACAGACCTCATGACTACTAAACCATGGCACCAAGTGCCACATCCAATCCCCTCTTGAACACCTCCAGGGATGGCGACTCCACCACCTCCCTGGGCAGCACATCCCAATGGACAACAACTCTCTCAGTGAAGAACTTTCTCCTCACCCCCAGCCTAAACTTCCCCTGGCACAGCTTGAGACTGTGTCCTCTTGTTCTGGTGCTGGTCACTTGAGAGAAGAGACCAATCCCCACCTGACTACAACCTCCCTTCAGGTAGTTGTAGAGAGCAATAAGGTCTCCCCTGAGCCTCCTCTTCTCCAGGCTAAGCAACCCCAGCTCCCTCAGCCTCTCCTCACAGGGCTGTGCTCCAGACCCCTCCCCAGCCTCACTGCCCTTCTCTGGACGTGTTCAAGCATCTCAATGTCCTTCTTAAACTGAGAAGCCCAGAACTGGACACAGGACTCAAGGTGTGGCCTAACCAGTGCTGAACACAGGGCACAATGACTTCCCTGCTCCTGCTGGCCACACTATTCCTGATGCAGGCCAGGATGCCATTGGCCTTCTTGACCACCTGGGCAAACTGCTGGCTCATGTTCAGCTGGCTGTCAATCAGTACCCCCAGGTCCCTTTCTCCCTGGCTGCTCTCAGCCACTCTGACCTCAGCCTGTAGCTCTGCATGGGGTTGTTGTGGCCAAAGTGCAGCACCTGGCACATGGACTTGTTGAATGCCATCCCGTTGGACTCTGCCCATCTGTCCAGCCTGGCAAGGTCCCTCTGCAGAGCCCTTCTACCTTCCAACACATCAACACCTGCTCCCAGCTTGGTGTCATCTGCAAATTTGCTGATGACTGACTCAATCCCCTCAGTTGATTCGAAGCCTCAGGAAGCTTTTCTTCTGGTGTCTTACAGAGGATATCAGTGCATACAGTCAGCAAATGTTAGAGTAGGCTCTTTGTCGGAGCTAAATGTGCACAGGACCAGTTACACTTGCACTGACCTCCATTCACCCTCAGAGAGCATCAGAAACTTGTCATGTCTGCAAACAGGATAGGTCAAAGGATAAATCCTCATAGAATCTCTTAGGAAGCTACCACTGAATGGCAGGCTGAAGCACAATGATTATAGAAGCTGAGGGCACTTGATACAGCTATGGAGTTTTATTAGAGAGGATAGATTGAATAGGTGCTTGGGGTTCCTTCTCCTTTTGGAGGGATTGCTTTTCACCTGGATGTAGTTCAGGAGATGAACAGCCTGGAAGGAGCTCTGAACTGATCTGTAGGGATCTTTCTGGAAAGTTTTGAAATCTTCAGAGATGCCTTTGACATAAGGCAGGTGAATCTTGCAGGGAAGCTTTGAACTGACAACAAAAGCTGCCACCTTCTCGTCTTTGAAACCTTACTTTACCAGTTTATTTTTCCTTTGCCCTATCATTTCCTCCTTAAGTGTGATGCATTTCTTTTATCTCCTCATGTAAAACACAGTTTTGAAGGAGGTGCTGGAGCTTATCACAATCATTTGACAGTCAGTTTCTGTGCCTGGCAATTTTTCCAGGGGTGAAGTTTTTCTTTCCTTGACAGAGGTAGATTTTTCATTGTTCCATCTGCTACTGGCCTCTGAGACATGACAGTTTTGTTCAATCTCTATTACAACAGGAAATCTGTGTTGAAGTAGAGGTCCTGTTGGTTTCTCTGGGATCCCTGATGTCTTTTAAAAGTAGGATTCATAGAATCATAGAATTGTTAGGGTTGGAAGGGACCTCAAGGATCATCCAGTTCCAACTCCCCTGCCATGGGCAGGGACTCCTCACATTACATCAGGTTGCCCAGAGCCACATCCAGCCTGGCCTTAAAAGCCTCCAGGGATGAGGTTTCCACCACCTCCCTGGGCAACCTGTACCAGTGTCTCACCACCCTCATGGGGAAGAACTTCTTCCTAACATCCAATCTCAGTCTACCCATTTCTATTTTTTCCCATTCCCCCCAGTCCTATCACACCCTGACACCCTCAAAAGTCCCTCCCCAGCTTTCTTGTAGCCCCCTTCCGATACTGGAAGGCCACAATGAGGTCTCCTCAGAGCCTTCTCTTCTCCAGACTGAACAGCCCCAACTCCCTCAGCCTGTCTCCAGAGGAGAGGAGCTCAGCCCTCTGCTCATCCTCGTGGCCCTTCTCTGGACACACTTCAGCATTTCCAGATCCTTCCTATAATAGGGGCTCCAGAACTGGACACAGTGCTCCAGGTCTGGTCTCACCAGAGTGGAGTAGAGGGGGAGAATCACCTCCCTCCCCCTGCTGGCTCTGCTTCTTTTGATGCAGCCTGGGATGTGGTTGGCTTTCTGGGCTGCAAGTGTATGTGAACTGTGTCCGCAGAGAAGTGGTGCATTCAGTCCTAAACCTGGACTGGCCACAGCTGAGATGAGGCTGTCCTGAGCAGTGGCCAGCACAAGGAAAAGGAATGTGGTGAAACCCACAATGAAAACATGACGGCTGGTTGAGAGGTGGGAATAGCCATAACCAGTGGAGCAAAGGATTAATGTATCTTTTGGCTAAAAATAGTGAGTATATCCTTGCTTGATCAGTGATGTGTGTCATGATGCTGTCAGTGAGGAGCCTCCTTTCTCACCCCAGCACTGCTATCAACATGGCATGGTGCCTGGCAGTGTGCCTGCAAGCCAGGGGGCAGGTGTTCACCACGGGAGCCCACTGAATGATTTAGAAGCCGCTGCATTCTGTGTGTGATTGTGTTTGTAGGACCTGAGGGATACTCTGCAGTAACTTTCAGGATTGAATGTATGATGGCAGTGGTGGCTATAGCCCCCCCAAGGGAGTAACCCCTCTGTCTGCAAACTGCTCTAGTGATGAAGGAGCTGGCAGCACCAAGATGGGGGATGTGAGATGGGGCCAAAGGAGGAGGTTGTTAAGAAAGCCTGGTGTATGCAAGGGGGAAATTGAGGCTACTTTCTGTACCACACAATACCTCACCAAATATCTGTGCTGGAGGAAGGAAGAGCAAATGGGCTGGAAAAGTAAAATGGAGAAGATCTGTGCTGGTTCAGTGTTCTGTAGGCCCACTGATCATCAAAACCACTGGCATACACAGTTCCTCGGGCTGTGAAGAGGCTGCACTCACACTCCCTGCTTTTATCATCTGAGGAAAAGCATTCATGCACTGGCATAGTCCACTGTCTGTGCTCCTACAAACTACCTCTGCTGATGGAGGTAGACAGGGTAAATCTGCTTAGTGGCTGTATCATTTTAATCCTTTAAATTCTGCTTAAACTATCATCTGTTGTCGCTCTCTGCTTCTCTTTCTCTCCTCCTCTAATATTTCTTCTTTCTCTCATTGTCTTGTTGGAAAAAGGGAAAGATAATCTCATTCTGTGGTGGGGTTATTGACTCCAGATCCCTGCAAAACTCCTTTCTCAGTGAGGAGGCTGAGACCTAAGAGCTGGAGGATGGCTTCTTGACATGCAATCACTAAAGCACCGGGGCTTTTAATGAGGAGGGATTGTCTTAACTAAGTGTAGAAATCTTTTCAATGTTGGAGTAAGAAAGTGCTCTTAAATTAATTTTAGGGTAATTTCCCTCTGAAGATTCAAATCTCCTGTCAGGCATCTCTCACATCCTCTTAGCAGGTCAGCCTGTAGTATTTGACACTGCAGTGGCTCTACTCCATCTCCTTGATACAGCATGCTGTGCACTTGCTCCTCAGAAGATGCTTCTGAAGAAGAGTTGTGAGGAGCTGGCATTCCCCAGCCTTGGAGGATGAACCCCAGAAATAACACTGACCTCATCAGTACTGCTTGCAGCACAGGGCAGCTGCAGGCAGCACTGGCATGGCCCTGGCAGTGCCCTCAGCATGCAGAAAAGGAGGAGGAAGGTTCGGCACCCCCTCCCTGTAAACCAAACCGATTTTGCCTAATCCTGTGAGCAAAATGGGTCCAGGACTTCAACCCAGCTACTGAGGGGCTTTGTTGTCCTTAAAATCTCAGTGAGAGGCAAAAAGTTACCTGATTATGTTAGGACACAATTCAATTACCAGAGGAAAGCTGTCCAGGATCAAAGATTGGCAGTTCTCAGTACATTTATTTAATGTTCAGGTCTGCTGTAACCTTAAATGTGGAGTGAAGGATGGGCTCAATCAACTCCCTGATTTCCTGTGTTAAAAGAAATCAGGTTTTCTTAAATGCTGTGGGAAAAGAGGTTATCATTTTATACAGCTCTAGACTAGCAAATTATTCATGTGAATTGCACTTTGATCAGAACAGGGGTTGCCCAACTGGGAGATCAGCTCACGTTGTATCTGCTTGCCTTCTTTACTGGCATGCATCCCATTGTGTTATCATAGAATCATACAACTGTTAGGGTTGGAAGGCACCTCAAGGGTCATCTAGTTCCAACCCCCTGCCACAGGCAGGGACACCTCACACTAGAGCAGGTTGCTCACAGCCACATCCAGCCTGGCCTTCAAAACCTCCAGGGATGAGGCTTCCAGCACCTCCCTGGGCAACCTGTGCCAGTGTCTCACCACCCTCATGGGGAAGAACTTCTTCCTAACATCCAGTCTCAATCTACCCATTTCTGTTGTGTTGTTTTCCACTCCCCCTAGTCCTATCACTCCCTGACACCCTCAAAAGTCCCTCCCCAGCTACACCAAAACAGCTCAGCGCTTCTCCAGCCATTACCATGCACTGCTGCTGACTATGGAAGTGCATGAACTATAAATCCAGACTTGCAAGGAGGGTGGGGTGAAGGGGCAGGAGTTCCATGTGCAGTGGCTTGTGTTGTATTCAGCCAGAGGGTGGTCTGTACTACCCCTCTGAAGGCCAGCCCCAGGGAATTCCCTTAGGTTTCATCTTTTGTGGCCTGTGAAGCGATAGCTTGGTAAATCCATGTCCACCGGCCCCTGCACATGAGCTGTCAGAAACAGCTCCGTGAGAGCTCTTTGCAGTGCTGTGCTCAGGATCAGGCAGCAAAAGTCAGTGTTCTATTATTACACAGGTTTGTGGAGCTGTCATCACCATGTCAGGACAGCTAAGAAATTGGAGTTTGGCTTTAATTTCATGGGGAAATAAAAGAAAAAGAAGAGGGGAGGGAGGGGAGGGGGGAGGGGGGGAGGGGAGGGGAGGGGAGGGGGAGGGAGGGGAGGGAAGGGAAGGGAAGGGAAGGGGGAAGGGAAGGGAAGGGGGAAGGGAAGGGAAGGGAAGGGAAGGGAAGGGAAGGGAAGGGAAGGGAAGGGGAAGGGAAGGGAAGGGAAGGGAAGGGAAGGGAAGGGAAGGGAAGGGGAAGGGAAGGGAAGGGAAGGGAAGGGACTTGAGGAGGGAAGGAGACTTGAGGGGAGACTTGGGAGGGGAGAGAAGGAAAGTCATCTTTTAGTGGGAATGTTGCCTTTCAAATATTCCCAAAGAAACAGAAGATGGCCAGGGCTGAACAGACTGGCAGTTATGCTTTTGGTTTGGTTTGTATTGAATTAACTGTGGACAAGGATAAAACCCACTCTGTCCAGCGTTTGTATGTGCTAAATGCATTTCTCTGCCCTAGTTATACCTTTGCAAATACACAGCTGGAATATCTTAATTACAGCTTTGTGGCACTGTAATTGGGGAAACGGGAGCCTGTGCATTTTGTGCATTAAAACCTCAATGGAAAACTTTACTGGCTGTGAGCCCATCACAAAATGGGAGGCAATTTCCTCTTTTATACCTAGTTGTACTTCTACTTGATGACGGCATCAGTAAGAGGGTGAATGTTAGAGATAATAAATAATTCTCCAGGGAACTGCTAGTTTTATTGATTACTTTTAAATGGTGTTGCCACATCCTTGTCTACTTTGATGATGGTTTCCTTCCCCTCATTTACTTGGTTTCTTGAATTTTGTAGGAACAGGCATAACATTGAGGCTCATCATTTGCTCTGCGTTGAACCCCTCCAGCCTGTGGAGAAAGAGGTAGTTCAGATCTGTGTGCCAAAATGGTTGGAATGGTTTCCCAGGTGCACTCTGTTCACCTCCTCTCTTCACTGCACAGCTGGCTGCAAGTGTCCATCTGCAGCTGTTAGGTGAAGTGTGTACCACTGCTGGTGGCATTCTGGCCCCAAATGCTCACCTGGATGTGGCATGGGAGGAGGAGAAGCTTCCACACCCTCTCAACACTTAAACTGTCCCTGCTCACTGCAGGGGGGTTGGACTAGATGACCTTGGAGGGCCCTTCCAACCCAAACCATTCTATGATTCTGAGTCTAACCTGTTTAACTAGACGAAACAGTGCAGTGAGAGTCGTTGTTTGAATCTGATGCACTCACCCTTCCGAAGTATCAGTGCTTTGAGACTGACCTTTAAGATAGTGGCAGGAATCACTGCTTTTGTGAAGAGATGTATAGAGAGGTGCTTTGGCAGAAGAGCAGCTGAGCAAGTAGAGCACTGGGCTGAAGGGGAGGTCAGGAGAAAAGAGAGTAAAAGAGAGGAGCTGAAATAAGAAGGGGTAGAAAACTACTTCTAGCATTGTAGAGGTGATGATGTGCCTGCAGCTGCAAACTCCAGCGATGCTAACAGGCTGCTTCAACACCCAAAGGAAGCAGAGTGGCAACCATAAACTTTGAGCTTATTAACCTTGTAGTCAAGGGCTCCAATTTAATTTCTGCAACTTTAAAAAGCTCTTTAAAAGAAAGTGATGAAAGTAAGGAAATGAGAAAGCTGACAGTAACATGCCAGCATGCAGGGACACATTAAGAAAGTGCTTCTTTAAAGGAGTGCACTTCACAGTGTAAACAAGGCGCTTTGCTGGTGCAAAGGTGCCCTCGGGAGTTAGGAACAGCACCAGTGCACATTCCCAGTTCTTTACCTTGGTGGGAAGAGTGATTTGAAGAAGGCATTTGTGGGTAACAGGAAGCACATCCTCTGAGTCACACTCTCGTTAGTACTTAGAATAGAACGGAATTAACCAGGTTGGAAAAGACCTTTGAGATCATCAAGTCCAAGCTATCACCCAACACCATCTAATCAGCTAAACCATGGCACCGAGAGCCTCATCCAGTCTCTTCTTAAACACCTCCAGTGATGGCGACTCCACCACCTCCCTGGGCAGCACATTCCAACGGCCAATCACTCTCTCTGTGAAGACTTTCTTCCTAACAGCTAGTCTGAACCTCCCCTGGCACAGCCTGAGACTGTGTCCTCTTGTTCTGGGGCTGGTTGCCTGGGAGAAGAGACCAGCTCCCCCCTGTCTACAACCTCCCTTCAGGTAGTTGTAGAGAGCAAGAAGGTCTCCCCTGAGCCTGCTCTTCTCCAGGCTAAGCAACCCCAGCTCCCTCAGCCTCTCCTCACAGGGCTGTGCTCCAAACCCCTCCCCAGCTTTGTTGCTCTTCTCTGGACATGTTCCAGCAAGTCAACATACTTGTGTCCCTGGGCCATGGAAAATGGCTCCTAAATACTGACTGCTGCCCAGAGCCCCAGCTCCTGCTGCTGTAGTCCCTCATGGCATTTTGCAGCTTGTCTAGGGTTGGCTTTTCAAAATTACCCCTGGATTCCAGCTGCCAGATATCAGGAAACAGGGTCTAATGCTTCAAAAATGCAGATCCCCCTTGCCAGTGATTTGTAGTGTCAAGAATAGCCATGAAATCTGGAGCGAGCTTTGAGATGAAATCCATCAGGAGTCAGTGGCTGGGGATGGGTTTCACAGCCTTGGAGGTTAACATCAATCTTTGAAGACTGATTCCCAGAATTAAAGTCATTTCATTAAAAACAAACCAAAACAAGACAAGCAAAAAACCAAAACCAGACCAAGCCCCCAAACTCATCAGGAGTCATCTTAACTGCCTCTGAGCCTCAGCTGCCTCCCCAGTACCGCAGCCTGCCTTGGATTTTGTTGGAGTTTTATCTGTTAACCTTTGTTCCCTGCCTCCCAATACTTGGGAAAGTACCTTGTGAACAGTGAGAGTGGTAACAAGGGAGCTAATTATTGCTCATTTCAAGTATCCCAAAACTTTCTGCCAAACCATAGATGGGGAATAATTTATTCAGCCACAGGAATTGTTGTAGCCTACAGAAAGGCTTTTTTCATCTCCTGTTGCACAGAGTTTCTCTCTCGTGGGCCTTACTACTGCATGCCATCAAACAGAAATCAGTAATGAGGTCCCAAGCTGTCTGTAAGCAGGACACGGTGATATGATCATAGAATCATAGAATCAGCCAGGTTGGAAGAGACCTCCAAGATCATCCAGTCCAACCTATCACCCAGCCCTATCCCATCAACTAGACCGTGGCACTAAGTGCCTCACCCAGGCTTTTCTTGAAGATCTCCAGGGACAGCAACTCCACCACCTGGAGATCCTGGTATGCTGGGCTGTGTCTGACCTGAGTAGCATCATGTGCCCAGAGTAAACTCTTTCTTCACAGAAAGAGTGATTGGCCATTGGAATGTGCTGCCCAGGGAGGGGATGGAGTCACCATCACTGGAAGTGTTTAGAAAGAGCCTGGCTGGGGTGCTAGGTGCCATGGTTTAGTTGATTAGATGGTGTTGGGTGATAGGTTGGACTCAATGATCTTGAAGGTCTCTTCCAACCTGGTCTGGTCTATTCTATTCTATTCTATTCTATTCTATTCTATTCTATTCTATTCTATTCTATTCTATTCTATTCTATTCTATTCTATTCTATTCTACTCTATTCCTTACAAACCAGGTATAACTCATTTAAAGTAACCAGATGCCAGTTATTACTTTGGTCTTCCCATTGCAGACATCTCTTGGCCATGGAGGGTTTTGTGTAATTAGCAACATATCTTCTTGGAAACAGATTTCAGTCATTAATTCCCTGTGCATTTCCCCCCTTACCAGATGTTTCAAGCCTTTGCTATCTTGTTAACCTCTCAGCAGTGAATTGTCTAGAGCAAGAGATGCCGATTTTTCCAACCCTACACAATAGAAGTCTTTGTATCAGTGGCATCTATTCTATTCTATTCTATTCTATTCTATTCTATTCTATTCT
The DNA here is from genome assembly GCA_033816785.1 of Picus viridis. NCBI lineage: Eukaryota > Metazoa > Chordata > Aves > Piciformes > Picidae > Picus > Picus viridis. The sequence goes on from CM066572.1 coordinate 28,424,675, forward strand.
ATTCTATTCTATTCTATTCTATTCTATTCTATTCTATTCTATTCTATATCTCCCAGAGCAGTTTCAGCAGAATGCTGTATTCCTTATGCCTAACCCTGATTTACCAGGGGTGTTGAGGATGCTCCAGTCCCTTGATGTTCACTGGCAGGACGAACGTGGTGGGAGGAAGAGAGATTTCTCCTCTAATAAGGCCTAATGTAGCATATGCAGCTTCAAAAACACAGCAGATTACAGGATGTTAATTTAGAAAACCAGGCATGATCCTTAGCTCCTGCAAGAGAAGGGCAACAGCAAGTGTGCTAAGCTGACAGGTACTTGTTCAATGAGTAAATAAGCTGATTGAAGTAGGACACTTATGCAAGGCAAGAGTTAGACTTTTTGGAAGCACTTTTCCTCTAGTTGTGAGTTGTGTAATGATGTGTAAGGAGTGCATCTTTCCAGGAAATACAGGGGGCTAAGACCTGCTCCAAGCTTGCATATTTTTAGAGAGGAACATGTGTCAATGCTGTTATTCATAGGAACATAGGATCATAGGATCACAGGATGTTAGGGACCTTTGAAGATCATCAAGTCCAACCCCCTGCCAGAGCAGGACCATAGAATCCAGGACAGGTCACACAGGAACACATCCAGACGGGTCCTGAAAGTCTCCAGAGAAGAAAACTCCACAACCTATGCTCCAGTTGCTCTGTGACCCCCACAGTGAAGAAATTCCTCCTCATGTTGAGGTGGAACCTCCCGTGCTGGAGCTGATATCCATTGCCCCTTGTCCTATCCCAGGGTGCAGCTGAGCAGAGCCTGTGCCCCACGCCTCAGATATTTATAAACATGCATTAAATCCCCTCTCAGTCTTCTCCTCTCCCAACAAAAAAGCCCCAGGGCTCTCAGCCCCTCCTCACAGAGCAGTGCTCCAGCCCCTCAGTCACCCTGGTGTTGTCTGCTGGTTTCCAGGGGGAAAAAATCACTCTTGCAGAACTATTTTGCTTTATTAAAAGTTGTTCTCTTGATCTGCAAAGCAGAGGGTTTCCCACCAAGCCAAATGGTAATGATGGGAAGATGTCACTGTACTAGCCACCTCTGTGCTTCTGTATTCTGATGGGTTTGTTCTTTTTGCATGGAGGCAAAGCAAACCAGGAACTGCAGCTGTACATTAGGAAAGATTCATGGAAGAAAAAGTCATTTGAAAACCCCATCCTTTCCCCACCACCTCTCCTTTCCCATACCTGCCCCTTTGCCACCCCACCTGCCTCATTTTCCTCCCCTTTCCCCTCAAACCCAGAGCACCTGGGCTCTATTGGAGTCTCCTCCTACCCCAGGTGTGGCCACTTGGCCCTCCCCACCCACTCCCCTATTTAATCCCCACCAGGAAAGGCAGCAGCCCCAAGCTGAGCCCATCTGGGCTGGAGGATCCTCCTCTGATCTCTGGTGAGTGCCCCTGGTGCACACTGGGTGATGGTGGTGGTGACAACAAAGGCCGGGGGCCTGGTGGCCCCCGGTTGTTAGGGCCAACATTGATGACTGCTCCAATGTCCTCCACGGGTGCTGGCTGGGGCTCCCTGCTGGGGCTGAGCTCCTCTGGGTGGTATCTTGGCTGGTGAGGGTCTTGCCCCTGGCTCTGGGATGGGTGGTGGAGCAGAACTGTTTAGGCAGGGTGGAGGATGGTGTAGAGGGAGCAGGAGCTGCTTTGGGAAGATGACTTGGGGTGGGGGACAGAGGCCTGGGGGCTCCCCAGTTAGGTAGAAAGGCTTATTGGATGGAGAGCTTATTGAAGGGAGGAAAGGAACATTGAGGTAATGCTGAGTTTCCAAAGGATTCTTTGCCTTTGCTCTGCCTTTCCAGCACTTTCTGCCTTCATGTCTCCTGACCAGCTTGAGAGCTGACTGCTGCCATGAGTTTTGAGAACCAGCTGGAAGTTCCATTTGAAATAACCTTTTTGTTGTCTGTTTTGTCTGTAGGTTTCACTTCACTCTGTGAGTGTCTTCAAACTACAGCTGTTCAGACAATCCTCTGACATTGAAGTCATAGAATCACAGAGTTGTCAGGGTTGAGGTTGGGACCTCAAGGACCATCCAGTTCCAACCCCCTTGCCATGGGCAGGGACCCCTCACAGTAGATCGGGTTGCCCAGAGCCACATCCAGCCTGGCCTTAAAAGCCTCCAGGGATGAGGCTTCCAGCACCTCCCTGGGCAACCTGTGCCAATGTCTCACTGTCCTCGTGGGGAACAAGTTCATCCTAACATCCAATCTGAATCTACTCATTTCTAGCTTTGCTCCCTACCCCCAGTCCTATCACTCCCTGACACCCTAAAAAGTCCCTCCCCAGCTTTCTTGTAGCCCCCTTCTGATACTGGGAGGCCACAATATAGGTCTTTGAGCTTTCTCTTCTCCAGACTGAACAGCCCCAACTCCCTCAGTCTGTCCTCATAGGAGAGGTGCTCCAGCCCTCTAATCATCTTCCTCATCAAAGCAACGAGCACTGTACACATGCGACTGAGGCACAAAATGTCTTTATACTTCTTCAGAAACTATTTTAAAGCACGCAGATTGCCCATTTCTCCTCAGTTCACATATTCTAAGCAAAATATGATGTTGCACTTCTGAAAGGCAAAAGAAAAGCTTGTGCAATTAGAGATGAAGCCTGAGGTAGCTGCAAAGGAAATCAAAGTTGACTGGCATGGCAGGTAGGAGGTTTATACAGTGGTTGTCACTCCTCCACTGAGTCAAAAATGCCCTTGGTATTATTCTAAGTTTCTTCTTTGCTACAAGAATGCAAATCAATGTCCTCTTGAGCAGCAAACTTGAGTTTGGTAGCAGTGATGTTATCTTTCATCACTGAGAAGAGAGTCTTCAATTGAACTTTTGATCATGATATTCATTTGGAACACAGCACAAGCCCGAGAACTGCTTCATGACATTACATTACCACTACTGATGCTCCTCCTTGTCTGAAGACATTGGCCTTAGAGAGGCAATATTCCTTTGAGGTCTACTCAGCTCCACAAAGTCAGTTTCAGTCCCCTTCCATTTTTAATAAGTCTGACTTCTTGTTTCTCTTCTCCATAGCTGTAAAAGTGGAAGCATCTCATGGAACTGCAGAATCATGGAGCTGCTGAGGCTGGAAGAGACTCATGAGATCATCAAGTCCAAGTGCTCACCTAGAGCTCAGCCCTGCTGCTAAGCCACTGCCACTAACCCACTTCCACACAGCTTTTAAATCCCTCCGGGATGGGGACTGCACCACCCCCCGAGCAGCCTGCTCATGCTGGTTTTTTCCTGAAGGCTGTTTGCATCCACCACACTCCCACTGAATTTTTAAAGTTGTTATTATTAATTAATATGCTAGTGACTTGATTAAACACACCTGAATGAAGCAAGCTGCTCCTCCTAGCTACAAAAGCATAACTAGAGGTATCTCTAATAGGTACCCCATGGAGTGCTGCAGACTTGGGGCAGAGTGGCTGGCAAGCTGCCTGGCAGAAAAGCACCTGGGGGTATTGGACAACAGCCAGCTGAACGTGATCCAGCCCCCTAGCCTCTGTCAGCAGTAGTGTGGCCAGCAGGAGTAGGGAAGGGATTGTCCCCCTGTGCTTGGTGCTGGTGAACACAGGGTTTAGTTTGTGGCCCCTTCTTGAGGTGTTGAAATGTGTCAAAGGAGGACAACAAAGCTGGTGAAGGGTCCTGAGAACAGATCTTATGAGCAGCAGCTAAGGGAACTGGTGGTGTTTAGCCTGGAGAAGGGACAGCTGAGGGGAGACCTCATTGCTCTCTACAAGTACCTGAAAGGAGGTTGAAGTGAGGTGGGGGCTGGACTTTTCTCCCAAGTAACAAATGACAGGACAAGAGGAAATGGCCTCGAGTTTCAGCAGGGGAGGCTTAGCCTGAATACCAGGAACGTTTCTCCAGCGAAAGGGTTGTGAAGCACTGGGACACACTGCCCGGTGAAGAGGGTGAGTCATCATCCCTGGAGGTATTTAATAGACATGCTCCTGTTGTGCCTAGGGTCATGGTTTAGTGGTGGACTTGGCAGTGCTAGGTTTATGATTCTAATGGTTTTATATACAGTTACCATGGAGACTTGTCTGAGAGTCTTAATTTGGCCTGATTGGTGTAGGAATTTGAAGGTTTTATAGAGGCTCCTCTGGGCACAGGCAGGGCTGAGGGCTTGTCTGGGGCTAAAGCAGACAGTGTGTTAATCCTATGGACCTGGGTCAGCAAGGGACCTGAACAACCATGCAGTGCAATGACTCAGGCAGAGATCAAGGCTGAGTGCCTGAACTGAAAACAAGCTCCTAGATGAGGGGCTGGAAGTCCCCAGTGAGCTCGTTGCAGCCCCTTCTCATGCAGCTCTTTCCTCACAAGGCTGATCCCAAATCACAGCTGCACTGTATCAGAGCTGCCTGTAAGCACGGGCAGCCAAACCCTCTTTGGGAAGTGGACATGGCCGTGGAGATCCGAGCTGCTGATGGTTTTGCTTCTGCAAGAGCTGAAATTCTCACAGAGTGTCTGCCAATGCTCTTGCACCCATTTTAAAAGCACTCACACCCTGCTTGGGTAGAAGCTGGCCAGGAAAAGGCTTATCCCCTCCAGGAAAAGCCTTATCTATTACCATAGGCAAGCAGGGGAAAAAAAGCAAGCTAAAATAAAACCTGAGCTTTTGCTGAGTGAGGTGGTGGGTGCACTGCTGCAAGGAAGGGATCAGAGAGGGGTCTGGAGATGGATGGATTTTGTAGGAGGGAAATATCTGGATTGAGAGAAGGAAAGGAGGAAAAAATATGGGTGGGAAGGTAGAAATAAACTGACTGTCAAGGAATAAGACAGAGACTTCTTGGAGGACTTGCCTGAAGACCTCAGACCGCTGGAGGGGCAGATCATAGAATCATTAGGGTTGGGAAAGACCATCAAGTCGAACCATAACCCAGCCACCATGACCACTAAACTATATCATGATGTACAGAGACTCATAGAATCATTGAGGTTGGAAGAGACCCCTAAGTTGACTGAGTCCAACACCAACCTGACCACCAAACCATATCCTGAAACTCCACAGCCACCTGAGCATCTCCAGGCAGGGGGACCCCACCACCTCCTGGGCAGCCTGCTCTGACACCCCACCACACCCTCAGCAACAAAATTGTTCCTGATCTCCAACCCAGCTGGATCTGGTCCATCTCTGCCTCAAGCAGCAGCAGAGAGTGATTTGTGGTTGGATCTAACACTTGTGTGACAGCCCAGCCCCATGAACGTACTTCTGGAGGAGACAAAGCACAAGTTTGGTGACCGTGCCAGGCTGCCCTTTTGTGGCTCTGCTGTCTGGAGGTGCTGCTGCTGCCGCCCCTGGGGTTGCTGCTAAAGCTGGGCTGAAATTAACCTTTGTAGAAGGGCAAGAGGGAAAGAAGTAGTGTGCCTCGAGGCAGCATGAAGTGCCTCCCTGCAGCAAAAGCCAGGGGCACAAGGCATTTCAGGACTGGAGCATTTTGGTGAATATTGGTTTCATTGCTTTGGAGATCTTGCCTTTGCCCTCTACTCCAATCCAATCAACACAACCCCCCTGGGAAATGTAATCCCTTTCCAATTTAAAGACACTTGTATTTATTTTTTTTTTTACCCTCTCCCTGGTTTTCAGAAGATGAAAGAGATCACTCTGGGCTGGTATGAACTACCCCCTCAATCAGAAATTTAAGTGCTTCCATTTTAAATAGCTTATGCCCTTGCAATAATTTAGAGCAAATTGGGAAGTGCAAGTTGCCCTCTTGAAGCAGGTCTGGCTGGCTGTAATTTATAAAAGGAGGCAATTATACCCTGGAAATGCTGAAACAGGATGGTTTGAGATCCTGCCTTTTGGGCTTGCAGTTGTGGTTACTGAAATCTTTCCATATGCTCTAACTGGGCTGTACCCTGTTGGTCTTCTGAGTGCCCAGTGGTGGAGGGTTACTGGTATCATGTGTTTCTCATTTGTTGTTGACTCCAGGAGGCAAACCAGCCAGGTTTCCCACAACCAGGCACGTCTGGCTCCCGCTTATGGTCAATGCTGTATAGTTATACCATATTCACAGTGCCCAGTGCTTTGATCTTTCCATCTTTAACAGAGAAGGAGGGGGGGGAAAATGAAGTGAAGGTGACATTGTCAATGCAGAAGTCCATCAAGCAGCAGTGGAGAACCATAACAATTATTTAGTAGTCATGAGGTCTTGGGTGGCAGGTTGGACTTGGTGATCTCTTCCAACCTTATTGATTCTGTTCTGTGTTTATTCTATTTATTCTATTCTATTCTATTCTATTCTATTCTATTCTTTCAAGTAAAAGGAGAGAATGTGGCAGGAGGACAGTGCCACAACACTTTGCTGCTGGCTGGGTGAGCCAGCATTTCCCAGCACGTCTTCTGCCATCCTGACCTCAGCCACAGGTAGACCATAGCATCCCAGTGCACAATCCTAAATGGCTTTATTTGAAGAATGACTTGCAAAAGGTCAAAAATGGAATGGAAAATAAAGGCTAAAGGTGGCAGCAATCCAAGCACTTCCTCCTAGCACTGGCTGCTGGGAGTGGGTGGAAGCTTGTCCTCTGAGCCATGCTGCTTCGTGATTTCAGTGCCTGCATTTTCTCTAGTCATCTGGTACTGGACTTGTGACTTGATGTGGTGCTGCAGCATGGTTCATGCTGCCTCTCCTTTTCTTCCCTCTGCCCAGTGTGAAACCTATCTCAAGCCTTCCTTCTCACTGCAGTGAATGGAAATCCACAGCCGCATGAGAAGTTTGTCCATGCAGCAGTGTAAGGCATGATGTGAAATGCCAGCACTTACTCAGGCCCTGAGAGGAGGTTTTAGGTGCTAACTGCTGTTGGCAAAAGAGGGAGGTAAAGCACGATGCAAGAGAAGACGTTTCTTGGTTTTACATGTACAAGCCACATTGGTGTCACCATCCGCATGCCTTGTGCTTGCCTTGCTGTGAGGTGAGTGCAGGTTTTTCCTGTGGTCCCTTGGGGTTTGCCTCGACATACCAGCATGAGACTCAAGTGTGGGACGTCAGCAGCCTCCTCTTCAATAGCAACTTCTACATCTGCTGCTGTTTCTGGATATTTTTTCCCCAAACATCATCCTTGCCCTCTCCTCTTCCGCTCTCCTGCTCTACATTGCTGAAGCTGTCCCCAGCTGCAGCTGTCGCCCTTGTGCCCCTGCTTTATCTCCTGCAACAGCAGAGTAGAGAGACTAGATCATGAAAGTGTTGAGAAGGCAGCCACTGCGGGGATGTGCAGGGGGATGGAGAATGACACTGGCTACAGAAAACTGTCAACAGAGATCAGGAGCTGGAGAGGTACAGGAAAAAAGGATGGGGAGCAGGAGGAAAAGTGGGACAGAGAGATGGAGGGAAGTACGAAGGCAACTTAGAGAGCCAGTGAGATCAGGTGACATAGAATCATAGAATCAGTCAGGGTTGGAAGGGACCACAAGGATCATCTAGTTCCAACCCCTGCCATGGGCAGGGACACCCTACACTAGATCACGCTGGCCAGAGCCTCGTCCAGCCTGCTCTTAAACACCTCCAGGGACGGGGCCTCAACCACCTCCCTGGATAACCCATTCCAGGGCTTCACCACTCTCATGGTGAAGAACTTCTTCCTCACATCTAGCCTGAATCTCCCCATTTCCAGCTTCATTCCATTCCCCCTAGTCCTATCACTACCTGAGATCCTGACAAGTCCCTCCCCATGGAGGGACATGGGCTGGTGTGGGCTTTAACGGCTGGTTAGACAAAGTTAAGGGGCAGGACAGGCACCTTAATGCTAAGGAAACAGGAATGGAAGAGCTTCCTAAATACCAATTGGATGTTTGAAGGGCATACCCAGTGTCTGGGTCCCATTGTGGCTACTATTGGGGGAAAAAGAGTACACAGAGGTGGACACTCCCCCTGCAAGATCCTTGGCATGTCTTTTTTCTGTTTGCCTGTGCTGAGAGACCTTCCTCAGACGCCTTGGAGGGGTTCAGGGGAAAGGTCCTTCTTGCATACCCCAAGGCAGCCCTCCCAGAGGTGTTGGAAGGGGCTCAGCAATGAGCTGAGCAATGGGCATTGCTGCCATGCTCCCACAGCAGTGTGCATTGCAAACAGCTAAGTCAAATCTGACTACATTAAAAGGAAGAAGGGGTTTTCAAACACCATAATTCTATAAATGCTGTAAAATTAGCTCCAATGCTGTGGTCCTGTGACCTCCAAGATGAATTAAACAAATGGCTTTTATGCTCACTGGTGGAATGAGGTTTGATTAGTTACAACTCTCTCTCTTCTCCTTCACTAAATATTATGACTGTCAACAGCATGAGCAGGGCTTTTGTTTGATGAAGAGATAGCCAGCTAGTGAGAAGCAGTTGCTAAATAGTGAGGCTTGAGAAGATTCCCTTTTTTCCCCCCAAAGCCTCTGGTACTCATGCTCAGGAATTTATGGGTTTCAGGTCTAACAAATAGGTAGCTCCCCATTGGTGGAAGGGTGCTGAGATGTGCTGCTGGAGGAGCTTGCATGTTTGCAGATGATCTCCCTGCAGTATCCTGGCAATGGGCTGGGCATGGCTGCGGGGAGTATCAGCTGGAAATGGGAGCATTAAAAGAGTGCTGTGCTCAAACCAGCTCTACCAAGGAGGTTTTCTTCATTATTTGTGAAGCCAGGACGCAATTTATGCCTCTGGGATTCACTAGGTCATATGAGAATATTATCAGCTAGAAAATAGCGTCCCACCTTCTCTCTCCCCACACAAGTCTCCCTGTCATGCATGTCCACGCTGCCCAGCAAGGCTGCAACGTGGAGTGAAAGCCGTCGTGGGCATTCACCCCTACATGTTTCATAGACATGATCATGTTACATTGACAATTTGCTGAGGCTATCGAAATGTGCGGTAGATGATGCTACATTTCCAGTGCCCTAACTCGTTTAGATTAAGCCCATCTGTTCCAGTTGGATGGGGTTTATTAAACTAAGAGGAAAAAATGAAGGCACCTCCTTCAGTTTCTCTGCAAGGAAGGTCAAAGCCTCACTGAAGTTACATGATAAAGGGAAATTGCTAACCAGCAGAAGTCTCCCTGGTTTTAAAGGCAGTAAAGCAAATTTGAAGTAAGACAACGTGAAATCCAGAATTCCTTCACTGAGGTATTTTGTGGCCTTTGCTCTTCAGAGCTGTAGAAGGGAGTTAGCTGTGTTTCTGATGGCCAGCTATGCAAATGCAAATGAAGGAAAATACATTGCAGGGGGGTGAGGGTGCTTGGCTTTTGTGCTGTGTAAGTGGTGGTTTGGGGCTGGTGAGGATGCTTGTATTGCCTTAGTGACAGCTTGTTTGGATTTTTGATGGCATCCACAAGAATCTGGATTACAGCTTCACACGGGGTTGCTGGGACAGAATATGCTGGGCTGCAAATTCAGTGGTAGGAAATGAGCGTGGTCACCTGTTCTTATCCTCTCTCTGCTGAGTGCTTCTGATTGCTTCATGTGAATCCTCCTCAGTTTAGCTCATAAAAACTTCCTTTCATTGAAAAGTATCCAGAAGCAACTCACATGGGGACCTGATGATGCAACAAGCAAAACTGAGAATCTTTGTTAACTTTAAGACCTCATCCAAGCCAGCCATGAGCATCTGACTTATTTTGTGTCTGCCTGAGCAGTGGCTACCTGACATATAGGATTGCTGCCTTCTTCAAGTGAGTGGGCATACCTTGATGATGGACAGATACTTCAAACAGAAAGCAAGCTCTTGCCTTTGGGTCTATCTTCCTTCATCCTAAGGATTTGTTAGCTTTTAGTGATGCTGGAGAGCAAGGAAATAAACAGAAATGTTTGGAATGGAATAGAATAGAATGGAATAGAATTAACCAGGTTGGAAAAGACCTTTGAGATCATCAAGTCCAACCTATCACCCAGCACCATCTAATCAACCAAATCATGGCACCAAGCATCCCATCCAGTCTCTTCCTAAACACCTCCAGTGATGGCGACTCCACCACCTGCCTGGGCAGCACATTCCAATGGCCAGTCTCACCATTTTGCAAGCCCTGTGCCAGCTGTGACATGCTTGTGGCTGGCAGATCCCATGGAGATATGAACACCGCAGCTGACAACTGGAAACACAGCAAGGGATTGGCTGTAGCAGAGCTTGGGCAGTTCACACTCCAAGCCAAGCTCTGATTGAGTCTGTTGCTGTGTTCAAATACAACACTCTCTTTTCCTCTCCCCTTGAAAACACAGAATCTGGGTGTTGAATGTGGAAACTTCATCAGCCTGAACTTCCTTTCATTAAAAAGGACACTCTGCTTCTCCCAGCCCAGGAGAAACAGCATGACGTAGCTGAGTTGGATGCTGGTGCCACAGCTGAGTGTCTTGGGTTAAGCTGGAGCGTATCTCCTACACCATTCTGAAGGAAAACCTTAACATATGCTCCAGGTCCACGCTCCACAGCATGGAACTATGTCTGTGCTGTTTACAAGTGCTCCTAGTTATGTGTTTGGAATCCGGATCTCTGACTTCCTTTTGGAGCAGTCTCCACTGGAAACGAGGCCTTGCTGCCAAGACAATCCACCTTTTCCTGCAAGATTTGGTACTAACAGGCTTGACAGAACATCTTGTTCCTGAGAAATACAGAAGTCAGTCTAGCAGTTGGTCCTCAAGAGGGGTACAAAATGTGGTTGCATAACTCTTATTTTGGGATGAAAATCTGCAGTTTGGTAGAAGAGAGTCTGAGCTCCGAGGAGGGAAGTGCAGCAGATTGCTGAGCTGGCTTTTGCTTGAGCCAAGGAGGCTTTTTTATTACAACGCAGTGTGCAGCCTGGAGTATTTCAGAAACGAAGCTGAGGTGCTGCTTGTTCCTGGAGAGGGCTTTTCTCATCCCTCCCCTGACCACCTGCCTGTGTGGGAAGCCCCAGTGCTGGCTCCTTGCAGCCCATGTGCCCTGGGCCTGGCCCAGCCACAGCACCACTGTGGGATGAGAACCAGACAGGGATCCCAGCGTGCCCATGGTGGAGAACTTCCAGAGATGCCTTGCTGAAATATCCTCAAGCTTAGATGCTCTTGACCTAGCACACATAATAGGAGCTGATCCCAGACTTGGCTAAAAGCTCCTTTGGAAAGGCTCTTGACATTTTCTAATTTATCCTTTCTTGCCTTCCATTGTTTGCTTTCACTGGCAATTTTCTGTTAGCAGTCGCTGCAGCCATGTGACAGGGAATGAATGATCTTTGATAAGGGTTATTTGTTTCTTGTCACAGGCAAAAAAAAACCCACCCAAACCACAACTTATACTCCTGCAAGTCTTTTCCCAAGCAGGCTTCAGCAATGAATGCTGCAAACTGTAGTGCAGGAGGGGGAATGGCATTTTGTACACTGTGACACCGACAGCCCCTGAATCTTTCCAGGCAATTTTCCTTTGTTCTGTATCTGTGTTTCCGGAGTGACTCTGCACAGTTATTGCCATGTGTTATTTTATTTGCATGGTAATTAAACAATATTGTAATTTGTTCTGCCAGGCAAAAAATGTTTGTGCTTGTACACAAAATGCTGGCAGTGTGCCGGGCACACCGGAGGGCAGGTTTGATGGTGACAGTGCAAATATTGCTAGGGGAGTGAAGCTCTCAGCAAAGTCCTGTGGGAAGCCTTTATGAAGCTGAAGTTGCTTTGCCTGTGGCACACCTGGAAACAGCATCTCATCTCTTAGATGCAGGCTCCCTGCAAAGGCAAAACTTGCTGCACTGCCATAGCTACCCAAGCAATAATCCTATGTGCCAGGCCAGTGTGTTCTGTGCACAGCCTGTCACCATCTCAAGAGCAGGCTCTCTGCTGAGGATGGGATTTTTGCAATCTCCTGAGCTGCATCACCGCCAGCTTTGGCTCCAGGATCCTTGGTGTCAAAGCCAAAGGTTTTTAGCAGAGAGCTACTCCAGCTGTGATCTTTGGCAGCTGGCAGTTTGTTGTTTTCACTTGCAGGAAGTACCTTCGTCCCCCACAAGACACAAAAAGTTCCTTCAATCTATCTTCTCGCTTGCAGCTTCAAACAAGTAGGGCCCTGGTGAGTGGGATGGACCCTGAAGTCTGTGCTGGCACTGTGGGCCAGACTAAATTCTGGTCTGAAAGATGATCTTTGCAGGGACATCAAAAGCATCACTGTCCCACCTGTCTTCATGGCTCCCATGTAATGACCAGCACTTATCATCACTGTTATTTCTGTCCACATCTATTCTAAATAATGGTGCTTCTTTTCTGGTGCAATTTGTACTACTTCTTGCCTCTCCTTCAAAGGCATTTTGAGTAAACAACCTTATTTTAACGAAGCAGATGGAAACCTTTTTATAGCTGTTGAGGCACTGGCAGCATATACACCCCTCAGCTAACTCTGTTCTCTGGTACTGCTCTCTGCTGTACGAAGGAAATGTCCCGAGTCATTAAAGTGTTGGATATAATCCATCCCACTTCAAAGAAGGTTATTATCAAGGTCATAATTTTGCTGTAATTCACTTTACAGCTACTCTAGAGGTACCACTGAGCAACTGGGATTGATTTCCCTTGCTTTTTATTAGGAGCTGTTATCTGAAAGCAGAAAGTAACACAAACCCACCAGACTTCCTCGAGAAAGGCCCTGGAAAACAGTGGTGCTCATGAACCGTGAATGTGTCCACCCTGTGTTGGTGCCTCTGTTCTGGCACAGCCATTGCATCTTCCCATCCGTGGGACTGTGCTCACCTCATGCTGGAGTCTCAGCAGCAGCACTCAGACAACTGAGACATGTCCTCTTGCAGTGCAGGGCATTTGGCTCAAGTGTCACAGGAGGTCATGGAGTCCTGGTTTTGCCATTTCCTCCATCCCCATGGACAGCTGCAGGTTTCTGACCTTCTCCTCCACTCCTGAAGAATTGTGAGGGTTTTGGAGCACAAACCCTGTGAGGAGAGGCTGAGGAAGCTGGGGAAAAGGAGACTCAGGGGAGACCTTATTGCTCTCTACAACTACCTGAAGGGAGGTTGTAGCCAGGTGGGGGTTGGTCTCTTCTCCCAGGCAACCAGCACCAGAACAAGAGGACACAGTCTCAGGCTGCGCCAGGGCAGGTTTAGGCTGGAGGTTAGGAAGAAATTCTTCACAGAGAGTGTGATTGGACATTGGGATGGGCTGCCCAGGGAGGTGGTGGAGTTGTCATCGTTGGAGGTGTTTAGGAGGAGACTTGATAGGGTGCTTGGTGCCATGGTTTAGTTGATTAAATAGTGTTGGATGATAGGTTGGACTCGATGATCTCAAAGGTCTCTTCCATCCTATCCTATCCTATCCTATCCTATCCTATCCTATCCTATCCTATCCTATCCTATCCTATCATATCCTATTCTTCTATTCTATTCTATTCTATTCTATTCTATTCTATTCTATTCTATTCTATTCTATTCTATTCTATTCTATTCTATTCTATTCTGTCAAACACTTCTTTGTGCAGCAAATGTGCTGATGAAAGACTAGCTTCAGAGCTGTGGTGTGGCCTGGGCTTTCAGAGAGACACTCAGCTTCAGCTTTACTGGGTAAGTGCTGCCATGGATATCTTCAGACCCACCAGGAGAATCCTTAGCTCTGTGCAGCACCTGTGTAGGCTTGGAGGCCCCCATTAGTGGGACCTCAATTACCTCAGGCAAATATGATGTGTTTTATGGCTTCAGAGGCTGCACCATTCTTGTGAGTCTGGATCTGCTGTCTCTTACCTGAGCCTGGGCTAGGTATCTGCTGGGGCTGGATCCAGCATGGGAAGTCCCCTGTTCTCCCAGTGCTGGCAACTATTTTGTGGCAGAAGGCTCCTCAGGTTGCACTGAGATGCAAACAACTGCAAGCTTCCTCCCTCAGCAGGATTTCAGCCTGTCTCAGCTAGAGGCTGCTGGCTGGTTTGGGAGGTGACCTGTGAGCCTGGCTGGGGGCTCAGTTCCTGGGATTCGCCCTCTTGCTCAGCCTTGAGTCCCTTTTGTGTATCCCGGGAAATGCTTGAGTGCCTTTCTGAAGTCACAAGAAGGGTTTGTAGCATTGCCTTGCACATCAGCACCTGCCTGCTGGCTGTTTTGAAAGGTCATTTGAAAATCAAGGCGGTCATCCTCTGTAACTGGGCAGTGTAGAACTGAAGGGCTGAGCTGTGAGCTGGGAACTGCCACCACAGGGGGTGAACAGTGCTGCTGGGGCTATGCTTGCTTCTTCCGGAGTGTGTTAATTAGAGGAAATGTCATTATGTGCTGCCCAGTCGAACCCTTCTCTCCTCAAATTCCATGTGTAGGAGATAAAACTGGCACTCAGGTTCCCTCTCATCAAGCTGCTTCAGCGACTTTGCTGCTCTAAGTGCTGGGCTGAGTAGGAGGGAAGGATTTTATGAAGGACCCTCTGTTTCTGGAGCCAGGCTTTCAAGTGCAACTTAGTCACCTAGGCTGCACTTGTTTGAAGGGAAAATACAAAAGGGAGGAGGAATAAAGCATTGTTCTTTTGTCATGTGCAGTGGCTTGAGATAATTTTACCGTTTGGTTTCTTGCCTATCTCAGAAGCATTTGTGAATTTCCATCCTTGTCGAGAAAAACCTCAGCTTTGGGTTTGGTTTTCTTTATTCACTGCTGGTTACCCTCCTAGTGTGAACTGTGTTATTGCTTACTGAGGAGAAGATTATTGTAGCCATTTATTTTCTAGTTAAGCTGTTGTAAATAAAACAATTACACTGCAGTGATCGATTCGTCTCTTCAACACACGAAGCACAGATGCAGAAAGCACGGTTTATGGCTAAAAAAAAATACCCCAAACTTCCTGCTCCCAATCACAAATATACTTTTCTTTTTCTTTTGCTAAATGTCTGGGGAGAAAAAAAAACAAACCCATCAAGGCCATATGCTCTATATGCATTCACATTTTATGGAGAATTCATGCAAGTTAATGAGCTTCTGCTCTGTGCTGGAAGACGTGGGGCTGCTCCTTTATTCCCACTGAGGGGCTTTCAGTGCTCAAGTTCATTATTCCTACTGATAAAGAACCATGAGGAAGGCAAGTGGCCAATGCCACTGCAGATACCGCAACCATCCTATTGCTATTGCTTCCTTTTTCTTGGAAATGAGAAGGGGCCTGTGCAAGAAACACTCTGTGCTGGCCACTCGTGGGATGGGCACGAGCAAGGAGCACCCAATGCAGCCACTGTAGCAAGCGAGCAGAAACCTAACTCATTTTGAGCATACAGTCACACACCTGCCTTTCTCCTTTGATGGAGGCTTATATCACAGAATCACACAGAATCACCAAGGTTGGAAGAGACCTCAAAGATCATCGAGTCCAACCTGTCACCACAGGCCTCATGACTACTAAACCATGGCACTAAGTGCCACATCCAATCCCCTCTTGAACACCTCCAGGGACGGGGACTCCACCACCTCCCTGGGCAGCACATCCCAATGGCTAACAACCCTCTCAGTGACGAACTTTCTCCTCACCTCCAGCCTAAACTTCCCCTGGTGCAACTTGGGACTGTGTCCTCTTGTTCTGGTGCTGGTTGCCTGGGAGAAGAGACCAGCCCACTCCTGGCTACCACCTCCCTTCAGATAGTTGTAGAGAGCAATAAGGTCTCCCCTGAGCCTCCTCCTCTCCAGGCTAAACAATTCTCACTGCTTTTTTGGTGGTTGTTTTTTTTTGTTGTTGTTGTTGGGGGTTTTGGTGGTAGTGGTGGTTTCTTTTTATTGTAGCTCAGGGCAACAGATTTCAGTTCCTTGAAGGATGATAAATTGCAGGCAGCCACAGCCACTCCTGTGAGAAACCTTTTGCCTTTGCAGTTGTGGCTAAGCTAAAGATGCCATCCTCTGCTTTCTTACAGGGCAGCTTTGCTGTAGTGGGCAGAAATAGAGAATCATAGAATCAATAAGGTTGGAAAAGACCTCAGACAGACTCCCTTAATACATTTTGGACCCCTCTTCAGTAAATCAGGATATGCAGCTGACTGCTTGTGACAAGTTTCTGGGAAGATGAGGAGCTGGTGACATTTTCTCTGCCTGCTGATTATATGAAACATCATCTTCTCTTAAATTTTGCCATGGTGTTTATTGGTTTCCAGGCACTGCAGCTCGTGATGAGTTTTCCAGCAAGCAGTGCCAGTGCCTCTCTGGTGTTGAAGGGTCATAAATAATCAATTCACTCGTGAAGTGTCTTCACTGTTGGTCATCTGGGGCTAATTACTGTGAAATAAATTAAGTTACAAAGTAGAGACACACCACATCCCTTGCTGTTCCACTCCAGTGGCAGGATATTTTGGGTTTTCCACCTGCTTAGCAGATGACATGGAAACAAATGGCCATTTACCCTTTCTCTTGCTGGAGGCATTCTCTCTTGCCTTGCTCTCCAGCAATAATGTGATTTGATTTCTTGCTTTGGGAAGTAGAAAAGTCATTTCCAAGTGAAGGGGAAATGTGGCTTTGTCACTATGAAGTGCATGGCTATTGTATATTTTTCTAGCAGCTGTATTCAGCTCCCACACTGCTCAAGTTGGATGCAAAACGTGTGACATCGTGTGACATACTTGAGTGCTGCCTTCTGCCAGAGTTTACTGACCTGGCTGCAGCCTGGAAGTCCAGCACTGGAAAAAAAGGATTCTAGTAAGAAGCTTGAAATTATTATTGCTCATACAGTTTTTCACTCCCTTTCTCTAGCTGCATAGGAAAGGCAAAGCTGGAGTTTCAAACCAGACCTCTATAGGAAGGTGTTTTACTGCTTTCGTGTATTGTATTAAACGAAATGCTTTGCATCAGATCTCGTGAACAATGATTCATTCGAACATGCCAAACAGGAGCCTGGGACCCTGATCACTGCAGGTTGTGGGCTTTGCCCTCTGCATTGCAAGACCATGCCTTGCTTCCTTCACTTTTATAGCTGTTTGACTATGGAGCTGGTTGCAACCATCTTGCTTCCATCAGAGCAGCAGCAAAAGCTTTTCCCCAGGATGCTCAAAGGGCTGCAGAGCCAAGTGGTGGAGATGCATTAAGAAAAAGAAGAATAACTTCTTGCTCACATTGGCAGTTATTTGGAGTCTGCTCTCTCAGGCAATTTGAAGGATGGATTTAAGTATTTGGTTCATGCTCTGTTACTTCAAAGGATTTATACATGGGCTGTTGTTTTTCCCCAGCCGGAGTAGGGATAAAGGTGGAAACAGAGGTCAGTTTTATCTCTTCTGCCCCCAGGTCCTAACCCTGCCCTAGACAGCTCCTCAGCTTGAAAACTTCTTTACTTTCTTTCCTTTCTGCAATATGCTCACAACCCTTCTCCTTCATCTGCTTGACCTCCTGATACCACTCTTTGACTGCAGAAATCCTCCCTTTACCCAGGGCATTTCCCACCTGCCTGCGAGTGAGTCCTGTGTGTTTGTGGAGGCTCCTTGTTTTGGACTACATCTTACATTCAGCTGGGATGAAGGCTTACTCTCATGCAATAAGGTCTCAGCTATGTCAGACCTACAAGCACAGGTCTTACTTACAGTGGTGTTTGCCAGCACAACTGGGTGTCCAGTCTGTGCATTTTCCTCTTGGTGACCTACTCTCAAACTGCCCTCCCCACATGCTCGTCTTACCCCACTCCTTCCGCCCTTCCACCCCACCTGTTCTGGACAGTTTGCTTATCCTTCTGTTATTTATTTACTCTTTTTGTTTGTTTGTTTCAAAACCCTCTGTAAAGAGACATTCCTGTTGCAGGTGCACCACTGCAGACCGAATGCATTTCCACCTCCCATCAACACACACGTAAAGCTCTACCCCTTTGTTCTTCGAGTCCCAGCTGTATATTCTCCACAAACATACACCAGCACTCCTCCTCCACCCCCAGGGAGGCAGGCTGCCTAAACCAGGAATAATAAAGCAAGAAAAGTAGGTCATCTGCTGTCTGAGAACATGAAATACGAAATCCAGCCACTGAGTGCTGGAAGAGCACACACACACACAAAAAGTAAGTTAAATAAACTATCAAATCCAACTGAAGCAGAGCAGAAGTTGCCCTGAATTTTAATCCAAGCACATTTCTGTTCACTTGTGAGCACCAGCAGGGATGAGCTGCCCGCAGTTCTGCCTGCAGCAGGCAGCTCCAGCAGCTTCTTCTCTCACCTGCTGCCCGGACATAGCAGCAAGGAGTGTTTCACTGCTCTGGATCTGAAGGCATGACGTGAAAGTGCATGTTGCCATTTTTCAGCACTGCCAAGCCTTTGTTTAAAACAAACAAACACACAAACAAATCCAAGCCTCGACAACAACAGAACCCCACCACCCCAAAACCCAAACAAAACCACACCCCAGCCACCTTTTAGAATAGAATAGAATTAACCAGGTTGGAAGAGACCTTTGAGACCATCGAGTCCAGCCTATCATCCAACACCATCAAATCAACTAAACCATGGCACCAAGTGCCCCTCTTCCTAAACACCTCCAGTGATGGTGACTCCACCACCTCCCTGGGCAGCCCATCCCAATGGCCAATCTCTCTTTCTGGGAAGAACTTCTTCCTAACATCCAGCCTAAACCTCCACTCAGTTTTCCTGTGCAGAAGCAGGGGCAGAAAAGGGGAAGGAATGTGCCATACACACAAATTGCAGTCCTCCTATTCCAGCACCATCTCTCCTGGGTTGGTAGTCCTCTGAGAATTGAAGAAAACCCATGAAATAGTAAAAAAAAAAGATGCAAGAATCTGTTCACCAAGAATGAATCTTTCTAGCTGCCATGACCTTGTGGGGACTTAAGCCCTGAAGCTCAAAGCTTTATTGAAGTGCCTGTGCAAAAGAGCTGGAGAAAATTGTGCTGCCTTTGATAGGGCTTCAATTTCACAACCAGGCAGAGCAAGCAGCATGTCATTTTGTCTGATCAAAGGGTTCCAGTAATATTGAAAGCCATTATTAGTAGTGAATCAGAGAGCACTTCTTCACTGTTAGCCCACCACAGAACTTCTGAAAAGGATTTAGTGGACTTTGGAGATGGATTTCCACTGCTGTGTGATTGGTGCCTGTCTTTCTCAGCATGTTGTGCTCTGCTTGCTCTCCTTTCTACTGGCTGCCCTCCTCCAGGAAGAGCAAGCTGCACCAGGGGAGGTTCAGGCTGGATGTTAGGAAGAAGTTCTTCACAGAAGGACAGATTGGCCATTGGAATGTGCTGCCCAGGGAGGTGGTGGAGTCACCATCACTGGAGGTGTTTAAGAAGAGACTGGATGGGGTGCTTGGTGCCATGGTTTAGTTGATCAGATGGTGTTGGGTGATAGGTTGGGCTCGATGATCTCAAAGGTCTTTTCCAACCTGGATTATTCTATTCTATTCTATTCTATTCTATTCTATTCTATTCTATTCTATTCTATTCTATTCTATTCTATTCTATTCTATTCTATTCTATTCTATGTAGGTATATTTCTCCACATCTCATCTTTGTGCCTTGCTCATGCCCTGCAACCTTTTCTTTCTTTATGGTGTGCTGTGTATTTTCTGGTTTATACTAGAGCCAACTCCTTTCTGAAATCCACACTTTCTCTCTTCCACTGAGGAACAAAGGAGCATCTGATGTGCTGATGCAGTGTTGTAACAGCTGGAGAGAGGTGAACAGTGTAAATGCTCAAAGATGAGAGGGGAAGAGAAGCAGTTGGCCTTACTTTCATACTTTCATCAGGAATGTACATAATGCCTTTGACTTTGTGTTTGCCTTGAGAATTGTGTAGAGAAATAGCTGTGGCATGAAAAGAATTACAGTTCTTCTGTGCAGAGCAGGAGGTACCAGAGATAAAATTAGTTCTTCCTGCCTGGAACGTTTGGCTGGAGGATTGGTGATTCACAATTCTTACTATTTTTTAATCCTAAAGGTATGTAAGCACAAGGCATGCCCTAAATAGACACCAGGGTAATGCAAGAATAATGCAATTCCCTGTGCCTCTCAGAGATGGTCACCGTGCTGTTCACTGCAGGTTGCCATAGAGATGCAGTATTATTTTCCTTCAGTGCTGTGCACTGAATTCTAATACTTTAACAGGAGTGGCAGCAGTCAGCAGAAGTCTATGGCTCACAAAAGCTTCTCTTGCTGACCCCTCAAATAACATTTGAAATCCAGGGTTTGTCTAATGCACAAATTTCTTCAGCTTGTCTAAGATGTGGTGGCAGAATAACATCGTCCTGCCTCTGCAGTGGTGTTTAAATGTTCTGTACACACATTGTGACTTGGCTCTGGAGGCTGCTGTTGCACAAAGGTGCACTGGCTTCTCTAAAGTGGGGAAGGAGTTGAAAGGAATAATGAGAGTGACGGAGGAAGCAAATTATAGCTTCCCAGACCAAAAGTGCTTGCAGTTCCTCCCACATGGCCTGAGGCTGCACATAGCCAACTGCCTTCCAAAGCCCCACAGACAATATTCAGTCCTAACACTTCTCATCAGATGTCTTGGGTGACAGCTTTGAAACCGCTCCCTGACATTATTAGTCAGTGGAAATAAAACCTCCTGCTGTTGGAGTGGTCACCTGGTGGCATGTGTAATATGGAACCCAGTAGGGATAAAGCTGAGATGCAAAACTACAGCATGGCTGCAGATATCAAGCCCCCTGCCCCTCAACTCAATAAATAAGGAAGGAAATGTGTGCAGCTTGTCAGCACCAGAGCTGTGGTTTGGTGACAAAGCTGAGTAACAGAAATGTGCAGAAAGCTTGGGCTGCTGAAGGAGCATCTCTGCAATATGGTTTTGTTTGTTCAGTAGGGAAAATATGTTTTGTTTGCTGAATTGAAGCACACTGGCCGAACATTAAGAGGCAATAGATATCTGCTGCTGAAATTATGGGTAAGTACCCGTCTGCTGGAGCCCTGAGGAAACAAAAGTTCTCTAGATGGTTTTGCACCACAGCCATAAGGGTCTCCTGCAGTTTACCTATTGCTACACAGGATTCAATACTGATATTTAACTTGCCAAAAGTGATTAGAAGAGGTCTGAAATGAAGTTTTAGGAAAGTCCCTACGGAAGCCTGAAAACCAGAAGCATTTCCTGGAAGAAAAATCTACATTACTTGAGCAACCCTTTGGAAAGGTTGTTGGCTGTTTCCTATGTTCTGCAGGAGTGGTGGATGCTGCGGCCTGGCCATTAGCTCGAAATGTTTCAGCTGTATCCCTGCAAAGTCACCTGTGCCATATGTGCCAGGCAGTAAGTGAAGATACCGATCACAGTGCTTGGTGCCCTCCTGTGAGACAGAGCATTATCACGAGAGGGTTTCCTCCTCCCAGGATGTGGCAGTGCAGGCTCCTGAGCTCTCAGTTCCTCTGAAACTGAGCTTAGGATGCTCAGAACATTGCAGGATAGTTTTCTGATCTGAATAATTACTACAGCAATTGTTTTGCATCTGTCTGATTTCATACTGAATGACTGATTGCATCAGAGCTGGACTATGCTGGCTGCTGTACAGCTGGCCTGGTAAGGGACAGGCCATTCCCTGCAGACTAAAGGAAGCTTGGCCAAAAAGAGGAGAAAAGAAGTGTGCTTCATTTAAGGTCACACAAATGTTTGGGGAATTATATCTCCCTTTCCTGTGTTTTCTTGATTTAGTGCTCTCTTCCTCAAGCCAAACTTCTGTTCTAACAGCTGAGCAGAGTCCATGCCCTTATCTGAGCTGTGGAATGTGTATGACGTAAAGAAAATCTCAAGCCCACTCTAGATTGCCCCACTGTAAAAGTCAAGGAGGAAGCTGAATTTGGTTTTGCCATCTGCATGCTCTTGCTCACAAGAGTGCACTGCCCTAGAGCTTCTGTCATTTGTCTAAGTGTTTTTACACCAACTTCCAATTCTCCTGGCATATAAGATTCCAACTGGTTAAAAGGTTGGGCTTAGTCTAGTCTGTAATTGTAGATGTGCTGGTGGGCTTCCTGTTGCTTTAAAAAGCCTTAATTTGTATCAGCTCCTTTGACTTCCTTTAGAGATAAGATCAGCCCACTGCCTTTTCGCATAGGGAGTAAAATACTGGCAGTGCCTGGACACTGTGTTGTTTCGTCTCCAATTGCAGAATTTGTTTGCATTTTCTCTTGTGAAACCATCTGCTAAGAGGATTCTTGACCTTGGTTTTGGTAGTAATTGAATTCAGAAGGATGGGGCTTCACAAATATGAAACCCCAAGGTGAGAGCTGGCATGTCCTTGCCACAGGGAGTTAAATTCAACTGTACTCCACGGGGCTATTGCAAGGGAAGTATTTTAGGAATGCAGACTCAGGCTTACAGGCTCCACATGAGCCAGCAATATGTTTTGATTCTTTGCAATGCACATTTGCAGAAGTCAGGGCTGTGCTTTCCCCCTGGGGCCTGTGAAACGTCCAGAAGCATGTGAGTGAGCAACAAGGCTCACAGTTTGTGAGGAGCATTACTTTTGGGAGAGGTCCCTGGTGAAGGAGACCCCATGGGTAGAAGCAATCATCCCCACTGACCAATTTAATTTCACTTTTTTAAATGAATCCTGCTTCAGGACTCTTCTTTCACTGCACTGAGTGCCCCCACTTCTTGCTGGCCCCATGGGCTAAGGGAAGTGCTCAGCATCCCACAGTGAGCTCTGAAAGCCCAGAGCAGGTTTCTTCCCTGGTCTCTTTCATGGGGTTGTAAAGTGCATTCTAAAACCTGGGGTCTATGTCAGACACTGGGGACCGTGGCTTGCCCTTGCCTGCTGTACAGTAGAGCTGCTGAAGCCAGGGAGGAAACTTGCTGCAGGCTGTGGGGATGATCCACAGAACCTTAGCTCTGATTTTTTAAGCTGACTTAGCAGCATCTGCGTCAGTCTCCAGTCCATGTCAATAAAATCACTCAGGCCATACATCTGGCCTAGGTCTGTGTGACTGCTGCAGAACTGGTACCTGCCTGATCACTGTGGCACCCACCTGCAAGGGCATGAAGCAGCTGAGAAGCGTTTGGCAGTTTGGATGCTTGTGGGTAGGGTACAAACGGCTTCAACCCTGTCCTGGCTGGGAATTGGCACCTCAGCTGAGGAGAGTGACCAGACCTCCTGCTCTCCCATTCTGCATCCCTCTGCAAAATCTTCCCTGCAGGGTCCTCAGGGTGTGCACCTGAAGATGCCCACACTGACCCAGGAGCACCCATTCTGGGGAGGTGGGCACCTCTACCAGGTGAGGTTTTGTGTCTGTTCTTTGGGTTGGGGACAGCTGAGCTCTAGTTAAGTCCACTATGGAAAACCAAATGAGGTTAAACACATCTGTCTTTTTCCTGTGGGTTCAGAGGGCAGAGCAACAGTTCAGGAATAGAAAGCTTGGGGTTTGCATTCAGAAGCCTTAAGAAGACAGAAGGCTTCGGCAATTGTTAAGCAGGATAAGATCTCTGTAATTACATTCCTCCTTGTAGACCCAGCCACACCTCTACCACAAAGCAAGACCAACCTATCCCAGTCCTGGGGCAAAACTGACTATTTCGTATCAGTCATCTCTGCAGCTGTTCAGAAACACACCTCAGTACTGGCTTGGCCCGTGGGTTTGCAGCCCAGAGGAGAGAGAGCAGCACAGCTGGTGAGGTGTTAAAATTCACTAACACTTTCTACTAAAGCATCACCGTTTTTCTTTCTTTTGACTTTGCCAATTTTTTAACTGTTGGGGCCAAAATTTCTCACAGCAGTTTTCTGCCTCAGGCTGAGGGAATCTGGAAAATTTCAGCAAAAATGATTTTCAGGCAAGAGGTAACAAGAGCATTCAGCTGAGATGCCCAAGCAAGAAAATCTGGAACAGTTTTCTCTGGGTGGCTTCTGGGTCCTCGATTTGGGAGCAGCACATGGAGCTTGTGACATCTGATTTGTGAGGAAGACAGCCTCTGGACTAAGCTGGGTTTAAATTCATGCTGCAGCCTTGCTCCCTTGATTTATCTGTGCAGGCTAGGAAGTATCAGAGAACTTCCTTACTGCTTTTTTTGGTTGTTACATGTTTCATGATAGATGCATTGGTCCCAGTACCAAACCAGGTGACCTCACACCAAGCCCTGCACTTGTTTCCTGCAGGTAAAACAAGAGGGAATGGCCTCAAGCTTCAACTGGGTGGGTTTAAACTGAACATTAGGAGGGGAAAAAAAGCACAGCAAGAGCGGTCAGGCATTGGAATGTGCTGCCCAGGGAGGTGGTTGAGTCACCCACCCTGGATGTGTTTAAAGGTGGTTTGGATGTGGTGCTTGGAGGTATGGTTTAGGGGTGAACTTTGCAGAGTAGGGTTCTCAGTTGGACTTGGTGATCCTGAAGGTCTTTTCCAACCTGAATGTTTCTGTGATTCTGTGAAAATAGCTGCGCTGGTTTCCATGATCCATTATGCTGTGGGAAGGAGATTTCTGTGGTTGTGGAGCTGTCCTGTGCTTGGAGATTCTTATAGCAGTTCTGCTTTTGCTCTCAGATCACTGTTAAAATTGTTGATGATGATGGAAGTTTGCATTAAAGCAACTTGAAAAGAGCACCAGCCCAGCGATGAGGCAGCGTGCAGGTGCCAGGGCATTCATTTCTGATGCTATCCTACTGTGTGAGACTGGTGCTTGGGGCTGCGTTTTCCAGCATCTGTGAAAGTTGTTCTGCCCTGACATCTTCAGTAAGTGGACCAGAACATTGTACAGGCTTCTGGAGAGGAAATCTGCACAAAGTAGTTTTCCTTCAGCACCTCTGCAGAAGGGTCCCCCCCTCCTTGTGTCAGCTTCACTGAAAGCAGTGAAAGACAGAACTTCATCACTCTTCCTTAGCTGGCAGCTGCTAATGCTGGAATAAAACCAGAGGATTACCTGTTGCACTTGCTCAGCTTCCTGCCTACAAGTTATGGTAACAGCACAGTACAGCACCAGTGTTCTTGCCACGATTTCATTCCTCAGTGGTGAAGCCTTCAAAGGTTTATTGTTAAAGCTTTTGACAACTTAAGATGCCACTGGTGGTTTTTCCCCTCCACTCAAGTGCATGCTTCTCACTCCCATCAATATTTCTGACAAGTGTCCTGGTTCCTGCTGGGAGAGACCCAATTCCCCTTCTTGGTGGCTAGAAGAGTGTCACGTTTTGGATTCAGTGTGAGAAGAATGTTGATTGTATACTGATGTTTTTAGCTGCTGCTGGGAAATCAAGGACTTTTCAGCTTCACATGATTTGCTGGGTGCAGGAGCACAAGGAGCTGGGAGGGACCATACATTCCTCTTATGTGAATGTAACAAAAAAGAGAGAGAGAGAAAACACGAGGAAAGGCCAAGTGATACATCATGCAGTTGCTCACCACCTGCTGACCAGTGCCCAGAAAGACATGAGAACAGGCTGAGGGAGTTGGGGCTGTTCAGCCTGGAGAAGAGAAGGCTCTGAGGAGACCTCATTGTGGCCTTCCAGGATCTGAAGGGGGCTACAAGAAAGCTGGGGAGGGACTTTTGAGGGTGTCAAGGAGTGATAGAACCAGGGGGAATGGAGCAAAACTAGAAATGGGTAGATTCAGATTGGGTATTAGGAAGAAGTTCTTCCCCATGAAGGTGGTGAGACACTGGCACAGGTTGCCCAGGGAGGTGGTGGAAGTTTCATGCCTGGAGTTTTTCAAGACCAGGCTGGATTTGGCTCTGACAAATCTGATCTAGTGTGAGGTGTCCTTTCCCATGGTAGGGGGTTGGAACTGGCTGATCCTTGAGGTCCCTTCCAACCCTAACAATTCTATGGTTCTATGATCTGTGCTTCCTGACCAAGTCCAAGGTTGACGTACTGAGCATGACATTCTGTGGTAAGGAATTATCCCTTTGGATAGTTCAGGTCAGCTGTCCTGGCTGTGCTCCCTCCCAGCTCCTTGTGCTCCTGCACACCAGCAACTCATATGAAGCTGAGAAGTCTCTGATTTCCTAGCAACGACTATATCAACATCCTTTTCATGCTGAATCCAAAGTGTGACACTATTCTAGCCGCTAAGAAGGGAAATTAGCTCTATTCCAGCTGAAACCAGGGCAAGGTGACACCTGGGTGAGCAGGGGAATTTGCTCCATGTATTTCTGCTGTGCATTTCAGCCCTGACAGATGCTTGACGTGTGTGTGTGGGGGGGGGGGGAGCCCAGGCTTCTGGGCCTCGTGCTCAGCACGAGGCTGGCACCGTGTCTCAGTCACATCGGAACAGTTGGCTCTGTCGAGAGGTTCATCATCAGGGTACGCTAAGTGCTCGCTTCCAGTGAGATTTATTTTGACATCACAGTTTTCATTGTTTGTGACACAATACTTGGGGCAGACAGACAGGTCTGTTAAACTAGTTTTCTGTGTGTTTATTAAACACTTTGGTGGCAGTGAATCATCTTCGCTCTTCAGCTTGCTTTGTCCTTTGAAAAGAGCAAACACGCCTCCCAGTAGTACCTAAACGTGAAACAGTTTGCCCCCAAAGGATGACCACCACAAATTAGGACCAACTAGAACCACAGTTCTACAACAAACACTCTGAGGCACCATAAATATCATGAATTCCACACACTAGCTGCTTTTGGCCCAGGACTCTAATGACGCAGAGAAGCGGCGCGCTGCCAGGGCTGCCTGGCCAGGGCCAGTTGCCTTCCTGTGCCGGGCAGAGCTGAGTTGGTGTCTCGTCACTGAGATGCCTGCTCTGCAGCAGGGGAGAGGCAGGAGGACTACAGGATCTTTTTGCACTTTGAACTAAAAAGCCACAATTTGCTCTGCCTCTTGTGAACACTCATAGTGGGAGCAAGCTCCTGTATCCTGTGCTCCTGGGTTTGGAGCACAAGCCCTGTGAGGAGAGGCTGAGGGAGCTGAGGTTGTTTAGCCTGGAGAAGAGGAGGCTCAGGGGAGACTTCATTGCTGTCTACAACTACCTGAAGGGAGGTTGTAGCCAGGTGGGGGTTGGTCTCTTCTCCCAGGCACCCAGCACCAGAACAAGAGGACACAGTTCCAAGCTGCACCAGGGGAGGTTTAGGCTGGAGGTGAGGAGAAAGTTCTTCCCAGAAAGAGTAACTTGCCATTCGAATGTGCTGCCCAGGGAGGTGGTGGAGTCACCATCACTGGAAATGTTTAAGGAGAAACTGGATGGGGCGCTTAGTGCCATGGAGTAGTTGATTAGATGGTGTTGGATGATAGGTTGGACTCGATGATCTTGAAGGTCTTTTCCAACCTAGTTAATTCAATTCAATTCAATTCAATTCAATTCAATTCAATTCAATTCTATTCTATTCTATTCTATTCTATTCTATTCTATTCTATTCTATTCTATTCTATTCTACTCTACTCTACTCTACTCTACTCTACTCTACTCTACTCTACTCTACTCTACTCTACTCTACTCTGTCCTGTCCTGTCCTGTCCTGTCCTGTCCTGTCCTGTCATCCACCAGTGTGCAGGTCCCACTGAGCAGGGTGTCTCCTGAGCATTATCTAACTAGTTTTATCATGTTTAGAGGCATATATGAGTACTGACAAGAGAAATGTGAGACCCCCTCATCACTTTTACTTGTCTTGTTGTGGTAGCAAAGAGCTGCAGCAGTTACCTCCAGACTGAGATGATTGACTAGAAATGATTTTTCACCAGGTGACATTTGCAATAATTACATACTGCTTTGCTTGCTCAGGAGGAAATAATCAGCATGACCTTCAAAAGGCCCTGTGGGAGCAGCTCTTGTAAAACAGTTATTGGAACCTCCTCCTGCGATGGCTCCTGGTAGAGCTCAGAAATGAGGGGAGCCTACTCTGCATATGGTGGCTGCTGCTGGCTCGCTGAAACGACCAGCAGAGCCAGGCAGGAGAAGTAAACTTGAGGGAAATCAGATTTCCTTCTGAAATCCTGTGTGTTCTCGACACCTGCTTCTCTCCACCTGGTTGCACATGCTGGAAAAATCACAATGAGTGGCTGGGGGATCAGATCTATTGCACAGACTGGAGGTGTTCAAGAGGGGATTGGACAAGGCACTTGGTGCCATGGTTTAGTCTTGAGGTCTGTGGTGACAGGTTGGACTTGATGATCTTTGTGGTCTCTTCCAACCTTGGTGATTCTGTGATTCTGTGAAGGCTGCAGGTCACACCTCCCTACTCCAGCCCCTGGAAGAGATTCTTCTGGGTACCACTTGTCCTGGACCTTGCAGCAGCATGTGAGACAAGTAATTACATCACACACTCTGCCCTGAGGACAGGACTTTCCCTTGTCTTGTCGTCTCAACATCCCTGGGACAAAGTCCTGCACAGTACTGGAGGTTTCTGTGTTTGCTTAGCTCTTTAGAGAGCACTGCCTGTGTTTGCTTATAGCTGCCTTGTGCAAAATCTGGCTGCGCTCCAGCAGGAGTCCCCGAGCTGAGCCCGGGATGGGCCCTCTCTGCTGCCTGGGAAATCCTGTCCCTTCCTCGGGACTCTGCAGACTTTCTTCCACTTTAGGCTCTGCTTCAGTGACGGCCAGGAGAGCTGTGGTTACCGGCCCCGCAGGTAGTGCATGAGTTCAGTGTCCCTGTTAAGAAGACTATTCCTCATCCTTTTCCAGGGTGCACACCCTTGTAAGGTGATGCTCTGCGAGCATGTCAGTGCTTGAAGTTAAACTCTGCACGTTCTGAAGTGGAGCCTAAGCATCTGCTCTACAGCTGTGTATTGGTCAGAAAACTGCTGGTGACTCAGTAGAGGAAGCCAAGGCATGGCCAGGCTATTTTTAGCTGTCAGTAAATGTACTCAAGTGGCTTACTGCTGAGTTGAAAAAAGGACGAACAATCCCTGCTTGCCCTATTTAGGGAATGAATGTGAAATACTTGTATCCCTTTCTAGAGTCTAAATTGCAGGTGCTGCTGGGGAGAGGGGTGCTGGGGTGGAGCAATCTCTGGCCATCCCTCTGCGTGGCTCAGGACAGGCTTGGCTCTGCTGCTGCAGCCGCAGCCCGAACTGCAAGTGGCGTGGTTGCAGAAAGAAAAGCTGCGGAAGAATGTGCGCACTCACCTGGAAGCTGCTGCAGCTCGCTGCTGCTGCTCAAGTCTGCTCAGCCCTTCTTGGAAACAATGCAAATAAATGAGGGGCAGCAATGAGCCCAGGGGGACTGTTAAGCTTTTCTTTTTCAAAGGGGAGCGGTAGGAAAGACAATTAGAAACCACATTAGAACTTTCATGCATATCTAAAATGCAATCAACATCGAGAAAATAATATCACATGTATACTAGAGATATGAAAGAAAAGCTTTTGCTTACCTTGTGGAAGAACACAGGAAGCCATCCATCTCTTGCTGCTTAAAGTTTGTGGAGTCACAGCTGACAAAGATGTTTTACTGAGCCATCAGAGACTCAGCCTGCAGATGCAGCACACATCAAGAGCACTGCCAGGTTGCAAGCAGGGTGAGCCATTAGTGTGTGTCAAAGGACACTCATGAAGATGTTGGCAAATGTTAACCAATCCCATCTCTGCCCCGAGTGTCTTCTGTTGCTGTCAAGAGTAATTCCAGCCTTGAGAAGGAGAAGGAAAAAGGTCACTTCTCTTTGTCTGTGGCTTTGCCTGTGCCACATTGGCACAGTTCCTTCTCTGCTCTTTGTTTTGGAGGCTTCTACACAAAAGAGTGAGAAGCCTTTCCAATGAAGAAGAAGCTGACACCCTGCGAGGGAGATGTTGGCAAGGGTGAAGTTCCATCCCCACAAGCACCATAAAGCTGTCTTGGGAAATGGGCTGGCCAAGGTGGTTGACAGGATGAGCTGAAGGAGTGACCAGCCTAGCATGGAAAATGAGAGAGGTGTCAAGGAGAGCAGAAAATGGGCACTGGCACAAGGGTGTCTGGGGCTAAGCTGGGATCTTCCTTCAGGAGCTCTCCTGATGGGAGCTGGGGCAGAAGCTGCAAGACACTTGGGGTTTGGTTTGTAGATTGTTGCTGCTGTTGCATCTGTTCTCTGGAAAGAGACTAAGAAAGCTTACTCCTCCTCCATCTGTCAGTGACAGTGGGGAAAGCTGCTCTGCCACAGGCACTGCTGCTCCTTAAAAGCTTCCAACTGCTCCTCGGCTGAGATGCTGTCGAGGTTTATTTCCTTGTGGTGGCTGTGGTCACGGAGCTCCGTGGTGGGCTCACAGCAGCAGGAGGCAGAGCATCTGTACTGAAACAACTTCAGAACTGTAAAAATGATTCAATACACCTAAAAAAATAAATAAATGCAGTCGAGAACGGAAAAGAGTTTTGGCCCCTAAAATGGAAAAGAAAGAGGATCAACAGCCTCTTGGGTTTTACTCTTTATTTTCTCAGTGTCAGCAGTGACTAATGGATATCTAGGGGCATCCATGCCATGATCAATATCCTAGGGAAGCAGGCTTTAATGGACAAAAAATAATAAATGGCTTTTCTCTTTGGTACTGTTGTGTGCTGGAGCTGTAAGGCTGGCCTGCTGGCTTTGCAAGACTGCTCACATACACTCATTTGCAAATCAATAGCTTACAGCAGAAGAAGACAGAGGAGCTATGGAAAACCAACATTTTGTGTTTGTTCTATTAGTGTAAATGTTGGGGAGAAATCAAAGACTGAGTGTTCAAAAGTGTACTCTGCATGGGAGGCATGAAAGCCTAAGTGGGTTTGGTGACTGAATCAGCAGACAGCAATCTCTTTCAATTACTGGATGAGAATCACATCTCTAGGAATGCTGCACAACCAACAATCAGGCAAGTTAATATGCTTAAGTTTTCCCTTTGGAGGGTCTGTCGGGGATTGCATTTTCTCATGCTTGGTCTGTAATCCCCAGATGTTCCTCACAGAGAGCTGCAGCTCCTGCTTGCTCTGCAATCCCAAAGGCTGGTGAGACAAGGCACCAGCATGATGGAATCTTGCTCTGCTGTGAAACTCAGCATTTGTAATACACTTCTTCCTTCTCTCCAGAGCAGCCTTGCCATTGCCTTCTTTCTGTGGCTCTAGGAGCCTCATGCCAGATGCAAGCTGCTGAGCCTGGTGCTCCCCGTTGTGTGTGGCTGGCGGTGGCAGCACTCCATGGCTCGGCCATCTCAGAGGCAGCTCTCCCTTCCCTCCTGCATATTTGGGGCATTTGGCCTGAAAGTGTACAGGTCTGCTCTGCAGCAGCCTTGGTCTGATTTTTGCCAGGTGGCTAGCCAAAACAGGATTGCTTCAATGTTTGCATTTTTAGAGGCTGATTTCAGTCCTCAGCTCTCACTGACTCTACTCGTCATACCTTGCTGGATTCTGAATAAGAAAGGATTTCCCCTTCATTTCACATTGGAAAAAGGGGAGTTTTGATAAAAACACTGATTCTGGCTGGTGAAGGTGGGGGAGATGTTCTCTCCTTTCCTGCTGCTGCCGCCTGTCTCCCTCCTTCGCTCCAGTTTACACCTGTGCAAAATGATAGAGAGGGCCGTGAAGCACTCCAGCACACAGCGGTGGAGATGTCTTCCTCTCTGGGGCTTCAACAGCTTTGGGTGGACATCACACAGTTCAGCCTTATCTCTGCTAATATCTCAGCTTCTGTTTGAGGCCCCACAAGATCATCACAGAGCACGTTGCCCTTGGACCTGTCTTTAGGGTTACTTTTGACTTGAATCACTCAGTTATATAATTTGACTCTTCTCTTGCACTTGTCATGAAGTTGTATAGTCCAGGATCTCTTGCACTGGGATCTTTCCACTGATGCTTTCCTTTGGCTTTAGTTTTGCACAGTTCCACTTCTAAATCCCTTGGTGAAACCGCCTGCTACTACAGACAATGATTGTTCTTGCATGCATGGATACTGCTTGCCACATTAGAGTTTCCCTTTGGTGCTGAGCATACCTGTGTGATATGAAAGTGTGGAGCTGGGCTGGTTTTGGCAGTTGCCTTGCAAAGGTCTCTGCTGCAGAGATGAGAGAAGCCATCTGACTGCTGGCTTTGTAGGCAGTGTCCCTCTCTCGGACCTGGATGTTCCCTTGCAAAGCAGTTGCTTGTGGGTTTGCATTTTGCCATCGCCACTTCCTCTCCATCTCTAAACATTAATTTCCTTCTATAGCTCTGAAGAGCAGCATTTCATACAATTATTTTCCTCCTTGGTGTGCAAAACCACTTTTTGGTTGGTCTGACCACTTGCACTTTGAAGCTTCTTGCCTTGCTTTCATTGTATTGCTGTATCTTGGCTGAGCAGTCATCAGTTCTAATCGCCGAGAAGGCCTCTAGAGTGTGTTTGCTTGCCCCTGAAAGCCTTTTTCTGCTTCATAACAAATTTTAAAAGCCTATAAAATCCAGCTGGTGCTGAGGAGAGCCAGGAGAAGTACAGCCTGCCCTGTTGCAAGGCAGTGGGAAGCCCACTGACCTCCTCCCACCCTCTAAAGACATGGTGTGCGTTTTGGGGCTGGAAATGAGTAATCCTACAAGCAGCTGATTCTCTGCCCATCAGTGAGACTTCTGCTTGGAAAGGCAGAGTATCCTCAGGAGTGGGTACCAGCTGTCTTTCCTCTCACAGCCCCTTCTGCAGCTCACACCACAGGGATGGGGGACCAGCAGAGCTGCCTGGAGGAGAGTAGGAGCTTCCTTGGGGAGGCTTGTGGTGAGACAGTATGACTTCACTCCTGCTGGTGTTCAAAGGAACAAATGTTGCCTGCCTTTGTTGTTTGGACTCCTGACTCAGGACCGTGGATGAACGCCTTCAGCAGATTTGGTGTTGCCTGTTCTGGGCTTAATTCTCTTTTGTAACCCCAGCTCAGCCCCAAATGATCACAGTTCCTCTTTTCCTGCCAACAGATTTCTTTCCATAAATGTTTACAGTCAGATATTAAAGTTGTAGTGATTGGAAAGGTCATTGCCTTTGATGCTTTCCTTTGGGATGCTGCTACACAAGTGCTTGGGCCCCTGCACACCTGCCCCTCCCACTGCTCCATCTTTCCTGGGCAGGGCTGCAGCAGTACCTTGGTGTTTCCTTGCTGACTTGTGCTGGTACAAAAGTTGCTCTGTTTTCTTGAGAACCTTCAGGACTCTCAATTACAAATTTGTTTCAAGGTATTACTTTGCTCTGCCCATTAAACACTGAAAACATCAAAGAAAAGGCTCCAGCTGGCTCTTGTCATTGCATTTCCTAAGTGTAACCTGCAGGAATATAATTACACGAGGGCTCCTCTGGGTCTACTGAGTTGTGATCCAGGCTGTCCAGCTTTCACAGCCCTGGAGGTTGGTGCAATCCATAGAGCATCACAAGTGAGCAAGCATAGGGCTAAGGACTGAGAAAGGTGTAAGTACATCAGGAGGGGACAGAGAGAAACTCCTGCCTGGCTGGCTGTGGCTACTGGGCCACTAGTGGGATGGCCCAGGTGCAGTGGAGCTGAATGTGGATGTTGATCAGCTGAGAAAGCCTGAGCTGTGCTTTTACAGCCCTTGCAGGAAGCCAGATCCACTTAAAGGAGTCACAGATGGTGTCCAGTTTGCACCCCATACCCCAAGGTGTTCATTGTTGCCATAATGCACATCCTTCACCTCTTGCTCTGCTGTTGGCCATTCTTGTTGGTTAAGTGGCAGCCACAATTAACATACCTCTGTGCAATTAGAGTGCAGCACCTGGCCATGCCTATGAGGCTTGAGCGGAAGCCAAGCCCTGTGGGTGAAGGGTTTCCCCCAGAGGCCCTGATGAACTTGGGGTTGGGGAATGGATTGATTACAGCTCTGTGAGTGGGTTTAAAAATAACTCTCCAGCTTCCCAGAGGAATGTATTTGTTATGCAGCCACTGAAAGGCTGTAGCAAGAGAACCAGGAGCAAGAAGCCGCTGGGAGCAAGCCAAGAGACAGAGTTTCTGGGCATAGTCCTCCCTGGAAAGGCAGTCTGGGTCTGCTGAGCAAGGAACCTGCTCCTCTTTGTTTGATCTTTGTGTTCAGGGCAACAAGGCTCTGTGTACGCTTAGTGTGATAATTAAACCTTGCTGCACCAAGGAAATGCTTGACTCACCATCCATTGTATTGTAGTGGAAACAACCTGGCAAGATCCCACACATTGGCTAATCCTCCAGCCAGAGGAAGGCAACAATGTCTTTAAAGTGTTAATTAACTGTTCATTACATGAGTGACTTTCTGATTTTAAACAAATTGCTGAGCAGGCTTGTTTAGCAGCTACAGTTACTGGTACATCGTGGTTCCCCACCTGAACCCACAAGATCTCAGCCTTAATAGCAAAATGGTTAGCTAGGGTGTAACGGCAGAGCCAATCCCCAACACATGGGAAACCCAGAGCCAAACAATTGCAGCCAGAGGAGGAGCATGGCAGGGAACTGACCTAAAGGACACACACCCCATTTTCTGCAAGGAAAAAGCAGTGCTCTGAGGTTTCCACCATTTATATGCACAGTGATGATAATCAGCCCTTCATGATGGTGATACATTAGGATTAAATGAGTGTGGGATTAATGCACAGATTCAAGTGAGTGTGGTGGGGGGTTTTTTGTTTGTTTGTTTGTTTTCCATCCAAAAATGGTCCCTAAAATACATTTGCAGCATGCACTGGGATGGGAGGAAAGGAAGCAGTGACATTCAGGTTGCTTAGGGCAGGAAAACTGTTTGGCTTCGATGAAAGGGCTGTGATCCCTTCAGGAGTGAAGCAAGAGCAAGGGTTATACTGCAGCAAAACAAGGGGATGGAATCAGAATGCAGAGTGGGAGAGATTGGAGAGGCCAGGCCAGTGGGAGGGGAGTCCTGGTACAGCACCAGGCAGCTGCAGGGTTTTGTAATCCCAGGTCCATAGTAAATTGTAGTAAGTGTAGACTTAGTGTGGAGGAACAGAAATGTCAGCTATGCATGCTGTGTAGTTTAGCCCTAATAGGAGTGAAAGCTTGTTGAGAGAGAGTTGATTTAGATCTGTGGCTCACCCTACATAAACCCACGGAGTCACACTGGTGTGTGTGAGAGATCTGCTTGGGCCTTGGAGGCATTTCTTGTAGGAGGAGAAGAAGCTGCTTTTTGTGGCAGGGTGGAATTTGCAGGATGGTCACAAGGAAAACTAACTTGCAAGCAGCAGGCATTTGCCTGGGTGTTTCTGAGAGACAAGAACTGTCACAGTGTGCTCCTGAAGGTGGGTTTGGAGGGGATAACCTCATCCTCTGGCCGGATGCATGCTGCAGTTTTGCTTGCAGAGTGACATGTGCTGAAGAGATGGCATGTGTGTGTGTCTGCATATACATAGCTGTGTATACATAGATGCAGGTAAAGTGTCAGGGTGTCTGCAGGCTTGGTGCCTGCCTTTTGGGCAACTCTGTCAGCTGAAAAATTCCTCCTGTTGGTGCATCTTACATTTCAGAAAGCCATGGCAGCAAAACATCCATGCTGTGAACCGTGCATCCTTCCAGCAGTGCCAGCCTGGAGCTTTCGTTGCATCTCCCCTCGAGATTTGCCTACTGTGATGAAACACAAGGAGAAAAGGGTCTCTCACACTTACAAGAAAATGGTGTTTGTCAAACAGCTTCCATGCCTGCTCTACAGAGGAGTCAATCTGTAAGGCAGAAGGAACAAAATCAGGTCACATCCTTCCAAAGAAAAAAGAGTTTTGAGTCTTGCATGATCAAGTAGTACAGAGATGGGGCTGCTGCTTCTCAGCTTGAGCCTTGGATCCTGTTTCCTGAAATAAGAGCATCTAAGTGCTCTGTAACTTTATGACATCACTTTATGACATCACTTTGAAGGCTTCAAATCAGCCTGTTCATCAGCACAGAGTTAGCAGAACCTTTCTCTCAGTTTTTCTTATTTAAAAAGGACACTTTTTAGCATTTCCTGCATCAAATCAGTTTGAAGTTTGAGACTGCAGCAGCCCTTTCATGGCTTTCTCATGGGTGTTAAGAAGTTCTTCCCCATGAGGGTGGTGAAACACTGGCACAGGTTGCCCAGGGAGGTGCTGGAAGCCTCATCCCTGGAGGTTTTTAAGGCCAGGCTGAATGTGACTGTGAGCAACCTGATTCAGTGTGAGGTGTCCCTGCCCATGGCAGAGGGGGCTGGAACTGGATGATCCTTGAGGTCCCTTCCAACCCTAACAATTCTATGATTCTCCATCCACCTCCCACAGCTTGATAGGTGTATGGGGAGCATGAACACATCCTTGGGGTCTGCTTGCTCCTGTGAGTGCTGCATTGCTCCCTGAACAAAACCCCCAGAGCACAGCCCTGCCATCTGTCCCTCCTCTCCTTATCCTTGAGAACCCGAGGAAAGGAACATGTGGGAAGCATAGCCAGGTGAATGAAGAACCAGAATAGTACAAGATGTAATTTTAAGACATGGGTTAGGCAGTCTCAGGGCAGCTAACCCTCCTTGTGCTTCCATAGCCAACAACACCTCTGCCCTAAGAACCAGCCTGCTGGTCAGACGTCTGGTGTGGCGGGCAGCAGCACCATAGCTGACCTGCAAATAGTGGTGATAACAGGGGGGAAAGAGTAAGAAGGACAAATAGCAAGTTAACTTTGGGTGTATCAGTGAGTAGGAATGGCATCTTTTAGCAGCATTGCAGCAAGGTGAGCTTTGAAAAGGAGTCTGAAAGGAAATACCATAGAAGCTGGGTATGTTACCCTGGAGTGGCCTTCATCTTATTCTTCTTTGTGGCAGTTTAGGGAAAAAAAGAGTTAAAATTAGAATAAAAATAAAGATTATACACTAGCTAAACAGTGAGATGCTTCTTGCATCGCCTCAGAACCCTGAAAGGATTGGAAAGGCAAAACCCATTTGGAAGTGTTGCTTGAAACCCAATTCCTTTCATGATGTTTCACCTAGTCTGAAATTTCCCCTTGCTGCCTTAGTTGTACAGAGACCTTTCATAGGCTCAGGTCTGCCTATCTCTGGCAAATCTGCACACAAGAGGCAGCTCATTAATTCCTGTTCTTCACTGATCTTGTTTTGATGTGTGGGACACTGACAGCACAAAAACCCTTCTCTGGCTGTGTAGGTGTTGACAGTAGCAGCACTGGCAGTGCAGAACTGCTGCAGGCAGAGCACAGGGGACCATCGCTCTCCTTGGCATTTCATCTGAGGAGTAATGACCAAGGAACCTGAACAGTGACTGTGGGCTCAAACCTAACACCAAGTGCTCCCCCTCACCCAAATAATGACACAGATCCCATAATCCAATGCCCATTAGTGTCTCTGTCAGGCCCTCAGCATAAACCCTAACTCTTAACGAGTTTAGTTTCCTACCAAAGTAACAATATCTTTTGGTTTAATAAAGGTTTTCAAGCTCCTTTGTGCACAGAAGGCTTCTCCAACCTTGAACAGTTGCAGGCATCACCAGTCTATCTAAATATTTCACTTGCAGCACTAGGGATTGCAAACAAAGCACTGTGGTGCCAGTGTGGGTAGGGAGAGAGCAAGACTAACCAAAATACTTCACTGATCTGAACTGTCTGGAATTAAACCACACAAATGAGAAGAAAATTGCTTTTAATGTATGATTTTTTTAACCAAAGGATGCTTAGACATCAAAGCTGGGATCTCTTAACAGAGAAGTTGTTGGCAGCACTCATTGTGTGGGGATGATGGACATGTAACTTTTGGTCTTGTTATGATTTCTTTCTCTCTGCTCTGAAGGACCATGGGGAGTGTGACCCTGTCAGTTAAAAGGTGATGCTCACTAATGGAACAGAGAGAGAAAGCAAACAACAAATGCATTGCTATGACAGCTTGGGTGCTTCATCATCTTAGCTAGTGTCCTTCTCTTCCCCTAAAGCAGGAGAAGATGGTGTCAGGCACAGTTTAAGGTGAGATCAGTCTTGCTTCTGTAGACAAACCCGTGATGTATATGTACCAGGATGCAGAGTTAGAGAGGGACTGTGCAGGTTTGGGGTGGCTGTTCCTGAGCCAAACTACACCATATAGAATCATAGAACAGTCCAGGACAGAAGGGACCCCCAAAGGTCATTCAGTTTGACCTCCCCACAGTCAGCAGCTTCTCTTCACGGAAGGAGCCTCCACCACCTCCCTGGGCAAGCTGTTCCAGTGTTCCACCACCCTCACAGTGAAGAACTCCTTCTTGATATCCAATCTAAATCTGCCCTTCTCTAGTTTGAAGCCATTGCCCCTTGTCCTGTCAACCACAGGCCCTTGTAAACAGTCTCTCTCCATCCTTCTTGTACTGCAAGGTTGCTATTAGGTCTCCCCAGAGCCTCCTCTTACCCAGCTCCCTCAGCCTATCCTCATGGCAGAGGTGCTCCAACCCCCTGATCATTTCCATGGCCCTCCTCTGGACCCTCTCCATCAGGTCCATGTCCATTGAGGGCTCCAGACCAATATATGATGGGCCAGCAAAACCCAAAGGTCTCCTTTCCTCTCCTCTCCTCTCTGCCCTCCCCTATCCCCAAACTGTGTGCCTGCCCCAGCCCTGTGTGTCCTGAGGGGCATGGGAAGGAGACACACTGTGGTAGGGGACATCCCCCATGGCAGGGAATTGGTGAGTTCACAGGGCACAGGGACCGTGCCAGGTCCCCCCAAACCATCAAGCCATGCTGGTGACAGCAGCTCTCCAAACATGGCAGAGGAATGAGATACTTTGCCCCTGCTCACGGTGCTTGCCTGTGCCCGGACACTCACTCCAGGCTGGCACGGCCTGGCCGCAGGCTCAGCAGCTTGTGGTGATGGACAGCAATGGTCTGCATCAGCACAGCCCAACTTTCCAGCCCATCAGGCCAAGAAATGTTGTCTCTCCACCAGGGGTGGCTGAAATTAGACCTGAGGAAAGATCATCTTTAATGTCAAGTGGTGCTCTTTCATTATGCAGATTTTTCAGAGCCAGAGCCAAATCAGCCCAGTGCTGCTTAATTGCTTCTTGTGACAAATCATGGCTTTTGCCAGCTACTTGCCTAAGTATGTATTTTATTTGTTGTAAACATCAGCTCTGAGAGGATGGAAGGGAGGCTGCATGGGGTTTCCACAGCCAATCTGATGGGCTGGAGTACAGCAGCCATCTCTGAAGCTAGGTTTAGCTTATTCTCATTGATGTGACTGAAATGGACCTCCAAGAAGTTATCTTTTATACCCCCATCCTGCAAAATGAGGACCTTCTTCACCAGGGAAGATGTTTCTGAGTCTGTTCCAAAGGGTTTTCATCTTGTCTCCTGGGGACTTGCATATTTTTCAAATACAGTTTGGCCTCTTTCCAGCTTTTCAGTCCAGAGCTTCAGAGGTCAGGCCAGTTTTTGCCAAGACCGGAGAAATTCCTTTCCATTGTGGCTCCTACTGCATCATCCAGAGTCTCATTGTGGTTTGGGTCTGGTGTTTTGTTTTGGTTTATGTTAGGGGTTTGGTTGGTTTGTTTTGTGGTGTTTTTTGTTGTATGTTATCATACTTTAAAGTAGAAAAAATTATTTGGGACATTCTAGTTGAGTAGAAAAGCATCCAAGCCAGCTGCATTAACACAGTAAAATATGAATGGAATGGAATGGAATGGAATGGAATGGAATGGAATGGAATGGAATGGAATGGAATGGAATGGAATGGAATGGAATGGAATGGAATGGAATGGAATAGAATAGAATAGAATGAAATAGAATAGAATAGAGTAGAGTAGAGTAGAGTAGAGTAGAGTAGAGTAGAGTAGAGTAGAGTAGAGTAGAGTAGAGTAGAGTAGAGTAGAGTAGAGTAGATAGACTAGACCAGACTAGACTAGCCTTGACTTGACCTGACTTGACCTGACCTGACCTGACCTGGCCAGGTTGGAAAAGGCCTTTGAGATCATCGAGTCCAATCTATCACCCAACACCATCTAATCAACTAATCCATGGCACCAAGCACCCCAGCCAGGCTCTTCTTAAACACCTCCAGTGATGGTGACTCCACCACCTCCCTGGGCAGCACATTCCAATGGCAAATCTCTCTTTCTGGGAAGAACTTCTTCCTGACATCCAGCCTAAACCTCCCCTGGTGCAGCTTGAGACTGTGTCCTCTTGTTCTGGTGCTGGTTGCCTGGGAGAAGAGACCAATCCCCACCTGGCTACAACCTCCTTCAGGTAGTTGTAGAGAGCAAGAAGGTCTTCCCTGAGCCTCCTCTTCTCCAGGCTAAGCAACCCCAGCTCCCTCAGCCTCTCCTCATAGGGCTTGTGCCTGAGACCTCTCCCCAGCCTCATTGCCCTTCTCTGGACACATCTCAATGTCCTTCATAAACTGAGTATTAAGTTTCATCAGCATCATTTGAGAACTGTACAGCTCAGAAAATGACCTGATTTTGGAGGATTTTTAGAAACAAAGCTGCTGATACAAGATTCAGGAGCTTTACCTTGTTACTCTCAGCCTGAGTTTTAAAAGCAAACTGTTTGTAGAAGAAGAAGAATGCCAGGAGCTTCAGAATTCTGAGTTTATGGGGTCTGCAGTCCAGCACTTCATGTTAGACTCACACCAAAACTGAGTGCAACATCTTCAGAGCAAAAGTGCTGGTCGGCATGGATTGACTTTGAAGTGCTCTCCCCTGCTAGTGACCTTTAGCTCTTAAACCTGTCATTAACCCACAAGCCATCAGGAAACTTTAAACACAGCAAGTCCCTAGCAAAATGTGCACTGCCTAAGCCATATGTGCTTAGTCCATCATGCTCCTAAGCAAAGTCTGAGCACCTAGGGTTTTGATAAGGTCAGGGAGGAAAGCTTTTGCTACTTCTGTTTTCCTGTGCTCCATTTTTCGGTTGTACATGCTCTTCCTCTCTGACAGTGCCTGACTAGTCAGTAGCTTTCATTTCTAATGGAGAAAATCATTCTGTGGATCCATGATAACAAAAAGCCTCAGACAAGTGAATTTCACTGGGTCCTTAAATCATAGTAGCATTAGCAAGATAAAATAAAGAAGTCCAAATATTCTCTCTGTCATTTGGATGAGGTAGCAGCTGCATGGCTGCCAGGATTGTGCCTCTGTCTTGCTGAGGAGTCCTTGAGTTCTGGCTGATTCTTTTAAAGGCTCTGATTTATTTCTTTTTGTCCCTAAGTCCATAAAAGTGTGCCCATCAGCTTCAGGATATTTACCAGTCAGTTTTTGTGTTTCTTCTCTTTCACTGGTCTGGATTCTCACATCACAGGCTCACAGGATGTTAGGGGTTGGAAGGGACCTCCAAAGATCATCAAGTCCAACCCCCCTGCCAGAGCAGGACCATAGAATCCAGCAGAGGTCACACAGGAGCACATCCAGATGGGTCTTGAAAGCCTCCAGAGAAGGAGACTCCACAACCTCTCTGGGCAGCCTGCTCCAGTCCTCATCAAGATACATTTGCAAGTGGTCAAAGTGCTCCTTTTGCAGACAGCTCCTACCATTACCCTGGCAAGGGAAAAAGCTCTGAGAAGCCTTTCCTGATAAATCCAAAGCCATTTAAACTTCCCAAATGGCCTTTTTGTTTCCAAGAGAGAGTAATAACTATTTTAGCTGCATGCTCCATTAGCCTGGTTATGGTTATGAACCACTATAAGGCTAACAGGTTCAGCTAAGACAATGCACAGTTCGAGCCCCAGGAACATTTCTAGTAGTGAGAAAAAATGGGCATTTATCAGAGGCCAAATATAGCCCTTTTAAGAAGGAAGGGGGGAAGGGTGAATTAGTGGCCTAGATGGCCAGCTGCATACTGTGACTCTTTTTTCCTCATGTTTCTTTTTAATTCCCAAACCACACGAGGTAGGCAGGATGCTAACTGTAGGGCTGCATACGTGGTTTTCAAAGCACCCTGTGGTATCACAGGCTGGATTCCTGCCCCTCTGCTCTGCCTGCAACGGGGTGCTTGACCTGGCCTGGCAAACAGCATGACCCAGCCAGACATTCCTGAGGCCAGGAAAGAGATACTCAGTTGTTAAAAGTATTTATCCTGCTGCACAAGCAGCCTGCATCTTTCACTGCCCTTTGGGACAGCATGTGTTAAATTAGTTGTGGAAGGCTGAGCAGAGACAGAGTGTGAGCCAGCTGGGCACATTTTCTCTTTCTCCCCTTTGACATCTGGTGGCATTTTGTTTCCATCCCCAGATCAGATATGCTGGCTGGTTAATAAACTCAGGTGCAAGGCATCAGCTTGCCTGATGAAAATGAGTAATTACATTTCACTTTCCCTGACTGGAATTTCGATTGCTACTGGCATGATTAATAAGACTTTTCCTA
This sequence comes from Picus viridis, assembly GCA_033816785.1. Classification (NCBI taxonomy): domain Eukaryota; kingdom Metazoa; phylum Chordata; class Aves; order Piciformes; family Picidae; genus Picus; species Picus viridis. Next base: position 28,466,614 of record CM066572.1, read on the forward strand.
CCGTGGCTTAAAGAAAGCTGTAACCCCTAGGAAATTATTTAGTATGTGGGAAATGTAAACAGGCTTTAAGCTGTCAGCAAAGATGAAGGACAGCAAGGGACTGAGGGAGAAGCATCACGAAAGGAGGTCTGGCATTTTATAAGCGTCTCCATGAATAAGCTGCTGGGAAAGGGAGTAAACAGCCCAGTGACAGACTGGGCACACAGCACTGCATCATGTAGAGCAGTGAGGCCCAGAGATTGCTCAGAGGAATGTATAGGGACAGGGGGGGAGGAAAAAACAAAATCAGACCTAAGATATCTTGCTGGAAGTAATACCACCCTTCTCCCACCAGGCTTGGAGAGGAGTTATCTTGAGCCAGATGTTCACATCACTTGGCCAAATCGCTCTGTTTCAAAAGACAAATGCAGTTGCACAAACTGTAGCTGAGTGTCGATATGCCAAGCACGAAGGAATTGCACTGGGTTCTCAGAAAGCACTTTTAAAGGAGAAGCATTTTGACTTCTTCACGTTTGAAGCTTCTAACACTCAATTTTGAACTGGCACTGTAGAGAGAAGCAGGACTCGAGGGTGAGAATGCTGGGGGGCATGGTTTCCACTGAGGCTTAGAGCTGTGCAGCTCAACACACTGCATGTGGTGAAGGTTGTGTCACCCAGACACCTTCGCTGGCACCTGAGCTATTCAAGCCTGGGTTCTGTGGGGCTTGTGGCCACCTGGCTTTGGTGACCAGGAAAGGCCTAGCTGTGGCAGCAGCTTCTTCTGCATGGGGGTGCCTGTGGGTGTGCTATGTCAGTCCAGGGTTTGACTCATGCCTACAGGTGAAGCCATGGATCATTGGGAGATCTCATGTGGGGAGCTGGCAGCATTGGGGCTGGCAAGCAGCTCTGCCCAGCTGGCTGCTGGCTCAGACCTCCTGGTCAAGACAGGTGAGGAGTTGTGGGTCAATGGTATCGGTTTCCCTCCTCCTCACTTGTGCCTTCCAAGGGAAATTTCTCTTTGCCAACCCAAAGTCAAGCCAGTGGTTTGTTTTCTCTCTAGTGTGAGCTTTCTTCTCAGGAACTGATCCTTCTGCTATGTGCTGGAAGTCTGCAGGTGAATGGTCTGACCCCTAGCCCGTGCATGTCCTGGGAACGTGTGCTTTTGCTGCAGTTCTGAGGACCGTCACTTGCTCCATTTTGGGGCTTGACTCCAGCCCAAGGGGGCTTGGCTGCTGGTTTCCTTGAGGTGGATGGAAATGCTCCCAGAGAGGTCACCAATATCTGTGTCTAGCCAGGATGGGAAGCATCCAGGAGCAGGCATGTGCCCAGCTAGGACAGGCTCCTGGAAAAGCTTTATCTACTGAGACCTTGTAACTTTTCCTCAGGGCATGCCAGTGTGGTTTCGCAGGCTGCCTGGACTGCATGCACGGAAAGCAGCCCAGAACTGATGGGTTGGTGTTGGCACCTCCAGATGGGTCACATGTTTAGCCAGAAGGACAGAAGGGGCAAGCATGTTACAGGGGAAAATCTACTAGAGATTTTAACACTGGAAACCAGGCTTTTCAAGGTCTTGCTTTCGTCAAAACAGCAAGAGCAGCCTGGGTTTATTTTCCCTCCAGAAAACACAAACAAACAAACAAATATATTCAGTCTCTAACAGTCAGGATGGGAACCTGCAGCCTGAACAGGCCAGAGCTGCCATTCTTCTCAGCATCTCACTGCAGCACCTCACAATTTTTTCAGGGAAAGAGTGGTCAGGCATTGGAATGTGCTGCCCAGGGAGGTGGTGGTGGAGTCCCCAAGCCTGGATGTGTGTAGAGGTGGTTTGGATGTGGTGCTTGGGGATATGGTTCAGGGCTGACCCTTGTAGAGTAGGGTTCTCAGGTGGGCTTACAATAATACAATACAATAATAAACCAGGTTGGAAGAGACCTTCAAGATCATTGTGTCCAACCTATCAACCAATCCAACCCACCCAAACAACTAGATCATGGCACCAAGCACCCCATCAAGTCTCCTCCTGAACACCTCCAATGATGGTGACTCCACCACCTCCCTGGGCAGCCCATTCCAATGGGCAATCACTCTCTCTGTATAGAACTTCTTCCTAACACCCAGTCTAAACCTCCCCTGGCACAGCTTGAGACTGTGTCCTCTTGTTCTGGGGCTGGTTGCCTGGGAGAAGAGACCAACCCCCAGCTGGCTACAACCTCCCTTCAGGGAGTTGTAGAGAGCAATAAGGTCTCCTCTGAGCCTCCTCTTCTCCAGGCTAAGGAACCCCAGCTCCCTCAGCCTCTCTTCATAGGGCTTGATGATCCTGAGGGTCTTTTCCATCCTGAATGTTTCTGTGCTTCTGTGAGAATTGGAGGTGTTCAGGAGGAGACTTGATGGGGTGCTTGGTGCCATGGTTTAGTTGATTAGGTGGGTTGGATTAGTTGATAGGTTGGACACGATGATCTCGAGGGTCTCTTCCAACATGGTCTATTCTATTCTATTCTATTCTATTCTATTCTATTCTATTCTATTCTATTCTATTCTATTCTATTCTATTCTTCTCTTCAATTCTTCTCCTCTCCTCTCCTCTCCTCTCCTCTCCTCTCCTCTCCTCTCCTCTCCTCTCCTCTCCCTCTCCTCTCCTCTCCTCTCCTCTCCTCTCCTCTCCTCTCCTCTCCTCTCCTCTCCTCTCCTCTCCTCTCCTCTCCTCTCCTCTCCTCTCCTCTCCTCTCCGAACCTCTCCTCTCCTCTCCTCTCCTCTCCGAACCTCTCCTCTCCGAACCTCTCCTCTCCGAACCTCTCCTCTCCGAACCTCTCCTCTCCTCTCCTCTCCTCTCCTCTCCTCTCCTCTCCTCTCCTCTCCTCTCCTCTCCTCTCCTCTCCTCCTCTCCTCTCCCTCTCCTCTCCTCTCCTCTCCTCTCCTCTCCTCTCCTCTCCTCTCCTCTCCTCTCCTCTCCTCTCCTCTCCTCTCCTCTCCTCTCCTCTCCTCTCCTCTCCTCTCCTCTCCTCTCCTCTCCTCTCCGAACCTCTCCTCTCCTCTCCTCTCCTCTCCTCTCCTCTCCTCTCCTCTCCTCTCCTCTCCTCTCCTCTCCTCTCCTCCTCTCCTCTCTCCTCTCCTCTCCTCTCCCTCTCTCTCCTCTCCTCTCCTCTCTCCTCTCCTCTCCTCTCCTCTCCTCTCCTCTCCTCTCCTCTCCCTCTCCTCTCCTCTCCTCTCCTCTCCTCTCCTCTCCTCTCCTCTCCGAACCTCTCCTCTCCGAACCTCTCCTCTCCTCTCCTCTCCTCTCCGAACCTCTCCTCTCCTCTCCTCTCCGAACCTCTCCTCCTCTCCTCCCTCTCCTCTCCTCTCCTCTCCTCTCCTCTCCTCTCCTCTCCTCTCCTCTCCTCTCCGAACCTCTCCTCTCCTCTCCTCTCCTCTCCTCTCCTCTCCTCTCCGAACCTCTCCTCTCCGAACCTCTCCTCTCCGAACCTCTCCTCTCCGAACCTCTCCTCTCCTCTCCTCTCCGAACCTCTCCTCTCCGAACCTCTCCTCTCCGAACCTCTCCTCTCCTCTCCGAACCTCTCCTCTCCTCTCCGAACCTCTCCTCTCCTCTCCTCTCCTCTCCTCTCCGAACCTCTCCTCTCCTCTCCTCTCCGAACCTCTCCTCTCCTCTCCGAACCTCTCCTCTCCTCTCCGAACCTCTCCTCTCCTCTCCTCTCCGAACCTCTCCTCTCCTCTCCGAACCTCTCCTCTCCTCTCCTCTCCGAACCTCTCCTCTCCTCTCCGAACCTCTCCTCTCCTCTCCTCTCCGAACCTCTCCTCTCCGAACCTCTCCGAACCTCTCCTCTCCGAACCTCTCCTCTCCTCTCCGAACCTCTCCTCTCCGAACCTCTCCTCTCCTCTTCATGGACAGTGTTAACAGCATCAAATGTCCTTGGGCACCCTGTCAGAGAGATTGGATGTCAGCTGTAAGGCAAAACACAGCTCCAGCCTGCCTGTGGACCTTCAGGGGGTATTCATGGCTGTGTATAAAATAGGTGAGAACATGCTGTGACACCCAGTGAGTCCTTAAAACATAGCCAAGTGTCTGCTCCTGCTGCAGCCTCATAAAGTGTGTGAGTGCTTGGAAACCAGAAATCAGCTGTGGCTGTTCAAGTTGCTAGGCATGTGAAAGGCTATGGGTGAGCTTTCTACTCAGTAATAACATTCTTCTTCCAGCTTCAGCTGTGGTGGCTCCATGATGCCTCCAAGATATTTCTCTGGATTTCCTGTGCCAGATAAAACATTGCTGATAAAATATCTGACCGTACATGGAAGCCCTTAAAAAATGCATGTAAGGCCTGAACCGAAACACTTTAGCAAAGAGAAGGATTTTCTTTACCATTTATCATTGTGCAGGGTGGAGGCAGTAAGCCAGGTGTGTGTACAGGTGTGTGTTCTGTGGATGTTAGGAAGAAGTTCTTCCCCATGAGGGTGGTGAGACACCGGAACAGGTTGCCCAGGGAGGTGGTGGAAGCCTCATCCCTGGAGGGTTTTGCAGCCAGGCTGGATGTGCCTCTGAGCAACCTGCTCTAGTGTGAGGTGTCCCTGCCCATGGCAGCGAGTATGGAACTAGATGATCCTTGAGGTCCCTTCCAACCCAAACAATTCTATGATTCTAGAGGTGTGCAGCAGGGGCAATAGCTGTGACTGGGGAAGCCACAACAGTTACAAAGAGGGTAGAAAAACATGCAATTGACATCTTTGTGTTTCTGGAACCTCTGTGTGCTCCCCATGCCAGGGCAGGGGAGAGCTCCCTGTCACTGCACCCTTCTCAGTTGGTGGCCAGGTCTGCTTGACTAGAATAGCTGTGGAAGGGCAGAATTGCTCTGAAATCTCGCGTGTGTTCAGGAAGCAATCGCTGCTGGCAGCGCTCCGAAGACGTGTGGCAAGAGTCCTGCAGTACTGAATTCTTCTGAAGACACTTGTCACTGTTGGGTATTAATGTCTGCCTTCAGGACCTTTGTGTGCATCCTCTTGAGCCACAGATGAATAGACAAAAGCATCGATGAACTCTGCTGAACAAGGCCCCATCCCTGGAGGGATTCATGGGCAGGCTCAACAAGGCTCTGAGCAACCTGCTCTAGTGGAGGATGTCCCTGCTGACTGCAGAGGGGGATGGACTGGATGACCTTTGGAGGTCCCTTCCAGCCCAAACCAACCCAGGATTCTGTGATTCTGAGATTTAAATGTATTAAAATATTCTCAGCTGAAATGCATCAGCCAACATTCCTGTCAGTTTGAGCTCTGCTGAATGACCCTTTGTAAGGATTTCATTTTATCATTCCTTGCATGTTGTGCTCTAAATTGACTTCTTCCCCCCACCCCCTCCTTCTTTTCTGGAACAACCATGCAAACCCCACAGTAAATAAAAGTTGTGATATATCAGGCTGACAGGCAGCAGCTAGGAAAGCACACTGCAGTTTGCCTGGGTTTGAAAGATAACTCTTGCAGCTCAGGATTTGAATGGAGGTTTAGGTAGTTCTGCTTACTAGGTTAATGGTTTTGGATGATATTCTGTGTTTACAGAATACAGAATTAACCAGGTTGGAAAAGACCTTTGAGGTCATCCAGTCCAACCTATCACCCAACACCATCTAACCAACTAAACCATGGCACCAAGCACCCCAGCCAGGCTCTTTCTAAACACTTCCAGTAATGGTGACTCCACCACCTCCCTGGGCAGCACATTCCAATGGCCAATCTCTCTTTCTCTGAAGAACTTCTTCCTAACATCCAGCCTAAACCTCCCCTGGTGCAGCCTGAGACTGTGTCCTCTTATTCTGCTGGTGGTTGCCTGGGAGAAGAGACCAACCCCCACCTGGCTACAACCTCCCTTCGGTTAGTTGTAGACAGCAATAAGGTCTGCCCTGAGCCTCCTCTTCTCCTCTTACTGAGGAGCTTTTGTGGCCCTGGGGTTAGCCTGCATGTCACTGTTCACAAGTGGCACTGAAATGTCTGTCACACTCTGAGTGATTTGTTTCTGCCATGCAGGACACACAGCATTTTCCAGCTTACCAGCTCCTGGAAAAGGAGCATGCCATATGTGGTGGGTTGAAATTACCCCCCCAACTAATTCAGAGAAACTACCCCCAAAATGAATTGCCAGACTAGCTCAGAAGGGTTTGGAAGCAAACAGAAGCTCCATTTACAAGCAAACTGCAATCTAGAAATACGAAATGCAATGAATATGTACAAAATGTACAATACATGCACTCTCTGTAGGTATATTTACACTTCATAAATGACACAGAAGCTCCTCACACCCCCTGGATGGATCCAGGGGACCTGTTCGCCTCCTCCCCCACTCCGTCCCTCCTTCCTTTTAACTCACATAGCAGTCAAAACAGAGATACCCTGGCAAGGCCATGAGAACAGAGAGAGAAGCCTGGAGAAGAGGAGGCTTGGAGGAGACCTTATTGCTCTCTACAACTCCCTGAAGGGAGGTTGTAGCCAGCTGGGGGTTGGTCTCTTCTCCCAGGCAGCCAGCCCCAGAACAAGAGGACACAGTCTCAAGCTGCACCAGGGGAGGTTTAGGCTGGATGTTAGGAAGTTCTTCCCAGAAAGAGAGATTGGCCATTGGAATGTGCTGCCCAGGGAGGTGGTGGAGTCACCATCACTGGAGGCATTTAGGAAGAGAATGGATGAGGTGCTTGGTGGTTTAGTTGATTAGATGGTGTTGGATGGTGGGTTGGACTCGATGATCTCAAAGGTCTCTTCCAACCTGGTTAATTCTTTTCTTTTCTTTTCTTTTCTTTTCTTTTCTTTTCTTTTCTTTTCTTTTCTTTTCTTTTCTTTTCTTTTCTTTTCTTTTCTTTTCTTTTCTTTTCTTTTCTTTTCTTTTCTTTTTTTCTTTTCTTTTCTTTTCTTTTCTTTTCTTTTCTTTTCTTTTCTTTTCTTTTCTTTTCTTTTCTTTTCTTTTCTTTTCTTTTCTTTTCTTTTCTTTTCTTTTCTTTTCTTTTCTCTTCTTTTCTTTTCTCTTCTCTTCTCTTCTCTTCTCTTCTCTTCTCTTCTCTTCTCTTCTCTTCTCTTCTCTTTCTTCTCTTCTCTTCTCTTCTCTTCTCCTCTCGTCTCTTATTTTTCTTTTCTTTTCACAAGCACAAATGACAGGAGAAGAAAAGAGAACAAATTGTTTGGGCCTCCTCTCTACATGCCCATTAGCCACCCAATTAATGATACAGACCTTATCATTATTTTCCTTTTGCAGCCAGTGGTAATTTATCTTACCTTCAGTCTTTGCAGTCAGGATTTAGGCCTAATTTCCCCCTTCAAACTGTAACACCATAGCTTTCCAGGGTCTGCCCCTCGGTCTGCAGCTGGCTTGGAAAGGACAGCCCAAGTGGATGGGGGTCATGTGCACAGGCAAGCCATTGAAGCTGTGGCAAAAGACATTTGTGCTCCAAATGGACTTATGCTTTTTGATTTTAGCATGGTTTATGTGACTTATGTGATCTTGAAGCTACATGGAAGGGAGGAAGGACTCTTTGTCTTCTAGGAAATCACTTGTACAGAGCACAGCAACCATTCTCCAGCAGGCTTGAAAGCAGGTGGTTCCTGTTATGAGCACCAGGCATGTCACTGAGCACTTCTGTGTAAAACCAGCCATCACCCCAGGGCCATGTTGCCACTTTGCCTTTACAAACAGACTTACATTTGTTGGATCTGGCCAGCTGCATCTTGAACCATCTGGGGGGAATGTCTCACCTGTAAAGGAAATCCTGCCTTGCTCTGGACCATTTTGCCCTTCTTCTACCCCTTCCCCAAACCCTTTCCTAATGCAGCTCTCTGAATGAGTTTGGTGAGGTTTATTTGTTGAATCTCCTGTGCTCCTTCACCTGCCCTTGGAGAATAGACCATGGCTGTGTGGAGCTTACATATAGACTGAGGAAGCTCTCTTCCACCTTCACAGAGGTGAAGGAATGTGATCTGGGTTAGACAGTATGGGCAGCTCAGAAGATGCTGATGTGGAGCAAATCCTACAGCAGAATCAGAGAGAGTCAAAATGCCTCGTCAATATACCTTCTCTTCTCTCTCTTCATCTCCCATTGGGCTAACACTAAGCATGGTGTTGTCTTACCTTGCAGGTACTACTGGGGAATAACTAATCCTGCATGGGTAGCACCAAGCCAGCTGAGTAAGTCACAGTAAGTCAGTGATTGGTAAATCAGAGTGTTTCCAAAGTACATATCATAGAATCAGTAAGGTTGGAAAAGACCTCAAAGATCATCAAGTCCAACCTGTCACCCAAGACCTCATGACCACTAAACTGTGGCACCAACTGCCCCATCAAATGCCCTCTTGAACACCTCCAGGGATGGTGATTCAATCCCCTCCCTGGGCAGCACATTCCAATGGCTAACATCTCTCTCTCTTAGCTACTGAGTGTACTTGGGATCGTGGTTGCAAAGTGCCTGCAAATGCCTCCTTTTCTTGTTATTACCTGGGGAGAATCATCTTTCTGCAACTCCAAGAAGCATTGCATGCACAATCTGTACCACATGTTGTGAATGACAGATGTGGCCAGACCCTAGTCTGGAGAGAAATGCAGCTGTCACCTCGGTGGGAAACAAAGAGAGAGAGGCACTGACAAAACTGCACTTGGCTTAGAGCTGATGCCAGTGAAACGACAGCATCTTTCAGACTGTACCCTTGGTGTCCAGCCCTTCTGACTCTTCAACATTCAGGAGATAAAAAAACCTCAAGTAAGAAAACTTGAAAAGGTAAAAATAATCTTTCAAGTAAAACTACAAACCAGTCTTTAACTATTGAAATATTTTGTGGGCTTGCATGGTTTTTTCAGGAAAGCTCAGGACAATTTGTGTTTAGACAATGTCAAAACAACAAAAGACATCAGCTATCTGATCATTCAGCTGCTGGGCTTGGCTTTGGATTGGCTCTTAAAAATTCTTTCTTACCTCACCCCGTGGCCAGGATGGATTGCTTTAGCAGGAGTTTCTCCTTTGACACTCTAAAATTACAACCCAGACGTCAAGTGATGTCTCTTTTAAGGGAATGTTTCTGGAGACAGTGGAGCTTGATAAAGCTCCCCCTCTCCTCAGCTCTGGTGAGACCCCACCTGGAGTACTGCATCCAGTTCTGGAGCCCCTATTGCAAGAGGGATATGGAGGTGCTGGAAGGTGTCCACAGAAGGGCCACGAGGATGAGCAGAGGGCTGGAGCTCCTCTCCTGTGAGGACAGACTGAAGGAGTTGGGGCTGTTCAGTCTGCAGAAGAGAAGGCTCTGAGGTGACCTCATTGTGGCCTTCCAGTATCTGAAGGGGGATACAAGAAGGCTGGGGAGGGACTTCTCAGGCTATCAGGTAGTGATAGGACTAGGGGGAATGGAATGAAGCTGGAGGTGGGGAGATTCAGGCTGGACATCAGGAGGAAGTTCTTCCCCATGAGAGTGGTGAAGCCCTGGAATGGGTTGTCCAGGGAGGTGGTTGAGGCCCCAGCCCTGGAGGTGTTTAAGCCCAGGCTGGATGAGGCTCTGGCCAGCCTGATCTAGTGTGGGGTGTCCCTGCCCATGGCAGGAGGGGTTGGGACTAGATGATCCTTGTGGTCCCTTCCAACCCTGACTGATACTATGATACTATGAAAGCAAGAGGTATGGTTTGTGTTGGGATATCATTATAATCTTGATATACACAGGCACAGGCAAAGATTGTGTTGGTGCTTATTTCTCTGAGGGCAGAGGAGTCCCCGTTTCTGTGCTGGCCCACTTTATGGCTCCAGGAAATAAGATGCAGGGCAGGCAGTAAAGGGTTTTATCTTGTAATGGAGATTTCTTCCTAGAATGATTCACTCTCCCAGGCTGAAGCTGGGAGAAGCTGCTCCTGAGTTTTTGGGCATGCCTTGGTGCTACCAGTCACATGAACTCTGTGGATATACTGTTATATAAATGGCAGGCTCATAGCATAGTTTTTGGCAATTGACATACAAAGGAGAGAGAATATAGCCTAATACCAATGTAAAGATTGCTTTATATAGCTTAAAGCTGTCTTTTGAAGCATGCTTTATTTTTAACATTGCATCAGTTATCTCCAAATATAGACTGCAGCAAAATGCAAGAAGAGGAGAGAAATGAGCTTGTGCATGTGGCTCTCCTGCCCCTGCGCCGCATCCTGCTGCTCCTGGGAGCTGGACCTGGCTGCCTGGCCTCCCTCTCCCTCTCCCTCTCCCTCTCCCTCTCCCTCTCCCTCTCCCTCTCCCTCTCCCTCTCCCTCTCCCTCTCCCTCTCCCTCTCCCTCTCCCTCTCCCTCTCCCTCTCCCTCTCCCTCTCCCTCTCCCTCTCCCTCTCCCTCTCCCTCTCTTGGAGACCTTGGCCCACAGCAATGCACGCCGTGCATTTTACACCCACCCCGCGCTGGGCTCAGCACTCCCCTCCAACACCCACTGGGCCAGATGCTGGCTGGGCTGTGAGGAGGAGGGTGTGACACGGCCCCGGTGATATTTTGGCACAGTTGCTGGTGAATCAGAGATGCAGCAAGCCACGATGCTTGTCCCACCCGGGCACCAGCAGGTCCCACCCTGCTTCCTGTGGGGCCTGAGGTGGACCTCGTGGGCAGCAGCAGACCTGAACGTTGGCTTCGGTCCTAGCAGCTTTCCCTCTCTCAACACAGCAGCTGTTTGCACCTCCTCCCACTTTCTCTCACGTCTTGCTTCTGTGGCAGCTTGTCTCAGCCCCTGGCCCTGCAGCTGCAGCCTCTTTCGTGCATCACCCTCACTGCCACAGTGCCATGGCGGGGACACCCGGGGTGCAGCAGTCGGGATGGGGGCCTCTCTGCACCCCTAACCATTGCCCTCCGGAAGGCAGGAGCAGGACCCTCCTCAGCAGGAAGGGATGGGAGTGCACAGGACCCACAAAGAAGATGCTTCATCACTGCAGTGACAAGAAGCTTCCCTGGAGGGAGGGAAACCCTTGCATGGGTTTCTTCACCAGAGGGCACAGCTTCTAGAGCAGCAACGGAGAGCATTTCTCTTCTCTTGCCTGTCCAGGAGCTGCTGCTGCTCAGATTTTCAGGAAATGAGCTTTCAGCTTTTCCACTCATTCAGGGACGAAAGCTCTGCATGGAGAGGTGAAGACCTCTCCCTGTGTCCTTGCTGCTGGTGAGCAGAGATACTTCACCATATGGAGAGCAAGAGCTTCATCTCAACCCTAGGATACCTGCTCTGGTAGGGATACCAAAGAGACTTGAAACTGAGTTTCCTTCAGCCTCATAACTGTTAGGCCCTGCAATATCATAGCCTCCTTCTTTCATCCATTTTTGACTCCTCTTTCTGTTGGGAGCACTGTGTGGGCTCATGAACCAGCTCACCATAAAATAGCAGCACCATGTAAGCTGCACTGCCTGGTCCTGGCTGAGGGGAGCTAAGTAGTGCAGCCCCCTGTGCGGTGTGGCATGCTGAGTGGTGACTGAAGTTTCCATCAGATGTGAGTGGAAGGCCCAGGAAAAGCAAAAGCCACTGAGAAATCAGAAAAGAGGACTCTTCTTATTATTAGCTATGCCACCTGATGACAGCCACACCTCAGGTGTCCACCCACACCACTTCTTACTCTGTTCAACCAGCTGCTTGTCTTGGCTGCGTGAGAAAATGCTCAGCCAGAAGCTCCTGGTCCATATCTGACTCCACAGTGTTGAAATTAAACCAACCTGGTGCTGGAACAAGAAGGAAGGCAAGGTTTAGTTGGATGATGGGGAGGAAGAGCTCCCCACAACTAGGAGCAAAGGGCTCCAGGGAAGTCAGTGAAGCAGTGTTTTTCCTGGACACTCACCAGAGCAAAGTCGCTGCTGAGCATCGTGTGTCCTCCTCACCTTTGATTTCAGCTCTCTTTTCATTGCTTTCCTGCCTCTCTTACATTTAAGCTTCTGTTCAGCCTTGCAGCCCTCGGAATTCCTAAGCACTGAGGCTGAGATCCAGGATAGCTCTTTCTGTCTGCAAATTGATTTAGCCACCTCTCAAGTTCCTAGCATAGGTGCTATGCATCGCTGCCAATGCTAAGTCATGCGTGGCTTCTGCCAGGGGAATTAGAAATAAATGAGAAATTGAAGGTATTTCAGGAACTCTCTGCAGAGAAATCCTGGGGGATGGTCAGAGCTGCCAAGTCTGGGGAGGATTCCCCAGTGGCCTAGTAGCACAGATTTCTTTAAAATAAGGCGTAATTAAGCTTTCCTTGAGCTCCCCTTGTAAAGTGTGGGTGCCCCTAATGCTGCAGGAAGGCAACTCTGAGGGAACTTACGTTGGTTAAAAACTCAGCTCTGCATGCCTTGTCACCTAGCTCTGCTCTGGGACAGCCCACTCACCTTCTGGAAGTCTCTGGGCCACAGGGGATAGCAATCCAGGAGCATGAAATAATGCAGGGATTTCCAGATAACATCCCAGGACACTGGCTCATGAGCTGCACACCTCTTCTCTCCTGTCCCTCAGCAGCCTGTTTAAGTGCTAATAGTTAGCTGCTCATTTGTCACTGCCCTCCATGTGCCACATTCCCAGAGGATCACAGCAGACCCACAAGCAGGGAGTCTTGGGGATCTTCCCCCACAAATGTCAGCCTGTGGTTTGCAATTGCTCTTCTTGCAGTGCTTCTGCTGTCCTGGCTCCTGGGGCAGGATTTAGCAACTCCACCTCTATTTAGTGAGTGAACTCTTATAATTCATTCAGTGTTTTATAAATTCACAGTATTAGAAGCTTAGAAAAAAAGATCTCTGCCACCCAAATCCAGGTTGCCCTGGAGTTGTGTGTGTGGATGGGAGGTGCTGTTGGCTCAGCTCTGTGAGATGGGAGGAAGGACACACTCTGAGCATCAGCCTCTGTTTAAGCTGCTGCTGAGGGGTACACAGGGAAGAGCAGTCCCTTCCCCCAGCATCTCCACAGCCCTCTCCTTAAACCTCCCTCCAAGGTGATCCTCCCACTGAGAGAGAGGCTTACTTAGCTGCTGGTGAGTTACAGCAGACTTAAGAGATTTTAAAATGATCCCTGCCCCTGACTGGCTGCCTCAGAGGAGCAGGAAATAAAATTTCCTAACAACTATTAATAGTTTGTCACTTGGTGAGGAAAGACTTATCCCAGGTTCAGCTCTGTGTATGGCTTGGATCTTGACCTGACCCCAGAGCTGTCTGAACTGTATAATGTTTTACGTGTCATTATTGGGTTTACTTCTATTCTATTCTATTCTATTCTATTCTATTCTATTCTATTCTATTCTATTCTATTCTATTCTATTCTATTCTATTCTATTCTATTCCATTCCATTCCATTCCATTCCATTCCATTCCATTCCATTCCATTCCATTCCATTCCATTCCATTCCATTCCATTCCATTTCAACTTCATTCCACTCCACTCCACTCCACTCCACTCCATTCCATTCCATTCCTATCCTATCCTATCCTATCCT